>JANXHW010000001.1:244755849-246004849 GCA_026170595.1 Plestiodon gilberti rubricaudatus | reverse complement strand
TATATCAATTATATACTGTATATTAATTATATATATACTGCTAACAAATCTTGACCATTTATTTTGGCAAACAACTCAAACAAACCTAACCAACTGTTTTTGAAAAAACTTTTGTTTGAGTTGAATTTGACAAAATCAAAGGTTACAGTAATATGGGTATTTTAAGAACAGTTTTTTTCCCTAAAGTTATCAGGAATTCTGTTAGGGAAAAATGATTTTATATTGGCGAAAGGTCACTGTATGTTAAATTGTAGGAAGGAAACTAATGAATACCTACATTTAATGACTGTGTGAGCAGATTATAGTGTAATGCTGCGAAATTCTTTCAAATTATATATAGAATTTCATAAACCGGGTCTCTTTATAGGCTCACACCTCAATACTATCGTATTTTCACATGCAGGGATTTGTGATAGGGGCATTTGCTCTAATGACTTAATATTTAGTAAGGAGAGATAGGCTATCATGAGCTTGTCCTATATAGTTGACCTATTTGAAATTAAATCAAGTGGCTGTTTCAGTCAAATGCCAAACAAGGAGGTTTCTACCTCACCCAAAATTACTCCTGGTCATAGGTGACAAATCAGTCCATATAGACTGATTCACTGAGAACTAGAATGGAGAATTTCAAGTTGTAGAGATGATCTATCCAGATGCCAGGAATAGATTTGAATGTGGCATTTGGGTGTAGTTTGTGTAATGGTTTTGCTGACAGTACACTCTTTGCAGAAATCAACAGCACAATCCTAACCAACTTTCCAGTGCCAGTGTAGCTGTGCCAACACTGCATTTTGCAGTGCAGGGGCAGAGACCTCTTCAAGGTGAGTCATGGAGACCTCTTCAAGGTGAGGGAACATTTGTTCCCTTACCTCGGGGCTGCATTGTGGCTGCACCAGCGCTGGAAAGTTGGTTAGGATTGCGCTGTTGTTGTATTTAAAAATTGAATTTAATGAAAAAACAAGAGGCAGTGGACTAGTGTGCAAAAATGAGGCAGTGGACAACGATTACATACATTACAATAATTATCCTACATTCCATTATGGCTGTGTGAGCTTTCTGGATTTTTATGTCTATATAGTGAAATTTTATTTCAAAATATGGCATTCCAATAAAGCATAAAAGAGACTGGAGATTGTTCCAAATAGATGAGGGAAAGAAAAAGATATACAACTCCCAAACCTATTCAGAGATCACCACTGGTGAATTCTTCCTACCATTACATGTTGGATATCCATCTGTCCAGGACGGCTGTTCATGGAGAAGATTTGTGACGGAATTAAGACTCATTCTGCCAGATCCTTCTAAAATCATGATCTGTAAACGAAGCAAATAGCTTACTGAGCTAGTACTCCTTTTTCCACAAATGCCAAGAAGAATATCCCATCAAAAGCAAAGAATGTTGAGTGCAGTCTGAGAAGACACAGCTCAGGTTAAGAGCATGTCGCCACAACCCCTTTCTGGTTGAAATAAAATCTCCTTGTGGCAGACATTACCATGCCTAATTTTCATATGCATGAGGCACATTTTTACAGCCACCCATCCATAAAAGAATAATGTGATTGAGAATTAAGCAGATTAAAAATAACCCCCCTTTTTTTTAAAGGGAAAAAAGTCTGTTTTTCCTCTCTCTTTCTTTGAGTGGTATAATTTAATTAATATAACTTCATTGTTTTTTTCTCAGAGTGAAAAAAGAATTGGCTCCCAATTTGATATCCTGGCTTGATATTGATAACTGCAGTTAATCTGTAGCTAGATTTTCACGGAACCCCATTACCTCTGAGAAACAAATATAAAAATATATAAAAAATAAATTATATACAATGCAAAATTATATAAAGATATTTAAATGTATATAATTTGTACATATACTGTACAATGTGTGTGTGTGTGTGTGTGTGTGTGTGTGTGTGTGTGTGTGTGTGTGTGTGTGTTTATTTGATTTATACATTGGCCACCAGCCTGTATTCCTTAAACTAGGGTAGGAGCTTTTGAAAACAATGTGGCCTTTGTCCTAACACAAAAAGACGGAAATAATTCCCAGTCACAATTTACATGAAATCATTCAGACTTGATAAAATGGTCAAAACACTATTTTGTTTTGGCTCTACTTTTGTATAATAATTTATTTTAACACAATAACATTGGAACAGAGGCATTTACGAGATGTTTCATTTATGAGATGTTTCCAACTATAGAGAATCTTCTCTTTTGAAGCACAGTATTCTTTAAATTATTTTGAAACATACAAATAAATATGACAAGCCACATTTATATTACGTCAACATAAAACAACTCCGGCTTCATTGATAGGGTTATGTCCCCACAGGTAAAAGGAATTTTTTTGCAAGCCAATTTCCCTGCACCCTGCTCCTCACAGCAGTCCTCCGAGCCCCCCAAAAGCTGCTCTTAGGGGTTGAGAAAACTGCAGGGAAAGTGGGGAATTGTCCCAAATCAGACACATGCCCCTTCCACGAGAAGAGTTCCAGTCATGGATGGAGCATGCTTCTACTCAGTTTGGGGAAATTCTCCCATTCCCCTGCAGCTTTCCACACCTCATCCCCAAGGATTCTCAAACTCGCAGAAACAGCTTTGCTATGATTAATGTTTGATTAATGTTTTAAGCTTTAGCACCAGGAAAAAAAGCATAATATTCCCTAATAGAATCTTTTTATGGGTCAGTCTAACAATATTTAGAAATGGCACTGATTTCTAAGAATTATTTTTCCCCTCTGATTCATGTAAACTGTGAAAACAGTATCTCAAGTTTCCCTGAGGGTGTCTAGAGGGCAGTTTAATATAACTTTTTACTGCTTCAAACAATTACTGTCATCTTAATATAATAAAGTAATATAAAACTTGTGCTATGCCTAGTCCAAAATTATTCATTGGCATTCTTAATGTTTCAGATCATTTAATTTAAATTCAATTTTAAAAAAGGCCTGGAACCACAAAGCATAACAAAATTGTTTGAGATATGATGGCCCAAATCCAGGTAATTTCAGTTATGACTTTCCCATTAAAACAGTAAGACTTCAGTTAGTTAGAACTAATTATTCTGTTCATTTCAAGGGACTTAGTCATGGCTAATTTTAGATGAATTGGACCAACGTTAAAATCAGTTGCAGGAACTGCATTTTTTTTCCCCTGAAGCGTAATTTCATCTTAAAGGCTCATATTTCTATATCTAAAGAAAAGAGGCCAAAGTTCAGTAAAAAATGCTTCAAGAATGGTTTATTACTGAAATATGTACACCACATGCAGCTGTGTATAAGCATCTCATTAAAGTCCCAAGATGTTTGGGTTCCCTTGTGGAGTTTCCACTATGCTGGCCCCTGAAGGCTGAATAGCGCCTGTAAGTATTTTGTGATGCCCTATGTTTGAAATACATTCATTTGACTATCAGTTCAGTTTTTGGCTAATTTTCAGAGACAGTAACTAGATATGTTCCTAACAAAAACTTTACAAAACATAGGCTTACAGATATCTACCCAGATATCAGATGTATAAGGATCCGCCCGCCGGCCCAGGGCCGTCCACCAGATCCCATGCTGCTGGGTGCCTGCCGTACGGCGGGCCGGAGGTCTACTTGGGGAAGAGGACATTCGCCCCCTTCCCCGGGTGTAAACCGGGGCCGGCCCAATGGGCCTCCTTGGATTTCTGCCAGCTAAATAGCTGGCAGAAGTTGGAGGAGGCCGTGTAACGGCCTAGTCGCCCAGCGGGGACGGGGATATGGCAGGTGCAATCCCACACCCCCTCCAGGGCCGGCTAGACCAATGGCACCCTCCCTCACCCGCTGGACCACCCATGTGGCCGCCGGAGGAGCGCTTACCTTCCTCCAGCAGCCACTTGCCCGGTCTGCCAACGGGGAGGGAGGCTGGCCTTGCGCCAGCCTCCCTTACTCCCGAGTAGTCACAAACGTGCTTTACAGCACGTTTGCAACACTTTCGAATGGCGGAGCACATGCTCTGTAGTTCGAAAGATCCCCAGGATTGCACTGCCCAGGTCAATTTGTCAACTTCTGTATTGTAATCCTATCGTACCAAAGCACTGGAAATATATAGAAAAATAATCCCTGTTTTAAAAGTAGATATGCTTTTCAAGTAGAAGGGGCCATGAGGGGCCAAGGATTTTCCCAGTTTGTATCACCTCCACTAACCCTTTTTGTTCCTGCCACTTGTTCACATGATCCTGGAAGCAGCAACAGTCCCTCTTCCTACTGCTGAGCACCATTTTTGTTTCAACTTTCCTTCTGTTCCTACTCAGACAGGAAGAAAGCAATGCTTTTGCTTCTGTGCTCAATGCTGGGATGACCAGAGGATGCCTGAGTTAGGGCAGGGAGATGCCATCAGATAGAGGGCTGAAGCAATGCTTCCTTTCTGTCTAGATAGGAATGGAAGGAACATTGCAAAACATAACACCCAGGAACTGAGAAGGGTGATTGCTGCAAGAAGTAAGAGGAGAAAATGCTTTTCCCATTTTTATTTTCCCCCAAACCTCCAAAACACATGCACGTATGCACGCACACACATGCACACATTTATTATTATTATTATTATTATTATTATTATTATTATTATTTATTCAAAACCTCATAGAACACACAACCCAATCCTGAGTAAGATACGCCGGCCAGCCCTTTATCCTATCCAGGTCCCAGGCAGTACCTTGAGGGAAGGGGATAATAATTCCCTTCCCCAGGGTATAGTAGCTTTCCCAGTTTCGTACCGTGTGGCCCCTATTATGTTTTCTGCCTGGCTCTCTTTAGGATTAGAATGGCAGTTGATTCGCACAATCATGAAGTTGAATGAGATTATGGCATGTTGAGCTGATCTCATCTTGCCCATCTCATCAGGCCCAGGAAGCAGCTTAAGGCACAATGTATACTTGAATGTATGCCAGCTCTGGAGCTGGCATACATTCGAGGCCTCTGTGTTGGGGGAAACCGGACCAGGAAAGGGCTTTGAATATCTGCAGATCTCGTCACTGATATCCCCGTCCTCTCCTGGCCCAGGGCAGTCAATGGCAGCCCTCCCCACCACCACCCGGTCTGCCCTCCCTTGCCCCAGCCGATGCTGGACTTACCCAGTCGGGCAGGCGCGGCCGGCGGAGAGAGGGCCACGGGCCATTGCCCCAGTGGCCCTTGCTCTCCAGGTGTCGCGAAACTGCTTTATGGCACATTTGTGACACCTAGAACCGGGGGAGAGCGCTCCCCTAGCACAATTGTACACTGGATTGCGCCGACAGACAGATAGATATTTTTGATAGTGTCTTTGACTGGTGCGAAATAGAGGATACAAGTTTTGACCTGAAACCTAAGTATCAACTAGATATTGATGCAATACGTATGATGGATGCAACATATATATATGCAAAACATTATTATTATTATTATCATTATCATCATTATCATTATCATTATCATCATGACTAGCGTTTCCACCATCAGGAGCTCCCACCACAAAAGGAAGCATCCTCCATGAATGGAAGGAGCACTCCACTTGTTTAAGAAACCTTTACATGAGCAGCACATTCCTTCAATTCATGGAGGAAATTTCCATTTGCAGAAAGCACTCTTGACGGCAGAAACACTAGGCAGGATGTCACCCAATTATTATTATTAGGACCTACAGTAGGAGTATGAAACCTCTACAAAATTTAGCCTGTAAGCCTCTGATTTCTGATTATTTTTATCTAAGATCTAAATTTATCCTGAACATGCTTCACTTGCTCCTTCAGTTAAATCCACATGGCCACACAGGAGTAAATGAGGACAGATTTGGGCCATTGTTCTCAGAAAAGATGAATATCAAGTTATACATTAGCTTGAAGCAACAAGTGTCCTTCAAGATTTTCTTTGAATAAGTCAGGCTGTGTTTCTCACCGTGGTAATATGTCACCTTACGTAACAGACTGAAAACCTGGAATGACTTACAAATTTTAATTTGTGTTTGTAGGATGTAATATGCATTTGTTCGTCAAGATATGCATATCAGTAGAATTACCGGTATATTGACTGATGAACATACAGAAATCATAAAACAAACTGTCATTTCAGTTTTCATTACAGGTGTCCCCTGCTTAATGATGGATCGTTTAACGATGATCTGGATATATGATGAAGCTCCCCAGTAAAAAAAGAGCAAACGATTTAAAAAGAGGCATCTTTTTAAATCCCCAGCTCTTCAGCTGTTTCGTGCTAGATAAGGGCTTTGAAGCCCTTATCTAAAGCCAAACAGCTAATGGGCAAGATAAGAGCTTGAATGTTTAATGCTGGGGCTTTAAGCACAGTGCTAAACTTCAAAGCACAGCAAGACCTGCATAATGACGGCTTCACTTTATGACGGGGATTTCAGAACGTATCCAGTCGTTAAGCGGGGGACACCTGTATATGCAATAGTACTACGTATTTCATCATTAATTATTGTTAATAACTGAGAGTCTCACTAAAAATGTGATACTGCTGAGAGCTGGGGAAAGAATGAAAGTGCTTTTAGAAGAGATTACGGATTCACCGTAACCATAGGGATTTTTGAGGAGCTTGCAATATGATTGTCGGCGCAATCCTGTGTAAGATGCAACATCTGGCCTAAAGGGCCTGCCACTGCATCCTGTTCAGTTCCCGGGCTGCCTTGGGGCAGCCCAGAAGCACCTCGGAAGGAGACATTCATCCCCTTCCCCAGGCCTTCTTGGATGGGCCTCCTTGGATGTATGCCAGCTATGAAGCTGACATACATCTGAGGTGGGGGAGTAAGGCAGAACAGGCCCGGGAACAGGCCCCCAGATTGGGCAGGCCAATGGCCACCCCCCCCCGGCTGCCCCTGCTCACCCTCCCCCCACCCCTGCACCGACCGGCCCAGGACTTACCTCTGCTGGTGGGTGCTGGGTCCGGAAGGTGATGGAGGGTAATTCCGCCCCTCCCTGCCCTCCCCCACCCTTCCCTGTCCCTGTACTGCACTGCTCAGCACAGCACGTACCTGCACATATTGCTTCTTGCTCTGGCACTGGCAAGAAGGCGCAGGCCTTCCCAGCAGCACTGCTTTCTGGCACGCAGTCATAAACTGCTTTATGGCAGTTTTGCGACGTCTAACACTGGTGAAGCACACACTTTGCTGGCACTAAGGGGGATACGTTTTTGCTATAAGATTCCTATGAGCCTACCCCAAAACTGCCTCTTCCTATTCACACGGGAGCCAACATTTCTCTAGACAGGGCTAGATTAGTATTATCTATATAAAACATGTATTTAGTGATATTGTTTGGGTTCTTGGAGTATCCCACCTGGCCTCAAGATTAATATGTCTTCTTTAGTTTACATCTGCTTGGAATTTTTATTAAAATTTATTTTGCACGTTACCCCTGTTTTTTCCATTTACCTTGCTTCTGATTCAGTGGGCTTCCTTCCCGATACAATTTTCGGTGAAGGCATAGTTGTATTCAGTTTGGCTTTCTGAAATCTCTATTAGAAGGAACAAGCAGGGCTTGCAGCAAAATGCTGCATTTCTCCAACCGTAATGCTCACTTGGCTCAGGCAGGACAATTCCCTCCACTAGCGTCGACGGGGGGAAGCGGGGGGGGGGCGTCGCGCGTATAGGGGTGACGTGCGATGCCCCTCACTTACGTTTTTTCGGCGGAGGTGGGCCCGTCCGCCCTCCCCTGGGTCCGTTTGGCTCTAAAATGAGCCAAAAACGGAGCGGGGAGGGCGCTCCGCTCCTGCGCGTGACGTCACGCGCGGGGGCGGAGCCTCCCCTTAAGGGTGACGCGCGCCCCCGCTCAGGGGTGTCGCGCATCGTCGCGACGCCCCTGATTCCCTCTTCCTGCTCCTCCCACGGCATGCAGCTATAGTTCTTCATCCAACAGACACCTTCAACATTCTAGGTCCCTTAAAAAATGCCTCTCCTCCACCATTGCTGCTGCTGCTGCTGCTGCTGCTGCACCAAACAGCTCCCCTTCCTCTCTCCGCCTGCTTTTACTAAGAACTGATGTGCAGCAATACAATGGAGCATTTATATGTCAGAGGATTGGAAGCAGGTTGTCAAGGTAAAACCCACCATAAATAGAGGTGTTGATTCAGCCGTTGGCAATGCTTTCTGTTATCTCCTCGGTACCTTCCAGAGGGTATTAGCCCTACCCTTCGTTTGAGTTGGCAGCATGGTTATTTTACTTTTTTTTCTTTTCTTTCTTTTTTCTTTTTTTGCACCTGCTGCTCAACTCCGATAACAGTGCAGGCCAGGCTTTGATTCATGGTAATACTTTTAAAAAAACAAGCAAAGAAAGGCATCTGTTTCAATAGCCTGATAGAGTTTTTCCAATACATTTTCATAGGAATGTGGGTTTTCACCATCAGCGTGGACATCCCATTGTTTGCAAGTGCAGGAACTAGGTGCATACCAGCCCAGTTTGGAGAGAAGGAGAAAGAGGAGGAGTCAAAGTCTCATAAATAAATCTTTGCTGCTGTAGTTTTCCATTCACCAGAATCCAAGCAGCACATTAGTGTACAGTAAATGTATAGCTACAAGAAGTACTGTACTTGAATGGCGAACAAAGTGCAAAGAAAATTTTATTTTATTCTCCCTTTGCTGTAGCATGTTTGAACAACGTTAAAGAGAAAGGACAGTGATGATAGTGGTAGCAGTTGTGAAGTAAACACTTTCAAAGCCCTCTGTAATTCAAGCACAAGCTGTAACAGAAATACATAAATATGAGCTCAAAGGCGGGGGGGGGGCAGTTGGTCACCAAACAGCTTTGTCTTTGTCACTTCTAGGTTACATAGGAAGCTCCCAGGTTTCAGGTGGGTATTTCCCAACCCTACCTGGAGAATGGAACTTCCTGCATGCAAATTGGTGAGTATTAAGAGAGGGTACAACAGGAGCAGATGTGTAAAGGAATTAATGAAGACATTTATCAAGGGGAAGAGAACAGTTGACACAATTTTAGGGCGCTTACCATGTTTGAAACGAATAATGCGTCAAATTAAAGAATGGAGCACATAAGACATTTGCTCTTGCTGAAATATATGTTCCCAACTTTTAAAAAAATTCACAGAAATTTAAGATAAAGCACAGACTGGCCCTTCTACCATTGGCTGAGATGAAGGTAAAGCTGAATAATTCTAAACAGTTTATACTAATTATGTATTTTTCCTTTCCTTTATTTTTTTTTGTATAATTGATGTTCTGTTTAGTAATTGTTTATAGTTTCATTATTCACTAATAAAGGAATTTAAAAAAAACCTAAATGTTTTAAACCTATCTCTGTTTGATCGTTCATATACTGTATATACATATGAAAATGCACTCAACATACTGCATAATCCTCTTTTTATCCTCAGCTATCAAGTTCTTCCCAAATAAAGGTAAACATTTTTATCCTATCTTTCTTCCATCATGAAGGTTAAGGTAGCATGCATGGGTTCCCAGGCAGTCACCCATCCAGACTTAGACCTTCTAGCTTCAGCAAGGCAGCTGTGTCATGGGCCCTCAGACCATTTCCTTGGACCATGGAGGTAAGTACATGGAGTTATATTCATAAGTGTCCTCATCTCTGTATCAGGACACATGAGCAGTAGTCACATGGCAGGATAGTTGGACTAAGAACTGACTCCAAGTTTGGGAGCCAGAGACTATATGTGGGCCCATGCTTAGCCCCATTGTGCCACTAGAGAGTATATTAACAAATGTTCCCTTACCTTGAGGAGGCGTCCGGAACCCGAAACTCCTCCATGCGATGCAATGTGCGCCCTGTTGGCACTGCTGCATTGGCCAGGAGGAGTTAGGAGTAGGCTGAATGTCTCCTACAGCCCAATCCTATGCACTGTCCCCGCTGCCAGAACTAGTGTTCCAGTGGTGGAACATGCTTTCTGGCAGTTGTGAAAGGCGCTCCAGAAGAGCACACAGCCACACATTTCTGGACCGCTGTTAGAGAGGCCTAGCATGTGGCAACAGGAAGAAGAAGGCCCACTGACTGTGGTGAGTCAGCAGGGTGGGCATAATGGGGCTGGGGGCTGAGCAGAATGGGGGGAAGGCTGGAAACATGTCGGAGGCGGACGGGGGTCAGCCAGCATGCCCCCTTTGTCTCCTCAGACTTGCACCAGCTAAAAAGCTGGCACAGGACCAAGGAGACCCATTACCAGTTGTGGGGCTAACGAAGGAGTAAGAGAACATATTTTCCCTTTCCCCTCCTGAGCCTCCCGATTCCACCACCACCATAGCATGCAGTGCAGTCCGTTTTGGTGCAGGTGGCTGCATGCTATGGCAGGGAAAACCATAGGATTGGTTACAATTTCTTAACCAATTACAATCTTCCTGCCTACTGAGGCTTTGTTTTGCATTTGAAAAAGTTCATGGATAATGAACGAGACGTCATGTGATAGAAGTTTTTTGGAATGTTTTTATTGTATTTTAATTGCAGACTTTTAAAGGCATTTTATTCACATGTGTGTTTTGATTGTCTTACAGAGTCATTAATATTTTACAGTTTTTACATTTTATAAAGCTCTTTTTCTATAACCTGAATCCCGAAGATGCCTTGCTCAATACAATTACATACAATTTCTTAGTTACAATTTCACTACATAGTCCATCAGGGTCTATCTATGCTAAATGTATTAAATTATGTGAGTCATTCTCTCACCAGGGTATCCTGCGAGTAGAACCTATCTGTCCTCAACAGATGTTTTGACACTCTGATGGCGGCGTCACTAGGGCGCACGCGGCCCCAGGGCGGGGCGCGTGTGTCACCCAAGTGACCCCCCAGACACACCCCCTTACACAAATCTTCAATTTTGGGGGGCGACCTGACGGGCCACTGCCCCGGGCGCCCGACGGGCCGCTGCCTCGGGCGTCCCCCGCACCTGCCCCCTGCACCTTTAATCGTTGCAGCCAGCTCGGGGACGTCTTCCCCGGTCAGCTGTCCTGGGCCTTCTGACAAGCCCCACTGCGTTGAACGTTATTTATAACGTTTTTCTCGCATGCGCAGACCGTTCCTGAGGGAAAAGGCATCGGAGCCTCCGGGCGACGCGCGCAGGGGAGGTGACGCGCGCAGGTGCACGTGTGCGTCACCCTTCTGCGCGCATCACCCGGGGGCGTCCCGCTCTCCCCGCCTCGCACTAGTGACGTCCTTGAGGGGTGGCATCAGGAGTTGGCAAGGTTGGGCACTGGCCATTACAGGGCCTACCTGGCTGACTCAGTTCCTGAACCCAGTGGCAGAAATAGTGTACCATCTGGGGCAGACAAACAGTAGCATGATGGACCCAAACCAGGGCTCCACTCCAGGGCTTCCAGGAACCCAACCCTGGCACTGCATCATAGTACAGATCCCAGCATCATCCGCCAAATTCTCTGAAGTTGCACCGCAAAGATGAAACAAATGAATCTGGACAATTTCATGCTGTTGTGTAATAATAATTATATGTTTTGGTCAAAGCCATTAAGAAAAAAGTGGATATAATTATGTTGGGTGCGTAGGACTTTCAAACCACAACATTTTTGCTGATTTTTAACATGTTCTTTACATGGCATGAGAGAGTAATTACACTGCATTATAAATTAGTCTTTACTCAAACCCCGTGTTGTATGAAAGCTATTTTTAAACTCATGAAAATGCAGGGTTGTTTCTAATAGCAAAAGGCAAGTGTTTACACCTCACAACTGAACTATATGAATTATAGATTATTTGCCCTTTTTATTGTAATATTATATGAAATTTTCTGGCATATGAAATTTTGCTATTAAAAATCACCAAAAAAATTCTATAGAGCAATTGTATGTAATTACTGTAGTTTTGTGATGGAAACGCTTATTTTTTGCTGCTGTTTAACTAGGATTCCTTGCTACCCTTGACCTTGACAAACAGAGAAGTTCAGGTTTTCCACATAGGTGCATCTCTCCTAGTATCTCTCATCATATTACCTTCCTAGTTGCATCTTTGGTGAGGAAGATAAGAACTCAAAGAACAGAATCCAACCAACCATTCAGCTAGTTCCCTGCATCCGTGAGACTATAATGACAAAACAACATACATTTCTTTGTTTTCTATCACTAGGGTGAAATGTTTCTAGAAGGAAGCCACAACCTGTTCAAATCAATCTTTTCCTAATGTTTGAGGAACTAATCTTACAGACCAATCCTGTGTAGGCTGCGGCGACCATCGCATCCTATCGAGTTCCCGGGCTGTCACGGGGCAACCCAGGAACAACTCGGGAGAAGGGGACAATTGTCCCCTTACCCCTGTGTAAGCGGCGGTAGGCCCAATGGGCCTACTCGAATGTATGCGAGCTCCAGAGCTTGCATACATTTGCACCGCCCATGCCGGTGTACCTGGGGCCTGGAGGGAGCTCAAGATACCGGGGATCTCGATACCCGGTATCCCCGCCCCCTCCAGGCCCCGGGCGGCCAATGGCTGCCCTCCCTTGCTGCCCAGTCCGCCCTCCCCCCGCCCCTGCCCCGACCGGCGTAGGACTTACCCAGTCTGGCAGCTGCAGGGCCGGGAAGACAGTGGGGCAAGCAGCGCTGGCCACAGTGCCGGCACTACTTGCTCTCCGGGTGTCGTGCAAGTGCTTTACGGCACTTGTGTGACACCCTGCCCCGGGGCAATGCAAGCTGCCCTGGAGCTCTACTTACACAGGATTGTGCAGTAAGGCTGTAAGTCCCATACACACCTGCCCAAGAATAACAGCCTAATCCTATCCCACATCGTTGTCCTCAATGCAGTTGCACTGACAGAGTACAAGTTGTATGGGGGGGGGTGCATTAGAAGGCCAACCAGAGTTAAGTAAAAGTATTACTTCTGGGTAGGCCTTCTGGCCACTTACGGGTTTCCTTGGACCTACACCAGCTATGTAGCTGGCATATGACCGACGAGAAAAAGGGGACAGGGTGGCCTGGGAAAGGAGGGATAGGATCCTGGTGGAAGTCGCTGCCACTGTGAGCCAAACCTCCCTCCCTGAACCAGCCCTGCCCTCCCTCCCTCCCTGCCCTGCCCTGCCCTGAAACCTCCCTGCCCTGAAACCCGCTCAATTCTCCCCCTCCCCACCCATGACACACCCCTCTACTCACTTACCTGAGTTGGCGCAGCCCACTGTCAACACTTTGCATCAGTGACTCCAAATGGCCCAGCAGCTATGTGATGTTTGCACCATCACTAGGCCTTTTATTACAGCAGAACTGACATCTGCTGTTGCAGAAGACCCATTGGATTGGGCCATTAGCCTCACTGAACACAATGGACTTACTTCTGAGTAGACACATATAGGATTGTATTCTTATGGCCCAATCCTATGGATGTATTATGCCGGCGGAATTCGTGTTCCGCTGGCATAGCTGGCTGTCGCAAATGTGACACCACCGGAGTGCGCAGCCTGGCCACCACCACAAGTGGTGAGTGGCCAGGTCCGTATGAAGATAGACCAAGGATGCCCGCTGGTGCAAGTAAGGCCGCGAAGGAGTCAGGATGGAGGCAGGGAGGGGTGGAATGGGGCGGGGCTGGTGGGATAGGGAGGAGATGGGGGGATCAGGTCCACAAAGGGGGCCACAAAATCAGGCCCACAAAGGAGGGTGGATCAGGCCCACAAAGGGGGCATGTTCGGTGGCAGTGGTTCCCGTTGAATCCTAACCACCTTCCTGAATTGATCCACCTTCACAGGTCAACACGGACATTCGCCAGCAATATTGCTGGTGCAGGTCCAAGTTACCTGTGGCAGCAGCTGAAGTTTACCCTGAGGTTTACAAATGTTCCCTTACCCATAAGGCCTCAACATGCCAAAACTCCTCCGTGGGATACAGTGGATGCCATGTTGGCGCAACTGCACCACCACGCAGGGGATTATGGTGGATTGAGCTGCCCGTTAGGTATGGCCATTCCTACCTCTTAACCCAAAGTCACAATAATGATTGCTGTTAGATCACAGGGAATGAAAGTAAAACAAGTTCCCTGTTACTGAAATCTTTTCCTACTTAGGGCAAGATCAATACTTTAGCTCATGGTGATCATTTGGGCTCGGTGGAATGGCTTTGGGGATGGCATCTTTCTTCCTGTTTCTTGTTGCTCTGTCCTTGAGTTCTAGCATTTTGAAAGAGATTATTGCTTCAAATGTTTACGATGGGTGCAAATAAAGGAAGTAGGAGTCATATTTCCATTATTCATGCATATCGTCAACATCCAAAGTGGCGACTCACACACAGGAGCTGTGCAGAATTGTGTGTGTGCGAGTACAGCACGTACAAGGGGGAGATGTTCCAGATCCCACTTTGGATTTTAATGATATGCTCGCACAGGAAGCACTATTCAGTAATGCTTCCGGTTCTAGCATATATCATTAATGTCCGGAGCAACTCTGAAAAAGGAAATTATTGTATTCCGAAATGAAGGATTCAAGGGTAAAAAAAAGCCATGTAAACAGTTTTTATCCAAGCCACACAACGTATTAAAAACAATTTAAAAATACAGGTTTCCAAGTTCTTCCACGTTATTAAAACAACTAGATGTAAATTAAAAATCATTTCCATACAAAGGCTGATGAGACCGACGTTTCGTCCTAAATCATAGGACATTTACTTAGGTCAGAAACAACTTAGGTCAGATTTACTTAGGTCATCACATTCGTTGTTTCTCACCTAAGTAAATGTCCTATGATTTAGGACGAAACGTCGGTCTCATCAGCCTTCGTATGGAAATGATTTTTAATTTACATCTAGTTGTTTTAATAACGTGGAAGAACTTGGAAACCTGTATTTTTAAATAGTTTTTTAATACGTTGTGTGGCTTGGATAAAAACTTTTTACATGGCTTTTTTACCCTTGAATCCTTCATTCCGGAATGCTGTCTCTGGCCATGAAAGCTTTCACACGAAATTATTGTATTCTACCCGTTTGGATACCCTGGATGCATTAAGGTGACAATGCACGTAACCAAAATTGTATACAGTCATTTAACTGCCAGTTGTATGCAATCACATTATGATGCTTACTGCTTATTTGAAACCTGTTTCCTACTCATTCTTACCACTGCATTTGCCTATTTTTTCCCCACTGCAACACAGTCAGTTTACATCATATCAGCCTATATTTGAAGTTAGCATTCCACTTACTGCTGCTTTTAGTGGCAAGCTTCAAAGTAATCACTCAGAGTTTTCTGTATTGCCTTTCATGACCCACTAGCCTGGGACCATCTCCAATGCTTTTCATGGCTGCTGAAACTCAAAAGGAGTTTTTAGATCTCGGCCGCTGTATCAGTGCATGCTAGTACTGAATTTAGGACTCAGCAAGTATTGTAATCCCTCTGTACTATTATACCATCACATTAAGAATGCCCTTAAATCAGTCCAAAACTAAGAAATGAAGAGTTACTCTCATTTATATCATAAACTGAGTTGGCCTGTGAAAAGACTTTTGGATACAATGAGACAGTACGAGAACAACTGAGTTACCCCATTATTAACAGAAAGCCCCTGCGCCGCCATTGCAGCGCGGGGAAATTATCCTCCCCCCCCGGGGGGAGGCAGGAGACAAGCTCAAGGAGGCCCGGCCTGCGATTGGCTGGACCCCGTCACATGGCCCGGGGGGGCGACGGAGAGGATGCCGCAGCGTCTCCACAAACAGCTTGTCTTGTGTCTTCCTTGGGGGGGGGGTGTAAGGATAATGTTTTTTTTTAATACAGCGCTTCCTGTTTATTACCAGAGACAAACGTATGTGTAACCTGAGTGTCATCATGCCAAGTTTTAAGCAAAGCGTGGCATTTGAGTATGGAATGACTTCTTTACTATAAGAAAATATGGGAATCCCAATAATTTTAGTGCAAGTTACACCACCATTAGCCAGTTCCTTCCTATTTTTATTTCCTTATTTTTTCAGGAACCACTCTTTCCCCCCTGCCACTAATCCCATTTCTTCCACTCTTCCATGAATTGAAATGGAAACATGGAATTTCATGCCTTAATGCAAGCATGCATCAAATGTAATGAGCTTTTTTTTAAGGACTGTACTATTGAATTTTAAACTTTCCACCTATGTCTTCCATGTTATCCCAAACATGTGGATAATCTAGTTCAGACAAATAGAAATCTTATTTACACAGTACTGCACTAGCATGATACCAGAGGGAACCTAGGTTATCAAAAGTTACAAATATTAAGAAGTTCTGTGTTCAGACAGTTGTATATTCCTGTGCAATATCCTGTCCCAAGTTTTTAAGCTGTGAACTTCTTTGTGCAGATTTTAATTTGAATAAGTGGTATAGCAATGTATTAAAAAAATAATAATATTCTGGTCCAAAATACTGTACTTTTAAGATTAGAAAATCTACTATGCGATATTCTACTATGCGATAGTTAAGATATTCCGTACCACTCAGTCAAGTCCAAACATTTCACTTCCGTGCAACAGTACCCACTGTAAAAATATTAAATTATTTGATATTGCCTTCACTTACTATACCAGCTTTCATGTCGACATAAAGTAACTTAAGTAATATGTTACTGCATATGTAATATTCGTGAATTACTATGCGGTAACTTATACAGATACAATATTTTAGGATGTCCTTGACTATGTTAATAAACACACAGCACGTTTTCACTAGAACATAAACCATTACTGCTGCAAAGACAAATGAATACACTTGAGAAATCTAACTAGGATCAGCTTCCTCATATTGGAGGTACATATAAATGAACCACTGGTTCGTTTGCAGCTCAGTCCTATGCAATTAGGCATGGTTTAACCCATTGCTTTCAATGTACCTACCTAAGGCTGTAATCCTATACACATTTGTCTGGGAATAGGTCCCATTGAACTCAACGTATAAGATTGCACTATAAGCCCATTGACAACAATGGGTTTAAGCATGCCTAATTTTGCATAGGGTTGTAGCCTTAATTGCATTTATTATGCTCACAACATACATTTAGTAGCCACCTGTGACCACAACCCTACAGCCCACAACCCTAAATCATCACATTAGATGTCCCTTTTCTTTCTTTGAAGGTACAGTACTGTATAATTATGATTTTTCAGTGGCTGAAGCATTCATATGGAACCTTTCCCTTTGAGGTCATGTTGTGATCTCACAGGTTTTCACACACCACCCACTCACCTAAGGCATTTCAGAAAGGAGAAATATCCAGCTCACTCAGAAATCAAAGAGTAATTAATGGTCATAATAACTCTTTCAGAATGGCAATTGTACCCATTTCATATACTCCTTTAAAGAAGACAACATATGCACGAGGGATTAGATATGTGACCCTTAATTTAGGTTGGGGCTTGGGTTGTTTTGGCTGTGAGTGAAACTCTCGAAAGATCTAAGCATTTGAAAAATAGCTGTTGAACAATTGGTGTTTTCTAAAATGTTTATAGTCTCATAAAAATACAGAGGTCATGTATGGGGCTACGTAATGAATGCACCTTCAAAGAAGCTTATATCCATGTAGGCATGCATTGCACTGTATGCAGTATGCTTTCATTTTAAAAGAGTTTTCATCAACAATGAAACTATTATTAGCACTGCTTTGATATTTACTGCATGGTGTCGACTCCTGTGTGTCTAATTTGCTTAATGTTGTTTACTTTATACCTTTAAAGGCTGACTGCATAAATTGACTTCTTGGGAAAATATATGCTCTCCTAGAACTAAAGACGCACTTCATCTTACAATAATATTTACTGATGTGTGCCTTGATCCACTGCCCTGTGTGGGGGCTCCTCTGTTCATTTAAATGCTCCGGGCATGCAAAGAAAAGTTCACACAGAGTTGACTCCTCCATTGGAATGAGTAGGGTAACTCTTCCAGCCAAGTTGCTGTCTGTCCATCAGATCCCCTGTGCCCACAAGTGATCACTGGTGATTAGGGCTCTACAGCCCCACGTCCAGCGGCATGCACATAAGACACATTTGTTTGCATAGGAGTTAAGCTTGCATCATTGGATGAAGCCTTTCAGAGCACTGCGAAGAGTATTTACTCAAAAGAAAATCCCACTGAGCTCAGTGGAACTTACTTCCTACTTTGCAGCATAAACCCTTTTAATTCACCCTTCCCTCCAATGTTCGGAGCAGATCAACCAGTATGACCTAGTGGGTAGACTGCTGCATTTGGATGTAGAAAGTCCATATTCAAATGCTTACTTAGCTGCAAAGGTGACTGAGTGGTCTCAGAAAATCTGCCGTTGGAGCATAGCCAAATCTCCCTCTTTGAACTATTTGGAAGAAGGAGGTGATGCAAATGTAATAACTAGCCTTTTTAAAAAACAAAACAAAACATTGTGCTTTTCATGGGCACTAATTCCTTACTCTTGTGGACTCTTTTCCAGGTTTTGGCGATTCTCTAGATTGAAGAAAGAAGAAGGCATCTGCCTTCACTGGCCTCCCTCACACACATACCCAACAGTGTGGGAACTGCTTCCCCGCCATGCTCTTCCAAATTGCTAGTGATAAGTGATTGTGTGTAAAAATTGCAGTCATATGGGCAGGACAAATCATGTGAATCTTTCCCAACTGATCAGCCCTTTCCTATTAGCAGTGCCAAATGATTTGGCACTGCTAATAGAAAAGGGGTAGCAAAGACCCACACAATCGGCTTACCCACATAGTTGTGATATACACTCTCCAATGGTATGAGGTCACATCACAAGGAAGCAGTTCCTATACAAAATGGGGGAGGGGAGCATATGCCACATAAAGAAAATGTTCAAGGGACCATTTGACTACAGACCACCTGACTAGAGACCACCTGACTACAGAGAACATGAGAGGACATTGTTCATTGGAGAATGAAAATAATAGAACCTTTCTGGTTCTAACTCACTGGAGCACAAGTATGGATTTTAATACAGATAGTCACAGGGGTTGAAAACAGGTGAAATAAATTTTATAATCATGTGTTAGGTGCTAAAGATTATATTCTTTTGCTCACAATAATGTTCTCTGAGGGTGCAAGATCATTGCCCATATGGGCAAACTGTGCTTGCAGGTATTCGACAGACTACAGTCTGTGGCAGCATTTCATACATAATGTGAACTCTTGTCTCCTTGTAAAATGTTTCTGGTGGTTTGTTTTTTTCACCTCACTGTACCTATACAGTACTCTGTGTTGTATTTAGTCTTTGTAGGTAACTACATGTTTGTACAATACCATTCAAAAATGTTGATGCCATCACAAAGAAGGATGATCTATTTTATGCAATTATCCTGAACTTCTGAACTGATACAGACCTTTCGGAATGAAAACATTTTTCGTTATTTTTTTAAAGGGGAGGGGAACATGTACACCATCCTAAGATTAGAGGGAGAACAGGGTAAAAATAAATGCCTGAAATAAGGAAATAAATAAATCTAACACTTTTTAATTCCTCTTTTTTTTTTGCTTCCAGTTGTATAAAATACACAAATATGTTCCCAAACAGTTGCATTTGCCAAACAAAAGTTCCAAGGAGAGAGAGAGAGAGAGAGAGAGAGAGAGAGAGAGAGAGAGAGAGAGAGAGAGAGACCAACATAAGAAACAGCATGTCCTACAGGGTATCGAAGAGTTATAACTAAGCTAGTTTTACTTTTCAGTTTGTCACTTTACATCTGCAGAAAATGACATTTTATTCATCAATCAAATACATTACCCAGGGTTTTATCCTAAGATGTCCTTCTGTGGATGAAGGGGTTTTCCTCCAAAGGAAGGACACCTTCTTCCAGAGGAAGGAGACTTTCAGATATAACCCCTGAAATTAACTAATAGTTATTACACAAATTAAGGTGCATATTTAAGGTGCACCTTAATTTGTGCATATGAATCTTAAATTGTGCAGTTTCCCATTAAAACATTGCAAAGGACTCTAGAAAATACTGTTACTTTAATGAGCAAAGTATTGATGAACAGTTTGTTTTGAACTTATTCAAGCTAAACATCAGGCAAAGGAGCACACATATAGATCCAGATTTAAATTCTGAAGACGCTAATTCTGTTGTATTCCAGTCTTAGATTTCTCAAAGGATTATGACCAATGAAGACAAGAGCATGGGACATGACTGCCATTGAAAAAATGAAAAGTTTTGCTTAAGAATTGAATAATAATTGAGCAAGGTCACTGGAGAACTTTGCACTAAATTTGCCCAACATCAACCCAATATGGAGACAATTGGAACAATGTCATGGTAATCAGATGACAGCAGAAAAACTGAAGTCCAACTTGAGACTGACCAGTGGCTATGTAAGAACATGCACTAATATCCATCACTAGACTAGAAACACAATCCATAGATTTGGGAGCTGTCAATGACATACAATGACCTTACTTAAACGTTAACCACAAAAATCTCATGAAATACATGAGAATACAGGCGCTATTCAATATACACAACAGTTGGCCTGAGGAAGTACTAAGACACCCAATATTGAATGAAAATATATTTGGGGAGAAAAAACACCAACACTGAGCATTTGACATTTTTCTCCTTTCTCCTATTTTTAAGTAACTGCATATTAATTAAAGTAAACAGAGAAGATATATATTTTTTTAAATCACAAGGATATTTTTGAACAAAACTAACCATTCCCTACTGTTGCACACAGTTAGACCCACTGATCTCAATAGTTGCACACAGTTAGACTCACTGATTTCACTGCGATTTGAGCTGTCAGCACACAGGATTGCAGCCAAATGCTTTAATTAGAGTTTTTCAAAAGACTTTGATCAAATGATTTTTAACTACGTTTTCAGAACAAGGCTGAGACTTTATCGTTATGCCCAAGTCTAGTTCATTCCTGTACAACTCTTTTTTTTTAATCTTTAGTGGCAGAAGTATTCACTTAAAATGAATAGAGCAGCCGACCAAGATAAACGCCCTTACCTCATTTAGCTGCTCGTTCTGTTAGGGAAATCCTTTAGCTGAAGCAGCGAAAAGACTGATCAGGCAATGCCAGATGTCAGGTAAACATAGGTGGCAGGCTATCACTTCAGAAAACCTTGCAGCAGTGAAGATAAATGGATGTGATATTAATTTTAAAACATTTTTTAGAATGTTTAGCTAGCCAATTGTAAAATTCCTTAGGTCACTTCCTGTTATTCTGATTGGGCCATTCTAAAATTAAACTTTAAAAAACCCCACAGGGATTGCAAACATTTACATACAGCCAACTCACACCTTCGCGCACAAACAAAACAAGTCTAACCAGGTTACACTTGTGTCCCAAGAACAAAAGAGAAAAAGCCCTGTTAATGGATGAGGCATTGGTTTCTCCATGCGTGTTTTTTTAAGACCATCCCAAGTTGTTGTTTTTTCAAAGGCAGGTTATTTCAGGTAATTGGCAAAATATAATTATAAGAAAGGGGAACAAACGTGGCTGTCATTTCAGACCAGCTACAATCAGCCTGGGGAAAAGGAAAGAACCAGAAGGCAAGCTGCATTGAACGCATTTACATTGGCAGCAAGCTGAAGTGAATGTTCCAGTCCCAAAGGATTATCTTTCCCACCCCTGGTGTTAATTTACCTTCATTGAATCAAATCAGATGTAAGCACTCATTTAAGTTCACTTGTCCCTATGCATGCCCTTTGCATATATCATTTCTATGCACATGCACACATGTACAGTGGAAAACAGAAGAAAACAAAAACTTGGCACAAACTTAAGGCTGCATACCTGCATAAGGAGTGACCACGGATATGGCAATCAACACACAAAGGGAAAACCAGAATGTATGAGCTTAGCTTGCTTCAGCATCCATCCAGCTATTTATTCAGGATAAAGCAGGTCTACTTTGCACAGTCACTTGTTTTCCAGACCATGGCCATAGTATGGGGCCCACAAGAGGCTGGGCATGAAGAGCGTGCTCCTTCAGGTGCATTTTGCACTAGTCCTGCCTCTATCTCCATACAGGAGAATGAGAGAGGATCAGGTTCTGCACTCAACTGGCTGTGACTTTGTTAAACTCAACTGGAAGAAACCAATTGTGAACAAACTGTCACTCAGTTTCTACCTCCCTGACCTGCCTGAATAGAGATAAGACTGACAGCCCAATCCCCTCCACGTGGTGCGTTGGCAGATGCTGAGCATACCGTAGGGTCAGCCATCGCAGCAGTCTCTCCAACAGCGGAGCACTGCAGCTGGTGCAAAGGCCAGGCAGCCGGGTGCCAGCAGGGGACGCTGCACAGACTGGCTATTGGCACAGCCCTGCTGGTTATGGAAACAGATCGGAATGGGGATCAGGCCAGGATGGGTGGATTGGGGCAGATCTTGGCTGCAGTGATGTCCACCAGATCCAGAATCCCCATCTCGGGCCTGACATGCCCCCTGCAGTGGAACAGATCTATGCCAGCAAAAGACCTGGCATATATCTAAGTACAGTAAGTCCATAGGGGACCAGGCAGCAGCCAGATAAGTGATTTTTTTCTTTATTTACATCTTCCAGCCAGTCTGGTTCCCTGCTGGTGCGCTGGATATAGGCTGCACTGGTGGCCCTACATAACATAACATAAGAATGGATCAGGCCGAAATCCCATCTAGTCCAGCTTCCTGTATCACACAGTGGCCCCACCAGATGCCTCAGGGAGGACAAGACAACAAGATAACCTGTTTCCCGTTGTCACTCCCTTGCACCTGGCCCTAAGTCCTGCGTGCCAGCGGGGGAGAGGATTGGGCCGTCAGACTGCAATCCTATATATACTTACCTGAGAGTAAGTTCCATTAAACGCAGTGGGACTTACTTCTAAGTAGACATGCATCGGAATGAGCGGTAAGAGCACCACAAGGCAAGTTCACCACATTCACAAGCACAGATGGATGGTAGGGAGAAGAGGAGAAATAAGCAGGTAGCTGTTTGGATGGAAGGCTTTGTGTTCGTGCTTAGCTTTGCATATTTATTAGAGGGAGGGTGTTGCATGCAATTTCAGGGGCCAAGCTCCTACCTAGGAGGATGGCCTTTAAAGATAAAGTATTCTGGAACTGCTCCATTAGGGGATGCACCCCAAGCACAAACTTTCCATTATTGACCAGTAATCTACTTATGAGGCGGGCGAATGATATCCATGGAAAGACCAGACGTTGACAAAAACTGTGCTAGAAACCAGGATTCCCTGGTTCTATTGCTACATGAAATTCAGATGTGCTTAAGAAATTAAAACACACACACACACACACACACACACACACACACACACAGAGTGATTTCTCTATTTGCCATGCCCTTATGATCTCCACTAAAACACGGCAGAAGTAGAGCACACACAGCTCCAAGTGCTGCATGCATAAGACAAGGGTGAAGTTAGTACTGATTCAGGCTGATAGATGGCATCTGTGAAGACCATATTCTGGACTGGTTTAGTTGGAATATAAGAACTAAGAAGAGCCCTGCTAGATCAGACTAACGATTCATCAAGTCCAACATTCTCTTTTCCAGATGCCTCTTGAAAGTCTATAATCTTTCAAGTCTATAGCTTTCTATAAGCTTTCAAGCTCTGGTCCTTACCAGAGCATCTGGAGGACTGCCTTCTTCCATATATTCTGGCCGTCCCCAGGATCTTCTGAGAGGGCTCTCCTGTATGTGCTGACCCTCATGGAGGCTAGGTGGGCAGCAATAAAAGGTTGGGACCTCTCTGTGGTGGCACCACAATTATGGAACCTACCCCTCGTGATTTAAGGTCTGGCCCCTCCCTGTGGGTTTTCCAGCAGGGGTTGAAACCTTTTTCCTTTTTTAGATAGCATTTTCATTGTAGTTGGGGTGGATGGTGGAATATTGTTAGGGGGTTGAGTTTTTATTGCTGATGCATTCTGTTTCTTAGTACTGGCTGTGTTTTAATGGCGGTTTTATGTTGCTGACTTTTATTTATGCTGCTGCTTCTTTTGTTTGGTTTTATGTGTGATTTTATGTGTGCTTGGGATTGTTCCTTGGGGCTATATTCTGTTTTTATCTTGGTTTGTGCTGCCGATTCTACTTTTTATGATTGTATAATTTTGTAATGTTGTGATGTTTCTTCTTTATATAATTTTATATATTTTTATTAGGTTTTTGTATTTATTGTTTAAGTTTTATATTTTTGAGCCGCCTTGGGCACCTCCCTTGTGGAGGGAAAAAACAAGATGAAAATAAATGTAAATAAATAGTAAATAACCCTCCTCACTGTTCAGCCCCCAACAGAATATATGGGAAGTTTAGAGCTTTTGTCTCAGTGTGGGTCACTCTGCATTTATTCACATAGAATGTTATCTGCCATTTTGTTGCCAATTTATTCAATTTAGAAAGATTATTTTGGAGCCTGGATTTTCACCATTCTGGATAATATCTGCAAACCTGGCCATTTCACTGTACACCCCTAGTTCTCTAGACCATTTAAGAACAAGCTAAAAAAACGTACTGGTCTCAATACAGATCCTTGGAGGATCTCGCTTCAACTCCATGGAAGCCAGAGCCGCTCACTCCGCCTACCCAGGTAAGCAGCTCACTCCGCCGATCCAGGCCAGATTCTGCACCGGCTGACCCAGGTAAGTCCTAGGCCAGTCGGTGGGAGGGTGTGGGGAGGGCAGGCCGGAGTGGCGGGGAAGGAGGCTATTGGCCAGCCCGGCCTGGAAGGGGGCGGGGATATGGGCGCCAATATCTTGAGCCCCTTCCCAGGACACACCAGCCTACATGGCCTCCCCAGATGCACGCAAGCTAAAGAACTAGCATGCATCTGGCACTCACATCAGGGGAAGGAGATGAACACTCCCCTTCCCCCGGTGTACGCCAGCACGGCCCGCATCCTGTGCAGGATGCAGCGGCCGGCCA
Organism: Plestiodon gilberti rubricaudatus; assembly: GCA_026170595.1. Lineage (NCBI taxonomy): Eukaryota > Metazoa > Chordata > Lepidosauria > Squamata > Scincidae > Plestiodon > Plestiodon gilberti. Next base: position 245,980,113 of record JANXHW010000001.1, on the reverse strand, counting down.
TTTCAGCCGGCCGCCGCAACTTGCACAGGATTGCGCAGTAAGTGAGATAGGCCTTCCCTTTGCAGAAGTCATGCCAAGTCTCCTTCAGCAAGGCTTGTTCTTCTACATGCTTTATAATGTTAAACATGTAGGAAATAATACTAATAATAATGATAATAATAACTGTTTTTTTAACTGTGGAATGCAGCCTATCAAACAATCAGCTGAGCAAGACATGAGAAGCCTAATGGATTACTTCAGGGAAAGCCCGGAAGACGCACTGGAAGAGGTCCGAAAAACAGGCATACTGAAACATGGGGACAAAAGAACAGAAAGAACAGTTGACAGCTCGGAGAGAAGGATGGCAGAATAAGGCACTGCATGGCCAATACTTAAAGAGCATTGAAGGTAAGGTAGGTAAGGAAAAGACCTGGCAATGGCTAATGGAAGGAACATTGAAGAAGGAGACTGAAGGGCTATTATTAGCTGCACTCAGAACAAATGTGATCAAGACCAGGAATGAAAAGTCTTACAATGATAGCAAATGCCACTTGTACAACGAAGCAAACAGTGGAACACCTGATATGTGGATGCAAGAAAATCACTCAGATTGATTACCTGTGCAACAAAGTTGTATACCTGGTGCACTGGAATCTTTGCAAGAAAGACAATATAGCAGTGCCCAGGAAATAGTAGGATCACAAACCAGACAAAAGTTGTTGAAAATGACAGGTTAAAATACTGTGGGATTTCCACATCCAAACAGATAAACATCTGGCACATAATACACCAGATTTAACAGTAGTGGAAAAGAAAATGGTCTGGATTATAGATGTGGCAACATCTGGAGATCTGCAAATTGAAGACACAGAGCATGAAAAAGTAACCAAGTACAAAGATCTTCAGACAGAGGTGGAGCAACTCTGGCAAAGAAAGGCAAAGATCGTACTGATAGTAGTGGGTGCTTTAGGTGCCATACCAAAAACCTTGGAAAAACACCTGCATACCTTAGGTGTAAATGAAATTACCACATATGAGCTGCAAAAAGCAGCTCTACTTGGAACTGCACCTATTTTACACAAATAACTCTAAATATCCTAGGTCCTCGGGAAGGACTTGATATTTAGAAAACGCCAGCCACCACCAGGTGGGCTGTGACTTAGTATTATTAATAATTATTATTATTGTTATTATACAACGCTTTTGAACAGTGTTTCTCAAACTGTGGGTCGGGACCCACTTGGTGGGTCGCGACCTGATTTTTCGTGGGTCCCAGGTGATGGAAAGATCAGATAAGTAATTGCCACAAGCCCTGAGGCTATTCAAAAATCAGATACAGTAGCTAATAATTGCCCTTCAAAGAGCTGGGCTCCTGCAGTTTGCAAGATAGCTGCTATTTACCCTGCAAGCAGCTGAGCTCTTTACTTGTAATATATTTATTTATTTCTAGATCACCTTTTTTTAAAGTCTCGTAAAGCTAGGTGGGTCCTAAAGTCTCGTAAAGCTAGAGTGTCATTTTAAAAAGTGGGTCCCGGTGCTAAAAAGATGAGAACCACTGCTTTAGAATGTAAAGTGCACTTCACATACAATGTCTTGTTGAAATACCTACCAAACGGCACAATCCTATGCTTACCTTATGCCAGTGCAGCAACCCCTGCGCTAGCCTAGGGTGTCTCAAACATGCCGTAAAGCATGTTTGGCGCACCCAGAGAGTAGGTGGCACTGGCGGGAAGGCCTGCACCATCACGCTGGCACTGCATTCAGGAGCCCTGTGTGTCGGAGCAGGTAAGGCCGCTCTGGGTGATGCGGGGGCTGGGGGATGGTGGGGGAGGACAGGGAGGTGATGTAACAGGGTGGGGGAGGGCAGGGTGTGTGGATCGGGCCCAGGAGAGGGATCAGCAGCCTCAGCACACGCCATATCCTATCCCCCTTCCGTGGATTAACACAGGGCTTCTCGATTCTGTGCCAGCGATTGAGGTGGAGCAGATCCGTGTAGCCCCATTGCGAGGGCTGGTTTACCCAGGGTAAGGGGAAGAATGTCCCCTTACTCTGAGGAGACTTCCAGCCCACTCCTAGCCAGCGCTGGATACAGCAGGGGCCACATGGCCCCACTTTACTGGAGCTGGATAGGATTGGGTTGAAAATCATGTAAGTAAATCAGTTATTATATTTCAGATTAGGATTGGGTCAGAGACTGAAATTGAGAGGCAATGGCATGCCTAAAATAACCTAGGCGTTTAAGAAAGGGATGTGAACCATGATTTCAATTATTCATAACTCAGTCTCTTACCCACAATGATCTCACAGAGCAGCTCTCACAAACTGTAATCCATTTGTGCCACAATTTCATAATGTCACATTTCTGAAAGTAATTTGCTGTGAGCATACCTACTTGTAGCTCTTGCCATTTGGGCGTCCTCCTCGGTTTCTGCCTGGGTCTATATCAAGTCCTCTTTTTCTTCCTTGGAGACCAACTTTTTTTCCCCTTTTACACATAGGTCTCTGATTCCTATGTGTAAACTGGTATGTGATCAAACTATGCATTTGATATAGGTGAAGACGTGCAATAGGATCTGAAGAGCAAGTGGATATGAGAACAACAGCAGAGATGTTTGACTGCTGGCTGAAGCCAAGGCACAGTTTCCAAAACAAATAACCCAGAGATCCATGGAAGGACTAGTCCTGTCCATTAGGTAAATCCAATGGAGGATCAAAACCCATATCTTTGTTGGATTGCTCAAGACAGTGCCATGTGTTATGGGTGCTGAAGAGGAAAAAAAAGTGTTCCATAGCACTCCCCTTGCAAGCACTGCCCTCAGAAAGAAACAAATACCCTGCAGGAGGGGGGTCACAGCAAAAAATGTCACCCCTCTTGACGTCACCGCCGGAAGTGACATCACCTGTGCCGCAAAGGACTTCCCAGGCACAGGGCGGGTGGGCAGGCCAAACATTTGCACCGCCACCTGCCCGCTTTTTGCGCCACTGCTGCCAATCTCACTCCCCATGCGGTGGTGTTGTTGCCCCCTGTTGCTTTGTCATCCCCCATGTGCCGCCCTGCCCCCCCCCCCCCCGGTGACACTACTGACTGCCCTTGCATTGGCTGCAGGGACAGAGGCGTTATTATGAAGCATGGAAAATGAAACTGGGTGCCTTTCACCAGGCTTGTAGTTACCGGTCATGTGACAGAGACAAGAATGTCCAGTAGTTGGATCTTTCCTTGCATCTCACTGATTCCCTGTCATTCTCAAGAAATAGCATTTTGAAACAAGAAAACTTGCAATGTCATTTGCTTTGAGACATGCCATGTTTGGGTGGTACCATTCAAGTGATGGCATTGTAATGAGCTCTGCTTCCAGAAGTAGGTCAAGAATACACAAGATTTCTCCAAGCATTGTGCCATGTAACAATCATATTCTGACTCATATATGCCAGTAAATGTGTTCAGTTAGTGACAAACAGCTTGTCAACTATCAAATAAGCATCCAGTTTATCGTTCAAGAAATTATTAGAGACCTACATTAACGTAGGAAATAGAAAAGCATAAACATAGAAGTGGAAGGATAAAGTTACTTCCCACCCAAAAAAAAAAAAAATCAGGACCAGAATAATTGTTTGTTATTGAAATACTTTCCAGAAAACCCTGGTTCTCCAGCAAACTATTTCATTAAGCGCTATGCAGTTGCATCCCATTACTTTAAGCATCTGTCCTCAAATGTGTGTGTGTTCATGGGCTAGATCAGGGATGTCAAACATAAGGCCCATGGGCCAGATATAGCCTATAGAAGCTTATTGCAGACAAGTAGAGCGAGACTAAGTGCTAGAGAGGTTCAGCAAGGTTAACAGAAGCACTTCCACAGCTCCCAACTTCTCTTTTCCTCTCCCCTTTTCATGTCTTCCAGATCTATCATCCATCGTGTTTGTTTCCTGTCCTTCCGCCACTGACTCATCACTCCATCCTTCTGCCCTGCTGCAAGAGAGGTTCTGGAGTCCTATACCTAGCAATCCCTATCTCTGGAGCCGCGCAATGCTAACCCCAAGGGTTAGAGAGTTGAATTCTTAGCAATCCACTTATGGCTAGCGTTGAGAGATGACTAGTATAGATGGAAAGATTAGAGAAAGATCCTATGTCTTATTGGAAAGACTCAGGAAATTATTGCATGGAATAAAAAGGTAAAGGTGACCCCTGACAATTAAGTCCAGTCGTGTCCGACTCTAGGGTGTGGTGCTCATCCCCATTTCAAAGCCGAAGAGCCAGCGTTGTCAAAGACGCCTCCGTGGTCATGTGGCCGGCATGACTCTCCTTGCCGCAGCGCGTAGCATGCAGCTGGAACACGGAGCACTGTTTACCTTCCCACAAGCGTTACCTATTTATCTACTCGCATTAACATGCTTTGGAACTGCTAGGTTGGCAGGAGATTGCATGGAATAAAGGAGAGTAAAAGAAAGAACTGGTTGTGTTCAGCTGTCTGCTTAACCATATCCACTTTTTGTATGTCTGCATCTTTATTCAAATGTAAAATAAAATTCTGTACATTCAGATGGATGTGTCCACAAATCCTGGAACTGCAGATGAAAAAAGCAGCTGGCAATTAAAACATTCCTCTTTTGTATTGAGACACATCAGACATATGCGCCTGTCGCTCTTTATTTTTCAGGACAATACCTTTGGACTGTGAATTGTTCAGCCCTCCCCACATTTGTGAATGCACCTTTGTCTTCAGCTACCACAGGCAAATACTTTGGAACCAGTTCATCCTATCTCTAATATCAACACAAAGTACAGTGGTATTAATATGCAAATATCAAGTTTATGATTAACAGCTTTAAAATTCCAAGAAACTGGGAGTACTTGTTTTATTGGTTTGCTGCTGAGTTCAAAGAGTACACCATTTGCTCACTGTGAATCTTGGGAAACAGCATGAACCAGACAAGGAGACATAAAGGCACATCTTCCTTGATGCCAGGAACATGAAGACCAGAGAACATTGGCCCTTCTCCTTAGAGAATCCAAGGTTGCTATAATCTTCCCCATGTAATCGTCTGGAAACTTCCAGACATACACACAAGAACATGCATGCACATTTTGAACCATCCAATGGCACCATGCTCCTTTGCACCTGTGCATCCACTCACTATTTCTGCTACAGACAGATGCTACTGTCTCCAACAGTAGCATCTATTAAAGCTACTAAACCTACTGTCAGGGACAGCTACCAAGGCAGATGTTTTTATGGTCTTAGATGTAAGCATATGGTTATTGGCAGTTGATTATCACATCACTTCCTTTAGTGAATCCAAGGGCTCTTATTTAGATTAAAAGCCATAGATGTTAACCCCAACAGCTTTTGAAAAGAACATATCCCAATAACATCTGCTGAATTAGTTTTTCCATAGGAAGACTTGGTGACCTGGACTTTTTTCTTTTTTTTTTCCACAGCACCTTTTCTTTAGGTGGCTTAGATAAACTGTCTATGTGGTGTGGATAACAATACCTCTGCATGTTGCAGGAGTATTGAGAATAAATTTATGTGAAAGAATTAGGTATCCAACTCTATACCCAGAAAATGTGGTTTCTTAATAAATCATATGCTAGGTGGATAACTCATGGTACACAAGTTACTAGAATCAGGTCATTCCAAGCTCATAAAGCCAGAGGTCCCAATTCAGACTGTGGGAATGAGGTGAGAAGGCTGGGTTTGCAGAAGCAACATGTAGTCTCTAGTAGGGACTAAGGTAATCTAACAGTCCTCATGGGTCACATGATCTATCATAGCCAATGGCTAACCTCCTTATGATTATTTTTTAAGTGCCAGGTTTCAGTGGCATCTCTTGCCTAGAAACCCCAAGTTGCTACATTTAGATTTGTTTCAATTATTTTCAACAGTTCAGCTATATAGCACAGTGTTCTGGAAATGTTTGTACAGTACTCTGCTGTGGACACCCAGGATTTTACATATAATTGCAAATGAAGATGCATTTTCACCTTTCATATGTTTTGACATGATGCCTTTCATATGCACCAGTAATCCTCCTATCAAAAAACACAAATCACAGAGGAAGGGGCAGTGCATTGCATGTGTCCAGAAAGCATCAACGTCAGACAAGGTAGGCCAAAGAATGCACAGCATCCTGTGGCAATTTTGTTGCGAATGACAGGTGGTCCTCTTAACAACAAACAGCAAAACGTTTTCCATCTTCTAAGAGCAGCAATAAACTTTGAAAACACTTGTGCAAAGCCACAACAAGCTTCAGCTTGACCTTTAATGGAATGTGAACATAAGTATTATTTCATCCCCCCCCCCATAACCATGTATATAATTTTTCAACAATAGCCATTTCCTGTTTATTTGTTTATTGTTTGATTTTATCGGTGATTTGTTACCTCAAGGTTGACAGTGGGGGGGGGGGAAGGAGAGCAAGGCCCCTTTCAGTCACCAGTTGCGTGACAAAGACCAGTTGCGATTTGGCCCTTCTCCTTCAAAAAATATGTCTTCCTATATCCATTTCCATGCAGCATTGACAGAGGGCAAGGACCAATATGCTGCTGTAACTAAACCTAAGTACATGTACTTCAAATAATTGTATGTTCTACCCGTTTTCCCCTCTCTCCACTTCCTTCCCCTTTCTCTTTCAGATTGTGTGTCCCTTTGGGACAGGAAATGGTCTTCTCATTCCTTTGCTAGTACAGTAAGCCACTTTGAGAACTTTATGTTTATGAGTGATATACTGTATCTTGAACCAGGGCAGGATTTATTTATTTATTTATAATACCTGTATATCATATACAGGTATTATAAATAAATAAATCCTACCCTGGTTCAAGATCTGCAGGAGAGTCCTACCACAAAATGCTGCATCTCCTCAACTCTAATGCACAGTCCAGTTATGACTTGATTTGATTTTTGTTTTTTATTCTGGCTGTTTTTTCCTATTACATGGCTATTTTACCCGTAATACCTAAGTCGCTAGAAATAATTGCTGGCCATGAAAGTTTTCGATTGAAAACCAGTTATGACTGTTAAAGGCACAAGCAGAGCCAGTGCCCATACGCACGCAAGCCCTATTCAGGTATTTGTCTCCCCATGGAGACGAACTTGTGAAGGCTCTCTGGGAACACGCTGTGACATGTGTGCTTAGCCCATTCTCCCAGCCTCTCATGATCAGCATTTGTCTGTAGTGATAGATGCTGAACATGGGGAGAGATCTTCCATGTGATTGCTATCCTGAACCATTCCATCTTCAGCACTCTCCCCATCTTGAAAACTTGTCGTCACTACAGACAAAAATGGGTCATAAGGAAGGAAGGCAGCTGAGTGTAGACACGTGTTCTGCTCCTGGCTCTTTCCACCTGCCACTTCAACTTTCTGTGGTTCTGAGGTGGGGGGCACTGAGCACGTTCAGTCTGCATCAGATTATATTCAGCTTTTTTACAATTACTTTTCCGTGGAACGAAAACTTTCATGGCCAGCGCGGATACCAATAATAGAACGAGATTTAATCTGGAAGCTGTGGAGATAAGTAAAAAAAGATCACAAGGACTTCTTAACAGATAACAGGAATTATCTTTTATTGACAAGATCTGGTTTCCAATTTTACATAAGGCGGTCAAAAGCTCTTAAAGTGATACACTGTAGACGACTACACTCCGGAGTTTATTTGCGGTCAAGTCTTGCGGAGCTCTCGAGCGGACCTTGCTCATTTCCGGTTAATTACAACTTGATTTTCGCGCGCTTTTTAGCGGTTTTTAGCTTTTATACCTCAGTGTTTCTTGTGTTGTTCAATGTCATCCTTGCAGCCACGCTGTTTGTACCTAGAAAAAGTCCTCAAAGGAGGACGAAACATCGGTTTTTAAACTTCTGTTTTTATGTGATTTTAATTTTGTTTTTAAACTTATGTTCACATTGTTTTTTAGCCTGTGATACATATGTTTTTTAGCTTGTTTTTATTCATAAATTTCTGGCTTTAAAAAAAAAAAAAATTTACATGGCATCTGTACCCATATACCCTATATCCTGGAAAATTACTTTTCCTTTTAATTTACTGTACTTCCACTTTCCTAGGCTACCTTACTTTGAGGTGACCCTGTTTTGCTTGCAGCCCAATAGGCATTCAGCCACCTATAAATATATGTGGATAGGTACAGTTACAGAGTCAGGTCACCTAATCTTTAGTCATCTTTCTTTTAAGATGATACAAAATACATATCCTCTGCTTGTCCCTGAAGAACTGGTCAAGATGACCCTAGAACAGTACTCTGCAAATACAGTAGTTCTTTTTCATCAACATGACAACTTGGCAAGCAAGTCATTTTGAGGACGTGCTGAACATAGTTGTGTGTCCTTTAAAAAGGAATGGCAGGAAGGAGGCAGACCAATTGTAAGCAAGTTCTTACTTGTCTCAGCAACTAGCACCAAAGGGCTGGCTTTCAATTTGTCTTTCACTAAGAAGTAGTTCAATCCTGGAAAGATGCAGCACTCAAAACACAGCCTCGGCTCTTGCTATGATAGACTGTCAAGGAATGGTCATGTCCTCGGTGAGGCGGGGCAATGTGCTCTATGGCTTAATTCTTTTCATTGACAAAGGACAGAACTGCCTGCATTCCCCCATGTTCATTCTTCAGCAAATCAGGAAAGCAATAGTTCTGCATCTGTGTTTTTGCATGAGAGGGAGGGCCAAATTAGATGTGATGCAGAAGATCCTAATCACAGATCTCTCACAGATTTTTTTTTTTTTAAAAAGGCAGCTCCAGGTAGGCCCGAATCAAATTGGGAAAATAGCACTGCAGAAGGAAGCTAACCCTTTCCCATATGCCATCAAATGGCATATGGGAAAGGGTTAGCCCCCTTCCCCATTTCCCTAATGAAAAATAACCTCATGAAGCTGCTATTTGCTCGGGGGGGGGGGAATTAAAAGTATCATGCAGTATGGAATCACAAATCTGCCCCATGGGGCAAACAGTAGCTGGGGAGGGGCATTTTAATGAGGAAAACTGCACAGGGGCTAAGGGTTAAACTCTTCTCCTCCAGTGCCATAGTCTCCATCAGACCCCCCCCCCCCCGCGCGCTCCAAAAAAGGCTGCTATTACTTCCTTTAAAAAACTGTGGGAGATCTTATCTGTTGATCTCCCATATATTGCATCTAGGTATGTCTCGAGTGCAATTGCTTTTCTACTTCATTACTAGAAAAATTACAAGATGCCCAGTCTGCTGTAAATCCCCTCTGAATGATGTGACATTGTTCTAACTGGATAGGCCACTTCCATGAGCAGGTTTTTTACAACAGCTAATAATGGGCCCAATCCTATCCAACTTTCCAATGCAGCTGTGCCAACAGGGCATGTGCTGCATCCTGCGGTGTGGGGGGTGGGGTACAGTTATGGAAACCTCCTCAAGGTAAGGGAATGTTTGTTCCCTTACTGCAGGGCTGCATTATGGCTGCATCGGCACTGGAAAGTTGGATAGGATTAGGCTCTAAAATCCATTCACATCATGTTCGTCCCACCTCTAAGACTGAGAAGGAGTGCAAATCTTTAGCTAAGTAGCCTCTCTATAGAAAACAAAACTAACAGCACAATCCTAACTGAGCAGCAGCGTCACTGCAGGGGGGGGCGGAGCTCCAAGTTCTGTCGGGCTCTGACCCTCCGTTACACGACCGGAGAAAGCAGCCCCCCCCGCCTTTGGAGCCATTCCGGTCGACGAAAGCAAAGGCGAGGGGGCGGGGCCGCTTTCTCCCGTCGTGTAACGGAGGGTCAGAGCCCGACAGAACTTGGAGCTCCGCCCCCCCCTGCAGTGACGCTGCTGTAACTGAGCCTAATGCTGGTGCAGCGACTGCTGCACCGGCCTAGGGTGTCACAAAAGCATGGTAAAGTGCTCTGTGACACCTGGAGAGCAAGCAGCACAGTAGGAAAGGCCGGTGCCGGATCTAGACGACCGTGCACCAGAGCAGGTAAGAGCTGCTCTGAGCAGCACGGGGGCTGGGGAAGGGCTGGGGGAGGGCAGGGAGGGATGGTGCAGGGGGAGGGCAGAAACGGGGTGCATCAGGCCTCGGAGGGGCAGGATCAACTACGGTGGCGCACGCCGAATCCTATTCCCCCTCCAAGGCTTGAAAGCCCGAAACAGGGCTTCTTGGTCCTGCGCCAGTGATCCAGCTGGCGCGGATTTGAGTAGCCCTGTTGCGGAGGCTGGGGCTTTACCCAGGGTAAGGGGACGAATCCCCTTACCACGAGGAGATCTCCACCCTGTTCCTAACCAGCACAGGATGCAGCATGGACCGATCACCATTGCTGGATTTAGACCTACTGTTGCAGGCCCACTTCAAGATTGTTTACCAAGTCCCTAAAAAGAGCAAAACATTTTATACAGAGCTGTGGTACATATACTTTTATTTTTAAATTAACCATTTTCTTCTCTTTGGGGGGCTTGTTTTGTTCAGCAGGATAATTTCAGCTTTTCTTTGAGGAAGAAAACTATTTACAGTCCCCTTATTGTAATCACTGGCAGCCTAACTCTTGGCAAGCCCTGGCAGACTAAAAGCAAGCTCCCAAGTCTACGTTATTACCCTTCGTCATTGTTGGTGTTCTCTGAATCCTGTCAAATGTTGTTTGCATTGTTAATCTGTCTTTCATGAGGCTGCATAAATATGCCCCCAAAGCAGCAAGTGGGTGTGACCGTGTATTTTCCAAGAAAAAAGCAGGGTTGCTCTCCCCTAATTATGCTGGGCTCTACAACGGCATGATTTTTTTTCCCCTCAGCCATTTAATTACTTCAGTAAGTTATTTATGAGTCACTCAGATCTGACACTCCTGATGTAGTTAGTATTCAGCAGGAGATTGCAATAGTAAGGACTTTACTGCAGCACTCCACCTTGTTGTCAAATGATGATCTATGGAAAAAGGGTCAGTGAGTACTATTGACTCATTCAGCAACTGATGCTCCATTGCCACATAGGCACTACCATAATGGCAGTCAGTCTCCGGAAAGGATCTGTGGGAATGGAATCAAGCTCTCAAGGAAGGAAGAGCTCAGAAATGAATCCTGGGGGAAAGACCTGAACAGTCATTGGATTTCTACTATCTAAAAAAAGTGATCCATCTACTGGGGACGGATGGTCAGTGCATCACTTTCTCCTGCATAGTAGTAGTAGTAGTAGTAGTAGTAGCAGCTTGGGGGTCTGCCTGGATCCGCAGCTGCTCCTGGATTCCCAGGTGGCGGCTGTGGCCAGGGGGGCCTTTGCCCAGCTTCGGCTGGTGCACCAGCTGCGACCATACCTGGATCGTGCAGACCTGACCACGGTGATCCATGCCACGGTGACGTCGCGACTAGATTATTGTAACGCGCTCTACGTGGGGCTGCCCTTGAAGACGGTTCGGAAACTGCAATTAGTGCAGAATGCGGCGGCCCGTGTGGTCACTGGAGGTAGGCGGTTCGACTCTGTTGGGCCGCTCCTCCAACAGCTGCACTGGCTGCCGATTCGTTTCCGGGCCCAATTCAAAGTGCTGGTTTTGACCTTTAAAGCCCTATATGGCTTGGGGCCAGGATATTTGAGAGACCGCCTACTTCTATATAGTCCGGCCCGTCTCCTTAGATCATCAGAGAAGGCCCTTTTGCGGGTGCTGTCGCCCAGGGAGGTGCGAGGGGCGGCGGCCAGAAACAGGGCCTTCTCAGTAGTGGCACCAACCTTATGGAATTCCCTCCCCTTTGACTTACGAACTGCTCCCTCCTTGGACACTTTCCGGCGAGGCCTAAAAACCTTCTTGTTCAAAGAAGCCTTCTGAGCCTTTGCCTTTTTTAATAGCTTGCTGGTACGGGTGGGTTGCTGCTGTTTTTATGATCTTGTTTTAAATTTTTAAATTTTTAGATGTTTTTATTAATTTTTTGCTGTTTAAAATGTAAAATTGAAATTTATTTGTATTTGTATTTGTATTTTTGTAAGCCGCCTTGGGTCCCGTGGGGAGAAAGGCGGGATAGAAATATGGTAAATAAAATAAATAAAATAGTAGTAGTAGTAGTAGTAGTAGTAGTAGTAGTAGTAGTAGTAGTAGTAGTAGTAGTAGTAGGAAGAAGAAGAAGAAGAAGAAGAAGAAGAAGAAGAAGAAGAAGAAGAAGAAGAAGAAGAAGGTGGTACACATGCTTAGTGAAAACAAACACTTTCATGCTTGCCCTGGACAAATGTTACTTTGTGGGCTGTCCTCTCTACCCCAATACCAACTACGTATAGTTGAACATAGCCTATAAAAGCGATCATGACGGTACTATTGTGCATGCACTCGAGTATGTGCTTCTAAGTATACCTGAAGCACATGAGTCATTATGTAACAGCAATTCATGATTACATGGAAACAGGGTGGGGATGGAAACCCATCTCACAGAATGTGAGAAGAGAGGGAAGTTGGAATCTATATCCCTGGATTCCCAAGAAAGAAACGAATGCTGAATAGACTAAAACAAGTCTATAAACCAGAACTCCTGGATTACTCAAGTAGGAGGTTGAGTGGGTTACAGTCTGGATATTTGGACAAAGACATGTACTGTATCTGTCCGCCAGCAATATGAGTGAGGGATTACCTGCAGCATATACTGTACAGTACAGTATGCGTGGCTGTACATGAGACAGACTCTCTTCTTGGTTCTGCAAATAGTGAGATAGAGTAATAGGGGCCATGGTTCTATGCTGCTTACTCTATCTCACCATTTGCAGAACCAAGAAGAGAGTCTGTCTCACGTACAGACACGCATACTGTACTATGAAGCAAGATATCGTTTATCAGATCACCTTTTGTTTGAAATAATTTGCAGATTTTAAGATACTATACAGCTGAGGGACACATACATTGCAAGACACATTCTAAGCACACAGAGATATTAAAAAAAATGGGACTGTGTGTGTGTGGAGGGGGGGAGCATACATAGGACCCTGTTTTCTCTTCACACACACCCCAGTCCTTGGACTGTCCCTTTCCTTCTTCCACAGCCCTTTGATTTTTCCCAGCTCACAGCTGTTCTAACTGAGGGAATGAGACCGCCCATGGATTCAGGCCCCTCGGAGATGCTAGAATCCAGCCTGAATATTCTCAAAGGCTCCATATCCATATCTGAATCCATATTCTCAAAGGCTCAACAAGATACAATATATTTTTTTAAAAAATCAGATTGGCTATGAATATGTGTATAGTTTAACTCTCTGAGGCAAACACAAAACAATTAAAGTACTGTACAGTATATGCTGCAGGTAATCCCTCACTCTTATTGCTGGTGGACAGATACAGTACACGTCTTTGTATGTGCCCATAACTTATGGTCTTTCATTTAGCTTGGGGTGTGTGTGTTGTTGTTTTGGAGGGCTGCCTGCTGTGCTATCCTTGCAGTCTTGTGGTTTGTTGTCTTGCAGCTTGTTATTGTTTTGATTGTTTAATTTTTAGTTGTTTTGTTACATTGCTTGATTATTGCTACTCTTCTTATTGTTAATTTTAAGTGAATTTGTTAGCTGCCTTGAGCACTTCCATATCAGGAAGGAAAAGGCAGATACTGTATAGGTATTTAAACAAACAAATAAAATGATGCATTTTCAGTTTGAATCTACATTTATTTTCTCTGACAGAGATCCCCAGGTGCTCCAGACTCAATGGTTTGCAGCTGACACGCAGCCCAATCCTGCGTAACTACATGCAGCCAGCCTAAAGGACCGGCCACTGTATCCTAGGCCCATTGCGGCCTACCCGGGCACGGCCTGGGTGCACCTCAGGAGAAGAGGACATTTGTCCCCTTCCCCTGGTGCAAGATGTGTGGGCTGCAAAGGACCACCTCAGATGCATGCCAGCTCTGCAGCTGGCATGCTTCCAGGGCGACCGTGTAAGGCTGGCCCGGGCTGCAACGGGGCTCAGGATATCGGCACATCTTAGTGCCGATATTCCCACCCCCTCCCAGCCCGGGCTGGCCAATGGCCCCCTCCCTCACCACCCCTGCCCACCCTCCCCACGCTCCCTGCATCGACCAAAGCAGCACTCACTTATAGTCCGCACGGGTCCAGGAAGGTCGCAGAGTGAGCGGTGCCAGCCTCCGCACCAGCGCTGCTTACTCTCCAGGTGTACGAAAACGTACACCCTTAGGTCAGTGGAGTGCTCGCTCCGCCAGCCTATAGTTGCACAGGATTGCACTGTTATTTCTTGTAAACCAGCAAAGAAATAAACTGGGATGCACTGGCGTCACTGCAGGGGGGGGTGGAGCTCTAAGTTCCACTGCAGTCAGACCCTCCGTTACACGGGAGCACAAAGCGCCCCCGCCCCCTCACCTTTGGAGCCATTCAAGTCGGTGCTTTCACCAACTTGAATGGCTCCAAAGGCGAGGGGGCGGGGGTACTTCGTGCTCCCGTGTAACGGTCTGACCGCGGTGGAACTTAGAGCTCCGCCCCCCCTGCAGTGATGCCAGTGCTGGGATGTGTGTTTGTGTATTTGAGACGGATTTAAAAGGGTTTTGATAGGCACTCAACCAGGAGCCTAAGCCTAGGCCCTAGTGAACATCCATAGACTGCGTACTTATGCCTCAGAGCTTCCTTTGGGTGCAGGAGAGAATAAGGGGTATATGCAAATAGTCCCTATCATCGGCAAGCAGCATGAAGTCTGTGGATTATCTGGAAGATAGAACCTGGCGTGATCATAGGAAGCTGCCTTATACTGAATCAAACCATTGATCCATCTGGGTTAGTATTGTCAACATAAACCAGCAATGGCTGTTCAGGTTTCAGACAGGAATTTCTCCTTTGTTCCAGCTGGAGTTGCTAGGGCTTGAACCTGGAGTTTTCTGCTTGCAAAGCATGCACTCTACTGCTGAGTCACAGCTTTTCCAGGTGCGTATAGCCTGGCCCTGTCAAATGTATCTATTTGTCAGCTGATCTGGACAAGCACATGAGAAGGAACCATGGACAGCCTCCCAGCTACTGATGATCCAACTAGGAATTAATCCTTAAAGGCTTGTTTAAAAAACAATTAAAAGCAATCAAGGGGCAATTTTGATTTGGGTTATAGCAGTGGACCCTGGGAGAGGGTGTTGACTGTGGTATCTGTATGATTTCTCCCATGGGGCAAACAGAGACTGCGGGCATTAAATCAAGAAAATTGTATGGAGAGGCTTAAAAAGGTTGGAGAGGTGACAACATATGAGAGAGCTACAGCAGTGTATAGTCACAAAGAATATGAATATTTGCCTCCAACAGAGTTGGTTAGTTGGTTAGTGCTTGTTAGTTGGTTAGTGCTTGTTGGTTCCTTCCCTTCTGTATCTGATTAACGTCCTCTTTAGCTTCCTGGTTTCGTGTTCTGCCAGTGTAACAATGCCTGTGGTTTTCTTGCTGTAGCAATAATGTATTCCCAGAACTCAGCTCTAATGTGTGTGGGACTGATCGATTGCCTTAACTGGGCTAATAATCAGATCCTTGGAGCAGCTTTTAATCCGTTGTTGAAATGTAACATACCGTAGTTAATTTGAGGAAACTCTTGCATCACATCTAATTTGGTCCTGAAAATACTTCAGTTCCGAGTCCAATTCAGACCTTCTCATGCACACACACACGGGCTGCCACGCACGGCTGCAGAGATGCATTCATCATGGTGGGTCACAAGCTGTGTGCAGTCATCATGGAGAGACAAGCAAATGACATTTAGCCAACAGAGACTGGGCAGTAACAAACATGTGAGACACTTAGATGCTCGGGGTTTTATACACATGACATTGACTTTCTGACTAAATGTTCTGCCTCCTAATGTTTTATATGACAGATGCCTCAGAAGAATAGGTGAATTGTCTACTACTTGGTAGAGATACTGCCCGTGCTGTTCTAGATGACAGGTTTATCGACACCCAAGCCCTTGAAGAACCGCTCAGATAAGTAATTCCAAGTGAGCAAGCATAATAAATGATGACCCTGGAGATTCATGAGGGAGATGGAAACAGAAAAAAGCATCTGCTCAAATAAAGAGCTGTTTGAGGCCTGATATTCTGATAAATATGGTTGGATATGGGCTGAACGCCAAACGCTTTTAATTTGTATAGTAATGAATCAGAAGATCAAAGGCCTATAAGAACAACCCCAATCCTCTGACTGCAAGGCAACTGTGCTCTCATTACTGGCTGCTTTCACAGATTACATACAGGACGCAATTTTATTATTAATACTCTACAAAAGGCATATAAGAAAGTGTAGACTTCCAGACAAGATTCCTAATTGCTCTGCGTGTGGTTTTGTCCTCTGTGTGCAATAAATGCTCACGGCTTGGCTTAAACGGCAGCCCGGGCCTTTCTTTCCCATGGAAAACAGTAACATAGAGGAATAGACCATAAATCTCAGGTTGGGGGGGGGGGTTTGCATCCAAACTGCCAGCATTTGCTCCTGGGATGAACACCATGGCAAGAGGAGGATCAGCCTGACCCCCACCATCAGCCAAGAATGGAGCAGCTGCAAGGAACTCATTTCTCTTCCACTGCCTGAAATAACTTTACCAACTGCCAGTTACCTGGCATCCTCTGACCTTTGACACTGGCTAGAAGACAGTGGCTGCAATCCTATATGCACTTACCTGAGAGTAAGCCCCATTGCATACAATGGGACTTACTTCTGAGTAAATACATTTAGACTCGCACTGTAAAAGGCTACTCAGGTGTCTTATATTTTTTTTGTAAGCTGCCTTGAGGATGACTTCGATCAAAAGATGGGGTATAAATGGAGTGAAGCGGTAATATTCTGAAGACTTTCCATAGCCACACTCCATAGCCATGTACCACTAAAATAATAGAAAAAATCAACTTTAAATTTTAATCATTAGATTGTTTTCTTCTCCTGCCAATTATTTCTACCTTGAAACTACATCTTGAAAAAAAAAGTATACTTCATCGCAAATTCCTGGACTGGACTGCAATAGTATAAAACAGTGTTTCTCAAAGTGGTGGGTCGCAACCCACCACGAAAACTGGAAGGGGGGTATGTATGGTGACGTCGATGACATCCCACCACTGCCACCACCGCCTGGACAAAAGGTTTTTTTTACTTACCGGGGATCGCGACAGCCCTCTGGAGGATATGGCTCCCTCTGCTGGTCTCCCCATGCTTCAGTTGACTCTCTGAAGCGATCGAGACCCACTTCTAGTTTTCGTCCGAAACCGGGCGCAGGGAGCAGAACTGAAGTGCAGGGAGGCCCACAGAGGGAGCCTCAGGCCCCCTCCCCCGCACCTTCCAGAGGGCCGGCGCAATCCCCAGTAAGTAAAAAAAACACCTTTTTGTCCCGCCGGCGGCGATTATGGGAGCGCCACCACCGTCGGCCCACCCCCACAAACACGACTTCCCCAACTCATGGGGAGAGCTTTGAGAAATGCTGGTGTAAAAAATGTATAAGAACAGAAGGTTTGAATAAAGCAGAAACACAAATATTAGAGTGCAATCCTATGCAAATTTACTCAGAAGTAAATTCTATATACTTCCACCATGTGTGTCTCCTGGGGGTCTTCATCGAAAGAAATGTACAATCCCCCCACTCTCCTCCTATGATGAGGGACATGATCCAAGCATTCCTTCTCCCTTCTTTCCAGCCATATTCTCCCACCTGTCACATATTTACCCATCCATCTGCATTTGGACACAAGATAGTCTCTGACATATTCCCAAATGCAATTTCTCAATTTTGGCTCCTCTTGAGCCTGATGCTTCTCGAGAGGTCTTTTGAAAAAAAGTTTCAAAAACCCCACCTTAGCATTCCTGCTGACCAGAAGCGGAACACGGCGAAAGGGCACCCAGGGCAAGGCAGCACGTGGCGCCCCCTTCCCCTCACGCTCCAAACCCAGAAGTGAGTGGTGATGTCACCACCCACTCACTTTCGGGTTCGGAGGTCAACGAGAGCCTCAACATAATGGTAAAAAGCATGGGGCGGCCAGGAAGGCTTTCCCCAGCGTGCGTTTTTTGCACACTGCAGCTCTCCCCGCTGCACTGCACCTCCTGCCACTACTTGGAGGCTCGCACTGGGGAGACATTGTGCTCCCTTTGGTGGAGCATCCGGGGTAGGTGCCCCTCGGGCTCCACCATTGTTACACCCCTGCTGCTGATTATGTCATTGCTCCTGCTGTAGGAGAAGGCCTGGTCTGGGGCTCTGCCCTCCCTCTACACCTCTTTCTCATTACATTCCACACATTATGGAGATGTAAACCTGAATTTGTAGTGGCCAAGTTACACATTATGCAGGATATTTGCAGTTTGACCCCTCGATGTGTTTTAAAAGATGTAAAAGAAAGTAGGTGGGTGGGAGACGCATGACACAACTGAGGAGGGGGTTAAATTCTTTTCCCCTGCACCATATCACTACTCAAAATTGCTCCCCATGATGGGGGAAGGCACAATAATTACTTTTCCCCACTGTGACTAATCAACAGTTTGAGGGGATGGTTTCAAATGGGAAAATGGCACAGGGGAAAAGAGTTAACCATCCATCCCCGTCCCTCCTCAGCTCCAACGCAGACCAGGGCTCCTACAGCTGCTTTTCAGCATCTTAAATAAAACCTGAAAGATCTACTCATGGATCTCTTGCATAGCATATTGTTTGGCCCTGAGAATGAAATGAGCTTCATTCAGAGCACTTCCAGGCCAAGTGTTTATTGTGGGTTTGCCACCACCTGTACACTCATTTTGAGTGATGCATCTATATCAGGGGTGGCCAACCTTCCACCATTAGGGCTACTGTGTTCTTAAGAGTTGTGTAGAAGACAGAATATTGGCAGCTGCAAGTGCTGATGGTGCTACTAAAGCAGCTGCACCTGCTGAAATGCCCTCACTTATGCAACCATTTAAAGGGCCAGCATTCATGTTGAAAGGTTGGCCACCACTGATCTATATGATGTCATGCACAGATTGTGGCTTAGCTGTGTTTTCCCAGTAGTTTTCCATTTTTTTTTCCAAATCTCTGAAAATCTAACTTTTTTAGAAGGACCAGATGAGTTATTAACACACATGCTCTGAGGCCACAAGCATTGCGCATTTACACATGCCCCAAACATTCATGTCTTGGGAACACCATGTCCCCTCGTACTTGGTCGTGATGCACACTCCCACAAAACATAAGAACAGAAGGAGAATGGGAAGTGAATCATGGTCTGCTCAGTTACAAACAAATGAATTGATTGAGAAAAAATATTATATTGACTAACAGCAATGGTATCAAATAATAAAAGAAACAGCATAGAATGATAAATGAAGGCTCTCCCAGGAAAAACAAGGGACTTCTGGCATAGGCAACACTTAACAGGAGGGAGCTGTTTTTGAAGCTAGAGAATAATTTGGTTCCAAGGAAGAGCAAGAAGTTGGTTGAAGCGATCGCCTCACATACGCACTCATTACGGTTTACATCTCCGCTCACATTCTCTCACTCTTGGGAAAGGGTGCTCACTTCGCTTTTAAAGAGAGAAAAGGGAGATTTCGGGGGAATCAAAGCCAACAATAAACCTAAATGAAGGCCTGCAATTAAAACTTCACTGAACTAATTGAAACAAAAACCATTCTTGCTTGATGTCTCTCTATCTCTAATCTAAGGGGGCATCAACAATACATCATCAATCTTGCTTGGCATTTAATTGAACTGGGCACCCCAATTATATTGAACATTTAATGATGATCTCGCTCTGACCTGGGGTAACTATCATGCACACTCCAGTTGCACAACTTTGAGGTGATGCAAAACTCATTATAAACAACACCTGGCTCTTTTCGCAGAAGGAAGTACATCTTCAAAGGGCTTAGACTGTGAGTGCTAGTTCTCAGAAAGCATACGGCCTGCTTTCCCAAGGACAATGAAATGCAGAGAAGGCTCGGCTTTCTGGATAACACAGACTAGGCTTTCCATAAGATATTACACTCCTTCATGGATCATTGCCTTGTCGTGGCGAAGGGGCTTGCGTAACTCAATGAAGCCATGAGCTATGCCGTGCAGGGACACCCAAGACGGACAGGTCGTAGCAGAGAGTTCTGACTAAAAGTGATCCACTGGAGAAGGAAATGGCAACCCACTCCAGTAACCTTGCCAAGAAAATCCCATGAACAGTACCAAAAGGCTAAAAGATATGACGCCGGAAGATGAGCCCCTCAGGTCGGAAGGTGTCCAATATGCTACTGAGGAAGAGCGGAGGACTATTCCAAGTAGACCCAGAAAGAATGAAGCGGTTGGGCCAAAGCCAATAGGACGTCCAGCTGTGGATGTGTCTGAGGTTGAAAGGAAAATCCAATGCTGCAAGGAG
Organism: Plestiodon gilberti rubricaudatus; assembly: GCA_026170595.1. Lineage (NCBI taxonomy): Eukaryota > Metazoa > Chordata > Lepidosauria > Squamata > Scincidae > Plestiodon > Plestiodon gilberti. Next base: position 245,959,876 of record JANXHW010000001.1, on the reverse strand, counting down.
CAATACTGCTTAGGAACATGGAATGTGAGGTCTATGAATCAAGGCAAGCTAGATGTGGTCAAAAATGAGATGATAAGATTGAACATTGACATCTTGGGAATCAGCGAACTAAAATGGACGGGCATGGGCGAATTTAAGTCAGGTGACCATCATATCTACTACTGTGGGCATGAATCCCTTAGAAGAAATGGAGTAGCCCTCATAGTCAATAAAAGAGTGGGAAAGGCAGTACTGGGGTGCAACCTCAAAAACGACAGAATGATTTCAGTTCGAATCCAAGGCAAACCATTCAACATTACAGTAATCCAAGTGTATGCCCCAACCACTGATGCCGAAGAAGATGAAGTTGACCGGTTCTATGAAGACCTACAACACCTTCTAGAACTAGCACCCAAAAAAGATGTCCTTTACATCTTAGGAGACTAGAATGCTAAAGTAGGAAATCAAGAAATAAACGGAACAACAGGCAAGTTTGGCCTTGGAGCGCAAAATGAAGCAGGGCAAAGGCTAACGGAGTTCTGTCAAGAGAACACGTAGGTCATAGCAAACACTCTTTTCCAACAACACAAGAGGCGACTCTACACATGGACATCACCAGATGGTCAATACCGAAACCAGATAGATTGTGTGCTTTGCAACCAAAGATGGAGAAGCTCTATACAGTCAGTAAAAACAAGACCTGGAGCTGACTGTGGCTCAGATCATGAGCTTCTTATTGCAAAATTCAGGCTTAAACTGAAGAACGTAGGGAACACCACTAGACCAGTCAGATATGACCTAAACCATATCCCTTATGAATATACAGTGGAGGTGAAGAATAGATTTAGGGCATTAGACCTGGTAGACAGAGTGCCTGAAGAACTATGGACGGAAGTTCGTAACATTGTACAGGAGGCAGCAACTAAAACCATCCCAAAGAAAAAGAAATGCAAGAAGGCAAAGTGGCTGTCAGATGAGGCTTTACAAATAGCTATGGAAAGAAGGAATGCGAAAAGCAAGGGTGAAAGGGAAAGATATAAACAACTGATATAAAGAGATGGGGGTACCAGACCACCTTACCTGTCTCCTGAGAAACCTGTATGCGGGTCAAGAAGCAACAGTTCGAACCGGCCATGGAACAACCGACTGGTTCAAAATTGGGAAGGGAGTACGGCAAGGCTGTATATTGTCACCCTGCCTATTTAACTTATATGCAGAGTACATTATGAGAAATGCAGGGCTGAATGAATCGCAAGCCGGAATCAAGATTGTATCAACAACCTCAGATATGCAGACGATACCACCCTAATGGCAGAAAGTGAAGAAGAACTAAAGAGCCTCTTGATGAGGGTGAAAGAGGAGAGTGCAAAAGTTGGCTTGAAACTCAACATTAATAAAACTAAGATCATGGCATCTGGGTCCATCAATTCCTGGCAAATAGAAGGGGACTCTCCTGGGCGTTGCTTTCTCTCCGCTGACAGGCTTCTATGACGTGGGGGCGGGGCGCCTCATGCAGGAGAGTAACGGTGGAGCGGAAAGCTGCAGAACTTAGCTTTCCGCCCCACCTCCAGCGACACCAGTGCATGGTGGCACTTTCTGGAGCCACAAGGAGTTCATTCATCATGGATTTCGCACATGCTGCTTTTACACTGCACTTGGTATAATGACCTCCGGCTAAACATCATCAACTCTCTGTTGGTAAATTTGCAAGGGAAGTCTGATTCTGAAATCGTCCTGATTTTACTTTCATCTACCAACAAATGGACCATCAGTCAGTTAGCTATATTTTTTTTTCAACTAACCATGGAACGTAGAGTGGCTATTGTGACTGACATTATGGAACCTAGGTAAAAGGACTGTCAACTGTTTATTCTGTTATGCCTCCCTTTTTTCTCATGCTTTTGTTTTTTGCTTGTTTATTGTGTTATGTATTATTACTATTACGTTCTTTTTATGTTTTGTTACGTCATGCCAATAAAGGTTTATTGATTGATTGATTTCACACATGCCCTGTTTGATGAGGAACCAGAGGAGAGGAGCCAAACAGGAGCTATTCATTGTTTTGCAGCCTCTGACCCACCTTCTGGCAGTTATGCACACCAGACTGGATGAAATAAAGCAGCTTTGGAATGCAGAAAACACCAATATATCCACTGAATAGGGAAGTCACTCTGGAGCAGAAAAACATTAGACATCGAAATAATGTTCTTGTCTGGAAGCACCCTCATTCTACCCAAAGTAAACACCTGTAAAGTTCTGTTAGGACAAAAATGAAATAGAGTGCTGACTTTCAGTTGGAGGGACTGGAAAAATCTTGATAGCAATGTGAAGGCCAAACCAGTTATGACCAATCATGTACCTGGGCCAACCCATCCATGAGGCCAACTGAAGCGGTCGACTCTGGCAGTAGTGTGGTGGTGGAGGCACCCATCTCTGTCTGCCTACTGCTTCTCCTTTTCCTTCCACTCTCTGGATTGGAAAAGGTAGATGGGAAAAGAGAGGAAGAGGAAATGTGGAAGGGAAGACAGCGCTGAGCTAAAAATTTGGAGAGTGGGAGAAGCAGAAGCTAGCTCATCATCAGATAAGGGGGCAATTTTGGCATGCCACCTGAGGTGTCAGGAGGTTGTGGGCCAGCCCTGACCTGCCCCATACATAAACTCAGTAGGGTGTGTGTGTGTTACTTTAATAGTAAAAGATACTTTGTAGTGACACAATTAATAGCCCAATATTATGGTTTTTCCCACTGTAGCATGCAGCTACTCCAAAACAGGCTGCACGGCATGCTGGAGTGGAGGGGGCTGCTCGGAAGGCTTAGAAGAAGTAAGGGAAAATATTCAGGCTTTGAATAAATATTCACCACCAGACAATACCCCACCAGACAAAATATTTTCCCTTACCTCCTTGTAAGCCTCCCAATCAACAATGGGTTTCCTCGAACCTGCGCCAGCTCTTTAGCTGACACAAGTCCAAGGAGATAAAGGGGGCATGGAGGCTCACTCCAGATGGGATAGCATCCAGAGCAAATTCACCTGCACCGGGTGCCACCTCCTCCTGCCTCCAACATGCCTCCTGCCTTCCCCTTGTTCTACCCTCCACTGCCCCATTATGCCCCTGCCACTGACTTACCTTTGTTGGCGGGCGCTCCACTTCCTGCTGTGACAGGCTGGGCCGCCGCTGCCTCTCCAGCAGCGGTCCAGAAGCACACAGCTACATGCACTTTTGGATTGCCATTTATGAGGGCCGGAAAGTGCATTCCGCCACCGGAACGCTACTTTTGATGGCTGCCCACATCCATAAGATTGGGCCGTTAATAGTATAAAAAGGTACTACTGAATGTACAGTATATATGAGTATCTAACTAGATTTCTTGTTCAGTTTTAGAAGGCAACATAATTATTTCCGTGATTCTACTGTTGTCATCACGTTACAACGTCTACAACTCAGAAACACTATAAATTAGAGAAGTTTAGGTCATACCAGTATTTTTTCAGTCTCTTGCTTTTATAGTAGAGGTCTAAACGACAAGGAAGTTGAAGGGCAAAGAGTTCAGAGGCATAGAAAATGTAAATACTAGTAATTAATCACACTTAATTACATCAAGTTCCCACATTCCCAATGTATTGTATTCAAAGATAATATCAAGGATTGCATAATTTGTAATGGAAAAGTCAATATTGTTATGGCAGCCATGACAGCATCCATTTTGGGGGAAGGGAAACAAATCATGAACAAATCAAATCACCCCTAATTTCCTCAGGAAACAAATCATGAACAATAGAGCAGTGCTTCTCAAACTGTGGGTTGCAACCTACTTGGTGAGTCACAGCCGACGTCCAGTAGGTCGTCAGTTGGACACTCCCCCTATTCCACATGGTTGGCTCCAAATTGGAGCCCTCTGGACACAATTGGAGGCCACTCCCAGGCTGCATTGGGCCTCTACAGGCCTCCATTGGCCTCCGCAAGACTCAGAAGGCCTACGGAATCAACTGGAATGTGACTTCCGGCTTACTTCCGGGTTTGCGGAATTCACTTCTGGTTGCTTCTGAAGGCCTACGGAGGCCAATGGTAACACTTAAAACAGGGCAATTCATAAGTTAAAGTTAAACAGGGATGTATTTTGGCCCCCCTATTGTTCATTGTTCAAAAATTTATTTTTGAATAATCTTGCCCTGGCCTTGGAGGATGTTAACAGCCACTGTCCATGTTTGGGCAACTGTCAGGTGCCGCTGCTTTTGTATGCGGACAATATGATTCTTTTTTCACGCACTCGTGTGGGTCACCTGATGCTACTTAATAGATGTGCAGAATACCTAACAGCCAACAAATTAAACATCAACTATGCTAAATCTAAAATTATGATTTTTGCAAACAGATACAAAATCTATAACTGGACCTGCAAGGGTAACAGCATTGAACAAGTCTGCCAGTTTAAATACTTGGGCATCACATTTTATTACAGGCACTCTTGGGCTCTTCACCACCGTTCCATATCTAATTTGGCCAAACGTTCATCTTCAGCAATTGCGAGATTTTATTTCACTCTGGGCAACAGATATGTCCCAGCTGCTTTGGAGGCCTATAAGGCCAAACTTGTCTCGCAAGCTCTATATCATGGTGGTCCAACACATGGCCCACGGGGACTTCTCCTGTGGCCCCCGGAGGCTTCTCCCTCCCCCTCCCTCCCCCCAGCAAAGGCACTCAGCGCCGAGCCATTCCGAGGCAGCCAGCCCAATCTGCTCTCTTCCTGAACCTCAGGAAGAGAGCCGGTCAGGCTGGCTTCCTCGGCAGAGATCGCCCCAGCCCCAGCATGCCTCGCTCTCCACAGACGCTCGGAAAAGCGCTCAGCTTCAGTGTGTGTGTGTGTGTGTGTGTGTGTGTGTGTGTGTGTGCGTGCGTGCGTGCGTGCGTGCGTGTGCGCGCGTGCACCCCCTTTCTAAACATTCATAAGCACTGGTCTCTGGGAGGGTTTCTGGGCGGGAGAAATGGGGAAAGGGGATGGGCCACCCCAGAGATGCAGCATTTCTGCTTGGGCTGTGGTAGGAGCAGGAGCTGCCTATGATCTCTGCAGAGATCACAGGCCCACAAAGGCCCACAAAGACCCCCCCCCCTTCAATTAGTACTCTAATCTTAAAAAAAAAATCCAATGTGGGTCTTACAGCTCTGCTTATGCAGTGGTCATTATTATTAATTAATTATTAATTATTCATTGCGCGCCCCCCGGGTTCCGTGTCAAAGTCTGCATGCGGTTCTTGAGGTACGAAAGGTTGGACCACCCTGCTCCATATGGTGTCCCGATCTGATTCAAGGCTTCAGACCTAGCTTTGGAGCGGATCCAATCTAATTTCCTCAGGAACATTTTGTGTTCCTTACTCAGCTCTGTGCCTTGAAACTGGTCTTATAAGACTGAAAACATTGGCGTGGCTAAGATCTGCAAAATTTTGGCTGGGTATTCCTTTTAAAGCGACAAGTGACAGTCTGGTTTACCACCTACTATCAGACACATCTTTGCCTTGTGGGGTTTCTAGTCTGCTTACAAAGCTAAAACTGATGGGGCTTGACAGTGAGACGTTAGGCATGATGGGGCTAGCTGCAGCATTTAGAACTATTAGGGAGAGAACTCTTGACATTGAGCGCCAAGAGCTAATCAGTGCAGCACAACATGCTCTCTCCATTACATCTTCATCAGCCTATCAAATTTGGGAAACTGTCAACTTATTTATCCGAGCCCTTCTGTCAACAGAAGATGTCGGGAGACTTGATAATGTTGCAACTTTTTCTTCTTTGGTGGTGGCTACTCGGGAAATGAGCTTTAAAGTATAGATTCATAGTAGGACAGTTTAAACAGAACCTTTTACAAGATTGTAGATGTTATCATTAAATATGTTAGGGAATTTCTGGTTGTTTGTCTATGTCTGTTTTTTAATGTATTTATGCCAATAAAGGTATCTATCTATCTATCTATCTATCTATCTATCTATCTATAAATAAATAAATAAATAAATAAATAAATAAATAAATAATTCTGGGTGCCATTCGGGTGGCAAATGGGCACTCTGCACCCATTTTTTTAACTTTATTTTAATTAATTAATTATTCGGGTTGTCCCGTTGAGAACTGGGAAAATCCGGTAAGCCTAGCTATAACCATCTCATACCAGAAAAAAAGTTAGGAGAGGCATGGAGTCTAGTGTGAGGATATCATGTAATATTAACATGGAAATCAATACAGTACATTATCCAGCAGAAATGACAGTAGCCCTCCCGACGCCCGGAGCAAGGGCAGGGCCTGCATGACGTCACATCAACGCACCCAGCGCAGCTCAAAACACGCCCCCCCGCCGGTTTTGGTGTCATTTTGGAGCCAAACGGGCTCCAGGGAGGGAGGGAGGGCCGAAACAAAGACGGCCAAAGCAGAGGCGAAGCATCACGAGGGTAAGTACGCCCCCCCGCTAAATGCGCCCCCGTGCCCGGAGCTGCTGCTCCACACACTCCGACCAAGTTCCGCCTCTGTGCAGGGGGGGCGGGGGGCGGGGGATGAGCGTGACGTCATCACGTATGTCACTAGACGCGCATGCGCCACCCCTTTTTTGAAAAATATCTTGCCGCAACCATTGGGCCGCACCGGTTAAACAGACGTCGGCAGCTAGAGGAGGCCGGAGGCTGCAGCCGGAGGGTACGTCGGCAGCCAGGTGGGAGATGGATCATGGATCAACTCCTGGAAGTCGCCTGTGTTTGCCCGGCCGCCGGAGCTCGAGGAGCTTGGGGAGCCAGGCCGGACGGTACACGAGGGTCGTCGGAGGAGGGAGCTACGGTAAGGAAGCACTTTTGACCTCCCCCCAAATGCAAGCGCACAAAAGCTCCTTACCATAGCTCCCTCCTCCGACGACTCTCGTGCACCGTCCAGCCCGGCTCCCCCGGCGGCCGGGCAACCACAGGCGACTTCCCACGAGTTGATCCATCTCCAGTCCTGGCCGCCGACTTGCCCTCCGGGCGGCCTCCTCCAGCTGCCGAGCTCCGCTCTGCCTCTGGGAAGGGGGGCAGGACGGATTCGTGCAAATGCCGCCCAGCCCTCCACCTTCCAGCTGCAGCGGTCGGTGGCCCCCCGCACCCGGAGCAATCCAGTCCGGCTCGCGCGAGACTGGACCAGAGGCTCCGGAGGCCCCGCGCTCACCTTGCCCCGACTCCTTCTACTGGCTGTTCTGTACATGTGCAAAACACCTAAGAGGCCAAGAGAGGCCAATTGCCCTCTCTTGGCCTCTTAGGTGTTCTGCGCATGTACAGAACTGCCGGTAGAAGGAGTCGAGCCAAGGTAAGCACAGGCCCCGGCGGTGACCCGGAGGCCTCTGAAGGTAAGGAGAGCAATGGGGGTGGGCGTGGGGTGGGTGTGCGGGCAGGCGGGGGGCGCAACAATTCCTAGGCCCTTTGGCACCCCCCCCAGAAAATGGTGCCCGGGGCCCAGGGCCACAGGGCCCCTCCATCCAACAACACCACTGTTCTTGAGGCATGCATACCTATCTTCCAGGTTTCCCTTGGCATTGGCACTCTCCGCCCCACCCTCAACCAGGCCTTCCTAGAGCACCCTGGTTGAGAGTTGAGACGTTCCTCCATTCTTAGAGTTCCCTGGTGGGGAGTGGAGTGAGCACTCTAAGGAGGTAAGTGTCGGAAGGGGCATGGAAAAGGATCTCTCCCTGGAAGTCCTCCTTCCAGGGCTCCCTCAGTACTGGTGTTGGGGCTCTCCACTCTGTCCTCAACCTCAACCCCTGTGCTGTAATAGAGATGTTCCTCCACTCCGGTGCCTCCTTGCTTGCTGCATCCTGGTTGAGGGCAGAGGGGCGACGGGAGCACTAGTACCAGGGGAGTCTTGGAATGTAGGTAAGCCTGTCCTGAGCCCTTTCTGACACGGGCAGCCCAATCCCATCGTTAAGTGGGCCCTTCCTTGAGCAACGTTTTCCCTACCTTTTGAAGTTTGAGCCCTCTTTGGAAGCCTGTTCCTGGCTTCTGCAGGCCTCTTAGGGTCTCAGAATGTCCCACAGAGGCCTCCGTAAGGCACTTCTGGTTTGCTTCCCCAAACCGGAAATGCCTTTGTGGGTCATTCTGAGGCCCACAGAGGCCAGGAACAGGAGGCCCTTGATGATCAGGACGAGGCCTCTAGAGAGGCCTCAAACTTCAAAAGGCAGGGAAAGCAACCAAGGACGTTCTGCCTAATGACCCCCGTTGTATATCTGGGGGGCCATTAGGCGGAACGTCATTAAGTGGGAAACACCTATAGTCCCCTGCACTGAGCAGGGGATTGAATTAGATTACCTCCAAGGAAGGTTCCCTTTCTAATATTCTATAATTCTATGATACGTAGTTTTGCTGCTTTCGGTAGGAATCTAATTGCTTCCACTATGTTTTGCTTCTATATTTGTAAATAAAACAAATATTGTGAAGACTGAACAAAAATCTTCTGTGTTACTCAAAGAAGATTAAATCTTGAAGCAAAATCCCTGGACTGTTCCTGTTTGATCCCAGCATAGAGGTTTTTTTTTTTTCTGTTTGCTGGTGTTTCTTCTGCATCTGGGGGCAGGGACACATTTGTGTATTTATTTTGCTGTGTAAACTACTTTGTGAACTTTTTTGTTCAAAAGCAGTATATAAACATTCTTAACAATAATTTGAAACATTGTATGATGTCATTTGCTGAAAACCTCTACAATATAAGCAAGCATGTCAATACATAAATAAATGCAAATTTGGATTTCCTAAATTCCATAAATGTTCCCAGCCTTCACTCAGAAAGGCCAGCTCTCAGTTGGGTTCTGGGAGGCATGTTGCTCATTCTTCTGTTTGTTCTGTTCTTGGCAGTTTGTTTCAACTTACCAATAAAAACCAAACCCTAGAAAGGGAATAGATGTTTAACTATGTACAACTCAGAGCAAGATGCGCTTGCAGACAGAAACAGCGATACAGTACGCGATAGCAGAGGAATCATACAACCATTGCAAGTTCTGACACAAATTTGAGGTACTTGTGTGTGTGTGTGTGTGTGTGTGTGTGTGTGTATGCAGACACACATACGGACACATTTAAAGCCTTAAATGACAAAATATAAACTGAAAAGCACTTAATGATACAAAGTTCGTTTTTGTATGTTATTTTCTATGTCGTTGCTTACAAAGTTATTATTATAGTTAATGCATGCACCTTATTTTGCCAATAAGCATTAACAAGTATTTCAGAAGCTCAAGCATAACTTGGGATTTCTCCCATTTTTCACCTTTATATACATTTGTAAGTTTTGAAAAGAAGTTTCCTGTGTCTTGTTTTCAAGATGATTCATGTGTCAAGAAACAAGAAAAATAATTTCTTGTACTGAAAGAGCAGGGACAGATACCCTCCAATGTTTTGGGTAACATATTCGTGGTGTAACTATCGTATCAGAAATACATCCACAAAAATTAACTATTTTGGTACATTAACAAAAATAACACAGGATCTAATGTTCAGTTTATGCCAGTAATCATTTGGATAACCATTTTACTGTTATTCCAAAACGTCTTCACCATTGAATATCTCCCCTACTTATGGAAGTACAAGTACTTACAACTTTCTTTTTGACATTCCACACATGTTCCTGTTATAAAGAGGTGTGCCTGTATCAATGACTCTGTGTGTGTGTGTGTGTGTGTGTGTGTGTGTGTGTGTGTGTGTGTGTGTGTGTGTGTGTGTGATGCTCAGTCTTTTATCATGGATTTAAAACAATTTTCTCATGAGGGGACATAATGAAATAACCAGATTTCCAAAAATAATTCCACTAACAGCGCAATCCTGTGTAACATGAGGCGGTCGGCTGAAATGACCAGCCACCGCATCCTAAGCCTTTCCCGGGCTGCTTGTCCACTTCCCCAAGTGTAGGGCGTCCAGGGTCCTATGGGCCTCCTCAGATGTACGCCAGCTCTGGAGCCATTCGAGCCAGGGGAGTAAGGCCGAACCGGGCCAGGAAAGGGCCGGGAAAGGGCACAAGATATCAGCAGAGCACGCCGTCAATACGCCCGCCCTCTTCCCATCCGGTTCACCCAATGGCCACCCTCCCTCGGCACCCGGTCCACCCGCCACTGCACCAGGCAGGGCTTACCTTCTTTGGCAGAAGCAGGGATGGCCTGATGGGGGAGTAAGGGCTTCCGGCCTTCGCCCTGGCAACCCTTACTCTAAAGTCATCGCAAACGCACTTTATGGCACATTTGCGATGTGGCATAAAGCGGCGGAGCGTGCGCTCTGCCACTCTATGTTTACACTGAATCAGGCTGTAAGTTGCATCCAAACTCTCACAAACAGAACAACTCTCAGGCTGGGACCCTTTCCCACTTCCTACTCCACATGCTTCTCCTTCAAGTCCCCACTTGAGGAAGGAGCCTTTGCCCAATTCCCAGAGATTCTCTTCTACCACTGCAGCCTCCCAAGACACATCTCCGGCTGTTTTGGAGGGTCTTGGAAAGACACCGCGTGCTACAGAGGGGAGGAATGAGCTGGAAAAAAACCTTGCATGAGTATCATTCTGCTTTCACAACTCTGGATATAACTCATTATATACAAAGCTTCCAAGATCCTGTCACCTGTTAATCATATAGGCTTAGATATGAAGAACCATTTCCATATATGATATTCTACATACACACCAGAGCTGTTCTGGCTCCTTCCCACTGCAACTTGCAAAAAGCAACTTCAGAGAGATGGAAATCTCTTTGGAATAGTGTGTGATTGTGGAGTCCTGGCTCCACTGGGCTGTAGTCAGCTGGGCAGAACCAAGATGCCTCGATCATCCTAGGGTGTGGTGATGGCACCTGGCCTGGATGCCTTTGGGGATTAGACAGATTTATGGAGGAAAAGTCCATCACAGCTTACAAGCCATGATGGGGATAAGCAACCTCCTGGTTGGAGGAGTAGGTTTTCTCTGTACCAGGTACAAGGGAGTACCAACAGGATACAGGTATCTTGTTGTCTTGTGTGCTCCCTGAGGCATCTGGTGGGGCCACTGTGTGATACAGGAAGCTGGACTAGATGGACCTTTGGTCTGATCCAGCAAGGCTCTTCTTATGTTCTTATGGGTGTCTGACGGCTGGCAGAAGCAGAGAGCAGCTGGTCCAGGAAGTGGATTGGGAGGGGGTGGAGCCAGGAGAAGGAGGGAGCTTCAAAATCCACGGGAAGCAGGAAGAGGAGGGAGAAATGGGTGCAAGAGAGGATAGTGAGAGCAGAGAAGGAAGAATGAGGACTTGGACAGAAGTGAGAGAGGAGAGCTGGTACAGAGAAGAGGGGAACAAAAATGAGAAAGGAGACAAGAAGAGGAGGAAAGGACAGAGAAAAAGGTGGATGGAGAGAGGCACAGGAAAAGGATGGAGAATAGAGAGAAGGTGAAGAAGAGCAGCCATGTAGGAATGAGAAATGAAGAACCCAAGTACAGGGACAGGAGAGAAGAACGGCAAGGGCAGTAAGAGAGGAAAGGGGCAGGTGCCAAAGAGATTGAGTGAAGGGAAGGGAGGCTCAGTTTCGCCTGAGGCCCTGGGCACAAGATCTTCCAAGCTGTTCCCCCACCCCTTCATCCCTCAGAGCCTGTCATCACCTTCACCTTGATGGGCATCCCCCGCTGAGTCTAGGGATTTGATGACTTGGACAGTTCTGTATGCTATAGGTCATGCTCCTTGGGATCAAGATGGAACCTAACCTACCATTCCTCACCCCCTTTGACATACAGCTCTCCCTGTGGGAGGAGGCAGAAGGGACCAGAGCCCCAACAGTGATGCAACAGCTGCAGCCAAGGAGAGGGAAAGCAGACGGTGTCTGCAGTTCCACCCCCACTGGTGTGAGAATGGAATGCTTTCTGCTCACGCATGAAGAGCTTGGGATCCCAGCCATAACTTGTTCTGACTTGTTCTACTTCACAGTGGAATTTTATACTTTTGGGGGGTAAGATGTTCAGAGAGGGTCTTTTAAATCTTCAGAAATATCACATATAGACCACTAAGTTTAACTGTCCTTGATTCAAAAACAATCGAAAGTTTTCTTCATGGCTTGTTACAATGTAAAGCGATCTTGGATATCCAGGTTTAAAAGCCATATAAAAAGCAGTTACATGTAAAAAGCAGTGTTTTACACTGTCCTTTCTTTTCCTGATATATTAAGTAGTCATTCCATAGAGGAGACTGATTAATCAAGAGCTGTTGTGCCTCCATACTTGAATATAACTGAGGGCGCAACCTCTACTAAATAACGAATGGTGGAGCGAGCGCTCCACCGTTTGTAGCCATCGCGAACGTGCCGTAAAGCATATTCGCAATTACTTTAGAGTAAGGGCGGCCGGCACAGAGGTTAGCCACTCTCACTCCGCCGCCAGATTGTCTCCGCAGCCGCCCAGAGATGGTAAGTGCTGACAGGCGCAGGGAAGGACCAGGCGATGAGGGAGGGGGGCCATTGGCCAAGCTGGCCGTGGGGGGGGGCAGGAATGGCAGCCGCCATATCCCCGTCCCCTTCCCAGGCTGACGCGTCCATTACACAGCTTCCTCGGACTTGCGCCAGCTAAATAGCTGGTGGAAATCTGAGGAGGCCCATTGGGGCATCCCCGCGTTACACTGGGGGACGAGGACAAATGTCCCCTTCCCCTGAGTAGACCTCTGAGCTGCTCCCGGAACTGGGATAGGATCCGGCGGATACTTAGATAGGATTGCGTTGTGAATAAGTTAACATAAGAACATAAGTACATAAGAACAGGTTTGCATATGTTTCCTCTACGTATTTAAGAGGACTCAAATTTCTATTTCTTTTGAAATCAAAATTGTGTAAAACAATGCCTGTAATTCTCTCTTCGTATATTCCCAAATTCCTAACATTCCTAACATTTCAATAATTATGGAATTGTTCTTTGACTCAATTCAATTGTAACAAGAAATTATAGTTGTAAGAACAAGCTGCAAGAAGCCTCAGACTCACACACACTTCCTCTTTTGCTGGAAGGAGAGAAGATTGGAAGTGTCTGCTTCTAGTTTGCATCATTTCAGTTTGCATTTTTGTCTGAATGTATCAACCCATGGTTTGGCTTCAAAACAGGGTCCTAAATCCTAGATCCTAGTTTGGTAGCCTGATTTTCAGGCAAACTATGGTTTGTGCAAACTATAATTTGCTGTATTTAGATGTAACAACAAACTATGGTTTGCCACAAACTTGAAGAAGCTTCTGATGTCTTCCCCTCATGCTTGAAGGAATGGGGGGAGGGTTGGCTTTTTTTAAAAAATGTCAAACCATCCTAACATTTAGTCAGCAGCAAAGCTTTCAAATCAAGAGAGCAATATGCTTTTTCTGTTCTTGCTCCACCTTTCAATGGTTCATTCTGGAACCCACTGCAGACAATTTCCATGATGGTATAATTTATGCCAACCTAGCAGTTCGAAAGCATGCTAATGAGAGTAGATAAATAGATATCGCTTGCGGGAAGGTAACAGCATTCCGTGTCCAGCCACACAGTAAGTTCTGCGGCAAGGAGAGAACTTTGAAGGAGAGAACACGCCGGCCACATGACCACAGAAGCGTCTTTGCACAACGCTGGCTCTTCGGCTTCATAACGGGGATGAGCACTGCAACCTAGAGTCAGACATGACTGGACTTAACTGTCAAGAGATACCTTTACCTAATTTATTTAAAGCTAGGTGTACCTAAGCTGTTTTTCCATTTTTCTTTCATCCAATAGCATGATTCTTTCAATTCTAGGTTTCTCTTTTGCCTGTGGCAAATATGATATTAACAGCACAATCCTATTCATGTCTACTCAGAAGTAGGTCCCATTGTGTTCAGTGGGGCTTACTCCCAGGAAAGTGTCCCTAGGCTTTCAGCCTAATTAAATGACAAGGGCTTCAATTGGCACTGTATGCCCTTATTGGTAACAGTCCTATTTTGAACTGCCTAGCATGGCATCACTCCACTGCAGAAAAGAAATAATGTTACTTTTCAGAAGTCTCTTGGAAGATTCTGGCTTGTGCCATAGATGCGTAATATAAGCAAACAACCATTGATAAAAACTGTGGTACTTGGCCAACCGCATTGCAACCATTTACAGTACAGTGTTCACCTACTGGTCAGTAACACTTCACACCCAATAGAAAACAAGTGCATTCAGGCTGCTCCACTCAACATGGAGCAATGACATACTATACATAGCTGCCTCATATGAGTCATATCATTGGTCCTTCGAGGTTTGCATTATCAACACTGACTGGCAGTAGGTCTCCAGGATTTTAGAAGGGGGTCTTTTCCAGGCTTACCAGGGATTCAGTGTGAGACTTTCTGCATGCAAACCATGCTCTTATTTATTTATTTATTTTTCACATTTTTATACCGCCCTTCCTCCAAGGAGCTCAGAGTGGTATACAGATTTCCTCCCCTCCTTTTTGTCCTCACAACAACCCTGTGAGGTAGGTGGGGCTGAGAGATAGTGACTGGCCCAAGGTCACCCAGGAAGCTTCGTGGCTGAGTGGGGATTTGAACCTGGATCTTCCAGGTCTAAGTCCGACTCCCAAACCACTACACCATCCTGGCTCCATCTTCCATACTGAGCCACAGCCTTCCTTCACCATTGTAGAGGATGCTTGAAAGCTCCCTTTGGCTGCAATCCTATGCACACCTTCCTGGGAATAAGCCCCATTAACACAATGGAATTTACTACCGTGTAGACATGCATTACTACCGTGTAGACATCCCCTTCATGGATCATTGCCCCTTCATGGATCATTGCCTTGTCGTGGCGAAGGGGCTTGCGTAACTCAATGAAGCCATGAGCTATGCCGTGCAGGGACACCCAAGACGGACAGGTCGTAGCAGAGAGTTCTGACTAAAAGTGATCCACTGGAGAAGGAAATGGCAACCCACTCCAGTAACCTTGCCAAGAAAATCCCATGAACAGTTCCAAAAGGCTACAAGATATGACGCCGGAAGATGAGCCCCTCAGGTCGGAAGGTGTCCAATATGCTACTGAGGAAGAGCGGAGGACTATTCCAAGTAGACCCAGAAAGAGTGAAGCGGCTGGGCCAAAGCCAATAGGACGTCCAGCTGTGGATGTGTCTGAGGTTGAAAGGAAAATCCAATGCTGCAAGGAGCAATATTGCTTAGGAACATGGAATGTGAGGTCTATGAATCAAGGCAAGCTGGATGTGGTCAAAGATGAGATGATAAGATTGAACATTGACATCTTGGGAATCAGCGAACTAAAATGGACGGGCATGGGCGAATTTAATTCAGGTGACCATCATATCTACTACTGTGGGCATGAATCCCTTAGAAGAAATGGAGTAGCCCTCATAGTCAATAAAAGAGTGGGAAAGGCAGTACTGGGGTGCAACCTCAAAAACGACAGAATGATTTCAGTTCAAATTCAAGGCAAACCATTCAACATTACAGTAATCCAAGTGTATGCCCCAACCACTGATGCCGAAGAAGATGAAGTTGACCGGTTCTATGAAGACCTACAACACCTTCTAGAACTAGCACCCAAAAAAGATGTCCTTTACATCATAGGAGACTGGAATGCTAAAGTAGGAAATCAAGAAATAAACAGAACAGGCAAGTTTGGCCTTGGAGCGCAAAATGAAGCAGGGCAAAGGCTAACGGAGTTCTGTCAAGAGAACACGCTGGTCATAGCAAACACTCTTTTCCAACAACACAAGAGGCGACTCTACACATGGACATCACCAGATGGTCAATACCGAAACCAGATAGATTATGTGCTTTGCAACCAAAGATGGAGAAGCTCTATACAGTCAGTAAAAACAAGACCTGGAGCTGACTGTGGCTCAGATCATGAGCTTCTTATTGCAAAATTCAGGCTTAAACTGAAGAATGTAGGGAACACCACTAGACCAGTCAGATATGACCTAAACCATATCCCTTATGAGTATACAGTGGAGGTGAAGAATAGGTTTAGGGCACTAGACCTGGTAGACAGAGTGCCTGAAGAACTATGGACGGAAGTTCGTAACATTGTACAGGAGGCAGCAACTAAAACCATCCCAAAGAAAAAGAAATGCAAGAAAGCAAAGTGGCTGTCAGATGAGGCTTTACAAATAGCTGTGGAAAGAAGGAATGCGAAAAGCAAAGGTGAAAGGGAAAGATATAAACAACTGAATGCAGATTTCCAGAGAATAGCAAGGAGAGATAAGAAGGCCTTCTTAAATGAACAATGCAAGGAAATGGAGGAAAACAACAGAATGGGGAGGACTAGAGATCTCTTCAAGAAAATTGGAGATATCAAGGGAACATTTTGTGCAAAGATGGGCATGATAAAGGATAAAAAAGGCAGAGACCTGACAGAAGCAGAAGAGATTAAGAAGAGATGGCAAGAATACACAGAAGAACTATACAAGAAAGATCTTAATGTTCCTGATGACCACGCTGGTGTGGTCACTGACCCAGAGCCAGACATCCTAGAGAGCGAAGTCAAGTGGGCCTTAGGTAGCATTACTAACAACAAAGCTAGCGGAGATGATAATATCCCAGCTGAGCTACTTAAAATCCTAAATGATGATGCTGTGAAAGTGCTGCACTCAATATGCCAACAAATTTGGAAAACTCAGCAGTGGCCAAAGGATTGGAAAAGGTCAGTTTACGTTCCAATTCCAAAGAAGGGCAGTGCCAAAGAGTGCTCAAACTATCGCACAATTGCACTCATTTCACATGCTAGCAAGGTTATGCTCAAAATTCTACAAGCTAGGCTTCAGCAGTACGTGGACCGAGAACTACCGGATGTACAAGCTGGGTTTCAAAGAGGCAGAGGAACTAGAGATCAAATTGCCAACATGCGCTGGATCATGGAGAAAGCACGAGAGTTCCAAAAAAACACCTACTTCTGCTTCATTGACTACGCAAAAGCCTTTGATTGTGTGGATCACAACAAGCTGTGGCAAGTTCTTAAAGAGATGGGGATACCAGACCACCTTACCTGTCTCCTGAGAAACCTGTATGCGGGTCAAGAAGCAACAGTTCAAACCGGCCATGGAACAACTGATTGGTTCAAAATTGGGAAGGGAGTACGGCAAGGCTGTATATTGTCACCCTGCCTATTTAACTTATATGCAGAGTACATTATGAGAAATGCAGGGCTGAATGAATCGCAAGCCGGAATCAAGATTGCCGGGAGAAACATCAACAACCTCAGATATGCAGACGATACCACTCTAATGGCAGAAAGTGAAGAAGAACTAAAGAGCCTCTTGATGAGAGTGAAAGAGGAGAGTGCAAAAGTTGGCTTGAAACTCAACATTAATAAAACTAAGATCATGGCATCTGGGCCCATCAATTCCTGGCAAATAGAAGGGGCAGAAATGGAAGCAGTAACAGATTTTACTTTTCTGGGTTCCAAGATCACTGCAGACGGAGACAGCAGCCATGAAATTAAAAGACGCTTACTCCTTGGAAGGAAAGCTATGGCAAATTTAGATAGCATAATAAAAAGCAGAGATATCACCATACCAACAAAAGTTCGTATAGTCAGGGCGATGGTGTTCCCAGTAGCAATGTATGGTTGCGAGAGCTGGACCATAAGGAAGGCTGAGCGCCGAAGAATAGATGCTTTTGAACTGTGGTGCTGGAGAAGACTCCTGAGAGTCCCTTGGACTGCTAGGAGATCAAATCAGTCAATCCTAAATGAAATCAACCCTGACTGTTCCCTGGAAGGACAGGTACTAAGGCTGAAACTCAAATATTTTGGCCACCTAATGCGAAGAGAGGACTCTCTGGAGAAGACTCTGATGCTGGGAAAGACTGAAGGCAAAAGGAGAAGGGGAAGGCCAAGGATGAGATGGTTAGACAGCATCACCGATGCAACAAACATGAAAATGAGCGAACTCAGGAAGATAGTGGAGGATAGGAAGGCCTGGCGGGATATGGTTCATGGGATCACGAAGGGTCGGACACGACTTAACGACTGAACAACAACAACAGACATGCATAGGATTGTGCTGTCTGAGTGATAAGAGGTATTGTACAAAGTGGCCACCAACAAAGTCCCTAAGCATGTGTGGATTTGGGATTGATTGAAGCCATTTAAGCTTGCCTAGGGACTTCGCGGCCACCCTGTATTTACTGCTTCACTATGTGAATCTCCTTGGGTGGTTTGTCTCCAAACTACCACCACACATTCCTGCTGGCAGCTCACCATACCACGAAGGCCAATCAAACAGTGAGTTAGTATGCATGAACCCACTTGCTGTGTGAGGCAGCGGCCGCAAGGAGGCAGTTTCACATAGCCTCTACCTGGTGGCCATGCATTGTCCAGCTCTTTGGCTTTGGCTCTTTGTTCAGTTCTAAAATTCCAAGCTGTGGCAATATCTCCTGCAGCCATTTCAGCTGCTCTGAAATGCTGTATCGCCTGAACTGTTTTTTGAAGCCATTTTTTTCCCCTTCTGAATTATGAGACCAGAATTTCAGGCGGAGGGAGGCTAGTGATACAGCAAATAGGGATGCTTGCTGTAACGCTGACAGCAAACAACAGCTGACCCAGACGTGATTGTGAAGTGATTCATAGCACGTACAACATTCTTATATTGTGACATTTTCTGTATGATCACACAAAATTGCTGCAATTCTTTTGCTTTTTTCTGACTGCATAGGAACAAAAATAATGGATAGGCCTGCAACCATCTCCATCGGCAGTGCTAAAACAGACAAGCAGAACCCCCTCCTGTATGATACAGATAGATATATAGGGGGAGAGTTTATACCATTTCGAATGACAGGTGGGGGTAATGATTGTTTGAAAACTTCCTGATATAGAATGCCAACAAAACAAAGTTTAATAATATAATATAATATACCGCAATATAATATAATATAATATAATATAATATAATATAATATAATATTGCCAGGAGAAATATCAACAACCTCAGATATGCAGACGATACCACCCTAATGGCAGAAAGTGAAGAAGAACTAAAGAGCCTCTTGATGAGAGTGAAAGAGGAGAGTGCAAAAGTTGGCTTGAAACTCAACATTAATAAAACTAAGATCATGGCATCTGGTCCCATCAATTCCTGGCAAATAGAAGGGGCAGAAATGGAAGCAATCAGTAATGTAAGGACGGTGGAGCGCCTGGTTCAACCGAACCAGACGCTCCACCGAACCGGGAGCAGCAGCGCGCAACTCATCCGAACCGGGCGCTTTGCTGCAGCCACGGCTCCGCCGTCCGCCGAGCCGAGAGGCCAGGCGGGCGGGTCATGCTCTCGAATCAAATCAGTCAATCCTAAATGAAATCAACCCTGACTGTTCCCTGGAAGGACAGGTACTGAGGCTGAAACTCAAATACCGTATTGTCCCGAGTATAAGATGCACCTGATTATAAGACGCACCCTTAAAGTTTGGTGCTATTAAAAATTTCTAATTAAATCACTGGCATTATTGCAACAGCCTGATTATAAGACGCATCCCTAGTTTAAAAACTTAAATTAGGAGAAAAAAGTGAGACTTATACTCAGACCAATACGGTATTTTGGCCACCTAATGCGAAGAGAGGACTCTCTGGAGAAGACTCTGATGCTAGGAAAGATTGAAGGCAAAAGGAGAAGGGGAAGGCAAAGGATGAGATGGTTAGACAGCATCACCAATGCAACAAACATGAAAATGAGCGAACTCAGGAAGATAGTGAAGGACAGGAAGGCCTGGCGGGATGTGGTTTATGGGATCACGAAGGGTTTGACACGACATAACGACTGAACAACAACAAAAATGTAATATAATATAATATACAGTATTTATATACCGCCTTTCTTGGTCATTAGATTTCTCCTCCAACTTTAATCCAAGGCAGTTTACATGGGCAGGCTTTCTCAACCCCCCTAATGGATTTTTTTTAACAATCATATATAAATATTCAGTCTTTCATGAACAACTGCATTCCAGATGGTATCCTTTGCAGTCTGGCCTCTCCCTGGCCGTAGCCTCGGCTGACGCAGGTGGCAGCTCTTTATCTCTCCTCACGGAGGCTTTTTTTCACACCTTTTTGTCAGCGGTGTGTCTCGAACTGGCCGTTCACCGATCCTCAGGCTTACAAGGCAGCAACTCTACCAACTGAGCCAGACCTCCTAGTTTAAGGTCTAGGCTAGCATTTTATCTAATGTGGTAGTTTTGCTTTTGTGTGTGGTCCGTTGTATTTGTTCTAACTCCCAGCAACAGATACATCATGTAGGGCTCCTTTTCATTTTTTTCTAGAATATATCTTAACATATATAAATACGCTACAGTTATTCTGACATGGCAAAATCAGAATTGCCAGATTTTCCTCCCCCGCCCCCCACCCCCGTTATTTTCATAAAAGGTTCTTACTGGGCTGAGAACAGAAGTTTTGAAGTGTCCCCTCTTTTTTAAATATTAAAATCCTGCTGTCTCAGAAATAAAGAAATCCATAGGATCAGGTAATAGCACCACCTGCTGGGCAACAATTACATCCAGCTCTTGACAATGTTTTTAAATTGTTATTGTGTAACCATGATCTGTGGGCCGACGTACACATTACATGCAATCATGGTAAATGAGTATTTTTTTTTCATTTTTCAGGGGTGGGGGCTTGTTTTAGACGACTTGCAATTGAAAACTGAGAGATGTTGTGGGTTAAATGTTTAACCCTTTCCCTGCCTGCTTTTGCTCACTCGAAATCGCCGCATGCGCGCACACAGAGATACACAACAATATTTATCCTGCAGAGGTTCAAATATGTTTTTGTTTGCATATAATGTGTTTGCGTATAATGTGTACTTTGGCTCTGCCAGACATTTGATTGGAAATATTCCTGATACCAAAGATTCTAAAATGCTAAATGTTTGGAGTTGAATAATTTGAATATAAATGACCAGGTCAGAATCAAAAGGGAGGGGAGGCCTAACAATCCAACTGAGTACTTTACAGAAACGTCACACACACACACACACACACACACACACCCCATTTGCTCTTTTGCACAAAAACCCATGAGAATGTCTTTGTTGTGTTGCATCAGACACAAATCCTTCGTGATGCAGATTAATTTGCTACAGTCCCTAAACACATATTAGGGCACAAGAACGTTGCCTTGTTCCTGGAGCACCAGCTTTATCTCGTACACCTGTAAGGGCAGTGGCGTCACTAGGAGGTGCAAACTGCACGGGGGTGCGAACCGCACGGGGTGACACCCTCGGGGGGGGGGAGTGACTACTCGGCCAAAATTGTGGAAACCTTTTGGAAAATTTGTTTTTATCAATAATACCATCAGAAGCGTCGCTCCGGTAGGGGCGGGGCTGTAAGTATCGCTGCGGTTACAGTCGCTTTACCGAGCGAGGAGGAGGCAGCCCCGCCCCCTCACTGTCCGAGCCAGTCCCCTGCGGAGAAAGTAGCAGGCAAGAGACCCTGCCTGCTGCTTTCTCCGTAGGCGAATGGCTCGGACAGTGAGGGGGCGGGGCTGCCTCCTCCTCACTCGGTAAAGCGACTGTAACCGCAGCGATACTTACAGCCCCGCCCCTACCGGAGCGACGCCTCTGAATACCATTAAGTTATATATCACTGGAAAGGTAATTTAATGCAGAACGTAAGGAAACAACCTATGTTGAATTATCTGTATCCTATCAAATGTCATGGCCAAATAACCAGGAAAGAAAACACAACTGCCTTATGTAACAAAAAGTGGATTTCCTTAACTCAAAACTGACCAGTGAGACTGATTGTTCTGAGAGCCAATGAGGTGTTGTTATGACACAGACAGCATGGAACCAATGAGGTGTTTGTATCAGTCAGGTCTCATCTCTATGTATCACAGCTAATACTTGAACTATTATTCAGTTGTGTGTCATTGTTGGCCACTGGTTTTTTTGTTGGTTATTGATTTGTTGGGTGACCTGTACTGTCATATATTAAAATACAGTATATAAAGTTAATGGGGGTGACACTATGAGTTACCGCACTGGGTGAAACCAACCCTAGTGTCACCACTGAGTCAGGGAACCAAAGGATTTTAAAATAAAAATGGTGTTTGTTCAAATTTATCTGCTGCAACTGCCCATGACCTAACTCTTCCCCTCTTGGTTGTTGCTTCAGGTATTCAAAGGGTACACTGTCTCTGTACATGGAGGTTCCATTTATCTATCTAATAGCTGTTGGTAGACCCATCCTCCAGGAACTTGTTTAATCTTTATTTAAGTCACAAGACTTTGCACCTTCTAACAACCACAGTTCACAGTAGATATGTGCGTCTAATACTCCAGCAATCTGTTGACTGATTTCTAATAAATCATTTAACTTAGAGCATCCCTAGCATTTTTTCTGGCTTAAGGGAGAGTTGCAGGTAACAGAAAACCTTGAGAGAATGATGTTTAAAAACAAAAAAGGAAGCCTTAAATCTTAGCCAGCTACGCTGTTGTGCAATGAATAGATACTGGCTTACTGCTTCATCGGCTATTTGTGAAACAACAAGTGTGTCAAGGGTTCTGGCTCTAATCAGTAATGAAGTCATTTCAAATGTTGCATAATGTTATGCATTGTGCATGCAGTTTGTCTGTCACAGAGCAAAGCACCACAGGTAAGGCCCCAGGAAAAGAACTTGTGCAGTCAATCACACAGATCCTGTCACACAGAAACTTGAATGAGTTAGTAACAGGGGTTTCATGTTCAAAGCACTGAAACAGATCCTCTTCATTCACAGCACGTCCAGATGTGAATGATTACGGGCCTCAGAAGCTTGATTTCAAGACGTTCCATCTGTAGAACCCAGTTCTGAGTTCGGCTCATTTTGGCCCAGTGACAATGCTAGCTACACAAACTGATAGACACAGAAGCAGGACCAACGTGGGCTGCATAATTTGCCTACTTAGTTTTTTGTGCTATGGGGAAAATTATCTTGAGAAGGAAAAATGAATGCACACCCGACTAAGCTCTACACAGCATTCGGGGGGGGGGGGGAGTAGCCATCATCAGGAAATCTCCATAGCTGCCTTGACTAGAATGGACCTGCATTGTGAATATAAGAAGAACCCTGCTGGATCCAGAGACGATCCTGGGGGGGGCGCCAACGCCATGCAGCCCCACCAACCACCACCACCCCGGCGCCGTTTTCCGACCTATTTCAGAGCCGTTCAGAGCGAGGGACAGCGGGAGGGCCCAACCTCGCTTGGCGAAATCAGCGGAACCAGCAACGGAACACCGAAAGGCAAGTACTACGCCCTGGGGCCCACCGCACCAACCTCCGTGATGCTTCTGGCTGGATCAGATTCATGGTCCATCCTGTTTCCTGCAGTGGGAAGCCCACAAACAGGGCATAAAAGCAGCGTCCCTCCTCCACTATTGTCATCTTGACAATGGGTATTCAGTGGTAGCTGTTGATAGATCCATCCAGCATGAATTTCTAGAATTAGAGAGTCCTAATTCCTAAGATCTAAGCTAGTGGCCATCACCATGTATGAGCTATATGAACTGATCTAATATATGAACTCCATACATTGATTGTACATAAATAAATAAATAAGAAATACATTGTTGTGAAGAAATACTTTTGTCTATCCTGAATTTACTGCCAGTCTATTTAATTGGATGACTCACAGTTTTAGTTTCATAAAAAAACGAGAGGAAAACTTCCCTATATCAATTTTCTTCATAATATACAAGCGTTATAGAACATACATGCTGTGGTGGTGTGAGATTCACATAAGACCTCTTCAAGGACCAGCTTGGTAATGGTCTTTTATCTTTCTGGATTTTGCACTGTGTGAGATACAAGCCTGCTGTGGATTATCTTAGAGATTTATGTGTTTTCACCCACCGGCGAATGGAGTACACGCTGCATCCTATGATGGGAAAGCAACCAGACAGCCCAGGAGAGGTAAGTAAGAATTACTCTATTTTTAATTACCACCCCGTAAGCCACCTGGCCTCCAATGCACCTCCCTGCACCTATGTTAGCTATTTAGCTGGCGTCAGTGGCGTTGCTCCGGTAGGGGCGGGGCCGTAAGTATCGCTCCGTCGTAATCCCTTTACCGAGCGAGCAGGAGGCGGCCCCGTCCCCTCACTGTCGGAGCCTTTCCCGTGCGGAGAAAGCAGCAGGCAAGAGACCCTGCCTGCTGCTTTCTCCGCAGGGGAAAGGCTCTGACAGTGAGGGGGCGGGGCCGCCTCCTGCTCGCTCGGTAAAGGGATTACGACGGAGCGATACTTACGGCCCCGCCCCTACCGGAGCAACGGCACTGGCTGGCGTAAATCTGAGGAGTCTCAGGAAGCATGTTAGGCCAGGAAAAGGGGGATAAGATCTCAGCATATGCATAACTACTGCTGAGATCCATCCCGTCCCACCCTCAAATTGCCCCTGCCACACCACTCCCTGCCCCAATCCTCCCCCACCCCAAACTATCCCTGCTGCCAACTTGCCTGCTCCAGCACTAACAGCCTGATCCTAACCAGCACCAGCGCAGCCAAGTGACCCACGCTGTATCCTATGCTGGTCAGGAGGAGGCTGGAGGTCTATTTGGGGTAAGGTGATATTTGTCCCCTTATGCCAGGTAAAGCTCCAGCCTGCCTGATGGGGCTTCTCAGATCTGCACCAGCTATTTAGCTGGTGCAAGTCCAAGAAGCTCCATGTAGGGCATCCAGACCCAGGAGGGAAGACAGACCTCCTCTGCCAATCCTGCCCCCCTCCTGGGCCTGTGCCCCACCCCCGTTTCGCCCTCCCCCACCCAAAAATGCTACCTCCCTGACTCCATTCCACCCCCATTCCTGCACCGCTCGGCACTGGACTCGCCTCCACCGGGGGGGGGGGGTTGGGATACAGTGCTGGCACGCTGGCGCAGGCCTTTTTACCAGCGTTCCCTGCTCCAGAGTAGTTGCAAACGTGCTTTACCACATGTTTGCAACAATCTAGGACAGCGCAGGGAGCACTGTGCCAGCGTAAGGTATGGTTTGTGCCGTAACACAGCAGGTAAGGTAGGGGTGTCACTGGGGGGGGATGGGGGGAAGGCTGCACCAGGTGACATCCATTGAAGGGGTGACACCACTGGAAAAGCCCGCCGAACCACCCAGGCCACTCTGAGCTGCTTTCTGTTCTGAAGAACGTGATCTTGCTGCTGCCCCATTCTGGCTTCCCTTTTGAAGGGTGAGCCTCCAAAGGGTAAGTTGGAACAGGGCAGCTGCAACCTCGCAAAGGTGCACCACCGCCTCCTACTGTGCTTGTTCTCTTTTCTTCTGGATGGCTCCTCCTCTGCCTAGTGACCAGGAAATAATTGGCAGTGATGTGGTGACATCATCACGCCTCCACCAATTACTTCCGCATCTGCACATAGGGGGGGGGGTTTGATGCCAGGAATCGCTGGCCTGGGAAGCCAGGTAAGTTGGTCTGCCACTGAATCCAATTATCAAGTGGGTCCGGATAAGGAGCTTCTGCGGCCTGACTAGCCCACAGGCTAGGTCTTATGCTTGACACCCCTGACCTAAGCCCTGCCTCGAAATTACTTACTGAGTTGCTGTTCCTTTGCTTGCCTCTGTTGTCTGGTGGGGTGCTCAACAATGCACAGATGACATCTGCAAGTGGTGGAACAAAGCACATGCCAGTTCAAACTAGCCAGTTCCTTTTATGGGATTTTGGAGGATCAAGGTTCTACTGTTCTGATTGGCTGTTCAATGGCAGCCAAGTTCAGATGGACAAACCTGACTGATGGTAAGGTGTGAGTGAGACCCAGCAGGATGCTGGAGTTTTCCTTCTAGCCCATTGTTCTCAGAGAACCAGGTGTTAGTCAAGCTGGCATTTCCAATCCACATCCCAGGTTAAACTGTTCCTGTGGGAAAGCTGTCCACATTGACTCATCCAAGCCAGCAACATGTTACACACACACACACACACACACACACAGGGGTTTGTTATTAGGGCAAAGGGGTCCCATTCACCACAGCGACAAATACTATTGTATATTCATCTTCAATGTGTACAGTCACGTGCGCTGTGTCTATTTCTTTGTTTAAAATGATGAATTTTTAAGATAGCTCTTTATTGCTTTATGTATGTAACATTGCTGCATTCACACAGACACATGTATATACATGCACACACACTGCTTTTTATTGTTTCAAATAAATCTTACACATATTTTGACATTTCAGAGTTTGTCTTAATTTATCGTAGGAGAGTTTGTAACTTTGTTACTTGTGTGTTAGTCTCGTTAACAAATGTTCAAGTCAAAGGCTGCCCTTTTATTTATTTATTTTTCTCCATCCCTACCCTGTTCCACCCAAAAGGAGCAAAACACTCCTGGGAACTTCAAGTGAAATCAAGAGAGTGCCACTCCCTACCAGACATGAAAAAGAGCCATAAATATAAATAGAAGAGTTCTTAAAGCTTGACAACTGATAGCTGTCTGGCTTGGTCTGTGGAACAGAGTGTACATGTTAATGCCTGTCAACATTTGATGGGGATTTGGTAATAAATCAAGGAGGACATGGATTTTAGAATATAAATATAGGAGCATTCAATGGGTAGGAATGTAGTAAACTAACTATGCAAAAGATGTCATCCTAGCTAGTGGCCATCACCACATCTGGTGGCAACATAGTCCACAGATTAATTATACAATGTGTGAAGAAGCCCTTCCTTCTGCTGGCCCTAAATCTCTGGCCATCATTTTCATTGGATGACCCCTGGTTCAATTATTGTGAGAGAGGGAGAAAAACTTCTTTCCACATTGTGTATATAGTTTTATAATTATCGCCTTTTTTTCCCAAGCTAAAGGCCCCAAACATTGTAGCCTTTCCTCTTAAGGAAGGTGCTCCAGCCCTCTGATCATTTTGGCTGCCCTCTTTTGCACCTTTTCTAGGTCTACAATATCCTTCTTGAGCTGTGGCGACCAGAACTGGACACAGTATTCCTAATGTGCCCACACCTTGGAATTGTACAGGGGCAATAGAATATTAACATTCTTATACTTAATAATACCTTTCTTAATTCTATACACCACAAAATCTGCTTCAGAGTCTAAGAATCACTGCAGCACTCTTATCACTAGTACCAGCCTACCAGGTCAATGTGTGAGCCAGCCCTAAATCTTGCAAAAGCTCCTAATGCATGCTTAGTTCCTTGGTCACAGTTACCCAGTTTTTCCCTTAAGAAAGTCAAACTGCGCTCAGACACCCCCAGAATGCCCCCTGCGCCGACAGAGTTGCGCTGGAGTCTGTCCTACGTCCGAACTGCACATGCGCGGTGTCTGAGGGGGGTTACGCTTGTGTTCATCCTGTGTCCGTCAGCGTATGGCAAGTTACACTGGCATAAATGCACTTACACCGGTGGATCTACTGTTACTCCGGTGCAAGAGTTACACAGGATTGCACTGTCAGTTCCACATGGATCTTCCCATATGGGTGAATACAAAATCACCACGCAGACAGTAGGGAAACAAAAATCTGACCCGAAGATTTGGGTCACCTTCCAGTTTGGCTGCTTACATGACACCTTTGTGTGTCTGCTTCCTTCCTGCAATTTAAATAGTATTGCTCTGCTGGCCTAAAAGTTCACTCAGTGTCATACCACAGCGATATATGTTTCTAGAAAGTTGACTGGGAGATACGTTTCAGTTTAAACCTAGAGAAAAAATGAAAGACGAAAGACTATCAAAGTGTCAAATTAGTACTATCCTTAATAATGTCTTAATTTATGTATATATTGTAAATCCTTACACTGTAGGAGATTCACAAAAAGAAATTGAATCACAGGTCTTTCTGGCATGAACTGATTCTCTGTGTTTGCTGGAGACACGAATGTTTGTGAATGAGGCCTATTGTGCTCCTTGAATGAAGAACATCCCTCTCAAGGAATAGTTAGACTATGTACTCAAGGAACAAGTCAACCTTGTGAAGAAGAAAAATATACAATTGATTGAATTTACTTATTGCTAAATAAATATGACTTTTTAAAGGGCAGCTTCTAAATACTTCCTGAACATTAAGAAAAATACTCTTTCAATGCATGATCAAGAAGACGTAAATAAGCATGGACAGGAAGACAATGGGTGGTTCGGTGACTCAGAGAAAAATACAGTTTTGCGACTATGTAAAAATGGCATCACTTCTATCAGCTCTTTTTAGCAGTCAGTGGGACACATCCGGGTTTGTAGATTTCAACATCACATTTCTCACGTAATCATAATCATAACTCAGTTTTCCGGAACAAAATTTACCTAAAGGCCTATATCTACTAACACATAATAGGCATAAAAATTGCGCTGAAAATTCCTGGTTTCCTCCTACTTTTTGCCTGTTTTTATCTAATGTGGACCTTTCTAGCACCTCAGAAGTTTTTATGATTCCTCAGCATCCTGAAGGGGCTACGGAGTCATTCAAAGCCATACCCTAATGCCAATTGTGTTGCTGTTTATTATTTAAGCTCTTCTGTGTCTCCAACTGACCAGTAAACAAAGAACTGGGCTTTGAGCCAGCTCATTAGACCATGAAGCCCACCTGATTTTCAAAGAAGAAAATTTAGGAATTCAGGTGACCCCCCCCCCGTAAAAAGCCCACAGGTGAGACCTGGCTAATGCCCACAGGTTATAATAAATGGGTACATGCACCATCCTTAGCATATTTGCCTATGAATGCAATTTGCCTATCACATATTTGCAACCCACTGGCCTTCTCTGTTGTTTTTATTGATTGTGTATTGTTTTTAAATGTTGTAAGCCTCCTTGAGTGCCCTCACCAGGAGAATGGCAGGATAACAATTCATTAATTAATAAATTAAATAAATATGAAATATCTGATGCTTCCCAGGGGCTTGCTCACTCACTTTGCTTCAAGTGTGTATCAGAACCCTGGCCTGGAACATCATGAGTAACAGCGCAATCCTGTGTAACCTTGCACCAGTGCAACAGTAGATGCACCAGTATAAGTGCACTTATGCCAGTGTGATTACACTTACACAGGTGCATCTGCTGTTACACCAGTGCATCTACTGTTACACCGGTGCAAGGTTACATAGGATTGCACTGTAAGTAGAGTAGGGAAACGAGCCAGAGAAATTGCATCAGAGTTGCTGCTTCCCTTTTAACACCTTTGCCAACCTTTGTTGCCCCACCCCCCTTTTCTCTGTTTGCTAATTGATTGATGCCTTGTCTTTATCTCATATATCTTTATCTCCATTGTTTTCATTTTGCATACTTTTAAGAAACATCTTTTATTTTTAGTGTTTACTTGTCTGTGCTCAGTTCATTCAGGAGGGAGCACGTTAGCATGTCTACAAGACTGTCTGCCCATGTTCCCTACTGGCACTGGCGTCGCTGGAGGTGGGGTGGAAAGCTACGTTCTGCAGCTTTCCGCCCCACCGTTTCTCTCCAGTACGAGGTGCCCCACCCCCTCATCGTAAGAGCCTGTCAGCTGAGAGAAAGCAACGCGCAGGGACTCTCCTGCGCATTGCTTTCTCTCCGCTGACGGGCTCCTATGACGAGGGGGCGGGAGAAGTGGAGGAGAAGAAGAGAGTGGTAGATTAGAGCATCCCAATGCTCCACCCACCACTCCTCTACATTTCATCTTCCACTCTGTCCTTTCTTTTCCAATACAGCAGAGGGAAAATGTCGTGAAGGTGAAGCCCCCTCCGATGCTGGTGCAAATGCAAGGCCACGTAACCTTGGGAATTTCCCTTACACTTTGTAATACACTCCTGAACCAAGGAGACACTCCTAACCAAGGAGAAGGTAGTCTGCCACCAGCTGGGGAAGCTCCTTGACCACCCTTGACCCAGAGGCGTCGTCTGATATGGGGCGGTGGTGCGGTGGGCCCCAGGGCGAGGGCGGAGGGCTCAGGGGGTGGGGCGGGGCTCCCCCCAGTTTCGGTTTTTTTTCCGTTTTTTCCGTTTTTTTAAACTATTTCATGTTTTTTTAAGTCTTAACGGGTTTTTTAAGTCTTAATGTATGCTTTCGCCCACTTATCTTGAGTGTGTGTATGTATCTTATCCAGCGACGATCTTCTTCCACCTCCCGGGCGCTTCTTCTCCCTGCGCCCGGGGCTCGCGCGAGCTCCTTAAAGGCGCAGAAGGTCACTGGAACAGCTTCGTTGTTCTGCGCATGCGCAAGTCTTCACAGAACAACGAAGCTGTTCCAGTGACCTTCTGCACCTTTAAGGAGCTCGCGCGAGCCCCGGGCGCAGGGAGAAGAAGCACCCGGGAGGTGGAAGAAGATCGTCGCTGGATAAGATACATACACACACTCAAGATAAGTGGGCGAAAGCATACATTAAGACTTTAAAAACCCGTTAAGACTTAAAAAAACACGGAAATAGTTTTAAAAATGGAAAAAAATGGAAAAAAGGGAAAAAATAAGGGGGGCGCCGGGCGGGGGGGGCGGTGAGCCCCCGCCCCTCTTCTGGCGACGCCTCTGCCTTGACCTGATTCCCAATGAAACACACAAGGTAAAATTAAGATGGTTTTATTTTAGGCTATGCAAAACAAGAGAAGACATACAGGAGCAGTAAAACTGCAAGGCAATTTGGCATAACGTACCAGATACAAAGCAACAGAATAAAACAATAAAGACTAACTCCTAACATCTATACGTTACCTAGCACTCACAAAGACATAAAAGGTTGCCAGTCATCCCTGCAGGGATGCTGTGAGGCCTACTCAGCCGGTGTCAGGGCTGAGTGCCGACATCAGGGACGGAGCAAAAAACAAGGGAGACTGACTCCAACAAAGAAGTTAGAGATCTAGTAAAATGGTTGCCCCAGACATAGTTAAATAGACTTTTGAGGGCCAGATGATTGACACAGGCCCACCATCCAATGAGACACAACTATTCAGGGTAGCTTCTGGAAGGTGACTTCATCTTACTCATGACCTCTCCTAACTGGAGAAACTGGTGATGAGAAAACAGGTGCACGAAATAATGAGGGAGAGAAATGCTATCTCATTCTCATGATGATAAGGCCCTAACAAGCTGGGCTAGCGCTAGCAGCTCCCAGCTCCACAGACGTTTGGCTAATGTCCAATCATCGAGGTGAAGGAGCAGACTATGGCGATTCCTGTTCAAAATAGAGTCAGAACCAACATAAGATTTCGACTTTCTTGACAGAAAATTCTTCAGAAAGTGGAAAGAAAATATTGCAAGAGAAGAGCTTTAAAAGACCAGAGAAATATTGTGAATTATCTCTCCTTTTTTTTAACCTTTTTTGTAATTTAGTATCATCCTGTTAATCTATTATATCTTATCTCAAAGTGAGGGGCTACCAGTTTGTGCTTGTTGAGGTTGAATTGTAAATAGATCTTCACTTATACAGACTCTCAGATTTATGGGCGTGCTCCTTTGAACTGGGAGAGGATTCCATGAAAAGCCTTGGTGGAGTCTGGGTTACATCACAATTTCCTATTTCTCAAACACTTGGGGCAAGCAAAGTCAAAGGATGCTAGAGTAATGGTTCATAAACGATGCACCTGGCAGCTATGGAATTAAGGATTAACTGGGAAGAAACCATATTATTTCTATTCATATTGTATCACTATGTACTGAGGCCCTCTGATAACACAGTTAGGCTTCAGATGTTAACTGCAGAGCAAAAGCAAAAGCAAAAGATCAAAAGCGAACGTAGAGTGGGACATTTGTATGTCCCTGGTTGCAGATATGAATAACAGTCAGGTTGCTGCTGCCACGTCCTTGGGCTTCATCCCAAAGCAGATTCTCTCCTGGAGGTCTGCTATAAAACCCAGAGTGGACAAGCCTGCAGTTATTCAAGAACCTTTGAAATCCTGGCTAGGATCAAAAGAGGATACCTCTTAAATACTGCAACAGTATTTCCCAAACTTCTGGTGTGCTTTTTTTCTAAATTCACATTGAAGACACACTTCTCTCTTGGTAGAATTGCCTGCTCCTAGTAAAGACAGATTAGAAAGAGACAAGGCCAGAGCAGTGAATTATAATATACAAAAATATAATATACAGTATTTATATACCGCCTTTCTTGGTCATTGGATTTCTCCTCTGACTTTAATTCAAAGCGGTGTACATGGGCAGGCTGTCCTAACCCCCTAATGAGAGGTTTTACAATATATAAATGTCCAATCTTTCAGGAACAGCTACATTCCAGGTGGTATCCTTTTGCAGCCTGGCTGTGAACAGATATACAGGTGGGCCCCCGTATCCGCTGGGGATATGTTCCAGGCTCCTCCGTGGATACTTGAAACCGTGGATAAGAGCGAACACCCCCTCCATGGTTTCCTGAGGGGCCCCCCACCCTGCCTCCTCTGCAGGCAGGCATGCTTGCCCCCCCCCCGCTCTTATTTTTCTTTCAGCAAGCTTTGTTTCTTCCTTAAAACAAATAGAGAAGCAGCCTCCATTGCAGGCAAGTAGAACGAGACTAAGTCCTAGAGAGTCTCTGCAAGGTTTCTGTTAACCTTGCAGAGCCTCTCTAGTACTTAGTCTCATTCTACTTGCCTGTGGCTGCTTCTCCTGTTTCTTTAAGGAAGAAACAAAGCTTACTGGGGAAAAAGTAAAAGCCTGGGGGGGGTGTCCCCACGATCCGTGGATAACTGAAACTGTGGATAGCGAATCAGTGGATATGGGGGCCCACCTGTATATGAACAAATATACCTTGTTTTACCTTTTTTTACCTTGTCATCTTGTTTTTAAATTTTTATTGCATTTGTATATTTTAATATGTTTTAATTGTAAGCCGCCTTGATTACCCTGTCGGGAAAAAGGCGGAGTAAAAATTATTTAAATAAATAAATACATAAATAAATATATTGCCAGCTTTCTTTCTGGGTATGTTCTAATCTTAGGGCTACAGGAGACTTTAATTTTATAATTCATTTACTCTTTGCAGGCTTAGAGTGGCCAACCTTCCAAGACCATCCTGGAGTCTCCAGAATTCAGCATCAATCTCCAGGAGACTACTGAAAACTTTAATCCTGGAGGTTTTATTAACTGGTATTCATCTCAAGGGGGCAGCTCCGCATCATAGAGATTGTGGTATGACATTTGTGCTATGGAAGGATAACTGACACCAGAGGGAATGCTGCTTACCAGTCCTTTATTGGCACTTTGTGCCCCTAGGAAATCTCTCCACTTCCTTTACAGAATTCCCCCAAGAGATCTTCTGGTGTGCTGGCCATCCTCCTCTTTTACAGCAACCCTCTTTGTGAAGGGTGGACCAGACTATCCTGGGGGAACCTGGCCACCTGAAGGGGGCCCTGCTGGCCAGGACTCCCCTCAAATCTCCTCCCTTCTCTAGGGGATGTCATAGGGGTCTGGGTAATCCCTTGCCCACATGCCTAGTAGGTCACCAAGAGGACAGATTTTTCCCTACCTCTTCTTCCCTTGCTAGAGTTTTCCAGCTAGGTCTGCACTGCTTCTTTTGTGCCTCACACGCTCTCCCCCTTTTCTTTTTGCATCTTGCTTCGTTCCAGGCAAAAGAACTTGGCTCCAGAATGCAGACAGAGGGAGGCAGATGCCACACCAGACCTCCAAGAATTTTCAATGTTACATCATGGTGCGAAAAAAATCTCCAGGAACTGCTTGGGTAAGAGGTGGGCATGGCAACCACGTGCAGGCTACAGGGTATATTCGATATTGCTTTCCCTTGTTGCCTACAGGAGGCATTGCTTTCACTGTATGTTAAAAGCCTACAGATGGGAACTTTTTCAAATAGGGGTTCTCCAGAAGAAGAAAAAAACTTCATTAGCAGCACCTTGTACTGCTTTGAGCTTCATATTTTGGAAAAAGCAAATAAATCAAGGTCTGGGCAGCCAATAAATCTAGCCCCCCCCCTTCTCTGTTTGTGAAAGGCCAATCCCAGTGCAAGAGGAGACACAAGGTGTACACAGGTGCTTAATAAAGAAGAGGTTACTTTTCTTTTCCTTTGAATCTCAGCGATTAAGAAATGGAGACTCCAATTCATTTTATATCTCATCTTTCACTGAATCCTTTAATCCCTTCAGATTCTGGCACCATTTCTCATCCATTTGGTTCATACTTTCATTCTAGAGTTTCTCACCTGACAATCACATTGACCTTTAACGAAAAGGCAAGGTTGGGTAAGTGTCACCTGATCTATGAGCACCACAGTTCTGGTTACCATTTTTCAGGCTGCTTCCCACAGCCTCAGAACAACATTCGGGGGGGGGGGGAGCAGGGTTGAATGTTGTAGCAGCCAGAGATGTGGCTTCACAAACGATGGCTCTAGACTGCCTGATGTTTTACACTTGTTTTATTTGCTTGCAATAACCATCATTACTAATAATATGAAAACTATCGCTGTAATGGCTGAGCTGAAGAAAGCTTTTTTTTATGTTTCACGTCCCATTACTTCCTGGGTAACTGTAAAATAAATCCCACTGCTGCTTCTATTATTCATAGACTTGTTAACTCAGTCCCTAGGATACATCACAGAAGAATAAAATTGCCAGTGTTTCAATAACCTTTAAGTAAATTCGTTCCCCTTAAAAAGGTTCCAGTGGTTATAAGAGCTGAATAGGTCTTCTCAACACTGCATGATAGCAGAAGCACACCACCCCAACAGACTTCCAGGAGCTTCCCAGACCTAGTTCTTCAGTTCTACCAATGTTGCAGGCATGTCAAACATTTTATCCTCATTAATCAGAACCACATGCAGAGTTCTGATGCAGGACGGATGCCAGCCCAACTCTGCCAGTACATCCTGAGTTTAGTGTTCTGCTTTGCATTGCAGTATGCATATGGGCAGGACGTCTGGCTCAGTTGGTAGAGCGACCGTCTCATATATGCCTGAAGATCTGAAGGATGTCAGTTCAAGATGGCTAGAAGTATCTGTGTCTGTCGGACAGCTGCCAGCATGCCGAGCTGATAAGTTGCAGAGCTCTGTGGGGGAGTGGAACTGCAACTGCACTTGAGTGAGAGTCAAGGTTGCCCTGTCAGCTGAAGCGTGGTGAGGCGAACGCCAGAGAGAGTGAGAGAGAGAGAGAGAGCTGGACTGTGAAATTCTTCATTCTAGAATTCTAGATTCTAGAATGAAGGGTTCTACGAAAGATTAGAACATTATTGTATTGTAAAAACCCCTTGGGATTTAGAAAGTCTGCCCATGTAGTTCAAGTCGGAGAAGAAATCCAAAGACCAAAGAAAAGGTGGTATATAAATACTGGTTGTTTATTATTATTATTATTATTATTATTATTATTATTATTATTATTATTATTATTATATGCCAATAAAGATTCTGAAATTGAATTGAATTGAATTACAGTATGCTAATCTTCATTTCAATTTATAGTACCCCTAGCAGGACCAATGAGTTTTCCTCCTAAGAGACAGTAGGTCCTCTACATTCTAGGAGGGAAACTAGGGAAGGGTAAAGCATTCCCTCAGTATATTTAAGGGCTTTGGAAGGGAGAGGGGGACTAGTACAGCTTCTACTACTATGTTTTGAGTCATACTATATTTTCAGCGCAATCCTGTGTAACTCTTGCACCGGTGTAACAGTAGATACACCGATGTAAGTGCACTTATGTCAGTGTAACTTTCTGTACGTTGACGAAAGCAGGATGGATTATTACGGACACCAGCGTAATCCCCCTCAGATGCCGCACATGCGTAGTTTGGACGCAGGACAGACGCCAGCAAAACTCCGCTGGTGCAGAGGGCATTCCGGGGGTGTTCAGACACCCCCGGAATGCCCCCTGCACTGGCAGAGTTGCGCTGGCATCCATCCTGCATCAGAACTCCGCATGCACGGCGTCTGAGGGGGGTTACGCAGGTGTCCGTCCCGCATCCGTCAGCACCTTTTATTATATTATTATATAGTGATGGAACGCCAAAATCGAGCTTATAATGGAGATTTTGCTGATTTCCTGGATGTGACAACTGAAGCAAAAATTTATATTTGCCATTTATATATATGCTTGTAACTGCCTATCTACATTGAGTATTTTATATCATATATTTATTATGTTTTTATGTTTTTATTGGAATGTGGTGTGCCATATGTGGTTTGGGAGTTGGACTTAGACCTGGAAGATCCAGGTTCAAATCCCCGCTCAGCCACGAAGCTTCCTGGGTGACCTTGGGCCAGTCACTATCTCTCAGCCCCACCTACCTCACAGGGTTGTTGTGAGGACAAAAAGGAGGAGAGGAAATATGTACACCACTCTGAGCTCCTTGGAGGAAGGGTGGTATAAAAATGTGAAAAATAAATAAATAAATAAAATATGATAAATAAATGTACAATGACATAATAATTTTGGCCGTTTTATTCTCAATCTCTTTTTTTAATGATCCCAAGCGTGGAATTGGCCTTCTTTACAGCCGCCGCACACTGGGTTGACACTTTCATCAAGCTGTTCATCATCACCCCAAGCTCTTTCTCCTGATCCATCACAGACAGCTCAGAACCCATTGGCGTATATGTGAAGTTTTGATTTCTTGCCCCAATGTGCATCCCTTTACACTTACTTACACTGAAGCACATCTGCCATTTTGCTGCCCAGTAGCGTCGCTGGAGGTGGGGCGGAACGCTAAGTTCTGCAGCGCACAGACCTCTGTTACACACCAGCACAAAGCGGGGCCCCCTCACCTTCAGAGCCATTCAGTGGGGCAAAGGCAATGCGCAGGGAGACGGTGTGTAACGGAGGTCTGCACACTGCGGAACTTAGCGCTCCGCCCCAACTCCAGCGACGCTACTGTTGCTGCCCATCCCCTCTGTTTAGAGCGATCCTTCTGGATTTTTGCAAACTGTCCAGGGGACTTGTTGGGCCCTCTGGTGAGAAACAAATACAAAATAATGAATGAACGAACGAACGAAACAGGCAAATGTGATTTTAAAATAATGCAACTTGTGACACACCACCGTTTTTTAAATCCCTGTTACTTGAACCAAAAGAATTAACATACTCCACTAACAGAACTGATTTAATCAATATGAAATAACCTTTATATTATGATCTCTCATGGGCTAGCTTTTGAGAGATTCATTAGAAGAAAACAATTAACATAAATTTAAGCCCAACGTAGGAGTATATAAGACCCACTTATAAACTTGTTTCCTGATAAATGTTTTTCCTTGGAAAAGTTCAGCAATTGGGCTCAAGGCCAGTTTTCTTCAACAACCTCTTCAGGATTTGGGTTCATATTTAAATCAGTCTAGGTGGGGAGAGAAAGAGTGCAGCAGCTGACTCCCATCAGCTAAGTTTGAATAGCTGAGCAGATTAAACCTTGCAGGAATAGCTCAGTCTGTAACAATGCCAGGTAACATTTCAATTCCTTCTTAATTCATAATGCATGGATTTTTCAAGTGATTCTGTCTGCTTGACCTAATATCCCATACCTGGAATGCAGACATTTGGAAACTGGACCAACTAGGAGATCTTGTTTGGATCTGGTAGAAATGGGTAAGAGCAAAATATTAAACCACATTTTTCTAGAAAGTCCATTGATGTACACATAAAGTCAGGCAGTGTCAGCTGTCATGCATCAGGACATCTCCTTTCAACTGTGAATGGTCACATGATGAAGACCCAAGATACTGGTAAGAGCAAGTCACAGTTGTGGGGGACAAGGTCAGAGGCGTAGCTAAGTGCCCCCCGGTGACATCATCGCCGGAAGTGACATTGCCGCCACCGTCAGTACACATCCCCTCAGAGGCACAGGGGGGGCAGGGGGGGCAAAACAATCATCTCCACCACTGCTACCTGCTCTTCCCCCCCCCCCCGGCGAAATGGAGTGATTCACACCCCCGTCGCCCACTTTGTCCCCACCCCACATGCCGCCTAGGGGCCCACCCCCCCTCCAGCCATCGCTTCTTGACAAGGTCGAGAAGCCAACAATTAGTGTCAGAGACGAGAAGAGAAGCAAGTTCTGAGTAATTCAAGGCTAATCATCAGGAGACATCTGGAGCAGGCGAAAAAGGATTGCTACAGCGAGCTGAAGGTGCTAGCCAAAGAATCCATGTTTGGTTGATGAGGACAAGGGGATAAGTGCATGAAGACAAAAAATAATATGGAGGGGAAACATCCATGTCCTTATGAAAATGTATTTTCAGCCCTATTTGGGAGACCTAGATTCAAACCTAGCTCATTCATGCACTCACCTAGAACTTCAGAAGATCACTCTGAGTTTCAGTTCCTTATCTGTCAAGAGGGAATAATGATTGGATTAATTAAAATGTTTCACCTGCTCATCATATTTGACAGCAGCTCTTTCTTGACAGCATGTGAAAGAATACTTAATTACACTTGGATAGCAGTAAATGAACAGAGCATATGAACTCTCTTTAAAAAGTCTCACTGGGATAAAATAGCCCAACACAACCTAATAATAAATTTAAAATATTAAACAACATAAGTGCAACAGAACATTAGTACAACATACATACAACATAAAATTCAGTATATTAAAACAAGGTAGGGCTGCTTCCAAGTTTGTGCAGGTACAATGAAGTTTCTGTAAGGGATCTTCCCTGCCCCCTCCTCTCCAATGCATTCCCTTGAGCCCACGAAAAACATTTCTTGGAAACTGCAGAGCATGTGATGCAGGGGCAATCCCCAGAACCAACCCTAGTCTAGAGTGACTTTTCGGGGGATTAGAGGAAGAATTAGTGGGGAGGAAGGGGCAAAGAAATGTACTTGCTTGCATGAGCTTCATTTTATTCATATAAGTTTGGCTGCAACCCACAATCTCTGGGTACTAGAGGCTGAGATGAAATAACAGGAGTGCCTACTTGTGAAATGCCTTACTGCAACTGACTTGCCACTGTTGGAAATCGAACGTTAGACTAGAGGAGATTTAATCTAATCTAGCAAGGCAATTTTAATGTTATGCTTCTAGCCTCCGTAATCCAATTTTCCTCCCATTTAACATAACTACCTACCTCTCTCCCCCAAAAGCCACTGCAAACAAAGGACGTACAGGCTCAAACGTTGGTGAGTTTCCAAGGGGATGGAGTTTCATTGCTATGGGCTGACTGCTCTTTCGTAAGCTTCAGTCAGCCGCTGTTTCTAACTCATGAAGAAGCCTTCACTGTACACCTGCACACATCCTTGCTTTCCGAACTGGGTGTTAAGTATTGTTATAGTTAAGTATTGTTAAGAATCAAATAGTAGCCTATCTCATGAGGGTCTCTTATTATATATGAAAATCAGGTTTATGAAGCTCTGTGTTTGCTAGAGATCTACTAAATAAAGCCCCTAGCAGTAAGGCAGTAATGCTATGCCACTGGAGGGCATGCAGATGCGTAACTGGAATGCACCATGCACAAGTAACTCTCTCAACGAGTGCTACTGTGCTTCTATCCCACACCCAATTAGAAAGGATTAAGTACTGGGTGAAATTCTGTGGGCAGAAACCCCAAAGGAGAAGGGGGTTCAAGATGGATGGGACAACAAGGGAGGTATTGAAAGCGCACTCTCAAACAGTAGGTGCCTAAAGAAACCAGACCGGCTCCACAAGGAGCTTTTTGAGGAGTTGGCACATAAGAGGGACATGCCTAGGAAGTGGAAGGAGGGGGAAACTGACAAAAGATGAATACAAACATATAGCTGTTAAGTGTAGGGACAGAGTCGGGGGGGGCTAAAGCTCACAATGAGCTTAGGTTAGAGGGGGGGTGAAGAAAAAGAAAAAAGAGATTATTGTTACGTTTGGTGCAGGAGGAAGAACAAGGACGTGGTTGGTCCGCTGCATGGGGAAGATGGTGAAATGCAAATAGACGGTGGAGAGAAGGCGGAACTGCTCTTTGCCTCTATCTTGCCCTGCAAAGGAAACTGCATTCAAGTGAGAACTGAACAAATGAGGGAGGGAGAAAGTTATGGCCTAGGATTGATAAGGATGTGGTTCAGGATGACTTAGCTGCATTCTAGGGTGCTCAAACAACTGACGGATGTTATCTTGGAGCCTCTGGCTATACTCTTCAAGAACTCTCAGAGAACCAGGGAATTTGAGGGAGACTGGAGGCAAGCATATGTGGTCCCTACCTTCAAGAAAGAGAAAAAGGAAAATCTGGGCAACTACCAACAGGACAGCTTGACATTAATACTTAGGAAGGTGCTGGAGGCTGGAGCACATCAGCAAGCAGTTGTTCTGTATGCGTTTGGAAAGGAGGGTGGTGATTGGTAAGCACCAGCATGGTTTTCTCAAGAATAGCAGCCCAATCCTATCCTCCACCATGGAGCACATGCTGCATGCAGTGGTGAAGGGGGCAGACAATATCTTTTACTTACCTCCTAGTAGGCTACCTAGTCAACAATGGGACTCCTCGGACCCATGCCAGCTATTTTGCTGGCATAAGTCTGAACAGAGGAAGGGGAGAGGTTGGGTTGGATAAATGGATCCTAGCACACACTATACCTGCCGAATTCCACCCCTTCCAGCCCCCAAACTGCTCCTGCCTTCTCCCTCTCCACCCTGAACCTCGCTCGAACTGCCCACAAGCTGTCCATGACCCACCCATGACCATGACCCAGGACCCTCTGGTGCAGGCTGGGTCTGTCAGTGGCGGGCATGCAGAATGGCTGGCCATTTGCACCAATGGCTCCGAGGCGGGTCAGCAGCAGTGCACCATTTACAATGCTAATGCAGCCTTTATGCTGGCAGATCACGAGATCCGCTGTTGTAAAAGCCTTATAGAATTCGGACATAATGCTGTGGGCATACGTGCCGGCATTAGGTGTCGCAAACATGCCATAAGGTACATTTGTAGCGCCATGCAAGTAAAACCGGTGCCGTTCACTCCACTGCTGGAGGAAGGCCGTGCTGCTGGACGCAGGTAAGTCCTGCTCCGAGCAGTGGGAGGTTGTGGGTGGTGGGCCAGGATGGCGGGGGAAGGGGTGATTGGCCAGCCAGGCCAGGCACAGGGGTAGGGATATTTGCAGTGCACTCCTTCGATATCCAAAGCCCCTTCCCGGGCCAGGGTGCCCTTACATGGCCTCCCTGGATTTGCATATCTGAATAGGCCCATTGGGGCCGCTGGGGCTGGCACCCCCAATGCGTGCCCCAGCTCCGCCAGCGTGGACCTTATCCCACG
Source organism: Plestiodon gilberti rubricaudatus (assembly GCA_026170595.1). NCBI lineage: Eukaryota > Metazoa > Chordata > Lepidosauria > Squamata > Scincidae > Plestiodon > Plestiodon gilberti. The sequence continues at coordinate 245,918,930 of JANXHW010000001.1, read as the reverse complement.
CAGAATTGGGCTGTAAGTGTTTTTTAGTAGATAAACGCAACGAGTCAGCACTGTGATACAATGGCAAAAAAAGGTGAATGCAATTCTAGGCTGCATCAAAAGGAGTATAGTATTCAGACTGCGAGAATTAATGATATAGTTATAGTTTACTTTAGTCAAACCCCCACCTGGAATATTGTGCCCAGTTCTGGGTGTCACACTCTAACAGCCCAATCCTGTTGTAAAGATCTGCCGCGGGCAGCCTGCAACAGGCAGCCCGCAGCAGAGAGTCTACTTGGGGAAGGGGACGCTCGTCCCCTTCCCTGAGTGTAACAGCGGCTGGGGCCGATGGGCCTCCTTGGAATTCCGCCCAGTGCCAGCTATTTTGCTGGCAGAAGTCGGAGGAGACCGTGTAACGGCTCAGCCGATTGGCAGGGGTCAGGATACAGCCGAGGCCGATCCCCGCCCCCTCCCCGCCCCGAATTTAGTATAGGATTGTGCCGTAAGAGGGATATTAATTAACTGGGGCAGGCCCAGAGAAGGGTGACTAGGATGGTGAAGGGGTTGGAGTCCATGTCCTGTGATGGGCATGTTTAGTTTGGAGAAGAGATGGTTAAGAGGTGATATGATAACTATCTACAAATACCTGAGGGGCTGTCATGTAGAAGATGGAGCAGATTCGTTCTTTGTTACTCCTGAGGGTAGGACCAGGACAAATGGGTTTAAATTACAAGGGAATTTCAATTAAACGTTAAGAAGAACTTCCTAATCTTACCATCAGGAAGTTCTTCCTAACTTGTAATTGAAATCTCCCTTGTAATTTAAACCCATTTGTCAGTTCAACAGTGTAATAGTCTGTGTCAGAAGGTGGTAGACCCTCCATCGTTGGAGGTCTAGCAGAGGCTGAATAGCCATCTATTAGGAATGTTGTTGTGGACTGCCCACATTGGCAGAGGGTGATGATCTTATTCCCTCTCAATTCTGTGACCCTATGATTCTACTATTGTAGCTGTCACAGGTAAACTCATCAAATAAACTGGGTCACTCAGTCAGCTCATGGTGCACAACAAAGAAAGCATTCTTTCCAGTTTTTTTGTCTTTGCAGTTCTTTCTATCACGGGTCAAAAGCTCAAATTCGTGTTGTTGTTTTTCTGGACATTTCCTTTTTTTTTTGCCTCTCCCATAAAATCCAGAAATATAATTTGAAACTGCCCAGGAAAATCTCTAGATCACTATCTTCAGGTATCTTGAAAAGTAAATTGACAGCCCAATCCTATGCTTCTCCCCCCCCCACACACAGATGCAGCCTCGTCAAAATGGCTTGTGCTGCATCCTGCAGAGGGGGGGCAATCCCAGAAGTATCTTCTGGGCAAGGGAACATTTGGAAGCCTCTGTGGCATGGATGGGTCTATTCGTACCTGCACCAGTGAAATTGGACCTGGGCTGCAGGGTCGGGTCCTGGAAAGAAGTTTGGAGTCGGCCACCACTGCCGCCAAACCCGCCCATTTCTGGACCTGATACACTCTCTCACACTCCTGTCGCCACCCTGTTCCACCCTCCACCCACCCCCATTCTGCACTCGTTCTGCCCTCTCCCTTTTCCATCCCGCCTCACTCGCTGACTTACCTAGGTCAGCAGGTCAGTCCATCGCCAGCGCTGCATGCAAGGTCGCTGCAACATCAGAAGTCGCATTCCACTCCTGTAAATGCAGCAGTGCCACCATAAACAGCGCACCACTGCCAGGTGATTCTGAGCCACTGACAGAACTGGTCAGCAGCTTTGTCTGTGATCCCACCCCAAGAAGCCTGGCCCCTGCTGACCCAGGTAAGTTGGCTGAGGGGGTGGTTTGTGGACAGGAAGGTGGCCGTTCGGGGGGGGTTCAGGACAGGCAGGGGGCAGGCAGCAGCCTAGAGGGGTTGAATCTTGATGGCAAAAGCGCAAGCCAGATTCTGTCCTCCATTTTACAACCTGACCCACCCTCTTTCTCTCCTCAGGGGTTTCTGGTCACCCCTTCCCCATAATTGGATGCAGCCTGCATTCCTTCACCATGGCTGCATTCCATACAATGGCTGGGGATAGGATTGGGGTGTAAGTCATGCGAACCCATCCTTAAAAAGAAATATTTCTGTACATGGGATCTAGTAAAGCTCCGGAATTTGCTGCCACAGAAGGTTATCACAAAGATAAATAAGGCCATGACTTTCTAAAGACTGGACTAGCATAAACAATAACCTTTGCAGTTATGCAACCTGAGCTAATGACATGGGTAATCAAATGTCATTCTTCATAGCTTCAGTTGATTGCCTGAAGCAGGTGAGAAAAGATTTTCCTTGCCTATGAACAGCATTTCATAATTATCTAGGTGCCTTCTTGGGAGTTTCCCATCCTCAGAAGCCTCAGGGATACTGTGCTAGGTTCACCTGTGGCCAAAAATGGAACTGAGGCCCCAGTTTTTTCTATAGATGATTTCAAATAATTCCGGAAAAAAACCACATGAACTGTGAGTTTTCCTGTATCTAGGACTTTCCACTCAAATGATCTCAAATAGTTTCCTGAGTCATTAGTGTCCTAAACGAAGCCCCATGTATTCTAATGTAGTGATGGTGATGTACAGGAAATGAAGTGCCTTAACTATGGTCATACAATGTTAGCATATAATAGCAACATTAAGAATAAAATCCAAGATCAAACCACCATGATTTCTTAACCAGCAACAATTTCCTATGATGCTTAGGAACTGTTTTTGAAACTCAAAGGAGTCTCAGGATCACTTGTGGTATAACATGGAGGTCAGTCGTTTAAAGAAAAATAATTCCATTCAGTTGAATCATTTGATTTTGTCTGTAAACCGCTTTGTGAACTTTTTTGTTAAAAAGCGGTATATAAATACTGTTGAGTTAAGTTGTCAGAAGAAGCCCCTTGTGTGTGTCTAAGTACTGCATCAAAGCTTTCCTGACCAGTAGGACCTCTGTCTTTTCTGGATTCAATCTTAACCTATTAGCCCTCATCCAGACCCCAACCGCCTCCAGGCAGCGCTTCAGGACTTTCACAGCCTCCCTGGAGCAAGATGGCAAGGAGAGGTAGAGTTGGGTGTCATCAGCATATTGGTGACACCCAACACCAAATCCCCGGATGATCTCTTCCAATGGTTTCATGTAGATGTTGAAAAGCATGGGAGACAAAATAGAACCCTGTGGCACCCCACACTGTAAAGGGCAGGGCGCCGAATAGGCGTCTCCCAGCATCACCATCTGGGACCTGTCAGCCAAGTAGGTACGGAACCACTGCAACACAGTGCCCCCTAGTCCCAACTCGGCTAGCCGGCCCAGAAGGATACCATGGTCGATGGTATCGAAAGCCGCCGAGAGGTCCAAAAGGACCAGCAGGGATGCACTCCCCCTGTCCAGTCCTGGGCGAAGATCATCCAACAGGGCGACCAAGGCTGTCTCTGTCCCAAAGCCCCGCCTAAAGCCAGACTGAAAAGGGTCCAGATACTCCGTTTCATCTAGTATCCCCTGGAGCTGAGACGCCACCACCTGCTCAATCACCTTACCCAAAAAAGGCAGATTGGAAACTGGCCGATAGTTATTTAAATTGGAGGAATCCAGAGATGTCTTTTTCAGGATGGAGTGCACAATTGCGGTCTTCAAGATGCTAGGCATCACTCCCTCCTACAAAGATGAGTTCACAATAGGTTCCACTCAATAGGTTCCACCTTTCTTCAGCCTTTAAGATACATCCTGTAAATATGTTGTATTTGGCTGCTGAGTCCAGTTTAATAGGTAAAACTATGCATGCAGGCAATACAGACAGGGTGTAATGTGGACTTTGGACTTCACTTGAAGCACCCAGCATCTTTTGCTGATCTCTCCCAAACGTTGTTAGTCACCGATGTAAAGATATCATTCAGAAAGGCTCAATCCACAAGACAACTGCTTCTCTCTGTCTTACAATGGGTAGCCATCCCTATCATGTGGGCACATTAGATCATCCAGAGGAGAACCATAATTATCATGGATAGCATGAAGCTGTAAAATTGCCGTCGACATTGCTTTGCAGTCCTCATGGATAATTTCCTTTCATCAATTTAGGCATTTATCCCATAACAGGAATTAAAATGCAAGATGATAAGCCTGTTAAGGAATGGTTTGCATATAACATGAGAGCTGACACAGAATGCAAGAAAGGATTTGTGCTAATTTCCTGGATATACAAGAGGAAGTTGTTTGATATTTACGTGGCCTGGTTCTGTGTGTATTTTTTTTAAAGAAGGTCCAATCATGTTTAATTATTTGGCTTAATTAATGAATTAAAGGAGAGCCACTAAAGAGGCCTCATGACTCTTTGGAATAAAGAGTCATGTGTCGGTTCAACTCAGTCAGGCCGTTGCTTCGGCGGCTACGCTGGGCACAATTTAAAGTGCTAGTTTTGACTTTTAAAGCCCTTTATGGCTTGGCACCAGGGTATTTGAGGGACCGCCTCCTTCCTTATAATCCGACCCGTCCTCTGAGGTCATCAGGAGGGGCCCTGTTAACCGTGCCGCCATTGACAGAGGTGAGGGGGATAGCGGCGCATTTTGGGGCACCTCAAAGGGAAGAGTGAAAACATCACACAGAGCAGCAGAGTAGCACCATTTCAGCACATGCCACAGAACTGCCTCCTCCACCACTGTCACTTGCTGCTTCGCCACTCCAACGCTACCGCCCAGGCTTCTCTAGCCCCTGCACCAGCTACTATCATCTCTGACTGAAGGACAAGCAGAGAAGAGCACAAGTTGGAGCCCCAGAGTGGCGCCTTCGAGGAAGCCTCTGCCACCACCCGCACGTCCTCAGCTTTACAAATCCCGCTGCTCGAGCCTTTACTCAGTGGTCATTGGCCTGCTCTGGGCCTTATCAATTCATGTTCTCACTGACGAGCATGTTTTTGTCACTTGTCAACAAGAACATGAAGCGACGAGGCCTGGAGCGGGCCAAAGACAACCAAGCAAAGCAGAGGCGTCACTAGGGTGACGCGCATCACCCCAAGGCGAGGTGGCGTGCGTCACCCTAGTGACGCCCCCGAGTATTCCCCCCCGATATAACCTTCAGTGCAGCCATAGGCTGCGCCGCAATTTTTTTTGGGGGGCGACCCGGCTGCACCCCGCCCCGGGTGCCCCCCCGCCCCTTCGCGTCGCCCTCAAGACGCTCCGAGGCCAGCCCGGGAGCTGGTCTCGGAGCGTCCAGCCCAGCTGGCGCTCCAGGGCCTTCATCAATACGGGTACTTTTACTTGTTTCGCGCATGCGCAGACCAGTTTCGTCTCTGCACATGCGCGAAAACAGTAAAATATCCGTATTGACGCATTGGGCCTTCAGAAGGCCCTGGAGTGCCGGCCGGGCCGGACGCTCCAAGGCCGGCTCCCAGGCCAGCCTCGGAGCGTCCGGAGGGCGACGGAGGTGACGCGCGTCATGGAGGTGGCGCGCGCGGGGGTGCGTCACCCCTTTGCGCGCGTCACCCCGTAGCGGCCCGCTCCCATCGCCTCACGGGAGCGACGCCACTGGAGCAAAGGCTAGGCTGGCGAGCTTTACAAAGCCACACAGAATGCCTTGTGGCAGCTGGCTAACAACCCACAATGCCTTGCGGCGGCACAGCCAGCACCGGCCCACGACCCACCAAACCCACTGATCGGTCGCAACCTACAGTTTGGGAACTGCTGACATAAAGGTACAGGATTTAGCCTTTCCCTCATGAGATGTTCCCAATGAAAGTCCAACTTCCAAAGTTAGTATTTGGCTTGTGAGGCAAAAATTACTTGTAGCATACAGGTACATATATATATTTCCCCTCACAGGGCAAATCACAATTTCAAGTAGTGTGACTTTCATCAGGAAAATGGCATGGGGAAACAGATTTGGATCTCTTTCCTCCAGTGTATGGTCCTAATCCAAACCAGAGGTCCCTTGGAACTCCTATTCAATTTTAAACTATGGTCAATCTGATTGTAGATCTCCTGCCATCAGGTTTAGTTGCTCCCTAAGACAACCCACTAAAAGTTACCCTGCTGACAGGGCCCATGTATGGACCTGGGCCGATACCATACGTTCCGGAATGGCTAGGACCCTCCCAGATTTCGGGTTCTGGTCCCAGCATCCTGGGAGGTATGGCGCCATCCCAGATTCCGCCGCCGCCATTTTCTTAATTGTAGAACAAGCGGCCTGGGAGCCCTTCATTCCTAAGGGCTTCAGGCCGCTTGTGCACATTCGTGCGGCTCGCAAAAAAAAAAATCGGAAGCCGCACGCATGCGCAAAAGTGGCCTGAAGCCCTTTGGAATGAAGGGCTTCCAGGACATTTGTGCGTGAGGCTTGTGAGCCTCACACAAGGAAAAATGGCAGCGGTGACAGCGGCACCACCACCATCACCACCACCCACCGGATTTCGGAAGGGGCGGCGGCGGGACGAAAAGGTGTGGTAAGAGGGTGAAAGAACAAGGGGAAATAAATAAATAATTTCAGCCGGACTTACATCCGGGGAAAAGAATTAAAAAGTTAAAAAATCAAACCAAAAATTCAAGACCCAAAAACCAAAAAATAAAAATAAAAATTGGCACCCAGAAAAAAATCAGGGGGGTCCCTGATCGGGTCCCCAAAATTTGGTAAGCCTACCCATGAGAGGGGGGTAAAGGGAGCAAATTATACCCGGGCCCAAGGTTGAAAAGGGGGCCCAGGAGCCAAAGGAGGGGGCCCAGAATTTTCCTCGGATCTCAGCTGGCCTCATGGAGAGTGAAAGACGGAAGCTGGTAACCAGGAGGCCAGGTCTACCGGCTAGGTAGACCTGGGCACCACATCAGGAAGCCTGGTAATCCTGGGCTTTGGAGACCTTTCTGGCCATTGCTGCCTTCCCCCCAGAGGCGTTCTTATGGTGCGGGTGGTACTTTAAATTGTGCCCCGTCCTAGTCCCCGTTTACAAGCCCGTACGAGGCAGCCCCACCCCCTCGCCATTGGAGCCATTCCGTGCGGAGAAGGCTAGAGGCAGGGAGTCTCCTGCCTGTTGCCTTCTCTGCACAGAATGGCTCCGACGGTGAGGGGGCGGGGCCGCTTCATGTGGGCTTGTAAATGAGAACTAGGACGGGGCGCAACTTACAGTACCGCCCCCACCGTAAGAATGCCTCTGCTGCCTCCCCCTGTACTGATTTGCCCCCTCCCCCTGCCTTTGAGAAGGGGCCCAAAAGAAACTGATAAAAAAACCCTGATAAAATTCCCCCCTGATAAAAAAAAAAACCTGATAAAATTCCTCTCAGAGGCCCTGCCTGTTGAAGACCCTTTGTAATGAATTGGAGCAGTGCAAGGGTGCAGCTCTCATCCATTTCACTGAGGGTTAGCCTGGTACACAGTGCCATTAGGTTTCTCTGCTTGCTCTCGCCTCTTTATTCCCATTACTTTACCCTTAATTAAAGACAAGCAATTTCCTAAATGTATGCTGGAAGGAATAGCATTATAGATGTTAAGATTAGCATAGTATATGCCTGAACTCTAGACTAAAGCATTATTCTTTTCTTCTGTAAACTCTCATCTACATAGCTTCTGTTTAGCCTGTTCATCAAGGAACTCACTTGTAATTAATTTAGAAATTCTGCTAAACTCTGAGCAAAAAGACAGCTCAAACATAAAGTCTTGCAAGCTCCCAGATTTAGAACAGTGATTTTAACTAACTGGCAAACGACCACAAGAGGAGCTGAATTGCATTTTCAATATATTTTGCTTTGATCTAGCAAGTTCTGCCTCAGACCTTGGGTTATCTATCTTCATTGGCAGTAGGGCTGTACGTTTTCCAAAAATCTTTATTTTTCTCTTAGAATATTGTATTTTAAGTTTAGAAACAAATGATGCAAATTTAAGTTTAGAAACAGTCATGAAAACAAATGAAAAGAAATCAATAGTATTCAATGAACAGTTGTTATAAATATACAGGCCAAGAAGTTACTGTATTTTTATTCTTCACAATTACACAGGGTTTGTGTGTGTGTGTGTGTGTGTGTGTGTGTGTGTGTGTGTGTTTGAGAGAGAGAATATTATTATTATTATTATTATTATTATTATTATTATTATTATTATTATTATTATTATTACGTCATTGTTAACACAGTACTACCTGCAGTCCATGGTGTGCTTTCAGGAAACGGCAAGAAAGCTTTTCTAAGAAGCTAGGTAAACTTTAATAAAAGCTTGGATCTCTCTCTATCTCTCCGTTTCTCTCTGTCTCTCCCTCTCTCTCTCTCTCTCTCTCTCTCTCTCTCTCTCTCTCTCTCTCTCTCTCTCTCTCTCTCTCTCGCTCTCTCTCTCTCTCTCTCTCCCACACAAACACACACACACACACACACACACACACACACACACACACACACACACGTCATAATAAGGTCCATTTTATGTAGGTCAGATTTTATTCCCTGATCCAAACTAGACATTTTGTTTGAATGGGATAATAAAATCTGATTTGAGTTATCTGCTTTTTTCCCCAGCAGTGCTTTCCTTTCGTCATTAAAACAGAGCCAGGCCAACCATATGGTGCCTATGCATTTGCAAGTGGAAAGCACATTTCTCTCCACTCTACCTTTTTCCAAATTTAGGAAGCAGAAGATGTGAGTGGCAAATCTGACCACACATCTTCCACTTCCCGCAGGTGAGATCTGTGGCTTACCAAGTAAGCATTCAAGCCGGCAGGTATTCATTATCCAAGTGCTGCTATTTTCTATCATCGTAGCCCTGAAATCAATGGAGGAATTTCCACTGGATTAATGCTAGGTCCCATTTTTAAATAAAAACTGTGTGCATGTCTGGCTAAATTTCCCTTCTCTACCCAAACTCCTGAACATTCAAAACATGAAATGAAACTGCTATTTTTCAAACAAATGCTAAGGCAACTGTCGTGGAAAGAAGACTGTCATGGAAAGATGGCAGACAGGATGCTGATGTAATAAAGGTTGAAAGACTCTTCCAATGTACATTGACAACTATGTTGCCAGTAAACTTTGCTTTCACTCTATGCAGCAAAGCAGATGAGTTTACAAAAGATTAGGTGACAGGATCTATGTGACTTGGCAGACAAACTCAGATGATAAACTAGAAAGGGCTCTGTACAAACAACAAGCCTAGTAAAATACTCTTTGCTCAAACCAGACCTCGATCATAGCATTTGAACAATTCTAAATCAACAGGTTTGTTCGTGTTTCCAAGTCCTTGGGAAATCAAACATAATGTCAGATCTACATCCAAAAGGGCTTCAATTGGTGGAGGCATCAGATTCAGCCACGTCAGGCATTAGCTCAGAGTACACCCAGTCACAGTGGCCTCAAATCTCCCCAGTACTGATGGCAGAGGCGGAACTAGGGCGGAGCAAGCGGAGGACCGGCTCCGGGCGCCATCACCCGAAGGGCGCCCCGCCGCTCCACCCGCGTGTAGGACTCGGACTCGAGTCTCCAAGTCGGACTCGGAGACTCGAGTCCGAGTCCGACTCGGGCCGGCCCCCTCAATCGGGAGAGCCAGCTGGGGACGTCTTCCCACGGGGCCTTCTAAGGAAGGCCCGCTGCGCAATTTTTTGCGCATGCTCAGTCAGACTTACTGAGGGAAAAGGGCAGCCCTTTTCCCTCAGTAAGTCTGACTGAGCATGCACAAAAAATTGTGCAGCGGGCCTTCCTTAGAAGGCCCCGGGCAGCCGGCCGGGGAAGACGTCCCCAGCCGGCTCTCCCGATTGGGGGGGAGGGGTCCCGCCGGGTCGCCCCCTCCCAGAGCGCGCCCCTCCCTCCCTCCCGGAACGCGCCCCTCCCTCCCGGAGCGCGCCCCCCATCCGGACCCCCCCCTCCGGAGCATCCATATCTTATTAACTTATGCCTATCTTGAATAGATTGTAGTATGTATAAGTTGCCTGTTTACGGTGTATGGGGTTATCCCCGGTCATTCTGACAGGTTTGCTTCCGGTTCTAATTATCGTTTCCCGCGCTTTTCAGCGCAGTTTCTTTTTAACGTCAACTTTTTCTCCTAGCAGATAACCACATCTACACAGCTCCTGACACTGTGTTTCCTTGACAAGTCCTAAGTGTAGGACAAAAACATTGGATTTTACAGTATTTATTGGATGTGTTGATTTCTGGATCATTTTTACAGTGTGTACCCTGGTTGTGTTGTGCTTTTAAAAATGTTTTTAGCTATTCCACGCATTTTTTAAAAGACTTTTATTTTTTGACATGGCTTTTAAACCCATATACCCAGTCTCGTTGGAAATTGTACCCAGCCATGAGAACTTCCATGCTAAATAAATAAATAAAATAAAATAAAATAAAATAAAATAAATGTGTGCACTGAAGCCAGGTTCCTGGAGGTTCTGTGGCAATTGTTGCCATGAGACCTTTTTGAAATATATTGTGTGCCTTAAATGGAACATGAGCGAGCCAAATGAGACCGTATCATAAGCAATGCGATGACCACGCCGCATCCCTGTGCCAAGCCTGCACAGATTGCTGCCAGGAAAGGATTCCCAGGCCGTGCTATGCCAAGGAGAAAACCTGACCAGCACCCACCATTTCACAAAGGCCATGAACCAGAGCGCTCACAACACGTTGCCAATCTGCGCCCTCCCTCCACTGATATGCTACGTCTAGCCCTGGGAGAAGATAATGCCCACGGCCACCTGGAAATGACCCTCCAGAACCTCGTCTTTATCCATGATTGAATCAACGAACACCTCAATGACTGGAACATTAACCCAACCAACCCTCCTCCCCTTTCCTATTGTTTGTGTGTCATTTTACCCAAAGGTGTACTGAAGGTCCACCCAAAGTGCCATCCACCCCTTTTCCTGTGTGCAGAGCACCCCAGGATATGTTTTGCCCTATATAAAGCAGAGTCAGTCTGCCAGTTGCTCTCTTCCCCTTATGCTCTTACTCTTATGCTCTTACTCTTTATGATCTTTCTTGGAATCTGACTCTCTTGTCCTCTTGAGCTCTTGCTCTCTACGTGCCCTCTCGCACAACCCCCCCCTTTGCCTCACTTCTCAGTTAGCCACTCTGTTGGTTTCTGAACCTAGCTTGTTCAGAGCCTTAGAGCCATTTTGTTTTCTCCTCGTGCCCTGCTGGTTAGAGCTTGAGCCATCAATACCCCCTCCCTCTCTATCTTTCTCAATTACTATACAATACTGCAATCACTGACATGTGCCTCTCATGTACCTCTTCAGGACAGGTAAATATCACCCCACAATGCTTCAAAGGGAACCTGCTAATGTGAATGTCACTGTCTCTTTCTATCTAAGTTTCCTAGCCCTGTATATTGTGTATGATTGGTTTTTGTGTGTATGTATGCCTGAACTATCTAGTAAACTTTGAAAGCAACGCATGTGTGTCCTCAAGATTATTCAAATGGAATTCTTGGAAGCTCGGACTCTGGTACAGTTGGTTTAAAGATCCTCGCTCATATCAATTGCCATAATTTAAAGCTATTCCCCATAATAAAAAGGCAATTCAGGTAACAGCAAAGCCCTGCATTGGGATTCTCATGGTATGTGGGACATCTGTTCCCCCACCCCCCAGCCCTGCATTGGGCTTCTCATGGTATGTGGGACATCTGTCCCCCACCCCCCAGCTTATCAGCAATGGGTAGAGGTGTTTGAAATGTTTTGTTGTTGTTTGGCGTTATTTTTAAAACATTTTGGTGTTTTTTTAAAAAAAATTGTTGAAAAAATGCAAAATGTGGTATTTTGTATTTTTATTCACAGGTATGAATTCTTAAGCATCAATATCAGGTTTACAGTGCAATCCTACCCAGCTCCTCCACTGGTGCAGCAATGGTGGAGGGAGAACAGGAGGCTTTGGGAGGGGGGGTGAAAAGGGAATTTCAATCCCCTTTCTCTTCCAAAGTCTCCTGTTCTGCCCTACACCATTGCTGCACCAGTGGAGGAGCTGGGTAGGATTGTGCTGTTAATATCATTACATTGCAGTCTTCAATGCAAAAACAACAAATTATTCAATTATTTCTAACTGGAAAAGTAATCTGTTTTAACCAGATGCATTCCACAAGCAGTAGAGAATGTGGTGTTTAGTGTTTTTATGTGGTTATCAACAAAAACAAACACCTCTAGCAATGGGTGATGGTGGCTCCCCCCACCCTTCCTGCTGGCCAATGGGAGCATCCCCCAGAGGCCCTGTGACCGTACAGAGGCTCTGGGGGATATTCCCCTTTGTAGATGGGGAAATTAGGTCCAGCAGTGGTGTGAGTCTTGCCACTGCTACTACCATCAGTCAGAGGCGTAACAGCCTCAGTTGGTGCCCGGAGCACGGGGGGGGGGGGGGTAGTAGGCGCCCCTATAGGAAATAGTGTGTAATAGATCGTAGTATGTATAAGTTGCCCGTTTACGATGTATGGGGTTATCCCTGGTCTGGTCATTCTGTTCAATATGAAGGCAGTTCATCCTCAGGACCACACCTCCTGTCCATACATACACATTCACAACACATACAATGTTCCTGCACAAGCAAGGACTTCCCACTCATGTCACTGCAGGGAAAAAGGTTTCAGTACCCATACTGACTGAGCATAAAGAGATGACCCTGGCCAAAGCAACTAGTGAATGGTCTAGAGGGAGCTCTAGGTCTGTACATATTAGAGCACCACACATGCAGCATTTTCCAGTCTCCATGTGCTTATTCCTCTGGAGAACTACTACTTTTGCAAAAAAAAAAAGTCCATTCTATCATCAGGCCTATGAATCTTGCTCCCATGTCCCACTGAAATCCAAAATGATACCCCTATAGCCCAATCCTAAGTGGTGGAAGGCAGAAACGGGAGGCTTTGGAAGGGAAAGGGGATTTAAAGGCTGCACCAGTGGAGGAGCTGGATAGGATTGTGCTGCTAGCCTTTGGTTCGTTGTGTATCCAGCACATGAGAGGCACATGGTGCTTCATATTCTACCCATATCAATAGAACTAGTCAGATCAAGCTTAATTTTTGTGAAAGTTATGACTTAATAGGGAAAAATGTGAAAAGTCATTTGACAAAACTGAGGGTTATATGCAGAAATATGTGTCTCAGATATTGTAACACTGGGCTAGTATTTGTGGAATTATTTTCTTACATGGGATTCGATTGAATGCACTGAGTTACTTGAGGCTGTACCTGATGTACATAACATAAGGTCGATGAAAGTGTCGACCCAGTGTGTGGCGGCTGCAAAGAAGGTCAAGTCCATGCTCGGGATAATTAAAAAGGGATTGAGAATAAAATGGCCAATATCATTATGCCCTTGTACAAATCGATGGTAAGGCCACATCAGGAAGGATATAGTTGAGTTGGAAAAGGTGTAGAAAAGAGCTACCAAAATGATTCGTAGGCTGGAGCACCTCCCTTATGAGGAAAGACTACAGCATTTAGGGCTTTTCAGTCTAGAAAAAAGGCGCCTGAGGGGGGACATGATTGAGACGTATAAAATTATGCATGGGATGGAGAGAGTAGATAGAAATTCTTCTCCCTCTTGCACAACACCAGAACCAGGGGACATGCACTAAAATTGAGTGGAGGGAGAGTTAGAACAGACAAAAGAAAATATTTCTTTACCCAGCGTGTATTTCATCTGTGGAACTCCTTGCCACAGGATGTGGTGATGGCACCTGGCCTAGATGCCTTTAAAAGGGGGTTGGATAGATTCATGGAGGAAAAGACCATCACAGGTTACAAGCCTTAAGCTACCTCCTGGCTTTGGAAGTAGGTTTTCTCTGTGCCAAGTGCAAGGGAGTGACAACAGGAAACAGGTTATCTTGTTGGCTGTGTGCTCTCGGAGGCATCTGGTGGGGCCACTGTGAGATACAGGAAGCTGGATTAGGTGGGTCTTTGGCCTGATCCAGCAAGGCTCTTCTTATGTTCTTATGTTCTTATTTGTGACAGGCCCTGGCCTGAGCATTTACTTGTGAGTCACCCACCTCAACAGGATATGAATGATATCTCTGTAACCCCCTGCACTGCTATTTACTTCTCAAGAAAGTGCTATTTACACTTTCAAGAAATGTGTGGTACAAGAGCTTGCTACTGATCAGAGGTCCTCAACAGGTGGGTTGAGTGGAACACTCAGATGTGGCTTATGAGGTTTATGTCTATACAGTTTGAACAATAGCCAGGGCTAAGTTCCTAGGCAAGGTAGACTTTTTAACCAACTTTTTCTGTAGGCTCCATGCCTTCGCTGCTGCTACTGCGCTCTACCCCAAGTGCATAAACTCCACACCTTTATCTATGGGCTTTGCCAATGGATGCATGGGTCTTTGATGGTGGGTTCCATGTTTTTGGTTGGGCTTGAGGTGGGTCCCAGCTCTTGACAAGTTGAAGACCATTGTAATAAGTAATATAGGATGTTAAGGATAAGCAAGAGTGATGTCACTGCCCCCTCATCCCTGACAACACCCATTCCAGAAAAGTGTCACCTATGAGCCCCAGGGCAATAAGAAGCACTACCTCAGCTTCAGAATAAATGAGGGCAAAAATGTGAGGCATCCTGTCAACCTTGTTTAAACAAGTCATTAGTCTCTTCACCTTTTATAGGACTTTCGATTCAATATGACAGTCTTCAGCTAGGATGAAGAGATACAAGAAGGTCACACATGTTTTCAAGGCTGAATAAATACATCTCAGAGTTAGATACTTGGTTTTCTTTTTATAATCTATAGAGAGTTGAAGAACAGAAGCATCATCAGCATCGTTGTTCAGCAGATTGAATCATGGTGTAATTTCATTCTATCCATGGAATAGTTTGATGTTTCTTGTCTTAACACGCATACAAGAACCAACTCATATATAGTAATCATTAATTGGTTAATTTTTTCAATAGATAGATAGATAGATAGATAGATAGATAGATAGATAGATAGATAGATAGATAGATAGATAGATAGATAGATAGATAGATAGATAGATAGATAGATAGATAGATAGATAGATATAAGAACATAAGAAGAGCCCTGCTGGTTCAGGCCAAAGGCCCATCTAATCCAGCTTCCTGTATCACACAGTGGCCCCACCAGATGCCTCAGGGAGCACACAGCCAACAAGATAACCTGTTTCCTGCTGCCACTCCCCTGCACCTGGCACAGAGAAAACCTACTGCTAAAACCAGGAGGTTGTTTATGGCTTGTAACCTGTGATGGTCTTTTCCTCCATGAATCTGTCCAAACCCCTTTTAAAGGCATCTAGGCCAGATGCCATCACCACATCCTGTGGCAAGGAGTTCCACAAATGAATTACACGCTGGGTAAAGAAATATTTTCTTTTGTTCGTTCTAACTCTCCCTCCACTCAATTTTAGTGCATGTCCCCTGGTTCTGGTGTTGTGCGAGAGGGAGAAGAATTTCCCTCTATCCACTCTCTCCATCCCATGCATAATTTTATACGTCTCAATCATGTCCCCCCTCAGGCGCCTTTTTTCTAGGCTGAAAAGCCCCAAACGCTGTAGCCTTTCCTCATAAGGGAGGTGCTCCAGCCCACGAATCATTCTGGTCGCTCTTTTCTGCACCTGTTCCAATTCAACTATATCCTTTTTGAGGTGTGGTGACCAGAACTGGACACAATACTCCAGATGTGGCCTTACCATCGATTTGTACAAAGGCATAATGATATTGGCCATTTTATTCTCAATCCCTTTTTTAATGATCCCGAGCATGGAATTAGCCTTCTTCACAGCTGCCGCACACCGGGCCAACACTTTCATCAACCTGTCCACCAGCACCCCAAGATCTCTCTCTTGATCCGTCACAGACAACTCAGAACCCATTAGCGTATATGTGAAATTTTGGTTTCTTGCCCCAATGTGCATCACTTTGCACTTACTTACATTGAAGTGCATCTGCCATTTTGCTGCCCATTCTCCCAGTTTGGAGAGATCCTTCTGGAGCTCTTCACAATCCCTGCTGGTCTTCACCACCCGGAAAAGTTTAGTGTCATCCGCAAACTTGGCCACCGCACTGCTTATCCCCAACTCCAGGTCATTTATGAATAAGTTGAAACCTTTAATGAATAAGACCTTTATTGGCATAAAATTATTTATGAATTGCACAATATATGTCTAGCTTTTGTCTTACCATGTCCTGGTTCACCAAACTACTTTTTGAAGAGTTAGTCACAATCAATGTTGAAAGCAAGCAGTAAAGCAGGTATATACCAGGAAACCAGGAAAACATTGTTCATTCCTAAGCTTAGGACACCTCTTTACAAAATGAGCTCAAGATATAACTCCACTGAAGAATCCAACTTGGGTTGACTTTGTAAAGCTTTATAAAGGACTGAGGATAAGACCATGGCTGGGTTGTAGAGCACATGCTATGAATGCAGACATTCTCAAGTTCAGTCACTGGCATCTCTAGGTAGAGCTGGGAAAGACCCATCTGAAAACTTGGAAGAATGCTCATTAGACCAGTGGCGTCGCTGGACGTGGGGTTGAATGTTGTTCCGCAGTGCTCTGACCCTCCGTTACTCACCAGCACGAGGCGGCCCTGCCCCCTCGCCTTCGGAGCCATTCAGTAGGGTGAAGGCAATGCACAGGAGTCATCCCCCTCCCCCTCCCGGGCTGGCTAGTCCAATGGTCCCCCTCCCTCGCCCGCTGGACCGCCCACGCGGCCGCTGGCGGGAGAGCTTACCATCCTCTGGCGGCCGCTTCCCAGTCCAACAATGGAGTGAGGGAGGCCGGCCTTGCGCCAGCATCCCTTACTTCCAAGGCATCGCAAGTGTGCTTTACAGCACATTCACGATATCTTGGAATGGCGGATTGCTCGCTCCACCATTCCAAAGATCCGGTGGATTGTGCCCCGGAAGACATAAATCAGTATTCCAAGATTATCTTGGTATCCTCAATCATTGGGCTCATACCAACAAGATGATGTTCAACTGAGACAAATGTCAATTTCTGCATTTTTGGAACAAAAAGTCAGAGGCACAAGTATAGGATGGAGAAATCTTGGCTTGGCATCAACATGTGTTAAAAATATCTAGGTGTCCTAGTGGACCACAAACTAAAAATGAGCCAGCAGGGTAATGTGACTACCAGAAAAGCTAATGCCTTGCTGGTATGCATTAACAATGGCATTAAGTCCAGGTCATGAAAAATAATAGTTCCATACTGAATACTGTATTAATTAGACCTCATTTGAAATACTGCATCCAGTTTTGGGTACCACATTTTAAGGAAGACATTGATAAGCTGGAGCAGTATCAAAGGTGGGCAATTTTATATGGCGAAGGGTCTGGAAACCACATTCTATGAGGAACAATAAATGTTTTTGGTATGTTTAGCCTGGAGAAGAGCTAACAAAGAGGAGATATGATAGTTGTCTTCAAGTTTCTGAAGAGTTAACACTCAAAAGAAGGGATTACTTTTTGTAGTTCCAGACGGCAGGACTAGAACTCATGAGTTGAAATTACAGGGAAATAAATTTAGGCTAGATGTGAGGAAGATTTTCTTAACTGTAAGAGCTGTTTGGCACTGGAAGAGTTTGCCTTGTGCAGTTGTAAACTCCTCTCTCTCTCTCTCTCTCTCTCTCTCTCTCTCTCTCTCTCTCTCTCTCTCTCATTGGAGGAGGCTTTCCTAAATGGGCTCACTGGCCACCTGTCAGGGATACTGTAATCACCTGCACTAAGCAAGGGGTTGCACAAGATGACATTCTATTATTCTATGACCTAAACATAGGTAAAGGTAAAGGTGACCCCTGACAATTAAGTCCAGTCGTGTCCGACTCTAGGGTGTGGTGCTCATCCCCATTTCAAAGCCGAAGAGCCAGCGTTGTCCGAAGACGCCTCCGTGGTCATGTGGCCGGCATGACTCTCCTTGCCGCAGCGCGTAGCATGCGGCTGGAACACGGAGCGCTGTTTACCTTCCCACAAGCGGTACCTATTTATCCACTCACATTAACATGCTTTCATAAATCAAACTGGGGAGGCCCAATATCTGTCAGTTCTAGATCTCACAAAAGGTGACTGGAAAGTGTCCTTTCATCCACAAGATCAGGAGAAAGTTCACATTTGCATCTTACAAGGTCTCTTCCAGTTGCAAATGATGCCTTTAAGCATCAAGCTCCAAGTTCCAGCAGCTTGTGGATCAAATCTTAAGATCCTGTCAGATCTTCACGCTGGTCTATATTGATAATATTATCACCTTCAACAAAACATTGGATGAACATCTCCAACAGCAGCGGTCATGACTCTAGAAATGGCAGGCTGTGTGAAAACCTCAAGAAAAGCATCCTTGATACCCAAAATTAAAGTATCTTCAGTATATAGTGAGCCATGGGACTCTTCAGTCAATCCCTGAAAAAGTGGCAACATTATATCAGTTTCCATGTCCTCAAAACAAGAAGCGACTCAACACTTTCTAGACATGGCAGTCTATTACAGTCATTTCACATTTCATTATGCAAGCCAATCCAGCCCATTAACAGACTGTTGCATAAAGCTGAATTGACTCCGCTAACATGGAAACTATGATGCGATCAGGCTTTCTAGGATATAATATGTGTAGTAATCAATGGCCCCCATCCTGAGGAGCCTCAATTTCTACCACCCCTTTATACTCCACACGAATGCTTCAGCCACTAGGTTAGGTGCAGTCGCAAGGGACAGGAGAACTCCATATTGTTTTTCAGTCATAAGCTACAGTCAGCGGAACAATGATACTCTACAGTTGAACAAGAAGCCCTGGTCATGAAATGGGCCATGACCACTTTACAGTATTGTCTCATGAACAACTCATTTCACAGACCAAGCACCTCTTCAGTTGATGCACAAGATGAAAGACCACAACCCATGGATATTATGATGGTATATCTCTCTTGTCCCATGGAATTTCACAAGGGCCTCTTGCATTCCAGTACCAACTACCTCTCTCGATTGTTCAAGGAGCCATCAGCAATGCTGCAGAGACAGCTCATGAATGTGTCCAGGAATGCCATAGTCCTTGTGGTGACATGGTTGTCAGTGCCCCACTCAGTACACAGTGGTGAGAAAAACACCACCAGGACAGCGGCTGGAAGTGCCAACAGCTGTCACAGAACCTGCCTATTATAAGATCTTCCACAGGAGTGTTCCCGTTACTTGGTCTATGGGGATGCCTGATCTGGGACCCAGCAGGAGGGAACGTTCCCAGCAGGAGGGAACGACCGGCCATACACAGAATGTCACACCGGGTTTAAAAACCCATAGGTGTGCTGATGATGTGAGGTAGCACATAAGAAAGCTGTGGGCTCCATAAAATATTGGACTACCCTGGGCAGCTACCATAAAGACTAAAGGGGTAAAGCCTTTAAGTTATCTCATCCGCTCTTAGCCACCATCCTAAGGCACGAAGGTAAACTACACAAGCCCTTCGCTGAGAACACCTCAAGAGGAGATACCTTTACCACCATGGGCACTAGATGGCCTCATGACCATCTTTGACACACGCACCCTACTAGGGGCTCCATGATGTTACAATTAGTATGATTTTACATTGCTACTGTTTAATTGTTGAACTTTTTGTATACAATATACGTTCTCAAGTTTTCACGGCCAGTATGTATAAGGCTCCTATAAGGCTCCTTTAAGGTTGATGTTCCGTTAAAGCTGTTATCTCTGATGATACCGGCAACATTGCTGTGCAAAACGTTAGGAATGATTTTGTCCTATTTTAACCCTAATAAATGGCCAGAGACCTCGGACTCTTTAATTTTTGTACACACTTTTTATTATGCTATTGTTTCAAATGAGCAATGGGATTCAATGACTTCCTTTTATTTTAATATGTTCATATAGCAGTACTAACTCCCTTCTTCAAAAAGGTATCTACGATATTGTGTAACGTATGTAAGAATGAAAACAAGGATGCTAAGGAAGCCCTCAATCACATATTGCTGGGGGGGGGGCAATGCAGTATTGCGAATGTACTGTTGAGCATTTGGGTTACAAAACATTCATTTCACTGCTAAATTTTGAATACCCTGTTGTGAATAGCACCTACATGAATACAAGCAAATAAAACGTCTTACAAGAAAATTATAACTGTGTGGGAAATTCATCTTCTTGTGACTCAAAGGCTTAGGAGGGATTTACTATTGCTTATTGAAGTGCTTTCTTTCTATATTTCAAGTACGAGTCCATTGCAGACTACTGTGGCTCTGTCTCTCAAGGCCAGGCAAACTAGTTTTCAGCTATCTTATAAAAAAAATCACAGGAGGACAGTTGTGTGCTAGAACTTTCTGGTCAGCAATAGCCCTTATTTAGTCCAAATGCATTTGGTCATTGAACCAGACTTTCCGCCCTTTTGGATACCTCCGGTGCTCTTGAAACCGGCTTTAAATTGCCCCACACTGGAATGTCCTCAGGAACAACAGTGTGTGATTAGTATTTTCTCCACAGAACATTCTTTTGAGCCCTTGCTATAGCAGATCTCTGCATGGAAACGTTTTTCTGCCTGACATCTCTGTCGCTGCATTGGAGCACAACTGGCTACTTGTGGCATAATTTTTCATTACTAACAGCTTATTTCATTTGCTTCATAAAGTGAATCGGCATAAATACAAATTGCGGCGTGCCGACCATAATTAAACGTTGGCCTTTCAGTCCTCGAAATGTGCTACAAGCCCTCCTGCCTTTTCTGGTTTTACTATTCTTTCACCACTACACTTTCCAGCCCATATATTATATACATAGTCTCCTTGGAGCCACTTAGATGACTTACAGAGATAAAAAGTAATAGTGGGTCATAAACTGAGAAAATAACAGATGAGCATGATTTGCAACACTTGGGAATGTCAGGTTGAGTTAGTTGAAATCTGAGCTACATCTTAATCAGGACCTGGCAGATGTAGAGCAGTGATGGTTTGTTGTCGTTGCTTTTAAATTTGTAAGCATTTCCTTTTTAATTTTTTTTAATTTTAATGCACACAAACTTGTAAGCTCTACATAACTAGCAGTGGGCAAGATGCCACCAAAGTTAAGCACAATTAAATTCCTGTGATTTCAATGGGAGAGTGAAGAACATACTTAAATAATTTTCACTAGAATCTAAGACATGCTTTTTCTGGTCTCTGTGTCCAAATCCTATACCTCCTTACCCCAAGAGTAAGTCCCATTAAACTCTGGGTCTTACTTTTGAGTAAACTTCCATATGATTGCATTGCTATATTTATTTTTCTCAAGTTTATATCTTCCTTCCTCCAATGAGCTCGAGTAGTGTACATAGTTCCTCTCCTCCTTTTATCCTCACAATAACCCTATGAGGTGGATTAGGTTGAGAGATAGTGACTGGCCCAAGATCATCCAGGAAGCTTCGTGGCTGAGTGGTGACTTGAACCTCGATCTTCCAGGTCTAAGTCCAACTCCCGAACCACTACATCATCCTGGCTCTCATCTGGCTCTCTACAGAATATCAACTTTTAAAATGAATATACAGTGGACCCTTTCTATCCGCAGATTCAATTTATTGTGGGTCTCAGATCTGCGGGGTCCTCGCTAAAAATGCTATTAAAAGGAAGAAAAAAGCTCCCCAATCGCTGTTTGAACCTTTAAAAAGCCAAACCGCGCCATTTTCAAGCCTCCGCAGGACTTCTTGAAGCTTAATGACTCACTTCGGGGTCATGCATTTGCCTCGGAATGCACCCTGGGAGGAAGGAAGAGCCTTTGTTTCCTGCGCAGTTGCTCGGTTCTCAGCCGGGAATCGGGCGACTCAGAAGTCTCCAGTCGCGCTGTGCGCCTGCGTGGCTGGAGGCTTTTGAATCGCTAAGTTCTCAGATGTTTCCTTAGGGTCTTCCAAGTTGCCCCTAGTACTCTGATCACAACTGGGATTGTTGTCTCTTTCTTTCCCCAGCGTTGCTGAACTTTGATTTCTAAATCTTTGTATTTCTTGATCTTTTCCAACTCTTTTTCTTCAATCTGATTGTGCAATCTTACTGCACCCACAAATAATATGGTAAAAGGTCTCCTCCTTTTCTTTACATACAGCCCAATCCTGTGCAACTCTTGCACCGGTGTAACAGTAGATCCACCGGTGTAAGTGCACTTATGCCAGTGTAACTTGCCATATGCCGACGAATGCAGTACCGGCACCTGTGTAACCCACCTCGGACGCCGCGCATGCGCAGTTTGGACACAGAGAGATGCCGCTGCAACTCTGCTGGCACAGGGGGCATTCCAGGGGCATTCAGACGCCCCCTGAATGCCCCCTGTGCCGGTGGAGTTGCGCTGGTGTCCGTCCTGCATCTGAAATGCACATGTGCAGTGTCCGAGGCAGGTTACGCCTCGGTTCTGCATCCGTTGGCATACAGCAAGTTACACTGGCATAAGTGCACTTACACCAGTGGATCTACAGTTACACCGGTGCAAGAGTTACACAGGATTGGACTGATAGTCTACATTTGCTATCATTTGAGATAATTTAGTATTATTATATTATTGTTATTATTATAAGGAGAAGTATATTTATATACCACTTTTCAACAGATGTACTTGCATGTTTCAACCAATTAAAGTATGCAGATGCAGGTGTCAAACAATTAGATTCTATATATTTCTAAATAGAACAGCTGCAATTCTATATAAATTTACCTGGGAGTAAGCACCACTGAATGGAGTGGGATTGACTTCTGAGTAAACATCCATAGAACTGCACAGTTGAATACATCATATATTTGGAAGGTTACAGCAAGTGTGAAGCAGTAAATCATACTAGTCTACTATTCTCTATTATCTACTCATAATATCCAACTGAGCCAAAATAACTTCAACATTTTTCTATTCATTAAAACCACATATCACATCTCCTCTCTCTCTCTCTCTCTCTCTCTCTCTCTCTCTCTCTCTCTCTCTCTCTCTCTCTTAAAAAAATCAATAAGTGGTTTCCAATTACTAAAAAAAAAAAGATTGACTTTTCCTTAATTAAAATTGTGAATTTGTCCATTTCAGCATAATCCAAAACTTTTATCCACCAATCTTCCAGTGAAGATATTTCTGAATTCTTCCAATATTGTGCATATAAAATTCTTTGCCACACTTATCATATATAACAGGGGTGGCCAAACTGTGTGGCTCCTGAGCCAAATGCGGCTCTTTGACCTATAATGTGCAGCTCTCAGAAATACGTTGGCTGAGCTCCTTTTTGTATCACAATTAATATAAAAGGTAAATAAGAAATTTTCAAGCTTTATAATTTACAACAACAACAACAGTATTTATATACTGCTTTTCAACAAAAAGTTCACAAAGCGGTTTACAGACAAAATCAAATGATTAAATGGGTTTACCAGGTATAAACTGAGAGTCCACTGGATTAAAACATAAGTTTAATGTTCATGGTGAGCAAATATATTTAAGAATTTAAATGCTTCTTAAACATTGCGGCTCTCAAATATCTGACGTTTATCATATGTGGCTCTTACATGAAGCAAGTTTGGCCACCCCTGATATATAAAAACAAGGTTTCGAATTTTTTTCTCTACATAATCATCTCATACCCAACAAAAAAACTTCTGGTTTCGTTTGCACATTAATCTTTAAAATTGACTGTATCTGTTTATGAATCTGAACCCAATATTTCTTTGCATGAGTGCATGTCCACCACATATGATAAAAGGTTCTTCATTCTTTGTTACATCTTGAACCCCAAATGGTCTCCAAAACAGAACAACTATGCCTTCACTCTCAGGGCCCCTGTTTAAACTGACCTCATGTTGACTAACCACTGAAAGCTTTCAAAGGTGGCTTAAATGCCCACCCCTTCACCTAGAAGCAAACAACTGCTGCCTCCACTGCTCTTCCTCATCCTCCCATCCCTAGACTTGAAAAAGGAAAAGAGAAGTAGAATGAAAGAGGAAGTGTGGTGGAGAAGAACATAAGAACATAAGAAGAGCCCTGCTGGATCAGGCCAAGAGCCCATCTAGTCCAGCTTCCTGTATCACACAGTGGCCCCACCAGATGCCTCAGGGAGCACAAGACAACAAGAGGACCTTGAACTGAGCTGTAAAGGACCTTGAACTGCCGGAAAACTAGTTCCAGAATAGTCCTCCACTCTCCTCTTCTCTTCTCCTCCACATTTCCTCTTGAACTCCATTCTCCCCTTCTTTTCCCATTTCAGGAAGCTGGAGGAGGTGGGTTGGTGCCCCCTGCCAATCCATCACTGTGGACTTTGGTCATACCCATGAATGTGCCAGCCCTGAAAGCTTTAGTTGATTAACCTATCAATTCAACTGGTAAAAACTTGTAGCAATAGTTCTTTGATAGGTAATGTAGTCTGCTCCTGACATTTGATAGGTGATGTGATGTGCTACTGAAGAATGGAAAGTGGCAAAACCACCACAACAACATATACACTTGAACTCCCTCTTGAAGAACAGTTCTCTAATTTACAGCTCAATCTTACTGGAACCCCCCCCCCGCCAATGTAGCCACACCACCAGAGTGCATCCTGCATCCTGTAGGGAGCACAGTCCCAAAGGTCTTACCTGAGGGAACATTTAGCATAGGTCAGTCGTTGTGCTATAGGGGTGCAACTGGTGCAGGGTGTACCAGGTACTACGCTCCGTGGGGGGAACGACACGAGAGCGCCATTGAACTCCACACTCGCTGGATGGGCCTGCCCAAACATGGCTCCAGTTTGTTGGAACATTGTCCCCATGTCCAGGGGTAAGTCCTCACTACCCCACTAGGTCTACCCAGACCTGCACCAGCTATGTAGCTAGCGCAGGTCCAAGGAGACCAGGGAAGGGGGATTGAAGCCAGGAAGGGGGATAGGATATTAGCGGTGCTGCTGTTGTTGATACTGTCCTCCTCTTCGCCCTGTTCTCCGCCCCATTCCTCTCTCTCTCTGCCCGTTCTGCCCACCCCCACCTCCCTGCCAGACCCTGCACTGACTGACTGGCCCACTTGCACATGGCTGCAGCCACTCGTCATTTGTGGCGGCCGCTCAGCCTCGCTGAATGGCATGTCACTTTTTGCGACGGCTGTAAAGGACCTTGAACTGCCAGAAAACTAGTTCCAGAAGCACAAGGCCCTCATAGGATTGGGCCATAATTCCCCTAGAGTTGTAATTTGGCCTACGTCTCTGACTGAATTATGCTGTTATTAGAGTCAACCATGTTTTGTTGTAAAGGGTGTCCGAGCCCAATTCAAGGTGCTGGTAATGACCTTTAAAGCCCTTCACGGTTTGGATCCAGGATATCTGAGGGACCGCCTTCTCCCATACATTCCGGCCTGCTCTCTTAGGTCATCTGAGGGGTCTCTCCTGAGGGTACCACCTCTATCGCAAGTTAGGGAGTGGCAACACGTGGCCGAGCCTTCTCTGCCGTGGTGCCACAACTGTGGAACTCCCTGTCAGGGGATCTGAGAACCACCCCCTCCCTCATGACTTTTCGGCGAGGGCTCAAAATGTTTTTGTTTCGTCTAGCGTTTGGGTGATGGGTTGTGGTCTGCCCCCTGTATCTCAAGATGCTCTGCCATGCTGCTTTTGTGCTCCATACCGTCACCTCCCAGTGGATTTTATTGTTTTTAAATTTAGTTATGTATTGTTTAAACTTATTTTCTGTATTATTTTAAACTATGTATTTTAATTTTTGTTGTAAGCCGCCTTGGGCATTTGCCTTCGGCATAAGATAAGGCGGGATATAATTTTTTTAAATAAATAAAAATAAATAAATAAAATAAATATGTTGCATTATCTGGAAATTCAACTGTCAGTGATCATAGAAACATTTAGATATAATAAAACTTCATATTGGAATAAGCTCTTCCTAAGGGCTATGTGACTCTGTTAATGTCAAATCCATGTAATAGTCATCCAGGCTACAGAGAGACAGGAAGAGATTATTGCACAACATCATTCACATACATTTTTGGACATGTTTGGAATTACTGTTCATACTGTTCAGAAGGAATATAAATCATATAGCTCCAAATAGGGTGCCATCTTCAAAAGAAACCTAGAATTTCTAGTTCCAAGAAAATGTCTATGATGTTACTAGGACTGGGGTTTTTTTCCCTTGTTTTCTCAGAGAGATAAGCAAGTTCTGGCAAAAGGAAATTTGCAGAATCTATCTTGTGGACTTGAAGACAGGGCTTTGTCGAAGGATAGACTGCATCATACAATTTGAATTACATCCTTAGAATGCTGTCTTTTAAGATTCTAACAGCCCAATCCTGTCTAGCTAGGCTGCAGCGTGAGCGTAGAGCCCACTCTGTGTCCTATCCAGACAGGCCCCAGCACCAGTTATTCCCCTTTCATCCCCTTATCCCAAGTAGACCCAATGGGTCTACTTGAGTGTGTGCCAGCTATTTTGCTGGCACACATTTGAGCAGGTCATGTAACAGCAGTCAGGCCCAAGAAGGGGGATAGGATTTTGGCGAAGCTGCCACTGCCGATCCCTCCCTCTTCCCGGGCTTGGCAGACCAATCACTCCCTCCTGAAATGCCCCTGCCTCTCCGCCTCTCAACGGGGAACTCACCTTCCCCGGCTGGTGCTCCCTCCATTGGATCCACGTAGAGTGGCAACGGCAGCAGCGCCGGCACTGCCTACTCACTGGGTGCCGCAAACATGTCTTATGGCATCTTTGCAACTCCCTATGGCATCTTTGCAACTTATGGCATCTTTGCAACCCACAACGCAGCTCTCCACCAGTCTAAATAAATTGTAGACAGTATTGCGCCATATGTTTCTAGCCCTCATGGCCATACACCAAGACCATGTTCTAAGGTTCAGTCCCAAGAAAAAAATACCCCCAAGTACAGTATGTTTCCAGATTTCACGACATTTTCCTTTCTCAGTCCCATTAATTAGTGAGCTGCCTTGTTACTTTCAACCATTGAGAGTTAACTGAGCTATACAAGAGCCTTTCACTGGACTCACTTTATGCCAATAAAGGTTTCATTCATTCATTCATTCATTCACTGGACTCACTTTGATAATACAAGCATTGGATTTGCCTTGCAGGATCAGAGCTAGCCAAATGCCATCTAGCTAGCCAAATGCCCCTGGAATAGGCTTACCAGATCGTCGACCGGGACAGAGCGACCTACCCTTAAGGGCGGGGCACGGGGGTGCCAGAACGTGTCGCGTTCTGCCCCCGCACCCCGCCCCTTAAGGGTAGATCGCTCCGTCCCGGTCGACGATCTGCTAAGCCTACCCTGGAAGCTCTCAAGCTGAGCCTGAACATAATGGCCAGCCTCTGTTGTTTGCTCCCACCATATGGAACTATGGGGTATCCTGCCACTGAATGTGGAGGCTCCACTTAACTGCCTTGGCAGTGATAGACCTATCCCTATGAATGTCCCTATCCTTTTTAAATACTGTGGCCATCACCACATCTTTTAGTTAATTATGTATTATTGTGTAAAGTAATGCATCCTTTTGTAAGTCCTAAACCTACCATCAATCAGCCTCATTGATTAAAAAAACGTTCCACCCTCCAGTCCATTCATTGTTTAATGAGCCTTTGTCACACTCCTCCCTTGGACATCTCTAAAATAAGTCCCGAACAGCTCCTTGGGAAGGTGCTTCAGTCCATTTTAGTGGCCTTCTCTGGATGTGCTTTCCTCCTCTGTGCTATCTTTAAAAAAAAATTGCTGTACACAACATTCTAAACATGGGCATAGATTTAAATACTGGCATCATTATACCTACTGTTTTATTTTCAATCTCTTTCCTAATAATTCCTAACACTGAATTTATCTTTTTCCACTGACGTTGCACTAGGGATGACACTTCATTGAGTTCACTGTGACCCCAGGATTACTCTCCTGAATGATCACAGCCAATTTTGACTCTGTCAGTATATATGTGACATTAGGATCTATGGCAGCACAGACACCCCAAAACAAACACTGTTTATGTAATGAACTTCCTCCTTATGTACAAGCTGAGATCTCAATTAACTGATGATGGTGACAAGCTTAAGCACTGCCAGTTCCAGACTCTTGCTCAAAACATCACAAATGACATCAAACGACAAGTGCCACATGACCGCAGCATTCTTGCTTATGCCATTTCTTCTGTCTAGGTGTATAACCCATCTTATCCTGAGGGATTGCTTTAGAGTGCAAGTCATTAAAGCAACAATTCAATAAAACCAACAAATTGAAATCCCCATTAAAGATAAATGGGCATAACCACGCCAAAGAGAAGCATTTTTAAGATCCATTGGTTTCAGTGGGAGACAGAAACATGTGCTTTTATCTCACACACAGGAAAATCAATGGGATTTAAGAGTGTTTGACTTTGACTGGATCTGGATGACACCTGCAATGTAATGTCAAAGTCTTGCCTTACTTGCTGAATCCAGCCTTTAAAAGTGATCTTTGTGCTTACAAGACATGACTTCCTTCTGCAAATCTTCAGAACTCCAAGAGGATGCCACAGTTGTGAGACAGCCCCTCTCTACTGCCCCTATTTAAATTATCAGCCCAGTCTAGTCAAGTGAAGGTTGTGATCCTGTTCTTACTTAGGAGCAAGCCTTATTGAACATGGTGAGAATTGCTTCTTCTGAGTAACCGTGCATGGGATTGTTCTGCAAGTGTGTTTTAACAATCCTTTTCATTTAAGCATTAATGCATAACTTTCTTCCCCTGAAATAAAAGGAACTTAAATACATTTAACTTTGGCAGGATCGTGCCCTATGTTAGTATTAAAAAAAAAAAAAAACACTGCAGCCAGCTTGCCCATAATGGGTTTCAAAGTTTTCTTTGGAGTACTGAATGAGTCACCTTCTCAGCTTTAAAGCCCAGAATTGTGATTGTCTGAAAGATTTTCTTCTGTTTGAGGCTACTCAAGTTTCAGAGGGACACAAAGAGAAAAGAGTTTCCACTACGATGAGCAAAGACATGAAGGAGCAGAAGAAATCAAGAAATCGTGACCAAGGGAATTCCTTGCAAGATACAGACTGAGACAGTGATGGACAGTAGGAGTGAGGGAGAAGTGATAAATGAAAGAAAAGACTAAAACAATTTAGTAAGACAGGACTTGCAAATGTAACAATGTTTCTTCTAGCACTCTAAAGACTAACACATTTATTTCAGGATTAGCTGTTGTGGACTATAGATAGTCCACATCATCAGGTGGATGAAGTGTAATCCGCAGTAGACAGGTATATATGTAGGCACGTACAGAGAAGAAAAAGGAAAAAAGGAGTACCTAACGGCACAAAGTGCAAATAGACTGATCTAGTGGTGAACTTAAAAGTATACAAGTAGTAAATGAAAGTATTTACAAATTTATTTGTGAAAACAGAAATATTTTTACTCACTGTGTGAAAACACCAATATCAATGTCAGCATTTTAGAGTCAGAAAGTCAATGCCACCGTCACCCGTGAAATTGTACAGCGAGAACTGCTGAGCAAAAGCAGAACTTTGTAGCAACACGTTGCAAATCGTTGACCTTGTCTCTGGCATGCACAAAGGCGCAGAGACTCAAGAAGCCTGCGCTTCTCAACATTAAGGCATTTTTCGTAGACCTTGTTCTAAATTCATGGTAGCTTAAGTGGCTCTCAGTGGATCTGGTTTTCAGGTAAGCATACAGAAGGTTGTGTTCTAAATGCATTCCTCATCGTTTTACCCATTTCAGAGTTTGCGGGTGGGGGGGGATTTCTGTCAGTCTTCATCAAAACTTTTAGAATTCTGTTGCGGATTTCAGGCTTTCAATTACAAAAGGCAGCTTTGGGGGGATAACATGTCAAGTAATGGCTGTGTGATGGGGTTTGCTTAGTATTTTGCTGCCAGAATTGAAGAACATTTTGTTTTGCAACACAAAGCAAAGCGTTCCCTTCCTTTTGTACTATGGTGGTTCTACAACGGGTCAGTTAAAAAGCTACACAGGAAACCTTGTTTTTTTTTTTTTTCCAGATACCACCTTTTGTTCCTACTACCTCACCTAGAAAAGCATGCACATCTCTTATCCTTTTGTTTCTTGCCTTCAAACCATCACATTCTGGCATTCTGAAAACAAGGCTCTCAGTCACCCACCCAGTGATAACTCCCAGACCACAATTTGAAAATTATGTTCCTTGTTCTTTTACATTAGTAATACTCAGCCTCTTGTGTGAAATGCTTTGGGTCTATGGATGAAATGCAAGAAATCCATCACCTTCATATGGGGAAAAATGAAACAATAGGGGGGAAAAGTCTACCTACATTGTCTATACATCATATTTCCCTAATTTACAAAGAGAAAGAAGACTTTAAAAAGACAAAAACAAAGAGTTTGTATGGCCCTTAAAGACTTACACATTTATTTCAGCATACGTTTTTGTGGAAATCCGCTTCATAAGGTGCACAAAACCTTTTGCTGAAACAAATGCATTCATCTTGAATGGGTCGCAAGTGTCTATTATATTTGTGACTACAGACTAAAATGGCCATACGTCTGGTAGTTTAATTCATTCTGGTAGTATAATTAAACTGGTAGTTTAATTCATTTTACCCAATGAAGGGTAAAAACTAAAGTTTTCTGACTGTAGAACCATTTTTCCCCTCCGTCTCCTTCCAGCTGTGTCACTCTATATTATCACTGTCATCAAAGGGGGTGTGTGTAAGAACCTGAAAAACCAAACAGACCTGTCTGCAGAGTATTCCATATATCGTAGAACTACAGGTGGCCCTCTTTCCAGTGTACATCTCACAGAGCCGGAAAGCCTCTTGGCTTAGAAGACCTACTTTTGGATCTAACAAACCCTTGAGAAGAGAATTAGCGCTCCCAGCTGCACGTAAGCTCTGTTTATTTATTTAGTAATGGGGTCGTAACTGAGGTTCCAAGCAGCCAATGTAGTTTGGTGGTGTTGGCAGCAGTAATTACTAATGAATATGGCACCTGTCATCAGTGTTCCTAACTGCCACACTTCTGAGGCTAACAAAATACATTTGGACAAAATACAGTACATATTTCTGTATGTGCCTCTGCCTCTGAACTGAAACTCAGTTGAATGCATTTCAAGGAAAGAAAACCATTTACACTCCTGACATAAACACTGTCTGTGAGTGCTGGGTGACACTTAAGCTAACTTTACAGAATGGGAGAAGCTGAAGACCACAAAAGAACATTAAAAGTTCTTCACAGGTTTGATTGCCCTTGTCATCTGTTCGGGAGAATACATTTCATAAAATACACCTGAAAATATTCCCCACTGATACTGAAAAATGCACATATCCTCTAATGAAAGTGGACAGGACAGGGTCTAGAAAATCAGAAAAACTCATCAGTCCTGCCACCAAGATTAGAAATAAATATATGCAAATATGTGATTTTATTGAGGTTTGACACTATACATTCATTATCAATTTAGCATGTATATATGAATTGCTGGGATGTACTGTAAACATGTTATCTTTTGTACTGCTGAGACCTCTGGTGGTTATTGATGGCAAGAAACCTATTAATATACACAGACCCAAATGGCAAAACTTGCAGTTAAAAATAGCAGCACTTAAACTTTCTAAAATGGATAAACCTGATATGCTTGGGTCTCAACATTGATGCAGTACAGTATGTGCATTCAACCACAACAGGCTTTGAACATCTGTTAGCAAAAACAAATTAAAAATGTCTGCCTGGAATCGTAATCATCACATATCAAGATGTTTACAAAGCTTGATTCCATGGAATAGGATCAACAGAACTGTATTAGTTTTTATCTAATGGAACAGATCACTTTGGGTAAATTTCAGGCAAATTTATGCAGATTGAAATCCAATTTAATTTAATGGGAGAAATGTAAGTACATCACTGAGACTTAAAATGTATTTAACTTTAGCCGAATCATGGACTTTGTCTCAATCATTTATATCAAGCAACATCACATTCTGAGATTATTTCAGTTTATAGAAGGAACTCTGAAAAATAATGTTAATTTCAACATTATTTTTCAGAGCTCCTTTTATTGCAAAATCATTGGCAAAATCAGATATAACACAAATGAATGCATTTGTACTTTCCTTTTAACCCTGCCCTTTTCCTTACCTTCCTGAGGTGGGTTTAAGTGGCAGCTAGTGGCCATAATTCTTATCTTGAACCAATGTCTTTGAGAAATGTCTTCATTTGGAGCAAGAGGTGCCAGTAAAACAGTTCATTCTGCACCTTAACATTCCTTGGTGTTGTCATATGAAATATCATGTTGCTTGATATCAGAGTCCAAACTGAAAAATGAAACATTGAGGGGGGGAGGGGAGAGACCCAGTCGTAACACTAACATTAAACGCTAAATACAATCACTCCCATCTTGTTAAGATGTTGTGCTGTCTGTTTTGCTGAATTTGAGAAATCTAGTTTTCCAACAGCACAATCCTATAAATTTGTACTCAGAAGTAAGCCCCATTGAATGCAATGGGACTAACAGTCAATCCTAACTAATTTTCCAATGACAATGCAGCTGTGCCAATAGGGTACACACTGCACCCTGCAGTGAGGGGGCTGTCACGGAGGCCTCTCAAGGTAAGGGAATGCTTGTTCCCTTACCTTGGGGCTGCACTGCAGCTGCATCGGCGCTAAAATGTTGGTTAGGATTGGGCTGTAACTCTCCAGTAAGTGTGTATAGGATTGAAACCCAAGTCTTGCCCATATCATGTAACAAATGAGGTAATAGGTTTGTGCAAAATTGCCTCTATTAAAGACTCTCCATATGGATGTTTAATAGTAATAATGGAAATTACTGCTCTCAGTGAACATTTTTAATATTAAAGCTGCAAATGCAGAAAGGTACAACAATTGTTGGCGCTTACAAAGAGAAAACAAACAAGAGAAAATGGCAACCTCCATCAGGTCAAACAAATGAACACAATAATCATCTGTCTGAATGTATGTTTTGTCCAAATGTGAGATTCCAAAACAGAATAACAGCTCTCCGCTGTTCTTGAAACTGGTTCTTTCATTCTCTGCTCTCTTTAAATCTAATAACTCAAAAAGCTGTCAGTGTCATTAGTAATAAAGTACTCCAAAGTTTAATGACAACTTTGATTTAAAAAAAAACCAGTCTGGAAGTTAAGGGATTCAATGGAAGTCAGAACCTACATTGGATCATTGACCCTTCTGACAACTTCAGTTCAAATATCCCTAACTTTATTACAATTTCATAATAAAAAATAGGCATTTTCAATGGCAGAACTGAGGTCTAGGTTAATAACAGAATAGCTCCAGACATGGAATTCTGTCAGGGAGTCTTGTATTGCCATCAATACAAACTTCAAAACTATGAGGCTAAGAAGACTTGACCTGAACATAGCAGGAAATATTTTCTGGGAGGGGAGGAGGGACACCTTTCTCTCAAACAACAAGGAATTATTGGCAGGTTTGTGTGTACATTTAGAAATTCCAGTGGATTTGTCTTGGTTCATCCTGTTCAATTTTCTCACAAAGTAATCTCTCAAAGCTAAACCTTACTCAGATTAACTGGAAATGTACAGTCCTCACTTAAAGTTGTCGATAGGTTCTTCTTGGAAACGCAACTTAAGTTGCGTTTCCAAGAAGAACCTATCGACACCTTTCTTGGAAACGTTCCAAGAAGAACCTATCAACAACTTTAAGTGAGGACTGTACATTTCCAGTCAATCTGAGTAAGGTTTTAGCTCTGAGAAATTACTTTGCAAGAAAATGACTTATAATGAAACCAATTTTACCCTAGGCTAATTGATAAATTTAAACGTTCCCATGGCATTTTCCCATTAACTTTAAACAAAACGACTTTAAAAAAAACAACTGTAAGTGAGGACTTACTGTAATTTTTTTTCTACTGTTGAGTATTCCAAACACCATTCCAACTCCATACAGAAGAACATTATAAACAATGTAATTGATGGGGTGTCATACACTAGATGGAAAACCTGAAAGGAAGTTCTACCTGCAAAACTCCATAGCTAGCTCTACCGGCAG
This sequence comes from Plestiodon gilberti rubricaudatus, assembly GCA_026170595.1. Classification (NCBI taxonomy): domain Eukaryota; kingdom Metazoa; phylum Chordata; class Lepidosauria; order Squamata; family Scincidae; genus Plestiodon; species Plestiodon gilberti. The sequence continues at coordinate 245,885,092 of JANXHW010000001.1, read as the reverse complement.
CATCTTCACGCTATCGTACACTGTGCAAAGTTATACAGGCGTGAAATATACAAGCCATGGAATAAGTCTTATAGCTCTTGTATTTGAGCTGACCTCGTTGCCAGGAAATACTGGACTCAGATCAGCTCCATATTTGATTGATAAATTAATGATTAATATCTCTGTATGGTAAGAAAAGCTTGGTCTAGATCGCAACAAACAGATCTGTGAACTGGTAATGTAGAAAAAAAATGTGTATATTTGAGCTGCAACTCCAAGAATAATCTATCACAAGGAGTAAAATGATGAAGGAATAGTGTTTCTAGGATTCAATCTTTTGGCATTAATAGATTTGATATTTTGAGGAAAAGTTAGGAAAGGGTTTCAAGTGACAATTTATTGTATGTAACTAATCTAGTGACAGAATCAACACTAGGCCACCAACTATTAGTCTATTATTGCTAATTAGGAAATAATTAGTATGATATGTTAGGAAGGAAGTAAATCAGTCATTGTTGGTTTGGAAATTAGCCTTTACAACATAACAAAAACAAATATGGTATAAAAATTGCACAACAGTAACAAACAGATAAAGGGTAGAGGTGACTTATTTATAAAGACATAATTCTAGCATGAAACAGCATTAGCTTTCATAAAAATAGCTCTAGCTTTAGTCACCAAACTTTCAAACTGTATAGATTGACTGGTCTTTCCTTCTAAAATGTTACCCAATTACATTTTTATCCTACCTGTTCTCCAAGACCAAAAGATGCTGTACAAGTTCTTCCACCCGTTTTATTCTCACAAAAGCCCTGTGAGGTAGGTTAAGTTGAGAGATAGTGACTTGACCAAAGGTTCATGGCTGGGCGGGGATTTGAACCCAGTTCTCTCCAGGCCTTACTTACTTACCCAGAGGCGTTCTTTAATGGGGGGAGCTGGTGTGCTCCACCCCAGGCACCAAGTGGGCGGGGGGCGCAGCAGCCGGGCTCGGGGCTGCGCAGAGCGGCGCGGCACCAGAGCCCGGCTGGCGTGACCCCCGGAGCAGCGCGCCCACTCGGCGCGTCCCCGGCCTCTGGAGGCTCCGCTCCGAAGGCCGGGGATAAGCCCTCCTTAGAGCGACCGCCCAGTTCGGCGGTCGAGGGCTTTATGAGAAAGCCGGCGACACGCGTTCGGCTTTCTCATAAAGCCCTCGACCACCGAACTGGGCGGTCGTTTTGAGGAGGGCTTGTCCCCTGCCTTCGGAGCGGAGCCTCCGGAGGCCGGGGATGCGCCGAGTGGGCGCTCAGCCCTGAGCCCGGCTGCTTGGGGGGGCGCGCTCCAACCCCCGCCCCCCCAGGCGCCGGGAGGGATGGGAACGCCACTGTACTTGCCTATTTATTTGAACACTTTTAATCCTAACTTTCTTCATTCAGATTTTAATCCTAACTTTCTTCATTCAGATCCAAGGCAGCTTACTAAAAATACTAATAAGGTCAAACTAAAAACAAGAAAAATAATAATCTTATAGCCGCAAAAACAATAAATCTGTTTAAAAAATGAGAACAGCAAAGAACATTATGAAGAATATTCTTTCCTCCCACCAGAAACCATTGCGAACGTGCCGTAAAGCACGTTCGCGATGACTCTAGAGTAAGGGCCACCGGCACGAGGCCGGCAGCCTTTACTCCGCCGCCAGATCGCCCCTGCGGCCACTGGAGTCAGGTAAGTGATCCCCCAGCGGGGGCGATCTGGGCGGTGAGGGAGGAGGGCCATTGGCTGAGCTGGCCCGGGAGGGGGTGGGGAGGGCAGCTGCCATATTCCTGTCCCCATTCCAACTGGTGCGGTCATTACACTGCTTCCTCTTATTTCCACCAGCTAAATTGCTGGTGGAAATCCAGGCCTCCCCACGTTACACCAGGGAAAGTTGACGAACGTCCCCTCTCCCCGAGTAGACCTCCCAGAACGAGAATAGGATCGTTAGTCAAGATTGGGCTGTTTATCATAACCCACACCTTGAATTATGTCCAGGAACAAATTGGCAACCAGTGCAGCTGGAGCAGCAAAAGCATAACATGATCATAAAAAAACTACCGTATTTCTTAGATTCTAAGACACATGTTTTTTCCCAATTAAGCATTTAAAAAAATGGGGTGAGTCTTAGAATCAAAGGTCTCTAAAAAGCACCCCCAAATGCATTTCCTTACTTACCGGAGCTTGGGGGAGCTTCAGGGAGGCCTGTGCGACCCTCTGCAGGCCTCCCCGATCTTCAGTTCGGTGAAAAACAGCGAAAACCTAAAATGGCCGAAAATAGCTGTTTTTTTACCGAACTGAAGATCGGGGAGGCCTGCAGACAGCAGCGTCGCGATGACGCGCATCACCCCAGAGCGGGGGCGTGCGTCGCCCTTAAGGGGGAGGCTCCGCCCCCGTGCGTGACGTCACGCGCAGGAGCAGAGCGCCCTCCCCGCTCCGTTTACGGCTCATTTTGGAGCCAAACGGACACAGGGGAGGGAGGGCGGGCCCACCTTCACTTCAAACATGTAAGTGGGGGGAATCGCGCGTCACCCCTGTACGCGCGACGCCCCCCGGCGGCCCGCCCCCCCCGCTTCCCCCTGTCGACGCCAGTGCCTGCAGAGGGTCGCGCAGGCCTCCCTGAAGCTCCCCCAAGCCCCGGTAAGTAAGGAAATTGCATTTTCTGGCAGACCTCAAAGGCACTGCTCAAATGCAGTGAGGAGATCATCAGCTGCAGCGCGGGGCATGCTGGGGCGAGCTCTCAGGTTCAGGAAGAGAGAGCTCGCCGCTGAGCAGAGGGGGCAAAATGGCGCGGTAAAAATTGGACTGCCGTGGCAGGGAAGCAGGGGAGAGTTGGAGCTGAGCAAGCTGGGGAGAGTTGGTGCTGAGCAGGAAGGAGGTGCATCTTGCAATCGATGGTTTTTTTGTGTGTTCTGCTGGTGTTCCTGAAATTAAGATGCGCCTTAGAATCGATGGCGCCTTAGACTCGAAGAAATACAGTATCATCCAGCAGAACTCTCACAGCTGCATTTTGCACCAGTTGGTTTCCACAAGGTCTTCAAGGGCAGCCCCATGTAGACCATGTTGCAGTAGCCCAACTGAGAGATGACTAACAGCACAATCCTATGCAGAGGCGTCGCTCCGGTAGGGGCGGGGCTGTAAGTTTTGCTCGGTCGGAGTCCCGTTTACCGAACGAGCAGGAGGAGGCCCCGCCCCCTCACTGTCAGAGCCATTCCCCTGCGGAGAAAGCAGCAGGCAAGAGACCCTGCCTGCTGCTTTCTCCGCAGGGGAATGGCTCTGACAGTGAGGGGGCGGGGCCGCCTCCTGCTCGTTCGGTAAACGGGACTCCGACCGAGCAAAACTTACAGCCCCGCCCCTACCGGAGCGACGCCTCTGATCTTATGCATGTCTACTCAGAAGTAAGTTTCACTGTGTTCAATGGGGCTTACACCCAGGAAAGTGAGTATAAGATTGCAGCCTAAGGTTTGGATAACTGAAGACTGGTCTGTCTGAGACGGAAATGGGCACAGTTGGTGCACTAGCCAGAGCCACAGACATCACCTGGACATCAAAGAGCAAGGTTGGCTCCAGGAGTACGCAAAAAACTACACTCCAACCACTAAAAAACCCACTGCCTCTCTGAGTTTACTTTGGTAGTGGCCTAATTTTGAATTTACCTTTGAATTCAATTAGCCATTTTTTTTTCTGATTTTCATATACAAAGAGCATACTAGCAAATAATGTTCCAAGGTTACTAGAATATTTCTATGGTAAAAGGAATCCAGAAACTACTCAAATTCCCTATAATAATAGCTATGACAGCATTTCTCAAAGTTCTCCCCATGACGTGGGGAAGTTGTGAGTGTCGGCAGGGGCAGGGTGGGGCAGTAGCGACGGTGGTCCTGGGATTGTGCCGCTGCCGGGGAAAAAGGTCTTTTTTAACTCATGGGGATCGCTCTGGCCCTCCAGAGGGTGCAGGTAGGCCCCCTCTGCGGGCCTCCCCGTGTTTCAGATCATCACTCCGATGTGATCAAGACCCACTTCTGTTTTCAGACGAAAATCAGAAGTGGGTCTTGATCACATCAGAGCAATGATCTGAAGTGCAGGGAGGCCCACAGAGGGGGCCACGGGCCTCCCCGCACACACCAAAGGCCCGGAATGATCCCTGTGAGTTTAAAAAAAAGACCTTTTTTCCTCACTGGCGGCGGGAAGGGATCCCAGGAGCTCCACTGTCACCAAGGTCGCCATGCCCCTTAAGTGGCTTAAGCGGCCGTTTCTGGTTCTCCTGGTGGGTCACGACCCACCAGTATGACAACCACTGTGCTATGAGATCACTCATGTTCATTTAATTGAAGGTGTGATTCACACATCGTGGCCAGGTTCAGGCATAATAAGAAACCACGGTTTCCTGCTACAAAAATGAGTCTAGGACAGTGGTTCCCAAACTTTTTAGCACCTGGACCCACTTTTTAAAATGACACTCTATCGGGACCCACCTAGCTTTACGAGGCTTAAAAAAAGTGATCTAGAAAGAAAATATTTATTTATTTACAAGTAATATTTTATTTATTTGCAAAAAAAATCGATCCATTTCTTGTAATGAGGCAGCCTTAATGAATAGCCCCAAGGCTTGAGGGGCTAACAGCGCAATCCAACTACACTTTTGTGCCGGTGTAACCAGCGGCGCAGCGAGAACGGGAGGCCCCAGAATGGAAAAGGGATTCAAATCCCCTCCAAAAGAGGAATTCAAAGGGGATTTGAATCCCTTTTCCGGTCTGGGGCCTCCTGTTAAAAGTTAAGTCGGATTGTGCTGTAAGTTATGTAACCCAGCCTTCACCTGCCCCCACTACCTGTCATTGACAGACTTAGAAAAAAGGCACCAGAAAAAAAGACACTCAAACATTTATCTCCCTATATTTATACAAGCTTGCAAACTGCAGGAGCTCAGCTCTTTGCAGGGCAATTAACAGCGATTGATTTTTTGAATAGCCTCAGGGCTTGAGGCAAGTACTTATCTGATCTTTCCATCACCCATGTTTTCATTGGAGGCTCTGCAGGACCCACCAGAAATCGGGTCACAACCCACCAAGTGGGTCCCGACCCACAGTTTGAGAAACACTGGTCTAGGAGAATGGACTTCCCCCGTCCCCTCTTCTGTTTCATGTGTAACAGGAGACCAGTGAGCACTTTTGCTTTCATTTTGAAATATACCACACAGTTCCACATTGGGTACAAATTCATTACTGATTTATCAAAACAATTAGATCAAACAAAACCAGGATCAAACTGTAGTTGCAGATCCTGGTTTGTTACCTAAACTGTAGTTTGAGTGAACCATTGCCCTGAGTTTCTCAGCAATGCAGAGCCGTGGTTTACTTCAAACTGAAAACATTCACTCTCTTCCTATTGTGTGCAAAGCAGAAAAAGGGGGGGGGGGGCAATGTACCTTAAGTCAGTGACAGAATCTTCACACTTTGCCACCTCATTCCATTCAAGGAACCATTTGTAGAAAGGCACCTCCGTTTGGAAAAAGAAAAAAAGTAAGCCATGCAGAAAAAATGTTTTCAAGTCCTCTTTGAAATGAATACAGGTGGGCCCCCATATCCGCTGGGGATATATTCCAGGCCCCTCCGTGGATACTTGAAACCGTGGATAAGAGCGAACACCCCCTCCATGGTTTCCTGAGGGCCCCCCCACCCTGCCTCCCCTGCAGGCAGGCATGCTTGCCCCTCCCAGCTCTTATTTTTCTTTCAGCAAGCTTTGTTTCTTCCTTAAAACAAACAGAGAAGCAGCCCCCATTGCAGGCAAGGAGAACGAGACTAAGTCCTAGAGAGGCTCTGCAAGGTTTCTGTTAACCTTGCAGAGCCTCTCTAGAACTTAGTCTCATTCTATTTGCCTGTAATAAGCAGCCAGAGGCTGCTTCTCCTGTTTCTTTAAGGAAGAAACAAAGATTACTGGGGGAAAAAGTAAAAGCCTGGGGGGGTCCCCACGATCCGTGGATAACTGAAACCGTGGATAGCGAATCAGTGGATATGGGGGCCCATCTGTATTTTATGTTTCTCAAACGTGAGTTGTTACTTGATGGTCCTCATTATGGGATGAGTAAGGCTCCTCCAAATTCAATTTTCATGTTTCGTCTGAGGTGCTCAAAGTTATTGCAACCTGAAATGGAATATACTGTATTTCTTCTATTCTAAGACGCATGTTTTTTCCCAATTAAGCATTTCAAAAAATGGGGTGCGTCTTAGAATCGAAGGTCTCCAAAAAGCCCCCCAAAATGCAATTTCCTTACTTACTGGGGCTTAGGGGAGCTTCAGGGAGGCCTGCGCGACCCTCTGCAGGCCTCCCCGATCTTCAGTTTTGGTGAAAAACAGTGATTTTCGGCCATTTCCATTTTTCGCTGAACTAAAGATCGGGGAGGCCTGCAGAGGGTCACGCAGGCCTCCCTGAAGCTCCCCCAAGCCCCAGTAAATAAGGAAATTGCATTTTCTGGCGGACCGCAAAAGCACTGCTCAAAGACAGTGAGGAGATCGTCAGCTGCAGCGCGGGGCATGCTGGGGCGAGCTCTCAGGTTCAGGCAGAGGAGGCAAAATGTCGCGGTAAAAATCGGACTTCCGTGGCAGGCAAGCTGGGGAGAGTTGGTGCTGAGCAGGAAGGAGGTGCGTCTTGGAATCGATGGTTTTTGTTTTTGTTTTCTGCTGGTGTTCCTGAAATTAAGATGCGCCTTAGAATCGATGGCGCCTTAGACTCGAAGAAATACGGTATATATTTGCTTGTATGGGTTTGTTTAGCTTAAATATATTCCTTGTTAAATAGTTATCCCCTGCATGGTGCACCTTGCTTGCTTTTGCTTTCTACTTTTATAGTCACCTGTATGATATATAGTGCAATCTGATAGGGGTTTCAGTATGTTAAACTCTACCTGTATGCAGGGAATTGTGCCCTTCATTTTCTTTCATGCCCCTATCATTCTATATGAACTGAAATCAATTGGACAGAATATTATGAAGTAGTTTCAGGATCCAGATCCTAGCCATGAGATGGTGGAAGAAATGCATCATTTTGGGGTGATTTTTGGTGTTCCTTGTGATGCTCCTTGTTTGCTTATTTGTTTAAATTTCCCTCACTTACCTCTGCCTTCACTTGCCCTTAATAACATCACACACAGGCAAGTCTGAATGGCCATGTAGTGACATCATATTGTTTGGGTAGAATTGCCTATGTAACAAATTCTGGAAAGAGGAAAAACTACACCTGGGCGTTCAGGGATAGGGATGGCGCCAAAACAGTAGCCAGGGAAAGCCATGATGAGGAAAGAGGATAGAAAGGGGTTTTGTAGTTTTGGGGAAAAAAATTATTTTGACCAAAAGATTGACAGTGGAGAATGTTTGATACAGCCCTGGTTACCAGCTTTTGGAAGCATTAACGTATCTTTGAATTATAATAGTGATGCAGCTATAGACAGAAAAAGCAAAAATGCTCTCAATTTGTTACAGATGTTTAAAGTGAATTTTCTGATACTTGATGCCTCTTACTACTAGGTTTCTGGTGACTGGCAGGCCAATCCTATGCTTCGCCTCTGCTGATGCAGTCCTGCCAAAACGGCTTGCATTCTAGGAGGCAGTCCCAGAGGTCTCTTCTGGGTAAGACTCCACAGCCTGGAGGTGTCTACTCAGACCTGCACCAGCGAAATTGCTGGCGGAGGTCCATGTGGACCCAGGTCGCACGATTGGGTCCAAGAAGGGGATTAGGATTTGGTGGATGCCACTGCTGCTGAACCCACCCCCTTCCCGAACCCATTCCACCCTCCCCGGCCCTGCCTCCCCCGCCAACTTAACTTCATTGGTGGGCATTCCAGAAGTGTGCAGCTCCATGCGCTTTCAGAAGGCTGTTTGTGATAACCAGAAAGTGAGCCCCCTGCCGGATCGCTAGTTCCAGCGGTGGGGTGGAATGAGTAGGATTGGGCTGCAAGTCATATTATTTCAGACAATATTGATACAAAGAAAGAATAATCCTAATCAAAAGCCAGCATATGATACAATAGGCCCTTTCATCCTTTTGATTAGAATGCCTCCAGCCACACACCAGAAACAACAGGTTCTTTCATAAACACACACACACACACACACACACACACACACACACACACACACACACACACAAATAACCTTTTAGAACCTAATGCAAATGCAGGTCATGAAAAAATGCCTCTTCAGGAGTTGGGAATTTGGAGCAGAAAAGAGTCAGGAGTATGGGATGCTTAGCCTTTTCACTACCCACTGCTTTGCTACACCAACCCTTCCCCCTGCAAAGGAAAGGCAGTCAGAGAAAAGATTGAACATGTGTGGTAATGTGACATCACAAACGTAACGGGAAGAGATCTATGTTGGAAAGCTGTGGCATACTGTCTGCATGGTGGTGTTACAAGTGTTCACTTCCAATTCCACAAAGCACTTGCAGATGTTCAAGACATATAGAATGAATGTGCATGGGATGGAGCAGCATTGCACAGCAGCAGAAACCCCTGTCCAAACTACTATGGAGAGAGAGAGAGAGACCGACCGACTGACTGACCAACCCTGCATATATAGCTGTATTCATGGAAGCGTCTTCTTGAATGAATGTAGGCAGAGGCTGTCATCATGATGCTCCCCCACCCACCCACCCTCCCATGCACATTCATTATTACATGTCTGACAGAGGCTACAGTTGTTCATCATCATCCCAAACTCATGATGAATAATTTAAATAATCATTCAAATTACTTGGCAGTCATTCTTCAGTTTTTTCAAGAAACAGCCTGGCAGTGCAATCCAGGGTAACTAAACACTGGTGGAGCAAGTGCTCCGCTGGTGTTAGGTGTTGCAAAAGTGCCATGAGGCACTTTTGCGATGCCTTGAGAGTAAGTGGCGCTGGCATGGAGGCCAGAGTCGCTCACTCCACCATGTAACTCATCCGACTCCATGACTCCGTGTCAGTCGGTGCAGGGGTGGAACGGGGTGGCGAGGGAGGAGGGTCCATATCCTAAGCCTCTTCCCAGCCTGCACTGCCATTACACCACCTCCCTGAATGTACGCCAGATCTAAACCTGGCATGCATTCAAGGAGGCCCACATAGGCCCCAGGCTCGCTTACACCCGGGGAAGGGGACGAACATCTCCTTCTCCCAAAGTACAGCCGAGCAGTCCTGGAGCAGCCCGTAATGGGCTTTGGATACAGTGGCCAGCCTTTTAGGCTGGACGTGTATCTTTACACAGGATTGCGCTGAAAATGAGGTCAAAATTCCCCAGTTCCAGCTCTAATTAAATGCAGGTTTCACAGACGTGGTAATCAATGTAAACTCAATGTAAACTTCCATGCGAACACAATGGATCATAGCTTTATATCTTTTCCTTTGCTATCCTTTTGAGGCCTGTGTACCCCCCACGTAACCTCCCACATAACCCCCTGTGTACCCTTTCCCTCCAGGTTGCGAAGTGAGCGGGAGGACCCGCCTGCGCCGCAAGCTGGAAAAATGGCCCAAAAATGTTCCCGGTAGCTCCTCCTACCTGTTCTTCTGGGTGCCACCATCTTGGATCTCATGAAATCTCGGGAGATCCAAGGTAGCGGCGCCCAATTCTCATGAGAATTTAGCGCCACCCGCCCGCGCCACAACCCAGAAAAAATCCCCTTCAGCACCTATCCCTTGTCAGCTGCTGATTGCAGCAGCTGATAAGGGACAGCGTCTCATATACCCCTGGCCTGCGGTTCGCGTACCCCTAGGGGTACATGTACCACTGGTTGGGAACGCCTGCTCTATCACAATCCTTTACATTGAGTTTACATTGAGTTTAAATTGTCATATACTTTGATCACTTATACAATGATTGTGAATATGCAAACGTGTTTAATCCCACTTGTCTCATTCTCCTAGGATGTTATCAATGCCAGACATCACTGAATTTCTACTCAGAGTAAGGTTAGATATTGTTGCAGACCACAATAACAATTGGGAACTTTTTAGTGGCAGTTGTCATCACGGTCGTCATAATAGTAGTTCGGTATGTGGAGGATTTAACAGAATGAAGGCTTGGTGCACAACTGATGCTCGTATAATATAACATTTTAGGATGATGCTGGACTCAGTAAGCCACAATACCTTCTTGCCAAACTCAATGATATGTGAATCCCTGATGTCATGGTCTGAACTATTTGGAGCTACTGAAGAGAACTACCCTCCGTTTGAGCATCATACAGGTGGGTTGGGTACTTAGGTGATTTGTTAAGTGAATGTGTGCTCAATACTGTGAGTGTCATATAATACTTCTGCTTAATCACTTGAATCTCACTGGAAACACAAGAGAGCAATTTGGAGAAAAACAAAGATGGTTTTCACTGACAAATATACTCTGTGCCTGGAGGTCTTGCCAGGTGGTTTGTTTTTAGCACCACTAATAGTTAGTAGTTATTCATTGCTTGTGGTGAATGATAGTCCCCTGATGAGCATGTCTGATTTTGTTTGCAAATACATGTTCGTAACATTCTCACTTTTAAGTGTGCATATAAGGCACCTTAGGTGTGTATCTAAAGATTTATTGTGTGAGAGAACACATGAAAAGGCAAACTTTACCATTTGAACCATGTAATTAAAGACTTGAAAGGAGGTTATCAAGTTTACCTCCTGTCCAAGGAAAGACAAGCCTATGCCAACTTGATCCATGAGGTAAACTTGCCCAACCTTTCACTGGAAATCTCATAAGGAACAGATTCCATCATCTCCTCAGGCATCTTAGGGCAGAACTAAACAGGCTTGCTGCCATTCCATGTTGCTTTACCCACGTTTCCCTGTAACATCATGTGATATCATCAGGCGATGCATCTCCCTCCCCTTGCCTCACATCATTGGCTGACGGGGTGGAGAGATGGACAGTACAATGTGCCATAATAGATATCCACTGCAGGATGCAGCGCGCTCCCCATCAGCTAGCCCGCATAAGCCCTGGGGGAGTTAGGATGATTGGACCCTTAGTTCCTCTGCTCCCTTAATTTTCCTTGTTTCTCATTTTAATACAGTAATTCTTCACTCTTTTTCTTCTAAACTGCTACTAGTAACTTTTACATTTCTCCATGGCTTTGTCTCTTTGTATCACCTTGCATGCATTCTCTCCATTTCCCTTATTGCTCTCTCTACTCATCAAATACACTATTAGTCATTAAACACTAGTCCGGGGGTTCTCAACATACAGTACAGGTGGGCCCCCATATCCGCTGGGGATATGTTCCAGGCCCCTCCGTGGATACTTGAAACTGTGGATAAGAGCGAACACCCCCTCCATGGTTTCCTGAGGGCCCCCCACCCTGCCTCCCCTGCAGGCAGGCATGCTTGCCCCCCCAGCTCTTATTTTTCTTTCAGCAAGCTTTCTTTCTTCCTTAAAACAAACAGAGAAGCAGCCTCCATTGCAGGCAAGTAGAACGAGACTAAGTCCTAGAGTGGCTCTACAAGGTTTCTGCCTTGCAGAGCCTCTCTAGGACTTAGTCTCATTCTACTTGCCTGTAATAAGCAGCCAGAGGCTCCTTCTCCTGTTTGTTTAAGGAAGAAATGAAGCTTACTGGGAAAAAAAGTAAACGCCTGGGGGGGTCCCCACGAACTGAAACCGTGGATAGTGAATCAGTGGATATGGGGGCCCACCTGTACTCGGCACAGCGTACCACCTACATGGCCGCCACTATGGCCGCTGTACTACCGGAAGTGAGTGGCGATGATGTCATCACCACTTACTTCCGGGTTTTCACTGGGCCCAGAAAACACAAGGTAAAAAGGAAACAGTAGGAGGGCCCTTCCAAGTGTGGGAAGCCCGCGCGCTCGAGTTCTGCTGCGTTCGAGCTCTGCCACCATCTTGCCGGCCAGGGGTTCAAGTACACCAACCAGTGGCTCGTGTACAACTAGTGGTACATGTACCACCGATTGAGAAACCCTGAACTAGTCTTTTTGTACTCTTCTGATCCTTGCACTTTCTTTTATACGGATGTTCTTTCTATGTGTAACTCTTCCTTCTTGGAAATGTTATCATGGTCAGCTTTTAAAAAAATAGTTGCTGGGCCTGAAATGCTGCCTAGAACACCAAGCAGAGGGTGCTAACCCCTGAAGATGCTTTCCACAGCTGAAAGCGAAACGTTGGGATCAAATCCTACATCTAGCCTGTGGCTCTAGAACCCTAGCAATATTTTAAATTATATTTTAGATTTGCCCAGCCATAGTGAGCTTAGTGAGTTAGTGAGTTAGTGAGTGCCTTAGTGAGTTTAAAACTCATCCATTTTCCTTTTGATGCTTTATTTTTATCTTTCCTTTTCTTTTTTTTCTCTCACTGTTCAATAGCCCAGTCCTATCCTCCCCCGGCGTAGGCAATTTAGCGTGGGTTGTGTGGCCCGCGGTGAATCCTATCCAGGGAAGGAACAGGCTGGAGGTCTACTCAGCGTAAGCAGGCATTTGCCCACTTACCCCAGGTAAACCCCCAGCTGCTTGGGGCTACTTGGTTCTCCACCAGCTCTTTAGTTGGCAGAGAATCAAGCAGCCCCATGTTTGGGCTCGTGGCCTGGGAGGGAGGATAGGATACAGAGTCCAACATGGACACCGGTCCCACCCTTTCTCAGGCCCAATCCACCCACCCCCTCCACCTCCTCCCTGCCTTGTTATACACACACACACACACACACACACACACACACACCAGTATTGGATATACTCCTTTCAACTTACAATTTCATATCATGCCAACCTAGGGACATGCAATGGCATGAGCTTGGCACAATTATGGCTGTTCTGCATAAATCATGCTATATAAGTTTGTGAAAAAAGCTGACTTGTTCATTAACACAATGAGCTCAGACTAAAGTAATTATACAAGACATCGGTGAAAATGGCTTTAGACTGTTTGACTCACTGTACTCCTTTGAATACTGAATACACTGAAAACTTGCAAACTACGGTTATCGGATGCACAAAGGACATGGCTCCTGGACCTTGAGTAGTTGCACAGAATATATTGTACTTACCTTTCAAGCTCTTCATGATTTGGAACCCACATACCTCAGAGACTGCCATTCCTCATATAACAGCCCAATTCTAAAGGGCCTTACACTGCTGGAACTAGGGGAGGGAGAGGAACAGGGCAGAGATGGCGGTAGAGAGAAGGGCGGATCAAGGTCGTGAAGGGGGTGGAATTGACAGCAGTGGTGCCACCTATGTCCTATCCCCCTTCCCAGCCTCAATCTGCCTTCCCAGGTCCACTCAGATCTGCACCAGCTATATAGTGTTTTAAAGGTGTGTTTCACACTTGACATATTGCTGTGGAAAACATCAATGTAAGACCAGCGTACCCACAGCAAGAATTGTGTCTTAAAATGAGCGACTACTCTTCTTTTGCTTCACAGTAGAAGTGGCTGCTTGAGCAATTTGAATATGCTCTAGTTTTAAAGCAGACAGAAAGCAGACACCTTTGCTTTCCTCCTCCTGCAATCAATAGCAATGTTTCCAGTTCAGCCTTGCTGGGAAGCTGCTTTGTGCCAATATTGCTGTGTTAGCAGGTTGTCTATATGGACTGGTGTATTACGGAACTTAAGCCTGATGGGCTCTAATGGGCAACAAGTCTTCAAGTTATTATGCATTATTAGTTTTTCCTTCTTCTATTGGTTTCCTTTGTCCCTTTCTTTGCCCTCTCAAGTACTGGAATGATGGACAGAATTCTTACATTTTTCCATGTTTCTTTCTAAGATGTTTCTAAATTCTGCACTTACCGTATTGTCCCGAGTATAAGACGCACCTGATTATAAGACGCACCCTTAAAGTGTGGCGCTATAAAAAAATTAATTAAATCACTGGCATTAAATTGCAACAGCCTGATTATAAGACGCACCCCTAGTTTAAAAACTTAAATTAGGAGAAAAAAGTGAGTCTTATACTCAGACCAATACGGTATTTATTTATTATCTATATCCCACTTTTCTTTGTGATTCAGGGCGGCTCACAACCAAACTCAAAATACTGTATTGTCCCGAGTATAAGACGCACCTGATTATAAGACGCACCCTTAAAGTGTGGTGCTATAAAAAAAATTAATTAAATCACTGGCATTAAATTGCAACAGCCTGATTATAAGATGCACCCCTAGTTTAAAAACTTAAATTAGGAGAAAAAAGTGAGTCTTATACTCAGACCAATACGGTATATTGAAAATCATGCAAACAACAGAGCATACTATCAGAACATCACATAATAAACGAGAGTGAGGAAAAAATGCACACCATCAAAAGTAATCATAGAAGGTCATCTGAAATAAATACATTCTCAGCCTTCTCTGAAAAAGTGAGAGAGCTAAGAGAGAGAGAGCTATATGTGGGAGGGATTTCCACATGGAGAGGGCCACCACTGAGAAGGCCTTCTCATGTGTTCCCATAAGCCGCATCTCAGACATCTTATGAGAAGTAGCTAGCCTTTTCACTTTTTCCATACAAACCAATCCAAAAAGAAAATTGATTACACGAATGCATGAGAAGGGTCCTGCTGGATCACACCAAAGAACCATCTAGTTCAGCATCTTGTTTCTTATGGTGGTCAACCAAATGCTTCTGGGAGACCCACAGGCAGGGCTTGAAGACAAGTGTCGTTCCCCATTGTTGCTCCCCAGCAACTGTATTCAGTACTGGAATAAAGTATCACAAAGTTGTGCTGGTACTGGATGCTTAGTGAGGAGCATTGATAAAGTGCTTTTCAAGAAGTCATTCAAGTTTTGCTGGAAATTCATTTTTATCTGTTCTGTTCCTGTCCTCTTTCACAACTGAGGACAATAAAATTCTAGTTCATTTTCTCATTCCCTCACAAAGGACCATATAAATCTTGTCAAGGAGTTCTTTTGGCTAACTGAATCCCATGCATATGTTCTTAAAAAAAAAAACTCTGTTCTTTTCTTCAGATCCTATCTGAGCAGATCCACTATTCCAAATTATTATTCCAAATGTCGATGCACAAAGTAAAATAAAAATGAATTTGAGAAATCAGACTTCATGTTGGCATCTTTGGCAAACTGTTTATATACATAATCACCTCCAGAGGGAGACTTTTTCTGGCTTCCAAAAATAATCTGATCCGTTAAGGTAAAGTCAACAAGGAGACTAAACTAGACCTGGCAAGAATTATTCCACGGAGGGGAAAAAATATGCTTTAGCATTTTTATTGCTGGCAAAGCTGATATTTATCTCTCCATCAAGTCAAGGTTTTAGAAGCAATTGCTAAAGCATTTCAAGGTTAATACATTTCACTAGAACATCAGAAAAGCAGCTAGTTTCAGCTCATGAAACCATAGAGAATAGATAATGTGGAGAACACAGCAAAGAATATAGATGTTCCAGAGAAACTTGTTTATTTCATACACCCAAGTTATGAAACAGAATCCATAGCCCATCTATCAGAAAAACAGGTTTCCTTTTAAAGAAGGAAATAACGTTATTACAGCGCAATCGACTTAACTTTTGTGCCGGTGTAACCAGCGGCGCAGCGAGAACGGGAGGCCCCAGAACGGAAAAGGGATTCAAATCCCCTCCAAAAGAGGAATTCAAAGGGGATTTGAATCCCTTTTCCGTTCTGGGGCCTCCCGTTCTCGCTGCACCGCTGGTTACACTGGCACAAAAGTATAGTTGGATTGTGCTGTTAGTTGCTTACTAAAAGTAGTAAAATGGACAGGTCCATCTTGATAACATAAATAAGAGCATAGCTCTGCTAAAATATAATACCAAGGACTATCTAGTTCCATAGTTTGTCTGACACACTAACTGTCGTCCTTCTAATGATATGAAATTCATAGATAATCAATACATGGATCAGTGGAGAAGAATCATACATTGTTATGTACATAGGCATTGTATAGAAGATGTAATCAAACACATAGGTGTTGGTAGCAAGGCCAGCAGGTGGAATCCTGCTCTCCTCACATTGTTTGTCTACTGCATATTTCTTCTCTGACAAGAGCTAACGTATCCCAGAGAAGCTTGCAAGTGGGGCATGATGGATATAACCACCCCTCCCCATAGTTTCCAACATCTGGTGTTACTTTAAATCAAAGATATGTTGATTATTTTCTATTAAAGCTAATGCCTACTGATAGATCTGTGCTCTCTGTCAACTACAAGCCCATTACAGCAAGTCACTGTTAGATTTTGGTGTGTAAAACTGTGGTGCTCAAAAGAGATACCAAGTGAATATTTCCAAATCCTACCAACCTCTCCCCCACTCCTGCCTTGTCCCCCTCTCTGTCAATTTCTGTATCCCATAATAACTGTTGGTGCAACACAACCATTCCAGCTATTGACAGATCAGAAAGAGACTGCTAGCCCAGGAACAGCCATTCTCTTGTAGCACGATCGTGGCCTACGATCATTAGTTCATAACAATGTCTCAGATTGTAATGCTGGTACCAAGATTATTGCATCTCTTCCTGGAATGTTTGATTGTGCAATGGTTTGAGTGGATTGGAACAGAAATTCGTGAAACGCTTGCCATCTAAACTAATCTAAATGCTTATATCTTTGCCATTACATTTTGGTAGGGTACGATCCTTCCTGGACGTCTGTTCACCCAGAGTACTGGACAAGACACAACGTCTGTGAGTGGCTGCAGTTTTGCTGTGATCAATACAAACTGGATGCCAACTGCATTTCCTTTTCTCGTTTCAACATAAATGGCCAACAACTGTGCAGTATGACCCAAGAGGAGTTTCTAAACTCTGCAGGCATTTGTGGTGAATACCTGTATTTCATCCTACAGAACATCAAGGCTCACGGTTAGTGACTCAGAATTCTTAATCAGAATGTGATGGTTTCATTCCGGGTGGGTCTGCTGTGCTTGGGCAAGGTGTCGAATTGACAACCACAGAGACATCCATGGTGGCAAATTATGGAGCAATGAAAACAATATGGGATACAAAGGAAAGATTAATATCCTGAAGATGAAGTGAGACTGACAATGAGGGGAACTCAAAATGCCAGAATAGTGGCTTGGAGATGTAGTTTTTAAGTTCCTATTTCGGAGCAGGGTCTTAGGTTTTGAAATTCAGTGGACATACCAAAAGTCTGACCATAAAGAAATATATGATTACAGTATACTGTATGATTATTATTATAAACCTGAATATTGGATTCAATGTTTTTCCTCCATAGGAATCTCCTTCTTTCATGACAATGAAGATACAAAGTCATCTGACAAGGACGTAAGTCAATCCTGTAAGTAAGACAAGGATATGCATGCTTTTTCAAAGTGTGCATAGTTTACCTTAATCCCATAGGGAAAAACGGCAGTGCTTCAATATGCAGCGGTTCACAAAGATCCTTATAGCAGCACCATGCAGGCAAGCTGTGATTCTAGAACTACTTTCAGCTCTATTGTAATCAACCTCTAAATTGTTTTCATCTGGACTTAGGCAGAGTAGTACCAAAGTGGGAAACAATCAACTGTTAGAGCCGAGCCAAGCCATACATCAGATGCAGTTGTTCCTTTGTTTGCATTAGTGGAAAACTACACTGGGGATGATCCAAAGTTCTTCAGAACTCTCTAAATAAATAGTGACCCTATTTAGTGTTGTAGCAGAAAATGGTGATTGATTGATTGATTTACGGTCCAATCCTATCCAGGATTGGGCCAGCACACGGAGGCATTTATGACTGCAAAACACAATCCCACTGTTGTAAAATGGCTTTCAGCGGTGCACAGAGTGTACCACTGGTGGCCAGTTTAGGAGCAATGCCACAAATGGCAGCAGTGTGGGAGGCCTGCCTCTGGACCCAGAGCACAATCTACCGTAAACTTAGAGCGGCAGAGCGAGTGCTCCGCCGCTCTAAGCCATTGCAAATGTGCCGTAAAGTACATTTGTTACGACTCGTGAGTAAGGGCTGCCGGCGCGGAGGTTGGCAGACCTCACTCTGGCGCCAGATCGTCCCTGCAGCTGCCGGAGAAGGTAAGGCTCCCACCAGTGGGCACAGGGGCGGTCCAGGCAGCGAGGAAGGGCGGCAGTTGGCCAAGCCAGCCCGGAAGGGGACGGGGATGGCAGCCACCATATCCTTGTCCCATTCCGGGCCGGCGCAGCCTTTACACGGCCTCCTCAGACTTACACCAGCTCAAGAGCTGGCAGAAATCCAAGGAGGTCCATTGAGGCCTCCCTGCCCTACACTGGGGGAAGGAGACGACTGTCTCCTTCCCCCAAGTAGACCTCTGGGCCAATCACAATCGGCACAGAACAGGGATAGGATCCAGCGGGCAGCCCTATTGCTGCCTGTGGATCCTTATGGTGGATAGCGCTGCCAGACAGGTAATGGTGGCAGAATGGTGGCAGTGGTGAGGGGTGGGTGAATCGGGATGAACGGAGAGGGGAAGGGGACAGGGAGGGGAGCAGATTGAGACTGGGGAGGGGGCATTATCAGCAGCAGTGGTGCCACCAATATCATATCCTCCTTCTTGGCCTTGATCTGCCTTCCCAGG
Source organism: Plestiodon gilberti rubricaudatus (assembly GCA_026170595.1). Taxonomy (NCBI): domain Eukaryota; kingdom Metazoa; phylum Chordata; class Lepidosauria; order Squamata; family Scincidae; genus Plestiodon; species Plestiodon gilberti. The sequence goes on along the minus strand of JANXHW010000001.1, from coordinate 245,866,624 downwards.
TCCACTCGGACATGTACCAGCAAAGTAGCTGTGCAGAACTGAGTAGACCCAGCGGGGCAGCGAGTGAGCTTACCCCTGGGCAAGGGAACAAATGTTCTCTTACCCAGAGGAGACCTCCAGGGCCTGAAACTCACCCACTGGATGCAGCACATGCCCCTTTGGAGCAGCTGCATTGGCTGTTCATTATGTGGAGTATTTCTAGGCTACCTTTCAACATAAAACTTCCAGTGTACAATTAATAATGAAATTACAATAAAACAGGATAAAAATAAAGATTTAAAAACCCATAAACAGCAGCCAAAACCCCCAATAAAACACAGCTATATCACAAAACAAAAATAATGTAGTTTAGAATGAGTTGGAATTCCAAACACATTAGAATTCCTGGGTAAATAAAAGGGTTTGTCAGATGGAGCTGAAAGGAGAATAGGTTGGCGCCAAGCAAACTTCCCTTGGGAGGCTATTCAATATATGGAGCACCATGACCAAAACGGGCCTCTCTCTGGCTACCATGTACTCAATGGCAAAGAAGGCTAGTTTAAAGAGTCTCAGGTGAAGAATCAAGGGTTCAGGCAGGCTTCTGTGGAAGAGGGTGGTCTTTTGTCCACAGAAGCCAGAGTAGCCAGATCCCAAACACTTATAGTTACTAGTAACCAGAACCTTGAATTGTGCCTAGAAATAGACCAGCAGACAGTTTAGCTGTTTATGTTGTGTATTAGCAAGGTGTGCTGTTTATAGCTGGTCTCAAGTAACAGTTTACATTTCATGCTACATGCCATACATATAATTTTCACAGAATTGGTAGCACACAGGTCTAGATCATCCAAAAGACCTCTGTAATGTAAACCCCATTTTATCATTCCAGGTTTCATAAATCTCTGAGCAATTCAGAGCACTATATGCTTTCAATATACTGTAGTTTTTCTTGTATGTGGAGCATCACCAACATTTGTGAGGAGAGGGGGAAGAAAAATCTGCATTACCATTAAGATAGGGCCACGGGACAGCCATGAAGGACAATGAAGTAATCAATCAAAAGTGCCCGAACACAACTGAAAGAGTGACTGCTCTTTTGTAAGTTCCTTGGCTACCATGCTCCATGACCATGACTGTGAGGTTAGACCGTGGGTAGGAGTATTTACATGTAGATACAATCAGGACAATGTGTTTTCAGATAACCATGCTTTTTGGATAATTGAAATGTGGCCAGTGGCAATCCCTTCTTTAATTTTTTAGCTGCCCGCACAGCTGCTTTCCAAGTGCTGGTTAATCATTCGCTTGGCTTTATCTTTATGATAAAGTTGGATTTTTACTCAAAGATAAATCACAGACTCACATTGATTTAGTGTTGCATGCAATTTCATTAGGTGAACACTTCGACCTCTTTAAAATCCCATTATCATCTGTATTCACTTGTGTCAATTATTTTTTAAAATCTCTTCCAGATAATGATAAGGCATGCTTGAGGACAGGTGGTATCAAAAGTCAAGAATGCCAAAGTCACAGCAGAACAAGTAAGTAACCTCTGCCATCTAAAGACTGTGCGTGAAAATTACACCCCCCCCAAACACACACACACACACACACACACACACACACACACACACACACACACACACACAAATCTGAGGTTGCTACAACCTCAGAAATTTAGAAATCTGTTGGGGTTCTGTCACCAAACATTCAGATACCTTGTCCATTCTGCTTGATCTCTGTTAGCTTTAAAGGGTTTAAATAAGTTTCAAAATAAAATAGATGTTGTTATGGGCAAAGAGGCACTTTTTGAAATGATCTTCGTCTTATATTTAGCAGAGGGGGAGTAACTGTCTCTCCTCGCTCGCCCTAGTGCAGTATCTTTTCTCGTGGCTGTTTGCTAGTGTTTCTTCTGCATCTGTTTAGGCTGTGAGTCTTTTTGGGACAGGGAACCATTTAGTTATCTGATTTTTCTCTGTAAACCATTTTGTGAACTTTGTTTTGTTGAAAAGCAATATATAAATATTTTTTATTATTTTGTCAGTCGTTCCTAAATGCAATCACTCCTAGACACTCCTGGAGTTGGATTCAAAGAACCACAGGTCTAATTCACATGTCCAAGGAAGATTTGGACTTGTGTCTCTTGAACAGCAGCTGAATGAAATCTCTCACCAGTACAGACTATTAATGTGTTATGTATTGTCCCTGAAGACTTGCAGAGTTCTCATTTATGGGAATTTGTGAGAGACCTCCTCCTGTCTCCTGAGCAGAATGGTGGTATTCTTGAATGGGAAGACAGGGATCAAGGCATCTTTCGAGTTGTTAAATCAGAAGCTCTAGCCAAGATGTGGGGCCAAAGGAAGAAAAACGATAGAATGACCTATGAAAAATTAAGCCGTGCACTCCGGTAAGTTGATAGCCTAAGCAATGTTGTATAATTTAGCTAATTTCACATGGTTTTACTGGTTGCAAAATGCAAAGACCATGAGACACAGCTATGGTTCTTTTGGTTAGAGATAGGAACCTGGGCCAGATCTATGGGTGGAATAAATGGGCATAGTGACAGATTGGTCAACAGATTATTTACTAGTCTACTCTATGCATATGACATTTAATACTGCTAACTTTCCATTAGCTTTGTCAAAAGCTCTCAAATTTTATCCTGAACTGATGTCTGAGCAAAGATTGTCCCGTTTTTTTAGAAGGGGAGGGGAAGCTGCACTGGGAACATTTTAAACTCAAAACAGCTTAACTTTGAACAGTAGGTGTGCAAGTTCCAATCCAAAAGAATGGGTTGCTTTTTCATTGAGACTATCATGTTGACTGCTGTTATTTGTTCCAAAGTATATATTAATGATTCTTCTAAGTCCAATTTCAATGTTGTTGTTGTTGTTGTTGTTGTTGTTGCAGGTACTATTATAAAACAGGGATTTTGGAACGCGTGGACAGAAGGTTAGTGTACAAGTTTGGAAAGAATGCACATGGATGGCAGGAGAGCAAATTATGAAATACCCTCCCTTCAGACTCACTATCAAATATGCAACATGAAGAGGATGAAGTCACAAAAATAGGCTTTCTGGATTGCGGGGGGGGGGGGGTCAGGCGGAGTGCAGTATCATTCATCGTTTGGACTGGCATCATCACCTGCATAGCACTTATGAGAATAACACTCCATAGACCTTTCTCAAGTCTGATGTTATATAAGTAGCATCTCTTTCCATGCAAAAGAAGAGCATCAGTTTGCCACGACAATCAAACTCCGTGACATTCTATCACTGCCATTTGGATTGGGGGGAGGGGGTATTGAAAAGCATGTGCTTGAAGGTGTAAGGACCACATACACCCAACCCTTTGGAAATGATCACACGGGTACTTTTAGACAGTTCTGCAAAGATGACTGAGTGTTGTTGGTGTGTTCATCTCCACATTTCCAAACCCCAGGTTGTCTTTTCTACACAATTTTCGGTGCTGCAGATGGGAATAGGACTGGGCAGTTTGAGTGTTCTCTTCTCTTAACTCTGAAATTATCATGCTTCGTTTAAAGATCTAGCTCATTTCATGCAATACACATAGAGTTGGTTGCAATAGTTCAAAACAAACACATAAAAATTGAAAAATGGAATTTTAAAATATCCCAGATATTTTATATATAAAAGGTATATTAGAGTGCTAGCCTCTGCGTGGGTTACTCAGAAGTATGCTCCCACTGTGTTCAGTAGAGCATACACCCAGGTAAATTTTTATAGAATTGCCCCCTTAATGTAACATGTTGTCTCTCAGGCAGCCCTTGGAGAAAAATGATGGCCTAGAGATATTAACATATGCCCCTAGGCACATTTTTCAGTTTGCCTCCTGCTGAGCCTGGTGTTTCTTATTGGCTAAGGTCATTTAAAAAAAAATGTCAAAGCCAGCATCTGAGTGCTTCTGCTGATGGGATCACTGCTGCTGCTTTACGAAAAGGCCTAGATCTCCATTCCCCTGTGACTACACCCCACCAGACTTAACTCTGGATAAACACAATAGACATGGCCAAGCAGGGTTCCCTGCTACATTTCCCAACCCCTTAAGGCAGTGTTTCCCAAACTTTTTTGACCTGCGGCTCCCTTGACCCTTGGCGACCCTTGGCCGTGGCTCCCCATTACATTATGTTGATGCCTGCCAATTGGCATTGCACTGTTTTCCGTGAGGATTCCATGGCACTCTGCGGCTCCCCTGGCTGGTTTCCGCGGCTCCCCTGGGAGCCACGCCTCCCAGTTTGGGAACCACTGCCTTAAAGATTCACAACTGCCTTTCACACTTTACATTTTAATACAGAGGGAAATGAAGTTGCAATGAAAGAGCTGCAGCAAACACAATTGCTTCAAAAAGTGTGAAAATTTGTTTTAGCAAGGAATCCCTTCATTCATCTTTTCAACTTATCTCACCAAGAAGAAAATTGGAAGATGCTAACTATGAGCAAGTCCCCAGTTGTAAGTATACACACCAGGAAGTTGAAATGGTGAATTCATTATGCTCCCTTCACTATATGCACTTTAGTGCAAGTCTTTGTTGCTTGTTTGTACTTATGTTGGTTGGTTATAGAAAGTCACATGCTGTCTTACGTTCAGTTTGATGGAGTGAACTATATATCGCCTTGAAGAACCAGGGACAGGCAATATATAAGTATTTTAAATAAATTAAATCAATGACAAAGTAAGTGGTTTCTTTTACACACATATACTGTACACATGTTGCACACATATGTACATATCTATGCAGGTAGGGGTAGTGTCAGCAGTCAGCCTGGCTGGGCCTTGGTGCAAGGCCTGCATAATGAAAGGACCCAGGTGGCCTGGCTGCCCCTGGGCCTGAGCCCTCAGTACCAGTGGCAGAAATAGCACCCAACGTGCTATCAGAGGGTGGGCAGGCACCACCATGGGAGGCCCAGAGCAAGGCTTTGCCCCAGAGGCTGCAGCAACCTGATGCCAGCACTGTATACGGATTTGAACATGCTCTTTCAAATCCTTTTTGTGAAATCAAAATGCTGTGTTTGTTTGGGGCAGGGGGTAACACGTGAAGAATTATGGTTTGTGGGGAAAGCTGTGCGATAGTGTGGTGAATTTAGCCACACGTCTGCCATTACAATTCCTCTCTAACTCAAGAGTTGTCATGTTTTCATCCCTGACTTCAATGACCTAAAGGCACTTCTGTACCAAACATTTGAAACTGGTTTTTAAACTGTCAAGTCTCTCCCCACCCTCACAAACTGAGAACTGCAGTTTGGCGAGTATGCTGAGACTTCCATGTGGGCCTTTCCTAGCTCCTTCATCAGGTGGGCCCCCGTATCCACGGATTTGCTATCCACGGTTTCAGTGGATAGCTATCCACGGATTTCAGTGGATTTCGCTATCCACGGATCATGGTGACACCCCCCCCCCAGGCTTTTACTTTTTTCCCAGTAAGCTTTGTTTCTTCCTTAAACAAACAGGAGAAGCAGCCTCTGGCTGCTTATCGCAGGCAAGTAGAACGAGACTAAGTCCTAGAAAGGCTCTGCAAGGTTAACAGAAACCTTGCAGAGCCTCTCTAGGACTTAGTCTTGTTCTATTTGCCTGCAATGGAGGCTGCTTCTCTGTTTGTTTTAAGGAAGAAACAAAGCTTGCTGAAAGAAAAATAAGAGCTGGGAGTGTGCGCACGCCTGCCCGCAGGGGAGGCAGGGCGGGGGCCCCTCAGGAAACCATGGAGGGGTGTTCGCTCCTATCCACGGTTTCAAGTATCCACGGAGGGGCCTGGAACATATCCCCAGCGGATATGGGGGGAGTACTGTAAATGAGTTGCTTAGCAATTTATGCAATGAAGTGGATTGAATAATTTAAATATATAGTGTACACATGTCCTTATTAATATGTTACTCAGGTAGGAAAATGTCAGCTCCAATCCTATAACACTTTCCTGGGAGTAAGCCCCATTGAACACACTGGGACCTACTTCTGAGTAAACGTGCATAGAATTGTCCCTGCAGTTTTGCTCTTGCAAACATAGCTTATTAACAAGCTGTTCTCCCCCTCATGTCCCTGCCTCTTGCAAAGTCTGATCTGCAGAACCGGAGCCTTGTTCTACAGAGTAAAAGTCTTTTTGAGCAAAATGGCAGGGCCATGGGGGGGGGGGGAGCAGTTTGTTAATGAGCTCTGCAGACACACACAGATCTCTTGCAGAACACAATATACAGTACTCATATTGCAAGACCTTGCTTGTTTATCAAGTCAAAATTTATAAAACAATTTTGCTCGTCTTGCAAAGCACTCGCAATCCAAGGTTTTACTGTACTGAGCCTCAGAAACGTCACTGCGTCCGACTGCCTTTTCGCAGAGCCCTGTGAGCTCAACTTTTTTCCTTGCAGATCATCGCCAAAGAATGGCTTTCTGGCTTTCGTGCTCCAAGAGCAGTGGGGAGACGGGCAGGTGGCCCGAGGCTGCAGCAAGCCCCCAGGTTCCCATTTTAGCTGCTGTGAAATCATCCTCTGATCTGACGGTTGTACATAAAAAAAAAATGCGTGATTTTTGCTGGCACTCGTAAGACCTCCCTGAAAATAAGACCTACTGCATTTTTTGGAGCCAAAATTAATATAAGACCCTGTCTTATTTGGGGGGAAACAGGTAGCAATGTTGCTTTTTGATTTATGCTAAGCAGCCATTACTTCTACCTCAGATGGTGCTTGCAGGGCTTTCCACTCATTTTCAGAGCATGATTCAGGTTTTTATTTCCAGGGTGTGAAATTCTGTATTGTTGGGTAAGGTGAGACAGAAGCCATGCCATAGTTGTGATTTTTTTCCTTTTTTAAATATCAGCAGCTCAGAAAGTGTATCTAGAAAATAACTTACTGTGTCTGAAACCTGTGAGATGCCAATTCACAGAACTTGCACAGCTTTTGCATGATCATGTGCTTTCTATTCACTGCCAAGTTTTAGGTAAACTCTGTTTTTTACGCAATAGGAGCTGGCCTGTGCCAGAAGGCTTAGACCGTGTGGATTTTTCCCACACCCTGTTGGCAGGTTTGTGGCTTTGTCCCGTATAGTTTCATTTATTTTCTTTTTCTTTTTTTACTCAGAAACAGAGCACAAAGCCAACAGAGCACAAAGCCAATTGTGTGCATGTATTGCCATGTGCAGCAGGATCCAACTTTTGGCATACTAGTGCAAACGTTTGAAACGCAGCATTGTTGCTGAGATTGGCATACAGCACATGGTGATGCTTGCATGGGAAATGCTTGCAATAGACCTGCAGCTGCATATGCAGGATTTTCAAGTACTCGTTTTCCATGGTTACTTGCTGGTCGTGTGAACAGACCTAATGTTATTAATGTTACTCGCCAAAGTATATCACAAAGTATATACACACAACGTTTGTCATATTTATCACATGTAGCAATGTACACACGTTTCCCAATATGGAAGTGATAGACAAGCAGGACACTCATTGTGTATGGAATGGCCCTCAAGATGAAAGTACTAAGGTACTTTCAGACTACCAAAATTGACCCAAGCCCCCTCCCATACAGACCATCCAATTGCTCAGGGTTAACCACATACTGTATATTAATTTAAGGCAAGGCAAGCTGCTGAACACGCAAGCAAGCTGCTAACTCTCTCTTGAGTGTGAAGAGCTATTGGCATAGTAAGGTAAAGGTAAAGGTATCCCCTGACAATTAAGTCCAGTCGTGTCTGACTCTAGGGTGTGGTGCTCATTTCCATTTCAAAGCCGAAGAGCCTCCGTGGTCATGTGGCCGGCATGACTCTCCTTGCCGCAGCACGTAGAATGCAGCTGGAACACGAAGCGCTGTTTACCTTCCTGCAAGCGGTACCTATTTATCTACTCGCATTGACATGCTTTGGAACTGCTAGGTTGGCAGGAGCTGGCCAAGCAACGAGTGCTCACCCCGTCGCGGGAATCGAACTGCCGACCTTTCGATCGACAGCTTATGGTTCAGCGGTTTAACCCGCTGCGCCACCCGCTGGCCTATTGGCATAGTACTTTGTCTCAAATATGCTTCGCTGCATTAAACAGCTTCAAATAATAGCTTTACCATGTCAGACAATCAGTAGTGTCTTAGGACAAAATTGATCAGTTGATTTAAGCTATTTTGCCTACGTGGCAATTGCATGAATCTAGAATCTTAGCCTTTGAACAATCACATCACAGAGTATAGTGTAAACAGAGCTTTCTCTGATTGCGAGAAGCCTACAAAATACCCTATGAATTGGTTTATTATACATCAGCAAAGAGTCACTTGGTGGTGCCGCTTTAGACATGCATTCCTTTTGCACAGTCAATTTATTGTCAAAAGCTTTGGGGGGGGGGGAAATCTCACACAGAGAGTCAACATCTTGCCAAATATATGAAAAAGTTCTAATTCTTCTTGATATTTTAACGTTGTTTCAAAGACCCGTGATTGTAATGCAGGAGTTCAAATAGCTGGCAGGGATCCAAAAAGCTACTTTAGAAACACCCAAAAGTTTGCAAGTGCCCAATAGGACCTTTTCCTTTGTTACCCTTTGTGTTTGAACAGCATCCCCCTCCTCCTGGCCATTCAGCAAACTCCTTTTGAAACACTTCACAGTTGTTTCTATGAAACTGGATGAAACAAGGGGCTGCAGTTTGAGGAAACCCAAACCTAAACATCTCTCCCTTGAGGAAGTACTGGCTTGGTTCTTTGTACCCAATATGTTTTGTTGCATACGCTGTTCCTGATAAATGTCTTTTCAGTTCACGCACAAACAGTCATATCTTAGGACAAAATTGATCAAGTTCATTGGAACTATTTGAGAGTGAAACTGATGATTTAGATATCAGCAAGACTCGGTTGGATGGAGCAGGAGGAATTGCACTGGGCCAGTTCTGTCCACCAGATTTGGGGATACTACTGCAACAGCAACATCTACAGCGTGGGGAGCCAGAGTCACATAGTCTATTGTGAGTTCATTCCCCTGTCCAGGTGGCTAGTCCCACAGTCATCTGGGCTTGAGTGCCTGCTTTTGAAACTGGGAGTTCAAGACAGGAGTGGAATTATGTTGGTACAGTGCCCATCCTGTTGCCCAAATGTCTCCTGACCAGACCTGCTGGAGTGGTCTCAGGCATGGTGTTGGAATCCGCAAGGCTTTTAGTACCTGGTGATTTTAACATTCATGCCGAGGTCTGTGTGGGTAAGGGTGCGCCCATGGGCCTATCTCAATATCAGCTCTCACACACAGTGCAAGATTAAGATTGCTCCTTTGTTATGGGAAGATCATTACCTGGTACGGTGTAGGCTTTTCTGGGATCCCAACCTCTGCAAGGGTCAGCGACCTATTTTGATGGTCTGCACCCAGAGACTGTTCGAACAAAATGGATTCTGAATCCTGAAGATTCTAGGGGTCTTTCCTATCATTATGACTGATGATCCTGTTGATGCCGCATGGTGGTTGACATCTGAAATGGAGAAATGGTCTGGAACTGGGTGATGGACACAATTGCTCCCAAACAGCCTCTTCCTAATTGCAGAGCCAGATTAGCTCCTTGGTTTTCTGAGGAGTTGTTGGCAATGAAGTGGTTGGGAAGAGAACTTGTGAAATAGCGGTGAAAACCTCACTTCAAGTGTGGCTGTATTTGTGAGAATCAAGTGTGGCTAGTTTGGAGACTACTCTGTGGCAATGATGGCAGTGAAAAAAGTATATTTCTGTGCCACCATCACATCTGCAGAGAGCTGGTCAGCTGAGCTATTTTGGGCCTACATGGTGTGATGGAGGATGCCTCAAAGTTCCACTGTGATCTGTTTGCAAGGCATTTTGCAGATAAAATTGCTCACATCTGGCATGACTTAGACTCCATTTCGGCAGTTCCAGTTGAGTTGCCTTCAGTATCTACTTGTTTTTTGAGTATGCACATCACGGCCCCCCTCCCAGCACACTAGGGCACAATCACTTACAGCCCAATCCTAAGCAACTTTCCAGTGCCGATGCAGCCACAATGCAGCCCTGAGGTAAGGGAACAAATAATGAGGCCTCTGTTACTGCCCCCCCCAAATGCAGTGCGCCCCATGTTGGCATGGCTGCATCAACGCTGGAAACTTGCTTAGGATTGGGCTGTTAATCACATTGGGGGATTGTCCAAACCCTGCCTCCACAGTAATTTAAATAGTAAATAGTTTAAACTGGGTTTTGAATTGCACAGGATAGAGGGGCAGTTTGGACAATCTGCACGCACGCTAAACTGCCCAGCATGCTAGGAATGGAACAGGACATGTGCGCTCATCATGGCATGCCCCAATATTATCATACAAAGAGTGGGCCAGTTGAACAAGTGTCATCCAAACTGACCTGAAGTGTGCCTGTACTTTTTGTTACACAGAAATTGGTTTTAGTCATTCATTAACGCAGCGGTTCCCAAACCATGGCTCAGGACCCACTAATGGGTCGCGACCCAATTTTTGATAGGTCACGAATAGCCTGCCGCCTGAGCCTCCAGGCTTTGTCATGTCATGTTCTTGCTAATGAGCATGTTTTGTTGCTCATCAGTGAGAACACAATATGACAAGGCCCGGAGCGGCCAAAGACCATCAAGCAGAGGCTCAGGCGGTGGGCTGTTTGTGTAAAAAAAAAAAAAGTGTGAAAGCTGAGCAACCTGGAGGTTTGGGCAGTGATGTGATGACATCATCATGCCATCACCAAGCTTCCGGGTTGCCGAGCTCCATGCTGAAAGAGGGTTGTGGTGCAAAAAAGATTGGGAACCACTGCATTAACTCATATCTATTTAAATGGCTACATCAAAACTCTTAACTGAATGACTATCCATTCTTATTTTGAACTGTAGAGCACAAAAGCTTCTACTGGTTAATCTTTAAGGTCCTACAAGACTCTTATGTTCTCATTTAATCTATGTCCACCCATTACTGGCCTTACCTCTAATCAAAGTTTACTGTTGCTTTCAGACAACTTCACACCTGCAGTGCTCTAAATAGGCCAGTAGAGGTCACTCCTCAGCGACTCCTGCCACTTACCACTCCTTTCTTTCTAGAAAGGTGAGCACCTTTAGGGTGGCAACGTTCTCCTACAAAAACATTTTCCTATGGGTTGTTTCATCAGTCTGCTTTCATAGGAAAGGTCTCCTTGCTCCAGTGGAAGACTTCCTGCTCTTTTAACATGACGCATATGTTGTACCATGTCTTGAGCTCAATTGTTTTGAAAGCATTTTTAATTCTTTATATAGCACATTTAGGTGATGCCTTTTCATAAAAAGATCTACAATCAGGCAGAAGAAACTAACTGGGTATGTGAGAATTGAATTAATGCAGGCGCCTGCATTACTGATTCACAGGAAACCGTTTCCTTTCCATTCCCAAATTCACCTTTTCATGTTCATGTCCCAAATCCGTAATATTTATTGCTGTCTGCTATTGTACAGCAGAAGTTCTGGAGACTGGAGTCACCAAAAAAGCACACTGGGGAAAGGCAGTGGTGAAGCACTGTGCTTCAATTCAGTGGTGAAGCACAAACTATGCATGCAGAATACCTGGCATCTCCAGGTAGGGCTGGGAAAGATGATCTCAGCCTGAAAACCTGGAATAGCTGCTGCCAGGCAGAGTAGACAACAGTGAGTTAAATGGAGCAATGATCTTAGTGTACGGCAGTTCCATTTGCTCCTTTTTAATCATCAGAACGGCATTTTTCAAACATCTCTGCCTCTAGGGTGGCTGCTTCTTGTTGTTGTTCAGTCGTTAAGTCGTGTCCGACCCTTCGTGATCCCATGAACCATATCCCGCCAGGCCTTCCTGTCCTCCACTATCTTCCTGAGTTCGCTCATTTTCATGTTCGTTGCATCGGTGATGCTGTCTAACCATCTCATCCTTTGCCTTCCCCGTCTCCTTTTGCCTTCAATCTTTCCCAACATCAGAGTCTTCTCCAGAGAGTCCTCTCTTCGCATTAGGTGGCCAAAATATTTGAGTTTCAGCCTTAGTACCTGTCCTTCCAGGGAACAGTCAGGGTTGATTTCATTTAGGATTGACTGATTTGATCTCCTAGCAGTCCAAGGGACTCTCATAAGTCTTCTCCAGCACCACAGTTCAAAAGCATCTATTCTTCGGCGCTCAGCCTTCCTTATGGTCCAACTCTCGCAACCATACATTGCTACTGGGAACACCATTGCCCTGACTATGCGAACTTTTGTTGGCATGGTGATATCTCTGCTTTTTATTATGCTATCTAAATTTGCCATAGTTTTCCTTCCAAGGAGTAAGCGTCTTTTAATTTCATGGCTGCTGCTGTCTCCGTCTGCAGTGATCTTGGAACCCAAAAAAGTAAAATCTGTTACTGCTTCCATTTCTGCCCCTTCTATTTGCCAGGAATTGATGGGACCAGATGCCATGATCTTAGTTTTATTAATGTTGAGTTTCAAGCCAACTTTTGCACTCTCCTCTTTCACTCTCATCAAGAGGGTGGCTGCTATGTTACTTCAATTTCTTCCTGTGTGCAAAACTAAGCACTTCGATATGCATCCATGTAAGTCCATCTTGACTCGTATTCCTCTTCAGCGTTCTCATCGTCTTCATTAAAAAGGTCTGGCTTATCCCATAGTCTACTGTCATAACCAAATACATAAAGTTCTCTTCTCTCTGACTGCACATTTGAATCTGGTGCCTGTTATTCTTTCTTGTCACCAGTAGATGGAACCATGTAGCTTTACAAGGAAAGATTTGAGAAAGCTACTTTGCTTGTAACAAAATAATAAAGAGGAGTGTTATTAAAAAGCAACCATTTCAAGATCACCAGTGGGAGGAAACAGTGAACCGTTTTGTGGCTGCTGGTAATCTCACTGTAGAGCTGGGCAAGGGTTTGTCGGAGGAACAGGGAAGGCCTGCGTGCCGGCCTTCCCTGCTCGAAAGTCGTCGCAAATGTGCTTTACGGCACGTTTACAACTACTTCGGGCGGCGGAACACTTGTTCCGCCGTCTGACCAAAGAAGAGGATTGCGCCCTTAGACAGAGAAAGAAAAACACTGGCACTCTATGTTCAGGAAGCTGGACTAGATGGGCCCTTGGCCTGATCCAGCAGGGCTCTTCTTATGTTCTTATGTTACATACACATTCCAAGGGAGGGGTAAAAGTAGTGTGATAAGGTTTCCTTGGTTCTTAATTGGGGTCACTGTGACTCACCAGCTTGCATACAGAGAAAAAGTGGATTTATTAGAGCCAATATGGAATAAAGGGGACTTTTATGCATTTTTACCATAAGGAAGGCCTAGATATAACTTGATTACAAAATATTAAACCAAAATATAAAAATTCTGCATCAATGACCAGGGGTGGCCCGTCCATGAGGCTAGGTGATGCAGGTTGCATCAGCAGTGTATATGGATTGCAGGGAGGCAAGAGGGTGATGGATTTGGGGTGCCTTCACCCCTAGTCTACCATTACTGCCTCCCTCCAGCCCACTGTGGCTGTGATCTGCATTGATCCACTTTCTGCTCACTACAAGGAAGTGAAAAGTGGATCATTTGTCTCCTTACCTTGCTCCTGCTGTGATTTCTTCAAACACCGAAGTGCAGGACTTCTGGTTTGAATTACAGGGACCCCGCAATGAAGGAGAAACTTCATTCACACTGTCCCTTTTCACACGCTTCTGCATTTGAAGAAACCGTACCTACCGGAAGCAAGGGAAGGGTGTTTTCGTGTGTGCAGAGGTAGCAGCAGTGGACACAAGGCAGCGTTGGGCAGCGTTCCAGGTAGGTTGTGCCACCCCTGTGTATGATGCTCCTGAAAATGAGTTCATCTCCAGGAAGGGAGAGGAGGGATGACAGGACCAAAGAAGGAATGAGCAGGAAGAATTGTAAATGTCTTGCCTCTTGTTCTAGCAGGAAATTTAAATAACGATGTCTGATATCATGATGACACAAGGGCAACCCTTAACCCTGTGGTGAGTTTGGAAAAGACGCCCCCCCCACACACACACACTAGCTAAACCAATTTTTTATTTATCATTTTTTAAATCAATAATTTCATACATCTGTGTGTACACACACACACACACACACACACACACACACACACACACACACACAATTTTTTCATTAAACAGTATTTATATACTTTCAGTCCTGAAAATGCATGTTAACATTTTTAATAGGCATAAACGCTTCATTGTTCCAGTTACAACACTTCATCAGGCAAAGAAAAAGCCTTCAAAAGGCCCTGATCTGAATTTGAGAGGACTTTGTGACCATTGTGCAATGATCCTGTTAGCTTCTGTTTCAACATTACTGAGCAGAGACCAAAGTTTTCCCTCAGTAAAACTTTGTACCTGATATATTTCAACAAAAGATCAATTTAGTCTGTTATTAATTAAACCATATTTCTTCCCCTGAAACCCAGAGACAGAGTGCTTTTTGTAAAGAGAGAGAGAGAGAGAGAGAGAGAGAGAGAGAGAGAGAGAGAGAGAGAGAGAGAGAGAGAGAGAGAGAGAGAGAGCCTGTAATCTGAGATTAAAGAGGAGCAAGGGCAAGTTTTTTTTTCTATTGCAGCAGTTCTCAAAGTTCTCCCCACGAGTAGGGGAAGTTGTAAGTCTTTGTGGGGGTGGGCCAACGGCAGCAGCGGCGCTCCCGGGATCGCACCACCACTGGGAAAAACATTTTTTTTCTTAGCAGGGATCACGCCGGTCCTCCAGAGGGTCCGGGGGCTGCCCCCCCTTTGGCCTCCCCGTGCTTCAGATCGACTCCTTGAAGCAATCGAGACCCACTTCCGTTTTTGTCCGAAACCAGAAGTGGGTCTTGATCGCTTGGCAGCCGATCTGAAGCACGGGGAGGCCAGCAGAGGGGGCTACAGGCCCCCCAAACCCTCCGATGGGCAAGTGTGACCCCCCCAGTACATAAAAGACCCCCTTTTTCCCTGTGGCAGCAGGTCACCGACATCACTGCACATCGCCACCTCCCTTAAAGGAGGTAGCGATTGCTTCCAGTTTTCCTGGTGGGTCGTGACCCACCAGTTTGAGGACCACTGCTCTATTGTATTGCCGTTACTCTGGAATGGGAGGATGCTTGCATTGAACATATGTTAGAGAAGGAAGAGGACTGGAAATCTGCTGATGCCACCAACGTGGTCAGCTCAACCAATGCAGGTGCACCTGTGACTCTACCCCCTGTGCCCTATTATCACTGAGATGTGCAAACACTTTTCTTTTGTCTGCAGCCCTTTCTCCAATTACAACAGCTTTATCCGTACCACTATGGAGACCCAGCAGTGCACCTGTGATGCCTCTGTATTGTACACCTTTCTCAACCACAGAGCCCCTGCATGAACAGAAATGTAGGCAACTCCATGTCTTTTATGATAGTGTCAGAACTTCCTCCATGGCTAATGTCATTCAATGCAACTTGTAACTATTCCAGCTGTTTTTGTTGTCACAGTAGGGTACTTACAATGCCAGGGTGGGGCATACATACTGGGAGAGGGACTAGGGTCCTCCATTCCAATCCACTAGGACTGAAGTTCTGCAACTTGGTTAAAAGGCATGCAACTGGGGTATCTGCAAGGGTGATTACTTGTGCCCCACCCAATCAGAGTTTTCCCACTTGTCATTGTTTACTACTGGTGTTATAATAAACCAAGCACAAACAGCTTGCTAGAACAATAACAGACACTGACAATCGTTCAAATGAACATAAGGGAATTGTGGATGGTTGGATAGTGGCTGTGTAAGAGGATTGTTTCCACAGTGAGACTCCAATTCCCTGCCTGGGCTACAGGCCTCCTGCCCACTATGCTGTGGCTCTGGCTGTTTGGTGGGCCAGAGGATAGTTATCAGGGGGTTACTGCTGCTGTGTGACCTGTCAGGAAATTCAATCTCCTGCCTCAAGTGAGGCCTGCCTGAAGCTGGTGACTGCAGGTGTCTATTACTGTTTTCTTCTCCACCACACTAGAGGCTTCTTCAGGGGTAGGTAGGTAGGGTTGTGTTGTGTGTGTGTGCGTACGTGCGCTCACTCGCTCGCTATCTGATTGCATATGCAGAAGGAAGGTGTACTCAGTAGGGTAACATATAAGGTATTCTGTTGTTGACATGCAGTAATTGATGCTTTCCATGCATGGTCAATGTAGGGGTTACAGAGTGGCTATCAATCTTGCTATTATTCCTTGTTTATGCTATTTTTGTGGTGGTGGCAGCCATTTTACTTTGCTTATAGTCTCCTGGCTACATTATGCTGACATAACCATAGCGGCACAGCGGAACCATATAATCACACTATCAATCACATTGCAACTCCACTCGGCAACTAACTTTGTTATCAAGGAATAGTTGGTAGCAGACTAGGGTCCTTCTCCCATCCCCATATCATAGTCACTTTTCCAGTCCAGGGAATGGGGGGACCAAAGGCTGGCACAGCACCAGGTAAGGGAGGTCAGCTTTCAGCTTTTGGGATGGCATCTCAAGCACCAGAAGTTTGCTCTTGAGCTGGCCCTGGATGGTATTCTTTGGAAGTCCGAGTGCCCAACCTATCTTTTCCAAACTTGCAATCTAGAAACCTGGAACAGAAAGAACAAGTGGGAAACAACGTATTAGACCAAATGCAATTACAGCTCACGGTGTACCTGGTTCTTCATTTATCATCATTAACTTTCTAGGAAATATCTCAAATGAATCAAGCTGTTTTCCACTGTGGTGGTTTTTTTTTTTTTTAACACAGCTCTAGGCCAAATGCAACAGTGCTGGCAAAAGCAGACATAATTGCACCTAATTGAACACATGAAGATGGCAAGTGATTTGGACTTCAAAGGGGCTGAGGAAAGAGCAGATGGAAATATTTAACCAAGTTTATTATAATCAGCTATTTTGAGACAAAAGTTACATTCATTTATACTATTGTAGTGTTAAACATCATTAGTGATCCTACTAACTAATCCCACTACTTAGGTGGGAACTGTTTTTTTACGACCAGTCTATCAACCTGGATTATCTCATTTTTAATTCTATCACTAATAACATTTCAGAGCTTCTCTTTGGACTGTGGACTTATTCAACTTACATTCTCAACATACGGGCTTGGTTGTAGGCATTGGTCCTAGTCCAGTGCTACAAGAAGGGAACTGTTTGGGCATGAATCAACAATCTCCCAAATTCAGCCTATGGGTGTGGGTTATCCAATTTAGACAACGTATCAATTCTGGACATGCATATTGCACATTGGGAGTAGTGTTCCCTAGCTGGAGAGCACCAATTACAGCCGAATATCTGATAAGCCAACACCCAGCCATGTGTCTTATACTAATAAGACTAATAAAAGCTATCAGGATTTCTGACCTGAATGCAAAAGGACTTTGTGTTCATTATACAATGAACACACAATCTATTTTGTTCACTATCATTTAAGCAATGCTCAAAGTCTTATTATCAGCCAAACCTAATGTCTCTTACTTAGGATAGCATATATTTCCATTCTGTTATTCATTAAAGCTAGTTTATCTCCTTGTATACTGAGGTATAGGAATAAACAAATTGTTTTAGTTTAAGGATAACATAAAATATATTTTAGCTTACTTATAGCAGCTAAGTAGAATATAGATACTTGTAGATACTCCTACTACTCAGTAAGGTAGCAATATTCACGGCATACTGACAAGGCACTAACAGTTTCAGGGCACACCATCAGTTTTTTGACAATTGACAAGGAGCACTATGCTGCCAGTGGGGGGCTCACATCCCCCAACGGCTCTACTAATAAATGACCTGTGCCATGGTTGAAAATTGCTGCTGTAAGGGACCTTGAAAATAGGAGACTCCATGCAGGATTAAAAGGCACAGACAGAAAAAAAAAAGACATAAGATCAGTCCAGATATCATCCATCAACAGGGACGGAGGGGCAAATAAACTGTAGGTAAGCTCAGGAATGGCTAATAAGGGAGCATCAGCAGCCACAGTGCCTTTCTCCTTTTGAAAAATGGAAGGACCTTACAGCAGTGGTTTCCAAACTGGGAGGCTGTAAACTCCACCAGCCAGGGGAGCCGCTGAGTGCCACGGAATCCTCTCAGAAAACAGTGCAATGCCAATTGGCAGGCATCAACATAATGTAAAGGGGAGCCATGGCCAATGGTCACCAATGGTCATAGGAACCACAGGTCAACAATGTTTGGGAAACACTGCCTTAGGGCAATTTAGACAACCAATGTGATGGAAAGTTCGTCAGCATGAGATTCATCAGCTGAAAGACAGCAGGATCATCACATGTTCAGTTTGCATTCATCTGATACTTATAGTACAGTACTAACCAAGGAACTGAAAGTGGGTTTAATGGCAGCATAGTAAACATTCGTGGATTTAAATTTACGTGTGTGCAATGAATCCATTATCAATCCATTTTGTTGTGTGTCAGATTTGCATGGATTAGTTCTAATCGACATTCTCATCATACTGATTTGGGTATCTGCATTTGACCTTAGTTTGGGAATATAAGAGAGGAACAACCGAAACTAGTTCTATTACAACTGGAATAGAACAACTGGAACAACTAGTTCTAGTGGAACTGTTTGAGGATGGAAAACTAGAATTTTTTTTTCATACAGTGAATGCCTAAAAGCTCTAAAATATTCTTTAAAAATACTTAAAAGTTTCAAAAGATTAAAAAAATTAAGTTAAACTGGAAATTGTTTGAGGCCATCACTGTATTAGAGAATTTAGAAGTTGGTTCAATTAGTCTATCTAAAAATTGTAACGTATCCACATTTAACAGTAAACTCCAGCATGTTTTCTTGTTCTACATCCTGAACAACAATTATCATGTATAATTTTCTATAATAGTATGAAAAAGAGCTGACGTAGAAACTGAAACAGATAGTAATCTTCGATTACAGAATATGGTAGTCGCTTGTCATACTGCTTATTTTCAAACAGGCCCATGTAAAACATTTTATCAGGACTAGGTTTAATCCCTGGAGGCATATTGGTTAAGTTAAAGGTTGGTAACTCTCTGTCTCAGCAAATACTTACACAGTTCAAGTTTGTGATAAGCTTGCTACAGGGATAAGAACATGTTCTTTAAAATATGATCTCAAACTTCCACTGCCGGCAATTACAAACAAGGATTGAATTGACAAGGGATTAAAAGCCATGTAGATTTATATATATTATACTTAAATATATTTTTCTACATGGCTTTTAATCCCATGTCAATCCAATCCTTGTTTGTAACATCTTCTTTGTAAAGGAAAAGATAAAAAAGCACCCTACTCATATGGTGACTGTAACACTAGGGCACAATCCTGTGTAACTCTTGCATCAGTGTAACAGTAGATCCCCCGGTACACTTATGCCAGTGTAACTTGCCATATGGTGACAGACGCAGGACGGACAGCGGCGTAACCCCCAATGGAACCTCATATGCACAGTTCGGATGCGGAACGGACGCTGTCGCAACTCTGCCAGTACAGGGGGCATTCCGGGGGCATCTGAATGCCCCCAGAATGCCCCCTGCGTCGGCGGAGTTGTGCCTGGAGGGAAAATAATCATTTCAAATGGCGAAAGCATGTGGGCCTACAAAGCACAACACAGTCTGAAAGTCCTTGAGTAGTTAAGATTTACGGGATTAATAGCCATGGCAGTGAAAAGCAAGTTAAAAACACAGTAAAAAGCATGTAAAAACACGCTAAAACAGAATAAAAAAACTTTAAAATAAGAGCAATGTTTCGAATCAGATTCCACTGGTCTTTTTCCAAGGTCACCCTCCATGGTATGAGGCAGAAAGGGGCAGGGAGACCATCTGGTTCGAAACATTGCTCTTATTTCAAAGTTTTTAAATTCTATTTAACGTGTTTTTACTGTGTTTTTAACTTGCTTTTCAGTGCCATGGCTTTTAATCCCATATATCTTAACTATTCAAGAATCATTGCAGGCCATGAGAACCTAAAATCGTACTTAGTATGAAAGTCTTTGTCAAAATGTTACATTCAGCTGAATTTGAAATCAGGCACATTCTCACAGTGCAATCCTGTCTAGCTAGGCTGCAGCGCAGGCGTAGAGCCTGTGCCGCATCCTATCTAGATAAAAAAAGCACACCTTTTTTTTACTAAAGCACACCTTGGGGGGAGGGGACATTTGTCCTCTTCCCCAAGTAGAGCCCCAGCTGCCCTGATGGTTCTACTTGAATGTTTGCCAGCTATTTTAATGAAGCACATTCAAGAGGGCCATGTAATGGCGGTCAGGTCCGGGAAGGGGGATAGCATTCTCTGGAGGAGGCTGCTGCCGATTCCCCCTCTTTCTGATCCTGGCCGACCAATCCCACCCCCTCGGAGCCCTGTTCCACCCCCCCATGTCCCTCTGCCGCATGGTGTGCGCAGCCTCATCCCCGGTGTCGGGAGAGCGGCGGCGCCAGAACCACTTACTACCAGGGTGCAGCAAAGTGCTTTACGGCACATTTGCGACACCCTAGGCCAATGGAGTGGCGCTCTGCCAGTCTAAAATGTAGACAGGTTTGAGCTGTCAGATGTTAACAGAGATCCAACCTAACACCAGGTGCAAAACAGTAAACACAAAGATTGTAAAATACTTCGCAAATTAGAATAAGGAACTTCTGTTGAAAATCAATCTAATTTATTAGCAATACATTATGGGGTGAGATCTTTCTAACGGACACGCAGAAGGTGCTGCTCACACATAGGGAGAGGCGCAAACCTTTATTTTGATGGCAGTCCCTTATGGGTTCCTGGAAAGGACGAGTAGTGCCTAAACCAACCAACGGGGAGTGGGTGGGTACAACACCTCTCTCTTATATGTTCCTATTATTGTTAGATATTACATTACCAGCTTGTATGTGAATGGCTGGCCCTCGGAATTAGGCTGGCCCTCGGAATTAGGTCTATAAGGAAGTATGACTATGTCATCAACAGTTTTGGTGGACCAAATACAACTTAAAAGATAACACACATTTTATTATAATTCCTTTATTTGGAAGTTGCATTGTAAATCTGATCCAAAATCATTTTTCATATCCATTGTTCCAAGTATGACTGCTGAAATCCACCCTACATTAAATGGCAAGAAATTTGTTTAGCACCAGCACAAGTTCAAAACTTGTACTTAAGAGATTGTTTTTCCAAGAGGAATTCTACAATTGGTTTTCAAATTCATTATGCAAAATAACTAAATGTTTGTCTTTAAATCAAAAGATGATTACATAACAACGATGTATACTTTTGAGAACTTACATTTTTTCTTATTTTTGTTAATAGCTATACGATAAGCAGTTTATTAAACTGGTTGCAATAATGATGTGAGTGTGAGGAAAAAATATAGATCATTACATCATTAGGGAAATGCTCTTTAGTAAGTAAATGTAAATCATATGAGTAAAAAAACGATTTTGATTAAATTTGCAAAAGTAAACAAAAAGTTATTGTAATCATATAATCCAGCCTAGCTACTTAAAAAAGTTATTGCAAAGATAGAGTCAGTTTGAAAAATTAGACAAGATTAAAGGCATATGGTTATAATTCGTTTTCAATCACAAATGTAATCTTTAATGCTCTGACACTGCAATTACCAGCCCAAGAGACAATTCAGTAAAACATTAACATTTGCCACATTTGTTAAAGGTTTTCCAATAGTTTATTTTCCAGTTGGACGGAGATAAATTCCATAGGACAGATTGAGCACTGATGCGACCCAGTAATTATGGATCATGT
This sequence comes from Plestiodon gilberti rubricaudatus, assembly GCA_026170595.1. Classification (NCBI taxonomy): domain Eukaryota; kingdom Metazoa; phylum Chordata; class Lepidosauria; order Squamata; family Scincidae; genus Plestiodon; species Plestiodon gilberti. Next base: position 245,844,984 of record JANXHW010000001.1, on the reverse strand, counting down.
CATTTACAAGTTAGCTCTTTCCTTTCCAAGATGAGTGGATGACGTTTGTGTATAGGTATGAATACAATCCTACAAACAAAGACAAAATAATTAAAAATAGGAATAGCCATTGTGCTTTTAAAGAGATAATTTCTTAGAATACATTTCTTAAAATAATGAGGTTAAGAAAATGATGATTTACTGACTTACTGACAAATATTTCACAAATATATTTTTCTGTTATGAAGTAATTAGGAGGATTTTTTGTAACTTAACTACTGAAGGGTTTTATTCACCACACACATAAAATACAATTATCCTGCATTAATCTAAGCCATTTAATGTTGTTAAGGAGGAGCACGGTTGATGTTGGACACTTCTGACAGATGAATTTTAACTGAATGAAATAAAAAGTTTTCCTCAAAGCTGGAAAACAAATCTAACTGATGACCAGACTGACAGCGCAATCCTGTTGGGGCATAGGATTTTGGTGCTGATATCCCAGCCCCCTCCCAGCCCGGCCCCTGGCCCCCCCTCCCTCGCCGTCCCATCCCTGCACTGTCCGGCACAGCACTTACCTGCGGCAGTCGGTGCAGGTCCGGGACAACAGGGGAATGAGTGGTGCTAGCCTCTGCATCGGCGCCACTTACTCCTGAGTCACCACAAAAGTGCTGTAAAACACTTTTGCGATGCTTTAGGCCAGCGGAGCAAGAGCTCAGCCGGCCTAAAGTTACACAGGATTGCACCACAAGTATCTATCTAGAATGGAATTTCAAGACACACCATACAGTTCTATAAATGTTCAAAGATTGTCATCACGTTAAATAATAGGAATCCTTTCTTCCCATTGCCTATTTCCAAATTTCAGAAATTTACAAACCAATCATGCTAGGACATGGTCATCCATCATATTCTCACTCTCTATACAATAATTTGAACTGAAATAACTCTCATACCTTTTTGCCTCCTTTAGCATTGAATTTGTCCAGAATGGCTTGAATACGCGCACCATAATCAGGATGAACATCAGTAAAATTTTTCACCTAGAATGGCAAAAGAAGAATGAATAGATATTCCTCCTTCAATTCTAGCTCCTACTTACTTTAAAGCATGTACAGAACATACCATCTAATACTGGCTTGGAGATTCAAAACGTCATCAAACCCAGCCCTAACTTTATTCAACAATGGTTGGGTAAAAATCATTGTTAGTTTCTCCCATCTGACTATAGAACAGGGGTTCTCAACCTCTGGAGGCCCTATCATGGCCCAATTTTCTGAAGTACCCCCTGCTACTTAACTGCTAATTAATTAGATTAATTAATTAATTATTTTATTTATTTCACATTTTTTATACCGCCCTTCCTCCAAGGAGCTCAGACTGGTGTACATATTTCCTCCCCTCCTTTTGTCCTCACAACAACCCTGTGAGGTAGGTGGGGCTGAGAGATAGTGACTGGCCCAAGGTCACCCAGGAAGCTTCACGGCTGAGCGGGGATTTGAACCTGGATTTTCCAGGTCTAAGTCCGACTCCCAAACCACTACACCATCCTGGTAATTAATCATTAAATAAAAGTACTAAAACAATTTTAAATGTGAAAAATGTCTTATTTAACTCTCTCTCTCTCTCTCTCAGAGAGTGGGGGAGAGAGAGAGAGAGAGAGATGCAAGGATCTCTTTTTTTCTTCCAAGTCACACTTCCCAAAACCAGCCCCTCCCCCACCCCACCAAAGTACATTTTCCAAAGTACAAAAATAAGCCCAAAACCAAAATCAGAGACAGAAGGGCTCCAAAAATAATTACAATAAAATCCATGTTAATTAACACTTAATTAGCTGCTGATGGGGCAGATAAGGGGCAGGACGTGGCGTACCCCCAGCAAGAGGTCCGCGTACCCCTAGGGGTACCCGTACCACAGGTTGAGAACCTCTGCTATAGGATTATTCAGCACAACAGTTTTCTTGACTTACACTGAAGACATTTGGAAACTTGGTATAGGCTCAGCAGAAGTAAACGGTAATACATTTCAAATTGTACCTATTATGGTAATACTACTGCTTTTGTACAATGAATAAATAAAATATTGCATAGTCAAGATTTTTTTAAACTAGAATTATCCAGAACAGTAGTAGCTAAACAACTTCTACCCATTCATTTCCACCACTTTCCATATCCTAGTTAAATTCCCTCTAATAATGAACTTAGGTAATTCTGTGAAAGGAAAATGGGGTCACTCTGACAGCAGAGTTTGCATACTTAAGAGACTATCCAGGTACAAAATAGTTCAGTATTATTAATTTGTAAAATTAAAGATTTAAAAAACAAACAAAACCCTCCAAAAACAAGACCTACAGAATACTAGCAATATCAGTTCAAGAAAAAAGAATGAACACTGATCTTCTTGAGCCTGTAACCATTTTACAGTTTCCCACAGATGGACATGGCAAGCGAGGGTGGATGCTTGTCAATTAGGTTTAAAAAAATCCTCAGATGTAGAAATCTGACCCCGACTACAGTAAGTCCTCACTTAAAGTCGTTTCGTTTTAAAGTTGAAGGGAAACTGCCATAGGAACATTTATGTTTATCAATTAGCCTATGGTAAAATTGGTTTCATTATGTCGTTTTGCTTAATGTTGCCATTTTCAAGAAGAACCTATTGACAACTTTGAGGACTTGCTGTATTTGCCAGAAGGGTGGCAACGCTTAAGCTACATTGGGGGAAGAGTGTGTGTGTATGCACATACATATATGGACATAATTTCATACATACATGGACATAATTTTTTATTCAGTATTTTAGGACCTTAAAAAGAAAAAAATAATCAAATGCCCACATGAGGTTTTTTAATTTGTGGTTTTGAAACAGGACAAGATATCCAAATCAATACAGTTGGACTGCATCTTATGCAAGGGTTATATTCCATGCTTGGTGCGTAAAGCCAAAATCACGTATAGCCAAAACTACCTTAAATCCAAAAAGTATGTACTGTCTCTTTAGGAACTAAAAGGACAATACGAGATACATAGTAGAACTGAGACAACTAAGGGAACACAGCAGCTTCATTCTGTCATTTCAGGCTCACTCCAGGATATATATATATACACACACACACACACACACACACACACACACACACACACACACACACACACACACACACACACACACACACACACACACACACACTGTATATGGAATGGCGGGTGGAATCACTCACTATTTAAAACGTTTGTTTTCTCTGTCTTTTTTTTGGGGGGGGGCACATGCGTAATTCACACAAGTCAATCACACAATAGATGTGAGCCGACTGTATATAAAAACAAAATACATGTTACTATATGCCAAAAATGCTGGTTTTTCCTATGGTATACAAGGAACCAAAATGGCCCTAAAGGTATCCAGAACTTGCTTAAAAAAAAACATCCCAGAACCTACTTAGCTACTCTGAAATTACCGCCTATCTGAAACATCTAGTAATTGGGCCACAGGCTGGTTGGTACACATTTAATATTAAAAAAACCCATTTTTGATAAGTCAATTACTACTAAACCTACTAAGGCTGCAATCCTATATGCACTTACCTGGAAGCAAGTCCCACTGAAATAAATGGGACTTACTTTCAAGTAGACATGCCTAGGCTTGTGCTGTTAGTTGTAATTAAACACCAAAGTTCTGGTGATCAAGCTGTTTTAACTAGCAGATCTGTGTGATCAGAGATCAGTAGGCCAGCCTCTCATACCTCTTTGTAGGCAAAGGAAGCAAGCAGAACTCCTCCTCAATGTCTATCCTTTCAATGGATATATGTCCTAGTCTAGTCATTCTGCTGCTATTGAGAGCTTCTGGATTATCTGAACTTCATGTTTTAAAGGTGTAATACTTCAAAAAGAGAGCCTGAACTTTTATATTTCTAATACATTTTATTTTTCCCTACCCCCTAACAAAATGACACTTGCACAAAGCAGTTAGTCTTCTAAGGCTGCGATCCTATACACACATTTTCCTGGGAGTAAACCCCATTGAACACACTGGGACTTACTACTTCTGAACTGACATATATATGTTCAGACTGAAAAATTAGGGGCCTCTGGAACACAGGATCCATACATCTATGTCTTAAGATTCAGCAAAAGGAACCTACTTCCATAGTCTGCCTACTGTGGCTCCTGAAGCATGGCATTTAGCAAAAGTAGTGAGGTGTGTCTAATCATGTATCATCATATCGTCATATTTTTCCAGTTTCATGTTATATTTTCATATGTCTTGTATGGTTGCGTACAACTTTTATCTTCTAAAATGTACAGGGAATAGCATTTACATCACAGTGTAAACCAAAAGTCAGCTAATGTTTACAATGGTAAACCAAAAGTCTACCACTTACAGCTTTCTTCTGGATGAAAATCTGAGCATCCTTAAGGTGACCAGCTATGTTCTCACAGAGCCTTTCGCGCTCCTCGTCATTCAGAACTTTGGTATAGAAGTCTCGAACCTTTAAAATAAATGTTTATATAATGTTAAATATTCCCAGTTATGGGTAGAACTTGAACTATATAAAAACGTATATGTTTACTAAAACAAAAACTATGGATCTAAGAGTTTGTCATTGGTGACTTTAGCCTCTGTCGTTAATACAGGAAATAAGTTAGGCCCATCCCTGGAAAAGTCTCTCAGGTTTGGGTCATTCCATGTGAAATCAACCAATGCATGAAACCTTGATGTCAATTTACATCTGAAAAAAATAATTTTTAAACATCTCATGGTAAGGTACAAATGTACCAAAAATGAACAAAATCCATGACATCAAGTTCCAAAACTGATTTTGCATTGCTTGATTTGACATGGAATGACCCGTTTACAGTTTGGAGAAGTTCTGCCTTCTTACGGGCATTGATCGCATGTCTAAGGGGCCAGAATAAGATCCCTGGACTATCTTGCTCTTGTACAGGAGATGACATGGACCCATCAGCACGGGGAAATATGAACCTATGGGATTACAATAGACCAATAGTTCCCAAAGTGTGTGTTGTGACACTCTGGTGCACCATGGAAAGCAGCCAGGGGCGTCGCGGTGCAGGCGCGGTGGGGAGAGACAGGCGGTCCCTTATCTCCATCCCAAGCATGCATAACTCCCCTTCCACTCCGAATGTGTCCAGCGACCTCCTCTTTGGAAGGTTTCCCTGACTGTTCAGGCTGAGGGAATGAGCAAACCCAGCAGCCACCGGGACAGGGGTGCGCTCTTCCAGAGTCCCATTCCTGTGCAGGCGACGTCCTCACTCATTTCACTAGCCAGGAGAGGCGAAAGGTAGCAGGTTTTGCTGCTCGGAAGATCAATGATGCAGGCACGTTTGCCTCCTCTCTTGGTAGTCCACAGTGTGTTACTGAGCCGGTGCAGCACTCAAGTTCAGCAGCAGCAGCCACCATAGCCAGTGCCGCATCAACGAGGTACAGTAAGGTTTGGTGGCATGGAAATAGTCCTCTCAAGTTGTGTGCCCTTGTCTGCCCTAGGGGCTTCTTGCAAAAAAAAAAAAAAAAAAAAAAAGCCTCCGACACGTTGGCTGCTCCCACTTGTCCGTTTTTTCCTTTTCCTCCCCCACTGTTTGTTATCCTTGTGACAGTAACAAAGAGAAGCCCTTGTCTGCCTGAGAGACTTCTTGCAAAAGAAAAAAAAAAAAACAGTGGGGGAGGAGAAGGAAGGAAGAAACAAAGACAAGGGGGAGCAACCAACATGTTTGAGGGCTCCCCCCCCTTTTTTTTTGCAAGAAGCCCCTTCTGACAAAGCTGTTAAACAGGCTGCTGGGTTTCCACTGTGACTGGGGGGGGGGGGAAGAGGCTCACTCTGGCTTGTTTGTGCCGTTCAGGGGAAATTTGATTCTTCTCCCCTCCACCCTTTGAAGAACACCTTTCCACTTTCAGATATTCAACCAGAAAGACTCCTAAAAGCAGGGGTGTGGTGTGAGATCACGGCCTCCCAAGGGCTCCCCCCCCAAAGTAACGTAATAGGGAACCGTGAACAATAGCCAGAGGGGTCAAGGGAGCCACAGGTCGGAAATGTTTGGGAACCACTGCAATAGACTGATAAACAGGAGGGTAGCCATGGCTTAGTCACTGCAAAACAAAACTGTATCACAAAGAACTTTCAACCTGCTTTCAAAGCAGGTCTTTGACAGATGGTGCAAGAGAATGCTAACAGACAATACACTCCACTTTAAAAGTCAATTTATACATGTATTTCCAAAGTAACATAACCAAGCATTTCTACTATGCTTACTTGAGACACATTATCCTCGCTGGCACTATTGTAGCGCTGTACATCGCCTGTAACACGTGCGAATGCCTCCTTCAAATTAGGCTGATCCTCGGGGCCAGTAAAACTGTTTGGATAATAGTTTGGAGCACCACCTAGAAACAAAATTAAAGTATTACTATTACTGCATCCAGGTATTTAGCTTTGTAAAAATGCCAGTGATGTACTGAACACTCCACAGAGAATCAGGTCATCTTAAAAGACTGATGAAGAATATGCAGTTGTTTCATGTAAGCTTGTGCTTAGGCTTGGTTGCAGAAATGAATGGGGACAAGGGGTTGGGCCAAAAGCTTCAAGGAAAAGGTTGGTTTTGAGGAGGAACTGAAAGGAGATAACAGAGGTGACATCCTGGTCAAATTCTAGGTGGCAGTTCCAGGCACTAAGGGCAGCAAGAGAGAAAGGGCATGGTTGTTTAAGGGAAGAATATACCTTTGGACAGCTAAGCGCAGTGGAGCAAAGGTCAAAGCTGTTTGGAGCAGATAAGGGCTTGCACTTTCAGCGCTGTGCTTAAAGCCACAGCGCTGAAAGTCCAAGCCCTTATCTGCATGCAAAACAGCTGATGATCGGGCTGTCAAAAGACATATTTTGGAATGATGGACCTCCGTCATATTTTGGAATGATGGACCTCTGCTAAGTGATCCGTCATTAAGGGGGGGGGGCACCTGCACTAAGATACTAAGAACATAATAAATTTTGATAAAACTATTTTATATTCATAAGTCTAAGAAGCTAGAAGGATTAAAAAAAAGTTTACCGCTAACTAGCTACTAACATGCCGAGATATCTGATCAAAGATTTAAAGTAAATTTAAGATGGAACTATTGCTATTGTGATTGTTTTAAAGCTGCTTCTAAGAAGCATCTCACTATTTACCTTGGTTTTCAGTTGTGCACATAAATCCATCTCTTTGGTAGTTGGCCACTCGAGCTCGGTATGGACAATTTACAGGAATCTGAAGGTAGTTGGGTCCCAGACGGTGTCTGTGAGTATCTGGATACGAGAACAGTCGACCCTAGAAAAAACATATATGAAAGTAAAAAGGGCAAGGATAGTTTTTATTGTGGTTGGTGTCGAACTGCTGCCCCCTACTTCCTCCCATACAATTTTAATGATCACAATATCCATTTTTCTCAAGTTGTTGCTACTCTTAACACCAACAGTTGGGAGAAGAGTTACAAGGTCACAGTGACAATAACGACGTAACATCATAGCTGACCTGCAGGATCAGCCATAACTATGTAAATCCAGTATTCTGTTTCCAACAGTGGAAATTATAGAGATCATTCTGACTACCTTTCTAAAGGGTTTTTAGGCCTGCTTCTTTCCCAAAGGAATTATGACTGGTTTGAGAGTAGCCCCAAGACGGTTGAAAGCTGGTTATTTTGATTTAAAAGTTTATCACTACAGAAGTTGCTATTATTGCCAGTAGCAACTTAAAACAAACAGAAAACTCCCTGCAGCACAATCACACTTAACCATGAGAGAGTCATGTGTTTTCTCTGGCTCTTGCTTATCTCAACTCTTCATATTTGAGAATGACTTTTTTTTATTTTCTCAGTGTTTGTCCTGCCCTAGAAAACACAAGCATCATGGGTAATAACGCAATGTTACTAGAATTAGATGGTTAAAAAATTGTTACAATGTATGACATGAGCCATGAATGAAGCATATAAATTTCAAAGCTTACAGAGCTCTTGTGCAAACCTTCACCAAGTTGTTGCTAAACTAAGATTCTCCATAACTGGAATATACCATACTGGGAAAGGTAAAATATGTCACTATATACAATATTTCCCCTAATACACAGCTCTATGAAAATTTTAACTGGTGAACCATAATTAAGAATTCTAATTAAGTGAATATTACTGAACAACCCCCCCAATTGTTGCATTCATCTTACACTAAAAATGGAGAAGAGAACACTGAATAAATGCTATTTGATAATCTCATATGGCTAGATATCCAATATATTAGTTATGAATAAATGAAGTAAATAACCCACAAGCTACAATGATGCCTTGGGCTAACGGGCAGCCCAATCCTACCCAACTCCCCACGTAACGATGCAGATGCACCAATGTGGCACCCACTGAATGCTGGGGAGTTTCAGTCCCTGGAAGCCTCCTCAGGTTAAGGGAACTTTTGACTCACTAGGTCTACTTGGACCTGTGCCAGCTATAGAGCTGGCATGAATCTGTGTGGCCCTGGGTCAGGTGATAGAGGCTGGAAAGGGGGAATAGGATAATTGGTATGTGCTGCTGCTGCTGCCGATACTGCCCCCTTCCTAGCCACACCCCATCTCCTCCCCATTCCTTCCCACCTTCCTCCAACCCCCTATTCCTACTTACTCTCTGCTTATGGCAGCAGCCAGGCCACACTGAATGGCTTGTTGATTTTTGCTACAGCCATTAAGGACCTTATGCGGCTAGAACATAAGAAGAGCCCTGCTGGATCAGGCCAAAGGCCCATCTAGTCCAGCTTCCTGTATCACATAGTGGCCCCACCAGATGCCTCAGGGAGCACAAGACAACAAGATACTTGTATCCTGTCGCCACTCCCTTGCACCTGGCACAAAGAAAACCTACTCCTACAACTAGGAGATTGCTTATCCCCATCATGGCTTGTAAGCTGTGATGGACTTTTCCTCCATAAATCTGTCCAATCCAATTTTAAAGGCATCCAGGCCAGGTGCCGTCACCACCTCCTGTGGCAAGGAGTTCCACAAACCGATTACACGCTGAGTAAAGAAATATTTTCTTTTGTCTGTTTTAATCCTCCCTCCACTCAATTTGAGTGGATGTCCCCCTAGTTCTAGTGTTATGTGAGAGGGAAAAGAACTTTTCTCTATCCACTCTCTCCATCCCATGCATAATTTTATACGTCTCAGTCATGTCCCCCCTCAACCGCCTTTTTTCTAGACTGAAGAGCCCTAAACGCTGTAGCCTTTCCTCATAAGGGAGGTGCTCCAGCCCACGAATCATTCTGGTCACTCTCTTCTGGACCTTTTCCAGTTCCACTATATCCTTTTTGAGATGCGGCACATAACGAGTGGTCCAGCTGTACTAGGCCCAAATAGGATTGGGCTGCACCCTAATCATATGCTAAACCTTGCTAGCGATTATAACTAACAATCACTCTTCTTTTAATCAATTTGTCTGGATAGTCGATATTTAAAAATCTTGCTGGAGTGAGATGGAGAATGAAGAGAGACAAGGAAAAAAAAAACAGTGGCCAAAAACTAAAGAGAATGAAAAGTGTGGAACTGAAATTAAAAACTTTCATCCAGGCATACATTTTGTATGTCTTGGCATTTCTCATGACAGGAACATTTACAGATATCTTCAGTTTGTATTTGTATATTAAATATATATAGGCTATGCTGGTACCTGTAGCATCTTATCAGGGCTAGGTTCAATCCCTGGGGGCATGTTGCTTGGGTCAAAAGCCATTTGTTCCACCTCAGCAAAATAATTGACAGGGTTCCTGTTTAGGACCAGTTTTCCCACAGGGATGAGAGGATAGGCTTTGTGAGGCCAAACCTAGAAAACGTGAAAAATGTTATTTTTCTTTCAAATCCAGAGTTGTAGGAAACATGAAACGTACAATTTTCTTTTCTGTATACCAGGGAATGGAATATAGAATATGTTTACCTTAGTTAAATCAAAAGGATTGAACTCAAAATTCTCCGCTTGTTCAAAGGTCATAACTTGGATATAGAAACTCCAAGATGGATTGTTTCCATTAGCAATGGCATTAAACAGATCGCGCAGGCCATAGTCAGGATCTTCAGAAGCCAGTCTTGCTGCTTCGTCAACTGGAATGTTCTTGATTCCCTGATCAGTCTACCAATATTGAAATACAGAGATCAGAATTTTTAATAATGGGATACTAATAACAGTATTTTTTGCAAAGATCTGCAGCAGTAAAGGGGCAAAAGGTTACTATACTTGGAAAGAGCTACATCCAGAAGGATAGACCCATAGTGCAATATTCTCTCCCTATATAATGAATGGATTGGTCGTGCTGATATAAAGGGACATGCATGCTACCATCAGCAGATTTTTTTTTTTTGAAATAAGAGTGGATAAGAGCTCCAGGATGGCTTTGTCCAGGTGCATGATCATTCATTTGTGTGATGTTGCTTTTCAAACTTACGGTAAGTAAATTAGCATGGGATAAATGCTCCAGTGATGTGGAACTACAGTGAGGGAGCACTAAGTTACCAAAGGCACAAATAATTTTTTTTTTAAAAAGACTAAAATATTTCACTTACTTCATTTCACAAAATGGTATGAGAAAGTGCACAAGAATTGTGTTACTTAACAGTGAAGTCACGGGAACTACACAATGTGTAAGTATCTATGACATCCATACAAACACATTCTATATCACTAACAGCCTAATCCTATGCATGTCTACTCAGAAATCACACTGAGTTCAATGGGACCTACTCCCAGGTAAGCACGTACAGGATTGCAGCCGCAGGACACAATCCTACACATGTTTTCCTGGGAGTAAGCCACATTAAACACAATGGGGCCAAATTCTGAGTAATCATGCCTAGGATTAGACTGTAAAAGAAGAATTGCAGTGACAAATAAGGACATCTGGATCATTCTATTTTTAAACCAATGAGGCAGCAGTTGAAGATCAAAAAAAATGATCACGCAAAGCTGTCAGATGCCTGTGAGATAACAACATGGAGACAGGTCTATCAATGGCTACTAGTCATGATGGCTATGTGCTATCTCAAAGTTCAGCAGCACTATGCCTCTGAATACTAGTTGCAGAGGAGCAATAGCAGGAGAGATGTATGATTTTCTGTCCTGCTTACAGACTTCCAGAAGCAGCTGGTAGGCTACTGTGGAAAACAGCATTATGGACTAGATGGGTCTTAGGCATGAACCAGCAGGGCTTTTCTTATGTTCCAGCACAGAGGTTCTCAAAGTGGTGGGTAGCAATCCACCACTTTTCTGGAAGGGGCCGATTTCCCCTTAAGGGGAGTGGTCAACAACCCGCCCCAACCCAATAACACTTTTTAAAGCATACCTGGTTGTCCTGCCAGCTCCCTGAAGGGTCCGGGGGGCCTGCTGCCACCTCCGCAGACATCCCCAAGGCTCTAAACAGCGGCGATCGAATCAAAAAGCCCACTTCCAGTTTTTGGTCGAAAACCGGAAGTGGGCTTTGGAATGCAATCACCGCTGTTTAGAGCCTTGGGGAGGTAGGCAGAGGCGGCAGCAGCTCCCCCCCCCCCCCCGGACTGGACCCTTCGAGGAGCTGGTATGCTTAAAAACCAGGTATACTTTAAAAAACCAGGTATGCTTAAAAAGCGTTTTTGAGTAAACTCCCCTGTAGGACTTGGAGAAACGCTGTTCTAGCATATGAACTTCTTACAAAACTAGAAATGCAATGCTAAGTTTTCAAAACTATTTTTAATTAGAAAAACTATAAAAATACAAATTCAGATAATGGTCTCAAAATTAGAAGAAACAGCTTTTGCTCTCCTAGTAACCCTGATTTATTAGCATAGACTCTTATATGAAAATCCTAAACAGGAAAATTGTAATAGTTACCTTGGCATGAAATTTGCAGTATACTGCATTTCCACTAGCATTTACTAACTTAAAAGTATGCGATCCATAGCCATTCATATGACGGTGTCCATCTGGAATGCCACGATCACTGAACAGAAACGACACCTGAATATAAAGCAACATAAAATCTATATAGGCTGCCTTTCATTCACTATACAAATCATGTAAACCAAAGCAAACCAAACTGGGTACTTTTGTATGGTAGATTATGGACTCTTCTGCACAATCAACCACAGTATTCTTAGCATGATAACCCTATGAGCCCGCATCCTGTGCCAAAAGTTCCATTCCAACACAACTGATTTGAAGAATACATACTAGAAAGGAAACCTTGCTTCATATTCTGAACCGTACGTAAGGAGAAAATATGACAACCTACCATTTGTTTCAATTAGGCCTTATATGAAAAAATTAAAATCTTGCAAAATGGTGTGGACTTACAAGAATCTGTGACATGCAACACTGTTGTGACAGTGTTGCATGTCAGTGAAGATAACACAAGCAATGTCCAATAGGTGCCTTCAACATTTCTGAAACTATATACATTTTTCAAGGCACTGACAATAGCAAGGGATGTACTATTTGAAGTATTGCATGTTTCCTAAAAAAAAAATTGTGTATGATATAGTCTCATACACAAAAATTAAAGCTGTCTTGCAGGAAGATACCTGAAGAGCATGCACTTATTATCCTTAAAAAAATGCACTGAGGACACTATGAGCATCTCAAGAAATCCTCGATTATTTTTCAATTTGAAAACTTGCTGTAATCTTTGTTAATCAAGGATTATATATTACTAATGCTTTAATCCTCTATAGGCAACACTGACTTGCTGACAGCACACTTTTTAGCAGCTGAATTCCCTTTGGGCGTAGTTGTAGTTTTATAATATAGGCAGCTTATGTAAAAAAAAAAAAAATCAGGTCCGCACTCATTATTTTGTAGTCTTATGCAGAGATAAAATTAAAGGGTTGCTTCCAGCTGGCGAATGGATTGCTTTTTAGCAGAGTTGTGTGCCATCCAATTTCTTCCATGAAACGGGAACTTCTGAGTACAGAGTTGTGCTCCACTAAAGTTCTGGATGAAACTCATTGCAAGTTTCTAGACCCATACGTTTACTACCAGGGTGTTCTGAATAGTGGATGGATAGACAAGCTCCTCACCACACACTTTCAACAAACCCAATGGCTTCTGCCCTTTTGTCTACCCTTCCTCTTGAAGACAGAAACTAGACCCAAGTGCATGTTAACTTAAGTATTGTGTGAACCATCTTTTCTTTTATCAAAAATTTTGCTATTCCACTAATACGCTTTAAATTTACAAAGCAAGAGTGCAGAGTTAAGAGCTCCTAACAGTTACAGCACAACTAATCTGTGTCGTGGTCATGATAGTTTTATTTGTGCAATTAGGTGTTTTATCCACTTGTATTGCTGTTTTTATCTTCTTGTATTTATGTTTATATGCTATTTTAAATATTTTTATTGTTTTCTTACATTTCATTGTATACTGCTTTGAGCTTTGGAAAAGCTATTTAGACATCTTTTAAACAAACAACCCGGCCTACTAGTGTTTAAGAATACTGTAGTGGATCAGATCAATGTCCACCTAGTACAGCATTCTCTGCAAGAAACCTAGTAACCAGCAGGTGCCGACAGCCCACCAGAAAATCAAAATCTACTGCCTGTCCACCCTTATAACAGGATGAATCAGGGAAAAGAGGGCCTCTTTTCTCTGACACACTTCAATTTTTATCTTATGATAAAGTGGGAGAAATAAAAGGGACCAAATATTTAACAGTGAAAAGCATTTGTCTTCTCATTCACATCCTTGTGTGTCTGCCTTTCCCTCTGATGTACTTCAAGAAGCAGATATTAGAGTAGATGGAGGTAGGTGGTTTGATTCAGTCTGCAAACTGATCATTACTGTTCACTATTCTAGATCTATGAAACTGATATGAGAACAAAAATATTTTTTTTTATTTCCTATTAACGAAGGCTACATTAAGAGAACCAAAACATGGTAAATCTCACTTGGTGCAGAGACTCAGGACGAAGACTCCAGAAGTCCCATACCATGTCTGGATCTTTCAGATGAGTCTGTGGATTCCTCTTTTGGGAATGGATAAAGGAAGGAAACTAAATTCAAACACAAAATACAAAGAAAAACACAAAATTAGTGTAAAATTACCATTGGGTTTATTACTCATTCCTTTGCCCCTGTTGTGAATTAATTTTGAAAATGTTTCAGTAATTCAAACAGTAACTGATCAGTAATTGATCCTGAAATAAAACAAGATTCATATATCTATGAATAGACTGTGATGACCGAAGAAAAAAAAAATATAATTTAAGCAGGTGAAACAGGAAAAGGTCTGAATCCTGTAGGAAATGTTGTAGTTGTCAAGCTCTTCTGACAATATCATAACTGCTGCTTACTGTGTATTTTAATAGACTGAAACATACAGTAGTAACTGATTAAAAAATGCTGCTTTAACCTGAAGTGAGCTTCAGACAAAACAGACAACAATGGTAAAAACCAAAACCAAGGGCTCTTATAGGACTTGGTAAGAGGGGTGGGTTGGGGGTAGGTGGAAAGGGCAACTGGAATTGTGTAATTGGTTTTCATATCAGAACACTTTAAATATTTTTAAATACCCTGGGAGTTGGTGGTCCCCCTGCCCTGCATGCTGTTACATTTCCCTTTAAAGGACCAGATGTATACTGTGGGGGACCCAGTATCGTCCTTGGATTCTCAGATAGATATAGCCAAGAGTGGATTTAACAGTTTTGGCTAACCAGCTATGACACTCCTAGATTACAAATTATCTGACCACCAAGTCAAAGGTACCTGTAACATACTTTAATTGGGGTTGCCTTGAAAACTATTCAGAACCTTCATTTTGTGCAAAATGCAGTTACTCATGCAATTCTGAGTGAGCTGATGGAGCCACATGTACTAAACATCTGTTTCTGGGGATAATTCAAAGGGATTTAAAGCCTCAGTGGTCTGGGCCCAGGCTTCCAAAGGAATGTATACTCCCAAATCAGCCTTCCTGTACTCAAAGGCCTTCTGAAGATGGCTTTGTTCACAGTTCATCCCTTAGCTGACGTTAGGCTGGTGGGATCCAGAAGCAGAGTTTTCTCAGTGGTAGTACAGTACCCTTTCTTTAGAACCACCTTCCCATTAAAGTTCAACAGGCTAATTAGCCCTCTCCCCTTCACATCTTCTGGAAACGAATAGAAGTGTCTCTATTCCAAAACGCATTCAGAGTACGAGACTGTTGCTTTAGCCAAGTTTGTAATTTGTATCTTCTACTATGCATTCTTTTGTTTTTAACATTTATACTGAATTTTGTACTGTTTTATTTGTTTTCATTACAATCGCTTTGTCACCCTAGAGATTTTTGGCCATGAGACAGGATATAAATATGAAAACCTTTTAAAGTGTTGTCAACAACATTGCTATGTCAAGGACTACCTGAATTTGCTTTTAACGAATGAAACAGATTTTCTTTCTGCCCTTTAAATAGTTCTCTGTTTTATCCAGCATTATTCTGATTGCATTGCTGTCACCAAATAGTGGAGCTTAAATAGAAACAACGTAAGACCAACTCTGAAGGCAAGATTCAGGCAACATTCCATCTCAGTTCTATTGATTTTCATGGAAGAAAATAGAATTTAAATATTCTTACCTTTGCAGGATCATTACCAAATCTCAGGTTGAAATGAAATATCTAAAAGCAATTACTATTTCCAAATGACATAGGAGAAACAAAAGGCATAATTTTCTGTATTTTTTACTTCTCCGCAACTTTTTGCTATCTATTCCTACATTTACTCTATGCACCCACATGAATATACCGTATATCACAATCTCATCTAAGAACACAAGAAAGATCCTGCTGGACCAGGCCAAAGGCCTATCTAGCCCAGCATCCCATTTCACACACTTGTCAATGAGATACTTACTAGCATTGCATCTCGAATAAAGAAGATGGGAGTGTTGTTTCCAACAAGATCCCAGTTACCCTCTTCGGTATAGAATTTCATGGCAAAGCCACGGGGATCACGAACCGTATCAGCTGAGCCTGCTTCTCCAGCTAGAAAACAAAGCTTTACATTTATAAAATGCATACCAAAACGATAGTTGTCAGAAGCATGATGTGTCTAGGTTATACTTTTTTTTCCACACTGATAGCATTTTCAGCATAAACATGTTTCTCTGAAAAATCTTTTATCTTTTATGAAAAATTAAATCAAATTATTTACAAAACATGAATGTGAATTGACATATAGTCAGCCATCAGCCATTCACTACAAATTAAGTTATTACATTTTGACTATACAATAAAGAAAGCATGTATAATAAACTTTGCAAGCTATATATTTTACCTAGAGTTTAATAATGAAATTAAGAGTCCATTGTAAAATGTCACAAATAAACCCATTTCTCAATAAAACCCATTTCTCAATAAATCTGTCTGGTTGTGTTTCATTCCTTCCTGTACGGCCCTTGAGAAACAGGTCAACTGAGACGTAACTGCAACGCTTGAATGACAATCAAGGTTGCCTGCGTTATCTGAAGCTGAAGCGTGCTGAGGCGAACGCCAAAGAGCTGGACTGTGAAAGCAACATCTCGAATGAAGGGTTCTATGAAAGACTAGAACGTTATTATATTGTAAAAACCCCTTCGAGTTTAGAACAGCCTGCCCATGTACACCGCCTTGAATAAAGTCAGAGGAGAAATCCAATGACCAGAAAGGCGGTATATATAAATACTGTATATTATTATATTCTGTATTATTAAGGCTACCAGATCGTCGACCGGGACAGAGTGATCGCCCCTTAAGGGGGAGGAGCGCGGGCAGCCCCACCTGTGCTCCTCCCCCTTAAGGGGCGATCGCTCCGTCCCGGTCAACGATCTGGTAGCCCTACGTATTATCATAAACCATTCTGAAAGTGAAGGAATTTCAGCCACCACCACTCCATTAAATTATATACCCACCAATATGCCACAGTTAGAAGCTACTTGGGAACATTTTAGGTTTAAAGCAAGTCATGCAAAAATCTCATAACTGAAGAAGTCTCATATAAGGAATTTTTTTTCAGTTATAGCAAACTTAAAGTTCAGAAAATGATCCTATGCAACAACTGCACTCCCAAGTTTTACCTACTATATGCTTCCTGTTTTGGCCTGCTGAGATTTTGCAATGTAACATCCTAATTCTAACGTTACATTGCAAAACGTCCTAACATCCGTTAGCAGCAGCAACAACAAAAAACCCCAAAGCCATTCTTACAGAGTGTGGTCAATCACTTCTGGGAGGTGGGGGTTCTTTGTTTCTTTTGTGCTTGCTGTTTAGAATTGATAAGCAGTGACCACATGACCAATTTTAAATAAATAAATAAAATTGTGCATCAGAATTATGTTGGCACAGGAAGCCATGTGCTCATTCTGGATCAAAATTTGCTCATTAGTCATTCTGGATCAAAATTGAGTTCTGCCTGGATTTGTTGCAGCAGATTTAATTACTTAACGGGCAAAATTAATTGCTTCAAGTAGGGGGGCAGTAGGGTACAGAGACCTGGATTTAGTAAGTAGTGGAGGAACACTTTCCTACAGTTTATTTTGTTAAAAAAATAGAATCAAAGATATACATATTGAGAGAGCATCAAGAGATGCCACAACAGATAAAGCACATTGGAAGCATACATATATTCCAGGTACATAAATGATTATATTCCAGGTACATAAACGATTATATTCCAGGTACATAAACGATTTTTTAAAAGCCTTACCAACAGTGGAAAACCGGATAGCAATTGGAGTTCTTTTTCCAATGTGCTCAAATACTTTTGCTTTGCAATACTTAGTGATATCATGAGTCACTTCAAAATAGCCAAAAGCACCTGAAAAAGTAAAAATGCTTTTATTAAAAACTGAAGAGAAGCAGAAAACACACAATATAAAATATAAGGGCTTGGTAACAATATCAGATATGGTAGCTGGAGTACGGCAGTTTGGGAAAACTATATTCTATAGCATATTATCGCATGCAGAAATTAGAGATCCAAACAGGAGATGTAACATGCAATTCTATGCATATTTACTCAGAAGTAATTTCTACTGCATATTTAAATGAGCAATTTACTCTCAGATAAGTATCCACATAATTGAACTACAGAGTATCTAAAAAAACAAACATTTTAATGAGCTCTAATTCATGCAAACTTCATTGTAGAAAACCTGCAAGAAACATCTAAGAGACGCAACTGAGGAGATGTGTGGACCCATCCCCAGTTACACATGTTGATGGATGTCTGCAGATCCCCAGTCAACAAAGTCAGCCATTTAGATATGCCAACGGGGAACATTTTGAGCACTAATTCACTAACTGGGGGCCCAATCCTATCCAACTTTCCAGTGCTGATGCAGCCGTGCCAACAGGGTGTACGCTGTATCCTGCAGTGGGCGAGCATCAACCCCCTATGACAAATCATTGCTTTTGAAATTCCTCTCAGATTCAAAAGCATTTTGTCATACAGCATGGAGCTGCTGGACAAGAGCCACAAGTTCAAAGCAATCATGCGCATGTGGAACTGAGCAATTTTTTGAGTATTACTGAACAAACGATTACACTGTGTAACAAAAAATGTTTGTTTAATTCTAAATGTTTCTTATACAATTCAGACATGCTGATTTTTTTGTATCATCAAAACTGTTTTAGTTATGTACGTTCTCAAGTTCTCACGACCAGTCCAAATTTCAGAATTAAAAACATTCATATTTGCTAGGGTTTCTGGTCATTTATTAAAAAGATTAAAACTGCTTTTGTCCTAACGTTTTGCCGGAAACATTTCTGGCATCTTCGGAGGTTTGACAACAATAGGTACTGTAGTGATCTCCCAGCCATTTTGATCTTCCATTTAAAGGCCGTGATGCACTATCCGGTGTTAACAAGGTGCTAACGAGATGACACATGGTCACGTGCACTTGTTATTTACAGTGACCACGATATGGTGCTGACAAGGTGCTAAGTAATCGCTAAAGATAAATTTACAACGCAATCCGACTTAACTTTTTTGCCGGTGCAACCATCGGCCCAGCGAGAACGGGAGGCCCCAGAACGGAAAATGGATTCAAATCCCCTTTGAATTCTTCTTTTAGAGGGGATTTGAATTCCTTTTCCGTTCTGGGGCTTCCCGGTCTCGCTGGGCCAATGGTTACACCAGCAAAAAAGTTAAGTTGGATTGCGCTGTCAGTTATCTTAAATTTGGTGTTGGTATTGAAACGTCATCATTCACCTTTAAACCAGGGTAAACATGGCCACGACAAGAGGTTGTAAGCTCTCACCAAGTAGCGTAAATTGTGGCTGAACTATTGATGCTATGCCAAAAATAGCGGCAGTTTTTTAAATCATCACACCAAAATTAATCAAGATACATCAAAATATTCAGTGAAACAAAACATTCGAAGTTGTTCAATTTTGTTACACAGCATTATTTTCTCCCTTAGTGATCCAGCAGGGTGGTTTCCTGCTTGCATGTGTGAATTACCTTTCTAGAATGTGTCCACACATACAAAAGTGTGTAGTGTGGGATTTTTTCCTGACACGCCTTTTTTCCTCCTATCCAAAAGCTGATACCACCGTTGTGAACCATCTATTTAATGGAAGGATTCTTGTGCACAGCAACGTGTACATGGGCTGCTTCTATGTACAGCAGCGGTGGGGACCGATCCGGCCCGCGCGGGACTGGAGGCTCTGCCACCTCCTCCTTTTGAAAGCAGCCTTCCTGTACCGGTGCAGATCGCCGCTGAGGCAGAGAGGGCGATCAAGACAACAAGATAACCTGTTTCCTGTTGTCACTCACTTGCACCTGGCACAGAGAAAACCTACTTCTAAAACCAGGAGGCTGAAAATCTGTTGAGGGGTCACCTCGATGCCTAATCCTTTTGAAAGCGGCCTTCCTGTACCTGTGCAGATCGCCGCTGAGGCCGAGAGATTGCCCTCTCTGCCTCAGAAGCGATCTGCGCAGGTACAGAAAGGCCGCTTTCAAAAGGAGTAGGCGCGGGAAGGCAGCAGCAGCGGCCTGGAGCCGAGGAGCCTGAGGTAAGTTGGAGAACGAGTGGGTGGGGGTTCGGAGAGCGAAGGGTGGGTGGGATGGAGAGAGAAAGAGGGAGAGAGAGCAGTGGGTAGGTGGGTGGGAGAGAGCGAGCGAGCGGTGGGTGGGAGAGCGGTAAACTCTCCGGGGGGAGGGTCAAATTTGCGGTGGGGGGGGAAATTTTAGACGGCCTAACGGCCGGCCCACAACAATTTTCCCCATGGGAAAATGGCCTTCCACCGCAAATAGGTTCCCCACCCCTGATGTACAGGGATATCTGGGTCAGGACGTACATGCTTCGTTATGCAATCAACCTACAGAGCTGATAATACATTGGTAAAAATTGTAAAGAAATAACATTCTGCTACAGGTACTAGAAATCTACATGTATTTATTCTTCAAGGAGACGTTCTACAGTAACCTTGTAGCTATTTCAATAACCTATGTGCTATTTCACATACAGTACATTTATAAAAAGCTAATCAAAAATATTGTGGGATTCAGATAGAGCAGGGGTGGAGAACCTCCGGCCCGCGGGACGATCCGATCCGGCCCTCACTGGACCAGCCCGATCCGGCCCACGACCGGAGGCTCTGCCGCCACCCGCCACCTTCCCGCACCGCTTCCTTTTAAAATCGGCCTTCCTGGACCTGCGCAGAGCGCGATGCCGGCCAAGAGGGCAATCTTGGCCTCAGCTGCGCTCTGCACAGGTCCAGGAAGACCGATTTTAAAAGGAGGAGGCGCCGAGGTGACGCGTCACCTCGGTGCCTACTCCTTCTTTTCAAAACGGCCTTTCTGTACATGTGCCGATCGCCGCTGGGCTCAGCGGCGATCGGCGCAGGTACAGAAAGGCCGTTTTGAAAAGGAGGCGGCGCGGGAAGGCGGCGGCCCGGAGCCTGGTAAATTGGAGAGTGGAGGGAGGGGGCTCGGAGAGGGGTTGGTGGGAGGGAGCTGAGCGAATGGTGGGTCGGTGGGAGGGAGGGAGCTGAGCGAGAGCGAGCGGTGGGTGGGTGGGAGCTGAACGAGCGGTGGGTGGGTGGGAGGGTGGTGGGTGGGTCCTGTAAATTCACCGGGGGGGTCAAATTTGCGGTGGGGGGCAAAAATTTCGAACTGCCTAACGGCCGGCCCGCAGCCAATTTTCCCCATGGGAAAATGGCCCCCCACCCCAAATAGGTTCCCCACCCCTGAGATGGAGATTCAACAGAATGATTTCATAATTTATATATAATTATTTTGCAACGTTGCAACTGTAAGGGAAAGAAAATGTAAGACAGGCCACTTAAGACGGAAAATTGGAGTAAAGATCATTACAGCCAATTACAAGTTCTGTGAACAACTTTCGTTTCCTGTTCTTTTTGTATACACAATAATGTTACACAATACTACAGTTAGACCAGGTGTTCTCAACCTTTGGAGGCTATCATGGTCCAATTTTCTGAAGTACCCCCTGCTAATTAACTGCTAATTAATTGGATCAATCAATTAATTAAGTAATTGATCGTTAAATTAAAAAGTACTAAAACAATTTTAATGTGAAAAAATGTCTTATTTAATTCTGTGTGTGTGTGTGAGAGAGAGAGAGATGCAAGCATCTCTTTTTTCTCCAAGTCACACTTCCCAAAATCAGCTCCTCCCCCACCCCACCAAAGTACATTTTCCAAAGTACAAAAATAAGCCGAAAACCAAAATCAGAGAGACAGAAGGGCTCCAAAAATAATTACAAATCCATGTTAATTAACACTTAATTAGCTGCTGATGGGGCAGATAAAGGGCAGGGCTTGACGTACCCCGAGCAAGAGGTCCGCATAACCCTAGGGGTACCTGTACCACAGGTTGAGAACCTCTGAGTTAGACCATAATCTTTAACACTTCACTTTTAGCAAGAAGAATGAAAAACAGTCTCATAAACAAACCTGCTCCTTTGGCATGCACAACTCTTTCAGGAATCCTCTCTCGGTCAAAGTGTGCCATCTCATCCGTGAAAACCACATCCTGAACCACAAGAGGACCTCGTGGACCAACAGTCATGACATTCAACTTGTCTGCTACTGGGATTCCTGCACCTGTAGTTAAGGCATCTGGTTTCTAAATTCAAAAGGAAAATCAAAATTATAACAATAAAAAACACACTCAAACACCTGCACATTTTAGGGGGCTATATCCAACAACATGGTTTGGTGATATGACAGTTATATGACACAATATTCTTCCTGAAGACAAGGGAGGGAAAAAATCACTTTCTGCATCTATTATTTCATAAGAGGAATCAGAGATTAACTTTGTATGTAAGAAGAAACTAAATGCAAAAAGACCAAAAGATGCATAAATGAAAGAGGAATATTTGAAACTGTCTGCATTAAAATTTCAGGCAAAAATGCTTAGGAACATCATCCAGTTGCCCTCCAAGCCTTCAGTTACATCAGATTTAGAAAGTGTGCCGTAATTAAGGACAGAACAATGCTTGTGTTTCATTTACAAGCTTTCAAACTAACCTTAAGCAAAACAGTATTCTTGATTTTCAAGGGACACGTGAAAAGCTAATAATTGTGTGACTGCCTGAAGCATGAAAAGTAATTAAATTTCATGTATTTTTAATCATACATAATCCACAACATTTTAGGTTTATTACTGAAAGTCAAGAAGTGTCTTGACTACTTTATCAAACTTATTTCCTTAGGAAACTGCTCTGCATTGAAACATCTACATCCTTTTGCCTTCTCTCACCATTCCCGAAACCAGAGGCAAATGCTGTGCTTCCAGCACACAGTCATCAACTGCAAAGCTGACAAATCTTTCTCAAGTCTTTCTCAAAATTAGCTGGCCTGGTACACTGTAGGGCACAGTACTGTATTATTCTTATGGTGATTTTTTATTTTTAGAAGTGAGCAGGTTACCCTTTGACAGTAACATGTTCAGAGTCTGGCAATTTTGAGTAACAGTGATAGTTCCTAATCTTCAGCAGCAGGTGCAGTACTTCTAAAAGGCAGTAATTAATATAACTGAAGTCAGATAAGTAGGATAACAAGCTGTGTCACAATTGTGAAATACAGTGGGATAATGTCAGACTTCTCAGATTAAATTAACAGCTATAATCTTGCATTAATTTTTAAGTTTCTCCCACAGTAACCACAACTCCACCCGCTTGAGCACATGAGCTTTATGGAATAACTACAAAGGGCAGATCCATCCAATTATAAAGGCTTTGTTTGCACCTTTACAGAGTCTTCAAAACATTGAGAGTTAAGTAGTAGTATTTGTTTGTAATGGCACATTAATAAACTACACCTAGATTCTTGATCACCTGACTAGAGTTTGAAAAACTTCAAGAGATCATAGGCCACCCCATCTTGGCAAGACTCAACAGTAAAAGTTGTGGATGTTTTTTTAAAGTGTTATTATTGCCTATCACAATGAAAAAAATTATTTGATTATTAAAATAGCATCATTCCTGTTCTTCAGTCCTTTTATAAATACCAAAGCTAGGTTCCAATGCCACCCTGGTTACCTGCTACAGAAATTAGCAGTCATGGACTCCATGCTCCTCCCCCTTTCCCCCACCACACATGATAAAGAAAACTTTTGCTTTGAGTTTGGACTAAGCCACAGTTCCATGTTATGCTCAAACTCAGGGAACTGTGGTTTAATTCTAACTAGTTTGTTACCAACCATGATCTATCTTAAAAAAAGAACTCAAAAAAGGGAGACAAACGTACTCAAATTGCATCTTACTACTTCAACAAAACACTATGCTACAGTGTTTAGACATTCTATGTGTGATCAAGTACAGGGGGCCCCCCATATCCGCGGATCCGCTATCTGGGATTCAGTTATCCACGAATAGCGGATCCCCCCCGCATGACCCCACAGGCACTTACTTTTACAGGAGAAACCTCTGTTTTTTCTTCAAAAGGTCGAGTGAGCAGCTTCCTTGCAGGACTCCTCACCAACAAGACTTCGGTGCTAGAGAGTCTCAGCAACCTCGCTGACACTCTCTAGCACAAAAGTCTTGGTGAGGAGGCCTGCAAGGAAGCTGCTCACTCGGCCTTTTGAAGAAAAAACAGGTTTCTCCTGTAAAAGTGCCTGGGGGGGGCGGCGTGACCCCCCGCACTCTCCACACACACCCCAGGCACTTACTTTTACAGGAGAAACCTCTGTTTTTTCTGCAAAAGGACCGGAGTGAGCAGCCTCCTCGCCAACAAGACTAAGGTGCTAGCTAGAGTCTCAGCAAGATTGCAGAGACTCTAGCTAACACCTACTCTCCGAAAATAAGACAGTGTCTTATATTAATTTTGGCTCCAAAAATGCAGGAGGTCTTATTTTCAGGGAGGTCTTATTTTCCCAACCTGTGGGACCCCCCCCCCCCAGGCACTTACTTTGACCGATTAAAGCTTCATTCTTTCTCGAGGGTGCAAGGCTCTTCAAGGTCTGGAAGGCCTGCAATTTAGTCCTCCACCATAGAGAAGATGTGCTAGAGAGGTCAGCAAGGAGGCTGCAACCTTGCAGAGTCTCTCTAGCATGTTGTCTCTATGGTGGAGGACTCAAGTGCAGGTCTTCCAGAGCCTTTCACCCTCGGGAAAGAATGAAGCTTAAATCGGTCAAAGTAAGTGCCTGGGGGGGGGGGGGGGGAAATCGCATCTGTCTGGCTGATGATCCTAGCTAGTTCTTACTTTCAGGGAGGTTTTATAGTTATGAGTGCCATCAAAAATCATGCAAAAATGACAGTAGGTCTTACTTTCGGGGGAGGTCTTTTTTTTTTAGGGGAAACAGGGTAAGTCTTGTTGGTGAGGTCTGCAAGGAAGCTGCTCAATCGGCCTCTTGAAGAAAAAACGGAGGTTTCTTCTGTAAAATTAAGTGCCGGGGGTGGAGGGTGCAGGGGGGTTGTGCCGGCCTGCGGGGGGCTCCAGCCCGCAGGGGGCTCTGAAAACTGCAGAGGGGGCATTCGCCCCTTTCCGCAGTTTCAAGTATCCACAGTGGGGACTGGAATACGGCCGTAATTTGAGGAGGAAGATGCAGAAATGGTTCCAATTCTTTCATTGGTAGCAAAGATCTGTTTAGCATCCTACTGGAAAAAACAAAATGCACTTATGGCGATCGACTGGATAAAGAAAACTTGAGAAATAATCATGCTAATTGAAGTGACATATTATGTAAGAACTTATAACTTTAAAGATTTGTGGAATAGTGCCTCTTGTTTTTGATTTATGGAAATAAATACAATAAAGTAGAACCATATGTATATCTTTCTTTGATACAGATTGACAATCAGACCTGTAACAATTTATTATATTTTTAGAAATTGATTTTAATTAACAAATACTAGTGAAACAAAACAAAATGCTTCCCCTCCTTCTGTTTCACATGTGAAAGAAAGAGGAGAGGGAAGGGAGAGTGTATGAGCCGGCAGCTCTCCAACACGTGTCCCCGTAGCAGGAAATCATGGTTTCCTATTATATCTGAACCCAGCCTTAGTAACATTATAAAAGGACAGAAGAACAGGAAAAACAATGCACTAAATGTTCTTTATTGTGACAAACAATAATGGAACTTACTTTTTTTAGTTTCCTAAGCATTAGGTAAAGGTAAATGTGACCCCTGACAAAAGTCCAGTCGTGTCCGACTCTAGGGTGTGGTGCTCATCCCCATTTCAAAGTCGAAGAGCCAGCGTTGTCCAAAGACACCTCCGTGGTCATGTGGCCGGCATGACTCTCCTTGCCGCAGTGCGTAGCATGCAGCTGGAACACGGAGCATTAATGAGATTTAAATGTTGATCTCCCGACTGCATAGTAGAAGTTAAAAACTGGAAGCTGTAGATACATCCTAGTTCAGCAAACAGCAATATCATGTAGAAATACAGACATAATAAACTGTTTTCTAGGAAGAAAAACCCTGCATCCAGAAACACCGGAGCTCTATCAAATTATATTTACACTGTGAACAGCTTCATTCAGAGAAACCTCTTCTTGAAACTAGTGGCCACGTGAAGCATAAACAGAACACTCAAACTCAATCGAGGACTCCTTTCTCTCCACTGATGAAATTGGTGCTGTGAGATTCTGAAGTCCCCTCAAAGTGGTAATCTTATACCCTGTTTCCCCTAAAATAAGACCTCCCTCGAAAGTAAGACCTACCGTCATTTTTGCATGATTTTTGATGGCACTCATAAATATAAGACCTCCCTGAAAGTAAGACCTAGCTAGGATCATCAGCCAGACAGACGCAATTCCCCCAGCACACACACACCCCGGCACTTACTTTGACCAATTTAAACTTCATTGTTTCCCGAGGGTGAAAGGCTCTGGAAGATCTGCACCATAGAGACGACGTGCTAGAGAGTCTGCAAGGTTGCAGCCTCCTTGCAGGCCTCTCTAGCACATCGTCTCTATGGTGGAGGACTCAAGTGCAGGCCTTCTAGGCCTTGAGAAGCCTTGTACCCTCGGGAAAGAATGAAGCTTCAATGAAGGAGAGCCCACTAGTGCACAAGGCAGCTCTCACAATAGAGCACTCAAGGTTGGTGTAGAGACCACACTACTTTGGAACTTAGGGGGCTGTAGCATAAGCCAGGCAATGGGCAGTTTTAGAATACTGTGCCGATGGCAAGGAATAGTTGTTTTGGGACTTGCAGCTCCAGTCCTGTGGCAAGGGAAATCTATTCCAGAATGGAGAGGATTAGTGTAAAGGCACAAATAATGCAGCATAAAAGCCAGGAAGGGAAAAAAAACCACTGGCACCAGTAAAATGGCTGAAACCGCCACTTAGTCCATGTTTGGGTGCCTCACCACGGGTGGCAAAGAAGATTGCAAAGGAGAACATAGTCCCTGTCTCAGGATTTAGAAACAGTGACCTCTCCATAGTACTGTGCTCAGCACAAGCCACCTGATAAACAGAGGACAGCAGCAGCCATATTTAAGCCTGGGCTACATTGTCCACGGCTGCGTCGGCGGCTGCGTTCCGTGTCCCGCCCCCAGGTCAAACAAAGGCTCTGATTGGCCGGACGTAGCGCGAACGCGGCAAAAGTCGAGCGTTCGCGCTACGTCCGGCCAATCAGAGCCTTTGTTTGACCTGGGGGCGGGACACGGAACGCAGCCGCCGACGCAGTCGTGGACAATGTAGCCCAGGCTTTATTGTTGCAGCTGGCTTGTGCTGAGAGATGAGAGAAACAGAAAGAGAAACAGCTGCTAGAAGTAATAAGCAGCAACAAGATGAACTGTCAAGATATCAGGTAGCCTTTATTAAGCAAGTACAAAAACTGATAATATCCTTGGAACATCAGCCACAGTTGCTGGAACAAAAACAAGTTGTTTAGGAGTTTAACCAGGGAAGATATCCAGTTGAGTGGGGAGAGGGATAAAATGTATCACTAAGGAAAGAGCAGACCACACCTGACTGCAAATGTAAACCGCAGGTAGCCAACCTGCAGAAAACAGTGAAGGAGCAGGCTTTGCAGCTTGCTTGAGTTGGGGGTGGAGGATTTTGACTCTTATGTGACAATCCTGAGTTGTGGGACTCCGGGTGCCATAATCCAGTAGATGTGGTAGCCCTCACCCAGATTTCACCTACTATTTCAATCCCCAGAGGGAACCACAACTGCCGAAATGGATTCTGAGTAAACTTTGCAAATGGCACAAAATCTTGGGCCATACAATAAGATGGACCCCTCTATCCAGGTGCTGGAAGGGTATACAAGGAAGTGTTGTTGCTCATCCTTTGACCTTGGATGAGATAAGGCACATTTTTCCCCTCACAACCCCTGGACAAGAGAAACTGAGAACGATTTCAGGAGCCTACAAGGACCCAAGGGCAGCTATGGTAATTGTGCAAAAGAGTGCTTAGTCTGGGCTATTCAAGCAATTGATGCTTATAAAATGCAGGAAGGCCTGACACACACACTTTTAACAGGGAGGAAGATGCTCCAAGAGAAAAATACTAGGATAGCACAATGGGTTTTATTGTTCACACATAAGGGTTTCACAAGCGAGATCCTGTACAAACCAGATTTGTTATCAGCAGCCTTATCAGAGCAAAGGAGAGAACATAGTTGAGAATATGATGCAAGAGGAGAATGAATAAGATGATGATGAATATGATGAAACAGGAACAAGAGTGAATCTCCCGGAAATAGTGCAGCAGGGGAAAACAGTGTGATTTACAGAGAGAGCGAGCAGTTATTCTAGACACCTGAGGTAACTGAGTGAGAATAGGGGAATCAAATATTATAGGTACAACTGGGAACAAGATGGGTGGTGTGCCGCAGGCAGCAAACCACTGATACATGAAGAAAAAAGGAGGCTTAAGAACAGCCTTGCTGGATCAGGCCAAGGGCCCACTTAGTCTAGCTTCCTGTATCTCATAGTGGCCCACCAGATGCTCAGGGAGCACACAAGGCAACAAGATACCTGCATCCTGTTGCCATTCCCTTGTATGGTAGCAGAAACCATGCATAAGGTTTGGTAGACTGTTTCTTGGCCAAAGTAACAGAAAATGGTCCAAAGGATAGCGGGCGACTGTTTGCAGTGTACAACCATGAACCATAAGGCCTTGCCCTAGCTGGTGCTACTAAGGGGTCAGCAGAATAGTAGCCCTTGAGGAGTCTGCAAATGGATTACACAGATTTGTTTCATCTGGGTAATACCTCTTGGTAATAACTGGTCTTTTTCAAGTAGGGTGGAGCCCCCCCCCCAACCAGAACCATCTTGGCTGCTAAGACATTTTATCAGGAAGTGGTCTGTAGGATTGACATGTCCCCCTCCGGGGTGCCTGAGTTAGAGAGGAGGCAGCCTTCATAATCAGAAGTAATGTAGCAGTTGTGCAAGGACTGGGGATTAAACACTGTCTTTGAAAGAGCTTCAGAGTTATGGAAAGGGTTAATGATCAAACCATTAAGATGGCTCTAAGGAAACTATGCAACCAGGATGGCCCACATGGGTGAGCACACTCCTCACAGCGATAGCTGTACTAAGGAATAGCAGCAGATTGAGCCCTGGGTTCTCACCCTACCAGACGCACCTATAATGTGGGGAAATGTTTTTGAAAGGATATCCCCCCTCTGAGCCTCACAGGGATTGCATCAAAACTCTGTTACTGTCATGATGCCTTTAACCTGCACAGTTCTAAAAGAAAAAAAAAAGTTTATGCTGCCTGTGTGTGCTTGTAGTTACTTGAGGAGTAAGTCCTAGAAGCTTAAACACACAACCTGAGCATACTAGAATTAGAAAAGAAAAACAGCTCTCCAGTGCTTCTAGCGCTGGAAGGTGAAAAACTAACGCAGCCCAAGTTTATGCAGCCTGAAGGAAGGGGGCATGAAGGGCCATTGCCCTACTTTTGCCCCCAACGCTTTTGCAGCTGTTGGTATAGGTCTGAAGAGTCCATTTATTCAATCTGCATGCAAAGTAAACAAGCTGAATGTACACGTAAGCACTGCAGGTGATCTGTGCATCCATCCTGTCATGTTTAAATTGGAACAATCAAGACAACTATTATATTACCTCTTCCTATTGTCATTGAGGGTACACATTGTACTATATTTAAAACTGGTTCATGCACAGCCTAGGCTGTGCAACTAATATACAGCATGATGCAGAAGTAAATGTTGAAATCACATGCCCTTCACAACCTCAAGTATAACCTTTAATGTGAACTAGTGCCTACATGGTTGAGGCCTCAGCTGTATGCCTCACACTTCCCAAGCATCACCATGTAAGCAATTTAAATGCTCAGGGGATGTATAATCTAGCCCTTTTACCATGGATATCCTATTCATAGCTGCCCACCTTCACCTCCTGTTCCTTAGGAAATCTGAATTATTTGCCAGGTGTATAAATCATAGTTTTGCTTACCAGTACAAGCGTTCCTAATGTTGGCTGAATAGTGCCTTGCACTATTGCAGAATCATCACTCATGCAAACAATTCAGACAATTTGCTTCTCATAAGCAGAGAAATAAGGGGCCCAATTATGACAGGTCACTGGAACTATACAGTATATTAAAAGGCACAATATAGCTCATCTATAATCAAGTTGCTGTAAGAAAAAGAAGCGACTTTGGCTACAGAAGAGTTTCTTGCAGTTAAAAAAGCTGCTTGGGATCTAAAGAGCAGCCAATTTACACAAACTTGTCATCCCTATGTCAGGATGATCTCTACTATTTGGGCATTGTTTTATAACACACAGTTTTGAGTCTGGGGGGGGCAGGGATGGAATAAAAAAAGAGGGTCCACAAAGACACAGCCTATGGTCCCATATCTGCGGATCTGCTTATCCGCGGTTGGCTGAGCTCCCCCCATACCCATTACCTTTATTTTTATAGAGCTGGCGCCAAGCTCCTGCGTTTCTTGCTTAACCAAAACATTATATGCAGCCTGCTGCTTATAGCGACAAAGCAGGCAAACTGCCTGCATGCCAAGAAACACTCCGTTTAAACAGGAAGCTGCTTCATCACTATAAGCATGCAGCTTACAGTTTAGCATTTTGGTTAAGCAAAAAAACACACTGACCTGGCGCCAGCTCTAAGAAAAAAAAAATGTAATTGGCCTGCGGGGATAGCGTTCCCCGGTATCTGCAGGGGGACCCAGGAACCTATCCCCCACGGATACCAGGGCCCTACCGTACACTTAAAGCATGTCACTAGATCCATGAAAGAACAAACTTGGTCACTATGCAGCGATTCATAACCAGTTCACTCAACAGTTACAAATGAGACACAACAGAACTGGCACAGCAGTACCTGACTTATAATATGCAGTCTGAAAAAATACAATAATGAGAGCTCAGCCAAACAGGACCTTGAGTGTCACAAACTTTTACACACCACCATTTTCAGCTATTTGAGAGATCACTTCAAAAAGGCATGACAGAAATATACCCATCGTCTTGGCAGTCAAATAAATGCACCAGCACAGTGTATTGCAAAACTGGTAGCGCATTGCAAAACTGGTGGTGACAGCCCAGATGCACACCCAAGCATACACCCCAACGTGTCTCCATGGAATGCATGTGTGAACATACATTCCTACATGCATCCAAATGCAGGATCAAAGATAGTTTCCCTGCCAGCTCTCATGATGTGGTAAGCCAGCGTAAGCATCTCCATCATCAAGGCAATTGGGAAACGCTTCATTTTACCATGCTATGCAAAATGAGCAGGAAATGAAATCAACTTGCAGAGCAAGATGACATGAAGCATCAGCGAAAACGTCGTTCCCCCCCAACAAAAATGCCTCCTGTTCACAGGAGAAAGAGAGTCGGGATATAACTTGTTCTGTTTTAACACATACAAATACTGTTTTACCCAAGTCAGAGTTAAAGAGTCTAGAACAGGGGTTCTCGACCTGTAGTACAGGTACCCCTAGGGGTACGCCAACCCCTGCCCCTTATCTGCCCCATCAGCAGCTAATTAAGTGTTAATTAACATGGATTTTAAATTTTAATTATTTTCAGAGCCCTTCTGTCTCTCTGATTTTGGTTTTGGGCTTATTTTGTACTTTGGAAAATTTACTTTGGTGGGGTGGGGGAGGAGCTGATTTTGGCAAGTGTGACTTGGAGAAAAGAGATCCTTGCATGTGTGTCCCTCCCTCTCTTCCCCCCCTCTCTCTCACACACACTCACACGTTAAGACATTTTTCACATTTAAAATTGTCTTAGTACTTTTTTATTTAACAATTATCTAATTGATTAATCCAATTAAATAGCAGTTAATTAGCAGGGGTACTTCAGAAAATCAGACCTTGATAGGGGGTACCTGGGCCTCCAAAGGTTGAGAACCCCTGGTCTAGAAAATTTCCAGTATAATCTGTCAAAAAAAAAAAAACAACCCTCATGTATGCAAGACCACTAAAGAGTTCTGCACATTTAAATTCATTAGTGGTTGTGATCAAGAGGATACTGACAGATATTATAACTGCTTTGTATTCTCTCTTTTTAAAATTCATGTATATTAACCAATATCATGATTTTATTGTATGAAGTGCATCGTTAGTCACCCTGGGCATCCTTGGATGAAACAGAGCAATATAATATTCTAATAAAATAAAAATACCTATTATGTATTTTCAAAGCACAAAAGAGAATTTCCAGCACAAACTTAAAACCTAAATGTGCAAGTTTCTATAATGCTGCATTGTGTCTTGCAACAGTATAGACACAGCAATTACATGCACTGGCGTCACTACAGGGGGGCGGAGCTGTAAGTTCTTCCGTGATCGGAGCCTCCGTTACACGGAAGAACGAAGCCCCCCGTCCCCGCGCCTTCCAACCCATTCAAAGTGGTAAATGCACATTGTTTTCACCACTTTGAATGGGTCGGAAGGCGCGGGGCGCTTCGTTCTTCCGTGTAACGGAGGCTCCGATCACAGAAGAACTTACAGCTCCGCCCCCCCCCCGTAGTGACGCCAGTGGTTACATGCAATGTTCCCTCTAATTTTCCCCCAGAGTATGGTGGCTGCATGGGGAGTACTTGGTGATGACATCATCATCACTGCACTCAGGACCACGAAAAGGGAAGTTGCCCAGGGCTATGATTAGAGCCGAGAGGCCATGCAGCTTGCAGGAAAGGCTGGTTACATGCTTGTGAAAGTCAAGTGTGGCAGGTATGTTCTATTGCAGTGCTTCAAGTGGGTCACAGCCCGATGCACGGTGGGTCACACAGTTGGGCCCTCCCACCTGCCCTTGCGTACAGTTGGTTCCAAATTGGAGTCCTTTGGAAACAAGTGGAGGCTGCTTCCAGCTTGCGACCTACCTTTGAAAGCTGCTCCTGCATCGCACCGGGATCAGGACGGCCTCTGGAAGTGAATTCTGGGTTACTTCCAGTTTCACAAATGCAACTTCTGGTTGTGTCTGGAGGCCTTCTGAGGCCTCTGGAGGCCATCCCAGGCCCGGCGCAATGCTGGTGCAGCTTCCAAAAGGGAGGTTGCAAGCTGGAAGCAGGAGGGCAAGGTGGGTCGTGGCAGCAGTAGATTTGGGGGCTGCTGCTCTATTATGCATCAACATTAACAGGTTATTACTATGTGTCTGAACAAACCTAAGTGCTTACAGGTAGCTTTTGGAGACAGCCTTTGGGACTTTATTCAGGGGAGCCATCTCTATACTTTTCACCCATTTCCACCCACATCACAACCCTATGTCTACCCACAACTACATAAGTTACCAATGTTTTCAGATACTGTACGTTATTAAGCGCATTCATTACCGAGGGAAGGGAATGGAGGTCCTAATTTTACCACTTCAAAAATTGTATAGCTGCAGTTTGCCTTCCCACTTGCAATGGAATCTCAAACAAATTCAACTGATTCCCCCCATCACTATATGATTTTGACTCGTCTTATGGAGAAAACCCATCATTCACCGAGGGAGCACATGCTTTGCAAGATGAAGGTCCGGTTCAATCCCTGGCGACATTTCCAGGTAGGACTTCAGAAGATTAATGTCTGAAACCCTGGAGAGCTGCACCAGTCAGATGGACTCAGTATAAAGTATGTGTTCAAGTATCCAGACCAGGGTGGACCAACTTTAAATGAAAATAATTTAAGTCAGAATTTAAAATCACTATTATCAAGACAGATTTCAACAATACCCAAACCAAGTTTTTCCTATTAGGAATTCATATGTAATTTTGTTACTACAATAAACAAAACATGTATGCTTTATATGTAAGCCACCTAGGGCATCCACAGCAGCAGGGGAAAGGTGGGGTAAAGATGAATATAAATAAAAGCATTGGTTTGCAACTAAATAGAGCCTTCATGCTACCTAGGAGCATAGTCCAAACTTTTGGTCATGCAGCATAGATGACTTTTGTACTACAGGATTTTTTCTAGTTAGACACAACTGTAAAGTTAATGGACTGTTATTAAATCCTTTTGAACACGTGCAATTGCATCAAACAAGATTGGGTCCTGGCAAAAAAAAAAAACCCTCCCAAAACTAATCACATGAGCCCAAAGGGGCTTTAGGTTTGTTTTTCCAAAAACCACAACCCCACCCCACTCCACCCCGGAAACTGCTTTTGAAATCGAAGGCAATTTCAAAGCACAGTTTGATGTGTCATGGGGACAATAATCTATTCAATGGAAGAGTAAAAAATCCCCTTCATTAGTACAAGTCCTTCAGGAGAGCCTAAGGATCTTGGCCAAAGCACTCAGAATTTCCAAAAACCGAGGCTGGTAGCTACTGGCCATTGGTGTTTTCTTGCCATGAGACAGAAAACAGATGTCTGTACTGTTTGCTTAATAGTCACAAAAAGTTTTAACTTGCTACAAAAATGCAATGAGAGCCAGCATGATGTAGTGGTTCAGGAGTTGGACTTGGACCTGGAAGATCCAATGGCCAAAGCACTTGGGAGGAAGATCCAGGTTCAAATCCCCACTCAGCCATGAAGCTTCCTGGGTGACCTTGGGCCAGTCACTATCTCTTAGCCTCACCTACCTCATAGGATTGTTGCGAGGACAAAAGGAGAACCACCATTATATACCACCCTGAGCTCCTTGGAGGAAGGGCGGTATAAAAATGTGAAAAATACAAAAATAAAAGTGTCATTTTCACAGTATATGACCACAAAAAATTATGTTCCATAGTTTAGTCTTTCTATGCAAAAAGCAGGTTTAATTCAATGAGTATGAAAGGGGCCTGAGTGTGAGCCAGGATAGTGTAGTGGTTTGGGAGTCGGACTTAGACCTGGAAAATCCAGGTTCAAATCCCCGCTCAGCCACGTAGCTTGCTGGGTGACCTTGGCCCAGTCACTATCTCTCAGCCCCACCTACCTCACAGGGTTGTTGTGAGGACAAAAAAGAGGGGAGGAAATATGTACACCACTCTGAGCTCCTTGGAGGAAGGGCGGTATAAAAAAATGTGGAAAAATAAATAAATAAAATATTCTAAGTAAAGGGATGAACATATATTTGTTCGCATTACATTTCATTTGCTTTCCTATCAATAGTTTATTGCTTTTAGTACTTTCCATTTTAATAAACTGAGAGAAAATATAGCAAAATGGGGAATAGATGGAGGAAGTGGGAAGGGGGGAAGTCAATTAAAAGAACACCACAGAGATGACTGACCAGAGGGTCCACAAAGACACAGCCTATGGTCCAAGCAAACAGGGACATGTATTCAAGTAAACAAATGTGTGTAAGCCTGCCAAGTTTCCAATTTTTGAATCCTATGATACAATGTAAATCTGTATTTTGCAACCAAGGATAAATCCTCTATTGGGACGAGTGGGCAATGCTTGCTTTTCCATTTTTAAATTAGTTTTGTTTAATAAAAGATACACTTAATATGAATGAACAGTATAAATAAAAAATAATTTTTAAATCATTAATCTATCTACTATGAATGAACAGTATAAATAAAAAATAATTTAAATCATGAATTTATCTACTTCGATCCAAACAGTTCTATTTTGATTTATGATTCAGTCTTGCAAATGAGGGAATATGCTGTATATTCACCTTTCTGAGACAAACAGATACAGAAGTCTCCAACTTTCAAAACTTAAGAGGGATCAATCTCAGACAGTAGGAAAACAGGTAATACAATGGAAGCACAATACAGGTTGGGTATCCCTTATCCAAACTGCTTGGGACAGGAAGCTGTTTGGATTTCGGATTTGTCTGGATTTCAGATTTGTCTGGATTTCAGAATACTGTATTTACATAAATATGAGATATCTTGGGTATGGGACCCAAGTCTAAACACGAAATTCATTTATGTCTCATATACATTTCATAGACAGCCTGAAGGTAACTGTATACAATACTTTTGATAATTTTGTGCCCCAGCATGACTTGCACTATGCCAGCCAGGTGCTGGAAAAAGTTTTTAAAGAGTCATAGCTTCCAAGATGTCTGGATTTCGGAATAGTCTGGATTTCAGATGTCCGTATAAGGTGCAATCAACTTGTATTTATTATAGAAAGGAATTTCATTAAGTCAAGATAGTTTTTAAGAAATAGGAGTACAAATTTCTTCCAGCATTTTGCAGGACCTTGATATTTTGATAGTCATATTAGGTGAAAACTTGCATCATAGGTAATCCTGGATAAATTACTTTTATTTATATGCAACCTTTGTTACAACACTCACACAACACTCATAGCCCAATCCTAACTAACTATACGGCGGCTGGCCTAGGGCCGCCCGCCAGATCCTATCCCCATTCCGGACTGCTCTGGAGCGGCCCCAGAGGTCTATTCAGGGGAAGCGGACATTCGTCCCCTTTCCCCAGTGTAAACCAGGGAAGGCCCAATGGGCATCCTTGGATTTCCACCAGCTATTTAGCTGCTGGAAGTAGGAGGAGGCCGTGTAACGGCCGAGCCGGCAGGGACAGGGATATGGCAGACACCATCCCCGCACCCTCCCGGGCCGACTTGGCCAAAGGCCCCCCTTCCTCGTCGCCTGGACCGCCCATGCGGCCGCCGGGGGATCCCTTACGTTCCTCCGGCAGCTGCATGGGAGTTCCAGCGCCGGAGTAAGGGCTGCTGGCCTAGCGCCGGCAGCCCTTACTCCCGAGTCATCACGAACTTGATTTACGGCTTATTCGCTACGGCTTCCAATGGCGGAGCACTCGCTCTGCCACCATGGATTTGAGTAGGATTGGGCTCTCAATGTGGTCAACAATGCAAAATTAAAACCATCCAAACTCTACAAATACATTGATTGATATATCATTTACACCAAGGAAGACTTCCTCTTCCCTCCCCTCCTCAACTACTGTACTTCTCCTATTATGGTACTCTCCTATTCTTCCCGCTCCAGCCTTTTCTTTCACTTTTATTCTCAGGATTATTTATGGGATGGACAGTACAATTAGGAAAACAGTTTTTTTAAAAAAAATGCTTAAACTTTAAATATTAAAATAATCCAAAAACCTGTCACTTAAAAATACTAAAACCAATACATCATGATTAAAAGCTTTTCTGAAAACAAGGTTCTCTTTCGAATTACTGCAGATCTAGGCAATATGTGAAAGGTCCTGCTTCTTAAAAGATGCCACATCAATTAGAGCAGGACCTCCTCAGGCAAACTCAATTGACAGGCTCTGGGGAGATGCCTGAAGAAGCTAAGCAGGGTCGACCTCTGTTCCCGCTTGGATGGGAGACGGAAGCTGCTGACGAACCTCGTAAAGACACTGAGAAGGCATCGTGAGAGGGTGGAATGCGGAGGAGTCAGCTAGAGAGAGAACATCTAAGACAACCATCCGAGGGTGAACTGCGGTGGACTGTGAAGCTTGGAAGCACAAGCACAAGCTAGAAGGAGGGCTGCACTCGGAAGGGAAAAACATCTCGAGCATGGAAGGTTCTATATAGGAAAAGAACAATATTGTAAAGACCCGTATCAGGTCTAAAGATAGCCTGCCTATGTAAAACCGCCTTGAATAAAATCTGATGAGAAATCTGATGATGAGAAAGGCGGTATATAAATACAGAAAATAAAATTAAATAAATAAGCCAAGTATTACTGGTGATCAAACAGTTCTGAAAAATTAGTATTTTAAACATTTATCTGTTTGCGGATATCATGTTCAATATTTGCACACACATAAGCCAGTAATCTGAACTTTAATGTGGTCAAAGTGTGGAAGTTATAATAAGAACAGAACTATTGCATAAGTCCAGAGCCCATATGCACTACACTGAACAACATGCGCTATACTTCAGCTAGCCTAGTGGTTAACTAAGACTTTCAGCAGAAGCTTTCTAATCCAATCAACACTACTTTTTATTATGCATACTTTGTGTAGCATTTATTTTTTTTATTATCCTGGACATTAAAACCTCTTATGGGTAACATGCACTGTTAAACTGTGTAGTTTGGATTTCATTGTGTTGCCCATATTTTCATGTCAACAAATTAGAGGATTTAAGCAAGTGAATCACGTCTTTTAACTGGTTAATAAGTTAAATTTAACAAATGTATACATTAAAAAACTTAAACATAAGTGAATTTGCAGATACTGAAGGGCAAGATATGGGTTTTTAAACCTTATTAGACCTTATGGGCTTGCCTTTTTTAAATACTGATTGCTGCTGGCTCTTTGTTCTCTCTCTCTTTTTTGCTTTCATTTTTTAAAAAAGATTTTATTTTAAAAGCTGCTTTGAGTGCTCTACAGGGAGAATAACTGTATAAATACAGTAAATAAAAAATAGTAACCAAACACTTTCACTCAATCTTAGAAAGGCCTTCTTTAATATATTTTCACTCTCTAACACCATACTGGAATAAAACAGCCAATGATGATGATAATGAGTGTATTCTTAACATGCAGCTTTGTCCTTACTAACGCATCAATGCTGGTCTAATTTTAATGCTTCTTTTGTTAAAATGGTTTAGAAAAACTGTAAACAAGCTAATTACTGCCTCACACACAATTCCCTAGCTGCACTTACACTTGCTTCTGCAGATTTTTTTAAAAAGCAAAATCAGCATGG
Source organism: Plestiodon gilberti rubricaudatus (assembly GCA_026170595.1). Lineage (NCBI taxonomy): Eukaryota > Metazoa > Chordata > Lepidosauria > Squamata > Scincidae > Plestiodon > Plestiodon gilberti. Next base: position 245,806,591 of record JANXHW010000001.1, on the reverse strand, counting down.
CCTGCCCAGAGTTAGAGAAAGTGTAGCCAAGGAGAAAAAGCTACAGTTTTATTATCCAAAAACAAGTTGGAAAACAGTTTCTTAAACTGTTGGCATAGAAAATACTGCTGACTCATCTGCTCAGTTTAGATAATTCTTGATAGCGTGATTGGGAAGATCATAAATAGGAGGTAAGCTTACTCACTCCAAGCCTTGTGTGTGGGTTCCTTTTGTGTGTCCTGCTTAGTGCTAACCATAGTTTACCATGGATTTCCACAAATTTCAACAAATTATAGGTAGTGCTTGCCCTCAAAATCAGATTCAAAGATCATAGTATAATAAAGAGTACTGGTAGTTCTGACTGGTTTGGAGGGCAATCCACTGACCATAGTTTGCCAATTTGATATCATGTGGCAAACTATGGATAGCATAGCAATACACAGAAAACAGAGGTGGAAGCTCTCCATGAGATGGGAGGAGAAAGCATAAAAGACTACATCTTGTTTTGGATCCTCCAAACCATGATCTGAATTGAACCACAAATACCTAACTTTCAGAACTAACTAGTTTGACTTCAAAAATGTTCAGTAAGGTTTCATAAGAATGACAGTTTGGAAAGCTATGGCCTCCCCTTTCAGTACACTCACTATTCCAGTTAACTGTCACTAAACACAATCATCAATCCATTTTGTCTTTATTCTAGAGTAGACCTCTGCAATTTATCTTGACTCCAACACAGCTTTTTAGCACTCTTTCATCTCTATTAGTAATAATAGTCTTAACAGTCTCTATTATCTACTGTCGTCTTCTATTCAATCAAGTCCCTTTGATTTCAATGGGAGAGATTTATGCACATGCTTCACTTACCCACTGAGATCCATGAAACTAAATGGTGATACCCAGAATAATAATAAATGTGCTTCACTTGATCTAGATTGTGATTTCTTTTTTTGTACTCCTGCACCTTTTGTCCTGCTGAATGGTACACATCAACCAGCAGTATCTGCTTGGGTCTCAGAGTGTATTTGTTTTATTAGTGGAAATAAGCATTTTGGCCACCTAATGCAAAGAGAGCTGGAGAAGACTCAGATGCTGGGAAAGACTGAAGGCAAAAGGAGAAGGCAAAGGATGAGATAGTTAGACAGCATCACCGATGCAACAAACATGAAAATGAGCGAACTCAGGAAGATAGTGGAGGACAGGAGGCCTGGCGGGATATGGTTCATGGGATCACGAAGGGTTGGACACGACTTAACGACTGAACAACAACAACAACTTACAAACAGTATCATACGTTCTCACACAGCAAGTCTCCCAACATTATTTACAGGCATTGATCTCACTTTACTCTCTGTTGTGTGCATGGCCATGTAAACACTTCTGGCAGGTGATCATCAGCAATTTAGACACAGTGCATGTAAAGCACAAATTGATTCCAAGATGAAATACAGTACTATTCCAAAGAGCAAAGTATCATTTGTGGTGTCTGCCAACAAGTACAATGTGGCACGAAGCAGTGACCAAATGCATGAGAGGGCAGAGCTCCAGTGGGATTTTAACATTTGTTCAGATAAGAGGAGTTTCAGCAAACGCAGCTCATCCCACAGGACAAGAAAAGCTCCACCTGCCAAAAATGCCTTCTCCTACACAGCTTTAATACCTAGAAAAAAACCCTCGTCCTTTGCATCCGACCCCCAACGCATCTTGAACGTTGCCCTGTTTTCCACTAGCAGCAGCCAACACTCCCTCGCTGGCAATGCAAGTTCTAACCTTATCCGATCCCATTCCGAATCTACGCCCCCCCCCCCTTCAGGGTAGAGAATGGACGTATCCACCAAAAACAGATTCCGCGGAGGAGAAAAACGGACAGCGACCACGAGCCTAGTGGAACGTGCAAACGGAGGAGGGGGAGGGCTATCCGTTGGTACCTGACCGCCTCGCTGCTCTTTCCAGTGCTGCAGCTGCTTACTAGCGTAGTCCGGACAGCCGGCCATTTTGTGAGAGACCCCCAGCCGTGAGGGAGGAAAATCAAGAAGATGAATAGAGGACGATTGAGTTTTTTCGGGTGGGGAAGGATGCGAAAAGCAGTAGGCGAGCAGCAGCTCCTCCGCACGCAGAGCCAGCGAAGCGAGCACCGCAGCTGCTGCTACCCGACGCGACGCCGACGGGCAGTGATATAGGGGAAGAATTCCACTAAGAGCCAAGCTCCGCCGCCTCCCTGGCCCCGCCTCTTTTCCCTTGTTGGTCACTGGTCCCTTCACTTAGCCCCTTCTCGGATTCTTACTGGGCTTATTATTAGGTAGTTATATAATCAGAAAAGGGGGGGGGGAGGATGTGTGAAGAAAGGGCAGGTCCGAAGTTTTGCAGAGCCTGGAGGGAAACTTCGAAAACAAAACTAGGCAAAAGGCTGTCGAACAGACATCCTTCTTCTTTTGGTGCGCAAAGGTTTACAGCCGTACTTTTCAGCTATACAGTACTGTGTACGCAAGTAAAAGTCACCTGACTTCCTTTCCTTACATAAAAATACTCAAGATATTCGATCCCTTCATGACCCAGTTCTTAGGGCAAAAGGCACAAAGCCCAGTTTTAAGTTTTGTTTTTCGTGTCTTTAGCCTTTGCATTTGCAGCAAGCTTTCAGATGAATTTGATAGGGCCAGATGATGTACTCCACGTAACAAAAGACACATTAAAAGCATCCCGAATTTTAAAACTCAGAACTTCAATTCAATGGGACTTCTTACTCTCAAGGACCTGTGCCCAGGCATGCAGTGACGTGCCTAGCCTAGACAGCATCATCGCTCATGTGTGATTTTATGAACGAACAACAACAAAACAACAACAAAACCCTGCCTGGATTTAGAAAGCCTTGGATGAACTCTTCAAAACACAACAATTAGCTTTGTAGAATTCACATAGTTTAGAGTTTAGCAGACAAGAACTGTCACAAGAACTGGGCAGAAGAGTCTGGCTCAGTCGGGAGAGCTGCCATCTTGTAAGCCCGAAGACCGGTGAACTTGACAAGTTCGAGACACGCCGCTGACAAAAAGCTGTGAAAAGCCTCCGGGAGGAGAGATAAGAGCTCCCACCTGCGTTGGTCGAGTGTGGGAGGCGCCAGCCAGCAGAATTATCAGACTGTAAAAAAGGATACCACCTGAAAAGTAGCCGTTCATGAAAGATTGGACATTTATATATTGTAAACCTGCTGGTTTACAATATATAAATGTCCTGGTTTAGGACAGCCTGCTGATGTACACCGCCTTGGATTAAAGTCTGAGGAGAAATCCAATGACCAAGAAAGGCGGTATATAAATACTGTACTGTATATTATTATATTATATATCTTATCATTCCCTTAACGTTTAAGAGCCATGCTGAAATACAGACATGCAAATTTGTTATGTCTACATGGGACTTTCATTGCCTTTTCCCACACACAAAAATATTCTGCATAAGAAATGTGAAACTCTCTCCTGGTCACGGGAATACTGGAACACTGGTGTAATGATTTCAAAACTCAACCCTTTTCAAGATGAGGGTTCCTGTAGCCTAGGTAGCCCAATTCAGATGCAAAACAGGGTGGTCATAAACTTTTCAACAGACAGAGTCGATTAAAAACGTTCCTAGTTGCTACTACAACCTGAGGTTTCAGTGAGGCAAGGATGAGTTCAGGAGCACTCCTAGACCTGAAACCCTGGGGAGGCCAAATCCATCAATAATACTCTTTGGTGCAATTTAGAAGTCAGTCCAAATGAGGGTTACGAAAACTTAACTACGGTTTGGCCTGATGCTGGAATGGACAAGCAATCATTATGGCCGGTGCCCCACCTCCACAGGCTGTTGCACCACTGAGGGGCAGATAACATGGCCTTGAGTGCTGAGCAGACAGAAAACAAAAGCACACAAACAGCTCTAAACCATAGTTTGCCTGTTGTACTTGACACAATGTCAGAATTGAGCTGGTCTCTGCACAGATCTAACGTATACCAAGTACTGCACTGCTCAGAACAGCTCTGCAACATTTTGCAGCTGAGAAAAAAGATTGACTACAATACAGTTAATCCATTTGCTACATGTAAAACACTACCTCAGCTATGCCAAATCCCCTGATTTATCACCACAGGCCTCTTTAACATTGCTTCTGATGAGGAGAATGCAACAGCAAAAATCTTGCTGCAAAGCTTCTGACGTTCCAGATCAAGGAGGACTAACTTCTGTAATGGGGAGGTGGGACTACCATATTCTCCAGACTGTGAAACAGGAGGCAAATTTTGCTGCATAACCCAACTCCCTCAGTTTCTATATTAAAGTTCACCAAGGTCTTGCAATACTGTAAGTCATGTGCCATTAAAAGCCAGGATGGTGTAGTGGTTTGGGAGTCGGACTTAGACCTGGAAGATCCAGGTTCAAATCCCCGCTCAGCCATGAAGATTCCTGGGTGACCCTGGGCCAGTCACTATCTCTCAGCCCCACCTACCTCACAGGGTTGTTGTGAGGATAAAAAGGAGGGGAGGAAATATGTACACTACTCTGAGCTACTTGGAGGAAGGGCGGTATAAAAATGTGAAAAATAATAAATAAATAAATTGTAGAATCTCTCAACTTTTGAACACAACATACCGTAATAGTCCTTATATAAAACTATTGGCACAATTGTTACCATGCTTTGACTGAAATCTGGTACATTGGTTAGCAGGAATCAGAGATAAAACTGCTTTGTGAAGCAGACTTATGAAGCCACCGTCACCATCCTTAGTTTGGAGAGCAAGAAGCCACCAGCAACTTGGTATGAGAGAGAAGAAAATGTAGTAGCAGCTGGGAGAAATCATGGGGAATAAGCATCAAACAACATGTTATGCAGACTTCTGCAGTTCTGTCCTTTAAATATAAACACACACACACCCAAAGCAGCCTCAGCAGGCTGTGAATCAGAGGAAGGCTGCACAGAGATAGGGTCTCAACTCTTTTTTCCTCTGGTTCTTTTCCAGCCTAAAGTAAACCTTCCCCAAACTCCATTTTCACTGGTAGGGAAAAGGTTACATGGTCTCCATATATTTCCATCTGTGATTGAAAAATTGACTGCTCCCTGCCTGCCCCTCTGCTCAATACAACCTCTCAAAGCTTGTTTGAGTTTAAAAAAAAGCCTCAGTCAGTAGAGAAAAGGACAGAACTCTACACAATTTGTACTTTGAACCTAAGAGTCATGAGCAAGAAGTTAACCTATTGCTTCTGCAAAATAAAAAAAACAAAGATGGGCCCAAATTCTCCTCAAGCAGAATAATAGTGCTGATAAAGAATTAGTATAAAGAAGCTCATACTATAGTGCTTCATCCTGCATGTTGAATGTTCAGTCTGTATACTTGTAAGAGAAAAACACTCATGCTGCATTTTGTACAGTACTGTACAAGGTAAAGGTAAAGGTATCCCCTGACAATTAAGTCCAGTCGTGTCCGACTCTAGGGTGTGGTGCTCATCTCCATTTCAAAGCCGAAGAGCCAGCGTTGTCCGAAGACGCCTCCGTGGTCATGTGGCCGGTGTGACTCTCCTTGCCGCAGCGCGTAGCATGCAGCTACATAGACAGTAAATGTCTATGTAAGAAAATGTAGTGTAAGGAGCAGTCCACATGAGAATACCCTGAAGAAAACATCCAAAATATCATGATACTTTCCTCATGAGATCATAACGCATTATGATTCTTTACATTCATTAATGGTATAATATTAGTAGCCTAGGGTATCTGTCTGTAAATGTGTGTCAGCATAAAGCAGCTCAAATTTAAATTTTGTGAGCTTATATATTTTAAGCATGGAGCATGTCTAGACCAGAGTACTGTATTAGTGCTGAACTAATTAGTCCACTTCATACTTTTTCTGTTCTAGGAAGTGAAGCTGTCTCTGTTATTGTTCTGAACACTAATCATGAAAGGCTGTAATTAAAATGTTGTTTGCATAAAATAGGGCATTCTTGTAACACATGTTTTCTGGAATGAACCATCACTACATCATAGTCAAGAAAGTTCAGTTTGGAACAAATTGTGTCTTAAATCATTTTTTGGAAGAAAGAATTTGGCCAATGTGTGTTTTTTTCCCCTAACAAAGGTCTTGATCTTTATATGGTTGTATGCAAAAAAAAAAAAAATATTTTAAAAATCCACATTCGTAATTTTGACCCCAGAAAGCCCCTTGCAGTAGCACTAGTAAGCTTATGTGAGTCCCCATTGGAATTGAGATGAGTGGGAAGGTGCAGTTATATTCATTCTGTGTCGAGGTGCCCAGGATCATCTTACACTGGATGAATGTGCATTCTGATGGCTATGTGCATACATGTGTGCCTCGGAGCCCAATCCTATGCATGTCTACTCAGAAGTCCCATTATAGTCAATGTGGCTTACTCCCAGGTAAGTGTGGGTAGGATTGCAGCCTCAGTATATGCCTAGATTTGCACTTATTATTACACCCACCCAACCCCATCCAGTGTCACCCTAGGTTTGTGAGGCATTTCTTTGGATCTACTGAATATTCTTTGCCCATGCTGGCAGCCCTGCTAGTGCATAGACTACCTAACTGCATATCAGAAACAATTACAGATTGTTTTGTAGTGCTGGGGTTAATGAATACCCACCAAAATGTTCTGTTCCTCACAGCTATTTAAAAAGCATAGAAAACATGATGATTTCTCCATGAAATACCCAGTCCAATATAGTTTGCATATTTTGAGTGCTATGTTCCTTTACGACTGTTTAACGAAGATAAAGACATATCAACTGCTTCCATACCACTAAAGCGTTTCATTTTTTAAAAATACTTTATTAACTTCACAGTCCTTATTATGTGACCCTCTCCCCATCACAAAAAATGAAATTGATTATACCCTAGTTTGTGCATCATGTATCACGTGGAAGCACAAACTAATATCACTAATGCAAAAATATGTTTAGCTAAACATTCTTTCTAGGCCCTTTATCATGTTGGGAACATCTTGTCCCACATAACCAAAAGTCATGTACATACATCATGTACAGAACATATTTGCTCTCCAAACTAAGGATGGCGAGAGAGAGGATGGGGATCAGCCATTTAGGAGCTCTATGCTAGTCCAATAGCACTTTTTAAAACGTACTGTATGAATGTAAACAAAAAGTATGATTTAAAACTAAAATTCATATCACAAACAGTTTTGAAAGTTCATCTACATATACATCTAGTATAGTATGAATTTTGAGATTTTTTTTCTCATTTAAAAAACATTCTATCCCACTTTTTTACCCCCTACAGGGGCTACTAGGGTGGCTTTCAACAAGGTATTAAAAATCAGACAAGACAAACTGTCATCGTCTTTCATTATTTTACTGCTTATTGCCGTGTTTTGCTATTTTATTTATTTATTTATTTTTCACATTTTTATACCACCCTTCCTCCAAGGAGCTCAGAGTGGTGTACATATTTCCTCCCCTCCTTTTTGTCCTCACAACAACCCTGCAAGGTGGTGTACATATTTCCTCCCCTCCTTTTTGTCCTCACAACAACCCTGCAAGGTAGGTGGGGCTGAGAGATAGTGACTGGCCCAAGGTCACCCAGAAAGCTTCGTGGCTGAGCAGGGATTTGAACCTGGATCTTCCAGGTCTAAGTCCGACTCCCAAACCACTACACCATTGCTGCTTGTGATGGTTTTATGGCTTATTGTTTTAATGTTTTTATATGTAGTGATTTTATATTTTTATTTTTGTTAGCTGCTTGGGCGCCCACAGTGTGTGTGCATGTGGGGGGGGGGGGGAAGGCAGTTTATAAATAAATAATAAAACAATCTTTGGACAATCTAAAATAGGAAAGTCAGATTTTTCTTTTTAAAAAGGGAAGGCTACCTCATAAGTAGGAGGCTAGTCAAAATTAAAAGGTCTTTACTTTCTGTTTAAAAGCTGCCAGAGAGGAAGTCATCTGTATTCCCTGGGGAAGGAATTCTATAATTTAGGAGCCACCATCAAAAAGTCCCTACCCTTGTTCCCACCAGTTGTGCATCACTGAAAGGCAGGACGTGAAGCCTGAAGAACAAAGTATATAAGCAGATACATATGAGAGAAGGCAGTCCTTCAAGTATCCAGGTCCTTAATCATGCAGGACTTTAAAAGTAACAACCAACATCTTGAATTGGCCTGGAGGCATATTGACAACTAGTGCAGTTGGTAAAGCACAGGAATAACACGGTCAGACCAACAGGGCACAGACAGGGCCTGGGCTGCCACATACTGCACCAGTTGAAGCTGCCAGATCATTTTCAAGGGCAGCCCCATGCAGAACACATTACAATAATGCAAATGTGATGTGAAGATGGCATGGAACACTATGGCGAGATCTGCTTTCTTAAAAATGGGCACAGTTGGCACAAAAATGGGCAAATGCGCTTCTGGCCCCAGCCGACACCTAGTTTTCCACAATCAAGACTGGATCCAGAAGCACTGAAAATATGTAATATGGTATTACATTAAGTTACACAGAACATTAGTCCTTTTTTTCTTTTCTTTTAATGAAAACATCAAAAGCTCAAGTTCCTGCTGCAGGGCCCTACCTACCTCATTCATGCCTTTGTTCAAACATTAACAGAAACTAGCTGATGTCAGCTATCAACAAGAAAAGCTATGCCTGGAGGCATAACTACAACTACTTATTGGCAAAAGTAAACTTGAATAATTGCTTATTTTTATTTCAAAACTGATTCATAATACTGTACTATGGTTTATGCCCTAGTCATGCATTGTTATGGCTTGGTGGCATTTATATGTGGAAAGTATAGACTGCTGCTAAACTACCAGGCAATTAAGATACATGGGGAACCTTTTTGCTACAAGTATTGCACAGTAAATACGGTAATAAATTCAAGAAGATAAAATTTGCACATTTAGTCACACAGTACTATACTTTGTGTGTCCTGTAAAATACACCCAGAGCTCCTGCAGGATCCCTAGCCTCTCCATTCACATCAATGGAGCTGTCAGACCTGCTACTATTCACTGGGACAGGGAAGCAAACCGCAGAATGTAACATATAATAAATATAAATCTGGAAATCTATACAAAATTATATGATTATGAATCTGACTGTAAGAAACGTTTAACACCTCTAACCTACCGTCCTGTTTGGGTTACAGAAAGTACCTTTCATACTTCAGATACTGAAATTATCAAAATGCATACATTTATTTATCTACAGCAAACACATTCCCACAGCCATTTATCTACCACCAACACCGTCCAACAGCTATCTATAGCTACCCACCAGGGCTCAATAAACCTCCTATTTTTCTTGTTTGATTCAGACGGCAAGAACAGGGTGTGACACTATTAGGCTACCATACCATGTGGAGTGTATTCAGCTTGGTAGGCCACAAGTTGTGTGCCTGATCAAAGATAGCTAGCAAATTCCCAAGTACTTCTTAGTTAAATAATTTATCTTGCCCTTCCATCAGGACACTTAGAACAGTTTGCATGCAGTGGTCTCCCTGTCAGCACTGATCATTTCCACACCTCCTAAGTTTCCAAAACATTCATTAGCTTCAAAGGTGTTTGCCAACACAAAGCCAGCTGTCCCCTGCTTTTGTGCACAAAACGAATTGTACAGTTCTTTGAATCCTGGCCATAATACTTTTGTTCAAATAATGGAAAGGTAACTTGAGGATCACTTATTCCAGTAGACATGTGCACATGCACACACACACACACACACACACACACACACACACACACACACACACACAGTAAGAGTTGCTCTAGGCTTGAACAATTCTAGATAGAAATCTAGTCAGTCTCCTCTTAATCTTCTAAAAAAAAGAAATGTCTTTAATTCCCAGTGCAATTGTTTCACAGCTCAGTTAGAAGAACTAATATCCATCCCGCTTGGAGGCAGCTGAGACATCAGGGATATCTTTGTTCATATCAAAATATAACAACTTATACACATGCTATCAACTATATATACACTCAATCAAAAATTATTGCTCAACTCTGTCCAAATTAAATTATTCTAATTTCTGACAGTAGTGATTCAGCATGCTGGCTTGTTTTTATATTTTGCTAATTTGTGGGATTGAAAGTGTAATTATCTTTGGATGTGGATAATAATAATGAACAGCTTTTGAACAGAGTTGAATGAATTAGTTCTTATTCCTGTTTGTGTAATCACACAAAACAATTCACAATTTTTTAAATTACAAACAATGCTGCTGCCTATCCTCCATCTGAATATCCTAGCAAGCAGAGCGCACTCCTATGTAAGTATCCAGCGGGCGGCCCAGGGCCGCCTGCCGGATCCTATCCCTGCTCCGGGCCGCTTTGCAGCAGCCCGGAGATCTACTCTGTGTAAACCAGGGAAGGCGCGATGAGCCTCCTCGGATTTCCACCAGTCGGACGCTGTGTAACGACTGTGCCAGACTGGAATATGACGGCCAGCATCCCTACCCACTCCCGGGCTGGCATGGCCAATGGCCCCCCTCCCTCGCCGCCCGGACCGTCCATGTGGCCGCCGGGGAATCCCTTACGTTCCTCTGGCGGCCACATGGAGATCCGGCGGTAAGGGCTGCTGGCCTAGCGCCATTTGCAACCGCTTAGGGCAGTGGAGCCCTAGCTCCGCCATCCTAAAGCTGGGCAGGATTGCACGGTGCAACCATAAACTTTCTGATTTTGCACATTTTAAGATTTGAAAATTTCGTCATAGCACTACTGAAGTTCTGGGGAAGCTATTTTAGGGGAGAATTGGTAGGTGGTTCGGAGTACTCAGACTTCCCCTGAGAGTTTTACTTTTTTTTTTTTAATGAGCTGATCGCCATATCTGGAAGTGAGACTGGTTAAAATAAAAACAGTGCTCAAGGCTCCAGAGGAAAATCAATATGCACATATTCTCCTCTGCAATCCCCCCCATTCCCGTTCCCTCATCAAGTGTACATTTGGGACTACGCATTTGCCATATAACATCTCGTTCCACCCTCACTCTGCTTTTTTGAGTAGGAGCTTATAATAACAAAAAGAATATTGCTTCTGTTTAACAAATGCTGTGCATTCTTTGTTAAAGTCTCATTTTGTTAAACATAAACACTAGAAATGATCAACTCTCTTAACTTGCCCATATATTTCAAGAACATTTTGGCAACACACCATAAAATAATGATATAACAAACATATTGAGCCCCTCCTTGCTGAATACCCACTTTCTGGACTGTTAATTGAAAAAGCGAACTGGGGTGAACTTTTTGATTTCAAAACTGGCACATCAGCCTCATCCCCCTTTGGAGAACTACATGAGAGAGAATGCAGAGGATTTTTCTTTCAGAGAAAAAGAAAACCTGTGCTTAGTTGTCCTCTGAGCCCACTAGGTTGTCTCAGACCATCCTGAGATGCTACATATGACAAGTACAACCTCTTTTCCACAGAAAATAAAAACTGTGTTCAGCTGGGCTCCCCTGCTTTCCACTATGTGTCAGATCACACGTAAACTTTTCATTTTCTGCTTATTAGGCAATATTGCCTAAAGTAAAAAAGAATGGTAAATGAGTTGCACCTGAGAATTTTAGAAACCTGTCCCTCAAGAGGCAGCTTATTAGCCACATCAGCCTGACTAAGCAGCTCCAACTGAACCTCTAAGTCAGGGTTTTCTAACCTGTTTACCAGTGGGGTACCTAGCCCCAGAAGTGGGGTACCTAGCCCCACCCCCCTCGACGGCCCCAAAGTAATTAGCATAATTACTAATTAACATAATTATGCTAATTACTTTCGGGTTTTTTTGCTTTTTTCCGTGTTTTTTTTTTGCTTTTTTAAAAGGTTTTTTAGGGGTAACGGGGCTTCAAAGTGTATTGTGTATGCTTTCGGGCACTTATCTTTAGTATTGGAGCCTCCAGCGACGATGTCCTCCACCGACGATCTCTTCAGGGGCGCAGATCGCTCCTCTGCAGCCCCTAGCGCGAACTCTGCAAGCTCCGCAGGGTTACAGAGTTCACGCATGCGCATAGCAAACAGCCATCACAGAGTTCACGCATGCGTGATGGCTGTTTGCTATGCGCATGCGTGAACTCTGTAACCCTGCGGAGCTTGCAGAGTTCGCGCTAGGGGCGGCAGCAGAGGAGCGATCTGCGCCCCTGAAGAGATCGTCGGAGGAGATCGTCGCTGGAGGCCCTATAAACACAAGATAAGTGGCGCAAAGCAAACATATACACCTAGAAGCCCTGTTACCCCTAAAAAAACTTTTAAAAAAGCAAAAAAAAACGGAAAAAAGCCAAAAACGAAACCGAAACCTACGATGTCTCCCGCCCCCCCAGAGGCCCTCCGCCCCTTGCGCCCACCGCCCCAGGGCACCACATCAGAGGACGCCCCTGCCGGGTGTTTACGATTGTAGATTCCCCAATGGATTGCCCAATATGTCCCCATACCCCCTTTGCCAGACTATTGAAATCATCATCACCACCAGCCCTATTAGGTCCCAGTTGACTTCAAAAGATGCCAATAGCTTGGTTTTACTTTACATATGCCTTACAGTGCCTCAATCTGTACTGATAATAGTGATAGTTTAACAACGTTTTTTTAATTGTTCAGCCAGTCCCATACCACCATCATTTGGTTCTCCCACATCCCCAAGGGTATGGGAACCTTTAAGAATCCCTAGGTGTCTACAGTGACACTTCATTTCCATTGACCCCACCCTTTTCAGTAATGCTTGAAGCAACTACTGCGTATGTACAGGGAGCTCTCAACTTATGTAGAGGTTACATTCCTGGAAAATGGCACTAGAGATGAAGAGTAATAAACTAAATCCTGATAAGATCAAGATATGGATGGATAATTAATCTGGAGGTTGCTAATCTAGCCATTTGACCCATATACCTAGGGTCTCACACACACACCCCTTGTAGTTTGGGAGTACCTTTGAATAAAGCACTGCTCATAGATTCCTAGGTGGTAGCTATTTCTAATAGAGTTTTTCACCTTAACATGAACTGGTTTGCCAGTTACACCACTTTCTTGAAAGCCAGACATGTTGACCAGTGTTCATTGTGTTAACAGTCTATAGTTTACATGTATATTTTCAAGCAAAGCTTCCTCGGCTCTTTACACTAAATTTTCTAAATCTATAGTTTTCAAAAAGCAATGAATTTTAACTCCAGAATCAGAAGCATTTTTAATATTGTGATCTTCAACAGACTGTATAATCAATTTCAGTTGATTACTGACATGTTTAACAGTATTACAGTCAAACCACAAAGAGGCAAAATAAAAGTCAAGGCATTTATTATCCTTATTTTTAAAATGGCACTACCTTAACCTGTACCCTGCCTACACAGAACATAGGATTGGCACTGGATAAACAGCGGTAGTAACACATATCAAAGATGTGGACATTCTTTTCAGCTTGTTCAACCTTAGGTCATGAACAGAAACTTCAGAAGCACCTGTTCGTTCATCTACATGGCCTTGCCTGTCCTGGTTTATGAAAGCAGCCAAAGGGAGACTGGTCTAACAAATGGAGGACGACGGTCAATTCTTCACCGACTGAGGGGTTGGTTCCAGCCTTCCTATAGATAGTGATTCAACCTCTCTTGAAGAAACTTCATATTTAACAATTATCGCCTGGTCTCCAATATGCTATTTCTGGGCAAGGTGTTCAAGCATTTAGTGGCAACCCAGCTTCAGAGATTCCTAGAGGAAACAGATTTTCTGGATCTTTTTAAGTCGGCTTCCAGCTGGGATTTGGAACTCATACAGCTTTGGCCACTCTAGCAGATCACCTCCACAAGGCCTTGAGAGATTAGGGACGCCGGCTTCTTGAGGGTTTTCAATTCCGAAGTATGATGTACCCTCTGATAACCTAGCCCTATGCCAGAACATAGGGCAGAGCCAACTGAAGTAGACAACACAGCTCTTCAAACAAAACCTGGTTTATTTACAAAGGGCACTTCAGTAGTAATTGTTATCTCAAATAGTTCAGTACAGCAGTGACAGTTCAGTGATTTAGCTCTAGATCCAACTTCCCACATTAAATGGGTAGGCACTTGACCTTATATACCGTATTGTCCCAAGTATAAAACACACTTTCCCCCCCTAATTTAACTTTTTAAACTAGGGGTGCGTTGTATACTCGCACCATTGCAAAAATAAAAAATAAAATAAAATGGTGAGAACAGCGTGAGACATTGCTGGAAGAAGCAGAGGCTAAGAGGAGACACATTGCAGCTAATTGAAGTGATTATCGAGTGATTATCGCTGCTGAATGAGACACGTGCCTGCTTTTCAGCTCCGTTTGCAAATCAGGCTTTGCAGCTCCGAGATGCAGTGGGCTCCTTCTCTGCCTTTTTCTTTGTAAAAACAAGAGCGTGTGCGCACGCACGCACGCACGCACACCCACCCACCCTACAGGTTGTAACCCTTTCCAGGCTGCAATAAGTTGTTAATTTTCGTTCTCTGCTCTGTTGGGTTTTGTATCCTCTTGTAAAGCAAGATCACATACACTTTCATTCCCCCTCCCCAGGCAATGAATGGTTTAGGCTGCAATCCTGTGCACACTTTCCTGAGAGTAAGCTCTATTGAGAACAGTGGGACTTGCTTCTGAGTAGACATGCACAGGATTGCATTGTTCATTTAAATCACTGTCATATATTTAATGCCAGTGATTTAATTAAAGTTTTTTAATAGCACCAAACTTTAAGTGTGCGACTTATAATCAGGTGCGTCTTATACTCAGGACAATATGGTACACTTTGCAGCGGTTTAGTTCCTCCCCCTTTCAGTTAGTGATTTGGGAGGGAATTTCAAACCAAACTGCCCCCTTCCCACACTTTTTGACTTACATGATTTTGGAGAGAACCCTGTAGTTTGAATTCTAACATCTCACAAACAGAAAAAGAAACAGTTTTTTAACTTCTGCTCATGACGACTGGTTATGACCTTCACAGCCCAATTTTCCCCAAATCCCCTCCCCCTCGCCAATGCAACTCGCCAACAGAGCATGCGCTACATCTGCGGGAGGGGAGGGCAGTTGGAAAGCTCTCCTTGGGGTAAGTGAACTTTTGTTCACTTTCCTCAGGGAAAGCCTCCATTGCTGCCATGGGACTCCTCAGATCTATGCCTGCTATGTAGCAGGAGTAATTCCGAGGCATGTAACAGCAGCAGACAGGGAAAAGGAAGAGATTGGGATATCGGCACATACAAGTGTCGCTGATTCTGCGACACATGAGTGCCGCCGGTCCTCCTCCCTCCATGCCCTCTGTCCTGCCTGGGAACACCCTCATTCCTCCCCCTCTCTACCTAGACCTCCTGCACTGCCACCGGTTGCAGCACCATGCAAAAATAGCTGCTGGAAGCATACTGCAAGCTCTACCAGGAGCCATCTGTTCCACTGTTGTAAACCCCTGTGTCAAAGTTCTAAATAGTTTGGGATCTAGGTACCTGAAAGTATATGAACCATCCCATCCCATGAAGTAATCTCAGGTGGCCCAGCTGCCATCAATTCTAAGACGCACCTTTACTTTCAGTACCACCAGCAGGGGGAAAAAAATCCATCGATTGTAAGACTCACCTCCCTTCATTGAATCTACCCGCTTAGCACCAACAATCCCCAGCATGTCTCCTGTAGCTGAGGATGACTGAGTGCACTGCCTTTGCATAGTATTTCTGGCCCCGCCAGAAAGTGCCATTTCCTTCGTTACCTGGACTTGGGGGAGCTTCAGAGAGGCCTGCGCAACCCTCTGCAGGCCTCCCTGATCTTCAGTTTGCGAAAACTGGAAATGGCTGAAAATCACCGTTTTTTGCTGAACTGAAGATCGGGGAGGCCTGCAGAGGGTCGCGCAGGTCTCCCTGAAGCTCCCCCAAGCCCCCGTAAGTAAGAAGATAGCATTTTAGGGTGCTTTTTGGAGACCTTCGATTCTAAGACGCACCCCATTTTTTGAAATGCTTAATTGGGAAAAAACATGCGTCTTAGAATTGAAGAAATACAGTAATTTAAAAATTGGTGGTGACCTGCAACAGGACTTCCTATGTGGTGTTGCCTGGGCTTTGGAACTCTCTCCCCTTAGACTCTAGGGCCTAGAGCAGCGGTTTCAAAAGTGTGCATTATGACGCCCCGGGGCATCATGTGTCCCGCACTGGCTGAGCCACTCGGCAGTGTGGTTCTGCTCCGCTGGCTGTGTGTCACAGTGTTTTGGGGGCCCACCTGCCTGCACCTGTTTTATGCCAATGTTGAGATCTTCTTAGACCATGGAAGCCGGAAGTAAGCGGCAATGATGTCATCATGTCACCAGCACTTACTTCTGAGTTCCGCAACCAGCGCCGCTGGAGGGGGGCATCACGAGGCCCATAAGTTTGGGAACCAGTGCCCTAGAGCTTAGAACTACCTTCTCTCTGCTGGCCTTCCATAAGGACCCTAAGACTTCCTTGTTCCACCAAGTTTTTGGCTAACACGTTCGCTTACAACTCCATTTGGTGGAGGGATTTTTGGCAACAGCTGCTACTGCTTGGTTTTGCATTGATTGTTTATTGATTTGTTGTGTTTATTGTATTTGTGTTGTTCTGCCTTGCGTTCCTGTAAGGATGGAAAAGAAATGTTTTAAATAAAATATTTGCAAAATCTAAATGCAGCTCCAAGAGTGAGTCATCACGTTACATGCCAAATGGGCAGTAGTCTGTTGATACAGATTGCTGCCTTGCATACTAGTTGTGCACAGTGGATATCATCTTGTTTAAAGCCTACTTCAAGATGGACTTCAGTGTGTGTGTCTCACTAGGTTGCAAAACTATCATTTGATTTCTGCTCCATGTTTCTGGAACTATCACCCAATTTCCACTGATGAAAAACAAACTTGAGACACACGTGAAACATTTTATCCACAGAGGGATGCACAGAGAGACTAAATATATAACAACATTTTGAGTGCTTGCTTTGGGTGCGGTTGTTCTTCCTGTAGCCAAGCCCTGTTGTAGTGTTTTGACCCACATTCTAAAGAAATGGCTCTCACTTGCATGGTGTTGTAAAACCATCATAAAAGTTATAATAATGTCTATACATCTTCTGTTGGATTAAACCTATTAAGGCTCTCACTTAAACAATACATTTTTGGCTATTTTAAAACAATATTGGGAATAAAATTAGACTCAAATTACATGTGATGGAAGCAGATCTTTTTCTTAAAAGTGGATCAGTCCCAATAACATACTGTATAAAGTTGTGAATGGAAGTCTGATTTAAAGTGCAAAAGGGGCACCAGGGGTACTAAAATCACCCCATCCCCATAATCCACCTGTCATCACCACTTTTCACTCATCCAGACTAGAAATTTCAATGCTGGAAATGAGCCCAATAGGGAGAGAAGTATCTGCAGAGAAGGTAAATGGCAGGTGGGAGGGGGATATCACTTATCACATATCTCCCTTTGGCTGTTTACAGGACCACCCACATTTTATGGGGCAAACCCATAAAGACACAGGTCTACCATCACCACATGTAGTTTGGGGCTTAGGATCATAGAACTGTAGAACCAAAGAAGGACCCAAAGTTTCATCCAAAAATCTGAGAAAGGAACTTTCGTGCATAAAATATTTCTAACATACAATTCAAAATTACGTATTTTATTTTACTGAAAAAATAATTTTACACTCACCAGTCAAACCAACCAACCTTCCATTCAAGGTACTATCAAGCAACAAACGTATTACACATGTGTTGTGGGAGATCAATACATTATACCTCAAGAGACCAATTTTGACTATGGGTGGTCATGTTTTTCTAGCAGTAATACTACGTTAGTCTGACAATGACAACATACAATTCTTTTCCTAGTTGCTCTTGATGTGGAATGAAGCTGTGCA
The DNA here is from genome assembly GCA_026170595.1 of Plestiodon gilberti rubricaudatus. Classification (NCBI taxonomy): domain Eukaryota; kingdom Metazoa; phylum Chordata; class Lepidosauria; order Squamata; family Scincidae; genus Plestiodon; species Plestiodon gilberti. Next base: position 245,788,782 of record JANXHW010000001.1, on the reverse strand, counting down.
ACTGTCACAGGTGCCTACTGATGGATATGCATGTACTGCATTGTGTAAACATTTATACATTACCTATTAATTAATTCTCAGGCTCTTTTACACTAGTTAACATCCTTGCTGGGTGTGTGCTCCCCAACTATGGCACTATGATGCTGCAGTCAGCCAGAGTTAACATATAAAACAAACCTAAGAACCAATACAGAAAACTCATGTCTCCCTCATCCAATACCTCCTATTTTCAGAAACCTGTTGAAATGGATTAGAAAGGGAAGCTGGATGGTGTGCAATATTTGAAGCCAGCAAAAGTGAAATGGACAAAAAGGAAAACTTTCTGGAGGGAAATCCTTGGGAGGAAAACGAAAGGAACACAGCATGGCTATTGCCCCAGAACAGACCACTAAAGCAAGACTACCAAGCCCTAAAGGCTGATTCACACTAGCCCTTCCGTGCACGTTTGCTCTACTCTAGCGTCTGTACGTGCGTCTAGCAGTTCTCTGAACGTTTGCCCGCCTTCTTGAAGAAAGCGCAGCTGTGATTGGGTGAAGAGAAATGCGCTTCTCTGATTGGTGAGCTGCCTAGCACCGGGAGCATAAACGCTAGCTTAAACGCGAGCGCTTCAAAAAGATAAACCGAAACCATCTCTCCTGGCTGCGTCGTAACCTCATGCTGCGTCAGACGCAAGCATGAAAAACGCACGAAAAGACCAAACGTTAAGCCAAAACGCGCACGGAAATGGCTAGTGTGAATCAGCCTTAAGGCTGCATAAAGTGAGGCTGATAAAAAGAAGAATTGATAAGATGTGTATCCAGGTGCAAAGGAGGGTGGCGTTCCTGTCACTTTAGCAACTGTCTAACTTTTGGCAGGTGCAAATTGTCAGGCAGAGATTAGGAAAGAAGCACTTGCCGAAATCCTCTCTTATACATGACTGCTGAATGTCCAGGAAATCTGCCCTTTTTTGCCGCTGGATATCCTATCATTATTCTAGAAATAAAAACTGGTGCTTTATGGGCCTAATAGGTACATAAGGTTTCACGTAGAAACCGGAATTAAAAACGGATTGCAAAGACCCTCATCTTATTTTCCATGTGTTTTAAGAAGCATTTGACAGAACTGCTGATAAGTCTGATGCATTCAATGTTATTTGAGAAGAGCTTATTGCTGGCTTCCATAGTTTTTCAATGTATAATTTGTCAATCTTTCATTTTATGACATGGAACATGCCTTCAGTGGAAAATGTCTCAAGGTAGTCCACAAAGCAGTGTAGCACCTCGTTTACTAAAAGTTCAGTAGCAGTTATGAATGCTAACACACTCTTGAGTCATATCAAAAAATATTTCATGTAGGTGTAGGTATTTATTTTGTAATATTGTCTAACACAACCTAATAAGCACTTTCAAATAGGACATATTGGTAACGTGTGTGTTCTGCATTAGGAAACATCTCCTGGAAATACTGAACACAGCACTGTTATTGATTGATACAATGACGATATTACCGGTAACTACCAGATGGCAGAAAAATGAGGTACCCATTTAGTATTTAACTTTTATTAACATATATTTATGATCTAACTCATTTGCAGTAATGAATGAGCCATGTGCAAAATGATAAGCAAGCATGAAGAATAAGTTATTTGAGGTGAATTATTACTTTTTATTTATTAAAAGATTTGTGGCATGCAATTTCCTATCCCATCAGGCAGACACTCAAGGCAGCTTTCAACCAAAGAATAAAATACATTGAAAAAAAAACAATACAAAATGTTACAAACAACATTTCACTGTCTTCATAGTGTTGTATTTCCATTGAGGTGGAGAAATACAGGTACACCGACAGCTAATCCTATTGAGGACTGGGCTGCTGGATGGAGCGTGTTGCGACAGCGGAAGGCATTTCCGCTGTCAGTGAACACAGCACTCTGTCGGTGGCCATTTTGCATGCGCTGCCGCAGTGTCGCAACACTTCTGCCAGTTCTCAATGTGCCCGCCGGACCAGGTAAGGCAGCGGTGTGAGTGGGGAAGGGGAGAAACGGGCAGGGTGGCATGAAGGGGTGGATCCAGCAGCAATGGCATGCACCGGATCCTATCCTCCCTTTCCCCCTTCCTTTCTTTTCCTCAAACTTATGCCATCTAAAAAGATCTGGCGCAGGTCCAAGGAGTCCCATTGCAGAGTGGGAGGCTTACAGACGGGTAAGGGTAAATAATTCCCCTTTCCCCTCCAATAGCCTCCCGATCCACCTCCCCCACTTGATACAGCTGCATTGGGGGGAGGGATAGGATTGGGCTCTAAGTTCCTTACTTACAAAGAGGTTAAGTTTGGATATCCAACTTGAAACCAACATAGGTTAGAACCTCTGGTTCTTGCCGGCCCAGTGCTAGCATGCCTGTGTGGAAGCACCAGCAAGAACGTACTGCACCTGCACAAAAGCGCCAACGCAGCCATCTGTAACTTGGATGACCATAGGTCGGGGAGCGTATGTAGTTTTAATTAAGAGATACTTCTACAAAAGAGCAACTACAATGTTAAGATCATTTGTTTGGTTCAAAGTTGACACTGTTGCAGAATCATGATTACGTAATTCACATTTGATCTTAATGTGATCTACTCTGCAGATAACCAAGACAGAAATGATAATTGCAACATCGTTAAAAAGATTTTAGAGATCAAGAATGACAAATGTCAATAGTCGTAACTATTGCTTTCTGCTGTTTCACATTTCTTTCATCTCATTATGACATACTATGCCAGGTTTAGCCAGGTGTCCAAAAGATGACTCATAGAACAGGAAGAAAAAGTGGTCAATTCTTTTGTCTCCAGACTTACTGCAATCAAGAAAGGTTAGTCTTTGAGCTGATCTACTCATTATGCATACAAGGTGATGTACTGAGACGACAGAATTCTGATTTGAACCACTTCAGGATGCTGATGGGAAAGGTCTTGTTTTTCACTACCCCCCTCCCCTTAAAAATAGCTCACTGTATGTAGTAAACTAGCACAGCAGTTTGCTGGATGCTACGATTGGGAAAATATTAAAAAATGCAGTCCTTTGCCAGAAGTGCAGTCTAGACCAACGATTTTCAACCAGTGTGCCATGGCACATTGGTGTGCCACAAAAGGTCCACAGGTGTGCCATAGGAGTTTGGAGCACAGTGGCTAAGATTCACTGAAAAACTCATTCAGGTCCCACGACTCTGTTACTAGGGCAACTGTGTGTAGTAACAAATTGTCTGTCCCTCTTCCTCCGCCAGCTCTAAGGAGCCAGCGAAGGAAGAAGGACAGACAATTCATTACTACAGACAATTGCACTAGTAATAGAGCCACAAAACCTGGAAGAGTCTCCTGGAAGCCAGAAGTGATATCGCAAGAGGCGAAGACCATAGAGACCACAGAAGTCAATGTGAGATGAGAAGAAAAATGTTGAAAAATCGCTGGTTCAGACGTAGACTTTTTACAACTCTTTCTATGCAATATGCAAATAGATCTTTGTTTAAGGCAGCGGTCCTCAAACTGGTGGGTCATGACCCACCAGGAGAACCAGATGCTTCCCCTGCCCCTTTAAGGGTCGGAGACAGCATTGTGGTGGCAATCCTGGGGATTGCTGCCGGCAGGGGCGGGGAATGTTCTGAAACGTGCCTTTTGTACTTACCAGGATCTCTGGAGGGTGGGGGGAGGTCTGCAGACCCCTCCACGTGCCTCCGCGAGCTTTGCACTGCCGGTCCACAGTGATTACGACCACTTCCAGTTTTCATCTGAAAACTGGGTCATAATCGCTGCAGAGCGGAGTCCGGAAACCGGAAGTGGTTGTAATTGCCATGGAGTGGTGATCTAAAGCTTGGGGAGGCCAAAAAACACAAAAAGCACTTTTCAAACCATTTTTCCCCTGGCGGCAGGGGTCCTTACCCCTGCAAGTACTCAAAGTTCTCCCCGCCTTGCAGGGAGAATTTTGAGAAACACTGGTTTAAGGAAACACAACATCTAGTCATCCAACCACGAGATCACCCCCAATTAGACCTCATTGTAGCCATTAAATAATAAACAAAATCAAATAAATGACATTATCCAATTCTGTTGATTTCCAATAAAGGGTATTATTTCTCTTATTTTCATTCTACTGGACAAACACCGCTGCGGTTTTTAATGTATATTTTTATTATTATTCTTGCCAACATCAAACAAAGTCAGAGCAGCTACAATGTAACCCTCTAATCCAACTTAATCCTAATCTAATCCTTAACTTTGTAAGCAAAGTTTTAGTACACATAAATGAAACGGGCAAGTTTCCTCTTCCTAGTACAATAGGTTTGGATGGGGTCCTAACATTGAAATTATGATTGAACACTGGAACCTATTATTGGGGAAAAAAATCCTATTGGCAGAATTTTTTATTTTACACAGTCAAAAACATCTTCCCAGATCTAGAAAAGTAGACCACCACTTACATGTTACAACATTAGCAAATACATCAATATTTCTGTTGCGTAGCTTTGAATTACTCTGGCAGCACATACACAGGGCCAAGCTAACTGTAATGGTTCACAATTCTACATTTTGGTTCGTTCCATTATGACTTTATATTAATTGCTGTTTCCTTTTCATAGTACATTGTTGCTGAAACACTATGCATACTTGTATTCAATTCTGCCAGTTTTAGGAAGCATGGTACTGTATTCATCTTCATGATCTATTGCGGTCAGACATAGTAGAGTTCAGTGCACACAGAGAGCAGACTTTGGGATGCTTCCAGAGTTTTGTTGAGTATTCTGCCCCTGCTCTCAAATCGAGGAAACCCTATGCACACCATGTGCCTCGAAGGCAGGAAGAATGCACAAAATTAAAGTGGTGTTCCTTTCTGAGAGCCACTGAAGCAAATTATAAGACATTTTAACCTAAATTTTCATCTGTATTCTCTACATTTGTTAGTAGCGGTTTTTTGTTTTAAAAAAACTATTTTAAAAACAAGTTTTTAGTAGTTATTAGTAAGATAACCTATTTTATCATATGGCAAAGCAGATTCACCTTTAAAAAGGTGTTGCTACTGTGGGGCATAATTCCCCTCCACTGATGGGAACAACATTTGGAGGAAGTTAGCTAGTATCCGCTACATACGACTACACAGACACCACAAAGGAGAACATGTTGTTGTTGTTGTTGTTCAGTCGTTAAGTCATGTCCGACCCTTCGTGATCCCATGAACCATATCCCGCCAGGCCTTCCTGTCCTCCACTATCTTCCTGAGTTCGCTCATTTTCATGTTCGTTGCATCGGTGATGCTGTCTAACCATCTCATCCTTTGCCTTCCCCTTCTCCTTTTGCCTTCAATCTTTCCCAGCATCAGAGTCCTCTCCAGAGAGTCCTCTCTTCACAATAGGTGGCCAAAATATTTGAGTTTCAGCCTCAGTACCTGTCCTTCCAGGGAACAGTCAGGGTTGATTTCATTTAGGATTGACTGATTTGATCTCCTAGCAGTCCAAGGGACTCTCAGGAGTCTTCTCCAGCACCACAGTTCAAAAGCATCTATTCTTCGGCGCTCAGCCTTCCTTATGGTCCAACTCTCGCAACCATACATTGCTACTGGGAACACCATCGCCCTGACTATACGAACTTTTGTTGGCATGGTGATATCTCTGCTTTTTATTATGCTGTCTAAGTTTGCCATAGCTTTCCTTCCAAGGAGTAAGCGTCTTTTAATTTCATGGCTGCTGTCTCCGTCTGCAGTGATCTTGGAACCCAAAAAAGTAAAATCTGTTACTGCTTCCATTTCTGCCCCTTCTATTTGCCAGGAATTGATGGGACCAGATGCCATGATCTTAGTTTTATTAATGTTGAGTTTCAAGCCAACTTTTGCACTCTCCTCTTTCACCCTCATCAAGAGGCTCTTTAGCTCTTCTTCACTTTCTGCCATTAGAGTGGTATCGTCTGCATATCTGAGGTTGTTGATATTTCTCCCGGCAATCTTGATTCCGGCTTGCGATTCATTCAGCCCTGCGATTCATTCAGCCCTGCATTTCTCATAATGTAGCAGGGTGACAATATACAGCCTTGCCGTACTCCCTTACCAATTTTGAACCAATCGGTTGTTCCATGGCTGGTTCGAACTGTTTCTTCTTGACCCGCATACTTGCAATTATAGTTCTTCAAATGGTCATCTGTACCCGCAACCTCCAGGTACATAAACCCACTTGGCCATCGTCTGCAGGTTTGGCTCCAACCAGAGCCTCTGAGAGGAATTTTATCAGGGGGTACACAAAGTTTCTTTTGGGCCCCTTCTGAAAGGAGAGGAGGCAAAACAGGGCAGAAGGAGGGAAGCAATGGCCGGAAAACTCTCCGGAGCCCAGGTCTACTAGGCTTCCCAATGCAGCACCCAGGTCTGCCCGCCCAGTAGACCTGGCCTCCCGAGTTGGCCCGATTTCTGTCTTTCACTCTCCATGAAGCCAGCAAAGATCCCAGGAAATTTCTGGGCACCCTCCTTTGGCTCCCGGGCCCCCTTTTTGACTCTGGGCCCAGGTACAATTTATCCCCTTTACCCGTTCTCATGGGCCCTGGCTCCAACTGTTGGACCTCTCTATGAATGCTACAATTTGATCAGGGGGTGGTCCTCAAAGAAACTGGTTGGGTGTTCTTCCTACCCTCAAGGCACATGGTGTGCTCAAAGTTTTCAACAATCAAGAGCACAGGCAGAACACTTTCACCAAACTCTGGAAGCTTCCAAGTCAGCTCTGCACATAAGCAGAACTCCACCGTGTCTATTTGCACAGATGACCATACAAAGAACGATGGTTACAACTAAACAACCTGCCTTTCCTATAAGCACAATAATCTTCATCTGTTTACTAGTTCTTTATAGGCTGAACAGATAATTGGCAAATATACTGAAACTTATGGCAAGACGTTTCCCTCAATATGTGGGTAAATTGCAGCTTTTAACATACAGCATATGTTCCAAGATCCGTGGTTAAAGATGGTATCTTCCAAAGAAGGCTGCCATTGCATGCAATTATCAATGCATCAGCCACAGTGTTGCTGTGCCAGTCATGCAAGAACTTGCGTATTCTTGTATCAGCAGTTCCCTTTTTGGTTGCATACTAACAGCACAATCTTACGGGCTGACGCCGGGCCGGAGGTCTACTCAGGGAAGGGGACGTTTGTCCCCTTCCCTGGGTGTAAATGCCGGCCGGCCCGACTGGCCTCCTCGGATTTCCACCAGCTAAATAGCTGGCGGAAGTCGGAGGAGGCCGTGTAATGGCCCAGCCATGGCAGAGGCCATCCCCCGCCCCCTCCCAGGCCCACTGGGCCAATGGCCCCCCTCCTTCACCCGGTAAACCGAGCACCCGCCCATCGGATCCCTGCTTACCTGATCCGGCGGCCACAGGGGCACTCCATCGACGGAGCAAGGAGGCCGGCCTCTGTGCCAGCCTTCCCTGCTCTTGAGGCGTCAAGAACGTGCTTTATGGCACATTCGTGACTTCCTCTGGTGACGGAACGTTCATTCCATTGCCGGGTTCTTCAGGATTGCGCAATAAGTGTTTTAATGAGTTGTCACCAGCAAACAATATTATTTCTGAAATATTTGGTCAAACTGGGACTCAGGTTAGCATTCTGCTATTTGTTGCAAGATGTAGATCTAAAATGTACAAACTAACAAGAGACAGCAAATATAAAATTAATTTCTTTGTTATTATTAGCAGAGGTCACATCAGGGGCTGATCGCAACTGAGGGCCCGTAACCATCAAAGAACCAAGCTGGCTGGGTTGACAGCTGAACTTTCAGTAACAGTGGCAGCACTCAATGCACTGCTAGGGAAATGCACTGCTTTACACTTGGGCCTCCAGCAACCTGGTGCCCACACTGACTACTAGGGGCAGTTCTCTCAGTACTGTATTAGTGATAATCCACCTATTACTATTGTTATGAAAAGTAGTATAAATATAATTTACAGAAGAGCCAATTCTATTCTCAATGGAAGACTCAAAGTAATGATTGTGAGAATTCCATTTGGAATATAACTGGTCATTTCCAAGAACTTATTAAAGGTTAAAAAGGTAAATGTGACCCCTGACAATTAAGTCCAGTCGTGTCCGACCCTAGGGTGTGGTGCTCATCTCCATTTCAAAGCCGAAGAGCCAGCGTTGTCCGAAGACGCCTCCGTGGTCATGTGGCTGGCATGACTCTTCTTGCCGCAGCGCGTAGCATGCAGCTGGAACACAGAGCGCTGTTTACCTTCCCGCAAGCAGTACCTATTTATCTACCTGCATTAACATGTTTTGGAACTGCTAGGTTGGCAGGAGCTGGCCAAGCAACGAGAGCTCACCCCGTCGCGGATTCAAACTGCCGACCTTTCAATTGACAGCTCATGGTTCAGCGGTTTAACCCACTGAGCCACCCGCTGGTTTATTAAAGGTTACTGTTCAATAAAATTCACAGAACAGTTCACATAAGCTAGACCCAAGACCAGCTGCCTTGGATTTCAAGTGCAAAAACTAAGGAAAGTGACTGGATAGGATACGGCATTCACCAGCGCCACCAATTCCACCCCCTCCCAGGCCCGATCCGCACAAACCCTCCCCCCGCTTTGTTCCACCCCGTCACGGGCTTAACTGCTCTGGTGGGCACCTGTGCAAACACTGGCACCAGCGGGAAGGCTCTGGCAGTGGCGTAGCCAGCACACCCTGGGGGGTGGGGCAATGATGCGTTTCGCGTCATTGCCCTGTCCCCTGCACTCCCAGAAGGCTTCATTTGAAAACTTCTAGGAGCCGGGGTGGGTGGGAGGGCCCAAACAAAGAACCAAAACTGGCACAAAAATGCTCCATAGCTGCAAATGCAGCCACTCCATCTGCAAAGAAAGCAGCCATGTAGTTAAAAACCTGCCACCGCCATGGCTCCTCCTCATGAGGAGACCGCAGCTGCCACCTGGGGCACAGTGCCCCCCCCCCCCCGACTATCCTACTGGACTCTGGCCTTCCTGCCGGCACAGCAAGGCCCTGTGCACAAAGTGCTTTATGACACTTTTGGAGGCAGAAATTCTAGACTTTCTTAAAATACCAGTAAATAAATGCTTGATCAGAGATTTGAATGCACATTTCTCCAACGAATGCTTTAACCACTATACCATACTGCTTCCTGAAGTTTCTAGGCTCTCTGTTTTATCTGGAAAATTTTATCTGTAATTATATTTTTCTTCCTTCCTGAATCACTTGTTTGAAAATAAAGATAAAACTAACAGTTAAGCAAGTTGACTTTGGCTCAGATTAATTTACCACTTAAGTTCAAACTGCTCTTTTGATGGCATAGCTCAAAAAGAAAGCATTAAATAAGAACTCGACATGAAAACACATAGTGACTTACAGGCAGTGCAATCCTAGAAATGTTTACTCAAACATTGAGTTCAGTGGGGCTTACTCCCAAATAATAAAAAAAAACTTATAGCCCAATCCTCTCCTTCTCCCCCACTGGTGCAGCCGGTGGGGGAGGGCAGAACGAGAGGCTTTGGAAGGGAAAAGGGATTAAATCCCCTTTAAAAGGGGGATGTTAACGGGCATTTAAATCCCCTTTCCCTTCCAAAGCCTCCCGTTCTGCCCTCCCCCACTGGCTGCACCAGTGGGGGAGAAGGAGAGGATTGGGCTGTTAGAATACATGCTGACAGAAAACTTTGCGTTCCCATGTACCTTGATATTTACATTTAGAGACAGGTATATCAAGATAAACGTTGCTTATATTTGGATGCTCAGAAAAGATGCACAATTACTTCCCCAACAGGACTGTGAGTAATGTAAGGACTTTGGTATTGTAGAATTTAGGAATATGTGCTGTTAAATTAAGGCAGAGTGTTTGTCTCTTATGAGTTCACAATACCTTTAAAAGCTTAGATTCAATCAAGCTAATTTAAATCGGGGTGTTTAAAATGCCTTTAGCTCAAACTCCCCCCCCCCATATCTCCTGGGTCATGCAAATCACATCATGCAATTTTTTACCACCATTACCCTATGCTCCTTCCATCTCCCCCACAGCTGTAGGAGTATGAAGGAGCCCCAATAACTAAACAGCCTGGTGACAAAACGTTAAGAGTAAATGGAAGCAAGCAGGCAAGCTAAGTATCTGTACTATGAAAAAGTACTAATATTTATTTTTTAAATAACAATCTGATGTTTATACAAGGGCACAGCAAGGAAGGGAAGCGATTGTCAGGAGCCAAGTTCTAGCAGTTAATTCTGTAGAAATTTATAGTTTTTCAGCTCTGTTATAGCAGTTAAAGCCAGAGACACACCGGGCGCGCCCTGTGTGCATCACGCAGGGTGCGTCCAGCGGCGCACATATTTTGCTGGTGGGACATGCCTCCGGGCCAAATGCTGAGGTCAGATTCAGCAATTTGCTGTTTGTAGTATGCAACTTATTGGAACAGGTGTAAGATGGGTGCATGTAAGAAAATACATATGGGCGAGAGAGTGAGAGAAACCTTTTTTATGGGTATAAGAAAAGGATTTGAAGTGGGCTGGTGGGCCCACCAGACAGAAAGGCAGGGTACAAGTAAATTGAATAGAAAAGCCTCATTGTTTTTGGTAAGAGTCTTTGGACTCCAAAATCTGCCAATTTTCCATTAGTAATATAACACTGGGTATAAGACTCTGGGCTTAATGATAGCTCTATTATTATTTACTACTTAGACTTTCAGAAGATGCCGGCAGGGATGTGCATGTATGCCTTGTTAATAATAGGCCTAGAAGAAGTCAAGGCTCAAGGTGTCGATTGCAACCCCACTCACTGGAATCACGAAAAGTGGGAGTGGAGAGTCGTCAGCAACTACATGCCCAGTTACGTCAGACAAGAGAGTAAATGGCTAAGGGGAAAGAGGGCATTCAGAGGAGATGTGGCAGATGTGCATGCTTGTAAACTCTGCACAGGTTGCAAAACACTATTATCTATTATCTAGGAGCATGCTAAAGATCAACACATGCACACAAAGTTCCTCATGTGATCATCTCTGCTCATGGTGGCAGCAGCAACCAGCCTGGGAGGATTATGAAAATGGGCTCTAAGACTGGCAGATAGAGAGATGAAGCAATGTTAGATGCTGAGTAACTATGCCAAGCAAAGATTCCATATTCAGACAAGGACCTTGGAAGATACAGTCACCACAGACGCAACAGGGCACAATTTCGTAATGTTTGAGAAACACTTGTTTTACAGCAATACTAGTACATACAGCTTGAACTGTTCAAAAATAGATCGATTCCTGGCTACCACTATAATTCACCCTCCTCAAATCAAGGCTGATTCAAAAGAAGGGCTTGCATGCATGCATTCTATCCATGCAGACTTTGGTTTGCTCTGTGCTGGCTGCTGCTATGAAACACGCTTTGCAGCCTTATAAGTGCTGAAATTTTGAAATGTCTAGGTTTGAGATTTTTCAAGCAATTAACAGCCCAATCCTATCCTTCCGCGGCATAGGCTGTGCAGCGTGGGCCGTGCTGTATCCTATCAGGGGAAGGAGGCAGCTGGAGATCTACTAAGGCAGTGTTTCCCAAACTTTTTTGACCCGTGGCTCCCTTGACCATTGGCCACAGCTCCCCATTACATTATGTTGATGCCTGCCAATTGGCATGGCACAGTTTTCTGAGAGGATTCTGTAGCACTCTGCGGCTCCCCTGGCTGGTTTCTGTGGCTCCCCTGGGAGCCATGCCTCCCAGTTTGGGAACCACTGCACAAAGGGTAAGCAGACATTTGCCCGCTTTACCCCAGGTAAACCCCCAGCCACCGCAATGGGGCTATTCAAATCCCTGCCAGCTCTTTAGCCCCTTATCAGGACTCGTGGCCTTGGAGAGAGGATAGAATACAGCGTCCTTCCAGGCCCGATCTACCCCCCCCCCCCATTATTAGGCTTGATTGATTATAAAGCCGTTTTCCCTTTTAAAAAAAATCAGAAAATATCTCAGTTACTTATAAGCCATTTTCAGAACCCATTACCCAGGCATGTGGCACAGTCCAAATCCCACCTCCCATCACCCAAAATTTTCTCACCTGGTTGCTGTAGCAGCAACAGATCCCTCACCCCTCCCCTTGCTTGGCTATGGCAGAAACTGCAGTTTGATCCCACCATCCTCACTGTATTGACTGCTGCAACATGCACGGGGGGGGGGAAATGTACCAAGGGAGAGTGGGTAGGTGGACAAATTCAGGATGGGAGGAGGGACGGAGGGTTGCAGGCTGAATCAGTGAGGACTTTGGGAAATTGTTAATACAGTACAGTACACTCATTTTAGACTGGAGACAAGCATTATAACTTATAAGCCACTGATATTAGTACAGTATGCTGAGCAAGGAAAAGATAAATGTTAGTGATATCACTAATTGTGCGATTGTGTTTCTTCTTGTGGCTTTTCTTAGACAATAAAGACTAGATATTTCTGTTCTGGTTCCTGAAAATGTCTGAATACTCCAGCTTTATTGTGCAAACGTACAGATGGGAGTTCTGTCCCTGTCCAAAACCATACAATACACTTTACCCTGCGCTGGAATCAACAAGCAGCAGAAACAAAAAGGGAGAACAAAAGTTTCCTACAGAAAGAGCCACACCTAGAAATCCATGTATTAAAATTACGGTAGTTGGGAGAGGGTATAAATCCTAGAAGTTTCTTGTTGCACTAGTGTGGCTCACCCTTTACTTCTCCTATGCAGTCAAGCACTGGCAAACTTCAGGCATACCTAAGATAGGGAAGACCAGGGAAGACTATGTAAGCCAGCAGTTGTGCAACAACTGCCAGCAGTGCTACAACTGGTCAGAGTAGTTGCAAAAGCTGCTGGCCAGGAATAGGGCAACACAAGTTTGTTGTGGCTCCTTGCCCAGGGTCTCTCTTATCAGTTGCTGCAGTGTTTCAGGAGGTTGCATAACAGCTGCATCATGGAATTTTCTGATCCTAGCGGTGTTTTGAGTATTCTGGGGCTGTGCTGCCGGTGCTGACCCAAGGGACAGCTATGCCACCTCAGAAAGAAATTCCACTGACTGTGTCTCAAATTAGTTTCCTAAATGCATTTCCAGACCACCACAATTTGTTTTGCATAACATTTGTTAAGGCAGAAGGGACATCAGCTCAAAGTTCCAGAAAATTGCTGATCAGGCCCTTTGGTTTCTAATTTTCTAACAGCCCAATCCTAACCAACTTTCCAGCACTGATGCAGCCGCAGTGCTACCCCAAGGTAAGGGAACATTTGTTCCCTTACCTTGAGGAGGTCTCCGTGACTGCCCCCTTCCACAGCAGAATGCAGCATGCATCCCATTAGCTGCATTAACACTGGAACGTTGGTTAGGATTGGGTTGCAAGTCTTTTTGAGGGATACACTATATTACAACAAAGCAAATATGAAACACACAGCCTGGTGATTGAGTTACAAAACAGAATTAGAGATCAAAGTGCCAACTTGAAAGCATAATTTTCCAAATCAGTTGATTCTTTCCTGAAATTTATGAAGCAAATGTGAAGCTTTTGAGTTATCAACTTCTCAATTCTTTTCATAAGATTTCAAAATGATTTTGTAAAAATTACTCTATTGCAATGCTTATGTAAAATTAAACTTTTGGGCAACATGAAAGTTTTCTAGCAGCATCTGCAAACATCAGTATAGTTTGTTGAATTAGAAGCTAAACTGATCATAAGATTGCAGCCCAACTCAATGAATATTTATGAAGTCTGAAGCTATGCAGTGCCACCCTCTGGAGAAACGAAAAACCGTGTTTGATTTCAGCATTCCGCAAAATGAAGAATAGAAAGGCAGTAGAGCCCCATGAAAGTTAAGGACTTGCTATGCTAGATGTGGTGCTGGACGGTGCAGAACTGTGGGTGCTGGAGAAGACTCCCGAGAGTCCCTTGGACTGCTAAGAGATCAAATCAGTCAATCCTAAATGAAATCAACCCTGACTGTTCCCTGGAAGGACAGGTACTGAGGCTGAAGCTCAAATATTTTGGCCACCTAATGCGAAGAGAGGACTCTCTGGAGAAGACTCTGATGCTGGGAAAGACTGAAGGCAAAAGGAGAAGGGGAAGGCAAAGGATGAGATGGTTAGACAGCATCACCGATGCAACGAACATGAAAATGAGCGAACTCAGGAAGATAGTGGAGGACAGGAAGGCCTGGCGGGATGTGGTTCATGGGATCACGAAGGGTCGGACACGACTTAACGACTGAACAACAACAACAACACTAGATGTTACACCATTAAAAGGGACTAGTGTTGTTGTTCCTTTTACACCCGTCTTTGTCTGAGCAGAGTCCAAAACCTCGCAAAACCAGATTGACCAGAGGCAAGAGACCTTGAAGCAGAGATTCTTAACATTTTGTGCTGCATGCACCCCTAGGAGAATTTGAACCCCCTCCCAAAAAAAATCTTTTGTTCATTTGCAAATTTTCCTGAAATTGCATTGAACATATATGAAGTTTAACTTTTACCAAAAACATTAAATTTTAATTATATTAAAAATATTCGCTTGATAGAATCTGAAAACACTGAGACAACTCATTAGAAAAAGAAAAAGACCTAACACAACAAACAAAGGCCCAACACAAAAATATATTGGCTTTTGTTGGCCTATCAGTAATCAGGGCCAAATTCATTTTATTTTTAGATGTCCTAGTAAAAAAGTATATCGGCAAAAAAAATGTTCTTAATTCTGGGAGTACCTCCTGCACACACACCCAGGGGTGCAGGCCCCACAGGTTAGGAACCCCTGGCTTAAAGGCAGACAGCAGCACTTCAGAACAAACACATTACCAATACTGTATAGATGAAATAAGATTGGAACAAAGTGTTCTGATCATCACATCTCAGCTGAATTTGGATCAGTTGTCGTTTCTGAACCATTTTTAATGGCAGCCTCACATTGGGCATATAAGAATGAGTGATACGATATCAAAGACTTTGATGAGATTGCTGAAAGTGTGAGGTTCCCACCCTGGCCTCTCTCATGGGGTGGGAATAAGTGGTTTGGGAGTCGGACTTAGACCTGGAAGATCCAGGTTCAAATCCCCGCTCAGCCACGAAACTTCCTGGGTGACCTTGGGCCAGTCACTATCTCTCAGCCCCACCTACCTCACAAGGTTGTTGTGAGGACAAAAAGGAGGGGAGGAAATATGTACACCACTCTGGGCTCCTTGGAGGAAGGGTGGTATAAAAATGTGAATAAATAAATCAAATAAATAAATCAAATAAATAAAACAGGGGAGGGGGTTACTACACCCGTGGTCCTCCTCCTGCCCAAGCTCTCTTGTTCCTGGTCTTAGGCAGCCAGGGAGCTCCTCACTCTCTGACAACCTCTCAGATACTGAGCCTCCTCATCAGCCTCCCCTGACCCCTTTAAAGCTGTCTAATTCTGCTGCTCCACTAATTCTGCTGCTTCCCCCCCCCCCCGGCCTTGGTCTCCTCTAGTGTTGGGGGGCAAGATCCTGCTGGCACTCAGAGGGCTTAGGCTGGGCTCGGCAGGGGGTAGTGGCAGCAGCTTTGGTCTAGCAGGGGGCTCTGCACCCCCCAGTCAGATCAGCCTCCCTGGAGTGGGGGCAGAGTGGGGTGGCGGTGAGGCCCTGGAAGAGCATGGCAGAGGTGAGTTGGGGCAGTGGGGGAGGCGGATCCCCGACAGAAAGTAAATGCAAGATCAGAGGACAAGCCAACATATAAACGTGATACATGGCAAGAAGTGCTGGCTGTGTATTACAACTACACTTCCCGTTTTGTGCAGGCCCATACATCGGATGAAGTAGACTTTTGCCTACCAAAAGCCACCGTAAGCTCATTAGTTTTTAGGGTGTCACAAGACTCTTTTTTTCCTTCATTAAAAGAAGCTTTAGAGCAGAAATGTAGGTGCACAATTCTACAAGTAACCTTTAAAAAGATGCAAAGCCAGACAAAATATAATGACAAATGGCCTGTTTGTTTCCTCAATCAATCCTTGTAAGGGCCAAATTAGTCATGACCCATTTTGAATCTCCTGGCACATTTTTCATTGTTTAAAACGCAGCCACAGAGGAGGGGGGGTGGATTAGAGGAACTATGGTGTGTTAAGCTTTATGTTCCTCCCCCAGCTTGCAATTAGCCACAGAGAGGAAAAAAAAGGTGTCCACATTGTATTTTTCCCCCTCCACAGCTAATAGCCTCCGAATCTAGCTACTTAAATGACGTCCACCAGTCCACTGGTGTAACTTTAACACTTCCTCAGCAAACATTTCTTGAACGTTCACCCTTAACTTTGAAATGTATTATAGCAGACATTATGGAGGGATGATTTATAGATGCCCACATTATAGCCAACTCCTCTTCCTCAGCAGTTAAGGACTCACCCGGTACTGGGCATATGTGCAAGAAAACAAGCTGGGGATAGCACTTGTTCCATCCGTTTAATGCCTGCAATTTAACTCTGTAGTGTATTTCTTGTTTATGATCTCACTCAATTCCTTCCAAATTTCAACAGCATCAGCAATAAAAATAGCATTTCCTCCACATTGTTCAAGGCTATGGAAATAGGCTTCAGGTTAGCCTATTTCCATAGTTAGCAAGTGTCTTAAGCCCAATATTGAGAACTTTGGCTGTGATAATGCCAACTACTTTTTCACAATTTTGTTCAAAAATTGTCATCAGATTAGGCCAATTCTTAATATGGTGTTCAAAACAGTCCACTGCCAAGTTCCACTGTACATCCTGTGCAGTTTAGGTCCTTAGTTTGGGTCCTTCCACTTTCTTCAGAGCAACTGCTGTGAAGTGGTTGTTAATGGAAGTATTTTGCAATTTCAACAACATTAGCCTTCATTTCTGAAGCGCTGAGGTATCTGGTTAAGGGGTGCATCAAATGAGCACTTGCAGTCATATGCAAGTAGCTTGAGATTTTCTTTACTTCCTTCTAGATTTCCTCTCATCTTGGTTACATTTGCAGCATTATCTGTGACCAAGCTACATAAAGGTGTCCCCCGCTTAACAACTGACCGCTTAACGACGATCCGGATATATGACAGAGGTCCCCAGTAAAAAAGAGCGAAGGATTTAAAAAGACGCATCTTTTTAAATCCACAGCTCTTCAGCTGTTTGGCTTTAGATAAGGGCTTTGAAGTTCATTACTGGGTCTTTAAGCACAGCACTGAACTTCAAAGCCCTTATCTAAAGTCAAACAGCTAAAGGGTAAGATAAGAGCTTGGATGTTTAATGCTGGAGCTTTAAAGCACAGTGCTAAACTTCAAAGCACAGCAAGACCCGTTTAATGACGGCTTCACTTTACGATGGGGATTTCAGAACGTATCGCCGTCATTAAGCAGGGGACACCTGTACTAAATATTTTTTTCAGAGTTTACTATAGCTTTTGCTGCCACTTCTGATAAGTATTCTGCTGTGTGTGCATTTCCTGGATATATCAATTGTTTCTGTAAGAAAGACAGTCCCTTCTTCTGTTGTCACACAAGCACATACAATGGGATCATTGTGGGTATTGCTCGAACCATCAAGACTCAGGCTAACACTATGCCCCTCTAGACTTTTTGTATACGGTTCAATTTTTCTCTCAAACTTGATTCAGCAATTTCCCTGCAACATTTATTTTTTTTATTTATTTACAGTATTTTTACCCCACCTTTCTCCCCAAAGGGACCCAAGGCGGCTTACAACATGAAAAAGAATACAATACAAAAAGTACAATACAAAAAATAATCACTTTTTAAAACAATAAAAAACGGTTAAACGAAAACTAGTAAAACAGCATCTAAAAATAAATAAAAACAGATTACAATTAAAACAAGAGCATAAAAAACAGCAGTACTCCACCTGTACCAGCAGGATGTTAAAAAAGAAGGCTTCCACAGGAAAGAGAAAATTTGCTTTGCTTGGACGGAATCCTGGTTGTAATGACTGGACCATGTTAATGAAGTGTGTGTTATCAGCCAATCAAAAGGAGAGTTTGTTGCATATACAAACTGAGCAATATTTTCATCAATTAGATCTTACTGTAATTTGGTGGTTCTTGTACAAACTTATCTATGGTGGTTTCTGGACGATGATAGTTATCACCATATTAACCACAGCATGCACCGACAGTACTAAAGGTAACATTGTAAAAAGAAGAGCTGCCTATTTCATCCATTATTTTTAATCACAACTACATTAAAACTAATCGCATCAAAACTAATCGCATTAAAACAAATATATTTTAACTCAAAGATGAGAAATCAAATAGCTTGTCCATTCAAAAGCCACAGGCAGAGAAGACAGGCAGTCTTTGAGAAAGGCATATGAAATAAGGAAGTTCACTAATCTGAAGATCCTGTAAGTTTAGATATATTCCCTATTGTCATCTTCAAAGAAACTTCTTTTTGAGAAGGAACACTTCTCATGATGTTGTCTCAACAAGGCAAGCAGATCTTGCATTTCTTTGCCATATTGTTTGCATTTTGCACACATGCCTGTCTTACCCAAAAGTACATCAACTTCAGTAAAATAGTCTCAGGGTCTCTTTTACGGCCTGCTACTGTTATAGGTTTTCTCTTCTTGTGACAGGGAATGGTATAGTTGGCCTCAAAACAATGGCGATTACTGTACATTCAAAAGAATACATCCATCTTCCATCTTCCAGGCTGTACATCCATCTTCCAGGCTGCATCACGCGCATCACTGGAGTATGGCGGGGGGGCGGACCGCCGGTGGGGGGTGACGCGCGCAATGAGTGACGCACCCGCGTGTGCACTTGCACGCGGCCACGCGCTGTGCACGTCACCTCCGCTCCAGGAGAAGGCCTCGGAGCGTCCGCCCTGGGTGGAGGTCCGCGGTCTTCTGACAAGGCCCGATGCAGCGATGTCATTTATTAGGTTTTTTCGCGCCTGCATAGAACGTTTCTGAGGGCAATGCCCTCAGAAACGGTCTACACATGCGCAAAAAAGCTTAAAGTGCACGTATCGATGCATTGGGCCTTCGTTAGAAGGCCCAGGACAGCCGGCGGAGGAGGAGGCCTCGGAGCCGGCAGCAGCGGGGCACGGAGGTACAGCGCGGCAAATTTGGGGGCATTAGGGCGGCGCGCGCGCCCTCGTTTTAGGGTGGCGCGCGCCCTAGTGACGCTACTGGGCTGCATTTGTTTTTCAGTGTCTAGCACTAGAAATGCTAGTGAGGGTTTTTTCCCCTCCTAGCACGCTAGGGTCGCGTTGATTTTTCACCTCCTAGTACACTCACCACGCTTGCATTCTTTCCTTCAATCTCAAAGCTATTAAACATGGCACTGCAAAAGAGCTTGGGAGATGTAGTGTGAGGGATGAGGAAATAAGAGCGGTCTTTCGGCCGGGGCTTATGTCAACAGGACATTCATTCAAAACAGCTAAGGTGGCTTGCAACAACACTTTGTCATTTTCATATTCTGCAACCAGTTCTTTTAAATAAGTACTTAAGCTGCAAAAGCACCATGTCGTTTCAACGTTATTTTTGCTTCTATTGTAAAATGAACCGTGCTAGAAGCATGCTAGCAACGTCACTAACCGAAAAACTAACAGCCCCAGTTATCTCTAGGGCCTCGAGTCTAGGCTTCTTCTCTTGTTCAGAACGACTCCACCTCCAATAATCCTCTGTTCATTGACCTTTCAAAGGTCAAAGTGTGCACTTTCAGAAAAAGTAGTAAGAGCTTTACTCTGTCTACACACAGTTGGAGGGGGACAAGAGATAAGGGATCAGCATTGCTTAAGGAGACTATTGAAAACAATCCTGGAGATTCTAGTAGGGCTCCCAAGAATTTTCAACACATCGGGTTGGCAGGGGAAAAAGTGCTGGAATATTTTCAGTCAGACTTGTAAAGTTGGGCTGATCAGGTATGTTATTTCCCCATCTCCTTATACCACTTAAGCATGTCATCTCTGGAGATATAAACCCAGTTTGAGAACTGCAAAAATTTCTGATGGTATCTTCTAGGCAGATAGATTAACCTACCGTATAACCGACTGTATTTTTCGCTCCATAAGACGCACCCCCCCCCAAATAGGGGGAAATGTCTGTGTGTCTTATGGAGTGAAGTGTAAAAAAAATGTCTTCCTTAAACAAGTTTTCCGGCCGCTTACCTGATTGTTGTTCTGCAGCTCCATCCCGCGTTGCCGGCTGTCCCCAGTCAGAAGCTCGAAGACGCGAGCCTCCCAGGTGCTGGACGCGACCAGCGCCTGGGAACTTTGCGCAAACATTACAGTTGCTGCGATGTTTGCAGAGAGACTCCTGGTCGCATCCAGCGCCTGGGAGGCTCCCGTCTTCGAGCTTCTGACTGGGGACAGCCGGCAACGCGGGATGGAGCTGCAGAACAACAAGCAGGTAAGCGGCCGGAAAACTTGTTTAAGGAAAACATTTTTTAATTTCCCCTATTTTTCACTCCATAAAATGCATGCGTCTAATGGTCCGGTGCGTCTTATGGAGCAAAAATACAGTAAATATGGAACCCCATAACATTGAGGCCCCAATCTAAGAAATATTGGAGCCCATTTACAATTTTTTTTTAAAGTTTTAAAAATTCTAACATATAGAATTAGAATTTATAATCTCTATTCCATAATGAGATCTATGATACGTTTAAATAAAAGCATCACATACAGCTTTTTTAAAAACAGAAAGCATTTTAACAATACAAAGAAAACAATCTTTTTCTTTTGGTAAATGATTGGTTTTTATCCAGCCTGATAATAATACTGATGAGCCCCAGCAAAGCGGCCAGGGCTGGGTGGGCAGGGGCGGGATGCAGGCGCCCTGCCAATCACTCTCTTCTAGCTCTCCAATTTTTTAAAAAATAGAGCAGGAGGAACACGAGTGAAAGCATGTGGCGAGGACAGGACGCTTCCACACATTTCCCCAACTCTGCCTTTAAAAACAACAACTGGGGATCAGGAAGAGGAGCAGCAGCAAAAGAGAAAGGTAGGAGTACAGGTGGAGGGGACTTAGCCAGCCCCAATTATTATAAGAATCAAAACAAGATCATGTATATGAAGCACACTGAACATTCTCACATGCAATTTACATTTTTCGGTTAAAAAGAAGCTGGGTGTTTTGTTTTTATAGGAGAGGGTGACCCTTTCCAGATCAGTCTGCAAACTTATAGCAAAAAAAAAGATACTGTAGATCAAAGATCAGTGGTAGCCAACCTGTGGCACGCCATGTGCCACATTTTATGTAGATAATCTTGAGCATGCCACTTGAGTATTTCTAAGGCAATGAAAATATTTAAAGCACAGTAACAGCGCAAGAAGAATGAGGTGCAGTGGGGTGCAGAGACCTCCTCTAGTGCCACAGGCTTGGAAAGGTATGCATGCTGGGGGTCAAGAAAGAGAGAGGGACTTCAGTGCTCGGCTTAGGCAGGAACGGTGGCACATGCCACTTCAAAAGGCTAGGCGTGCCACTAAGTGGCACCCGTGCCGTGGGTTGGCCACCTATGCTGTAGATAGTACTCTTTGAAAATATCAAAATATCAATTGCAGTTGTTTTGATGGTGTTTCAGTTTTAGGAACAAACTACTGTATACTCAAACTATTGTGACATCAGCACACTTCTGCCACAGGGAAAGACAAGACATACAAACAATGCCTCATGTTATCCAACTTACAGTGCAATTCTAACCAACTTTCCAGCGCCGGTGCAGCCACAAAGCAGCTTCGAGGTAAGGGAACAAATGTTCCCTCACCTTGAAGAGGCCTCCATGACTGCCCCTGCACTGCAAAATGCAGTGCGCGCCCTGTTGGCACGGCTACGCCGGCACTGGAAAATTGGTTAGGATTGCACTGTTAAGTTGGTAAATTTGCAAATGTAATGAGGCTGGTCTTACCAAAAGGTGGCAGTCTCGTATCAAGTAAGTACTCAAAAGCTAGACAAAATAAATTACTAATAAACACAGCCACAAGAAGCCCAAAGCCTCCAGTGGGATCTTCATACAGAGAGAGAGAAGTCATCTTTTTTTCATATACAGCTCAGGGTTCAAGGTCAAAAGTGTGTAAACTCCTACACAAAGGCTTCTTTCAGGCTCCAACATGCTGCCTTCATCAAATGGGGTAACAATCCACCCATTCATATCATGACACCCAGAAGCACAGACTATCAGCTCGATGCGATGCACATTTATTCAGATACAAGTACCACTGTGTTCAGGGGGGCTTACTCCCAAGTGGATTTAGTTAAGTATTTGTCCAATGTGAACATTTATACATCAGTATGTGGCTCTCAGATAAAGGCCTATCATTAGCCTTGTATACGATTCAGAAATTAGCTTCAGTGTCAAGCAGTGAAAGAAAACCAAACTAAATCACACAGCTTCTATTTCTGTCACATGAAAAGGACAGTTTCTTGGGAGTCACAGGAGGGTGAAGAGAAGCGCTTTTGCTTGTCTGAGAGAGGCATTTTGGCTTGTGCAACAGCCCCACCTCCCTAATCTGTAGTTTCTTGCATGTAGCCTAATGGTTACAACAGGTGATGCAAACTCTCAACTTCACTGTCTCCTTGTAGAACAGAACAACAAGAGGTTTTTTCCAAGTTATACCAAGAATGCATTCGTTTGAATAGTGTCACTGTGATGCTGTTGCAGTGGAGCATTTTGGAGGTTTGTTATTTTAGAGAGAAAAATCATATTGCCTTGGGTATTTTCATATGAGATTTTATTTCATCAGTAAGGTGTTACTTGTCAATACAAACTAAGAAACTGGAGTATAAGGGATGACGGAGAGCAGACCTGGTGCAGCACATAGAGGTTAGTGACTGGCACCCACTTCACCCTTTAAACAGGGACAAACTGGGAATGGTAGATCACTGCCCCCACCCCAGACTGGGAAGCCATGCAGAAGGAGGCCGCATGGCATGGGGAAAATCTCCCTTCCAGTAGGGCTGAGAACTCCAAACACTAGGGGCTTTCTTAAACCAAACTGTAGCAGAACATAATGGTTTGAGAGACATGGCAACCTGCTCCCTCCTGAATGAACTGAGACCAGGCAGGTGAAACCATAAGAAGCAAGAGGTTCATTTACAAGGCAGTACAATATCTTAATACAAAGTAAAGGAAATTGCAAGGGTAAAACAAGACATGGAAAATCTTCCAAAAGAGAGATGAAAGGGGGATGGCGAGGATGATGGTGGCAGTTTGGCAAGGATGCTAAAAGACAAGCAGAAAACAAAACAACCTGCAATCTATCTTACAGGTTAAGATCCCTATCCTACTTACTCATGTGGTTCCAGGTCCTGATCCTGGCACCCACATTTGCAGCAAGGTGAGCAGGTGTGTCCTCATGAAGCAACAGAAGGGGGGTTGTGACTCTACTTTCTGTATTACCACCTGTGTGTGTTAGCTCTGCTTTACCTGTGGGATTGGATACTGGGGGAATACCTGAGCCCCTTATTTCCCACTCCTGGAAATCAGGTAGGCCCCGCGATCGAATGATCTGGCTCAAAGCCAAGACCTTTGTTTACCCATCATTTGAAGAAGATTATGCTCCATAAACACCGCCACAACAGTACAAATGCGGCTAGTGTCTTCAAATTACTCGGCAGTCCCTTCAGGACACTGAGGCATCACAGAAGCCTCTGAAGTGACAGAAGAGTACAAATCGATTTAAAAATAGACAGGAAAAAAGGGGACAGGAACATTACTTCAAGACAGAACCCAAGCTTAAAATCAAATGTACCTTCTAGTCCAGGGGTGGCCAACCTTTCAGCATGAATGTTCCTGGACCTTTAATGGTTGTATAGGTGAGGGCATTTCAGCAGGTGCAGCTGCTTTAGCAGCACCACCACTTGCAGCTGCCAAGATTCTGTCTTCTACACAACTCTTAAGAGCGCAGAGGTCCTAATGGTGGAAGGTTGGCCACCCCTGTTCTAGTCAATGTAGGCTTACCTGATCCCCAACAGGGACAGAGTGCTAGACCTTTAGGAGAAGGAATGTGGGCAGGTGTAGCTTGTTAAACCTTAGAGCACAATCCTAGGCATGTCTACTCAGAAGCAAGCCCCACTGAACACAATGGGGCTTGCTTCTGAGTAGACATGCCTAGGATTGTGCTCTAAGGGTTTAACAAACTACACCTGCCCACATTCCTTCTCCTAAAGGTCTAGCACTCTGTCCCTGTTGGGGATCTGGTAAGCTGTTTTGAACAGTCCTGGGAAATCCAGAAAGCAGTGTAGTTCTATGCACATTTACTAAGAAGTAACTCCTGTTGTGTCTGGGACTTACTCTCAACTTAGTGTGCAGAGGACTACAACCACAATGATTTACGAATCATGTGTGTAAGCTAGCTTTCTGCCCTTCATTCCACATTCATAAGTGACTGGCTCTCAGATGGAGGTGTTTTGCAAGCATTTTCACAGCCAGGTCTTAAATCAGCTTTTCCTTAGTTCAGTCTGTAATGCAGCTGTAAACTATACATTGGTAGAGCTTAACATTCTTTTTCTCTTTATTTCCTGCCCATATGGTTCAAAGAATGTGAGAAATTCTGAGAAGTACTTTTTATCACATGTGAAAATAGCCTTTCGTGTGAAAACATCTTGAATATTGTTACTGTGGGGTTGAATAGAGTAAACCTCCAGTCAAATCTGCATTCAAACGTCGATCCCAATGTTTACAATCTAACACACAGGTGCAACGCTTTCACCCTCGCTTGTATTTAACACCTTGCTTGATCGCGCATGTTTACTCGCAAGTCAATGGCACCGACCTCAGTGAGACTTGCAAACTCTCACAGCAGTGCGCAACACGGATCCTACCGTAAGCAACACTTCCTCACAAGCAAGTTCCTGTGCAAGACCCATAAGACGCAGAGATGTTTGTTTTTGTTGAATACGAGAGGATTACAGCCCAAGTCTTACTGAACACAATGGGCTTATGAGTAAAATAAATAACACCATTTCCAAACACCTCTACCCATGAGTCTCTGCTTCTGAAGAAAACCATGTTGAACCTCGGGCTGTAGGGGGTTAGCAGTTCATTTGCACGAGGGATGCTTCCTAACAAATACGCAACAAGGAGCGTCATTACCTTTGCAGAGCTGAACATGGTGAGCACGCCGCTTCCACGGTAGTTCTCCAAACTGCAAAGCAATCAAATGGCTCCTTCTTCCTGTCACGTTTCTGTTTCCCTCTGATCCCCCTCCTTCTCCACCGTAGCTGTTTCTCACTCCGCCTAGACGCTTTCTCCGCCCACCAGCCTGCGTGCAATTTACAGGCAGACCGCCCATCTCGGGGTTCGTCTCGGGCCTGCCCCGCCCATCCCTCTCTCCGGAGCCGTTGATTGGTGCGTGTGCCCGCAGACTATTTGCATGCCTCCTGCAATCGGTGTGCCTGACGGAACAGGGGAAGAGAAGTTGGCTGAAAGCTCCTGGCAAGGGTCTGGCCGGCGCTTCGCCCGAAGCTGCCTCGAGCGTTCGGTGTGTTTCTTCCTTGCCTTGTGGATGGGTCCGAGTTTTATTCCAGGTCGTCATTCGGGAAAGCCTCGCCTACCTCGCTGAGCTACTCTTTCTCAGTGGATTCCTTCCAGCCGCCCAGCCGGGAATGGCACTGGCACTGCCTGCGTGAGCTTCGGAAACGAGCGCTCCTTGATCCCCCTCTTTTGCTCCTCTGTCCTGGCCCCAGTATTTTCCATCCTTGCTCAAGGCGGAAAATAAATGATCTCACCCTGACTGTGGAATGGAGACAGCTGGCACCAAGAAGAAGAACCTGAAGGAGCCTTGGGAGCCCAAGCACAAAGCGGACTTTCAGGGAGTGTGAGTGAGAAAGGGGTCCCCCCCGTTCGTTCGCTTCTGGTGGAGCCGGCTTCTCCCTCCGGTGAATCGTCATCTCCATTCTGTGCCTTGGAGGAGCGGGAGCGCCGGTATTTCCTATGGCTGGGATATACAGCTCTACTCTGAAGACCCTGGAAGATTTAACCTTAGACTCTGGGTATGGGGCAGGGGACTCCTGCAGGTCCCTTAGCCTCTCTTCTTCCAAGTCCAACTCTCAAGCCTTCGCGTCATCTCAACACAGGGGCAACTGGTGGTACTACTCCGGCTCCATGAACAGTCGCAATAACAGCTGGGATACTGTGAACACTGTCCTGCCGGAGGATCCTGAAGTTGCGGACATCTTCTCCAAGTGTGCCAAGCTGCCTGATCTGGAGGAATTCCCTTGGACTGATGAGGACATCGGGAAGATACTCAGAAGGGGCAAAGGGGGAGGAGGAAACAAAAGACACTTTAGCCAAGAAGCCGTGAGGCGGTTATCTGTGTTACTGAGGAGACCGTTGATCCGGATTTCGAGGGAGGCGCAACGTCTGAGTGTGATGCATTCCAAGTGCACCCGGTTTGAGATCCAAAGTGCCATCAAACTCATCCAGAGTTGGTCGCTGTCTGAAAGCTGCGTCCTGGCGACCGTCAAGGCCCTTTCCCTGTACAGCATGAGTGCTGGGGACGGCTTGAGGAAGGGCAAATCCTCCAGGTGTGGCCTCAACTTTTCCGTCGGGAGGTTCTTCAGGTGGATGGTAGATACCAGGATCTCCGTTAGGATTCACGAGTACGCGGCGATTTCTTTAACGGCCTGCATGGAAAACCTGGTGGAGGAGATCAGGGCCAGGGTTGTGGCGAGTCAGAGCCCGGACGGCGGCGGAGGGGGCAATGACATTTCAGCCGAGGTCCTGGAGGTGGTCATCAACAACGATGCTGAGCTTTGGGGAGTATTGCAGCCGTATGAGCATCTCATCTGCGGGAAGAACGCTAATGGTAAGAAAGAGCTGGGTCAGGTTGAATGCTGATATAGGAATTGCTCTCATTGTGATGCTTCTGCCCGTCTAACCGATACGCTTCTTCCTTGGACCCGCCTGCGCTTCTAAATGCGGACCAGTGTTCACAGTTGATCTACTGCACTGATTGATTAGTTTATTCTGTGGGTTTAAATGTAGTCCTATCTTAATATTTTATTCCTGTAAGCCACCTTGACAGTCTCATTCGCAGACCAGTTGGCAGAATATGAGATTTATGGTGTATAAGCGCAAACTGTGTGTGAAAACAGTGAGAACTATTGCAGATTGCTGGTACAAGATCTTTGGTGATGAGTTGAATTCAGTCATCTAAAGAATAGTCACCCACAAAATGTAAAAGAGAAATTAACTAGGGATGCCCTTTCTTCTCTCAGCATTATTATTATTATTATTATTATTATTATTATTATTTAAGGAATTTGTAGCCCGCCTTTCTCCCGAGGGCACTCAAGGCGGCTTACAACATATTAAAATACATATAAACACATTAAAACAATTAAACACATTAAAATAATTAATTAAAACACTTAAGATTAAAAATAAACAACCCCAGTGGGTCACCAGTATTTACATATATTAAAACCATTTGTTAAAAGGTCAGCCCACCATGTCAGACATTAAAAGCAGTCCTGAATAAAAACGTCTTAAGGCCCTGCCGAAAGGCCTCTAAAGAGGGAGTCGTTCTTAATTCCAAGGGGAGGGAATTCCACAATTGGGGTGCCACCGCCGAGAAGGCCCTACTCCACGCCGCCATCCCCCTCACTTCCGCCAATGGCGGCACGGTCAACAGGGCCCCCCCTGATGACCTCAGAGTACGGGTCGGATTATAAGGAAGGAGGCGTATTCACTCGTAAAAGAGTATTCATTCATAAAGGAGTATTCACTCACATTACCTGCAGTGAATTTCCAGGTACTGTACCTGAAAATAGAATAACTTTGAATTGATGATATATTGTAAACCCTGGTGTGTGGTTTTTTTTTTTTTAACTTTGATCAAAAATGTCTTGCAGTGATGCAGCCCACTAGAAGCGTCGTCTGATATGGGGCGGTGGTGCGGTGGGCCCCAGGGCAGAGGGCTCAGGGGGTGGGGCGGGACTCAGAAGTAAACCCCATTAAATTCGATAGGATTTACTCCCTGGTAAGTTACTTGGAGTAAGTTCCAATTCCAATTTTAGTATATGTGCTGCCGAAGCGAGCACAGTACGTTCTATCAAACCCAGTAGGGCTTACTTCTGAGTATCTGAGTAGACATGCATAGGATCACACTATTCCCTCAAGTTAATACTCCGAACTAAGTCATGTTTACACTGAATGTTACATCCTTCTACGGTAAATAACTGTGCATAGAATTACAGCAATGAGTATGAGAGGCCCCGAAAACAAACTCTGTTGTAAGAAACATGTGAGCCTCTGGAAAGAATATCCTGTGGTATTTCCAGTAGTGTCTGAAATGCAAAACACTACTGCATGAGAGAGGCCATGGGGTGAGTCCTCACGCCATACCACATACCCACACCTCACCCAAGTGAGTCCTCATGCCATAGTTTGGAAACTCCCCTCAGTTGTGCAAGTTTTCCATACAGCGAAGGGGGCTCATTGACAATCAAGAAACACAAGTCTAAAGCCATGCCTGTGACTAGTTGGGCCATCCTTTCTTCTGCAAACTAGGAAAGGCATATAGATGTTACTTAGAACCTGTCAATCCATGGTTATACCATATAAGACCTGCCTGTAAAATGTAAAACAATTCTCACTAATTTGCCAAGTTGGAGGTTATAGGATATCTGCCATTGGTGAAGGTCTGTAGATTCACCCCCTTCCTTGCCTTGCCTGAGGTAAACCTCTCTCCCTTTGCCCGCATTCCACAGGCCTCAAAGTTGGGTCAGAGAGGGGGTTAGCAACTATCCTTGTCTTCCTCCAGGATTGCCTTCTTGGGGGAACCAATCTTCCCTCACAAGGATTTGGGTTCAGTCTCCCTCTCAGCATCCTGCTTCCTTCCTTGTGTAGGCTGCCCCCCCTCATCACTGGCCTGAGGGCTTTTATCTGCAGGAGAGGCTCGCATCAGGCCCCAAAGGCATCTTCCACACACCCTTCATCCCTTCCACAAGTTTGGCTTTCCCGGCCACACCTATGCTTGAGGAAGTGAAGCTCCTCATACCTGCCCCGAGGCCTGAGCAAAGGCTCGAGCGAGACATCGAGGTTCCAGGAGGAGCCAGTGGATCCAGCGTTATATTAGGATACTAACCCCTGCAGCCTGATTGAAAGTCTGATTTAGATAAGTAAATTACTAGCACTGTCAGGAAGAGCTGATCTTAGGGACTTTTGAGAAGGTTTGTGTGCATGTATGTGTTTTGTCTGATAAAACCAGAGTTGTTGGTCACTTGTCATAGGCTCACATGCAGTTGCAATTAGTCATGATTAACAGCACAATCCTAGACAAGTCTACTCAGAAGGGCTTTTGTGATCAATAGGGCTTCCTCCCAGGAAAGTGTATACAGGATTTCAGCGTGTCCCACTGAAAGGAAGAGGAGCAGCACTTGGCTATGTGAGGAGCATTCAGTCACATGAGCCCTCACCTGTAGTCTGAAATATAACAGTCAATACTCAGATTTACCACTTTAGCTATTGTTTGTGTGAACTAGGTCTTACTCATGACTAACTTTGGATGAATCCAGGCAATTTCTCTGCCTAAGGTAATGCTTCTGTTGCACGATTTTCCCATGGTCAAGCTGTAATAGCCAAGCTGTAATAATTAGCAGTTAAGAAAGTGCAGTTTTAGTATTTTTCAATAAGCCGCTTCAAATCCATGATAATTATTTATTCCAAATGTACAACTATTGTATTTGATATTTGTGTAAGCCACACAACAATTTATAATACTAGTTCTTCTCATCCAACTTCTCAAATCCACTCTGTATTTATGTTGTCAGAGTTAAAATAGCAGACAGCAAAAGGAGAAATCTTCTACCCTGGCTGTATGTTGTCACAGGCATTTTTGCAATGCAACTTCACTCATATGTGTGAGAGAGACGTCAACTGAAAATAAAGATGGATAACTAACCATGACAGTCTCTGGAGAGAAAGGAAGGGTTCTTTCCTGTAGAATAAAGTGAATGAACAGAGGCTTGTGTTACATGGAAACATAAACAGATATGAAAGGAAATGGTTAGAAGTATTCAAAACATTAAGTGGTCAACTGAGGTACATTCATAAACGGAATACAAAGCATTGATTAGCCATACAAAGGGCTGGTTTCATTCAAGTGCTGTATGCTTCTTTACATCATTTCATCAAATTTCATTGATCTAGTTATAAATTTAGACTTCCTGTGCCTACATATGTGTTTAATTGATTTTCAAAATTGTTTATTTTATTAACAAATAGCTTGGAACACGAGACCCAATGAGTCTTCTAATGGCCATAGTTTGCGCTTTGCAAGATGAAATTGATTTTGTGATACTTCGATAGGAGAAAAAGCGAGCTTGAACCACCTGGGAATAAAGAGACTAGGAAAGCAAAGTTTCCTCTGTCCTGATGTTTTTATTATGTGTAACCACCTCTAAATCACTGGTGAAGTTAATATGGATGTTCCAGATTTACTAAGACTAGTGGACTGGCTGAATGTATTTCATTTTTTCTTATGGTATGAACTCTTTGATTCAATACTGTACTTGCCAAAGAAATGGAACTCCTAACATGTTTACTAGTTTTATATTGTTCAGTTTGGCTTGGTGCTAACAAATTCTCTGAGCCAAAATTACATGTGACAAGAGATTCACCCTCACCCTCAGACCTCCTGACAGTTTTTATTTTTTCTGAAAAGCTGCTGGGGAAGAGGGTCAGAATTGGATCAGAGCAGCAGTGTTGGGAGAGGGGTGTTTAATCTTTTTTCCCATATCATTTTCTGAATCACTCCCCCCCCCCCCAAAGCTTCTTTCCCTCGGTAGGAAAAAAATATCAGGTGTATTGTTTCTCCTGCAGGGCTAATAGCAGCTTTGGCGGGGTGAGGCAATTTGGATCACAAAAACAAATACCCCTTCCTGTATACCACTGCTCTAAATGAACTCGGAGGAGCCCCCTCCAACCCCAGGTTCTTTTGAGAAGAAATAACAATATCAGCTCTGATTATGAATATCCTGCATAGTGTGTAGTTTGGGCCTTTTAAGTTAAGTTTCAGGACCTTTATCGTTCAGTTAAAAACGGCAACTTTACAAGAAATGATGATGCCTGTGTTCTACAAAACAGAGTTCAGACTTTTTGCATCTATAGTGTTCCCTTCTTAAAACTGTTGAATGCAGTTCCCATACTCATGGCTGTGTCATTGCCTTTCAAAATAATGTGAGGTGATGAGTGGGAGGTGACCATCATCAGGGCTTCTTTCCTTTGAAGCAGAAGAAAAGGTTCCATCCCACCACCTCTGAATCATTAGTACAAAAAGCTATATCCCCTGTACTTTTATGTGGAATGGATGGTCAACACCTTCTGTTACTGATGTGTTCTATTGCCTTCCTGGAGTTTTTCCACTTAAAGAAAGCTCTCTGAGTTCTTGTGGCCTTGTCACTTCTCTTTTCTTGTCCACAAGCCAAAGACACTAGTGAACACTCTTGGGAACTTGTCTGCCTTTGTTGCCCTTGCGGAGGCTTAAGCAGTTGCAGCCTGTTGTTGTGTCATTTACACAGTTTTACACACTACGCTGCAGTCCTTTACACAATTACCTGGGAGTAGGTCCTATTGAACTCAATGGGACTTATTTCTGAGTAGATGTGTGTAAGATTGGGCTGGCATCATCTATAGTTTACCTAAACCAGGGGTGGCCAACCTTTCAACATGAATGCATTGCTCCTGGACCTTTAATTAGGCTTACCAGATCTCCAACCGGGACAGAGTGCTAGAACTTTAGGAGGAGGAATGTGGGCAGGTGTAGCTTGTTAAACCTTAGAGCACAATCCTAGGCATGTCTACTCAGAAGCAAGCCCCATTGTGTTCCTAAAGGTCTAGCACTCTGTCCTGGTTGGAGATCTAGTAAGCCTACTTTTAATGGTTTATAGTAGGTGAGGGCATTTCAGCAGGTGCAGGTGCTTTAGCAGCACCATCAGCAATTGCAACTGCCAAGATTCTGTCTTCTGCACAACTCTTAAGAGCGCAGAGGCCCAAATGGTGGAAGGTTGGCCACCCCTGACCTAAAATATGACCTCATTAGGTAGTGGCTTGCCTAAAGAAACGTATCAGCATCACACACACACC
Organism: Plestiodon gilberti rubricaudatus; assembly: GCA_026170595.1. NCBI lineage: Eukaryota > Metazoa > Chordata > Lepidosauria > Squamata > Scincidae > Plestiodon > Plestiodon gilberti. The sequence continues at coordinate 245,756,817 of JANXHW010000001.1, read as the reverse complement.
TTCCATATGCAATATTAGGGTGCTCTAAGCTAGTTGGAGAATGTTGCGTGTCAGGATTATGCAGTGTGTCCAGGACATATAGATTCCTGCTCTGATCCCTCTTAATTTAAACAAATGTTTGCAAGATTAATGGAATTGGTGTGGGCCTTCTTTTGATAGTCAACTTTTTCTTTCTGGGTATTGTATCCAAATCTTTGGTTTAGGAGTCACAGTGATATAGACTTGAGTCTATTGACTCGGACCCAAGTTGGACTCAAGCCGCGTCAATGACTTGACTTGGACTTGACTTGGCAATTGTAAAAGACTCAAAAGACTCTACTCGAGTCCAATTTTATCCAGGTTTAAACCCGCTTTCCCCATTAAATAGATAGGGACTCACAACTCACAACCAAAGACTCGGGACTTGGGGACAAAGACTTGAGACTTGGACCCAGAGACTTGGACTTGACTTGAGACTTGGAGTCAGAGACTTGATCCACATCCCTGGGAGTCAGCTGTGCAATGAGTAGTACAGAACGCTTCCACCTTGATGTGCCATTTGTAGATTCTCTTCTTTTCTTTGTACCAACTATCCTATAGAAACCAATGGCAAAACAGAGCTTGCTCCTATGTTTCTTCCATACCTGGAACTCACAATACTGTACTAGGTTATAGCCTAAGAACTTATTCAGCAAATGGAAGTTCTTAAGATACAACCCCAATGTGTTACAAACTCTGGTTACATTGAAAGCGGCAGGGTCACTCCTGCAGTCTCAATAGAAACTATGATGCTAAAGCTGAAAAATACTATGATCCTTTATGTGAAATCTGTTTTTCTGTGTTCAAATTAACATCTTGTGAGATTGGTTTATTAATTACTGCATGTGCTGGGATATTTATGTACTTCTGTAAATATTTTGGGATGACTTTCTGTAATAGTGTGAGAGGTTCCAGTTTGTGTTTTAATTATTCACAGCTGTGAATAATTGCTTCTCTTTCTTGAAGCAATATTTGGCTGCATTCAGACTCTCTGTAAACCATCACTGTGTATGTGTACAATTAAAAATAGCTGTTAGAAAAATAGCTGTTAACATTAAAAACTCTTAATGAAAAAGTTATGTCACGCCCCACAGAGATAAAAAGAAAGTCAAAATCTTTTGAATAAAAATCTGGTCAGAGTCATATAGAGATCATACAAATCTGGTGGATGAACAGTAAACCGTGTGAAAATGAGTCTAAAGGTGATGAGCTTGTGAATTGACTTGGGATTTTTTTGCAAGAACTTAGATACCATCTTAATTTCTGTTCTTCTAAATCTGTGAATCAATTGAGATGTCTGCAAAGGCATAAGTAGTATAAGAAAATGTCATAAACGTAGCAATTGGCACACACAGGTTGTGGTGTTTTTCTTTGAAGCCATTTTTTTCCCTTTTAAGAGTCATGCAGCAAATGCTGATTGAGTTCTCGCCTATTGGGGAATCTTATGGGTGCCTTCTTGATAGACCATCAGATGTTTGATGGTTTGGCAAAGTGCATCTTCAGAGATTATATTTTGAATCTTAAAACATTCTATTAAGATAGCAAAAGTCAAAAAGGTGGTATATCAACTTTAAAGGTGTAGTCGCCAGCATGGACATGTGTTTTTGAACAGAGAAAGGCTCCTATATATAACTTGCTTAACTTGATTGCTGGCTAATGGGAGTAGCAGCCAATACAGCAGTTTCTCTAAGTGAATTCACCACCTGCTGCTGTGCCTCCATCAAGTGGAATTCCTTCCTGCCCTTAACTTCAGGCACTGGGCGGTGGCAGAGGAAGCAGGGCATGCTGCAGCAGCCAAGAAGCCAGCATGCTGGAAGCACACAGCTGCTGCTACAGTATGTGTCGGGGCAACTTTCCATTTGGCAATAATGCATCTGCAGCTCACCTGCTTTCTCTTCTACTTCCCAGGACCTGAAGGTGAGGGCATAAATTCCATCACCCTCAATTACTGCGCAGTGGCAAGCTGCAGTTTTTCCTAATAAACCACCCTTCACCAGCCGTCACTGGCTAATGGACACTGATGATCAATTGTTCTTTCTAGAACTAGCTGAAGGTGTTTGTTCAGTGTGTTTTGATAGATAAGAGAGATGGCTCTTCAATCAGTATTGATGGTTGGTGGCTAGAGTGAACACAGTCTCCCCCCACCATCTTTGAGTAGAAGCTGGAGAAGCAATCGGGAAATGGAATGTGGCCAGCAAAAGAGACAGTAGTCTGAATTCTGCAGCTGGCTACAAGAAGGAGCCATAGGGGTCCCAAATTCATGCTGTTTGCTTTGGGAAAGCTGATGCTGTTTTAAAGACTAGCATTGTCTGTCGGCATGCTTGTTAGCTTCCCTCGTACTCAATTTGTATAATATTTGTAAATAAACAGATCACAAAAAACCTATAAGTCTCTCATACTCTCTCCTCTCAAAGAGCCTGTAGTGACTACTCTTTGTACTGTACTTCCTACAGCTCAGGGAATTGAGGAAGTATGAAATAATACTTCCATGAATCTGATCTCACAAGTTTGTAGAGATTTCTCATTGCAGCTAGTCTGCCAAACAACTACAAGCTCATACAATTAAAAGGGATTCTGGCTAAGTAGGATTTTTCAGAATTAAGAGTCTGGAATACTGAATCAGACCTCCAGTTGTGATATTGGAATTTCAAATAACTTTGAAGTTCCACAGTGGTTCTTTTTCCCACCATCTACACAAAATTTTAGTTTCACGGCTAACACTGTATAAAAGTTAGCAACATAACAGCTTTATTATACCAAGCAAAGGATTATTTGTGCCAATTCTGAATGCTTCTAAAAGCTACAGCATCTCATTTTTGTTCATGCATTATGATTATCCTACAACCCAGTGGTTCTCAAAGTGGTGGGTTGCAGCACACCATAGGAACCAAAAGCTGCACCCTGCCCCTTTAAGGGGCGGGGACAACATGGTGGCCATGACAGGACACAATTTGTGGACAGGTTCAGGGAGGTCTGAACTACCCTCTGCAGGCGCCACCGAGCTTCAGAACGCCGCTCTGCGGTGATTTTAGACCGCTTCCGGTTTCAAGTGGGGGGGGCTGCAGAGGGTAGCGCAGGCCTCCCAAACCCTCCAGAGGGCTCTAGGACCCCCAGTAAGTCCACAAATTGCACTAAAAATTTGGGGGGGGATTGCAAGCACTTAGTTCTCTCCCTGCCTCGTGGGGAGAATTTTGAGAAACATTGCTGCAACCTATAGAAATAACTTTAAAACTATCATAAGAAGATGCTTTAGAATATTTGTCTTCTGCTGGTGAGTTGTGACCCATAACTGGGTTGGGTTCAAACCTAAGGTGAGTGACAGCAGGGCCCCAGGGCCATTTTGTTTTGGTTCTTTTTTTAAAGGAGGGGAAAGGGAGAGAGAGAAATTACATGATGTCCCCAGTCGCGGGATGGGATGATTACGTCCAAGGTTAAAGGCGAGGTCCAAGTCTGAAAAGATTGAAGATTGCTTATTTTATACTTAATATCAATTTAATTTTAGTGAGCTAATGAAATCATACCAGGCATGAATGTAGCTGATGTATTTTATAGAACGTTGCATACTACCATAAAGCACAAACCTATGGAAAAAGCCAAGGGCATGCTTGATTAATGACATGACTTTTTATATTTATTTCCCTTTTCACATTAGTAAATAGAACAAGAATAACAGCCATGATGTATTTTCACAGCATTTGTAGGAATGTGCTGTTATTATTTTGATTTGATTTTTTTTATGTGAATATCCACATTCAGTTAATACTTTATTGTGAAGCCACGGGTTTAATTCTCTGTTGAGATGCATACATTGAACAGCGAAATTACCTTGTAATGTCGGTTATGTATTCAAACTGCTTTCTGGTTAGCTGAACTGAACTAACTGAAGAGCTCATAGAGTGTCTCATTAACTTTAACAAGCTATTATTGTCGCTGCCGCATTCTGCAGGAGTCGGTGGACAGGAGGAAATGGCAGCAAATGTGATCAATAAGCTAGCCAGCTAGAAGAACATTAATCAGCTATGGCCACTGTACTTGTCTGGATATCAACATTGCCGTGCTATAAAACTGTTCAACAGCCCAATGGGGATTTGTTCTTTGGCCCAGTTCATGCATTACCCAGCTGTATGGTTGCCAGCAGTAAACTGAATCATATGGATGCCCAACTATGCTGTGAGCTGTTTGCATAAAGGGCCACCCACATGGCTTGGGCCACCATGCCAGGGGACCCTTCCTCCCAGGAATAAGAGGCTTTGCTGACATATTTACTGTCAGCCTGGATCACATGGGTAGCCTTTCACACAAGCAGCTAACTGCACAATTGGGTTCCCATGCAGTATGGCATCCAGCAGCAACCACACTGGCAGGGTAATTTATGGCTTATTCACACATGCATGCCCATACAGGCTGCCCAGTGCTTTTTGGTGGAAATGGCTCTCACATTCAGCACATTCATCAAAGGTACATCAATCGAGTGTAGAAAAATAGACATGTAGGCATGAAGTAGCCTCAAGCCTTTTCCCATTGTGGCTGCACTGCAGGCCAAAACAGTTATACGAAGATCACAAGCATTTGGTGGTGGTTGTTGTTGTTGTTTGTTGTTTTGTTATTATTATTATTAGGGGTATAATGGTCTCGATATGGAGCTGGCAGGACATCCCATTGATCACTTCCTGGTGTGTGTGGATTCCTGTCCTCGGTATTAAGCCAGCAGGTTTAGTAATTCAAATGCAGCGAGGTTCTTTCCTGTTTGCGATCATCACAGTTTGCTTTCAGACACCATATGGCATATTTGCCACACAGCAAAGTGCTAGAAAAGTATTTTGTGGCATTCTAGCAATGTCATCCACTTATTTGTGGTCGCTCTGTAAAGTCTTCCTTAATCTGGTAATAATGATGTGGTGGATTGCCATCCAAGATTTTCTGCCTACATATGATTTCTCAGAGAGTATTTCAGAATGTATACTGCATTCCCCAGAGGCAGCAGTTCTTGCATGATTGCCTGGAGAACTAGCAAGGGGACAGTAGTTAAATATATTTTAATTCCTCTTTAGACTTCTAGGACTAGAGCCCATGCAGATGAAATGTGTACAAAGAGCACGTACTGTCAGGGCATGTCCACTAGCTTTTTGTCCCTACAAGCCACCTGTCTTTGAACAGAGCCTACATGCGTTCGGCTTGTATGAACCCATGGTGGCTGGGGTGGAGCCAGAAGTGCAGCTTCAACCCCTCCTCCACTCCACATGCATTCATTGTGCACAGGGCTTTTGCATATAAGGCCTTTGTGTAACCAAGGAGCAGCATAAGTTTTGAAGCTGTGTTAGGCCAGCAGGCCACTGTTGCCTGTTCCAGAGAATGAAATTGCTGATGGATAAGCGCAAAGCTGTCTTTCACCACTTGTACTGTCTGAGTACTCCTTTGTTGCTTTTGGCTATTCATTGGCTACTTTTACCCTGCTACTCATGGTGGGATAAAAAAAAAGCGCTCTGATTCACGTTCTTCTTCCCTGGCTTTGCTTACCATGGGGAGAAGGTGCTGCATAAACCAGGGAGACCTGGAATGTATTTGTGTCCCATATCTTCCTGACTGTGCACGACAGAACCTCTTAGAAAGCAGGTTTTGTCTTACAGAGGCTTGCTCAAAGTAAAAAGGATCTCTTGATATGATTGTTCCTTTTCACGAGGGAGGGGTGAGAAAGGAATGGCAGAGGAAACCTGTGGACAAAGGATACATTGCTCATCTCCCCCTCACTAGAATGCCAGACATAAATACAGTATGGTCTTTTGTCTGTTGAAGGTAATTGATCTAGTCTTGAGAAAATGGATTGTTGAGTGTCTTACAGCACAATCCTATGCATACATACTGTACTTGGAAGTAAGTCCCATTGTGTTCAATGAGGCTTACCCCAGGAAAGTGTGTATAGGATTGCAGCCTAAATCTTTAAAATATAGAGTTCTAAGTTAGACAGATCTGAGGCAATGGTGAAACCAGTTCAGTGCTGTCTTCTGATAGCCTTCCTGAAGTCAGGATTGTTAAATAAAGATCCTTATTAGAGTACTCATGGGAATCAGAAAAATTGTGAAACATGCAGGAGTTCTAAACCCCTTCCCGGCCGAGTACTACCTCCGGCGCCACTCTCCTTTTGCATACCACTGGAAGTGATTGGCAATGACATCATCACCAGTTATTTCTGGGTTTTCAGGAGCCAGAAAAAGCAGGGAAGAGGCTCTGGGCAGGTGGGAGGGCCCTTCTCAATGTTTCTGAGAGGCTCGGTCAAAGGCAGGAGCCTCTTGGGAGCAAAAACACGCCACCAAAAGCACCACATCAGAGCAGGGTTCCAGTGGTCCAGCGATCCGAGTACCACCAGCAGTCGGCCAAAGTACCACTGGTGGTACTAGTACCACTGGTTGAGAACCCCTGTGCTGCACCCATCTCTATATATGACAAACAAGAAATGTGAAGGCGATAGCCCAGTGTGGCTGTGAGTGACCAGAGGACTCTTGTCAATGGAGCTTATTGTTGCTGTCTAACTGTAACAAGGAAAGAAACTACAGGGTTTTTATAAGTATGCGAGAGTTTTAATAAGCCAGAGTAACGCCCATGTTTGTGCTTTGTACCTCTTCTGAGCTTCATACCCAGTTTAGGTTACCAGTAAAAAATAAACTTAGTGACCTCATAGTAATGACAAAGGAATGCTTGTCCCAGTCGAGTGACTACCACACACGACTAGTCAGAATTGGCAGTCATGGCTATGAAGTGGCTTAAAACTGGAATAGCAGCAGCACAGTTGCAGTAGGTCTGGGCTGGGATACATTTGCAGAGCTGTGTGGGCAGCTGGCTTCCCCCAGCAGCAAGATTCTGCCCTTTTTATGAGCACTACATTTAGAATGAGCTTTATACAGGTTGCTTATAATGACCTATTCTAATTGCTAAATTGTGGCCTACTGGCACAGAAGATTGATCTTTGGAAATCAAGGTAAACAATACTAAGAATGTTAATTGCCCATGTATCTGAAACCAACAGTTGTAATGAGGAAGCCTTCTGCCAGGCATTCAGTCAGGGAAATTACCAGTAAATCTGTCTTTTGCCTACCATCCGGTTAAGGTGTGCTCTAATCGAAACCCATCAGAGTGGGCTCTGCTGTGACACTTGCTATTTGCCCAGGCGACTGAACACGGAGGGGCTGGTGGGCCTGAATACAATCAAAAACTCACTCTGACTGAGTCTCTTTTAATTAGAAACAGCCAGGAATTTGAGGTCTAGGTTTCAACTGCACTACAGACCATAGAATAACATAAGCTACAGATTAACTCTGTATCTGAGGGTCTTGACTTGACATGGCATTCTCTTTCAGATGCTTACCCCCTGTTGCTGGGGGAAGAGGGGAAAGATGGAGGACTGCCATCAGCCCCTTTATTATATAGCACTGTGGTACAGGGAGCAAGTACTGTTATGCTGGCCATCGCCCCCAGCTTCACATTGGGATGCTACAGTGCTGCGTAAGGATACATCATTCAAGGACTGCCCAACACAGCAATCCATATAATGTTCGTCTTATGTGATCATCTGAAATCAGTTTATGAATAGCAACATGGGAGGAGACTTAGACATATACCTCTGGATGTCATCGAACTGCTTTTACTCCTGCAATCAAATGTTTTCTTAGAAAGTTGCTAGAATTGCATGATAGAGAATAGTTTAGAACAGACTTCTCTTGGCAGGTAAAACATTGACTCCATCTTAATACTGCCCCATGTGCCTCATTGCTGGGCAGATTGTCAGCCAGTCAATAACCAATCGGAGCAATACAGCAAGCTGTAATTCCCACTCTTTTCATTGATTGGTGGGACTGTGGAATAATAGGGACAACTATTTGACACAACCTTATTTGCTCCATGACCTTAAAACATGATAGGAGCCCAAGGTCTTTGTTCCCAGATGTTCTCGTACAAAAGTAATTATGCCAGGCTGTCTCCTTTTGTCCCAGGTACACATGGAAAAGCTTCTTGACTTAGTGCAATCTAGTGCACTCAGAAGTAAGCTCCCATTGAGTTTAAGCCTTACACTGCAATCCTATGCACACTTCCTATACACACAGAAGTAACCCCATTGAGTTCAATGGTACTTACTCCCAAGTCCCATTGAACTCAATCTGGTTACTTCTGAATAGATATGCCTAGGATTGTGTTGTTCGAAAGGGTATAGGATGGCACCAGGGACTGCCCATTCATGAGGCGAGATGACATGAGTTGCATCGGTGGCAGATTGCAGGAAAGTGAGAGGGCAGCAGATTCAGGGTGTCCTTCACCCTGAGTCTGACACCGCTGCCATCTCCGTCCAGTCCTCTGTGGGTGGATGAGAGCCACTTTGATCTGCTTTCCACCTGCTAAAACAAGTGAAAAGTGGATCATCTGCTTCCTTACCTTGCTCCAGTTTCTTCAAACATGGAAGTATGGGACTTCTGGTTTGATTTACAGGGACAATGCAAACAAAGGAGCTCTTGCATTCATGTGGTTCCTTTAAACCAAACTGGTTTCTTTAAACCAAACTGGAAGTCCTGTGGATCTGCGTTTGAAAAAAACCATGGGAGGAGTATAGTAAGGAGTTTGGGGGGGGGGGGTAGTGTAGAGGCTGCCGTGGCAGACCCAAGGTAGTATTGGCAGTGTTCCAGGTCATACCACCCCGGCTGGCATAAACATAATGCTTCCCTTAGCCATGAAGGATTGAGGGCTCAGAAGTAGGCTACTAGTACTAATAAACTGGCAGACAAAGCAGTCATATATTTTTATGTAGTTCTGAATAAAATTTCAGTTTTGGGGGTACTGGATCCAGGGGTGGTGTTAGTGGTTGGCTGAGGGCCCTGTGGTCATCAGAGGAGCCTTCTGTCCAAGTCAGCACCTGAATTTTCAGTACTGGTGGCAACAATAGCACTCAACTAGGGGATGGGCAAATGTGCTGGGGGGAGCCCAGCAACCTAGTGCCAGCATTAACTGGATTGAAACAAGGCAAACTCCTAACATAGACCATATCAGCTTATAGTGTGACCTGAAGAAATGATGTTTGAGTGACCACTCCACACCTGAAAAACCTGCCTATCTACCCCATCAATGACTTGTTCAACTGGTCACCTATTAAGTGGAACACAGTTCCCATAGATGTATTATGACCTGCCAGGTGCATGACAAGTCTGCTGTTTTTGCAATCCTTGGTAGGCAACAAAACAAGAAGGTTTTCTGAGTCCAAACTGGCCTTCCATACATAGCTGGTGAGCTGCATTCAGCTTGGTGAGTCGCACATGGTGAAGGCCTGAACCATGCCAATTTCTTCACAGGGCAGCCACCCATCTAAAATTGTTGATGAATTATTCATAATCAGGGTCGGCCTATCCATGAGGCCAGTTGAAGCAGATGCCTGAGGCAGACGTTAGGCATGGGGTGCCCACCTCAGGCCTTCCCATTCACCTCCACTGCACATCCTCGGAACCTGCCACATCACCAACTAAGGGGGAGTCCTGGGCCGACTCTGTTTATAATTCAGGAGCTATTTCAGTTAGGAAACTTATTATCGATTTGTTTGTTTTTGTGTGTGAAGAATTGTATGTCAAGTAAACTTTAATCAGGGTTGCCTATGGATTTGGTGAGCGGGGGAAGACGTCTGGAGGTGGCAAAGAACAGCAGCAGCTAGGCTGTCCAAAACCAAAGAAAGGATGAATTGTTCTGTAGAAATACAGTGCTCGCCTGAATGCCATCCCACGCTGAAAACTAAAACTGCTGCATAAGATAGTAAGAGGTTTCAAGGCCCATTAGGCATTGATGAGATGCTCATGTTTGTACTGTGGTCCCAATAAACCCGTTAATGTCTTAGTTGTTTTGCTGCACTGAAACGCATTGTCTAGACTGCCCATAATTTGCTAGGTTAAAAGGTGGCAGCCCTCTGTGAATATTTGTGCCAATGCTACATGACCAAAACAATTTGTAGAATGAACAATATGCTCATAAGGCTGTATTTTAAAAGCATTAGTAGGATTCCCAGGTATCTCCTGTTAATCATCTACTGTATACGGCAATGTTTATCCATGCTTCATTCTATTTTGCATGATAAGCAACGAACAGGAACTGCTAGATTATAGTAAATCAAAACTATATGAACTATGTTATGTCACATTACACTGTAATCTTGCAATCCAGTAGTTACAGGCTTAATTGCCAGTAAATGTTACTTAAAACTGGGAAATACTATATTTAAATGTTTGAAAATGAAACCACATCATTCTACTTATGCAGAGTTGCTTATCCAAGATACGTGGTGGTATTGGTAAAATAGCACCCGGGCTCAAATAGGGAAGTTGATGGTCAGTAAACCACAGCCCAGTCCTGCCTAAGTATCCAACCGCCCACCGGATCCTATCCCCATTCCCCAGGGTCTCCTTAGTCTACTCGTGGGAAGTGGATGTTCGTCCCCTTCCCCCGGTGTAACGCGGGGAGGCTTCAATGAGCCTCCTTGGATTTTTGCCAGCTATTTAGCTGGTGGAAGTCGGAGGAGGCCGTGTAAAGGCCATGCTGACCCGGGAGCGGGACGAGGATATGGCGGCTGCCATCCCTGCCCCCCCGGGCTGGCTCGGCCAGTGGCCCCCCGGCGCCCGGACCACCCCTGCCAGGGATCGCCTACCTCCTCTGGCGACCGCATGGGTGATCTGGCAGCGAAGTGAGGGCGGCCAGCCTCTGCACCGGCCACCCTGGCTCTCCAGTCGTTACGAATGTGCTTTATGACACATTTGTGATGGTTTAGAACAGCGGAGCACTCGGTCCGCTGTTCTAATTTTAGTTAGGATTGCGCCGCCACAGTGGAGAGTGAGGATTTTGAAGGTTGTAGTGATTTTGTATTTTCCCAGCCAAGTTCATGTCATTATACTGCTTCACATTATGACACATGAAAATTTAAGATTAGGGATGTGCAAGGAACAAAACGTTTCATTTCTGCATTCATGTTTATTATTAGTCCTTTGTTTTTGTTTTTTATTTAGTCTTTGAAATTCCTTTCTTTTCATTATTTATTCATTGCTGTTTTGTTGGATTCCATAACTCTTATTCAAAAGACTGCGTGTGGGGAAACAGCTTGTGGATAACAAGAAGCAGTCTGCCCCAGAAGACACTTGGGGAAGTGGGTCTTCAAGAGTGATTGCTTTTTACCCCTACCATGTTCCTGGGACTCTGTAGAAGAGTCCTTCACTGGGTCCCCCATTGGATTCTTCCACCCAGCCCCGGATGATTGTGAGTCCTTGGCCATTGGCTGACCCCAAACTCGACCCCTGCACCACCATCTCTTTCTGCATATGGCCACTTTTAATCTGTCTATTGAAATATGTAGAGACATGATGGGCAAACTTAAAAAAACTACATGTGGGAAAGTAGATGGTGGGGGGGGGGATGCAGTCCCAAGAACCATTGAGGGAAGAGGGTCTTCATTGGTGGGTTGTTGTTGTTTGCCCCCTACCAGCTACTTTAGGGGTGCAGGGTCCTGATATCTCATTAATGCATTTTTACTCAAGGGTGTTTATACACATCTGGAATTAAATGCATTCACCTGTGGGCTGGGAGGAAATAATGTTAATGAAGTGATACACCACCCTCCTAAAGAAGCTTTCCTTCAATCCCACTATTTTGGATAATTTCCAACTGGTGTCAAACCTCCCCTTTCTGGACAGGTTGATTGAGTGGATGGTGGTGTCTTAGCTCCAGAGGGTCCTGGATGAAGCAGATTATCTGGATCCTTTTCAGTCTGGGTGTCGGGACAGAGACAGCCCTAGTTTATTTATTTTAAAGATTTTTAGGCCACCTCTCTGGCCTGTCAAAGGGACCACCAAGCAACTTACAACAATATATGAGCATTAAAACACACTTTAAAGTTAACCGCAGTAAAAGAATACTGCAGAGAGCAACAGATTTAGGTTAGAATCACTTAAGTGTACACTCCCATAAGGGATCATACATTTCCTAATATTTATTTCAACATTTTTAAACTAAGGTCATGATTATAGCCTAAACACTTATTTCCGTGGGCGGATTTATTAGTATACTACGTGTATTCTGAAGAGCTTGTAGTACAATAATATACTTGGACATATATATTACATTTTGTTCTTCACTTGTGTTATCATATTTGTTTAGTCTGGACATCATTTGCATGCTCTTTGCGTGAACTATCATTGCTTTGAATTTCCAAATGTACACTAACAGTCAAGAACATCTTTCATTTACATGGTTAGAGCAGAAAAATATTGTATTCATACTTTTTAACCATTTGTATTTCTATGATCTTAATTACGGTACTTGTATATGGAATGTTTTCCAGTGTTTAGGTTAGTGGAGTCACTGATAGAATTTTGTCCTTGCCATGTATTGATTTCGACAAAATAATATCTCGGCATTACTTTTGTTGAGTTGTCCCCAGTGACTATATCTGGCAATCTACCAACACCATTCAGTAATGCATTAGGTTGGTATGAAGTGTGCTGGTTGTAATCCAGATAAAGCTTGGCATGCCTAAATCTCACTGAAATCATGGAACATAAGCAAACAAATGTGTCAACACATCAAAGAATATGCATCTTATAAATATCTAGCCCCAACCTATCCAAGGAATCTGTGATTAATGTTTTTATTCTATACCACATGCTACATATGCACTAGAACCGGCTACTTCTTTGCAGGTTGTTCTTTATTCTCATTGGTCCATGTGGTTGAAATTATTCCTTTGTGTTAGTTGGACCGTACCACAGTGTGGGTGTGCAGACTCAATGTGATGGCATCAATCCATGTGGTAAGCCATGTGGTAATATATATCTCCATGTGGTAATGTTAAAACAAAGATGTGCCCCGTTGTCCACTAAGGCCCACGGTGTGCAAAGGGACTTAAGCATATAGCCACACCATATGACCTCCCCATAGCAAGTGTAACATGTATACCAGCCCTTAGAGAAACAGTGCTGAAACAATATTTGGATGAGTGGTCTGAAAATGTCAGTCTTTTTAGACGTTCGAGAGGAACCGATCTTATAGGGCACTTTCCAGACATTGAAGCTCCATTAATTTTAGTGAGAGTGTTAAGAATGTGCTTAAATCATTCTAATGGAAATCAGTAGGACTTCAAAATGTTTAACTTTGGGAGGATCATTTCCCAGGTTAGTTGTATGTATTACTTTTATCCCAGATGAATTGGGTGTACTGTACTGTGACAGGATAGGAAACAAACTTAATAGGAAAACTAGAGTCTTCATTTGTCCAAAAGCTTTGGTCAAAGGTCTAAAAAGAAATCGGTGCCAGGTTGCTGGGAACTCTGAAGCAAAGCGCTACACTGAACCCCTTCAAGTTTCCCCCACCGCGCTCCCTGAATGTGCATTGGGTGATACTAGTGCCGCCACTACTGAGAATTGAGGGGGTGGCCGTTTGATGGATGTGAACTCCTGGCCATTGCTTGACCTGGGTGACTCCTGTTGCCCCGTCCCAAAATAAATTAACAATGTATTATTGGCATAGATGTATTTGAAGGTCCTTTTGAATAAGATGGATTCATTATCCAGTGCTTTCCTTGCATGAATAATTGTCAATACATAAATGTTTATTGAAAACAATCAATACAAGCAGAATATTTACAAGATAGTAAACGAAAGGAAACAAACAACTTAAAACAATGTATAAAGAACTTATCTTTATATTAGTCATGGTTGCAAAAATGAATGCGATGTTAAAACAAAGATGTGCCCCGTTGTCCACTAAGGCCCACGGTGTGCAAAGGGACTTATTTGCAATGGAGAAAAGACCACCCAGGCAGCCCAATCCTATCTCCCGTTGGTGCAGTAGGACCACCCAAAGTGCCCATGCTGGATCCAGCGGAGGAAGAGAGGGGCCAGAGGTCTCCTCGCGGTAAGGGGACATTCATCCCCTTACCTCTGGTAAAGCCCCAGCGTCCCCAACAGGTCTCCTCGGATCCATGGCAGCTATTTAGCTGGCATGTCCTAGAGGCCTGTGTAGGGACAGTTGGTTGACCTTGGTCTGGAGTATTCTAGAATACAGTACTTAAGGATGTTTAAGAATAAATGGCAGAACATTAAGCCATTTGAGATATATACAGGACTTGAAAGGGAGAGAGCTGGGGTTGCTGGTTAGATAACAGACAAAGAATTCACAGAACAGTTAGGAGGGGAGGCATTGCCAGTGTCTTCCAAAACCGAAATGTAATCTTAAAAGTGGCAGTGACCTTGTTGAGCCGACCAGGAGAATCACACCCCATATGTGTCTCATTCTGATGCTTATGCAAATATGAATTTCTGCGTTCTTATAAAGTATTTTTAAATACTTAAAATAAACTTGATTGATGGTTGTGCTATATGCAAAAAATTCATGTAAAGAGTTTGTTTTTAAATAAAGCAGATGTTCAGTTGAATGGGGTAAACTTGCAGGACTAGCCCAATCTGAAATCTATACTTTGTATCTATTTCTTGCACTCTTTTGCCTGTATGTAATTTTTGTTGGTTGAGAGTGAATTGGTGGTATTCATCATCACAGGTTATTGGGTAGAATGATCTATGAGTCAAATATCAGTAAAATACTTTTTCAGGAAACTAATTTCAGCAGGTGCCATGCTAGCGCTACCACGAGTAATAACTTCAATTCTCCTGTTTCTGCTACATCTACTTTAGGTATGTGTTTCTTTGGTGTTTGGCTCTTTTCATTGCTGCACAAAAGGTCAGAACTGCCTTAAGGCAAACACCTTTGAAATTAAGATAGATTGACTTTAGTAGCAGAAAACAAATACTTGAAACACAGCCAAGACTTAGGTAATGGGTTTGTTACGGGAGAAGATGCTAAGCTGGCAAGAGTCAATTGGACTGGAAGGAACCATCTGCAAAGCCTGTCCAATTTTCTTCTGTTGCCATGGGCAGCAGACTCAGACAGGAAATCATGGCAGAATGGGAAAAGGTCCAAAATACAGGCAAATGGTGTCAAGTTTTCAGTTCAAAGAACATGAGAGAACAGCCTATCCAGTTCTACTGGACAAGTAATGCAAGTAGAGCTGGCTTGGTTCTAACTGCGTTATATTTTGCATGTCTTAAATGCATGAATATTTTTCACATGAAGCAGTATTTGTTGTATTTTTTTAAACTATCCTTTTTTGATATCTGGGGCCTTCTTTAAAGTAACTGTAACTCCGCCAACCCAGAATAGAGCATTGACATAGGTTTAAAGAAGACGGGAGAAGTGACAGAATTCCAGGGTCTCCAGTCTAATCAGAAAACTCCTGCAGAGAGATCATAACTGTCCTTGCCCCAGACACTTGGACACTGTTGTCTAAGATGTGAGGACAATTATGATTCCTCATTTTTCCTGAATACAGCCCTTCCAGTTCTTAAACAAATCAACGGAGGAAAGTTTCTTCCCTTTGCTTTACTTCATTTGTTTGGGTAGAACCTGGATTGCATTCGGGAAAGCTTGCTTTTATTGTATGGATTTATCTCTTGATGTAAGTTGTCTGAGCTCCCACAAGGGGGGGAAACGCAGGGTGTACTTTTTTCAAATAAATAAATAAATCCACTGAAGATGAAACACAAGTCCTTGTTGGGCTTCACCTCCATGCTGTGGCGGGAGAAGGGGCTATCCTAGTCCTATCCCAAATATGACCACATCTGTCAACTCCACCTCCCTAACCTTCATCTTTTCAACAGAAGAACTGAATGTGGGCCTGTATCCGTACAGCTGTATGTGTGTAGGCCTGCTTTTCATGCATCCCTGCCTATGTGGGCAGGGCCAGTGGGTTCAGGGTCGATTGACTTCAGGCATTTACTATGTATGTTGAGGAGAAAGAGTAAACAGGGCTATACTTTGAACCCTTGACTTAATGGACTAATGGGGAAGAGGTATCCGTTAATGCTGAAAGTCAGTTAAGTCCAAATGCATTTATTATAATACACACGCCACACATACTGTAATACATAAGATGTTATTTCCCAAATCTGTTAAATCAAAGTTTGTTAAATCAAGACTTCGCTATATTCTGACCCTCAATAGAGAGATGTGGGTAAGGGCAACATTTAATTTGCAATAAACTGGTTCTGCATGGAAGTGATTCTTAATTCACCCAATGTGAGCAGGCAAATGGCCATTTACAAGACTAGAGGCCCAATCTTAACATGCATTGCTGTCACTGGAACTAGTGTTAAGGCGGCAGAATGTGCTTTCTGGCCATCATAAACAGTGATCCAGAAATGCGTGAAGCCGCGTGCTTCTGGACTGCTGCTGGAGAGGTGATGGAGGCCCAGCGCATGACGGCAGGAAGAGGAGCACCCATCAATGATGGTGAGTTGACGGTGGGAGCATAATGGGGTGGAAAGAGGGAGGCATGCTGTTGGCGGGAGGGGGTAGTAACTGGTGCTGGCAACTTGCACCGGATGCTACCCCCTTCCTCGTCTCCCAACGTATCCCCATTCTCAAACTTGTGCCAGCTAAAGAGCTGGCGCAGGTCCAAGGAGACCCATTCATGATCGGGAGGCTTACGAGGAAGTAAAGGAAAATATTTTCCCTTGCCTCTTCCAAGCCTTCCAATCTGCTCCCCCCCCCCAACACACACACACCATTAGCATGCAGCGCAGCATGTTTTTGGCAAGGCTGCAAGCTATGGAAGGGAAAACCATAGGATTGGGCTGTAGGTCTGCAATCATGGGAGTCGCATTGAATGCAATAGGTCTTCTGAATAGACATGCATAGGTTTGTGTTCTAGGGCTGCAATCCTATACATGCTTACCAGGTGTAAGCCTCATTGAGTGCAATGGTACTTCTGGTTAGACCTGCATAGGATTGCACTGTTAGAGACTGTATTAGCTCTTACTCAGTTCATAGCATGTAACACAGAGTTCTTGCTATGTAAAAGGAAGTGAGCAAATGTTTTGGGCGGAAAAGGGTTTGTGTTGGGTAATATGTGATAAGAGAATTGAGAGGTTATATTTTGCTATACTCCTTCTTGTACTTATGCAACTGTTTCCTTGTAGTGTTGCATCATTTGTTCCAGTAAAGCATCTCATTGAACTCCACTTCCATTTCTGCATCTTGCTTTTCATATTACGCACTTTGTTCTACAACCGAAGTGGGAAGGATCAGTCCTTCCTGCTGCTGTCAGTTGAAATGCTCTAAGTCAGGCAATTCACTTCTCCAGGAATACACTGCACCCTATTCATAAAACTGCTGCCGCTATGAGCACAGAAAAAATATTGATTTTTCCTGAAAGCAGAACAGCTCTCAAGGCACTATCTTTGGGAAAATGTGGCCATGTACCAAAACTTCCCATTCATAAGGCAGGCTCTTCCCCCCCCCCCCCCTTCTCATGACAAGTTACATAAAACTCATGAGAGAGAAGGGAGGGAATACAGCTCATGCAGAACTCTGGAAATGTGTCAGGAAAACCATTCATACTTGGGATGTTACATGACTTCATTATTTATGAGACTTTAGCATGACTTCATTAATCTTTCTAGCATTTTTCTCGTAAAGTTTCTTGACTGGTTGTAGATGATGGGGTTTGAAACGGATCTCCTGGCTTCAGAGGCCTTTCTCTCCATTCTTGCAAGGATATTATCAAATCTTGAATTATGGGTTTGAGCGGTCAATTTAAATTAAAACTTTCAACCTGCAAGTTTGAATGTAAAAACAAATGGCAAGCAGGACTCCAGAACGTGGGGTCTAAACTTTGGCTTCCTAGACTCTTCATGTAAAAACAAACAGAGGGTCTCTGGCAGACGCACAAGGGTTCCTTGGCAACAAGTCGGCATGGGAAAGGTTTCCTGAGGAAAGCTTGAACGCAACTGGGCTGAGCCAAAACTGCAAGAAGAGCTCTTTTGTTGCATACTAAGAGATAAGCCAGGGAAATGTTGATACAAAGAGGGACCATGTTTGCCCCCCCCCCCCGAGGCAACCCCTCCCCAAAGATTTGCCCACAGGCTCGCGCTAAGGCCTGAGAACCTATTTGGGATAGGTCCTATTGAAACCAGTAGGGCTTGCTTCTGATTAAACATGGATAGGATGTATTTATGAAATACCTGTATAATTACAGAATTGCATCCAAAACATTGGTGCAGTGATGCTCCATCATTGGAAGCTCCTCCCAAGGGTGGTGTCATCCAGGTCAGGCATTCATCAGAGGGCCCATCTGGCCAGGCCAACTCCTGAACCTTCGGTTCCAGTGCCTATGATAGCACCCAGTGTGAGTGGCATCGTCATGGGGGACCAATGCAGAACTTTACCCTAGCAACCTGGCACTGGCTATTTCCATTTGCAAAAAGAGGGTTGTGTTCCTGTCCCCTCCTTGCCTGCATGCAGCTCTGCTTCTGTTTATGGAATGAGCACCCAACAAAGTAGCGCCATTGCACCAAAGATTTTGGATACAACTTATAGTAAATGCTTGTTGACGCAGGAAGCTCCATCAGGGAACTGAATTTACAGGAACTACATCCTAATCCTGAACACTTTTATTGGGAAGTAAAGTCCATAGATTTTAATGGCACTTGTTTCCCAGCAAGTGTGTTTGAGAGGTTCAGGCAATTTACATAACGAGGTACTGAACTCACTCCTAAACTAAAATAAAATGGATGTGCTATACCCAGTGATAGTCACTGGATTTTAAGAAAGCTGTTAACATCTTTGAACCAGTCATTATGTTGTCATCTGCTTTGGCAGCCAAATTAAAACATAATAATCTCTATTCAAAACAGAAAATAGTAATGCCCTAAACTGGACTTACTTGTTTTTTTTTTCCTGGAGCATAAAAAACCAGGTATTTTACTCAGCAGAAACCACTTGTAGTAACACCATGCCAATCTTGATTCCTTAGTAATTAAAGATTAGGAGTTGGTGGAACTGTAAATTCTAGCCATATGTTAATGTGACTAGTAATCGCAAAAGGAGCATAGGATATATGGTTAGTTTAAAAAAAGCAAAACAGGTATCACCCAATATGTTGATTTCCTAGTTTATCTTCTCTTCTATTTGTACAACTATATGGGAAATTGAGGGCCCATCTACACCACAGCCTTAATCTAGTTCAGGGGTTCCCAACCTTTTCGGTGCGGCATACCACCTCTGGGGGTTCTATGTACCACCAGACATAAGTGGCGATGATGTCATCACTACTTCTGGGTTTTCGGCTGCAACGGAGCCCTGAAAATGACAGTAAGGGTTGGGTGGGAGGACATTTCCCAGCATGGGCAACCCGTGTGCTTGAGCTCTACCAGCTGCCCGGGGCCACTTAACGTCATGTTCAGGGCTCTGCCGCAGTGCGGCATGGCCGCAATGCCGACCGCCATCTTGCCACCCCTAGTGCCAGCATGCCACCAGCCGGTGGTCTATGTACCACTAGTGGTATGTGTACCACAGGTTGGGTACCTGTGATCTAGTTGAATAGTCATTCCTGCTCCTGAGGAAGCTTTGAAACTAATTCTTTGATTCATGGTCAGAGATCTCCACCAGAATTTTCACCAGACTTCAATTCTCAGTATTTTGGGGGAAAGCTACGACTGTTAAATTGATATAAAACTGATATAAATGTGTAATGTATTTAATTATCCTTGAATAAATTTCATGGAATTCAGTGGTGGTATTCTACGTATAAACTAGTATGCATGGGATATAATTGGATTGATATGTATTCAGTACAGCTGTTCTTGATAAAATATATTTTATTGCATGCAAGAGCGTAAGGGATAATTAAAAGCCATTTATATGATATTCTTGATATGGAACACTGTCTGTAGCATTCTTGCTTTCTTGTTGGCCACATAACTAGTTTGTGTGCCTATTGTTCATCTTTTTTTTTTTTTTACACCAAGCTCTGAACTGAAAGGAAGATAATACATTTTTTTGTTTATGTACTTATTTATTGCATGATTTACATCCTGCTTTTGTACAGTACAGTTGATGTGCATCTTATGCAGGGGTTACGTTCTGTGGTAGGAGCGTAAAGCCAAAATCGTGTATCATTGAAAATACTGTACACTACCTTAAATCCAGAAAATACATACTATCCCTTTAAGAACTAAGACCTCAGTATGTGAGGCACGTGGGGACTGAGGGAACAGCAGCTTCATTCTCCCATCTCAATCTTGCTCGAGGGCGTGCATTTAGTAAGCGGAATGGCGGGTAGAATAGCCTGCACTATTTAAACTCTTGTTTTTCCTTTTCCTTTTTGGGGGGGGGGGGGCTGAGCGCATATACTTGAATTCGCTCAAATAAAGTGTGCATAAGATGTGGGCCAACTGTACTGCACTCGAGGCAGCTTACAAATTATAAAATAAAAAAAATAATGCAAGCAACAACAATAGAATGTACAATTAAAACAGCAGCTCAAAACTTTAAAGGAGGCGTCGTTCATTAATGCCAAAGCATGCTGGTCACATTTATCCAAGCGACACTCAAAACAGTCTTCACTGCCTTCTGAAAGATACCACTGAATTGGATGAGCAATACTTTGCCAAGTCTTTTGCCAAAATCTAGAGCCTCACTTGAGCGTGTGATGTGCTTAAGAGAAATCCAGGCATCCATGCAGCCTTTAAACGTTTGGCAAGAAAGTCAGTCATACCGATACAATGAATTATTCATAAATCTTCCGTCATGTCTGAAGAAGGATTGCTAGTTGAGGCTTGGTAGGGGGCACGGGGCAAGTTTCACCGTAACGTGTAAAGGCCTTCTATTGGATGAACAATTAAGGTTAAATTGCAAAACACACACACAGAGCCCAGTGTGTTTTTAAGAACATTGGTTGTGGGTTACCTTTATGCCTCTAAATAAGTGACATGGGTGGTATAGAATACATGCTCTGGAGAGTAATCGCATGTAGTCTGCATCGGAAAGACTCACCACCCCGACCCTTCCTAAATACCATCCCTGGTTTGAAGGACAAAATACAACTGCTGCTTTCATTACGTCTGTGTGAAATGCTTCTTTTAGGAGCACTGAGGATAGAATCCATTAGAACTTGTCAGCAGAGCAAAAAGAGTCACTTTTTAAAAAGTTATTTAAGCTTTGATACCTCAACACATCTTTATGCTCATAGCTGTGGGGACCACAGACTATCCAAGCTGATTCGTTACTTCATTTCTCTTAAGATAGTTGAGAGTAGTGGCAGGTGGTGAAATGGTTCGCTTGCCAGGAGTGGCTAGTCTGTCAGCAGCCATGCCATGCGCTTCCACGGTGCTGACTGAGGAGCTCTCCATCTCCACCACCACCTTCAGACCGCTACTGGTAGGGGTCGGAATTCCCATCCGTCACTCAGCAATCAGTTCCTGCTTAGAGTACCAATTCTACGAAAATCAGTATAACTTTTTCCATAAGACACTGACTGTATGCTGAGGGTCCAGTTACAATGATTTTTAAATACTGTATATTTAGAACCTTAGTCTGATATGTCGCACGTTTAGTCAGAACTCAAGTCCCATTGATTTCAAGGTGACGTTCAGTCTGCATAGCATTGTTCCTTATGAGCAGAGTACTTTACAGTCCAGCTCATTCATCTTTAGGGTTACCACCCTTATTTTCTGTCAAGGCCTTTTCTGGCATGGAAGCTGCTCTGTTGAATTTCTGACTTTCATGCAACTGTTAAATGCAAAGAATGTAACTAGGAAAAAGGTTGACAGCCCTACTCATCGATGCATCAACCATCTGATGTGGGTCAGTAGTGATCTCATTTTTCTGCAGATGCAGACCTAAAGCTGTGAGATGGGTGACCTGCCCCCAGGGAACCTAGTGAACTCATGATTAAATGAAGTGTTGAATACAAAGCCACAGTCATAAGCAGAAACACACTGTGCAGGATTGGGGTGCATGTGCCTGAGATCCATGTCCAGCTTATTAGCCCCCAGCTCACTGACGATAACTTTTACCCTAGTAATATTTAAACTATTGATTCCGAGGATCTGCAAGCCTAAAGAAACTGTATCTGATTTGGCATGGCAATCTAAGACAGGATTGAAAGTGCCAGATCTTGTTTGCATAGTGATCTCATATTTTGTGCTTCATACTTTCCATTTTAGAAATCATGTATCTCTATCCATGATCATGTGAAAACATAAATATTAATATCTCTAAGGCAGTACATGAGGGAGTGTTCTAGCTAATGCAAAAGCAATGGTCTCCCGGGCTGATTGGCTGGCATGAGTCCAACCAGCCTGTAAGAAAATAAGACTTGAACCTTTAGGAATGTTATCCAGGATCTCAGCAATTCGGCCACCATGATTCCATTTCATAAGAGTCCATTTAACATCTAATTGGACATTTGTTTGTCCTTTTGAGTACATTTTCATAACTATGTTTCATTTATTTGCTTGTTGTAGGGAGGAGGAGACGATGATCATCCTCTAAACATTTCAGTAACATAGATATGAATTCAAATATGAAATTGAGAGGGGTGATTGCCAAAAGATGAAGTTTTAATTCTGGCCCAGAGTTTGCCAGTTCTCAAGTGCCGAAGCAGACACTGAGACCTGATGCAGTTCGTCCCTGCATCACCCTAGGTCAGATTATCGGAAAGACTTTCAAGATATCCTCATAAGTCCCAGCAACCTGACTGCCAGCTACTCAGGTCAGCAGTGTGAAAAATACGCTGCAGGGCACTCGGGGGATCTGAATGTGAATGGCTCCCCATGCTTTTCCTGCCAGACTTGTGCATATCTATTGATTTCTGAACACCTTAAAGTATGAGCGGAAAATAAAAGCAGATGAAATTAAGTCTCCAGACCAGCAGCATATCTTATTTTGTCATTCCTATATGAAACTGCTTAATAGTCAGTTGTTAATATGATCCACATTTTGAAGAAAAGAATCCACTCGGCACAGTTTTGTTGCACTAAATAGTGTCCTAAGAAATTTCAGAGCATTGGTAGACCTGGCTCCTTCCACAGGAATGAAAGAAAGAAATCTGCCTAAGTTTGTTCCAACAGCATAAAAGGAAATCTTCTTGTAAATAGCAAGGAAACAACAAACATCCTAGGCAGACTTCGTTTGACTTTATAACTAATTAGTAAAACATAGTGGGTGAGCAGTTTCAGATATTGTTTTATGGTGTATTTTGTCTGAACTTGAAATGTAGAATAGTATCCTAACTATGCACACCAACATTCATTCCGGTACTTCAGTCTTCAAGGCAGATATCACATTTCTTTCCATTTTGCATCCCCCTCCCTCCCTTCAGAAACAAGTTTAGGGATTGAGCTGATATTCAGATATGAAACTTGGAATCGGAGCCAGTGTCGGAACTCAATGTTGTTGGGCAAGTGCTGAGGGCCCTCCCAGGAGCCCTCTACTAATCCCTGACACCACCTAGCCTTCATGTGGTGGTAGCAGAGTGACTGTTTCAGGGCTGATACAGGTCGGAGAGGGAAGTTTGCCAAATGCCCTGAAACCTATAGCTAACCCTGCACAGAATTATATCTTGTACATACACAGCAGCAATTCTGCCTTCACTGCCGGACTGGCTCTGACGGCGAGTGGGAGGGGCCACTTTGCACCACTGTGTAACGCCACATGCAGCACTTACCGTACCCCCCCGCCCCCCGCTACACAACAAATTTCATTCTGCTATCGCAATGTTCAACAGAGTTATCTTTTTACAAACAAACAAGGAGTATGCTAAAAGATATGCCTCCCTTTGTTCTGCCCAAAAGTGTAGAGCCCAAAACTGCAGACTTTCTCTTTTTTTGTCAGAATATAATGCTGAATCTCCAGATATAGAGAGAAGCCTGTGTAAGAAATAAGATAAATGCCCTAGATAGGTTCAGAATTCCCACAAGCCGTGTTTCCCACCCAGGTGTTCCCAGATACATTGCTGAATATACAAAAGAAAATCAACCACATTACACTCCTATCTGTGCTATCTTTAAAATCAGAGTGCTGCTTGGTTACTGTGGAGTAGCACTGCACGTTTCATCTTGTACATCTTTTCTAACTCTCTCAGCTGAATTCCTTTGCATGGAATGTGTTGTACCTTTCAACATCCGTAACCATGCCTTCATTTAAGGCAGTGTCAGCATTTCCATTATGTAGTCACGTATCGGAACGTGTCAGGCTTTGTTATTTGGCTACACAGAACCGGTCTCAGCCCCAGTATGTCATTTTTTTCCCCCTGTATATAAAACTTTTTGGATTACTTAAAACTCCAGTGGTGGGGAAGTGGTTTGATTTTCTTAGTACAGTATCCTGAAAATTTGAAGTGAGTCCTTAGTATTTATTTGCATTGCATTTGTTTGAGACTCTGGTTTATCTCAGTAGGCCTAAACCTTTTTTTTTTTTTCTTCAGTTGGTCCATCTGAAAAGGAAGATTATCATTTCCCTTTTGGGATGGATTCATTAATGAAGGATGCAGTCCAGATCCATTAAAGTCAATAGGAATGTTGCTGTTAGCTTCAAAGGGATGTATACTGCAGCTGCAAGCCAAAGTACAAAAATAGAACTTCACTCTTAATAAATTCTGTTACATACATAAAAAAAATTAAGATAACCTTTCTTGTGGACATTCTTGAAGATGTGGCATCTTCTTACACAGGTCTACATAACATTTGTTGTTGTTCAGTCATTAAGTCGTGTCCGACCCTTCGTGATCCCATGAACCATATCCTGCCAGGCCTTCCTGTCCTCCACTATCTTCCTGAGTTCGCTCATTTTCATGTTCGTTGCATTGGTGATGCTGTCTAACCATCTCATCCTTTGCCTTCCCCTTCTCCTTTTGCCTTCAATTTTTCACAGCATCAGAGTCTTCTCCAGAGAGTCCTCTCTTCGCATTAGGTGGCCAAAATATTTGAGTTTCAGCCTTAGTATCTGTCCTTCCAGGGAACAGTCAGGGTTGATTTCATTTAGGATTGACTGATTTGATCTCCTAGCAGTCCAAGGGACTCTCAGGAGTCTTCTCCAGCACCACAGTTTAAAAGCATCTATTCTTCGGCGCTCAGCCTTCCTTATGGTCCAACTCTCGCAACCATACATTGCTACTGGGAACACCATCACCCTGACTATGCGAACTTTTGTTGGCATGGTGATATCTCTGCTTTTTATTATGCTGTCTAAGTTTGCCATAGCTTTCCTTCCAAGGAGTAAGCGTCTTTTAATTTCATGGCTGCTGTCTCCATCTGCAGTGATCTTGGAGCCCAGAAAAGTAAAATCTGTTACTGCTTCCATTTCTGCCCCTTCTATTTGCCAGGAATTGATGGGCCCAGATGCCATGATCTTAGTTTTATTAATGTTGAGTTTCAAGCCAACTTTTGCACTCTCCTCTTTCACCCTCATCAAGAGGCTCTTTAGTTCTTCTTCACTTTCTGCCATTAGGGTGGTATTGTCTGCATATCTGAGGTTGTTGATATTTCTCCCGGCAATCTTGATTCCGGCTTGCGATTCATTCAGCCCCGCATTTCTCATAATGTACTCTGCATATAAGTTAAATAGGCAGGGTGACAATATACAGCCTTGCCGTACTCCCTTCCCAATTTTGAACCAGTCGGTTGTTCCATGGCCGGTCCGAACTGTTGCTTCTTGACCCGCATACAGGTTTCTCAAGAGACAGGTAAGGTGGTCTGGTACCCCCATCTCTTTAAGAATGTGCCACAGTTTGTTGTGATCCACACAATCAAAGGCTTTTGCGTAGTCAATGAAGCAGAAGTAGGTGGTTTTTTGGAACTCTCGTGCTTTCTCCATGATCCAGCGCATGTTGGCAATTTGATCTCTAGTTGCCTCTTCAAAACCCAGCTTGTACGTCCGGTAGTTCTCGGTCGACGTACTGCTGAAGCCTAGCTTGTAGGATTTTGAGCATAACCTTGCTAGCATGTGATATGAGTGCAATTGTGCGATAGTTTGAGCACTCTTTGGCACTGCCCTTCTTTGGAATTGGAACGTAAACTGACCTTTTCCAATCCTTTGGCCACTGCTGAGTTTTCCAAATTTGTTGGCATATTGAGTGCAGCACTTTCACAGCATCATCATTTAGGATTTTAAGTAGCTCAGCTGGGATATTATCATCTCCACTAGCTTTGTTGTTAGTGATGCTACCTAAGGCCCACTTGACTTCACTCTCTAGGATGTCCGGCTCTGGGTCAGTGACCACACCAGCGTGGTCATCAGGAACATTAAGATCTTTCTTGTATAGTTCTTCTGTGTATTCTTGCCATCTCTTCTTAATCTCTTCTGCTTCTGTTAGGTCTCTGCATTTTTGTCCTTTTATCATGCCCATCTTTGCACAAAACGTTCCCTTGATATCTCCAATTTTCTTGAAGAGATCTCTAGTCCTTCCCATTCTGTTGTTTTCCTCGATTTCCTTGCATTGTTCATTTAAGAAGGCCTTCTTATCTCTCCTTGCTATTCTCTGGAAATCTGCATTCAGTTGTTTATATCTTTCCCTTTCACCTTTGCTTTTTGCATTCCTTCTTTCCACAGCTATTTGTAAAGCCTCATCTGACAGCCACTTTGCTTTCTTGCATTTCTTTTTCTTTGGGATGGTTTTAGTTGCTGCCTCCTGTACAATGTTACGAACTTCCGTCCATAGTTCTTCAGGCACTCTGTCTACCAGGTCTAATGCCCTAAATCTATTCTTCACCTCCACTGTATACTCATAAGGGATATGGTTTAGGTCATATCTGACTGGTCTAGTGGTGTTGCCTACATTCTTTAGTTTGAGCCTAAATTTTGCAATAAGAAGCTCATGATCTGAGCCACAGTCAGCTCCAGGTCTTGTTTTTACTGACTGTATAGAGCTTCTCCATCTTTGGCTGCAAAGCACATAATCTATCTGGTTTCGGTATTGACCATCTGGTGATGTCCATGTGTAGAGTCGCCTCTTGTGTTGTTGGAAAAGAGTGTTTGCTATGACCAGCGTGTTCTCTTGACAGAACTCCGTTAGCCTTTGCCCTGCTTCATTTTGCGCTCCAAGGCCAAACTTGCCTGTTGTTCCGTTTATTTCTTGATTTCCTACTTTAGCATTCCAGTCTCCTATGATGTAAAGGACATCTTTTTTGGGTGCTAGTTCTAGAAGGTGTTGTAGGTCTTCATAGAACCGGTCAACTTTATCTTCTTCGGCATCAGTGGTTGGGGCATACACTTGGATTACTGTAATGTTGAATGGTTTGCCTTGGATTCGAACTGAAATCATTCTGTCGTTTTTGAGGTTGCACCCCAGTACTGCCTTTCCCACTCTTTTATTGACTATGAGGGCTACTCCATTTCTTCTAAGGGATTCATGCCCACAGTAGTAGATATGATGGTCACCTGACTTAAATTCGCCCATGCCCGTCCATTTTAGTTTGCTGATTCCCAAGATGTCAATGTTCAATCTTATCATCTCATTTTTGACCACATCCAGCTTGCCTTGATTCACAGACCTCACATTCCATGTTCCAAAGCAGTATTGCTCCTTGCAGCATTGGATTTTCCTTTCAACCTCAGACACATCCACAGTTGGACGTCCTATTGGCTTTGGCCCAACCGCTTCACTCTTTCTGGGTCTACTTGGAATAGTCCTCCGCTCTTCTTCAATAGCATATTGGACACCTTCCGACCTGAGGGGCTCATCTTCCGGCGTCATATCTTTTAGCCTTTTGGTACTGTTCATGGGATTTTCTTGGCAAGGTTACTGGAGTGGGTTGCCATTTCCTTCTCCAGTGGATCACTTTTAGTCAGAACCCTCTGCTACGACCTGTCCGTCTTGGGTGTCCCTGCACGGCATAGCTCATGGCTTCATTGAGTTACGCAAGCCCCTTCGCCACGACAAGGCAATGATCCATGAAGGAGCTACATAACATACTGGTGCCATTATTATGCTTGTGTGGCACATTTATTGCTGCTGTTGCATATTGTGGTATAGTACATGTAATCCAAGACAACAAAATCACTAGGAAAATCTGAAAAGATGGGACATTTGTATGCATTTTTTTTAAAGCAAAAGACTCGGGAAGTACCTGCAAGTGGTTAAGATACTGACAGCTTTGCGCTTCACAGAACGCTGAATTTGGCACACAAGTCAGACAGTTTACTGGAAAAGTTTGAAAGGGAGACATGATCATAGATCCACACCTATTTTCCTAGATCCACACTTGCAAGATGCAAATTTCATTGCCCAATGTAAATACAAAACAGCAATAGATATGTATCTTTGTGAGGTAGTCTATAATTCACTTTTTGCACATGACAAACCAACATCAGTGCAACTGAGTGGGGCAATAAGAGCACCTTCCCTGGGTACAATTTAGACTATAGATAGAAGTTGAATATTCCAGTAATGTTAAATGTTTTCAGTGTAGAATAATTTATTCAGTATGGAATCATTTTCACAGCGCAATCCTGCGTAGGCTGGGGAAGGTAAGACTCCAGCCGGCGGGTGCAAGGGCGGGCTGGGCGGTGAGGGAGGGCTTGCAGTTGGCCGAGCTGGCCCGGGAGGGGGCGGGGGTGTTGGCTGCCTCATCCCCGTCCCATTCCCAGGTTCGGCGGCCATTACATGGCCGCCTTGGAGTTATGCCAGCTCTCAAGCTGCCGGAAATCTGAGGAGGCCCATTGGGGCCTCCCGGCTCTACACTGCGAGAATGGGACGAACATCCCCTTTCCCCAAGGAGAACTCCAGATCACTCCGGAGCACCCTGGAATGAGCATAGGATCCTGCAGGCAGCCCTAGGGCCGCCCACGGATCTTTAGGCAGGATTGCGCTGTCAAGGTGGTAGGGAAAAAAAGTCAGTTTGTTCAGAGTTTGAGGGCAATTGGCCAAGCAGAGGCTCTGTTGCAGCTTTTCATTATCTACTTCAGTAAAGATAATGACTATTATTACAAGTGAGGGAATACAATATCAGATATGTGACTGGACAACAGTAGTCAACAGCTTCTGAGCAGGAGCAGTCTGTCTTGGGACCTTAATCTGGGATTCCCTGTTTCCTTGTCTATTTGTCCCTGTTTCCTTGTCTATATTTCCTTTCTATTTGCCTTTGATTTCTTGGCTTAGAATCATTACCCTAACCTCACCGTAGGTACTCCACTAGTATAAGATGGTAGCTGGAAAACTTACAAACAACCCAACAACCGCGCGCGCGCACACACACACACACACACACAAAGATTGGGTTCATTACTCGGCATTCTATTGAGTAACAAAACATCGTACATAAAATTAATAGATACAACAGAACAGCAGATTCACATATAACCAGCTATTAAGTGAAACCTAACTGAAGAGTCACAGCGCAGTCCTCAGAGCCTACTCAGAGCCCAATCGAGTTCAATGGGAGTTGCTCCCAAGAAAGTGTGTAGTATAGGATTGTGGCCTTGGTACATTCAATATACATAGCAACCAGGCCCTGCTGAATTCGCTGTTATAACTTTTGCGTTGCCTTATTTAACACACACCTTGCCACAGTAGCAATGCTTTTCACTGCAACTTGAAACAACTCCACGCAGAAACAACTCCACGCAGGCTCCTAAAGAGCTAAGTGGCTATTAACTAGGCTTTATTACAGTATTCCATTTTAACACAAGCAAATGTGCCAGGCCGCTTAAATGCAATTTTTGTTTTGCTTTGTTTAAAGTTAAATCTTGCATTATTCGGAGCTCGTTGGTGCTACTGCTTTAAAACCAGGTAATGGTAACTTTCTGCACATGAGTTTAGACTTTCCTCCCCACCCCTCCTCAACTAAAATAACAGTTGAGCCGAACTCAGTGTATTTATACAGTGAAACACAGGAACCCTGCCCTGATGGTTTTAATCATAGCTCGCACTATGTGGTAATTAGGGGCTCTCTTCTGCTGTTCTGTTTTTACTTAAATGTTAGAATGTGCGGCAAGTTTAGCCTTTCAGAGATATTTGCCATTAGCACAGCGTCATTTACATGTCAGTTTCCCAGAGGAGACTCTCCTGCACATCTATAGATTCCCAGCCTGGCAAGTATTCAAGCCCAATTAGGGCCACTTTGAAGTGGGTGCATTCAAGCACAATTAAGACCACTTAACACATTACAAAATGCTGAGAAACACTCCTGCACAGGAATGAGCATGCAACCCATGTGCATATCACGTTTGAGCATCCCAGGCATGTGTATTTCATTGCTTGGACATCTGATGCATTCAGGTTGAGAATCTGCAGTCAGTGGCAGTTTCCTAGTGCTTCTGCATGCAGCAAAACACACACGTTGTGGGACTGCCATATGTGGCAACTGCTTCACTGAAGGTCTTTTCTTGCAGGAATTTTGTAATGTGTGAAACCTTTTTATTGTGAAAGGGGATATTAACTATTTAAGGATTCGGTTGTGTCACAGCAAAGCTGACTCAAGTGGCAGAAAGATATGTGTCGTCCTTCACATGTGTTTTTATCATCTTAAACTAACAGGTGTTGTTGCACCTTAAACGCTTTATTGTGATAGGAGCTCTATTGTGGAATGAGATCTGATGAAGTAGGCTCTTGCCCCTTAAAGCACATGCCATGTGTTTGTTTGGATGGGAACAATCCCATCCCATCCCATGGGAACAATCTTAAGACTGAGGTTTCCTTCGCAGACAAGAATGCGTGCATACAAATGAGCATATATGCTTGAAGTGTTCCTAGCCTCCATGAATGCAAGCATCATAGCAGCCCATCTTTAAAAATATTTGAGATGGCAGTTGTTGCCTCTGTCTCATTAGGAAGGTACATATTAAGTGACTGGCTTATTCCTCGCCTGAATCTGCTCTCTTCTAAATAGTTTTGAAGCTCGTCTTGAAATATATTTTCTAACATTCACCAGCTTTCTTTGAAATCTCTCATGCTGAATCAGCAAGCAGGTGGCCACATAACAAGCCTGAATATACTGTATAAGATTATTTTAATAATGTTATTTATAGCGATGTGAATACATATGCTTGGCAAAGGGGCTCGTGCAGTTGGCAATCCTACAACAATCCTATAAACAATTGGAGATGGTCCAATAAAAGAGTCTATCCTTTATAACTTCAGGTGAAGGTTTATTTTAGTTTCTTGCTCTTCCCTCCCCCCCAAAACTCAAGTTATTTTTGGAAACAGAACATGCCAAGAATTCTGCTCCCTCTTTCCTCCATGTCCATGCCAACCAAGATGCTTCTAACTTTTTAAACCTTTATCCAAAGAAAATCCTTTTGGGCACATGCCAACATGCATTTTTTAGACTTCTTCACTTTGTGTTCTTTACAAGCAAGCAAAATACTTTGCCCTGTTTATACTTCAGTTATAATACCACTCAGTATGTCAACTTTGGACCATGGATGTTTGAACCTTGAATGATGGGGAACAATTCTCAGAATTTTGTCGCCCACGCGTAAGTGACGTCCTCATGGTATTTGTATTTACAAGCCACCACCATGCGTGGTAGTCATTATCCAAGGCATGTTCATTCATTCCTCCACAGATCCTCTTCCAGCCACAACCTACGTGTAACCCATCCTGTGACAAACCATTACTCAACTAAGTTGCAAGTTTCTGCTTTGACTTCTCCTTTTGATGGTAAACCAAGGTGGCTTCTTTTATTGAAAACCACGGGAAAGTCTCTTGCTTGGTAATGAGGCTCTCTCTTGTTGGTCTTAGGCCTTGGTGGTTTTATCACATTACGCTTAGTAATGCATACCAAAATGACAGCACTCCACCATCTTTTGTTTTTCTGTTATACAGAAGAATTTGATTAGACTGTGCTGTATTTGGATATAACACATAGAAATGCATTACTACGGGCAATTCTTGGTATCCGTGGGGGTTAAGTTTCTAGAAAACCCAGCAGATACCAAATCCATGAATACGGAATTATTGATCCTATGGGTTAGGGGGAAATCAAATTGCCATGAATACTTTCAGAATGGCCCGGATAGCTTTAAAATGGCCCCTATGAGATTCCACCGTGAGATTCAGAATGGCTGCTACAGATGCTGGAATTGCTTCAGAATGGTAGTGGAATAGCTTCAAAATGGCCACGGATAAGTGAGAACAGACCATGAATGGTACATGTTAAGTTGCACTCTTCGATCCACGGCAACAGAATGCGCGGATACCAAGAACTGACTATATATCTCAAATCAATTCATCTTTGAATATCCATGCACACATCCTGCACAAAGATGACACCTACAGAAATACTTAAGATGCTATTTTAAGATTGCTGGGTCTTAAGCGCACCATAAACATTAATTTAAAAGCAGTGTATACCTGTACAGCAACTGAATATTTTCCCACTCTGAATGAGAATGTTAAGGCAAAGACAGCTAATATTATACATCTGAGCTCATTTCTTCAGTACCCAGCTAGAGTAGTGAGTTGGAGTATTAAGAGCAAGCAAGATCCAAGTTCTCCAGCTTGCAACAAGATGTAGAATTTTTGCCTGTTCAAATACAAGCCTTTCTAGTATAGATACATTTGTGCATCACTCTCTTTTCTGCACATAAAGAATATGGTTTGTTGGCATTGGACCATGCTAATGTGAGAGGCAGGGCCAGATTCAAAACTCAAGCTGGAAGAAGATACGGAACCTCCTGGCCTTGCTTATACACCCATCATACAGCAGTGAGCAACCTGGCATGGTTTCAAAGGCACAACAGCGTAACAACTTGCTGCTAGCATGAAAGGAGCCTGGCAGAAAAGTCAATGGCCACTTTATGTTCATCTGCACTGGATTAGTAAGAGGATCCCTGCTGGGTGCCTCCAAAACATGCAGTGATTGAGCAGTCCTTTCCCTGTTCAAATGAATGAGTTATTGAATTGGTGCTACATGTTCCCCAGCTCACAAATGTCAGAAATGGGCTGAATATCTTTTGGAGCTTCCAGTGGGAGGTGTTTGAAAATATCAGTTGTGCTAAATCACCGCACCTGACACTAGCAAGCCACACAGAGGCATACTGATCCCCATGTTGGTTACTGCTGGTCCAATGGATTAGTAGAAAGATCAGAATGGTAGCTTTCCAGCATTAAGGTAGCGTCAACCCTGCTGGTGTAGTAGCAGGCCCCAGCACCAAGAAGAATCTCTTTTTTTTGAAGCACCTCCTATACAACTATGTGTGTTGGTACTACAGTGACTGGAAATCCTTCCTAGGCAGACCATTTTTGATCATTTGTGTTGGTAAGGAACAAACATATCACTGTTCTTTAGCACTGTGAAAACACTGTCAGAAAAGATGCAAGTCCTTAGGTTGAGGATTACACAAATTTGCAGCCACAAGAAGCTGCAAATTGGATTACAGCAGCAGTGAAAACCCCAGGGTCAGCCAGGACAGGCACTGGCTGGTCCCATACCTATCAAAGACCCCACCTAGCTGGGCTGACCCCTGAACCCTCAGTACCAATGGCAGCAGTAACACCCAGTACATGATGAGGAGGTGCACAGGGAGCATCCTGGGCTTTGCCTAAGGCAGCGGTTCTCAATTAGTGGGGCGCGCCCCCCAGGGGGGGCACGAGGCTCTGTCAAGGGGGGCCCGTCACCTCCGCACGCTCCGAGGCCGGCTCCCGGGAGCCGGCCTCGGAGCGTCCGGAACGGCCGGCGCTCCAGGGCCTTCTGAAGACCCAAGCGTCAATCCGGGTATTTTTCGTGAGACGAAAACGGTCTGCGCATGAGCGAAAACACGAAAAATACCCGGATTGACGCTTGGGTCTTCAGAAGGCCCTGGAGCGCCGGCCGTTCCGGATGCTCCGAGGCCGGCTCCCGGGCCGGCCTCGGAGCGTGCGGAGGGCGACGCGAAGGGGCGGGGGCGGCACCCCCCAAAACTATGTGACCGGGGGGGCGCGAACTGTCATGCCCCTCCTAGGGGGGGCATGACAAAAAATAATTGAGAAGCACTGGCCTAAGGCCACCTAGCACCAGCCGGGGGGGGGGGGTTATCTTCATTATTGGAAAAGCTGTTGAGAAGGCATTTTTGAGTAGAAAAATTGCCAGCAAGGAAAGAGTAAAGCCCGTAACAGACCGCACGAATTCCGGCGAGTTCCAGACGCCCGAGGAGCTTTGTCGAGCTGTGCGGAGGTGTCTGGTTACCATAGCGGAAGCGAGCGAAGCAGATGCGATCTCCTGATTTCCGGCACGATCGAAAATGTTTCTGGCCCATGTTTGAGGGGGCGGCTTCGCGGAGCTTCGCAAAGGAAAGGTCGCTGGGGCACCAGACAGTTCACAGCGAGGCCGCAAGGTTTTCAGCCAATCGGAGCGCACTTGTGCTTAGCCAATCACAGCTGTGCTTTCTTAAGAAGGCGGGACAAAAGGAGGGACTATTTGCAGGAAGACACTCCTACAGACAAGCTCGGAGAGCGGCCAGCCTCGCTCGCTCGCCTCGGCGCTGGAATTCGTGCGGTCTGTTACGGGCTTTAAGCACCCCACCTCCCTGCTCCAGTCAAATCTGTAGCTTTCCTCACCGTTTAAGTTCGGGGGGGGGACAGTGCCATAGGAACACCGCTGCGAGGCCAGCAAAAAGAAAACAAGTAGCACAAAAAGGAGCTGCTGCTGCCGAATTGCCGCTGCCGAGCGATTTGCTGCCCGGGGGCAGACTGCCCCCTGCCCCTCCATCCCTATGCCTCGGGGGGGGGGGAGTTGAGATTGTCTGCAAGCCTTCCATGTCTTTATCTAGTTCGGCCCTGAGTCTTTTGGAAACAATTCAGCGTTGTTAACTGTTTAACTTGCAGGCTACTAAAAGTGAAGACCAGAGAGAAAGACCTAAACATCAAAACAGTTCATTTCTATACACAGTATTTTGCTTTGCAAGAATTAGGTTTCTAGACTTTTAAAATGTAGACTCAGTTTCCCCTAAGTAGAAAACAAATCCAGCTTACAAAAACTTTGGGATGAGATAAGAAATCAAGTCAGGAAACATTTAAATAATGGGACCAGCTCTAACTTCCTAGAAGCGGTCCAGATACTGATCTCAGTTGTACTAGTTTGTCTCCAGTCAGAATTAGGATTGATATTGTCTATTCAATGAAGCCTGTTTAATTGCTCATGCAACCACCTTAGGCACCAGCAAAAACCAGTTGATTAGCAAATTAATAAGCTAACTCAAGATTTAATTAAATTGACCAAGGAGCTTTGGAAACAAGGAAGTGGTGTCATGATGCAGAGAGAGCTCCTATTGCTGTATCAAGAACTATTTGTAAAAGAACAACTAAAATCACTGGAAAGCTGCCTACATTTAGCCAAATGCCAGGTAGGGAAACTGCAGTCCCTCTTGAAAACTACTAGTTCATACGACGATAGGCATTTAGGTTTAAAGCAGGACTGGAGTCATCTGTATTACATGAGCAATTATTTAAAAATGATTTTCTTCTGAATTTGTTTGGCTTTTAGCTGGACTGATTTTGCAAGCCTTAACTTGCCTTCTAGAACTCATATTTCCTAAGGCCAGTTCAGACCTGATCCTTTATGACTTCATTTCTATGGAAAATAGTTGCATCAGCACAGTGTGATTTTGACGCTTTCAATCGATATTCATATTTGGGCACAGCTTATTAGAATTTAGAGCTCAAGATCAAATGACTGTATTGATCCCTGTCCTTCTTACTGTAGGATTATATCCATGAGTTAGAAAACACCTATGGAGCACTGGTATTGCCTGCTGGAATTGTAGCCCATGACTGTATCATCTTTCACAGCTGCTGGACTATTAAAGAGGCAGGATGGTTTTTCATCTCAGCCTTTTAACCCTACAGCCAAGCTTTAAAGATGTGCTTTAGCTGAAAAAATGCCAGTCTTGATTGGCTTTAACTCTGTTTGCCTGTCAGCTTCTACTCTCGTAGTTAATAGCACATTTGGATGTTGCAAAAGGAGCTTGGGGGCCTTCACTTAAAGATCCTTCACTATCCTTAAAGATTGCACCTTTTGCCTTGGGAAGGGTCGGAGGCAGCTGTTCATCTAGGAGTGCAGCTGCCGCTATGCTGGGGGTCGGGTCGCTCTGTAGGAGCCAAGACCTCGGATTCATTACCATTCTAGTGCTATAGAGTCCTAGCATATATAATCTTGTAGCCTGGTAGGTCTGTATTTCAGTGATAGCGTGCATGCTTTGTGTATGGAAAGCCCCAGTCAATTCCCAGCACTTCCAGGGGTAGGATCCCCAGCATCAGTGGTAGGAGGGCTAGGAAAGACCTCTGCCTAATACTTTGGAGATCCACTGTCAATCAGAGTTGACACTACTGATCTAGACAAAGCAATGATCATATGGTATAAGGCAGCTCCGTATATCATAGCTATTTGAGGGGATCACATGGCAGAAGATCTGTGTTCAATCACTGGCACCTCTGCTGAAAGGACAGTGGAGCAAACAGAGTCTTTTACACCTTCAAGAGCTAGTACCAGTGAGAGTGGACGGCACTGAGTTACATGGACCAAAGATCTGAGTCATTACCAGCCTGTTTCATGCGTTCATCTGATATGCTGTGCTCACAGAGTAGTTTATAGAATTGGACCCTAAAGAGAGAGAGAAAGAGAGAGAGAGAGAGAGAGAGAGAGAGAGAGAGAGAGAGAGAGAGAGAGAGAGAGAATGATGTTACAGTACTGTGCAATTATTTTTCAGGAGGAATATTTACCCATTTTCGTTCAACATACGTTCTCAAAAGAAAAGGATGTGTTTGTTCATAGCCTAGCTCTGCGCACTCAGCTTTGAGGCATGGTTGGTTCCTTCGCTCCAACATATCAATCACAAGGTTCTGCTACTAAATGGTGCCCTCAGTAGCATCAAGGTAGCTTCATCATTGACTAATTAAGCCCTCAGGGACTCTGGGGGCACTCATGGATAGATTTTGGAGCTTAGTTAATCATTTTATTGATGCATTGGAGGGGGAAATCATTTCTATTGTTTTTCTCGCCTAATTAGTGTTTAAAAGGACAGCGTTGTCACCAAGGTCAGCAGATCGGACTATAAATGCAGACAGAATAATGTGAAACAGACCCAGGGAGGAAGAATCTGCTGTTTTTATGCAGTCAGTTTCCTAAGAATAAATTCATTTTTAAAAATTGAAACGCCAAAGGTCTGCAACTCCTTGTGGCAAAGCGTTAGAAAATGTTTGTTGAAGCCAGTATGGAGCTGCAACCAAGTTTCACATTGACTGGATTTCATAAAGTATCAGTTGCCTTTCTGTTATGGTGATACTTTTATCAAAAGGTGGTTAACCACAATTCATCCCAGCTGCAACACTGCAGGACAACAAACCCAAGAAAAATTGAACTGGCCTAGAATGCTCTCCCCAAATTAAAAACACTCTTGAATACAATCCGCCAACCATTTTTTTTCACATTTATGTTTTCAGCTGATTGTGTGTGTGTGTGTGTGTGTGTGTGTGTATGTGTGTGTGTGTGAGAGAGAGAGAGAGAGAGAGAGAGAGAGAGAGAGAGAGCTCCTTTGTAAAAACTGCCAGTGTGGGTACAGGTCTGTCTGGGAAGGGAGTCCCACAACAGTGGGACCCCCACCAAAAAGGCCCTGTCTCATGCCTACCAGATTTCTGTCAGTGGTGGGCCAGAAAGCAGGGGTTGTTTGTTTTTTGGTTATGTCCAAAAGAAGAGAAAGGTCAAGGACGTAGGAGGCCTGTTCTGAGGAAAAATTGGGAAGTGGTAACAGATGATAGAAGGCAGAGCTGCTCAACTCTTATTTTTCATCTATCTTTTTCCACACGAGGAAGACCGCCCATCCTAACAGTTGCAATAATGGAGAACTGGGAGCATTACAAATCAAGATAGGTAAAAAGATGGTGAGGAAATGCTTCCAGCCCAATCCTAACCAATGTTTCAGCACCGATGCAGCTGCAACGCAACCCCAAGGTAAGGGATCAAACATTCCCTTACCTTGAGGAGGCCTCAGTGACTGCCCCCCACCTCAGGATGCAGCGCGCACCCCGTTGGCACGGCTGCATTAGTGCCGGAAAGTTGGGTAGGATTGGACTGCTAATTTAAGTCCCCAGGACCAGATAACCTACACCCCAGGGTACTGAAGGAGCTTGTGGGTATGATCCACAAACCACTGTAATCTTTGAGAACTCCTGGAAAACAGATGAAGTGCCCTAGAACTAAAGACAAGCAAATGTCCTTATTTTTAAAAAGGGGGGAAAGGAAGATCAGAGAAGCTACAGCCCCAACCATTTCATCACCCTCAGCTCCTTAGTATTTCAAGGTGCTAATTTGGCTGTACTGTTGGGCAAGGGCATCTAGGAGCAATCATGTCAGTTGCCTGTGTCATCTCCTTTTGCCAAAGAGTGATTAGGACATTGGCAGGACTCCCAGACATACAAGTAGGAAATTCCGCAAGAGACATCAGGGCTCCATCTGTATCTATAAATTTCTAGGCGTGGATCAACTGAGTGGTTCCCCTACCCCTGCAGCGAACCTGAGGAGCCTTACATCTGTCCATGGCAAAGGAGTTATCTGAGGTTTCCCCTGCCAAAGATCACCATTATCCTCTCTTGAGCAAAGCACCACATCAAGTGCACCACATCCTACTTCATGTGTTGGACCCAATATAATCTGAGGTGGCCTTTGGTGCTCATCGTGGCCATGAAATCTTGACCTGCACGTGTCAAGATAGCCTCAGCATGACAAGAAGACTCAGGGTTTCCGACATCATGTCCGAAGCTACTTCTACCACCTCACGCAGGGAGACTGTTAGGTAGCAGGATGAATGGTACACCAACAGAATCCCAGTCCTGTCTTGAGACCTCATCATCAAGTACAAAAACTCAAAAATCAGGTACTTGTTGGACAGGTACCTGGACAGAGAGATGCAATACCTAGAGCCCGTGTAGGTGGTACTTCACACCCAATGAAATGACAAGTCCCTTTCCCAGCAACATACCTAGACGCCACACTGCCTGAGGTGATGACGTCATAACATCATGACGTAACATGCCGTCATTTCTGGGTTCTCCCAATAACGTCACTTCCAGGAAGGCGCTGGCAGCAGCGGCAGGCCCCTGATCCAGCTGCCCTTCTCCCTTGGAGGTCTCCAAAGGAGAAGGGCAGCTGGATCTCATGGCAGCCACTGCCCCTTTCGATGACTTCCCGATCAGCGCAAAGAAAGCTGCTGAAAGACTGGGGAGGGGCAGCCACCGCGGTGCGTCTCTTAGTGTTCGGCAGCTTCCTGAACAGCATGAGGAAGCTTCTTCAAGCCAATCAGGAAATCATGAAAAGGCTAAAGGGAGAGGAGGCCGCCGCCATGTGCCTTTTAGTGTTTTTGACGGCTTCCCAATTGATGTGAATAAGCTTCTTTGCACTGATTGGGAGGCTGCCGAAAAACTAGAGGGGGCTGCTGCCATCTTGGTTGGACCTCAGCACCCCTCCACATGACTCTCCAGCATTGTACCCGGGGCAGCCCGACTCTCCCACCTCTGGTAGCTACGCCACTGACTGTTCCAAATGCTCACAATCTAAGAACAGTATATTTCAAATTTAGCTATACAGGTAATTGCTCTAAAAAGGATCGAAAACTGTTATGACCAGCTGCAATATACCAGGATCGGATCATCTTTGGGATTATGGTCATAAAAATAAAGGTTCTTTTATAAATTGTTCTTTTAATTTTCACTGTATGCAGTGTATTAGATTTGTCACTATTATTTGATTTCTCATTAGCATTTGAGACCAGCAAATTTTAATTATCCACCTATTAGGCCAAATATGAAATAACACATCCACAAACATCATGATCTAGCCCACGATCCAATACAGTGTAAGGCCCATAGAAATCAGTGGACCCAATCTAGCTAGTCATAGGTAACTAGCTTTGCATAATAACTATGAGCCCTGATTAGTGGTATGCAGCCCCATACACATGAAGAAACATATCCAAACAGTTGAATGGGGCTCCGATGAGTGTTGTAATATGAATGGAGATGTGCATCTGCATCAGCTATGCACATGGAAAACTGGTTCCATGTCTGGAACTGTATTTGCTGGAGTACTGCAATCAAGCTTACGGATACCTAACTTTATTTTAGATTATTGCTGTAAAATCCAAGCTATCCATTGCTATTTGAATGGCCTCCCCCTTCACTTAAAACAATGCTTTAAAAATTAAAAGAAGCAAAAGTTTAGTAGTACTTTAGCTCCTTCCCTGTTTATCAGTTGTTTGACATGCTATCACTAACTCTGTTTTTGCTGAAGCCAACAGTAAAAAGGTTTAGACTGAAAAAAAGAAAATATATACATTCACATACTTGCTTTCATTCCAAAGCATATCAAAACACATGCATATAGAAACTAAAGGAATTTCACCTCCTTGTGAAACAGCCATCTGTGGCAGCAGAACATGACAGCTGTTTTATATCTCTAGATTTAAAAATAAATATTTTTAAAGTCTGGTATTCATTTGAAAAGGTGATACGAAACACCAACCATATATCTGTTATCTATTGGATAAACCAGATTTATCTCATGATTTTTAAGCAACCTTCATGAAGTTAATGCAATTAGTGACTATTTCAAATGGGAATCCTTGTTATGAGTATCACGTAGTTTTATCAAATAGGTCATAAGGATACATCCCGTTAATCTCACACCAAAATGAGAAATTATAGAATTGAGGCAGAAATTTCTTAACATTTTTAGATGTATACTTCTGTTGAAGTATGGTAAATTAACACTATTTAGTAGGCCAAAGCATGAAATATACTGTATTTGGAATCCAATGAATATCTATAGAAACCAGCCAATCATTTTCTTAGAGGGGCAGCATTACTGGGCTCCATTATTACTAGTCTCAGCTCAGACTTCTATGGGGTACATGCACTTCTTCATTTCCCTTGGTGACTAATATGATCAATCACCATAATTGCCATGAGTGGGGCATTTCTTGTAAATGTAATCCGATATACATTGGACTCATGCTGTATAGATGATATGGCCATCATTACCTCACAACCATATTTATGATTCAAGAGCAAGATTATTGTTGGCAATTGCTACTGCTACAAGTCTCTTTAAGTTCCGACATGGAGCTCTGTTGCTGTTCATTCTCTGTCTTTTGAGACACAGCCATGTTCCCCTTCTAGCTGTGGCAGGACAACATAGAGCTGGTTATGGGGAAGTGGAGAAACCGGAGAAAATATAGTTGGACCTCCATATCTGTATGGGTTCCGTTCTGGACACACCCACCTGCGGATACTGAAATCCACGTAAAGCGAAATCGCTTTAGCACAGATACAGGGGTCACTATAAAAACTTGAAAAAAAATGTTAAAAATAGTGTTCCTTATCTTTTGGCTGGCAAACCGCTCTGTTTGCAGGGCAGTGGAGAGTGAAATCGCGCTCCTACAGCCTCTTCCAGGTCACTCGACTTTCCCCCTCCCTTCCCCAGGCTTGGCCCAATTCATTCTGGGGCGTCCTAGGGGAAGGGAGGGGGGACGTTGAGTGACCCGGAAGAGGCTGTAGGAGCGTGATTTTACTCTCTACAGCCCTGCAAATGGAGCAGTTTGCCAACCAAAAAGGAAGGAATGCTATTTTTAACCTTTTTTCAGTTTTTTACAGTGACCCGCCGTATCCGCATTGAAACAAATTCGCGGATGCCGAATCCGTGGATAGCACGGGTCCACTGTATATGGACTAGCCATTGCCTCAAGCTCTCCTGCTTCTGGATGGTCTAGGGCCCAATTCTATCCAACTTTCCAGTGCTGATGCCGATATGCCAACTGGGCATATGCTGCATCCTGTGGTGTGGGGGGGGGGAGTCACGGAGGCCTCGTCAAGGTAAGGGAACGTTTGTTCAGTCCTAGATGCTTGATTGCTGACACAGTACATTGGATCAGTTTGTTTGTTTTCAGAGTCCTACAAAAATTATTCAAGCTTAGATGAACATTGCAGACTTGGGCTGACAGTTATTTTGTCATTGTGCAACAACATATTTGTTATACTTGTGGGAAATTGAGTACATACCAGTAATTAGGAAATCACAAATTCCTTTGAAGATACTTTAGGTGCAAAAATGAAGGTGGAAAATTAGAACCAATGTTTCTAAATAGCACTACTAGTTTGTATTTTCCTCCTATCGCTTTAAATAAAAACAGGCATTGCTGTTTTTGTTTTAATAGCTAGATGCCAGTTTAAAAAAAGTCCATGGTTTTAATTGAAAAAGTCTTCCAGCCAAGAGCCATGATGCAGATATACTGTTAATTAAGCTGCAACAATCTTAATACATAGCTGCCAACTGTACTGGGCAAGAATTTTTAAGATTTTATCAAGTGGTTGAATGAAGAAACCAATTTCATCTCAAGTGAAAATATTTTTTCAAGGCTATGTTAAAGATAAGGGGTTCAGGAAATGAATATCTGATTCATATGTTTCATGCTTGGTTTTTAAAAATAACTTGAAAAAAGATCTGTAAGATTCACAAAGGTCAAATTGCAATACTGTATAAAAGTAATATTTGCACATTATTTGAAAAGGTTTTTTAAAAATTGGACAAGATTGTGGGTACTAAATGTCTCCCCCTTAATCTGTGGATAAACTTGTGGTATCTGAACTTTGGAAATACTATTTATTTGTAAATCTGTTGAATGCAAAAGGGATTTTGAAGACTAGGATCAGCAAACCCCACTGTATTGCTGGCAGGCTATATATAAGCCTACTGGCTGATGATTTCTGAACCTGTCCTGACTTTAGTGCATAGTAGGAACAGTTCCAGTTTAAACAATGGCAGATGAAAAGTTTAACACTGGAATAACAAAATAAAAGAAAACTGGAAAAATAAGGAGCTCGTAAAAACATTTACAAGAATGGGAACAGCAATTGCTCACTTTCTGAAAATATTATCTAGATACAGATTATTATACACATAGGTTAGTCAAACATCACAGCTCACGGCTGCGATTAAAAAAAACCATTAAAGGGCAGGAATGTAGCTTCTGAGTTTCATGTGTCTAATTCTGGGTCCCTTCGGGGAGAACGGCGGGATAGAAATACTGTAAATAAATAAATAAATTCCCCATTATTCTCAGTAATATCAAGCAAAGCACAGGGAATTATTACTTATTAATTCATACATTGTATAATGTTGTTTGCCGTAATGATTTTAGCTAAATTATGGAAGCTCAGTGTGAGCAAGTATGATTCTTTCAAGCTTTTAGTTCTTATTAAAGAATTTTGCAAAGATGTAAAGGCAGGTCAGCATGGTAACGAAGCCGCCAAGGATGACCCTCCAAAGCCCCAGTTAGGCCTCCCATGCACAAATCTTTTTCTCCCTTTTTGCACAGAATGACAGCCATACTAGAGCCCTATGCAGACATTACAGAAACTGTGGTCCAGCTCACGGGAATATTCTCTCCTCTGGACAGTGTTTATCTCTGTTCTACTTGGGGAAAGTAGACTGTTCTACTACTGTTCTAACAAATGTTCTACTTGGGGAAAGTGGGGCAGGCTGTGAACCACACCGTGGCAGGGTGGAGCTTGCAACAAACATGCTCCTGTCCTGCTCAACCTAACCATGGATGCTGTTCACAGCACAAGGTTAAGATGACAAGTGCTGGCGGCTTCCTACTTTTTACCCAGGACTAGTGTTTGGAAGAAAGACTTCCCAGTTGTGTGTTATGGTGCCCAGTCAGGAGCATGGTCAGCTGCTCTGTAGACATGGACACAATATCCTTCAAAGTATCACTTCAGTACCTGAAGGTTAATGTGTTTTCCTCTTGTTGTGTTTTATGAGAGTGATTAACTTCATGCAAAACAAAGAGTAAAGGTAAAGGTGACCCCTGACAATTAAGTCCACTCATGTCCGACTCTAGGGTGTGGTGCTCATCCCCATTTCAAAGCCGAAGAGCCAGCGTCGTCCGAAGACGCCTCCGTGGTCATGTGGCCGGCATGACTCTCCTTTCCGCAGCGCATGCAGCTGGAACACGGAGCGCTGTTTACCTTCCCACAAACGGTACCTATTTATCTACTCACATTAACATGCTTTGGAACTGCTGGCAAAACAAAGAGTAGCTGCCTTCAAGTGAGCATCTTGAATTCTCACAAGAGATAACAGGGAACATTAGGGCAAGATGGGTAAACGTAGATCAGGGTTTTCTGTGGGGTCAAGCCTGTTGACCTTATATTATTAATGTAACCATTCAATGGTTGACCAACCAATCAACCACAACCATTCAATGTTAATTTTAAAAGAGAAAGGAGCAAAGTGGAAGAGCTCATATCATATTACCTGGTTGTGGTGGGGAGTGTGTATCCATGATAACATGCATGTTCAGAGACGCATAAAGGTCAACTGGCCTCAATAGAACAGGCCATTGATTTGTGTATTTATCACATTGATTTGTGTATTTATCACATTTATATCATTTTTCCTAGGGCCTGAGCCCTGGGTGTATGGTTTCTTCCCCCACCCCACCCCCTTCCCCAGCATCCAAATTAGGAGAAAACTTTAGATATGTGGAGCGACTATATTTGTAGCTATGGTGGTAGTGTATCTTTCCCAGCTGCTTACTAGAGCACTTTCCCTGACTTGCTGGAATACTTTCATTGACATTCACGAGAATCCAAGTCCATTTTGCTTTTGAAATGGCTAGCCTCCTTGTTTTCCAGGTGGAATATTGCCAAAGTTTTCTTTATAAGCAACA
This sequence comes from Plestiodon gilberti rubricaudatus, assembly GCA_026170595.1. Classification (NCBI taxonomy): domain Eukaryota; kingdom Metazoa; phylum Chordata; class Lepidosauria; order Squamata; family Scincidae; genus Plestiodon; species Plestiodon gilberti. Next base: position 245,712,258 of record JANXHW010000001.1, on the reverse strand, counting down.
ACCCCAAACAAGGGAATTTGATGTGCTTCGAAATCTTGGCTCAGAGATCAGACAGATTATTCATTAAATCAGTACTCTTTCAGAAAAGCACTTTCTCGGTTTGCACTTAATATTCAGGCTTTAAAGATGCTTTGCAACCAGCTTTCGCAATCATACATTGGTTTTATAGCGCTTACAATTCATATATTATTACTATAATGTCCTTTTTTTTTAACTGCAATTTCCGGTGAATATATTTTATAAGCAGACATTGCAAAGGGCATCTTTTAAAAAGCTATGTACGTTGCAGTGGGAACTGAGCATACATTTTATGGTCAGCCTGTTAGAAATAGTGCTGTTGGATCTCAGGAATACAGAAATTAGACAGAGAAAGATCATTTGAAAATGATCTGGTGTTTTGTTGTTGTTTAATGGGGCTACTTTCAGCTGCATCTAGATGTATATTTAAGTTTTGCTTAGCATTACTGTATATGGACCAGATCACACATGCAGACTCGTAAAGTAATTACAGCACCAAACAATGTATTTTACATGTGTGAATGAACTACCAGAGGATTCAGTCCCAGTTTCGTATCCTAGCTTGTTTATAAGCTGTAGTTAGAAGAAGACAGAATATACCAGCTTCAGATGTCATAATAAACCACAACTTGTTCCAAACCAGGGCAGGAAGCAGAAAATTTCTCAGTTCTTGTGCAAGCGCCCAAGCGCCACAACCCGGGAAAAATGGCTACAGCCCTCGCAATGTCCCTCCGGCTTGCGGAGCGAGCGGGAGAACCCACTCGGCCGCATTGCAGGCCGGGAAAATGGGTACATCGCACCTCTGTCGCTTCCCTTACCTTGTCTCCTGGCCGCCTCCATCTTGAAAATCGCAAAAATCTCACAAGATTCAAGATGTCGGTGGCCAAATCTCGTCAAGGCATATGAGGTATGAGGCTGCCTCATGTGCCCTGATGAGATTTGGCTGCCGCCATCTTGAATCTTGCGAGAGTTTTGCGAGATTCAAGATGGCAGCGGCCAGGAGACAAGGTAAGGGAAGCCCCGTTATCGCAGCAGCTGATAACAGGGAGCATCTCATGTACCCCCAACCTGCAGTCCGTGTACCCCTGGGGTACGCGTACCACAGGTTGAGAACCACTGAGCTAAACAATAGTGAAATCATAGGTTTGTGCATTGTCGGAACCGGACTACTGTGTCTATCTAGGAAATCACAGCTTTTCATATTCAGTGAAAACAGCATATTTGTTGCGTTTTATTTTTGCCTGGGCACACATGCACGTGTATAAGGTGAATTGAATTGGGAGTGTGTGAACTGTAGATAGTTCACAGGGCACCTGTTGTAAACAATGGGAGAGACACTGCATTAAGAACAACAAAGGGCTTGTAGTACCTTCAAGACCAACTCATTTATTGTCAAGTGTTGTGGGCTACAGTCCACTTCACCAGATGTGTCAGATGATGTGGACTGTAGGCCACAAAACCTGATGCTGCATAAGGGTTGTATCCTAAGAAGTTCATGGGAGAACTTCCAACGACGGAGCTGCACTCCACCTTAGGATGAAAGCTTTAAGCCACCCTTACACCTCACGCATCACGTCCCAAAGTAGCCGACGTGTAGATTCTGATTAGCCCAACACGTTGCTCCAAATCCCACCCCCACAGCGCCAAACGCGGCCTCTCATTGGCCGAAGCGCTATTCATTCAACTTAGAAAGCACTGGAATGACCTTCGGCCAATGAAAGCCCACGTTCGGTGTTGTGGGGGCGGGACACGGAGCAATGCATTGGGCCAATCCAGAATCGACTCCGGGACGCAACGCAGCAAGACACATGCGGTCTGTTACAGTTTTTAGACTTGAAGGTGTCACATGACTTTGTGGTGTTTTTCCCTCTACAGACCATATTGGCTACCCCTTTGGAAACTGCATTAAAAAGCTGGCCTGTTTTTAAGTGTTTGTCAGTATTTGTCATCTGTGTTCAGGTATTATCATTAACAACTTATACCCAGTCCACAGATGAGCACAACATACCATTTTGTACATTCAAGTAACAGAGTAACATCATTAGCATCCTTGTGTCTCATATTGCTTCAGCGCTGGGATGGTCCTTCATGCTTCTTCCGCTTTCTGAAAGAAAGAATAATGAAACCTTTATCACAGGCAGGAACAACTAGCCATGACTTTCCATTAAAGCAGTTAGACCAAATCACTTCCCATTTTCATTTGTCTGAGGCTTTCATGTGGAGTGTGGTGCTGCCTACCTTAAGCAGAGCTATTTTGGTGAATGTCTTGTTGAGCCACACACACACCCTGCTCTCTCTCTCTCTCTCTCTCTCTCTCTCTCTCTCTCTCTCTCTCTCCCTCCCCCCCATATTGGTAGGACTTTGAAAAGTTCTATATTAGAATATATTTTGTGAGGACTTGAATTGGATCATGTGCAGTGCTATCCTATGCATATTTATTCACAAGTAAGCCCCACTGTATTCAGTGACGGTTACTCCCAGGAAGGTGTGCATAGGATTGCAGCCTTAGCCTGGTAGCATGAATGCTTTGGGATTTGATTTCTTCAGGTGTAATTCAGTAGTCCCATTACAGCAAGCACTGAGATGACTGTGTGTGATGAAAATCCAATTGTACATAAATTGTTGTCATTGTATTTCAGTGGAAGCAGAGTTAGTTTTAACTAGGGAGCCTTTTCCTTTGGCACTCTTAGGATTCCCACATGCATCTCCTCTTGCTCCTACAATAGCATCTTTTAACCTAAAATAAAACACAGGTGCAATTAAAAATAGTACTGTAGACAATGTACACGTCTGTGATTTGTAATTTTCAAATGGTATTATTACAGTTTGATATATGACCACTTAATCTGCCTGATAAAATGTTGTCCTTTCCTAACCCAGGAAATGTTTCTTTCCCTAACCCACCCACCCACCCATGCCGCTAATCTCTGTAGTAAGCATGAAATGTGTTCTACAGGCAAGCTTTAATCAGTCCAGTGTGTGAGGTCAGTCAACAATGTGAAAGCTAGTCAGTTTGGGCTGAAAACATCAAAGCATCTTCATAGTTAGTATGGAAAGGATATTATTGTTACCTTAATACTCTTGAGTTTTATATTGATGTTGAGATGTTAAAACAATTCCCGCTGAGACATATGCGAGTCTGCCTCAGATTCAAACTTCATTAATATACAAGTTGTAAATTGTAATGAGAAATCCTTGTGAACCACAGAAGGGCCTGGAAATGCTGACAAACTGCATCTTGATCCAAAGTCTTAGCTTTCAAGGATCACTTCTATGACTATAAATTGCTTCTTTCCTGTGCAAAGCTTTTAAGAGGAATTTAGCTCTCTTGTGCCTTGCAAAGTAAGGTCACCGACTGCATTGGTCATTTTTTTAACAATAGGGCAGTTTTGGATTGAAGTATTAGGCTGCAATCCTAAGCATGCCTGAGCAAGTCTCACTGACGACAGTGTGGCACGCACTTCGAAGTAAACATTTTCAGGATCAGCTTCCAGTCAGTGGTGTTATAATCGTAGTGGATTGTTATGTTATCTCAACATGTCGTCTGTGCACCTTGGGTTTCCTCCAGTGTCTGCAGTCTTCAGAACGGGCAATTTGTGAAGTTATAATGCGATCAAAAAGAGCCTAAAATTTACAGACCTGTTATGGCATAGGCAAAGGACACATTCAAGCAGCATTTATATTAATTAACAAGGTTTGCATCTTATGGAAGAAATGTTGACAACCCTTCCTGTCATGATCTTTAATTAAAAAAGCACAAGCGTGCGTGCGTGTGCACACACAATTTTAGATGTCATGATTTTTAATCTAATATTGTGAATTTGAGAGTCCTTGTTATGTTATGTTTTAACAGCTTGATTAAATAGGAGACTATATTAACATGTTAACTGATTGTATTCTGAGATAGCTGCTGTGAATCAACCTAGCCTGGTGCTGGCTAGGACTGGAAACAGTTCTGTGTGTTAACACATAAACTGTGCAGTGTTGGAACTAGAGGTGGCAGGGGGTTCTGACACCCTCACCTTTTGTGATGATTCCTTATTTACTGTTTTTAGAAGATCACAGGCAGAGCCGTGGTTTGGCTAAAATTAATGGGGGGAGGTTGTCAAGAAATTGTAGATTTTATTAAGTGCTCTCCACCTTTACCCCCATAATTTGACCACTGAAACCATCATTTTTAAAGAAACAGTTGACTTTCTCAACGTCTCACCTTACAAACAAATTACTCATTTGAAAAGAGGAAGGAAGAGCATAGACTTCGCACACTGAGGGTCCCAAGATTGATATCTGGCATTTCCAGCTGAACACATCCTAGGTAGGGTTGGGGAAGAATTCCACCTGAGACCATAGCAAAATGTTGCCAACCAGTAGACAATGATGGGATAATGGACCATTGGTCTCATAGTATGAGGCAGCTTCATATGTGACTTATGCTTAGTGCATCTAATCAGGAAAACTGGTCCCCAGGAGTCACCTAGTACAGGACAGACCCAGCCAAGGAAACAACACCATTTGTCATTCTCTATGGTTCTCAGCTAAAATGTCTCCAGGGTTTTATCAATGATCTGCAGACTATCCTGAAAGATGATTCTTCCCTCTCACAGGGTTAGGCCTGCCTTTGCTTACAGACAGTCATCCCCTCCCAATCTGACACACCTATGAACCAGAAACAATGAGCCATCTAAGAGAGGTGCAAAACCCAATGCCAACTCTGTCTCCATATCTACTTGAATAGCTATTTCAACATACCATCAAGGGCATGTTCACGTACACATCTTCTAATGTGACTAATAATGTGACTAATATACTGCTTAATAATATTTATATGCCACTTTTCAACAAAAAAGTTCACAAAGCAGTTTACACACAAAATCAAATAATTAAATGCCTTCCTGTCCCAAAAGGGCTCACAATCTAAAAAGACACAGAAGAACACCAGCAAACAGCCACTAGGAAAGTCACTGTGTCCCAGCAATCCCAATGAATAGGGACAGTTATTCTTCCCCTGCTAAATATAAAAGGAACACCACTTGAAAAAAGTGCCTCTTTGCCCAGTTAGCAGGGCAATCATATGTCATTGTTTGCCAACAGTGCCCTTCTGTCATTTATATAGGCCAAACAGGTGAGTTGGTTTGTGAATAAATAAATGGATACAAATCAGACTTGGTAACAATTACAAATCAGTGAGGAAGTATTTGACATACTTGAACAAAAAGATTCACAGCCCAATCTTGTCTAGTACCGCCGCACCGTGCAAAAGCTATCCAGGATCAGGTCAGTGAAGGCGGAGACCTCCTTGGGGTAAATGGACATTCGTCCCTTTACCCCGAGTAATGGCCCAGCCGCCCCATGAATATGCACTGGCAAAATGGCCTGAACAAATCTGGAAGGTCCGTGTAATGCCGGCCAGGCCTGGGAAGGGGGATAGGATTCGGTGGAGTGTGGCACCAATTATCCCTCCCCCCGTCCCGGGCCCGGCCACCCAATCCCCTGTTCCGCCTTGTTCCGCCCCCCCCCCCCCACGCTGCCCAGAACAGGCCTTACCTGTGTCCACTTGCAGTGGTCTCAGTTCTGCAGACTCTCAGTTTGGATAGATTCATGGAGGAAAAGACCATCATAGGTTACAAGCCATAAGCAACCTCCTGGCTTTAGAAGTAGGTTTTCTCTGTGCCAGGTGCAAGGGAGTGACAGCAGGAAACAGGTTATCTTGTTGGCTGTGTGCTCCCTGAGGCATCTGGTGGGGCCACTGTGTGCTACAGGAAGCTGGACCAGATGGGCCTTTGGCCTGATCCAGCAGGGCTCTTCTTACGTTCTTATGTTCTTATGCAGAGAGCAAGCGGCACCAGCTTCAGCGCTGCTTACTCTCTGGGTGTCAAAATATGCCTTGCAGTATGTTTGCAACATCCGGCGGAACAATAGTTCCACTGGTCCTGTCCCAGACAGGATTGCAGTGTTAAAGGGAAACTCCAGTATTTACACCCCTGAGTAGGAAGTCATTAGCAGACGTAATACTATGATATTTGGACTGAATAGACTCAGAGTAGCTAACCCATTACAAAATCAATTGTCACTCTTTAGGTAGTTAGTTACACTATTCATCTTTCTTTGCCACTTCATCAGCAGTGCCCACTAGTTGGGAGTGAATCCCGCTCACTCTGCTTAGATCTCATGTTAGTCTGACTGAATCATGTATTCATTTGATATGATCTTGTATAATTCATTTGAGCTCTGCATTGTAATTTGAGACACATACGGCTATCTTTTGTATTGTTTGACCGGTTGGCCTCATTTTGTAAGTACTGTAAGTAAATAAACAAATACATTCTTCCCTTTTGCTATACTCACAATATTCATGCCCAATTAGGTGACCAGAAACATATTGGGAAAGGCAGGGACTGCAGAAGAGAGTATCAGCAAAATTCCCCCCCCCCCTTGGGTGAATTGAACATCTTCTTCTCGTAGAAGTTCTCAGCGATACAATCCTGTGGTTTCTTTTGTATCAGTACTAAACAGTTGAAATAAGCAGGTTTTTACAGGCCAATTTTATAATTCTATAAAGCAATGCATAATGCTAGTTCAAAAAATCAGAAATGGCGGCAGCGGTGACAGCCTGCATCTGGCTCCACAGGGGAGCGTATGTAAGCTGATGGGGTGGGCAGAATGGGGTATGTATCCTGGAGGTGTAGTGTCCTGGTGGGCACAACCTGCATCAGAATACTATCCCTTGCCTCTCGACACCCCTTTCTCTCCTCAGACTTGCGCCAGCCAAGTCTGGGTTACCTTGAATAAGTTGTTTCCTCCACATTTGCTGGAAACTGACAATTTGCAGAAGTTGACTAAATGGGCATTAGATTCGTACAGCAATTAAGGTGAATGGCTAATTCTCTTTCCTGACCCGGATTACAAGTCACACCTGGATTTCTGGGTAAACATAGGATAATTTGCTTTCTGAGACTCCAGATATGTGGCATTCTTCTGCCTATTGTAGCAATGTACAACCCAGTTGGTTTTATCAATGGGTCTGTCTACTAGTTTCATCATTATGCTTTGCTTAATTCTCTCCACTCAGTCAAATTCTTGTCACTGTGATGGCTGCATGCCCACTAAATGTCTACAATTGGATGCTGTGCGGCTTGCTTCCAAGCCTCCTGCTGTATTTCGTATTATTTGCCAGTCAAGGATCTGTAAGATCACTGTTCTTTATTACAATAGTTACTGTGCTTCAGGGACAGTTCTCACATCTGCCTTTGTCAAGCACTTCCGCACTGCTGCACTGAGTTTTACGATGAAAGAGCCAAGTCACGAGGCTATGATATCAGTGATATAGATGGACAGAAGGCACAGCAGAGGGCCAATGAAGTAGCAGGCAAAAAGAATATTGCAGTGGCAATTAAATTCTCACTCCAAGACCCAGGAATGTTGCCAGCTTTGGCACTGAATCCTTCAATGTTCAGTGAATCCTACATGTTCACTTGACTTGACTACTCTGTATCAGAATTTCTGCAGTCATAAAACAGAGATAATTATTCAAAGCTACTAGGCCTATTTGAATGCAGCATTTACTGATAATTTTGATGACTACAACTACAGCATGCATCATTTTATATCATGGCCCACACCTTTTGCCTTATATTGAGTCACATAATTGGCCCACCTTGTTCAGTATTGTCTACAATACATTGACCATCAAAGGCTTTCCCCAGGTTTCAGACAGAGTTGTTCCCCCAGCTTTATTTGGGAGATGCTGTGGCACAGCATGTACCTGGGCCTTTCTGTATGCAAAGCATGTGTTCTACAACCCCTGTAAGGTCTAAGAGCACTTGGAACAGAAAAGGATTCAAGTGTATTTTAAAGTGAAAAAGAAGAGGTGAAAGATGAATTCTGAGTTCTGCACATGATGGTCTTTTCTGCTGGGATCCTCGGAGATAGTAAACACCGACATTTGAAGCAGTCAATGACCCCTTTTCTTGCTATTCTAAAGTAGGAATGGTCACCACTATTTCAGCAAATGCTGTGATACCCAAGTAAGACCCAAAAAAAGAACCTGCTGGCAAAATATCTGCTATTAATGTCAGAGTCCAGCTTTTCATATTTTTCAAGTTGTGGGATATATGGTAACTCAGGAATCATTAAATCATCTCACTCTAGGCATAAGCAAATGATGACGTTGAGAGGTGTATACGAACACTCAAGAAGCCTTTATTGACTATGCAGCAGAAGAAATTAACATGGCTCAAGAATTATTTTATTTCTCCAGCTATCAAACCTACTCACCATTATTGAAATGGTATGCCACATCTTCTTCCCTACGTTTCTCCATTGTTCAACTATTGTCTTGTCTGGAAGACAGCTGTTAACCAAGCTGCCTCAAATGGATACCTCAGCTAAAGATGCAGCACTTATGGTTTTCATGCCTACTATGTATTATTCATTAAGGTAGAACATACAGTATTGGGTTTCACAACAAAAGGCCAAAATCAAATCTCAGGTAATGTTGATCTTGCTAGAGAAACTACAGTTTGTTCCAGAGGAGAAGATGTGGTTTCATTCTAAAATCTCTCACACTGATAGCTTGAAAACAGCCAATTCTGCTGTGCTCTGCAAAGGTTAAGGCTTCCTGGAGAGACTTGTCACATTTGTGTCACGCTCGCTATCCCAAAACACTACTTACAAAAATGTAGCAACACAGTGTTGAATTTAGCACTTCTGCTGTTCTTTTATCTTCATGAGCAACTTGCCTTACACCATGTCTTCACTGAACAGTCTCTAGGATGTTTGCTCTGGTGATTTCTGCTTTATTTGTACTGAGCTGTAATGTTCTGAAATCTGAAAGGGCATTTGTATAGATTATTGGGTTTTTGTCTATCTGAAAAGAATATGCTCATTTTTTTGTAGGTTACCTGGAGTGTCTTTAGGTACTCTTTGCAATTGCCATTTGGCAGTAGGAACACCCTTTCGATTTACTGGGCACAATCCAGCCAAAGTTAAGCAAGGCTCCCTTCCACCAATGCCTGAATGGCAGAAACCACTGCAACATGATTAGTTCCTGTGTTGCTCCAGTGTGTCAGAAGTCCTACTTCATGTGGGAGCTGAGCCAGCACTGAAGTAGAAAGGAGTTACGCCGCTGGCTCGTCTTCATGGCCTTGAATTTCTACCGTTCTCAGAGTGGTTCCAGAGGAAGACTCAATGCAGCAGCTCCTTTATTAGTAGTATTATCATAGTACTGTTACAACCCAATCCTATCATCCTATCACCCACCAGCCCATAGCACACAGCGCTGCTGCTGGAGCGCGCACTGCATGCTATGGGGGGGGGGGGGCCCGCGACCAGACAGCCCCAGAGAGGTAAATAAAACTTTATTTTACCTCCCTGTAGGCTGCCTGGTCTCCTCAGACCTATGCCAGCTATTTTGCTGGCATAAGTCCAAGGAGACTTGAGACATTTCAGAGTGGGGAAGGGGGGGCATTTCAGAATGGGGAAAAGGGGATAGGATCTTGGCATGCGCCACTGCCACCGAGATCCTCCCCTGAACTGCCCCTGCCTGGTCTGCTCCCCGCACCAAACTGCCCCCGAGCCACCCCCGCCACTGACTTACTTGCTCTGGGGGACATATGGGAGCCTCTGTCACACATGCAGGGTCTCTGGCTGTTTGCGTCTGCGGCTCTGAAGCATATGATGGTGGCGTGGCTTTTGCACCAGTGACCAGAATTAATCCCATTTATTTGTGCTTAACTGACTGAATCAGACCTGTGATTTATTGGTAAAGTTTCATTCAGGATATCAACACATATTATATAAGCAATGCCTTTGGTTTTAATTTTTTTTTTTTAACACACCGGTTGCTAAAAATTAAGATAAATGACAAGAAAACTCACATTGAAACAATGTTATAAATCACAAGTTTCTATGTGTTGGCTTGATGAAGATGAAGTAGGATCCAAGTGAACCATTCAGTTCATTTTCTCCTAGGGTGTCAGGAGGTTGGAAGCTAAGAAAAATAAATTATCAGTATGTTGGAACTTAAGCTGCAATCCTACACACACTTTCATGGGAGTAAGTCCTGTTGAGGTCGATGGGACATGCTTCTAAGTAGACACGCATAAGATTGTGCTGTTAATCAGATAGAAGCATTTCCTGTAAGTACAGCCTTAACTACCATTGTAAAATTTAAGAGATTAAATTCTGGTTGTTTTATTACATCCATGTATTATTTATCTATTTAATAGATTTTTGACCGGCTTTTCTGTGAACCATGTTCAAAGCATGTAATGAAAAGTGTGTACAATTCATTACAAAATTATGGTGGTAGGGCACTAAGTTAAGAGAGAAATACACACACACACACACACACACACACACACACACACACACACACACACACACACACACACACACGAATTGAAGCTGCTGCAGTTATTAGTGGCCTGTGGCAAACCCAAATGGAGACAACACCCCCCCCCCCAAGGTGTATTGCTACCAGATGTATTATGCTTGCAGGCATATCTTATTTTGCTTCATTTTTTTTAATCCCCTAGTCTGCAGGGTTCAGCTGTAATGATCTCCAAGCACAGATAAATAGAATTGGAAGGAGCTATGAAAACTATGCACAAGATCAGAAAATACTCTGAGATAGATATTCCAGGCATGTTGTAAGAAGATACCAAAATTGTAGATACGTTGGTCCATTTTAAAAAAAAATATCCAAAAACCACAATCTTGCAACATTTTTATTAGAATCAACCAAAGCAAAGTATTAAGAAAATGTCTAGTTCTCCAGACCAGAATTCTTCATTAACCAGGATGTTAAAGGAAGCATAGAAGGGGGCGGGGGCGGGGAAAATAAGCTGCTGAAAATAATGGCCACTCAACCCAGTGAGCAGTATTGGAAAAAGCTTTGGTAGTGCTGGGTCAGTAGTATAGGCACAGATATGTTCTGTCCCTATTAACTACATATCCCCCAGCTGTTGCGGCATTTGTTATCACAAATGCATTAAACTGAAGTTGACAATTCAAATTGCATTAATGCATCAGGCGTACCTCAGTAATCGCCAAAGTGCATTTGTGACTTTGCTTAAAGGCAAGAATGAGACTGGTTCATGCAGATCAAATACTAGTTTATTTTCAGCTGTCTTGGGATGTGTGCATTCTGTGTGTTTTGGGGGAGGGGAAAAAACCAATTGTAACCCACTATTGCCAGGGCCCAATAATCTGAAGGCCATCCAGAAGGAATAGTGCTGATAAGATAAAAGTGTCAATTGGACAGATGGGTAGAAGCTACAAAGGAATGATCTGGAGAACCTAATTTGGGACTTTTCAATCCCTGCTTATTCAAGTAAACATTAGTTGGATTTTTGGATCAGTTGTGTCTACAAAGTTCTCACATATCACTGTTCAGGTATCACAGAAGTCTTTTAAAAGAAATGTATTTTTGTTGGTTTCAGAGCGCAATCCTGACTAAGATCCGGCCAGCGGCCCATGGCCGCCCGCCGGGCTCGTCTCCTTCCCCGAGTGTAACTGGGGCCAGGCCCTATCGGCCTCCTATCTGCTATTTTGCTGGCGGAAGTAGAGGAGGCCGTGTAAAGGCTCCGGTGCCCGGTGGGGGTCAGGATACGGCCTGGGCCAATGGCCACCCTCCCCCGCCCGGCGAACTTTTCCCCCCCCCTGCCGCTGGATCCTGACTACCTGGTCCGACGACTGCGGGATCCTCCCAGCGCCAGAGCCGGCCTTCCGGTTCTCGAGGAGGCGCAAACATGCCGTATGCTCGTTCTGGCACCACGAAGTTAGTCTGGATTGGGCTGCATGTAATTTTAGTAATATTGTTTTAGTAATTGTAGTAATATTGCGTGAGATAACAAGGAAATGCTTGTAATATAAAACTGATATGATAATTCGGGGGTGTGACATAGAGAGGTCCCACAGCTAAGTAGTAGGGGTTAATGCTTTGCATTCAAAAGGTCCCAGGCTCAACTCCATTCTCAGCATCTCTCCTTAAAAGTACAAGAAAGCTGAGTTGGCAGAGCTGGGGTTGACCTCTACTTGGAACAATGGAGAACTTCTCCCAGATGGCTCAGCGGTCTGACTCAGCATGGCAGCTTCATATGACCGATAAAACATGAAATAGGTTATCACAAACAAACTATGTTTTGGCACTGCTGTCCCTTGCAGCCTGACCATCATCTTTTTGCTGTGGAAAAGGGTAGGATGGTGCTTTGCTTGTGTTTACAATGCATCTCTAGGAAGGGTTAATTTTGTCTCACTCTCTGAAAGTAAAGGAATGCAATTGGCTCTAGCCTCTTCTTTAGTCTTCATTTCTCCCCTTTACTGACCGTGCTAATTTAATCTGACAGTGTAGAACATGGCATTTGTCAAATGTTGTATCTTAAAGCAGCACAGATATTGAAACCGGTTAATAACATTAAAATGCCTGTGTGGTTCAGATGGGATGGACAATGAAATAGTAAAATTAAACAATTTGCATTGTAGATGCAATAGAAACTAATCTAAGGTGAGAAAAGAATGCAGAATTTTCTGCAAGCTCACACTATGTACAAAATACAAGGAGGAGAGACCTGAGGTGACCAATCTACCCTAGAATATAAGGTTTAATCAGGACAACTTAGAAACAATCATAAATACTGCCTAAGGGCCCAATCCTATCCAACTGTCCAGTACTGATGCAGCCACAATACAGCCTCGAGGTAAGGGAACAAATGTTCCCTTAACTTGACGAGGTCTCCGTGACTCCCCCCCCTAAAGGATGCTTTCCTTCCCCCCAGAAGGAAAGTTGGATAGGATTGGGCCCTAAATTTTCTTAGGTGTTTATCATATCCAGAGCAGTGCTAGCTCTGCATGTTTTTGGGGAAGTGTTCAGCTGTTTGGACCTTGGATTCTGTTTTGTCTCATCCATTCTATAAACTTTAAGCTGTGGGAGAGTTTTTACTTCCAAAGTCTGTACCACAAAGACCACAAAATTATTTTGTGCTTTACAAGAGAACAGTAGAGCCAGGGTCTAGCAGAAAGTCAAGCTCATTGCATACAAATACTGGAGGCTAAGGCTGGAAACCTATACTGTAAACGCTTTACATTAAACACAGTGGGGATTATTTGTGAATAGACATGCATAGTGGCTAACATTCTGCTTAAGGCTAAACAACCTGAAAGCAATATCAGTGCACTGGAAAGAGTGGCTATTAAAACAACTAAAGGATAACTCGGATATTGTGATTTTGCCGGCTGATAAAGGGAACGCCACAGTGATATTAGATGCTGAGGACTATAGACAAAAGATTAAGGATCTTTTAGATCCTGAGACATATACTATTCTTAAAAAAGATCCTACAAAGAAATTTTTAAAAGAAACAAATATTTTAATAAGAAATGCCAATTTTAAAATAGAAATAGTAAACAGACTGACCAAATCAGAAGCATTACCACCCCGACTATATGGGCTTCCAAAAATTCATAAGGATGAAATACCATTGAGACCTATAGTGAGCAATATTGGCTCACCTACACATGGTCTGTCTAAACATTTGGCAGGAATCCCTACATAGGTAACACTCCCTTTTATATAAAAAAACTCGTATCATTTTATTGAAAAATTGCAATGGGCCATATTGTCTCCTAGTTCTATACTAGTCAGTTTTGATGTAGTTTCCTTATTTGCTAAGGTCCCTCTCAAAGAAGTATTAAGATTGATAGAAAACCTTACAATCCCCAGGGAGTTAGTGCCACTGTTTAAACACTGCTTAACCTCTACCTACTTTGTATGGGAAGGGACATTCCATGAGCAAAAAGATGGGGTGGCGATGGGAAATCCCCTGAGCCCGCTAGCGGCGAATTTGTACATGGAATACCTGGAACAACAAGTGCTGCAAACAGCACAATTTAAACCTGATACATGGTGGCGCTATGTTGACGACATTTTTGTATATGGTCTCACGGGGAATCAGAATTACAATTTTTTTTAGTACATCTAAATAGTTTCTGTAAGGAGGTTCAGTTTACTATAGAAAAAGAAAATAACAGATCACTGGCCTTCCTAGATGTACTTGTAACTAGGAGGGAGGATCTAACTTTCAATCACTCAGTGTATAGGAAACCTACTAACACGGGTAGATATTTGAACTATGGTTCAAATCACCACCCTGCACAAAAAGGATCAGTCATAAACTCTTTAGCGTACAGGGCAATTAAAATCTGTGACAAAGACTCAATAAATAAAGAAAAAAAGATACTTTTCGAGACTTTGGGAGCCAATGGATACCCTGTGGCACAGATCAACAAAGGATGGTCTATACAATATGATAAAATTCAGAGAGAGGGGAGAAATAGGACTGAGATAAATACTGAGGATAATAACAAGACAACAAAAGATAATAAAGAGGAGAAAATTTGGACATGTCTGCCCTTTATTAAAGGAACAACTGATAAAATTGCCAGGGTGCTTAGACAGGGGAATATAAAAACAATTTTTAAGCCAACTAGGAAAATTGAAGAAATGTTGAACAACCCAAAGGACAAGAGACCTCCACTTTCGAACCCAGGAATTTATTGTATCCCATGTGACACCTGTGGAAAAGAGTACATTGGGTTTACACAGCGTTCTATCGGCACCAGGATGAAAGAGCATGAAAGATCGGTGAGATTAGAGCATCCACATCTCTCAGCATTGGCTGAACATGCGCTGACCACAGGCCATTCCATTCAATTCAAAGATACATGCTCCTTGAGAACAGAGAGCAAATTAAACATCTTGAAGAACCTGGAGGCTCTAGAAATAAGTAGAAGAATGCCCAATGCCCTTTTGAATAGGCAACAGGACCTAAGTTTTGCAAACCGTATATGGCTCCCCATAATCCTGGGGCAAACAAATCATGGACATGTTAACTATAACAATGTAACCACCCAAAGCAGTAATTGACTCTAACTGTTAGTACCATGTTGTAGGGCTGAAGATTGCCTTGAAATATAGTTTTAGATTGCTGTCTCTGCTGAGTCTTTGCAGGATTACCTGCCTCCGTGAAAATCAGACTTTGAAGCGGCTTCCGTGCTGACAAGCAGGTTTCCCGCATTTTTTTTGAAAATAAAAAGGACTGAGCAGGACGCTGTCCTTTAACATCCACCAATTTATTTGGAAATACCCCAGAAGATGTGTCTAGGTTTGACACGAAACGTCGGGTCCTTAAGCTCCAGATTTTGATTTTAAATAATTTCTGTTTACCTGGGTTTCTGGGCTGTCAAAGTCCATACCGGGTAATTTCGATATTGTTTTTATCAGCTGGATCGTCATTTTGGCTGTAACTATGACTGGATCACCCGTGTTACCTTGTTCCCCAAGACGGATGGTGCTGTTAAGTCCTTGTCTGTATTCCCACCCTAGGCTATATCATGCATCTGATGTACTGCTATTTTGCTTGATTTTATGGAGCTCCATTAAAAAGAAACATCTTCCTGAAGCCTATCAGTAGGACAAGGAACTTTGGAGAAAGGAATCCTATGTTATATACAGTACTTCCAAGTATGGAAGTAATATACAGTACTTCCAAAACTGATATATTCAGTTGTGAAATATTTTAGAAATACTTGCAATAAACAGAACATTTTCTGAGTTTTTCTTGTCACAACCCCATGCGTGAACCATCACCAGATACTTGCAGAATCTGTCCCTTTGAAAATGCACTAGATCCCCCATAATGGTGCATTGGGGGGTGCTGCTGCCACAACTACCAGTACTGCAATTTCAGTGGTCACCCAGTAGACCCTCTGATGGATGTGGACTCGTGACCAGTGCCCTACCTGACTAACCCCTGATAAGCAGCTATTAAGGCATATGCAACAGACAGTCTGTATAAATACACATGTCCGATTCATTTCATCATATGGGATGAGTGCTTCAAGGTTGCTGGATTCATTCATTAGCTGCATCATCCATTTGCTTTTGTTGTTAGCTCCATAAATCGCATTATTACTAGAAATCAAGGGACCTATTGAGACAAAGGGAAGATGGAAGAGCTTAAAATGAAAGCAACTAAGATCACTGACGGCCTAGCCAAAGATGAGCACTGGCTTCTATACAGTTCTGTTGGAATGGAGAGACCAGCTGAACTTCAGCCATTTTCCCTGTTACCGGCTAAAGAAATAAACACGGTACTGGGACATTCCCAATGGGGAGATATTACAGCTTCCAAAATGCTTCCTCTGGTTATGCTCAACTGTAGCTGCATATTTTCCCTCAAAGCTACAACACAGACTTAACCTAAACAGAAGTCAGATCGGCAGGCCAGGCACATGAAATATATATCACAAGGATAACAGAAGGAAAGAAAGCAACACAGTTTACAAAGTGACTGCGTTTTAAGTTATAAAACGTGTAGGGGGGCTAGGAGGAAGGGAGAAAGAATAAGCCCCCCAGCATGTCAGTTAATGGAAAAAGCAATGTATGAATAGGAGTATTGTATTCAACTTAGTAAAGAAAAAAAAAAGATTCCCTTGAGAAAGGTTAGGTTGCAAGATAAGTGAAATACCCTCAGATGGCATTCTGGCCCCAGCCTGCTATAGACATGATGATTACTTGTTAAAAAATAAAACATGAATATTTATTGCTCTGTGTCTAAATTACATGCTTTCAAAAGTGCACTGTTTGCAAAAGAGGGTCACTGTTGGGGTGGGATTAGGCCCTTATGTGAGAAATGCAGTCGGATCCTAATGCATTTACTTGGAAGAAAGCCCACTGATTTTTATTGAAATTACTTTCAAGTAAGTATGCTTAGGGCTGTATCCTTGGCTAGCCAGACTCTTGATCACAGATGTAGTTTCACTCTTCTAATAAAAAAAATGCCTTTTACATTATTGCTCCTGAAAAGTGAAGTGGTTGGTGATTTTTTTTTTTCCAGTGGATATGTCTAGATCTGGCCGTAGCAAGTTTCTTCCCAGTAATGCAGTCTGTTCAGCATGAGCACATTATAGATGAAACAGACAACCCGCAACCCCATCATTTCGGTCTGCTAGAAATGAAACTGAGACCCAGAATTCATTTCTCACAGGTCACTTAAGGCCTGTCAGGTTTTTTGTGATGATTTACTAGAGCTGGATTCAAATCAGCTGCATGATAAATTAATTCATATTCTGTTCACCATCCCCAGAGTGCCTTGCACAATATGCCAAGAATTGTCGTCTTTATTCTCACAGACTAATTATTGAGCCAACTCAACGTAATTACTATATGGGTTTTTCCCCCTGGGTGCACCTTGATACATACAGTACTTCACCTGATACAAGATAAGTAAGCCTTCCTGTTTATCTTTTAATACTAGAAAGATATGGATACAGTTGATTTAAACCTCTGGAATTCCCAAAGTCTGACATACAGTATATACAATTAATGTGTGGTAAAAGCCCCTTTTAGCACTTAGCAAGATGGTACAAGCCACAAAACTACCCTAAGCAGGAGAGTTCACCCTAAGGTAATTTGGTTGGCTGTATGGGCTCAAGAGACACCTTTCTAGCAGAACAGCAGTGAAGCAGGGAAAAAACTCTTCGGTATCTTTCAGGTGCCTGGGCAATCTGTGCCACCTCTATTTTTCTAAGCAATCCATTTTAATTAATCCAATAATGCATTAATTATTGCTTCATGCACTTCATGAGAACGTGCTGCCTTGCCAGTCTTCACAACCGACATGCCGCTAGATCTTTGGGGAGCATGATGGTGTGGTTGTCGCTTGTCCAGATAGCTGTGGAAAGGAGCCAGAGGCCATGCGGCACGTGCCGTGCCCTGATTTGTTTTAGCCAACCACTTCTGTGCTCGTCTTCACAGGGCGTGCTTGTTTCTTCAGCATTCTCACTCGGACTCTGAAGGATGTTGCTTCCATGGTTCTCTCTTAATTTTTAGATTGTTTTCCAAGAAGTCAACTTTATTCATTTCTTCATGTAGTTAAAGGCTTTTGGAATATTGCCTTAGTAGTGGTGGTAACAAATGCCAACTAATTCCTCCTTTTTAATAGCCTTGATCTAGAAAAGCAATTACTTGCTAGCATCTAAAGATAAATGGGAGTGACTAAAACAATTTATGAAAGTACCAGAAGTGGCTGTCACAACTGGGAGCCCTTTGGTATTCCAGAGTTTTGGCATATCTACAAGCAATATATTGTAGCTGTTGTCATGGAAACAGGATAGAAAAGTTTATTTGAATTGCAGCAGTTATCGGTTATTGTTGAAGAGGTGGATCTTGCCCTAACTCCAAATGGGGATAGCCACATTTTGTTTTCTCTCCAGACTGACCACAATCTGTCCTTGTTTCAGTAAAGTCAGGGAATATTTCCTGATTGTGGCATCAATAAAGGAATCATTCATTGCTATGTAATGCTGTAGACAGTAGTTGATGGTCAGCCCAATCCTATCTAAACATACACACCAGTGCAGCCGTGCTACCAAAGTACATGCTGCATCCTGCGGGAGGGCAGGATCCTGGAGGTCTGTCCGGCAGTAAGCCTCTGCTGCCAAATGCATCTACTCAGACCTGTACTAGTGATTTTGCTGGCACAAGTCCAAGTGGATCTGGGAAGGCGGATCGAGGCCAGGAAGGCGGAGAGGATATTGGTGACGCTGCTTTTGTGAGCAAAAAATACCTTCCACAAATGGAATAGCATCTTTGGATCCAACCAACAGAGAAGAATTCATAGAGTGTTAGGCATGGGAACATTAATGAGACATTAGCATTAATTGAACGAACTAGTGTTCCATCAGCAGAAGGCCCTCTCTCTCGATGCTGCAGATGCAGCAATGGTGCACACAATGGGGCTGCCAGTGCAAATGGCTGGTGATCATGCTCACGTGCCAATGGGCGGGAAGGAGGAGTAATAGGGCATTTGGGGGAAGAAGCCAGAGGCGTGTTGGGGAGGGAGAGGTGGATCCAGTGGCAGTTGTGCACGCTGGATCCTATCCCCCATTTTTCAGCTTGCCCTGTCCCTTGGTTCTCTTTGAACGTATGGCAGCTATATAACTGGCATAGGTCCAAGGAAACCCATAGGCCATCAGGGGGCCTATGCAGAGGTAAGGGAAAAAAATATTTTCCTTTACTTCTCGCAGGCCTCCTGATTATCCCCACCCCCACCAGTGCATGCGTTCATGGCGTGCCCACATGCTACAGCGTGGTGCGTGATAGGATTGGGCTATAACTCTAGCAGTGGATCCTAGGTCTAAACGTTCTGTAGATTGCATCCACTTATCTAAAACCCATGTTATATTGCTACTAGTTTAGCTAAGAAAACTAAGTAGTCCATTAGAACCTGCTGTTTATTTTGAACACCTGTATTTTAGGAGTATGATTGAACTGCAGCCTCTTCCATTTTGAAAAGGAGATATTAGTGATAGTGTTTTGTAGTACTGAGTGCGGCAGTGAGAGAGTGTTTTATATTAGACTCAGGAGTGTCTGTAACAGGGCCCTGTGTTGGAAACATTCCAGATGTGTTGATGTTTGAAGTACTTTTTCTCCCAGGCTTTCAGGGAGGGATGGTGGCACAAAGTGCTGGGAACTGTGAATGGGACGTTGTTTGGACTTGATTTTCATTTTTGGTTGACTTTTTTTTTCCACTGCAAGACAGATGTGTGTATGTTTGTGTTTTAGGCTGTGCTCAGGCCAGCGCTCTTGTCACGTTTCATTGTGATTTTTCTTTGGTCCCTTGTTGCCCTTCACTATCTCAGTACAAATCTATGTGCTTTTCCTGTACATACAGTGCTTCCTGAGACCTATTTTCCACCCTCCTCTTGGCCAGATTTCTCAAACATTCGAAGCCTAAGGACTGTCGTGGCTGTTGTAGATAGAACAAAGATCGGTGAAATGAGCAGGCATTCATGCACGATCAGTGGGAGAGTAGTGATGCTTCACAGACTGGTCCTTATCTATGCACACCCTTCTCTCCAAAGGCAAACCAGGGTTAGAAATATTTTCAATGATATTGTGTTGTGCAGAAAAGCTATAGAAATAATAGGGTGGTGAGTCATTGCACGAAGGTATACAGTATTTACTTCTGTCCCATCATTACATCTTTTATTTAGAGTTGCGCTTTCTGCTAGCGTGACACAATTGATTTATATGTAAAGATACATCATGTAAAGATACATCGTGTTGCAAGTGAGTGTATTTCCACAGAGGAGATTTAAATAAAATTCATATTTTGTTATGTTCCAAGCACAGAACACATTTTCTGCCCCACTGCCAAATGCTGTGCTTCAGCAAATGTCTTCTAATGACTAACACATGTTTGGGGGTGGGTAAGGAAGAGCAGCAAGGAATGCTCCAAGGACTACAGTAGCATTTCTGCATTCAGTAAGTTAACCATCAGTTATTGAGAAGAGGAAATGAATGGACTTTGAGGGGATAGGGGAAATGGAAAAAGAAGTATAGGGCACTTGCATCAAACTGGTTGAGGCCACAGTCCAGGAGGACAGACCGTTTATATTCTGCCCCCTACAGGTTTAGGAAGTTGGTCACTTGGAGACTAGACCATCGGTTGTGATATCATTGCCAGGTTTGTAGTACAGAGAATGAGAACCTGAGGTTGGGAAGCGCCTTGTCTTCTTTTTCCAACCCCTTCAGCAAGGATGAAAGAATCTCCTTGTTGTTTCCTCCAAGTCTGGCAGCTCATATGTGCAATGAATGTAGAGGGTGATGTGAGAAGCAGAAGAGGAAATAGGTTTACCTTTGTCATAGTGAAGCTCCGCTGAAGAAGATGCTGTTGTAATTTTGTTCTTAAAGTTTCCTCTCTAACCCTAGCAGAGTGTAATACGATAATGGATTGCATACCAGAAACAAATCATGTTGCTGGTCTGATGCTGCCAGTAAGCTATCTGTTGGCTATCTCTGTTATATGAGAAGCTTGCATTCATACTGGACCCTGAATTACTATGTCAACAGGCCTTCTCAAGTAAGGAAAAGGGTCTATGTGCATTAGCATCATGTGGGAATAATAAATTACATATGTAGAGAATTCACTTCTAACATGACATCAGGGATCCAGATTAACTGCACATTCAAGAGAACACATGTGATGTCCAACGCTAAAAAACATGATTTATTGCAAGTGTAAAAAATTGGTGCATCTATGTTCTGTTTAGGACAAATTGAAATAAAACTGATTCCAAAAGGTGTCATGCACTGGGGAGAATTTTGTGACAGTGGGATAGGATGAACATAATGTGGGTGTTAATGAGTATGAATGTGGAAAGACACCTTCTTGTGCTGATTAATTGTATTTAATATGCTTGTTTGACTGTCACAGGACTTGCGATGTAATTTGGTCTCTTTGAGGTTCTGAATCCAGCTTGTCAAAGCAATGCTTGCCTCTTAGAACTTGGTTCAGGCTTCTTAACTGTAATGTTTTCTGCATTTTCCAGTAACTTCACATAAATGACAGTAAAGAATTCTTTTGAAGTGTTTGTGTTTCTCTAGAAGCTACCACAGACTGTTTGCCCTGCCCCTAGTAACTGAATTAGCAACTCTGTGGAGAAAGGTTGGTTAAACTTGCCAATGTAAGGTTGGAATCCCAATACAAATTTACTTGGGAGCAAACTCCAAAGGACACAGCACAGTAAGACTTACTTCTCAGTAAACATGATTAAGATCAGGCTGCCAAAATATCAGATAAAGGAAAACAAACTTTAAGTAGCTCTCTCTTGGTGTAGGAAGAAAGCAACCAGCCATTGAAAAATAGGTATGAAACTCATCAAAACTACAAATATATGTTTACATGGAATATCTTTGGTGCTATGCATCTTTGCTAAACACAAAGCATGGTGACAGTTGGATAGTTGGCATATGAAAGCATATATAATCTCCCTTCCAGGCTGGCCTTCGTAACAGGCAGCCCAATCCTGTCTATCAGGATGCGGTGGCGCAAATAAGGCACCCACCGCATCCTATCCAGGATGGGGGCTGCCCCTGCACAGCTGGAGGCCTCCTCGGGGTAAAGGAATGTTTGTCCCCTTACCCCAAGTAGATCCCCAGCCGCCCCAATGGGTCTGCTTGATTATGCACCAGCTGTTTTGCTGGCGCACATTCAAACCAGCCGTGTAACGTTGGCCAGGTCCGGGAAGGGGGATAGGTTATGGTGGAGGAAGCCCCCTGGAATGGCCTCCCCTCCCACCCTCCTGGAATGGCCCGTTCTGCCCTCCCCATGCCCCTCCGCTGCTCGGCAGGGGCTCACCTCTCCGCCACGGCAGTGATCCGTCCGGCGGCACCGGAGAAGCGGCAAGCCTCTCCACCAGCATCATTTACTCTTTGGGTGATGCAAACATGCCTTATGTCATGTTTGCGACACCCTAGACTGGCAGAATGGTCACTCCGCCAGTTTATACTTAAGACAGGATTGCACTGTTAGCTAGTTGTTGCTAGCGTTCCTCTGTCATAAAGTTGTGGCCTTTTAAATCACAGCTCACGTGCCTCTGCCTCTTCCTTTTGCATATCACAGCAGAAAGCAAACTCAGGCTGCAACTTTATATACACTTACCTAGGAGTAAGCCCCAATGGACATAGTGGGACATTTCTGAGTAAACCTGTACAGGATTGGAAGTACGGTATCTTTCTCCCATTATCTGGCTGCCGTCTCTTGTGTTAATATCCATTGCCTGTTTTCTGAATTCAGCTTTTGTGAAGTTGGCTCCAGGACCCATACATATTGTGTGTAATCTAGAGTCACGTCCATGAAGTGCGAAGGTACATCGTGGGAATTATGATGGATTCAGTAATAAATTCTGTAAAATGAGCTGCTGTGTGCAAACCAATGCTGAGACCTCAATTTGGACTGCAATGCTATGCCCATTGCGATGCTGCAATGCTATGCCCAATGCTATGCAATGCTTGAACCTATTGATTCATTGGGACACAGGGCATGTTCCTGAGTATAGGATTGCCCAGGCTTTGTTGTTTCCATTGGTCTAATGAATGCCTCTTTCTTCTCCTTCTAAGCTGACCAAGTGAGTACCAAAGAAAAGCTGGCGCACAAGTACTCACTCAAAAACACCAACACCTACTCAGTCCTGCTTGCTCCTGCCTCTCCAACTATGACTGGATTTTACAAATGAGGCTCAAGGCTTTCAAATACAACCATTTACCCACAGGCATAATGAAACCCAGAACATGGCAAAACATTTCCAGTTCCAAACACAAAAGCCACAGTTTCAGAATGTGCTCCGTTCAAAACAAATCTGGAATATATTATTGATCTGGATCATTTTAATCTATTAACCCTCTTGTTTTTTCTTTTCAGGGACTATGGCATAACACTGTTATATCTTAATCCTATAGGGGAAAGCATTATAAATCAGCATCTCTAATATGAAAGGGCCATAGCTAGTTAATCTGACAAACTTCATTACACCTTTGGGTTGCATGGGCCATTAATTTAAGGTAGCAAGTTTGTTTAGTAAGGAAGAGCTAGACTGGAACAATTCACATTTGTATTGATTTATGCTGTGATCTTAAGCAAGACATTTGCATCTTCTATATACTGGTACTTCTGTTTATTTTTCTCAACTGATGTGTGGTTCAGTAATCAGGAATGGGTGGCCTCTGTATACATCAGATAGATTACTCAATTAAATTTCTAACCTTCCTTGTCCTAAAGGCTGATGGGATATATCAACGGAATTGAAAATTTTAAAACGGGAAAAAACCAGCAATTGATACTCCCCCTCATCACTACAACTTACTGTGGTTGGATTAGCATTGTTTTAGAAATAATATTGTATCAAAAACATAACATACAGGGTAAAGCCAAGTACTGTATAGCAAAGAAATAGAGAGAGAATAAATCCAATTATAAATCAGTTTTTCTGACGTCCTTCCCAAATCAAGGCCAATACTCTTGCTAAATGTTCCCAGATGATATATTCAAATGCCAGTAATCTCATAACTCCATTGTCTCTGTATGGTTTCACTTGAACTTCTGTCCTAAAGGGACGACGTTTGTCCATTGATAATTTGTGCATTGGCTGGTTTTGCTTCCAA
The DNA here is from genome assembly GCA_026170595.1 of Plestiodon gilberti rubricaudatus. Lineage (NCBI taxonomy): Eukaryota > Metazoa > Chordata > Lepidosauria > Squamata > Scincidae > Plestiodon > Plestiodon gilberti. The sequence continues at coordinate 245,688,236 of JANXHW010000001.1, read as the reverse complement.
AATCATCAGGATTAAAATTCTTGAATTGCTGGCTTCTAAGATCAGGCTTGGGCGCAAAAGATATAAGGGACAAAAGGAGATATTTTTCTGTTGCAAAGTTCACAAGGGAAAGTCATCCATGTCCCCTGCAGTGAAGTGTAGGATGATTAGCTCTGTGCATTTCAAAAAGCCACTTGTGCACCTGTGAGTATTGCCTCTCCATAAAGCCACGCTGACATTATGACCAAATTATGCTTTTAGTGCCTCTTAGAGCCTAAAACAGAATCAAGATTTTTGAAGGGAAGACAGATCACATGTTATCTAAAACAGTGATAAACAGAATGTTTCCCCCAGGTTGCACTTATTCATCCATCCAGTCATCCATTGCACACACTTATCCCCCTTGTGTGCTCTCATTATCATGCTGAAGTAGCTCCATGTTGTCCTCACTTAAAGTTGTCAATAGGTTCTTCTTGGAAACTGCAGCTTTAAGCGAAATGACTTATAATGAAACCAATTTTACCATAGGCTAATTGATAAATGTAAACGTCCCCATCAACTTTAAACAAAATGACTTTAAAACGAAACAACTTTAAGTGAGGACTTACTGTATACAATAAAACCATGTTCTTCAGGGTGAGAATCTGGGCTGAAACATGATCACTTTCAAAAGAGATGCATGTCAGGTAGCAGCCTGCTTCCCAAGTGAAATCTAAAGGTGTCATTTGATCTGGGGGTTCTTCCTTGATGCAGTAGCTGTGAAAGCTCAGATCAAGCTGACTAGTAATGTCAGAAGAGACCCTTATTGAATTTCATCCTTTTCAGTGTAGGGCCATGTATCATTCACTAGGTAATACACCACACAAAAAGAAAGTATTTGAGTTTTCACTCAGGTCATTTACTTGCCCCCAAGAAAACCTGACACATAATAGGTGTTTTCATCTCCTAGCTATACTTGATCCTCTTCCTTTCTTTCTCCTTCTCCTCTGGCCTTATGAGTTTCCTGAATAAAAGCTTCATCGAGTATCTGTTCAGTCAGATGTTGGGTATAAGCGGATCACTGCATAGGTCAGAGCTGTTGAGTATCTGCCTCTGATGACAGAATATTTCCACCTCTCAATGGCATATATGATTCTTCCATCAAAATTGTTAGTTCTCTTTTTTTTCCCGAGACCACATGCAAAACACACCGTCCAACTTGAGATCTTGGCATGTTATGCCTTTCAGAAAGTTCAGGTGAACTGGAAAATGTAATCCAGTTTGCTTTAGACGGGGGGGGGGGGGGCATTGCTCTAACTGTGCATTTGTTACTCAGTTGTTGTGAGGGATCAATCCTTCTTTCCTGAAAGAAGCAAATCTGTTGCAGATATAATGCAATTTCCCATGGCTAGGACAATGAGATTGTTATTCTCCATGTACACGGCTGTTGTGGTTTGGAATGCTGTCTGGCATGTAGGTGTGCTAGTGTCATGAGCACCATTGGACAGTATCTGTACCGTAACACACTGATTAACCGCGTAATCCAGCCTAGAAATAGGCACGTTAGTAGAAATAGGTACGCCTAGACATAAGGCATGTTTTTAACACTCTTGGAGTAAGCAGTGGAGGCCAGCACCACTCACTCTATGATGGCCTCCAGTTGCCGCACCGGCTGACGCAAGTAAGGTCTGCGGCAGGAGGGTGAGCCAGGGTGGCAGGGGAAGGGGCCATTGGTCGCTGAGCCCAGGAGGTGGGTGGGCATGTCAGCCCCTGTGTGCTGCCCGGGGGCCCACCGCCCCCCCTACAGCACTGCCAAAATTTTGTTTCCTACAGTGGCTCAGCAGATGCCTCTGGAAAGTCTACAAGCAGAAAATGAAGGCACACCCTCCTCCCTGGAAATGGTGTCCAAAGACATATTGTCTTTGAAAATGGAGGTAGCATGACGCCATCACTACTGTTCAGTGATAGACTTGTCTTCCACGAATATGGATTTGAGCTAATCAGCCAATTTTTGACTGGTGGCTTCTAGTTAATACTGTATATAAAGTGATACAAGGAAATTGGGTTTTACTGTATAGATAGAGTGACTAAGAACATCAAGGAGTTCTGTGGCACCTCAAAAACAAACAAATGTATTTTGGCATAAACCTTGGTCGACTATGGCCCACTTTATCAGATGCTTGAAGTGAAAGCCTTAACAGACACATGTGTATATACATGCAGTTTTCAAAGTGACAGTCTCCTAACAGAAAAACGTGAAAGGGAGATTATTTTTATAGTGACAATTGGCACTATCGGAGGAGGGGGATCTGAACTGCAACTTGGGTTTCGTGCGTGCGTGCGTGCGTGCGTGCGTGCGTTTGTGTGTGTGTGTGTGTGTGTGTGTGTGTGTGTGTGTGTGTGTGTGTGTGTGTGTGTGTTGGACCATCCATTTATGTAAAGTAGCAGACTCACAAAAGTGCTTGGACCCAAATGAAAATAAATTATGATGAACTGAGTTGTTGTGTCCAGGGGTAGGCCATTGGGTCACCTTGGGTGAAGGGAGACCATAGAAGTGTTGCAGGTAAACTATGAAGATTAAATTGTGTGTGAGCCTCTGCCTATTTGAATTTGTAAGAAGAAATGCATTAAGCAGAGCCTTTTGAAATCCGATGCCAATACAGTCCCTTAGGCCTCGTCCCACCCCCTACTTCCCCTCTCACTTCTCTTCTCTTACCTGATACAAATCTCTTAGATGGCTGCTTATTGCTGATTTCTTTTTCTTCCCTGCAACCCTAATATCTCTAGCAACTGAAAGGTCAAAAAAATCTGGTTTGCTTTTGAGCGCTCATCACAAAGTGTTTTCTTCAGGAGCCTCCCCCTGCCCCACAAGGATATGCTATTATAGGGGATCTGCTAAGGTTGCTAATGGAGAGTATGACAAAACTGGGTTTTGTTTCTCCTTTCTGCAAATCATAGACTTTGATATTCCTTCAAGCCTGCTTCCTTCTCATACACAGAGGCCTTTTTTGTTGGCTCTAAGTCTAAAGTAAGATTTATTCTGTAACAGTCGCTGGGGGATATGATAAGAGAAAAGTCAATATTGCAGAGCAAACTGGTCATGAGTGACCAGCCCAACATGTGAGGCTTCTCTGTGTTTTTTTAAATTATTATTATGCTACTGTAGATGGAATGTATTCCATTCTACAGCTCTTGTATCCATAGAGCCAAGTGGGCATATTTCTGGCATGTGTTCAGTTCACTGGCGTCACTGCAGGGGGGGGCGGAGAATGGCTCCAAAGGCGAGGGGGCGGGGGCGCTTCGTGCTCCCGTGTAATGGAGGGTCTGACCGCGGCGGAACTTAGAGCTCCACCCCCCCTGCAGTGACGCCAGTGACGCCAGTGGTTCAGTTCCCATCCCTCTTTCCCTGCAGGACATAAGGGGCACAATCCTTGACAGAACATAGGAAGCTGCCTTATATGGAGTCAGCCCCTTGATCCATATAGTGCAGCAGTGTCTACTCTATGGCAACTGACAGTCGCATTCCAGGGTTTCAGGAAGGGCTCTTTCCCAGCCCTACCTGGAACCTTCTGCATGCAAAGTGAAAGCAGGTTGCCTACCACTGAGCTACATCCCTCCTGCGGCTCCTCCCTGGTCTGTCTAGACATCAGCCAGGCAGACGTGGGTGCTAGTTTGCTTTTTCTTAGTTCTATAGAGTCTTGAGCTTTATAAACTCTAATTGTGTTGCTATCTTTTAATTGCAGGCGAACTGAGGTATTAAAGAAAACTTGTAAGTCCTGTGTAACCTTATCCCCCTTATAATGAAATTGCCACCTCCGTGATACTTGGGTTCTTCTTCCCTTCCAAAGCTACAAGGAACATTGTAGGCCCTGCTAACTGGGCAATGATTAACCTTTTAGATTGGTGTCTCACCTCTTATATTTAGCAGGGGGAGAGCAACTGTCCTTCATCCCAGCATGGTGTCTTTTCTAGTGGTCTCTTCTGTATGTCTTTTTAATCCGTGAGCCCTTTGGGGACAGGGAACTATTTATTGGTTTATTTTGTGATGTAAACCGCTTTGTGAATAGTAACAACAATAATAATTATGATAATAGGCACATATGCATGGAGAGGGTCTGATCTAATCATGGTGCTCAGGTGCAGTCCGAACCCAAGTGCCACTCAAAGCGGAGCACAAATGCTGCTGTCAGAAGCCACCCCATGCCCCCCATTGAACCCCCCAATCAAATAAGAGGGAAGGCAAGAGAAGGGAGGGGAGGGAGGAGATAGGGGACCCCTTCACTTCTGTGGGTGTTCCACCTCTTGCCCTCATCCCAAGGAGAAACATCCACATCAAAATTGGTGGGATATGACATTGGTGGGGTCTCTTGGAAGCTACTGGTGGGAGAGGGGAAGAAAACAGCACCAGTCAGCTGAGTTTGCCACAGTTTTATTGCCAGTCTTTAAAGGTAACAGTGACTTCTTGAGGCTCTTCTAGCTCATATCCATCCTTGGCAGTTACCTCAGTTGGGGTTCCGGTTCTGCTAAATGGAGCTCCACAAATGACTGGTTCATAGGCTGATAAGGGGCTACTATTTTCCCAGGATCCAGCCCCCCCCCCCATCGTCGGCATCCAACTAGGCTTGAGCCCTGCCTGTGTGGGGAGCAAGGGTGATTCATGGGTTCTCCTGACTCTCATGCCCAGCGAAATTTGCCCCCTTTTCTCCCTGCAGGGAACCTGAGGACATGCCTTGGTCAAGGCTCTTCTTTCCCTTCTGAAAACTAATTTGCTTTGCCAGGAATTTGGGCTCCATTGAAGAATGGCTGCTGCTCACTGTGATTGGCACTATGATTACTTTTGTCAGTCTCTGTTGTTAGTTCAGATTTGTTTGATGTTATTGAATTGCTTTCATTGTTTTAGGTACATTTTTGTTAGCAGCCTTGAGATCAACTCAGATGAAAGGGGTATAGATGTAAATAAATACGGTAAGTACCTTTTGCTGGGAAGGGACAACAGCAAAATATTCTTTTTACTTCATTGCACACAAACACTTCATGCGAGTAAATTCCTGATGCAAAGGTTTCTTCTACAGCAGAAATGTTTGCAGTTTTACTCAGACTTCAGGGATAGCCCTTACAGCAAACTTTCTGGCTACCTCAAGCTACCTGACCTTTGCCATTTGCTGCTTTTCAGGGCAACTTTATTTCTGATGGGAAACTTCAAAAGGTACTGAGTTTGGTCTCGGTTGAGATAAGCAGTCCCCATGTCTGGATTCTTATCTTAAGTCATTCCACAAAAGTAGACTGGAAATCCCTTTAGAAAAAAGACTTTATGGAAGGTGTGCCATGTTTTTGTTCCTGGGTGATGCCTTATGATGCTCCCCTGCTTCCCCAGGAATGAGATGTGAGGGCCTCACACAATTTTTCAACTAGAGCCCAAATTCCTGGCAAAACGAATTAGTTTTCAGTAACTTCTTAAAGGCTGAAAGAGAGGAAGCCTCCTGTACCTCTTGGGACCTCCTGGGAGTTCCACATCCAGGGGGAACCACAACAGAGAAGACTCTTTTCATGTTATGAAGTACTGAAGAGAAGGCTCTGCATGCATGCCAGCCTAACCTTATTTAGCACATGAAGTAAGGCCTTTGAGGAAGATCTTCATGGGTGGGTAGTTTGACATTGCAGAAGATGGTCCTTATAAGTACTAAGGATCCAAACCAGCACCTTGAATTGGAACCAGAGACGAGCCAGTGGTACTATGCTCCCCCGATGTGGCTCCCATCAGCAGTCTGGCCACAGCATGGTGCAAAGCCTCCTGACATCAGTGCATCATCGGCATGACGTCAGCACATCATTGGTGTGACGTTAGCACATCACAGAGGGTCAGAATGAAGGGGGGATAGAGAGATGAGTGTGAAATGCAACATCAATACATTGCAGCATGAGATTTCCCCCCCCCCCTTTGCTTACTTGTGTGGAGTGCACTGTCCTTCCTCTGTTGGGGTGGTGAGCTAGAGGTTTCACTTGAGTGTTTGTGTGTTGGAAACCTCCTGGTGCAGAATACCTGCAATAAGAATTCTGAGAAGACAAGAGTTATGAAAATATCTTGCCAAACAGGTTGTGAGGGACAAGAGGTTGTTTGTGCAAAGTGCTCCCCTTGTGCGTCAGGTGCCCTTTCACCATGGTTCCCATTGCCAAACTTCCCCAATGAGAGACCAGAGAAGTATAGCCCCATGTTATGCATCTTCTCACCTGAGCTGTAGTCTCTCTTTAGGGCAGTGGTTCCCAAACTGGAAGGCACGGCTCCCAGGGGAGCCGCGGAGAGCAGCCAGAGGAGCCACAGTGTGCCGCGGAATCCTCAGAATGCAATGCCAACTGGCAGGAATTAACATAATGTAATGGGGAGCCACGGCCAATGGTCACCAATGGTCAAGGGAGCCGCAGGTTGAAAAAGTTTGGGAAACACTGCTTTAGGGCTTTAGTCTTGGGGTGGGTGTGGAGTGATTGGCTGCCAAACATAGTATGTATCCTTTGTTCCATTGTAGGAAAATGGGCAGTACAGGTGGTGGCAGGGGATGAAATTTTCTGGTGTTTTCTCCTTCCCCATAGTTCCTTATGGAGTTACTCCTACCTATGCCAGCTCTGTCATTGATGTAGCATGTTTTCTGGCATCAGGGACATGTCTGTTGTCTGAAGGGGGGGTTAGGATATGGTGTATTTCAACTCCTCCTTCTCCCTCCTACATTCCTCTGATGTCATGCTCCAATCTCCTCCCCATTTTGGCCTCTCTGCTGGCGGAGTTGTGCTGGTGCCCAAGTGGTATCTGAGCTACGTTGGTCCAGCATTTTTCTGGCATTGCGCCGGTGTCCATGGCACACCCATCATCGGGTGGACTTCTACACTTGCAGAGTTGTCATTGTACATGGTGTACACTGGCATCTCTCAAGGATAGGATTGGGCCTATAGTGAGATAGAGCTGAGTATCTTAATAAGATAGAGCTGACATACTGAGATAGAGCTGAGCATATGGTGACAACTCAGCCCAAATCTCTGGACTAGCCCCCAACAGTTTCCTGTAGAATTGTCAAAATTGTCCTTAAAGCATCTACAAGCCTATTGCACAGCCACCATAGCAGCAGGGAGGAATGATGAGTAGAAGGCAAGGCAAACAGTGTGTAGTCACAGTAATGACTTGCAAGGCAACATAAAGCCCTTGAAATCTCTATTATTGGCACTCTTGCCTGTGAACCCATACTGGAAGTCCGAACAATAAGGGCTCATAGAGGTACTTTCTGTAATATCTTTGCAGTTATAGAACTCTTCTGAGATTTTAACAAATCCAAATATCCACATTATTTTCTAGAGGTTTAACATATCTTTCTTAACTGCTAACCTTTAGTAGCCAGGATTAAGCGGCTGTTGACTTTTTTGTAGATCATTTACCATTCTGTCCATGGTAAAATATCCACACTGAAAGCACAGCTTCTTGCATAATGAGGCTAGTCCCTATACAAGGCCAATAATGCAGAATACTAATAATGTTGGGGATCTGTTGGAATATTTGAATATCTGTCCTCAACACTGGCTGGTGGCATCATTTGAAACTTTAGGCTTATAAGGACTTTCCTAAGAGAGGACAAAGTTAGGGTTGAAACATGTACCTGACAATGATAATCACACTGGAAGGAAACAAAGCTGAGAGGATCCAATGGGGGCAAATCAGAGCATCCCAGTGGCGGTGGGGTGAGGATACACTACATATAATAATGTTAGAAACAGCTATGTTTAGGTCTTCCCCAGCTAGGCCAAAGGATATAATACTTTAAGAGACAGATGTCTGACAAATTGTGCAGTCATTGACAGTGTATCGCGAAGGAGTTGTAGATTTTAGCCATAAGTGTGGCAAGGGCCATCTTTGCCCTTGGCATGGCTGTAAGACTACTTAGAGAAAGAACTAATAAGGCTCCCAGGAGCTGATTTTGTAGGGTCTTCAATATTTTGGAGACCCCCTAATCCCAAAACTGCTGCCCCACACTAAATGTACATTGTAGCCCCTACCCATTGTAAAATACTATTACTAAGTTAGACTTAGATGACCAGGAATGAAGAGAAATGTTGCCATTAGTTAAGAAAAAAAAAAAGAGCAGCATCAATAATTCTCAGCATTTGTATAGCACTTTTTGAGTGTGCAAAGTACTTCACACGTATTACCTTGATGGAATTTGTACAACAACCCTGTAAGGTAAGGACTAATATCCCCATAGTGAAGCTGGGGAGCCGAGGCAGAGAGGGAATGACTTGCCCAAGGCCCCCTAGGGCAGGGATTTCAAACTCGTTTCATACAGCAGGCTGAATAGCATTCATGATGCCTGCTGAGGACCGGAAGTGATGTCATTACGCAGGAAGTGATATCATTAAGTAGGTAATGACCAGAAATAAGCACTTATTTCTTGCGTAGGAGCTCATTAGCTGCAAATGACAGAAGAGAAAATACGCAAACCTTGATCATATTTTCAAGATATGGGAGAGGAGAGCCCAGTTATCACTCAGGCCGCCCTTTCAGCAGTGACACCTCAGCACACAGCTCATCAGCTGAGATCAGCTGATAGTAGTGGTGGGAGAGCCCAACTATCACGGGGGCCGGATATAAAGAGCTTCCATGGGCCACTTCCAGCCCGCCGCGGGCCTTATGTTTGACACCCCTGCCCTAGGGAGTTTGCACACACGTCTCTTCACTGGGGGATATGTGTGACCTCACTTGTAGATATTCTAATAAGGGAAGAGGAAGTCGCCCTCCAGCCCTCTTCACAAATTCACATTTAGATAATCGGAAGCCCTCGCAATGAATCATAGAAAATATGCATCATACATTCTGTTTTCCTCTTTCATTTATTTGTTCATGTTGTTGTCTGCATGAATGCTATGAAGGAGGCTCCCGTTTCTGGTGAGTGCAGCAGTGACAGCCTATGACTGCATCTGAACACTGGGTGCACTGTCTCGGCAGGAACTTCTCCTTTCCTTAACTTCTCATTCATAGAGTGCAGCAATCCCTGCTTATGTCATTTATATCCTGATCTCACACCCACAGAGTTCGTTCACTGCCCCTGCAGTTGTTTTGTTTCTGTTGTAATAAAAATGAGTAGCTCGGAGATTGGTTGCGGCCGGCCAGTGCGGTCAGAAATGACAAAACGTTTCTGGCTCTTTTCCTTTCCCACCCTCCCCTCTTTTGGAGCAAACAGAGCAGAGCATTATCCCCTCTGGTCAGGGATCAAACTGCTTTCCATTCTTGCTCCTGCTATGAACACAAGCCATATTAAGCTGTCGTCCGAAAACACTTCCTTGCTAGTAAGTTGCATTGAAGTCAATGGGCATCACTGCTAAAGGATGTTAGTTTTCTGTACGGTATTTCAAATTTTCCTCTGTCTAAGTTCTGTACACAAGACCTTTTTCTTGATAGTGTTTCAGCACTATAGAAGGGAGTGTGCAGGAAACCGACCAGAACCATAGGTGTTGCTAATCCTGGATATAGAAAGCTACCGTATATGAGTCACACCATTGGTCCATCTATGTCAGCATTGTCAACACAGGTTCAGGGCCCAATCCTATTCTCTCCCACCCCCGCCAATGCAGCCACGCTGAAAATGAGTGTGCTGTATCCGGCCGGGGGGGGGGGGGGAGAGATCAGGAGGCTTCGGAGGGGAAATGGGAATCATTTCCCCTTACCCCTCCGTAAGCCTCCCTCTCCACAGTGGGTTTTCTAAAACCTGCACCAGCTCTGTAGCTGGCACAAGTCCAAGGAGAGAATCCATCCCCTCCTGCAACCTCCCTGCCATCCATTATGCCCCTTCCCTGCCCAGTTTTGCCCCTCTTTGCCCCCACCGCTGCTTTACCTGCTCTGGCAGGCATGGTACAGATTGCACTGTACTCATGAGTAGTTTATGCAGAAGGAAGACTTGGGAGTTTTCCTGGATTTCTGTCTGATGGGGCATATGGCTGGGTGCCTGCTCCATCATGTGCCAAATGTTATTTTATTTTGTTTTTAGTCAATAGATGTGTTAGCTGCTCTTCAGCATGAAGCTCTACAGCCAAGAAATAAGAACAATGCACTAAAAATATAACACAGTCAATAGCATCATACAATCACAGAGTCAGAAATCGGGAGTCCTGGGCTACAACATTGAGGAGTCTGCAAGCCCCCAAAGTACAGGGTCACGACAAGGTCTTTTGATGTGGTTGTTACAGGCCTTCTCAAAAGTTCAGGGGTGCCTCCTTTTCTGAGAAAAGGGGATACCAATGAGGGTTATCTTCATAGATAGTATATATAGCTTAGCTTCAACCAAACAATGAATAGGAGTGAATGTATTCAATTAATTTAGGAGTACGTAGAATAGTAGGAAGAACTCAGGCTATACATATTGGGGCTTCATCTGTGTTCTGGGGAAAGGGCATCTTTTTATTACTAGGAATATATAGGTGGTAAATATCATAATCAAACTAGAAGGACAACGAGGGCTATCTTTTTTTTCCTGCCAGAATCAATTTGCAAGAGTATGCACAAGAATGCAGCAGAGTAACAGACCTACCTTGTTTTTATGGGACTGCCCCAGGGTGATACTTCAGGCAGCCGGTTCCACTATGAATGAAAACGGTGGATCCGAATGTGCCAAAAGCAGTTTAAAGGTTTTAAAAAGCTGCTTTCACAATTCAAAGGCATGCTGGACATGAGGAATTCATCAGAATAAATAAGGACTTGTTTTTTTCACATCTTAGAATGGAGCTTCCCTTCTCCCAGGAGGAGACTGTTGGTAGGAGGGTTGTGGGGCTCCTTGTGGGTTGGTTGGTGGCAGGAAGTGAGCTATACTTGCATCTTGCCAACATAATTATTATCCCCCCCCCCTTTTCAGGGCTGTCACTTCAGTGCTGCTCTTAGCTGCTGGGGATATTCCCCAGTGAAACTGGGAAGCATACATGCACTTGCCCCTGCCATGCACTGGGTAGTTTAAGACACATGGGGAAGACAGGGTGTCATTTAAACCTCCTGCAAAAGCACCGAGTCATCACCTGTGTGGGCACTCAACAGGTCTGGACACACAAGGAACATATGTCGTGACCCACTTTAGAATGAGTTCATCTATATATCTACCTATCTATCATATTTAACTGCAAACCTTAACTCCTTTAAGGGGGCTCATAGTAGATAAAACAGGGAGCCGGTGACAGAGATGGTGAATGTGTCTCATTTTCAACTGTCAGAGGGTCTGGAATCAGCTGTCCATTTGCAGGCACAGTGGAGAGTGAAAGAAGCTTATGTGATGTGGTGAAAAGGAGAAATCTCTCATTTCTACAGGCACACTTTCCACGTGGATATCTCTCATGAAGAGTAATCAATGGCTGTATTGAATCACAGAAAGCATAACAGCTCAGTCAGTTGCTTCCACTGGTTTTAGCACAGTTTGACTGAGAAGCTGTCTTTGATGCTGCAGTGTAGGGATGGATAACTTTTAGAAAATGGGTGCATTGCAAAAAGAATGTGAGACATGAACTAGAATGATAGGATTGTGGTTGTTGTTTTTTTCCCCAGGTACCCGAACTAACCAGACTTTATCCATGGCAGCTCGTTGGAGCCAGCATACATAATGCCGGGCCAATGGAAGGCAGTAAAAGAAATCTTTAAAACTTCTCAGGCTTAGTTAATGTGTATCCAAAACCCCGTTTGTGTGAATATATTACAGACACATTACAAATTTGATGCTGCATTCTCAAAACAAAACACAATGTTTTCTTTCTCTTAAAAAGCAAGAGAGCCTAACATCCAGAGCCTATACTGCCTTCTCCTTGGAGTAAAGACTGTGCAAATACTGAAAAGTAATTAAAGAGGCATTAAGCCAAGCCAAGTGGCTGGACTCTTAAGGAAAATAAAACTCTGTCCGTTTCGTATCTTGGCAGAGAGTCTGCTAAGCAATAGTCAAGGCTGTGCTTCTTGTGAAAGGAAGAAAAGGAGCTGAATTAGCAGCTTATTTGCCTACTTTGTAAAGCTATGGAAATGTCAAAGTCCCTCCTGGGCCATTTCCAGATAAGCATCAGATAAAATAAGCTGTTTTTCTTTGGTTATTATCTCAGAAAGGATAGTTTCGCCTGTCATAGGATAATGCGTTTGATCTAAACCTCCAACCACAGATGGGATGCACACCCAGAGAGTTAATATGAAGTGGCTCGGATTAATCCGAGTCCAACTGCCTGTCTGAGTAGGAAATGATGCTAAATGTGTTCGAGGTGCAGCAGCTAAACCTTCATAAGTATGACCAGATCCATTTGTGAGAGAAAATGTTAAATTATGTTAAACATCAATTAATTGCTTAAATGGCTTGAATTAAAATTTAAAGCATTAATTAATATTAAGCAATTAAGTAATAAGCACTTTAAAAAAAAGGAACTGTTGTTTGTTTCCTATTGCACCTGTTTCAAAAGACTATTGCAGGGAACATGAAGGCAATATACAGGTGAAGAGGAACATGCAGGCAGTTGGCCTTAGTGTGTCAATAGAGATGATAGAAGAACACAAGACTGCCACTAATTTCGGATGAGAAATGGCGGAGTGTATGGAGTCACCATGTGCCATAGTAGTGGGTCCAAGTACAAGGAACTGGAAAGGGCGTACTGGATTCCATTCTAAAATGGCAATTTATAATTCAATGAGATTAGAGCAGAAAAAGATAAATTGGACAGTATTCAATGTCTTTGGTTTCACATAAGCCTTATATGTCATAAGGTTTCACAAGGTTATATGTCAGTGGGGGAAAGGCAGGATGAAAATATTCTAAATAAATAAGAGCCCAATGCTATCCTTCCCTCCCCATTGGTGCAGCTGCACCAAAAATGGATGGATCCACCCCCTCCCGCAGCCCCCCACCCCCATTCCTCCCCCTTCCTGCTCCGCTTTGCCCCCTCCACACTCCTGCCGCTGCCTTATCTGCTCAGGTGGGTGACTGGCAATTCACTGGTGGTCTGGGATTGCTGCCACCTCATACGGCAGCGCTCCAAAAATGGCTGCCAGCGTAACCCGCAGCAAAAGGCTGCATTTGACAGCCCAATCGTCAATAGGATTGGGCTGTTGCCTCAATGGAGCACATGGGGAGGGCTGTAGCTCAGTGGTTGAGCACCTGCTGAATCCACTCCAGGCTAGTAGGGCTGGGAAAGGCTCCAATCTGAAAGCCTGCAGAGCTGCTGCAGCTAGTTCTGCACTGAATAGCCGTAAAGAACAGATAGATACATGCATTTTGTGGAAGCGTCAGTGTAAAGGGCAACTGAAAACCAATGGAAACTTTTTCTCTCTTTAAAATAGCATGTGCAGAGGGCACAATCAAGAGTGGAACTACAGCAGGAGCAAAGTCCTGAAGCCATCCGACCCTCCTGGCAGGGTTCCACTGCCTTTCATGACCCCTCCCACTCTGGCTGCTTAAAAAAAAAACCAGAAATAAACCCACTGGGCCACATTACGTGTTTTGAGGTCATGTGTGATTTGACCCTTATAGTGAGCCAGCGTCATTGCAGAGCAAGATTTGAAGACCGGTCAAAGCCTAGCTTGCTAATGACTACACTGCAGTGGTTCTCTTTGAATGCTCCTTAGATCACAGCAGAACATTTCAGTCTCTTCCAGCCTTGCTTTTTATCTTATGTATGATGCCATATCTTCTCTCTTCCCTCTTCTTGGTCAGCTTGCTTTCCCTTTTATTCCTAAGGCTTTCTGATAGGTTGATAGGTTGTCATCTCTTCTTGTAATCATTGTAAAGGTGTTTATTCATTTAACAAGTGGGTGTGATTAAATCCTCCTTGAAGGAAGTCCACAGAAAGGAAGAGGTCATGTCCCCATTAATGAAAAAAATGTTTAAAGCCCAGCTTGTGTGTGTATGTGTGCCAATATATGCAGTATCTTGGAAGAGTTTTCAAAAGCAGCTTTCCAAATGGTTTGAAGTTTCTTTTTCCTACGTTGCTTTTTGCACTGGCTGTATCTGAGCAGGGTATTTTGGTTCTGGATTCTTTCCATCTTTTAGCAAGCAGCAAATCCAGTCTCATAATATAAGGATGTTTCTTGCCTTCTTCCTGGTGTAGAATAAATGGAAGGTCAGTTGACACAGCCATTAGGCTCTGGGTAGCCACTTGACATTTCCGCCTGTGTCAGCTTCCTACTGTGGTTAGCGGGTGGTGTGCAGCTGCTGCTACATGCAGGACGACTTTTTTGCACACCATTGCAAACTTCTTTGGGGCATTGTATGTCCTGCTGGCCGCTGGGGAAGAGCAAACATGAATAGGAACTTCAAGTGGCTAATTCACAAATAGTGATGTGAATTGGCCCTGGGACTTTGCCAGTCTTCGTTTTTACACAACAAACAATAAAACTGGCCTCTTGTTAGGCAAAGTCTGTAGAACCATTTTGTATGTCATGCGGTGATTTTCAATGTATTCTTGGCACTTCTGGCAGAGCTGAGTGGGTCGGCTGCTCCTCAGCTGAACTGCATTCTTTCCATGTAAAAGGCAGATGATAATAGTTCCTGCATCACTGTCCAGCCATGGATTTCAATGGAAGTTATAAAGGAAACCCTTGCAAAGTAGAATTGACATTGTAGAATTGGGCACATTTCTTAAGGTGAGGCATATGGTACCCTGTCCGTCGCACCAGCAGGGGATCTGCTTCCATGTGGCGTAATTGATCCCATGCTGCAGGGATCATGTGGGCAGAGCCACCCACACATATGACTGAATTATTCACATGCAACCTCTGCAGCATGGGACATGTACCACACTGAGGACCCAATCCTATCCAATTTTCCAGTGCTGATGTAGCCGTACCAATAGGGCGTGCGCAAGGGAATGTTTGTTCCCGTACCTCGGTGCTGCATTGCAACTGCATTGACGCTGGGAAGTTAGATAGGACTGGACCCTGAAGCTGCTCCCACGTTGCTGGTGTGTGAGGGGCACTTAAGAGTGACCCCTATTCATGACTCTCACAGCTCATCTGTGCTTGATACTGTTGCAGGGCCAACCAGGTCGAGGGGCAAAAAGAGCTTTGCGGTGATGGGGTTGGCACGAACAAGCAAGGCAAAGACAGGGTGTGTTACCCAAGGATAAACTCGATGCAAACGGGCCTGTTGGCCCAAGCAGCACTCTTTTTGCTATAACCATGTTTACCAGCTGCTACAGCTTTGCATCCTACATCGTATGGGCTGATGCAGCTCTTTTTTAATCATTTGGCTTCCAGATTAATCTTCATGGGCTAGACCGAAGAGGTGTTGATCCAATCCCTATAAAATACTTGCCCTATATCCTCTCTGGCCAGAAACCATGCTGACCCACTTTTGCCTTTCCAACAGGAGAGCATTTCCCTTGGCTCCACCCAAGCTATATTGTGGCACTGTCTCTCCTAAACTATTCCTCGTACACATGCCTACCTGGTTCATTCGTCTAGGGTCATTAATTTAACAGAGCCAAGTCTTGGAAGTGAAGAAACAAAGTTCCAGTATACTGCTATGGGGGAGGCTACGGGGTTAATTTTGAATAGAAAAAAAACAACGTTTGAAACTGTTGACCTAGTACAGGGGTGGGGACCCTTTTTCCTGTCGAGGGCCATTTTAATTTTTACAATTTTGTTTGCACATTATTTATTTATTTATTTATTTATTTATTTATTTAATCCTGCTTCGTTTGCAACCCCCCCCCCCCGATGCAAAATTTGTTTTGCATTCAAAACAAATGTTGAATGCACTTCGTGGCGGCCCGTGAATAAACTGGGGCTGCCGCTGCATCGGCCTCCGGAGGCTCCACACTCACCCTCCAAGGCCGCAGCCGGCTCCGCACGTCACCCCCAGAGGCCGGGAGAGTGAGGGGGTTATCGGCCGGGCGCGGGGGTGAACAACATTAAAGGCACTTACCTTGTATCGGCGCGCAGCCATGAGGGCGATCAGGAAGAGGAAGCGCCTCTCTAGGAAGCGCCTCCCTAATCTCACTGGTGACTCACCAGTGAGATTTGGGAGGCGCTTCCTAGAGAGGCGCTTCCTCTTCCTGATCGCCGTCATGGCTGCACACTGATACAAGGTAAGTGCCTGAGCTCATTCCATCCAGCCCGCCGAGGCCCACCAAGAGGAAAACCAACATTAATTTAATGTTGGCTTTCCTCTCAGTGGGGTGGGCCTCGGCGGACCGGATGGAATGAGCTCGGGGGTCTTAAACGGTCCGCGGGCCGAAGGTTCCCCACGCCTGACCTAGTATGAAGAAAGAAAGGCAATAAAATACCAGTCAACTGGTTTACTGTGGTCTGTGCTGTTGTATGCTCTTTTGTTGTTGGTGTTGCTGTGTGTCTTTTGTGGTTTTTCTTTTATGATATTGTGATACTTATGATTTTATGGCATTGTGTGTGTGTGTGTGTGTGTGTGTGTGTGTGTGTGTGTGTGTTACTGTTAGCCCCCTGGGGACTTTCCAATAGAAAGGCCGGGTAAAATGATTTTAATAAATAAATCACACCTTGCTGTAGCATGGTTCCTGGCTTCTTGTTCCCAGACAGAGAATGCAGCAAAAACAAGCCAGGGTGCAATATATTCTGCAGAATGATTTATCACTCTCATAAACATTTCTGTGTGGCTTCTTTTCCTTACAGTTAAAATAATACCTTTATTCTAGAAGTCTCAGCAAATAGTTTGTTTTTTCTCCCAAACAGCTCTACCTGTACCTTTCTAGAAAGCATCCCTCCTCCTTTAAAACCGCCTCCCCCAGTTTAGGCAGCTGTGAATTACTTTGAGAACAAAACTAACCATTACTTCCTTCCATGTTTTGGGGCTATGGAGGAATAAGAACCATATCCAGGCCTAATACTAATTTAAATATATGCACATCTAAAACTATCCATTGCTAAAATACACTTGTTTTCTTGTAAATTTAGATGGAGTGCAATTCAACAAGCATCATGTTCATTTGTGTGTGTGTGTGTGTGTGTGTGTGTGTGTGTGTGTGTGTGTGTGTGTGTGTGTGTGTGTGTGTGTTGTTTCAAAATAGTAGTAGAATTTCTTTGAGCAATGGCAATTGTAAATTTATATTTGTTTTAAATTTTGTATTTATGTTTTGTTAGGTGTAGTTATGTGACTTTGCTCTGGTTTTCTCTGATCATGTGATTGCCACCTAATGCAGTTATTTTTAGGGTTGTCATCTCTTTTTCTCCTATATTTACCCCTGCTAACTAGGCAAGAGGCACTTTTCCAATTGGTTCTCCTCTCATATTTAGCAGGGGGAGAGTAACTGCCCCCCTTTCACCCCAGCACAGTGCCTTTCTGGTGGCTGTTTGCTGGTGGTCTTCTGCATCTTTTTTAGATTGTGAGCCCTTTGGGGACAGGGAGCCATTTAATCATTTGATTTTGTCTGTAAACCGCTTTGTGAACTTTTTGTTGAAAAGCGGTATATAAATAATAATAATAATAATAATATACTGCAGCTTGACAAATAGAAATTAAGTAGGTTAAAAATTTTCCATCACTTTATGTCCATGCCCTGCCCCATTGCTAAACATTTACATGAAACCACTGGAGAAGGGATATGGCATGAGGTGTTATCAGTACAGTATGCTGATGACGCCTACAGCCCAATCCAGCGCAACTCCCCGCACGGCGTAATTCCGCATGGACCCAAGTCAGGAGATCAAGGCTGAGAAGGGGGTTAGGTTTCAGCATGCGCTACTGCCGCCAAAACTGCCACTTCCTGGTCCCAATCCACCCTCCTCCCTTCCCCCATCACCACCCCATTCCACCCACACTCTGCCTTCCACCCCCTGCGCAATCTTACCAGTGCTGGAGGACGTCCTTTGTCTGCTGGTGCGTGGAGCTGGCTGCTTGCTGCTTGTTTCGGTGACTAGGCTGCACACACTAGCATGTCGTGTTTTGCAAAAGCTGGAAAGAGCCTTACCCCACTGGGAATGCTCATTCCAGTTGTGTAAGGCCCGGCTATGATCAGATTGCTGATTGTATATATCTTTGTCTTTCCTGGCTGAGGAGTCCCTGAACCAGTGTTTAGAATTGGTGAAGAGTTGGCTATGGATGAACAAACTGAAATTAAATAATTACAAGACAATGCTTTTCCTGGTCAGGAGGTACACTGACCCAACAGGTGTGTCAGCCTATTGTAGATGAGCTGCACTTGCCTTGGAGGAGCAGGTCCACAATTTGGGAGCACTCCTGGATCCAACTAGGTTCAGTAGCAGTTGTTGCCCAGACTTCTTTTGCCCAACTTTGGCTGGTGAGTCACCTGTGCCCATTTCTGACTCAAGTGGATCTGGCTAAGGTGACCCATGCCTTAGTCAGCTCAGAGTTGGATTATTGCAATGCACTCTTTGTATGGCTGCCTTTGAAGACCGTTCAGAAACTTCAGCTGGTACAAAATGCTGCTGCTTCAGTGTTGACTGGCGTGAGATGATTCGATCATGTCTCATCCTTCTTGTTGCAGCTGCATTGATTACCACTTTGTTTTGAGGTGTAGTTCAAGGTGCTTTAAAGCCTCAACATGGTTGGAGTCCAGATATGAAAGACCTCCTTCCTCAATATGAATCTACGTATCCATTAAGACAGGGTGGCGTGACCTAGGCCAGAACACTGTCTGACGCTGTCTTGGGTCCACGTCTACCACCTCTGCACGACCCCAAAAATCCAAAACCTTTACTGTGCTCCTCACACACACTATCATCAAACCTGGAAATCCAACAGTTCTGAGTTTGATTACAACACACGAGGAGCATGGTAAGGAGGGGAAAGATTGGCTTCTCACTTGAGCAAGAGGGAAGCAGATCATTGTGGCTGGCTAACATTGGTGCCGGGTTGCAGGTTGGAGGGAGGCAGCAACAGCAGACTCGGCGTGAAAGGCACCCCAAATCCACCACCCCTTCGGACCCTTTGTAATCTGCCACTTACGCAATGTGCATCAGCTGGCCTTGTGGATGGGCCAGCCCTGCATTAAGATCAGGGAGTTAGGCTCTCTAGCGCACCCCACCACCCCCTGTGTTTCAGTTGGCAATGACACATGGGAAAGCATACTCAGTGCCAGCTTCCAAAATGTGGAATTCCCTGCCTCAGCCAGTGTGGTTGCCTCCCTTCTTGCCAGTTTTCCAGCAGAGGTTGAAGACCTGGCTCGCTACATAGCCTCTTCCAGAGTTAGCTGAATGTGTTTATTCCTCATTATGATTTTGCTTTCATGGCTGCTGTTGTTTTATTGTATTTTTGTATTGATCCTGTTTTTAATTGATATTGTAAGCTGCCTGGATCCCTCCCAAAGAGAGAAACACAGCGTAGAGTTTTTAAATAAATACATGCATACATAAATGTCAGGAAAAGCTTGTCCTGCGAAATTACTGCTTGTCAAACTGCTGCTGTCAGACAAGATCAGGAACTATAAAAAAAAAAGATAACCCTGTTTATAAAGACAACGCTGTTTATTACAGCGTTGTGTCTTTTTATTTCCTTGTATTTTATTAAAGAATAAAAACAGATGTTTAAAAATTTCTGCATTTATCCCACACAGCCAGTGAATACAATCATGTTCTTCATTTGAGAATTAATTTAGTATCAAATGACATATTATGCTAATATTATTGATACAAACAGTACTAACAATGTACCCATTTTAGTCCCTATTTAGAGATGCTTCCTAGTAAGCATCAAAACTGAATGCAAGGACTAAAAGGAGATTTATTGAAGACTTCAGTGGTGGTGTCCCAGGGAAGCTTACTCCTGATATGTTAGCTTCTTTAATTTAAAACCTTCCTCGAACATTAAATGCGTTGGCATTCAGCTTTGCATCCTTGAATTGCACCAAGCCCAAAAGGATTAAGTTTTTTATACCCAGAATGTCAGCTCTGCTGGAGATTAATTGGAGACTGTGGGGCTGCTTAAGAAGACTCAACTATCATGAGTGTTGAGGCGCTGAATCTCATTTAAGGAGACTTGCCCTGAAACATGCGCGCACAAACACACACACGTTTTATTAGTGGTGTGGGGAGGGGTGCATAACAGGAAGCTAGAAGTGTTTCTTTATGACATAAAAGCTTAAATAATCTTTACTCATTGTTGATATTGTAAAGTTGTGCTCACATGCATATTGTACAATCAAAGGGGAACTCAAAGACTTTTAGCCCAATCCTATCTGGTGGTTCTGCCACTGGAACAAATGTTGCAGTGGAGCAGTGCACTTTACAACTGTCATAATGCGCCATAGAGTGCAGCTTGGCTGCCACCACAAATGGGGAACAACCTGGTGATAGCAGCCTCTGAAGAAGCTCCAGTGCTGGTAAGTTGGGACGGGGAATGGGTGGTGAGCGGAACGTGGTGTGTCAAGGTCAGGAAGGGGCAATTATTGGTGGCGGCAGCTCCGCAGATATTCTGTCCTCCTCCTTGGCCTTGATCCACCTACCTGGGTCCATCTGGATTTGCAAATCACTGGTGCAGGTCTGAGTAGACCCATTGGGGCAGTGGAGGCTTATTCCAGGGTAGCTAACCACCCCCGCAGGATGCCCCCCCCCCGCAGTGTGCTGTCCGGTGGTGCGGCTTCATCACCAGGGGGGATTTCGATAAGACTGAGCTAATAGTCTTGTTTCAGACATACCAAATTATGGTTTGGAGCTACATGGACAAGCCTGGAATGAAACTTGAGCTTGTGTGTAAACCGATTCTGGTTTGCAGGACAAGCACAAGCTGTCATTTGCCAGTTTGGATGTGATAGCAAACTGTGGTTGTTGCAAACCAGAAAAGGAAGGAAGGGACAGGAACAGAGGAGGCGGGAGAGGGAGGACAGAGTGCAAACGCCTGAGGCTCATTGTAGGCTTGTCTGCATAGCACCAAACCATAGTTTGGTGGTAGGTCTTGTGGGAATTAAATATCAAAGCGTTGTTGTTTACAATCAGAAGTCTTGTGTCTAATAATTGAAGAACAGCACAAGTCTGAACTCAGTCAGCCGACAAAGAGCTAGGTGCGGTTAAGCTCATTGATTTCGATGAGTTTATGGACTGTGGCCATATTCTTTCAGTTACAAAACCCCAGAAGGTAATTTTGTGGCCTGTTGCGAGGGTGTAACTGAAAGTTTGGCAATCCACCTTTTTATCAGCTGCACAAGGTATAATTATTAATAAAATAATAATTCAGAGTTCTCATGTCATTTACCTGACTATTTTTAAACATACTAAACCCATCTATTAAAGAAGTATGTGGATAATTCTAATATACAAAGAGTGTGTTATTTACTGTCTTACATAAACAGAGCATAGTAATGCTGCACCATGATAGAGCCCAATTCTATCCTCCTCTTACCCCCCCCCCCACTATACCCAGGAGGCGTGCCAAAACAAGCAGCGCTGTATGCTTTGGTGGGGGGCAGCCCATCAGGAGGCTTGGGAGAGGCAAGGGAAAATATTTTCCCTTAACCCTCCATAAGCCACTGATGGCGCAATCCTGGGGATCTTTAGAATGGCTGAGCGAGTGCTCTGCCATTCTAAAGTATCGCGAACGTGCTGTAAAGAACGTTCGCGACTACTCAGGAGCAAGGGAGGCTGGCTCAGAGGCCAGCCTCCCTCGCTCCGTCACTGGAGTGCCTGCGCGTCTGCTGGAGGAGGTGAGTAGGGAACCGGCGGGCGGTTTGGCGTGAGGGAGGGGGCCATTGGCCTAGCCGGTCCGGGAGGGGCAGGGGATGGCGTTGGCCATATCCCCGTCCCCACCGGGCTGGCTAGGCCATTACATGGCCTCCTCTACAACCGCCAGCTATTTAGCTGGCGGAAATCCCAGGAGGCCCATCGGGCCAGCCCCAGTTTGCACCCGGGGAAGGGGACAAGCGTCCCCTTCCCCGAGTAGAACTCCAGCCCACCAGTCGTCTGGCCCACCAGGCAGCCTGGGCTCAGGATCCAGTGGGCGGCCATGGGCCGCTGGCCAGATCCTTAGTCAGGATTGCACTCTCAATCACCTATGGGTCTCCTCAAACCTGCAAGCTGGCCCAAGTCCAAGGAGAGAAAGTGGGCGCGTCAGGAGGCTCTAGAAGGGATAACATCCTGGCGTACATTACTTGTGCCGGGATACACCACCTCCGATGCCTCCCACCCTCCCCCCGGTCCACCCAGGAGCGCCCTACCCCTGCCCACAATCCCCCCTTCCAACACACCAGGAGCCACGGAGCCTCTCCTGCTGCTGCCACTCATGGGATGCAGCTCGCCATCTCTGGTGGCAGCCTGGAATTGTGTGGCAACCCAGTCCACTGGAACGTCATTTGCAATGTTGGAAAGTGTGTTCTGCTGCCAGAATGCTAGTTTTGGCAGCGGAGCCTGCCCATAGGATTGGGCAGTTAGAGATAGAGATGGAAACACTGCACCATGTTTAAAGCTAGAGTGAAATTGGAAATTTTGTCCGCACACATACTACACTTTCATGGAATAATAGAATGCTATTTCTGGAAGGGACCTTGGAGGACATCCCCTGTTTGGTTCAGGCCATGACTACAGTTGGAAATGCAATTAGTTGCAACATTAGTTTCTGCAGCAGTGTATTTAGTCCTTCACATGCAAGAGTTTACTCAGGCCTCTACCTGATTCATCAGTTGCTGTTAATCACCTGTCTTTGGGTAAGACCACACAATTGGACAACCAGATCTAGCTAGGCTCAGAGTTCTTTCAGTGTGAAATAAATTGGGCGTAACATATTTTTTTAAGTAGATTGAGAAAACACTAACATTTTCATGGATCCCAGAATATCCAGATTACTTACAACAGCATTTTCAATAGCACATCCATCCTGACACACATAAAGTCCTCCTGTACACTGAATCTGACCAGTGAGCACCTACAGCACAATCCTAAACGTGTATACTCAGAAGTAAGTTCCATTGAAATCAGTGGGACTTACTTCCAAGTAAGTGTGTGTAGGATTGTGGCCCTAGGCTAGCAGTGACTCTCTGCAATCTCAGGCAGAATCCTTGCCCTGTTTATGGCCCTGTTGCTTGAATATTGAGCCTAGGTATGTTCACAGAACAGGTGCTTTTCTACTGGGCTATGTCTTACCCTTCCATGGCTTCTCTTCATATGACCAGAGTATTTGGAAAATATATCGAAAGTTAACTTCTACCACAGTTAAAATGTCTACCGCACAAACTGGAATGGGCCGTATATTTGTTGTTGGCAGCATAAAACTATTCTGTCAAAGCAAAGGTGCTAATTTGTTACAGAAAAGAGCTCCATAATTGATTTAAATTCATTTATTTTTGCTCAACACAGGCTTTGTTCCTTAGCCTCCTCCTGTGACAGAAGAGAGTCTTATTGGCATCTCGATCATTATTTAGCTCCCATGGAGATGAAGAGGCAACAATTGCTTGAGGGATGTAGGAAGAAATCAATGCATTTCTTGAGAGAATGGAAAAAGGAGAGTGTTCAGAGAAGTAGATAGGAGGGAGAACACAGCATATTCTTTATCTCCCTATTACAGTTTGTAAGGCAGAAGGAGTATCAAACCTAGAATTCTGGTAGTGGGGCTTAGGCGCTTTGGTCCCTGTGCTACTATAGCAGCTTGCAAGTGTAGAGAACTGCTGACCTGATCTCCGTTTCATTGCAATGCCACCATTGTAGATGGCTGGAAGTGATACAGTTCACCAGGGATCAGGTGATACAGGGAGCCACTGTCATTGTTTCTAACAAATACAGTGTCAGTAGAGATTGGTTTCCAGAAAATCTGTGAGCCCAAATATGTTTAACGACACAATCAAGTGTAATGAAGCACCCCCGGCAGTGGGTGCTGTAAACACACCTTAAAGTGTGTTTACGGCACCTGGAGAGTAAGGGTCGACGGCCCTCGCTCCCCCGGCGGACCATCCCCGCACTCGCCGGGCAAGGTAAGTCCTGCCAGGGCAGGGTGGGGGAGGGTGGACCGGGCAGTGAGGGAGGGCGACCATTGGCTGCACCAGGTGGGGGGAGGGCAGGGATATCAGCGACAAGATACACTGATATCCAAAGCCCTCTCCAGGCCGGGCGCAGCCTTACACAGAGGCCTCGGATGTACGGCAGCTCCAGAGCTGGTGTACATCCGAGTAGACCCATTGGGCCTGGGCTGCCTTCCCTTGAGCTGCACCACAGCCCGGAACTTGGATATGATATGGTGGCCGGCCCTTTAGGCCACTGCCATATCTTACACAGGATTGGGCTGTCCATTAGAAAGAGGTTTGAAGAAATTGGGCCAGTTCAGACAACTGACCAAACCATGGCTTATTAGGTCATGTGACCTAAAGCTTCCCCCTCTCCTTAGCACCTGCATGGAGCTCTGAAATCAACATACTTGTTTGGCTCAACAATTCTGTGTGTTCGAATCCAGACACTTATGTTTAAATGTGGTTTACAAACCAGGAATATGAAACCACAGTTAAGCAACCACTCCTGAGTTTGGATGATGCGCAGAGCTGTTGTGCACTGGATGCGTGAGCCAAGGAGGTAGAGCAGGGAGCATGCAGGCTCAGGAACAAACGACGGTTTGTTTGGTCATCTGAACTAGCCTACTGATGCAAACTCTTGTTCACATCTGACTTGACTTTCTAATTAGTGAAAGGGTAGGTTTCTAATTAGTGAAAGGGTAGGTTGCTTATGATCTTTCTCCATACAATGCCATAATGCAGTTTTCCCGTAATAAATCTAGAAATCGGAGAGTGATGCGTTGCTTTATAGAAGCATAGAACTGAAAGGGAAACAATGGATCATCTAGTCCTTCTGTTTGTCGCTCACCCAACCATACACATAGGAGTGCATCAGGTCAGGCACTGGCCAAGGTTCTACGCCCATCAGAGGATCCACCTGGCCAGACTAACCCCTGACTCCTCAGTATTGGTGGCAGTGGTAGCATCCAGAGTGTCATCTGCGGGAGGACAGGGGCACCATGTGGAGCCTGGTGCAGGACGTTACTCCAGGCCTCCAACAACCGGGTGTCACCACTGCCTACTCCAGCCAATTTATCATATCTTTACCTTATTGTATTGAAAGTTATGATGGATTCCCTAAACATTGCACATGATGCTTTGATAATTCTTAAATTTTAGGCTGTGGGTAAACCTTGTTGGTGTGTCTCCTGTCAGTGAATGTTGAGAACAATGCAATACATTCACTTCCATGTCAAAATTGGGTGGGCCCTGACAAAGTACCAATGATAGAACATAACTGATGCCCTTTAATAAGACGTTTTGAGACTTACTGTGTGATAACTTCAGTCTGAAATGAATCTGACTGATCCTTAACTGGCTAGATACTTTTCCTTTCCTTGTAACATAACAATATTGCTCATTGCTATAAGGGTGGTTAGGTTGTGGTTGTTTTTAGCTCTTATTTTGTTTGTACTGGCAGCATCCCAGCCAGTGGAGGTCTTCTCCAAAAAGAGCTTCTATCAGAGAGACAATTACTGGCACTCCAGTAGAACGCTAATTAGGTTAAGGCTTCTGGCTATGATTTGCATGGTCCAATTAGCAGCAGTACCGTCAATTAATTCGAAAGATCTACAACAAGGTGGTGTACTACAAAAATATTCAGATTTATGTAGCACATTTACTTGAAATATACTTTATTTCAAGTAAATGCGCTACATAGATACAACAGATTTAGGGGGGGGGACTTTTTTGTTTTGCTTTATAAAAGTGTGAGCTACTAATTGCTTGTCTTGAAACCACAAGGCAAACTCCAAACATGTGACATTGATTCTGAAATCTTCAGAGAACTGTATCTGGTGATCTGAATATTTTTTGGAACGTAAGTTTTCGTCCTGTGTTCTTCAAAAATTGTTCTGAAAAAGAAAACAGGAAATCACTAATTCCAGTGACCGTTGACATTCTTCTAAAAACGAAGCTCAAAGTGTCATTGATCAAAATTGAATGAGGGAGTTATATATAGTTCCATACTACTTTAATGGATGCTAAAGAAGGACAACCCTTCAGTGGCGCAGGACAAGTTATGTTTGTGCCTCTGTAAATGGCCAAAGGCAAGTGGTGTACATCAATACAAGCCTCTGTATCAGATGATGGAGTGTAGAGAAAACCTTATAAAACACAGAGTTCCTTGAGGGCTCCAAACCCACCCTGTGACTGCTTGAACACTATCGAAAGTCTGAGAAAACAACGGTGCTTTTTAGAAATAATTATAGCGGGTGTTCTTGTTTATATGAATAGGAGAGATTGCCCTGAAGGACAGATTAGATTTGGGGTCATATGCTACTATGGCTAGTAGTGTGATGACGAGGCTAGAGTCACATTCATGTATACGTCTGAAACAGAAACAAGCCAATGAAAGCCAAGGAGATTTGAGGCCATGCCATCGGACAAAAGGCAAGGAGAGGCACAGCATGTGTGATGTTAAGAGAAAAATTGAAAGAATGATCTATATCAGGGTTTCTCAAAGTGGTGGGTTGCGAGCCATCACTTTTTCTGGAAGTGTCCGATTTACCTTTAAGGGGGGGGTGGCCAACCTGAACGTCGGCACTCCAGGATTGTGTCTGCCGCTGACCCCAAAACACTGTTTTCAACGTACCTGGTTGTCCTGTCAGCTCCCCAAAGGGTGCCTCAGCAGGTGATAGCATTCCAAAACCCACTTTAGGTTTTTTCAAAGTAACCCTCCTCTTTTTACAATACTCAGCATTTCAACCCATTCTGCATCCATCTTCTCAGTCAGTCTTACACTATTATTTCCATAGTGTAGATGGGGGACAGAGGCTAACATGTAGGGGCATGCCCAAGGCCTTCTGATGACAGAAGTCAATTTTAAACTGGGAGTTCCTGACTCAGAATTCACACCCTTTGCCACTATGTTATCATCACTACTTTTTTTTTTTTTTTTTGGCTGACCCTGCATTAACCTCTCCTTACAGTTGGCTGGAAGTATTATTCTAAGAGCTCGGAGTTATTCAGGCGTTATGAAGATTTCCCTGTCTTGTAGAAAATTAAAAAACCTCTGGCCTACTAAATAGTTCCACACGTTTATCTGAGAACATCTAAAGCAGACGGCAGATGGCTTTTTTTCCAATACACAGCTGACACAGGACCACCTCATTAGCCAGAGGATTCTGAGCAGTGTAAATAAAACTGTCAAGAGACATGTCAGCTTTATTCCGCAACACAAACATTTCTTTGCAGAATAGACTTGGTGACATTTATCTAAAAAGTCAAGATTACAAAGTCAAGACTTGAGCCCCAAGCCTTTCCAGCTATAATGACGGTCTGTGATTTTTGTCTAATTAATTTGGCTGGATTTTTTTTTCCTCTGGCTGTATTAGGTGCTGTGCCTGCTTTGCAGAAATATCGGTGCTTATGAGCCCAAGCTACACATTATATACTAGTGATGATCACCTGGAAACCAGCTTCACTCTGCTGGTTTAGAATCCTGTAGGCTCCTTTCTAGCAGCTGGAAAGTTGGAGAGACTCAAAGCCCTGCCCTGTCCTTCTTCAGCATTCCAGGGAAAGAGAGCACCCCAGCCAAGAAGGAGAACTCACCCTTGGGAAATCACCCTTCCTGATGTCCAGGCTCTTCTCTTCCTTATACTGTTGTGTCGTCCTGTGTGCCTGTGCCATCTATCAGGACTAGATGCCAGTACAGGCATGTACTGTACTGTACTTTCCATACAGATGTTATCTTATTAAGAGACTAATGTGTGAACCCACCCTTAAAAATGACAATATAAGTGGAAGATTTGCGCCCTGATACGATATCAGCAAACACAAGTAAACAGGAATTTCAGCATGGCTGCATACGTACATGCCAGACATCCAAGAAAAACCAGGCAATTATTGGAAACTTTAATTATCCTGAACTTTAAGATGTTACCAGAGGTATTTGTAATGGCTAATTCTGTACTGTTTGATCATGTGATGTTGGAAGTGCAAGCCTAGGCATGTCTACTCAGATGTAAGCTCCCACTGAGCTTGGTTTACTCCCAAGTAAGTGTATAGAAGTAGGTAACAACCTACTCTTCTTATGTGCCTTACATACGCTTACCAGATCGCCGACCGGGACACTGCTGCTTGCCCTTAAGGGGCGGGGCGAGGGGAGGGGGCCAGAACGTGTGCATACGCTTACCAGATCTCCGACTGGGACGCTGCTGCTTGCCCTTAAGGGGCGGGGCGAGGGGAGGGGGCCAGAACGCGCACGTCCCAGCAGCGTCCCAGTCAGCGATCTGGTAAGCGTAGCCTTACAGTATTCTCAAGGCTGTGTGGTGGATGACCTGCAATTATACTGGACTGCAGAAATAGCCAGGAATTACAAAACCAAATAAACCATGTTGCTGTGCTTTCTGTAAGGGAAACACAAACTATTTTATTTTGCAATACTAACCAAATAAACTGACTTCGTGATTCCTCATCAGACTATGACTAAACCCTTTTATAGGGCTCAAGCTCCTCCCCAATTACTCCTTCCGAGGAGGAAATAGGTCCACAGTCCCTTCCTAAACCACATGGAATTGTGACTCAGCTGCTAGTCAGTCCCTTAACAGGTTCTTCTCTTTGGTATTAGAGCTAGCTCTGCTGTGTTATAGGTTGTAACTGATAAGCATGCTGAGTATCAGAAATATGTCTGATCATTTTCAGAGATTTGTAATGCTCATTTGCTTTGTTAATCACTTATATAAGGTCTCCTTGGGCACAATCTAGAGGAAAGTCATTCTGCCTAAGCCTACCCCCCCCCCCACTCAGGGTCACATTTATTTTAAAGGAGCTTGTGCAGGAGATGCTCTTAGTGGATTTTGTACACTGAAAGCTTTTACAAGATAACCCAAGCATTATACAACTTTAAACTGAACAGAACCAGTACAGTACTGTGTGCACTACAATTGTATGTAGTATATCTATTCTGAAGTCCCATGCCCTGCTCCCAAGTAAGTGTGCATAGGATTGCAGTCCTAAATGACTTGTGACAAAATTTCCAATCTCAGATTAAGTTGTAACATGGGCTCTATCTTGTCTGCCGAAACACTTAAATGTTTGCAAAACTGCAAGTCAACACTCCTATTCAATTTCTGATCTCAAAACTCAAATTAACTCAAATTAAGTATTGTAGAATAGTATTTGCAGAATAAAGCTGCAATCTTATACACATTTACCTAGGAGTACGAGACTTACTTCTGAATAGATATGCATAGGATTGTACTATAAGTTATGGTGGAACAGTGTGGTATAGTGGCTAAAGTATTGCATGTACAGTACTGTACCTCCCAACAAGGTAGGCTGGTGTAGGTTAGGTGGCTATAGTGACGGGGCCAAGGTCACTCACCCAGTTGACTTTATAGTTGAATTAGGAATTTGAAATTAGATTATCTTCATCTGGGGCCCAGTTTAGATATGAGGTGGGCAGGAGCAAAGCATTTACTGTGTAGGAGACTCACCAGCATCCTGTCTTGTTTAAATGCACTTGCCTTTGTCATGTTGTTATGTAGCAGTGGTATGTCTGATTGTAAGCACTGATATGATAGGTGACATGCTCATGTTGCCTGCAAAAGGGTCAGTGCCTGTGGCAAATGCATTTAAATAAATGTGATAGGGTGTGCTGAAACACTTACACAGCTATGCGCTTCATCCTTGACCCATAGCATGTGTAAATTAGGCCTTAGATTGTGGCAACTCAGCTTCAAATGCTCTTTCAATCATGAAGTTCATTTGCTGACCTTGGTACAATCACTTACAGTGCACACCTATGCATGTCTATGCAGAAGTAAGCCCCATTTAGTTGAATGGGACTTACTCCCAGCTAACTGTGTATACGATTGCAGCCAAAATTGGCCTAAACTACCTCACAAGGTTATTGTGTAGATCGGAGAAAGAGATGTGAATGCCAGCCTGAACTCCTTAGAAGAAGGGCATGGTTTTGAAAAGAAAAGAACCATTTGTGATAGCGATTCTGTGTTGGATTCATGATTAACATTGACTCATCATTTAAAATTTGGATAAATTGCTCAATCTCTCTAAATTGCTGTCATTCACCAGAGATTATGGTATCTGTAAACACTGAAGTCTCAGACACAAGGTATTGCATAAACTGGAAGTTTTTTTGGTTTTGTTTTGGTGACGTGGTAATGGAAACATACCTTGTTTCTGTTTTTACAGTATCCTTTAAATTGTCTGCTTGGGATGTGATGTCACCTGGTGACATGGTTTGTGAGTCTGAACGTTAAGCCTCAGGGATAACCTTGCATATTATGAGACATATAAATGAATGAGATCTAAAGGCAAAAAGAAGCACTACACATACCGTACATCCACTATGAAAATCAGATGCTCAGATAAATAAGAGTGCTATGCGCATGTTGCCTGAGGCAACGCAAGAGGGCACAGAACTGAATTAGGACAGTTGGGAATTTAGGGCACCCCAAAGTTTAGATCAAGGGGCTAAAAAGGGAAAACAAAATCGAATGAGACAAGGGTGTTGATGTATGCACAGTCATATGTTTATACGGTTGCATGAACTGACCAGATCCATACGCATCAGACACCACAGATGAATGCGTCGGTTCTCAGCTGAGCTCTGTTGAAACAACTGTGTCGAAATTCATAGACAGGATATCCTGGACTCAGTTCTGGAACCTCTTTTTCACCATTTATTTTTATCTTAACAAACCATAAAATGTTTGATACCACTGAATATTTTAACAGGGGGTACAATTGCTGGAAAGATTTACTGTTCTAGCCTCTTGCCAGTAATTACTTTATTTTAAAATTTGCATTATGTAAATATAGTCAAACTATCTGTTTTGAACTATCACTGGACTTTTCAAAAGTCCACCTCTAAAACTGTAGTTCTAAAACTGAACCTGATCTCTGAATATGGCACGCTTGCAATGCTTAAATTTTGAATGTAAGCTTCTGGGGGCATTGACTTGTTTTTGCTTGTATTACACTGTAAATGTACCACAATTTATTATGTGTTCCTTATGTATACTGATAACCCTGAGGGCGAGATCCAGCCCAAAGTTCCAGCACCAGAGTGAGCGCCCCGGTGCCGGAAGGTGTCACAAACATGCCGTAAGGCACGTTTGCACCTCCTTTAGAGTAAGGGAGGCCGGTGCAAGGCCGACCTCCCTCACTCCGGATGCTGGACTGAGCATACGGCCAGAAGCAGAAGTTACGTCTCTGTTGCCGGCGACGTGAGCGGTCTGGCTGGCGATGGAGGGGGGCCATTGGCCGAGCCGGCCTGGGAGGGGGCGGGGATGGCTTTGTCCATATCCCCATCCCCACCAGGCCAGTTCAGCCGCCTCCTCCGACTTCCGCCAGCTATTTAGCTGGCGGAAATCTGAGGAGGCTGATAGAGCCAGCCCCGATTTACACCCTTGTAAGGGGACGAACGTCCCCTTCCCCGTCGCTGGATCCTTACACAGGATTTGGCTGTGAATCAAGTATTTTATGGTTTTGGGGTAAAACATTTTGGCACTTTGTTGATTAGAAGTTCTGTTCTCAGAATAATCAGTAAATTATCTATGATTGAGATCTAGTCAAACCTCATATAGCCAAGAAGACTTGAGCTTCACTTCTTGGTAGGTTATTGGAAGATTTCAGAGGAAAGAATGTGAGGCCCCAGGAAATAGGTTGGAGTTAGCAGGTGGGGTTTATGCCTCGGGAGGCAGTACTGAATCAGTATTTCAGAATATGCTAGTAGGACAATGCGTGCTTTGGTGTGATGTGGAAGGCACATGAATAGAAGCCCTAACCAGTTGTGGTCTTTTAAAATATTTTGGCACACTTTGTATAAGGATCTCATTCTTGATGGCTTGGCCAAATTCCATCGTGCCATTGCGGTTTCAGTTAAGATTAAAATATTCAACTTGCTACGCAAATACTCCTGTGCTGGTCTGTATTCGGCTGCAGACACTTTCAAGAATATTGCCAGTATAATAATTATCATCCTTTGCTGTCCAATATATTTTCTACTAATCTAGTATCAGAAATGCATATTTTAAAGCAGAATGCAGTCACCAGGTGTAAAATACCTAATAGTTGGGTTCAGCATCCAGAAATCTGACTCTGAGAGGGGTGTCATCATGTGGCCTCCCAGTCACCTCCCCAGAGCCAAAAATGGTGTATTTAGAAGTGGAATTTTTGGAAATGGGATATTACAACAGACAAGGAGGAAGACAGATGGTTGCCTAGCCTCTTGGGGTCCTAGTTAACTTCAGGAATATGGAGTTGTGCAAGGATGTGGCAGTCTACCTGTTAACCAGGTTAAATGTCACAGCAAATTATACCTATTCTAATTACTGTGTACACTTCACTAGCTATACATGCAGGTTTTCATGGCCAGTTGTTATGCTCAAAGTTACAATATTTAAGGGATTTTCAGCCATGTGATTTCAGTTCTTAAAATTGAAGAAATAAAGATCGATCTTACGATTGTCAGTTGACAGGGATTCCTTAGCTGAAGAGAAAACAATCATTAAAGAGACCTTACTTTCCAATGGATACACCACAAGACAGATAGATCAGGTATGGGACAAACAGTGGGAGAAAATTACGCACATTCCCACCCCAGAGGAAATTAATGAGAAGAACAGAGCGATAGAACTGGAAAAATTAGAACAGAAAGAACACAAATGGCTGTCACTGCCATATGTACGTGGGGTAACCGATAAGATATCTTATGTGTTCCGACAGTACAATGTGAAAACTGTATTCCTACCTACCACCAAGATTGAACAGCTGTTAGGAAACCCTAAAGATAAAAGACCAGAGTTAACCAATCCAGGGGTTTATGAAATTTATTGTGGAAATTGTCCAAGTTCTTACATAGGAAATACAAAAAGACCCATTAAAATCAGGATGCAAGAGCATTTGAGAGCGGTCAAAAATGGCCAAGAAGAAAAATCAGCGTTAGTTACACATGTCAAAGAAACAGGACACCAAATTGAATTTCAAAAAACCAGGTCTTTATTCAACGAGCAAAG
Organism: Plestiodon gilberti rubricaudatus; assembly: GCA_026170595.1. Taxonomy (NCBI): domain Eukaryota; kingdom Metazoa; phylum Chordata; class Lepidosauria; order Squamata; family Scincidae; genus Plestiodon; species Plestiodon gilberti. The sequence goes on along the minus strand of JANXHW010000001.1, from coordinate 245,655,360 downwards.
AAACAGACAACGTGCAAACCTTGAAGCAATTTCTATCTCTCAACGACAGTCAAAGTTTCTTATTAATCGCCAACAGGAATTATCCTATGTTAATAAGGTATGGTTGCCTTTACTGCATAAGTCTTTTCAGCATCGCAGGGAAGCAGGAGAGCAGAACGCGAAGGAGAGTTTACTCCAGGAATTGACAGCTTCTGCACCTAATTAACAATCAGCAGGGTTCACGCTGGCTCACATGCTTTCAATGAATGCTACTATATCTGCAGAGACTTCTAGGGCAAGGTTATAGACACCTTCCAGCTTGCAGCTGGGTTCTCTTTTCGCTTTCGAAGAAGCCCCTAATGCCTGGGGAGAAACGTCAAGCACAGAAGACCTTAAAGATTTCAACTTTGTCAGCTTTGGATAATCCATCCCGCTTGCCCGCTCCACGTCGCGGTAGAACCAGGATTTGGAATTTCAACTGACAATCGTAAGATCGATCTTTATTTCTTCAATTTTAAGAACTGAAATCACATGGCTGAAAATCCCTTAAATATTGTAACTTTGAGCACTTCACTAGCTGTCAGTTTCCAGATACAATTCCAAGAACCAGGTGTCCCCCGCTTAACGACAGGGATACGTTCTGAAATCCCCGTCGTAAAATGAAGCCGTCATTAAGCAGGTCTTGCTGTGCTTTGAAGTTTAGCACTGTGCTTAAAGTCCCAGCGTTAAACATCCAAGCTCTTATTTTGCCCATTAGCTGTTTGACTTTAGATAAGGGCTTTGGAATTCAGCACTGGGGCTTTAAGAACAGTGCTGAACTTCAAAGCCCTTATCTAGCAAGAAACAGATGAAGAGCTGAGTATTTAAAAAGATGCGTCTTTTTAAATCCATTGCTCTTTTTTACTGGGGACCTCCGTCATATATCCAGATTGTCATTAAGCGATCCATCATTAAGGGACACACACACTTGTATTGTTTCTCAGGGTACATGTTCTACCGTATGAGGGTACCTACCTATTCAGAGTATCTAGGGCCTATTGAGACATTACAAAAGTTCCTCCTCCACCTCAGTCATGTGGGTAGACCATCATGCTGGTTGGGGCTTCCAGCTGTATCCCATGATGGATACGTTTGTGACTGGAGCATGGTTTGACTGATCATGTGGGAAAGCTGTTGTAAATGAATCTTCTTTATCATCTAGTTTGAAAAGAAGCTGAGTCCCAAGAAGCATATCTAGAAGTTATTCTTTTTTGCCTGCTGGTGAGAGTTTAGAATACAGAGCCCAAAAGACTGATTTATTTGTGATCTTTGGTAGCAATTTCATGATAGTAGTAATAATAGAACAAAGCATGTAATAAAAGGTTCATGAAAATTAGATATATATGGTCTGTCATGTTTGCATGCTATTTAAAATAGCAACTTTAATTAGCGCAGAATATGAAGTCCAAAATTTGCTTTAACTTTTAAAAATTATTTTTATTTACCTGAATCACCTGAATGTTTAATGTATGTTCATTTTCTGAAATATATACAGTTGGCCCTCAGTGTCTGCCTTCGGTATTCCGTTTCTGGAACCTCCACGGATGCTGAAAGCGCAAGTAGTCAAATCCGCTAAAAAAATTAAAATAGTGTCCCTTTAAATTGCGGTTTAAAAACCCGTTTTTCTTACCATTGTAGAGCAGCAGGCAGGCAGTCTCCAGTATTTTTGGGTCATGCCAAGGCAAGCAACCCCTTCCCTTGGCCCTGGCACGCTGAACAAAGCAACGCAGAAGTGATTAACCACTTCCATGTTGCATTCTGAGGCAGCCAAGGGAGGGGGTCGCAACCTCAGTGCGACCCGGAAATAGCCATTCTAATTGCTGGAGACTGTCTGCTGCTCTACAATGGTAATAAAAGCAGTTTTAAAACCCCGATTTAAAGGGACATTTTTTATTTATTTAAAGGATCGGCATTGCCCTTCTTGTCTGCGGTGGCCATCCTCGATGAGGCAAATCCCCAAATGGCTAATCCGCGGGTGAGAAGGGCCAGCTGTACACCTCCATAATATGAGGCTTAGTTCATTAGTGTGTCAAATATTTACAAATTCTTGTATAAAAATGTTGAATAGGCTATGGGTTAATAAGGTCTTAACATTCTGACCGCTGAACCATAAGCTGTTGATCAAAAGGTCGGCAGTTCAATTCCCGCAACGGGGTGAGCACTCGTTGCTTGGCCAGCTCCTGCCAACCTAGCAGTTCCAAAGCATGTCAATGCGAGTAGATAAATAGGTACCACTTGCAGGAAGGTAAACAGCGCTCCATGTTCCAGCTGCATGCTACGCGCTGCGGCAAAGAGAGTCATGCCGGCCACATGACCACGGAGGCATCTTCGGACAAAGCTGGCTCTTCGGCTTTGAAATGGAGATGAGCACCACACCCTAGAGTCGGACATGACTGGACTTAATTGTTAATTGCCTTTACCTTTAACATTCTGATATGAGTATTAAATTGCCATTTGGATACCAATTCATTGCAATCAAGTTTTGCTTTTGCATACTTTGCATTTTCTAAATAATCAAATATTGTAACAAGCATGGCTTGATTCTATCTTTGCAATCTTGCAGACTCGGATGTTTGCCTCTTTAAAATCAGCTTCAGTTATCATCTTTAGAAAATTATTATTTTTTTAATCTATTTAAGTTAATAGATATGCAAATGATTTAGGTTTGTTTTCATATTGATGGAGATAGCAATTCTTTCTATGGCATTAAGTTTTGCTTTATTTAATTTTTTAAAAACTACGTCTGAAATGTAATTTTTATTAAAATTGAGTAAATGCATGCCTTCAGGGCTTTCTGAACTTCACTATTTCCTCAAATGTTTTTCTTTCAGTTTAATTTCCTGAAACGGACTACAGTTTTTCTTGACTTGTTTTTTGTTCTGTGCAAAGGAAAAATATGTGGGAAATCTTTAATTTTATTTGGGTTTTAAAAACTAGTTTAATGAGCAACACGTAACTCCTTAACTTCTCCTCGTTCTTCCTGACCTCTGCCCTGTGGATATCCATGATCACCAGTCCACAGGGTATAGTCTTTCTGTGTTCCTTACGAAGCCAGAGCTTTAGACTTTAACTCACACTCTCATGACAATCGGCAACCAGAAGTCCAGAGGGAAAAAACCTAAGCATTTCAGACCACTCTAACTGGATCCCATCTTAGCCTCCAAATATCAGACAATTGTCAGAAAGCCTCTAAGAGCTGACAAGGTAAAGATTACTGGAAAATTGCCTTTGAATCTCAAAGTCGGATCATACAAAGCAGTTTCGGAGACTTGCCCTCCACTCTTTGAGTCTGTACAGCATCAAGAAGTGGCTTCAGGTTTTTCAGGAATTTAGATTTGTATTCTGACTGGCTGTGAGTGGACAAGGACTAATGTACGGTAAATCTGTACGGTTTCAGCTGTTTTGTCTGTCACTCCTTTACCTGTTTTTGATATTTAGTTACCTGCTCCAAATCTTTGAACCGGAGCAGGCTACAAATTGGATATAAAGCAAAGGCAGAGAATGTCTCTGCCAGGGGCTACAAAGTGAACAAATGAATGAAAAGTGATCAATGACGGTGAAATAATTCAATATTGGAGGAATAACGTTTAGTAGTGGAAGACTGCTTGATCCTTTTAATGGCAACAAACTCTATCCTTTTTTGCATGCCATCTTATTTTGTTGTAAAGATTTGGTACAAAACAGTTACTTAGCACCCAACTTACTTAAAATATTTATTTTCATATTTCATAATCCGAAACAACTGTTCATAGCACCATGGCATCACTAGAAGCAACAAATAATGAAAAGGCCTTTCCCCCCCCCCCTCTTCTCAAACTGATTTTGACTAAGGAAACTGGAAACATTTCAGTTTGCTTTAAAAAGTATCAGGTTTTAGACAAGAATTTTAAAAAAACTTCTAAGCTGGCAAAACAATTTTGTTTTCTAAGAACTGGCTTACTGGAACTCCACCCTGTCGCGCCAGTCTCTTTAACAGCACTGGCAGAAAGAGCCCGTAAGCAGGTTTCCTGTATTAAGTGAGGTAGAATAAACATACCTTATTCCCAATTGCTGTTTCAAAGGCCTTGAGGAATGCCAGAAACTAATTATTTTTGCTCAGTTCAGTATTGCCCACCATATTACAAAGAAGGGCAAAATGCTGGGTACAGATGTTGTACAATTAACTGGCAATTTTAATAATACATTTATGGCCAGAATTCCAGGATCTGTTTGGGGAACTGTGAGAGAGACACAGCATCACTGGCACAAGTCTACATGAAAAGTATTGCAAATAATATAATAGTCACAATCCAATAGTCACCATCCAATAAAAGTGCCTAAACTAATTGAAATAAATTGCTTTAAGTACACCTCACTCTGTGCTGAATTGTTATTGACAAAATCCTTCATAGCATGGATTAGTACAACTGAAAATGAGTGTCTAGTTGGCACTGATTTTCTTTTGTTGTTGATGATGATGATGATGATATTAAGACTAGAAGATTATCTAAAGACTTTCTGTTGAAAAATAGCCATGCGCCCCATATACCTGACTAAATCTAAAATCTGCACCTTCAGTAGATAATTTCCAGCGGGGCCCTAAAAACATTTTTATTTACATTAACTTTCAGGATGGGCAGTAGCATAGCTAGAGGTGGGGGGGAGGCATGGTAAGTGCTGCACAGCGTTAAACGGAGGTGCAAAGTGGCCCCTCCCACTCGCTGTTGAGAGTCATTCCAGCAGCTAAGGCAGCTTTGGCTCAAAAGGCGAGTGGGAGGGGCCACTTTGCACTGCCATGTAGTGTCTTGCAGCACTTACCACACCGTCATCCCTCTAGCTACGCTACTGGGGGTGGGTAAGGGTGAGAGATTCCTGGCTGTTCTTATCCGGCCTGTTGCTTTTATTGTGTACTTATAAATGTTTGCTGCCATAGTATTTTTAGCTTGCTGTGTATAGCCTTTTTACCTACCATCACCTATGGGTTTTTAGAATTGTTATTACCATTTGCTGCACTGGCTCTTTAAATTATGTTTTAGGTTTGAAATGTTTAATTCTTTGAATTTTATGTTGTATTTTATCTCTTTATCGAGTATTGTAAGCCACCTTGGGCTTTTGGAAAGCTGGGGTATAAATGTTTTAATTTAAATGAATGAATGAATTAAAGTGTCATAGCTCCAGCATGACAGAAGACCATGTAAACACATCAGTCGGTGTTAGTACTGTTGCTAATTCCCAGACCTTGGAAGTTACAACAGAGCAAGCCATACCAAAAAGGAAGGTGTCCCATCCTCTTATATTCTCCTTCCCCTGCACCTCTGGTGTCTCCCCCCCCCCCCCCACTGACGTCCTTCTAGGTGGGGCGGAACGCTAAGTGCCGCCCCACTCTGAACCTCAGTTACAGCTCCGCAAGATGCGGCCCAGCCCCCTCACCTTCGGAGCCATTCAAGGCAGCGAAATCAATGCGCAGGAGTCTCCTGTGCATTGTTTTCGCTGCTTCAAATGGCTCCAAAGGTGAGGGGGCGGGGCCGCCTCTTGCAGAGCTGTAACGGAGGTTCAGAGTGGGGCGGCACTTAGCGTTCCGCCCCACCTAGAGCGACGCCAGTGCTCCTCCCATCTCCTCTATCCAAAAACAATATTTCTGATATCTCTTTTACTATCTAATAAATACTGTGTTTGTTTATGGGGCAATATGAATTACTGACTTGGCAGTCACTAAATCACTCATTAAGTTAACCACTGTGCCTGTCAAACTCTTCACTTGAAAAAATGAAGAAACAGCACTTTGATTTGCCTCACCAGCTTAAATCCAGAAACTCTTCTTTTAAAAAGAAAAGAAAAGAAAAAGCTATCAAAATTCCCTGGAGCAATAGGAACTGGAACATTTTCTAGCCATTCTCTTTTAATACACCCACCAGTTTCTGCTTCCACTTTCGCTGGGGTTACAGTATGTGCTTCTGAATGAATTTGACAAATCAGCTAATTTTTGTCTTACTGTAAGTTCAGTTTGTGTGTGTTTGTGGCTTAATTTGGGAGAATAGGAATTGCTGGTGGGGGAGGAGGTCTCCACTGTGTGTTCCTAGGACATTGCTAGGCTGCCTGTGCTGCTGCTATTTATTTGCAGCTTTCCAGATATTCAAATGACAGAGTCCACTGGCAGGGATTTCTCATTAGTTCACAAGGATGTACACTGCAGCAACACAGCAGATTACATTTTTTTCCCCTCAGAATTCCCAAGAGGTTCTCAGTGTTGTCATTGCCGGCTGGCCATTTGCCAGCCTCTGAAGAGAAAACACATGACAGTAGTGAGAGAAATGAAACCTATAGCCAGATTTCAAAGGGGAATGACATGATAAAAAACCCAAGATATCCCCAAGTACTCTGCTTTTGACGAATCCTTGCTTGATGAGCATAATACTTGGCCAGAGGTCATTTCAGTTGTAGAATGAGGTCATCCACAGAACCAACACTTCATGCGTACAGTAGTTGCTTGCCAGTTAACTTATTAGAAAGATGGCAGAACTGTTATCTCTGTAAGAGATGGTAACATAGCTACAGCAGACAGTGACCAGATGTAAGGAAACATTGCCATATGTTTCCAGAAGTGTGCCTAGATACTGTATTTAGATATGTAATAAAATACTTCTTTCTTTCACTAACCACTCTGTGCTAGATTGGACAATATGAATTCAACCCACACCCTTGTATGTGCTTAGGGAGAGAGAATATAAGAACACTGTGGGGTTCCCTGTAACCCCCGTCCCAAGAGGGGAGATCTCTTGGGGGGAGATGGGTAGGACATGACAATCATTGGTGGTGGCAGTTGTCCAGACATAGGTGGATTTGCTGCTGGAATGGGACTTATTGAAGACTCATTGAACAAAAAAGCAACAGCCCTTGCATAGGGTTTGTCACAATCAAACAATCCCTTCACTTTCTCCCCACTTGGTCTGTGCATTGGAGTCCCACTTCTGTCCTTTCACCATGAGTTCCTTCTAGTTATGGCAGTGGACCTGCGTTGGCAAGAAGGGCCATGCCCTGTGTGGGATGTCTACCAAGCTCAGCAGCACAAGGATAGGCACTTTGGTGGGCTTATAAGGTCCCCTGGCTAGTGGTTGCATTCCTCAGCCATTGACAACGGGAGGGCTGCTACTATTAAGACCGGCGCTGCCAGCATCTCGACTTCCACATGTCTCTTCCTTCTGACCCTTGCTTCTTCTTCCTCCTACAGGGCCTCCTCTGTCTTCATTCCTCCCTCATGTCCTTCAGTCCCTCTGGTCTTATCTCCCTGTGCCTGTTGCCTCCCTTCTTTTGAATCCTCCTGCCCTCTAAACCTTACCCCTTCTGGAAGCGTGGCCTCACCTTCCCTTTCTGGGCCTCTGTAGTTCCTGAGCAGCCTGGCAATGACATCATCGCTGGCTGCTCCAGAAGCCTTTGAGTGGCTGAGAGTGTGGCAGCTGATCCGTGCGGGCTGGTGAAGCGAGGCAAAATGCCACAAGCATCTTGCCTCCCTAACCATCTCTGGCATGCCTACCCTTCTTCCAATACCACCAGATTGGGGTGTGTGTAATGTTCAAATAGCATCTACATGCATATTATGCAAACCTTGGGCAAATCCTCTCAGTTTTACTTGTTAGCTTAATATTCAGTGCTTTGTTGCGGAGCAAATTTGGGGGGTAAAGGAGCAGTGACAACGTCTTTTGATGTTCAGAGTTGTACTCGGTTTGTTGCCTTGTCTGGTGTGCTCAGATCTGCTCTAGAGTGCACAAACCGAACATGTAATAGCTACTTTTATTTTGGTGATAACCATAGTCTACATTTCCCATTATTAACATGACTGAAGCTGGAGGTTCTTAAAGCTTAAAAATCAGCCCTCTAACAATCTGTTGTTGTTGTTCAGTCGTTAAGTCGTGTCCGACCCTTCGTGATCCCATGAACCATATCCCGCCAGGCCTTCCTGTCCTCCACTATCTTCCTGAGTTCGCTCATTTTCATGTTCGTTGCATCGGTGATGCTGTCTAACCATCTCATCCTTTGTCTTCCCCTTCTCCTTTTGCCTTCAATCTTTCCCAGCATCAGAGTCTTCTCCAGAGAGTCCTCTCTTCACATTAGGTGGCCAAAATATTTGAGCTTCAGCCTCAGTACCTGTCCTTCCAGGGAACAATCAGGGTTGATTTCATTTAGGATTGATTAATTTGATCTCCTAGCAGTCCAAGGGACTCTCAGGAGTCTTCTCCAGCACCACAGTTGTAAAGCATCTATTCTTCGGTGCTCAGCCTTCCTTATGGTCCAACTCTCGCAACCATACATTGCTACTGGGAACACCATGGCCCTGACTATACGAACTTTTGTTGGCATGGTGATATCTCTGCTTTTTATTATGCTGTTTAAGTTTGCCATAGCTTTCCTTCCAAGGAGTAAGCGTCTTTTAATTTCATGGCTGCAGTCTCCGTCTGCAGTGATCTTGGAACCCAAAAAAGTAAAATCTGTTTTACTTTTCTGCCCCATTTCTGCTTCCATTTCTGCCCCTTCTATTTGCCAGGAATTGATGGGCCCAGATGCCATGATCTTAGTTTTATTAATGTTGAGTTTCAAGCCAACTTTTGCACTCTAACAATCTGTTACAGCTGTGCAATAGCAGTTTATTTACACATCACTTGATTTGGCCAATGCAGCACTTCAATCTTTTGAAAATTGAATCAAATGGTATTTTATTTCTCATTTGATTCTGAGCATTGTTTGTTTCTGAATGTACAGCAGGCGCCAGAATGATGGTTTGTTTGCTAAAGTCCATTTATTCTGCCATTTCCATTCTAGTGCTAACCAGTAAAACAAATTGGTTCAGCCTTTACTGATGGTGATCCCACTTTCATGGCACTGTATTCTCCTTCTACCAGAAGAACTGATGTTGGTGGGCGGGGCTGGGACGACGGACCGAAGACGTGATTCCAGAGAGCTCTCTGGAGCCGCGCCGCAAAGCAGTGGAATTCCCTTGATCCAGGCTGGATCGGGGCCATCTGCATCAGGAGAGATGTAGATGAGAGATTGGGGAGCAAACTGAGGGAACTGGTCAAGGCATTGAACCAGTTTCTGCTTGGTATTCCCTTTTCTGTCCCTGCTTTGTCGCAGACACCATTTTGGTGACTGTGAAGGCTCGCGTTGCCGCTCACCCGGACAAGAGGAAAAGATTTACTTTAAAGTAGACTCCTTCAACGTACCAACCTTGGACTGGAGTAAGAGTTTCTCTGCTGATCTGGAAGAGGAGCGGTGAGTGGGAAGACAGGAAGGCTGAAATTTATAGGCATCTAAAAGAAACTAAGGGGATAGGGGTGGATCTCCCCCCCCTTACATGGACTCTGCTTCCCTCTTTTTTGCCTGAGCTGTGCTTGTTAAACTGAGACATATTGAATTACAGAGGGAGCTGCATTCCTTTGATTCAGTCTGGGAAGTTAACCCTGAATATGCCAAGATCTGGTCTGGGACTATGTACTTAGTGGAATTTGGCTCTGAATCTACTATTAGTTTTAATCTGGATTGTGAACTGTGATGCTTCGTGTGCCTTAAGTGGATAAGTTGGAAGTTGCAAGCAGGACTGAGATAAGGAAAAATGATGAAAGTAATAGAACTTTAAGTTGCTTTCCGTTGCAGTAGGAGGTGCACAGGAGCTAGAGATTTATCAGATGATGGAATTTTTGCAAGATATGTGGGCCAGCATTAATCAATTAAAAGAGACTCTAAATATACTTTTGTTAAATCAAAATAAAGCCTCTGGAGAAAGACAACAGATATTGATGCAATTGAAGCAGATGCAGGATGCAAGACTTTTGAAGACACGGGCTGCAGTAATTACAGAGGAGATTGTAGAAATTCAGATCATGGAAGAAGTATACAAGACCTCTGAACAACTGGAGGCTGCAACCTTTAAACGGCAAACAGAAGAACTTACAGCAATCCAGGTTATGGAAGAATTAGACAAGTGGTCTGAACAACAGGAGGCTGCAACCTTTAAATTGCAGATGGAGAGAGCAAGTTTCATGTTTAGAATACAGAATTTTTTTGCAAAGGACCGAGAAGATTTCTACTGGACTTTTATGGCGTGTTTGATAAAAGATTTGCAGATTCTGGAGGCAGAGGTGTTAGAAATTAGGAAGGGAACAGGTTAGATATAAAGTTTTGTGATAAAATAACTGACTGGGTAAAAACATTAGAAGTAACGAACAGACCACAGTGGATAATAGATTTTCATAATAGACAATATAAAGAATTGATTGTATGATAAATATGTATGAAGTTTATAATTTTTCTATTGGATTTTGAAACAGTTAAGATATTATGATATTGGGGTTATAAATTTAGGATGAGAGATTTACCTATAAGAGTAAGATTAGATTTGGAATTTAGGTTATAAAATGGTTAAACTTCTATATAAAGGATTTTATATAAATTGTTTTATCGAGGGTGGTTAACATCAAAGAAGTTAAGTAAGATGTTGATGAAAGTGTAAAGTATTTGTTGGAAAGTTAATATGTTTTGGAGGAGGCTTCCTCTGATTTTGGAAGAGATATTATATGGCACGCTGTTGTTTTTTATAAGATTTGTTTTTATTCAATATGATGATATCAGTAATGTTTTAAAGAGATAAACATATTGTTGTATATACGGTTATTGATATATGCTCAGCAGTGAAAAGTTGAGATTGAAATTGAGATTATACTAGATATTGAAGAGTTAATGATTAAGATTTATATTTGAGGGATTTGGATGTTTAAATTTAACGTTTAGGAGATGGAAATGTAAAGAAGAGAACAGACTGGTAGTAATTATTTTATTTTGATTAGATGGAAAGGTAATGATAAAAAAGAATATTATATTGTATGTATTGATGTCCAGGGGGTGGAAATTGAGTAAATATGGTCCTAACTTTAGTTAGTAAGAGAACAGAGTGGTAGTAATTATTTTATTTTGATTAGATGGAAAGGTAATTATAAAAAAGAATATTATCATTATATGTATTGATGTGCAGGAGGTGGAAATTGAGTAAATATGACGGTAACTTTAGTTAGTATAATTGAATAGTTGAAAGAGTCATCCTATGATAAAATGATGTCCGGCTTGTTAGTGCTCCTAATGTGTCATGTTGATATCCCCCCAGTTTGTCATTCCCTGTTGTATCATTTTTGTTGTTAGGTAGGTAGTTAGTTAGTTAGGTAGTTAGGTAGTTAGTTAGTTAGTATTTTTATTATTGTATTGTCTTGTGTTTTATTGTTAAATAAAATAAAAATATATTTAAAAAAAAAAAAAAAGAACTGATGTTGTTCATTGAAATGATATACCGTATTTCTTCGAGTCTAAGGCGCCATTGATTCTAAGGCGCACCTTTACTTTCAGTACCACCAGCAGGGGGAAAAAAATCCATCGATTGTAAGACTCACCTCCCTTCATTGAATCTACCTGCTCAGCACCAACACTCCCCAGCATGTCTAGCGCTGCAGCTGACGATGACTGAGTGCCTTTGCTTAGCATTTCTGGCCCCACAAGAAAGTGCCATTTCCTTTGTTACCTGGGCTTGGGGGAGCTTCAGGGAGGCCTGCGCGACCCTCTGTGAATCTTCAGTTTGGTGAAAAACTGTGATTGATTTTTGGCCATTTCCGGTTTTCGTGAAAACCGGAAATGCCCGGAAATCGCTGTTTTTTGCCAAACTGAAGATCGGGGAGGCCTGCAGAGGGTCGCACAGGCCTCCCTGAAGCTCCCCCAAGCCCCGGTAAGTAAGAAGATAGCATTTTGGGGTGCTTTTCGGAGACCTTCGATTCTAAGACGCACCCCATTTTTTGAAATGCTTAATTGGGAAAAAACATGCGTCTTAGAATCGAAGAAATACACTAAACAGTAGCCTTCAGTGATAATACAACCTTCTCCACCTATAGAATCATCAGGCTAGAAGTGATGAAAATGTCCCGTAGTTTAGCCTCTGCCTCGTGGAAAATCCTCTGAATAGCCCTGCACAAATTATTTTACACAAGACATACCAGAATGTCCCACATACCAAATGATGGAAACATTTGGGCCCAAAAAATGTTTTTCACATGATGGAAGTAGAACTGCAAACACCTCTGAGCTTGAATCAAAATCCATCTTCTAAGTTTCTCCAAAATAAATATTGGGGACACCAGTCTATCTCTTTTAGCATCCATATCTCTGGTTGTAAAAGTTTCCTCTAGAGGAAAATGGTTCACCATTTAATTGGCAAGAGCTCATCGTTTCTTTATTTAAAAGCAGCCTTATAAAATTCCCAGGAAGTCTCACATCCAGGTACTGATATGTCTGCTTAATTATTCTGCTAAGTCATGGGGGAGAACCTACAAGAAAGCACAAGGTGTGACTCACATATCTGCCTAGTCACTCTTACAGTTTCCTGTAAGTCAGCTCTGTGGCTTACCAGGGCAGTGACAGAGATGTCGGGCATAGTGGGTGCCAGCCAGGCTAAAGCCTGCTCTGCTTTACAGATGGACGTTTTACCATTTTCTGCACATAAGAAGCATATCCAGTGTGACTGCATGGTTTTTATAATTTTTGTTCATTTTTGTAATTTTTGCTCCCTGATAGGCTTGTTTTCTGCTTTCTCCTTTTAGGTGTGCTTTCTCTGCCTGCATACTTCAGTCCTTACAATGATGGGTCCGTATGCAACAATGGACGAGCTGATGCTTATGCCCAGCTAGAACTCCGAACTTTAGAACAATCTCTCCTGGCAACTTGTGTTGGAAGCATCTCTGAACTGAGTGAGTTTCAGATGCAACTGAGAACTTGTTTGTTTTCACAAAGTCTGGGGCCCCTTTCTATTGAAGGCAGTGGAAATCTTCCCATTGGCTTTGCTATTGTTTTGCATGAGACCCCATTGTGCAAAGCATAACTTTCAGGATGTTATTTCTGGACATTAAGATGTTGTCACTGTAAATGTAATTAGCAATAGCGATGCACCAAAATGAGCTTTCTTCCATCAAGTTTTAGTCACTACAGGGCTGCATCTCTCTGTTTTAATTGGGCCTCTCAAATCTAGCAGCCTCTAGGCTGCATGTGCTGTGATAGCTGTAGACTGCAGCCTGTTTAGTATTTGATAAACTCACAATTTTTCCAGACCACCTGGAGCAGCAAAAAGAGGGGGTTCTCTGGCACCTGATGGGTCATGGCATTTGGCAGGCATGCCTCATGCCACGCAGCTCAGAGGCCATGAATTTGACAAGGCTGTCATCAACTGAATGATTATTTGCCCTTCAATTTAACAGTGTCCAAATGCCAAACAGAATGTTTCAGTCTACCAGCCAGTTCCACCTTCTAACTTTCTTTTTTTGGAGTACACTTCCCAAAACTTCAGAGTTTTCTACTTTTCTTAAAGGAGGAACATCATGGAAATGCATATTTTCATAGTAGGTTTGGAAAGCCTGTTTATATTTTGATTAATACAAGCAACGTTTGAATAGCGCAGGCTCCAACAATGTCCCTTTAAGTTGTGCTTTGCTGGCTTTTCTTCCTGGAAAAACATTCTTCTTGGCATTTCTCTCCTAGTGCCCTACCATATGAACGCTACTGTCAGAAGCCAGCACATACCTTATAGCTCTCTCACCATTTATTTCAAAACCTGCTTTAATTTGAGGTTTCTGGGGAAAAAAATGGTTTTAACATACCTCTATGTATTCTGCGACACAAGAGAGTATTTGTAGCACAAGTTCATGATTGAATGCAGCTTCCTTTTCTCCACTCTCTGATTTGGCTAGCTTAATGGCTCTATTTAATGAATGGATCTCCTTATATATTCTCTTACTAGCTTAAAAAATGTGCCGTAAGTTGCCAGCATAGCAAGGAGAAAATACAGGGGAAGGGAAGTGCGTGTTATGCCGCATTGGAAATTCAAATTCCAGATGTACGTTGTGTATAATTGTGCAGTGTTATGGATTAGCGCCTACAACAGAAGAGTCATAGGATGCGAATATGCACAAAAAAAGTTATTTTCAGGTCTATAATAGTCACTTTTATTTTCAAACCTGTGTAATTTCCACCCTAAGGAGCAGGGTGCATGCAACCTGGTCCCGTATATATTTATTCAGAAGTAAGCCCTACGTTCTTCAGTGGGACTGACTCCCAAGTAAGTATGCATAGGATTGCAACCCTACAGCTCAGTCTATGTTTGTCTACTCAGAAGTAAATCTTACTGAATTAAATGGGACTGGGACTTAACTCCTGGGTAAGTGCACATAGAGCATCCAGACTTCTAGTTTCCTTACGTCAATGGTTGAAAAGAAATATTCACTCTTACATGGCTTTTCAGGAACTGACTTTGAAGCATTCATTGCTATTTTCATTCTACCTTTTCCCAGCATTGTAACCATAAAAGAACAATGGAAGACCATTTCCTGCGAGCCTCTAGAATCTAAAGAAATATAGAGGATTCCCAAAGAAAAAGAGGCACTTCTAACTTACTCACATGTGCTTCCAAAATGTAGGATTGTACTAAATCAGATCTCTGATACAACTGAAACTTGACTTTGACTTTATGTGCTTGAAGTCTGTAAATAAAATATTAACATGTCTAGATATCTGACTGACTGATAAGAATGAAAAGAGTATAGCAGACTTGCACTCACAACTTGCGACCCACCAGGCTGAGCAGAATCCAGCAACTATGTGTTATGGCCTGCCAGGAGCTTAGCAAGAGCGTTCCCGATAGGTTGCATGGATTGTATGCACCCGGACCATTCACGACCCGGAGTCACAAAGCCAACCAATTCCCCCTTCCAGAACACCCCCGTTCCCCCGCGCCTCCACCGTCTGGTGGGTGGAACTTGTCTTCCCTGGCGGGCACTCCTTGGAATCTGGGGCAGGGGGAGCGGTGCCGCAAATGTGCTTTATGGCACATTTGCGACACTCTAGACCAGCGGAGTGGCCACTCTGCCAGTCTCCAATGTAGACAAGATTGTACTGTTTATTGAGAACAGGGTACATGTTAGGCTGACATGTTGTTGTTTTCCCTTTGTTTAGAAATAGTGCTAGAGGGGGTGACCAATATGGGCCAAAACCATGGTGGTGGGAGGGACTTCTATGCTTCACCCCTGTCACAGTTATGATCCTGATTGTGCATCCCCACCCCGTATACTACTTACATTATGTTTTAAAGCTCCCTTTGAAAGCCAATGGCAGCTTTTTTTATAGTTTAAATAGTGTATAATAGGAATTGGAACCATGGTGGGGGCAGGGCAAAGTTTTTTAAAGCCCCCTTCCATCCAACATGGTTTGGCCCATTGGGGGCTGTGTATTTTTAAATAAAGGGGGAGGACCCAAGCCGGCATACACATTTAATGTAATGTGTGCTTTAGCCCTATTTGTCAAAATGTGCCACCTCGGTTGGCTATCTGTATTGGCCTTGTGTGGATGATGCATGCTGAGAGCAATCTTTCTGCTGTAAGATTTAATACTTCTCAGAAGTTGGCAGTGAAAACTTCCCTAATTCTGAGAGAATGCACTACTTAGTCTTCAGTAGCTAAATGATAGGCAAAAATTGCCTGGTATTCAAAATGTTCTAAATAGGAAGCAGTAGAAGGCAACTCTAGATTGGGGTTTTAGTGACCATTGGTGAAAAATATGCATCAGTACATGAGTACTGGTATGATTTCAATATTCACTATTTTTCCTTCTGTGCTCTTTTTCCAGGTGATTTGGTATCGCGGGCAATGCACCACATGCAGTGTTTGAATACTGTCCGCCCTGGCATGAGCCCAGTTCGACAAACCAGGCAGCAGCAGCAACCCATCACCTGGTCCCCTGATGCCCTCCATACACTTTACTACTTTTTACGCTGTCCTCAGATGGAGTCCATGGAAAACCCCAACCTGGATCCACCGAGGATGGCCCTGAATAATGAGCGGTGAGTCTGACTGGTTACCATCCAAGATTACATTTCAAGTTAACAGAGCCTCATTTTGTAGCACGGTGCATTTTACGCTGTGTAGTTAGTTCTGCTGAATTCCACATATCAGCCTTCAGTCATTCCTGTACCACAGCCAGAATGCTTTTTTTTTTTTTGCCAGCTGAATTGGACTAGAAAGCAAGTTGCGTTGGTTGTTGACTTTTGTAAGGAAGTGTAATGTTTGTATAATTTGTTACCCTCACTCAAAGTGTGCATTTAAGTAGGGATTTCCAGATGTTCAGGACTGAACCCCAGAGTTCCGAATGCAGCTATACAGCAAAAATCCTGTTGTTGTGTATACAGTACTTGTTCTTTTGAAAAAAAAAACTGTGCTTTTAACGAAAATATATTGCAAGGAAAAGAAACTGCAAATGCTGTTGGAGGAATCCTCTCCCCACCAACTTGCTATGAAAATAAGGAGTACCACCATTGCTGATTTATGTTGCTGTGGCTAGAAGAAAAGATGGAAGTGGTAAAACATATCCCAGGAGCTGCATCTTCGCTCCCTGTAAATGTAGATCCACTACCCTCAATAACATCACAAAGCAAGAGTAACTCTCTAAAGTGCTTTCTTTGTCTTAATTTAAAAAACAAATGCAATTGTAATGGTAGAAGAGACCTGAAGAACACTTATGGGGCTTGAAACCGTCATCCACTGCAGTCGCAGGGTGCAGAGGTCATTAATTGCTTTGCACGATAGCTTTGTGCATTGAAAAAAAATACAAGGAGGTTTTCTCAGGTTTTGTGCTTGAAATTTACTATTTCCAGGCCAGCTTAGCACAATGCTACCACACTGGCCACACTGTTTTCCCTGTGGGATACAGTGAGAGCTGTTGATCAGAGCTGGATGCACATTAAAATACAAGCATTTTTCATCTTCCCCGCAAACTCCTCTTCTCATGGGCGTTGTGCCAGAGGCTGCAATGCTAGAATTGCTTTTCAAGCTGTAATTCTTATTTTATTCTTAAATCAACACTACATGTTGCAGCAATATCCGTTATTTCTGATCAAGTCAGTGTACAGTATAGGAAATCTAAAATAATATTTAAAATATGTAAACACGCTGGCCCTACTTATAAAGCTTAAATTCCACTCATCAGTTGTTAGATGGAGAAGAGGAGGAAGTGGAGCACTGAATCCAGCTCACTGCTCTACTCCCAAGCCGCCGATTGGTAGAACCCTTTTTTGGTGTCTTTTTCATTAAGGGCTCTGCACACACAGCCCTGGCTGTGACTTTTGACTTTGGCAATTAAGGTTAATTACGTGTGCAGAACCTGTGCCCCAGCCAGCATGGGAAGCCTGCTTCTATGCACATATACCCCTTAGGGTCAAGGACACTGGGTGTAATCCACAAGTCATAGAATTAGATGGGAAAACTTCAATTGATTGTAATGGTTCTGGATTACAACCAATGTTATATATGTATTTGAAACTAGAGGGAAATGTGTCTCTTTTTCTTTTAACAAGGCCAAACAAATTTTAATGCAACTGAGAAGCTTCCAAGAAATATCTGGCAGCCATATATATACCAAAAGCAACACAAATTCAACCAGTCTCTGAAAACGTTGTGAGGTATATTATATGTATCACAGTGACCTTGATGCCCATCATTTCATGTGGCTAGTGGGATAAACTTTGCAAAGCATAGCCTGTACACAGAATTCTGTTTGTTCACTAAATTGAGACTGCCTTTGAGTGTGCCAGGCACACAGCATGATGCATAAAGGCATTGATTCACTTGCTCTGTCTTGGCAAGGCAGTAGAGCCAGCCTTTTTTAGCTGTGCTAAATCAGCTGCAAACTCTGCACTGCTTCATTGTGTCCCATTGTCTTTCTGGAATATGCTTCGGATGTGCATTGCAAACTCAATGAAAAATCTCAGCCACGTAGCAAGGTAAAGAACATTGATGATTGTTGGCTGAGCTGTGACTTTTCAGCTGTTATGCAAAATTTGTTCATGCTAAGCAGTCACTCTAAAATGCAAGAAAAGTGACGGAAATTATTGTCAAAAGTCCACTTCTACAGAATGCATGTTTAATTTTGAGGAAGTCATTTTCTGTTGACATTTGTTTAAAAAAGACTTGGCATTTGTTACTATTTGGCTGTATATTATAGTAGGTCTACTCAAATCTCACAAATGTCAGCTATTCGTGACACAGACCAACTTGTCAGTTAAGTACATCATCCTCACCTATTTGTCTCACTAAGATATGTTCAACAACAATCTTAGGGCCTTATCACATAACTTTCCTGCATGGCTATCGCTTCCATGTGGAAAAACTGCGGAAGTAATCAAGCCAAAATTAAGCACTTTTAAGACTCACTTTCATGGAAGAGTTAAACACCAACTTTCATCTTTCCCATTGAAATAAATGAAGCTATCAAGTGCCTGACGTTGGCCAGATCACCATGCATATGGATTCCAGTTCAACTATGTGCAGGCCTAGTTCTGTCTTAGCTGTGTGTTCTGATCAAAATAGTGCTGTTGGCACTGGTAGTGTCAATCACCTACTGGGAATAGAGGTGGAGGGTCATAAAGAGTTGGATTCAGGCCCTTCATGCCCTGTAAAGTAATCAGCAACATGTGCCATGTGTGCTAAAGGCTGTTTCCATCCGTGTGTCACCCTCACTGGATCAGGGGCTACTACCAAGTAAGTGTGGATACGATTGCTGCATTACAGCTCAATCCTACGTAACTCCCTGCTTGGCAATGCAGCTATGCCAACGGGGCATATGCTGTATCCCACAGGGGAGTTTCAGGCCTCAGAGGTCTCCTCTGGGTAAGGGAACATTTGTTTCCTTGCCCAGGGGTAAGCCCTCACCATCTTTCCGGATCTGCTTGGACCTGTGCCAGCTATATAGCTGGTGCAAGTCCAAGTGGACCCGGAAAGGTGGATCAAAGCCGGGAAGGGGGATAGGATATCAACGTCTCTGCTGCCCCCATCTTTCCTTCCCCCAGTCCGCAGTCCTCCTCCCCATCCCATTTCTCCCCCTTCCCTCCTCCTTCCTGCCCCCATGCTGACTTCTTGGTGCCAGGGAATGTGGACAGACTGCTGGTGCACGGACGCAACCACTTGCAGCGGCAGCCAGGCCATGCAGAATGGCATGTCACATGTGACAGCTGGCATGTCACATGTGACAGCTTTGTGACAGCTGTAAAGGACCCTATGCTGCCAGAACACTAGAACTGACAGCTTAAGGCCTTATTAGGATTGGCTCATCAGTTCCAGAAAACTGATACAGTCAATTCCTGCTACCCACAAATTCATGAGCAGCAGGATTGACACCACCTCACACCATTTGTGAGATGTCTCACATTCTGCAATCCCTGCTACCTTCCGAAAGTCTCTGCTGGCTTCCTGAATGCAGCAGAGACCTTCCACAGGCAGCAGGGACCTTCAAAATGGCACCTGCGACCAGCACGGAGCCCTTTGAAATGGCTGGAAAGCTTCAGGTAAGGTACCCCCCAACCCCCTAAACCTAACCCCGCGAATTCGTTACCCACAGAGGTTTCCAGGAACCTAACCCCATGAATACCGAGAACTGGCTGTATATATCTGCACCCCTCCCAGATCTACATTGTCCGATCAGAGAGAAATCCAATGCTTGTGAAGCTCTGCAGTCAAACTTCAGTAAACTAGACATTTGTGGCCACCTCCAATACTGGACACTTTTAGTCAACCCATACATTGACTGTCAAGTCACAAACGTTCAGATATTGCCCCACAGAATGAGTGGGACAAGGAGAAACTGGCTGTCTGAATCCTCTGATAACAACCCATATGGATAGGGCCAAGAAGACATAGTGGAAATTGTAATGCGACTTTGGAAAGGGGAGGGTGTGTTGGTTGGAACATCCATTTGCAGTGAAGTGTTGAAGTCAAGGGAAGCTTGCCTGTGCTGTTTTATACAGTATTATGTTCTATTTGGCTCCAAACATTTCTTTTGAAAGACATTGTGCAGCATTTTGTATCAGGTTCATCTCGAGGTCTTGATCTTCATTTACCATTTCATTTTCATAAACAAAAATTATTGGAAGGAGAAGAAAAGAAACAGTGCTCTCCAAATACATACATCATTAAATTCAGACCATGGAGATGAATGAAGTCAGGGCATTTGCCTTGTCAAGTGAATGCAAGAGTGTGGTGGTGGTCATTTGTGGAAGACAATCGGCAGGAACAAGGGGATACTTAATCCTCACCCTGCCCACCAATTCTTCCCTGCAAATGCCCTCCTCAGCCACGTTCCAAGAGTAGGAGTAAGCTCAGCAGGCAGAAAAACTGTATTGGGAATCATAATTTGCATAGAGTAATCCCATAGAAAAATGGGAAAAGTCCAGTATACTTTCTTCACCCTGCAAATTCTTCCCAACACAGGACACCCCAATTTGCCTCCACATTACCTTGGCAAACAGGTTTGGGAACACATTTGCCAAAGTAATACCGTATTGGTCTAAGACTCACTTTTTTCTCCTAATTTAAGTTTTTAAACTAGGGGTGCGTCTTATAATCAGGCTGTTGCAATTTAATGCCAGTGATTTAATTAATTTTTTTTAATAGCACCAAACTTTAAGGGTACGTCTTATAATCAGGTGTGTCTTATACTCGGGACAATACGGGGTATATAGCTCTGCCCTAGTGAAGTCACTACGACCATTTAAAATCTAGATAGAAGTATTTAGGTGTGTCTTACATTTAATAAATAGCTTAAAGCAGCATACATGAGGTCTTCCCAGTTTATCCATTCCTCACAATCATCCTATGAGGTAATTTAGTATGTGGCCCAAAGCCACATTGGTACATTGGCCTTCAAGGCTGAATGGGGATTTGAACTGGATCTCCTAATCAGGGGTAGTGGGTGCCTCCGGGCCACCTGAACCCCCCCCCAAATACTCCCACACGCATACACCCCCATGTGCGCACATATACATGGATGAGGGGTGACAGTGGACAGGTGAACAAGCAGGCGCGACCCTGGCCCCCTACCAACAGCGTAGTGTGCAGCCTCCCTGCTCTACACCGCTTCTCTTTGAAATGAACTGAAGTTGAGAACTCCTTTTACCTATCCCCTGCCCTGCTGAATTTATCCTCTGCTCCTGCTCATTGCAAACAGAAGCAGTACGGAACTGGGAGGCTGCACGCCACGCTGTTTGTAAGTAAAGGGTAGCGGGGCAAACTCCAGATTGCTTCTTCCTGCCTACTTGTTGCTTTATAAGCATCAAGTAGGTGAAGAAAGGTGATCTGGAGGCACGCCAGCTTTTTTTCGCCCTTCTTCTTCCAGCAGTGCTGGAAGGAGAAGAGGGCTGCTGCAGCTGTGATCCTCTTCTGGCTTATTGCCCAAAGGTTGAAAGAGGATCGGAGTGCCCAGTGAAGTGGCAGCTTGGAGAGGGCAGCAGACAGGTGGGCTGGGGGCTTGTCTGTTAGCTGCCCCTCCAAGGGTGCCGCTCCACGCAACCATTTCAGGTCACCTCATGGCAGTGGGTGCTGCCCCTGCTCCCAATACTAGCACTGGAGCCATTGCAGCTCACCGGCTCTCATGAGTGAGCGAATGAAATACTTTCTGCATGCGTCACTGGAATACATTGTACAAAGATGGGGCCTTTCAAAAGGGCACTGATAACAGAATTCCAGCTGGCTGGGACTGAAGATTGGGACTGAAGATTGCGCTCACCTGGAAAGGTGTTTTGCAACCTACAGAATTCCACACCCATGAACTAGAATGTAAGGAAGCCTCTTTTGCATTGCAGCAAATCCCCAGCTGCCTGAGGGGATCAACACTTTTTGAGATGTCACAACCACAGAATACACGTTGGCAGAATTAATATGCATATGCTGCATTGTCTCTTGGGTTTCACAAAGATCCAGTATGTGATGACATATTTTCATATGTGAAGAGCAAACAGAGGTGTAGCTAAGGTACTGAGTGTCTTTTGGGTTTTGTTTCTATTAATCATGTTAGCGTCATTCATTTCCACGTCATGAGATTGCTAGGATCGGAGTTCATTTCTGGAAATCTCAGAGAACCCACATCGACATTGGCAGAGCTTTGTGAACTGTCCAGTTTGCTTAAATACCACAGTTTGCAAAATGCCTACAATTTGCTGGGATGTCGTATTTTATACTGAGTGACAGCAAGGAAACAAATGAAACAATCTGTAAGTGTGGGGGTGGTCCAGCTTGCCCCCCTTCCCATTAGGCTTTCGTGATGAAAGCCAGTAAAGCGTTTTATTTCAAAGCTGAGGGGGAGTATGCTGTCCAACTAGAAATAAAAATTCAGAACTTGCCAACTTGGTGGAAATTGACTGTAGGCTGGGAAAGCTTTGAGCATTGTAAAAAAAGGCCTGCCATGAATGCAAAGGGCCGCCAGCTAGTGTGAACAAGAGGAACCTTGTTCTGGGTTTCGTACACCAGCGGCCCTCCAAATGTGTCAGGTTTTGTAGTAATGAGGCTGCATGTCGTGTCAGAGGGCTGCAAACTAGTACAGAATCATACGCTGCACCAAAAAGTGGATGGTACTAATTTGGTTCTGATCTAAGTGAGACTTTAGCATACCATATTAAAAAGGAAATGAAGTAAGAATCTCAGCTTCAAAGAGGAGACGCCCATTTCTCCCCACTATTTCAACAGATCAAAGACTGCAAGAGGCCCAAGGCCTAATAAGAGGAATGTAAAGATGATGTTGCAATAATCTGATGTCCATAGTTGGGTTGCCAACTTTTAATTTCAAAAATGCTGGTACTTAGGTGGGCCAAGAGGATGGGGCCCTGAAGGGAAGTGAGCTTGGGAACAATCCCCACAGCGAATACATCAGCATATTGCTTTGCTAACATCCACCCTACCTCTCTGGAGTTCACAAAAATCTGTGGGAGGAGGAGATCTATCACGTTTCACATGCAGGAACATAGTAATAAATAATATGCAGGAGCCCGGCTCAACAATATGATGCTCACGTGTGCCTGTGCAGGCTGCATAGGTTTAAGCAGACACACTTGGTGAAAATGATGCTATGATTGTTAGTCAAAAAATTCCAGCTTTACTCAAAACACTGGGCAGCCAGGCCATATTTCTGGCTACTACCCAAAACATTCTGGCAAATGGACCAGAAATGTGGGAGGGGGGACCTCAAACACCTATGTGGGTCATTTTGTTTTTCTGGTCAGTTGGCAATCCAAGTTTGCATGTACCGGTAGTTGGTGGCAGAGAGAATGTGGGGGAGAGAGGCTGGAACTGCCTCCTTCCTATGCCTTCTGATTTTGGAGTGTTTCTTGCAGTGTTGTCTCCCAAGCTCTGTGTACCAACACAACACCGCTGAAGCCTAATGATAAAAATAAACCAAATACAGCACTTTAATGTAGTGGCTTTATTTTGAGATAAATGCTTTCAAAATAAAACTAGTAGATTTCCCATTGGCCACATTCTGTAGTCTAATGATAAAAATTCAGGGTTGGTATGCCTGCTTCCCATGATGTTATAATCTTGTATAAGCAGCCCTCTGTTATTCTCAGACAGACTGTATCTGATAAATGTTCAGTGGGCAGCCATGAGAGGCAGGGCCTTTTCAGTGGTGGTGCCACAACTTTGGACTACTCTCCTGATGGAGTCTCATTGGGACCCCACCCTGCCTGGTTTTAGGTGGACGGTAAAGTAATGCCAAAAATCTTGTAATGATTTAGTGGGGGACTGGGTTGTTTTAATTGCTGCTGTTGGTTTGTTCTTAATGCTCCTATCATGAAGACCAGGGCCAGCCCAAGACATCCTGATGCCTGAGGTAGTGTACCAAATGCTGCCCATCTTATCTGGTAATGTGCTAGCCTCTGCTCCTCCCATTCGCTGGATTAAGAAAGAAAGGGGCCAGAGAAGCAGAAAAGGAAGTGTTGAGAAGAAGACAGTAGTGGGTAGAGCATCTCTGACCCCAGGGATGGGATGACCCTGATTAAGAGGGGTTTTAACTTGTACTGTTTTAATTATTTTTAATACTATAGTTTTTTGTGTTTTTTTTTTGTTTTTATGTTATTTGTAACATTGTATTTGTCTACTGTTAGTTACCTTGGAACTTTCTTGGGAAAAGTGGTATATAAAGCTCAATAATAAAAACATAGCAAGCAGAAGTTCTATCTTGAATAAATTAAGTTTAGTATACATAATCAGCACCTTGGGACTGCAGGGGATCCTCCTCCGTATCTTAAGACTTGTTATATAATATGAGCAAAACTGAGGAAAACAAAAACATCTATTGACGTTACATAATGCCAATCACTGAGTTGGCTGTTTTTCCTTCCAAGGCATAAGATATGTTATGGAATCCTAACATCATCACAGTGTTATATATATAATTAATCGGTGAGTCTCATCTTTCATAAATGGGCAGTCCCTACACTTGTGACTCTCACTAACAGCAATCAGACTCGTGGAAGATAAGACATGGTGTTTGAAAACAAATGTTCATAATTGTAACAAATGTAGAAGTTGCCTGTTGACTATTTGAAGCAGCCAGGCCTACAGCATTTTGATCTAAACACTATTGTCATCTATAACTGCGGACGTTTCACAGGAACATTAAAACAGTGGCACATTTGTAACATCCCTGTAATCTCATGCCAAGGATCATTGGCATAGGCTCCCTCCCCTATTTCGCATTGTTGAAGACTCTACTCTTGCCTGTTGTGTGCTGCATTCATTAACTCTGCAAAATCCCATAGCTTGAAATTTAAAAGCCAACCCAGTATTTGTTCTCTGACTAAAGATGTAATAGAAACACACAGTTGTTGTACAGTATTGCAACGAACATGAAAATGAGCGAACTCAGGAAGATAGTGGAGGACAGGAAGGCCTGGCGGGATATGGTTCATGGGATCACGAAGGGTCGGACACGACTTAACGACTGAACAACAACAATACAGTATTATCAAAATATACCTCATTAGAAAGGGTAGTCCCTGCATGGCCTCTTAGTGCTCATGTGCATGGATTTACGTACATGTGTTCAGGAAACAAGATAACCCACCCCCTGCCCCAGGATTTAACTGCTAGAGACCAGGCGAGGGGACTAAGGAACCCAGAACAATTATCATTCTAGAAATTCGTACTAAGGGTTTAGTGAGGTAGTATTTTCAAAAGGCAAAAATAAGGAAAACCGTAAGGATGGTCTCTGGTAAATAGGCAGAGATGGAGCATATGTAGCTGTTCGTTGGCTGTATTCAGAAAAGAAAGATTCCCACAGCAGAAAGCACTGAACAGGGATGCATCAACCCTAGATTTTTGTACTAGTGTATCTACCCGCTTAGCATGTCGTAATTTCTAACATTATGCTGACACAGCAGTCCATTTGTCCTGGCCTAAGCACTTACAGGATGTACCAGACTGCAAATCTTCAATTACTATTAGTCGTTTATTACTATTTTACATTTTACTGTGAAACAGTTTACACTGGATAATGCACAGAATATATTCTGACATATCTAAATTGATTTTTTTTTTAAAAAAAAAAAAACAAGCTTTAGGAAAGCTCATGTTTCATTCTGAAAAACCGAATTACATGGTAATACTTTATCTCTACACGTGCTCTGTCATTTGCAAAAGGCCACTTCACACACTGGGGAACAGCCAAAATGGATGAGGAATTCTTAAGTAATACCACTGGCTGTTATTATGGGAACTTGTTATAAATTGATTGTTAAATCTTTAGTTATTTTATAGCCTTTCTGTTTTATGGTTTTTGAAAGTAGCTCTGACCTTCAGCTGTGTCCTTTTATTGTATGCCAGTGTACTAGAATTGTGTTCATTCCAGGCCTGCACAACTTATGACCCATGTTCAATCATCCACCCAACAAACCTAGCCCATCAGCCATGTATTTTAGCCTACCTAGTGCTTGATAAGCCCCCTGGTTTTGCAATCCCAAGCAGATAGCAAAAACTGGAGGTTTATCAAATCTCTCATAGGCCGCTATGCATGGTTGGTAGGCTGCATTCAGCTTTGTAAGACTGATTCATTCTCAGGAAAACATGCATTTCCCATATATACCGGTACCATGGGGCACCAAGGTCCATTGCAGTCCCTGTACTTTGCGCCAGCAGCTCACACATATTTTACTACACCCTCCTTGAAATACAGATTTTACAGATTCATGCTCAGAATGAACCTTGACATTACTTGAGTTTTTATGGCAGTTTGCACCTTTGAGATTTGCCTCAGGTAGAGCTAATCATTTGCCTGACATAGCGAAGCATAGTTGCAACCAAAAACAAAACCTGGGGAGGCTTAGCTGGCCCTTAGAAAACACATATTTTCCTTGACCACCCTGCTGTGGCTTTCCAAACCTGTTTCTAGACTATCCTTGGTAGAGGAATATTCTAGGTTGATTGGTTTTATGGGGTTGAGGTGGACAACATCTTTGAAAGCTTTTTTAAAAAGCCTTTAACCATAAAGACATTGAAACCTTCTTCAGAGCATATTTAAGGTGCATGATGTTTCCAGGGTTATAAATAGTTTTTCCTGCCCTCAGTAGCCCTGCTTTATAAACTGTGGATTCATGAAGTTTTATTTATTGTCCCAGCAGACGTACACAATTTCTTTTTGGATTGTACCCCAGAAAATTCAAGCAGAAAACAGTTGCATCTGAATTACAGGATTTTTCATAAGCTCTTTTGCTTACTTTGTCAAGAACACGGTTTGCCATACTGAAGCTCCATGAGCTACATTTTTTTTCAAAACGATAAGCTCACATGTGGATGACCCCTCCTACTATAGTTTTCCTGATCACCTCAGGACACGAAGCTGCCGTGCTCACAGAAACCACAGTGGGACTGTAATCCATGGTGCACCAGTTCATGCAGTGCAGTTCCACACATGATCCCTATACACAAGGGGACTCAAAATCGTTTGCATGGAGGCCATCCACATTAGCGAACCAACCTATCAGCAGAAGAGCCAGGATGCATAGTGTAACTGCCATGGTGCATCTCTGCGCCAAAAATCATTGAAGGACCCAGATGCATCTGATTCTGTAGTGGAATTATCCATCTCCAACTGAGGCTGATTTGAAGGTGATTCAGAACGGTGAGTTGCGTAGAGATGCAGCCTGTAGCTCTTCTGTGGGTGGGTACTTTGTGCTCACAAGATCCTTTCATTATATCTTATGAGACACTCACTGCAGTTCTTTCAAAGTGTGCAATTTGGAAGTTAGTGTGATATGGAGATACGAATGGAAACTAAATTTGTCTGTGGCTGCTCTTACAAAAAAAATTTTAGAACAAAGAGTAGCTTGCTTTTAAAACATTTAAGTGAAACAGTCAACTATGTTTTACTTAACAGATTCTGCACGTGTCTTGACTAATTTATTTATTTATTTTCACATTTTTATACCACCCTTCCTCCAAGGAGCTCAGGGTGATGTACATGGTTGCTCCTCTCCTTGTGTCCTCAAAACAACCCTGTGAAGTAGGTGAGGCTGAGAGATGGTGACTAGCCCAAGTTCACCCAGGAAGCTTAATGGCTGAGTGAGTGGGGATTTGAACCTGGATCTTCCAGATCTACCGTATTTCTTCGAGTCTAAGGCGCCATCGATTCTAAGGCGCATCTTAATTTCAGGAACACCAGCAGAAAAAAAACAAAAACCATCGATTGCAAGACGCACCTCCTTCCTTCAATTTGTCTGCTCTTTCCCCAGCTTGCCTGCCGCTCCATTTCGCCGATCTGATTTTTACCACGCCATTTTGCCCCCTCTGGGGCAAAAGTGGCATGGTAAATTTGGATCCTCATTGGAAAGATCCTCATCAGCTGCAGCACCGCTGAGCAGAGGGGCAAAAGTGGCGCGGTAAACTTGGACCCTCATTGGCACATCCACTTGGCAATCGCCTTCATTTGTCAGCTGGGGTGCGGGGCAGGCAGACAACTCTCCTCGGTACGCCCTGCACGCCTTTGCTGACAAGTACTAAGGACTGGAGGCTGCAAAGGCTGGCGAGAGCTGGCAGCAGCTGGTGGAAGGCGGAGGGGGGACTGGGGGCATGCACACTCGCGGGGTGGAGAGCCAGGGCGCTTTCCAGGCTGGGCGCAAGTCGGTAGGAGCGGTGGCGGCAGCAGAAGTAGCATCCCTCCCCCTTTAGGAAGAGGTTCCTAGTCCTAGGGAGAGTTCGTTGCTGAAGCGCCTGCCTCGCATTCCAGCTGACGATCGGAAAGGCAGTGCAGGCTTTGATCATCTTTGCAGGAAAGGCATGCAGGCTTTAATCGTCAATAGGAGCGCGGAGCAGACACTTCAAGCAGAGGAACTCTCCCCAGCACGCCCTGCCAGCCCTCGCTGACAAGTGTGATCTTCTCTGATTCGTCAGCTGCAGCAGGGGGCATGCTGGGGCTGGGGCGAGCTCTCAAGTTCAGGAAGAGAGCGGATTGGGCTAGCAGCCATGGGAGAGTGCCGCTGAACAGAGGGGTTAAAATGGCGAGGTAAAATGCAGAGAAAAAACCCACAAAAAAAGGAGGCCATGGATTCTAAGACGCACCCCATTTTTAGAGATGCTTATCTGGGAAAAAGGTGCGTCTTAGAATAGAAGAAATACGGTAAATCCAACTCCCAAACCACTACAACATCCTAGTTCTCATTACCAATAAGAAAGTAGCAACACCTTTTCAGTATCTTAGGATCTTTGTTAAAACAAAGCAACAAATCTATCTTTTGAAGAACAGATCCCTTATAACTTTAAGAAGTCAGCAAGATCTTTTTCTCCTCCACCCTGCATCAGATAGTGGGCTAGAGCCCCAACTTGACCAGTCCCACAAAGGTGTGAGTTATACGGGGGCTTGATTAACCTGCACTCTAAAACTGCAGATGGTGAAATCTAGCCACAATGTGTCCCCTTCTTAGATTATACTTGTCAATATTAAATGAATTGTCCTGTAAACTGGTTTAAGTTTAAGTAAGTTGTACCAAGGTGCAGCCTTTGTTCTGAGAGATTTAAAAAAATCTGTCTATTCAAATACATCCTAGGTTCTCAGCTTACATTTTTTATTTTTTATTTTTGGCAAATTCAAAGTCACTTGGAAGGAAGTAGCTCTCTGAATAGCCAAATTTCTGGAGTATATATACTGTATTAGATTTTGATAGCTTTAGCCTGCTGCAGGCTAAATAACATTTGTTCCAGATAACACATTTTTGCCAGATGATACTCTGGCACGCTCATAGATTCTAACCAAGTTTTACAAGTTTTCACCAATAAGTTGGTGCCAGTAGAAGTTTGGGGAGGGGGGGGATAGTAGCCGGTTTGGGAGGACCTAGTCAAGATGATGGGGGAATGCAGAGTTAAAGCCATCCAGCTATGCCCACTGCAGTCCCAATGTGTCCAGCTGCAATTCACTAAAGAAAAACTACCAAATCCCTCATTGCCAATAACACTTTAAACATTACATGTAGTTTGGCCCTTCAAGATTAGGTGCTTGCCACTACTAGGACTAATTACTGAAGGATGATTTGACTGGTGAGTGGCATGACCTGATATAAAGGAACACAGAACTAAGAACATAAGAAGAGCCCTGCTGGCTGGATCAGGCCAAAGGCCCATCTAGTCCAGCTTCCTGTATCTCACAGTGGCCCCACCAGATGCCTCAGGGAGCACACAAGACAACAAGATACCTATATCATGTTGCACCTTTAAAGGCTATAATGGAGAGAATATTTGCAAATGCAGCTTCTCATGTTTGGGTGGTCAAGTACTGGTACCTATAGAAATTTTCTCTTCAGCATGGCCCTTTCTTGGTGTGTAAAATGAAGAATGGTTAAGTATATTATAGGATGCGACTGGCTCCTTTAGATCTAGGACAGGGTTTCTGAACCGGTGGTACTCTTACCACCAGTGGTACTTTGGCCGACTGCTGGTGGTACTCAGACCGCCAGACCATCGGAACTGAACCTCGCTCTGACGTGGCACTTTTGGTGCCACGTTTTCACTTCCAAGAAGCTTCTGCCTTTGGCTGAGCCTCTCGAGAATGCTAAGAAGGGCCCTCCCAGCCGCCCAGAGCCTCCTACCTGCGTTTTCTGGCCTAAGAAAACCTGAAAATCTAGAAGTTACTGGTGATGTCATTGCCAGTTACTTCTGGTGGTACACAGCAGGAAACTGGCTCTGGAGGTGGTACTCGGCCGGGATGGGGTTGAGAACCGCTGATCTAGGATGTCTTTGTCTCTTCTAAAAATAGGGTGTAGAGTTACTAACTAATGAGCTGATGTCCATTCTAGATTCTGGATCAGGAAAATAAGTGTAAGAGCCAAATGGGGTAGTATGACTGGGCTGTTGGTTCTTTAAACTGCTTTAAATGCAAGACAATCTCGCCACATGTAATTTTAGAGAACCTTATATGAAAGGCAATCAATGTGCACGTTAAAGGCAAAGAGTTATGACAAAAAGGTTGGATCAGTAACCAGTGCCGGCCTTCCCTACATCAACAGTTGAGGAGGTTAATATCATTTCCTCCTGGAGTAAATTACAGACACCCGGGTGCAGAAATCTCTTGTTTCCTGAGGAAAGATGTGGTCTATACTGAAACAATAAAATGATACTAAGTGTAAGCACATGGCTCTGAATCTGTCTTGGACAATGAGCTATAGCAGTGAAGGCTGGTGGTTTTGGTTTCCTCTTTCATTGTTTAGACCCTTATAACATTGTTTAGCACTAATAGCTAAAATGAAGAAAGAATAGAGAGTTGGTATATTTTTATAACAATCCTGTTTCTTGTTGGCTTGGAAGAGATCGGTTCCAAAACTAGACCCAAACAAGGGATAATCAGACTTACGGACAGTTTGAAGAGGAATCTTAATATGCGTCGGAGAGATTGCCTGCTGGTTTGTTGCCATTCAGCTCAAATATTCTGTTTTCATCAAGAAATCTGACGTCCTACATCAGGTGACCTGTTCTGAAAAGGATAACTACATTGGCAGCCCAATCCTACCTAACTTTCTGCCCAGTGATCCATCAAGGCCGGTGCAGGCAATACTAGATCCTGAGCAAAAGTGGGGACTGGGAGGTCACATCAGGGGATGGGAACTTTTGTTCCCTTACCCCAAGTAAATCCCCAGCCCCCCATGATGGGTCTCCTTGGATCTGCGGCAGCTTTTGCTTGCGTAAATCCGGGAGCCCTGTGTAAGGAAAAATGGCCCGGGAAGGGGTATAGGATTCGGTGTGCATCGCTGCTGCCAATCTCACCCCCACCCTGGTCTGATTCCCCCGCCCTCACCTGCCCATAGTATCGGGCTGTAAGAGCTTGTCCTGGGCTCTGTTGTTGCAGTGGCAGGACTGCTTAGGCTAATATGCTGGGTTCCTAGAACAAGCTCAAGGGTTCCAGCTGTACCCAATTCCACTTGCCACAGTCCCACATAGGTAGAAAGCTAACATCCTTCCCAGAAAATCTTCTTGACATTCTGTAGGCAAAAGGACACAGTAGGCAAATGTAGGACTGATAAAGATTAAAGTACAGATAGACTTAGTTACAATGACTTTAATAGAAGACTATCATAATTTCACATATATTATGAGTCAGTGATAAAATGAAATAGAACTATATCTAGTTTTGTTTTTAATGGTGGATGATATGCATTCCACACTGCAGGTCTTCCACTTCAAAGTGCTGCCCATATATTGCAAATATTAGTTTTTTGCTTGCAACTTACAGGTAGAATGATCTCAGAGCTCTTCAGAGACTCCAGTTAATTATCCACTGCAGAAAAAAAAAACTAATTTAACATTCCAGTAAGAAAACACTGGCATCAACTTCAAATGGGAATTGAATTATATAAAGATTGCACGCACAGCAACAGCAGATTGCATGCAAATGCAACATCAATCAATTGCTTCACAAATCACTTCATCTCTTGAGTGGTAGTGCTGACCAGCCATTTTTCCCTAAATGTTCCTTTTCTTATACTGCAATCCTATGTGTGTCTACTCAGAAGTAAGTTCCACTGAGTTCAGTAGGACTCCCACACCGCAATCCTGTGTAACTCTTGCACTGGTGTAATGGTAGATCCACCGGTGTAAGTGATTTATGCCAGTGTAACTTGCTGTACGCCGACGGACACAGGATGGACACTGGTATAACCCCCCTCGGACGCCGCACATGCGCAGTTTGGATGCATGACAGACGCTGCTGCAACTCCACTGGCGCAGGGGGCATTCTGGGGACATTCGGATGCCCCCTGCACTGGCAGAGGTGTGCTGGTGTCCATTCCACATCTGAACTGCATGTGCATGGCGTTCGAGGAGGGTTACACCGTCCAGCGTCAGCATACAGCAAGTTACACAGCGCAGGATTGCGCTGCCAGGTAAGTATGTATAAGATTGCAGTCTTAGGGCCCAATCATATCCTTTCCCTCTCCTGCCGATGCAGCCGTGCTGCTGGGCCACACGCTGTATTCGGGGGGGGGGGGGAATCCCCGAAATCACTGGTGCAATCCAAGTGGACCCAGGGAGGCGGACTGAAGCCCAGAAGGGGGATAGGATATCAGCGGTGCCACTGCTACTGAAACCACCCCTTTCCCCAGCCCTCATTCTGCCATCTCATTCCGCTCCATCTCCTCCCCATTCTGCTCCCTTCCCACCTCCCCTCCACCCCACCACGCTGACTTACCAGCACTAGGGGCCAATGGAGGGTCCACTGGTGGGCTGCCGCCACCGCTCACCCCCAATGGCATGTTGCATTTGCAACCACCGTAAAGCAACTTACACCATTGGAATGCTAGTTCCAGTGGTGTTAAGTGGAGCATTGGATTGGGGTGCCCATCTTTATTAACTAGCTTGGACACATTAGAAATTGATTTTGGTTTCCAGCATAATTCTTGGAAAAATTTGTCTTGCTAATTTAAAATGATCAGGCTAGATCTGAATTAAGTCTGCCTCACTGGAAATTTAGCCTTTAATGCTAAAATTAGTCAAATGGCTTTTCAGAACAGCTTAGGAGCTATATACATTATGTTGTTTTGAGGTTTCATAATTTTCCAATACAGTATGCAGTTTGATCCTAAACCCTATTCCATGAGTGAAACACCCCTTGTAGTTCTCTGGATCCATGCTGTTACTGGATATGCGTTCAGACATGTGTGACATGCACATGAGGGACTCAAAACATGTGAGCATGGTCCTTTGTGCAACTGGCTCATGCCACCCTTGGTGGAACTTAGAAGAATTGCACAAAATTGAAAGAGTATATAGGTGAAACACAGTCTATATACTGTATTGTGGGGACAGGTTTAGGATGTGAGGAAGGGGAAATCAAAAATAGCTTGCAAACGAGTGATATAAAAGGACCGATGTCAGTGCGCACAGCCTTAATTGCCATGTAGAATACAAGTGCAGGGGAAACTTAACTTCCCAGAAAAGAGGGAGCATAGAAATAATGAGGGAAACCATTTATTGATTTTTTAAGAGAGAAGAACGATGTGATGATATGCGAATTTAATGAATAGAATGTGAGTGATATTTTGACTTAGTTGGATATTATATGTAGAAAATAGTGAATAGTATGCTAGTAGGATGTATTGCTTCGCGCTTGCTATAACCTTATGAAATATGTATTGTTTTTATGTTTTAATATATTAATAAAATATAAATATATGTTAAAAAAGGAAATAATGAGGGAAAGATGTTATCATCTAGCAAAATGAGGAAAGTTACTCCTTTTTTAACATATTTATATTTTATTAATATATTAAAACATAAAAACAATACATATTTCGTAAGGTTATAGCAAGCGCGAAGCAATATCAGTTTGGAGTTCCCTTGGCCAAGGGGCTACAGAAGGGAGTTGCAAGTGAAGTTGCAAGTGTTTCAAGGGAGTTGCAAGTGAAAGTACTGGGTGAAAGGAGGGAAAGGGAGAAAGAAACTGTGGGGTCTCAGCCACCTGTGTGGTGCAGCTGAGGCCAGGATTCACTTTAGCCTGGAACAGTAGCTACAGAACAGCAAGCCCTTCAGTAAAGCACTTTGCTCACTTGCCGTGATGCACCAATCCTCCAAGAAGAATCAAGTGGAAGAGGCAATTCTCCTTGTTCTTTGGAGCCCTTTCTGAATTGGTTAAGGAGAACCGTATGTTAGGAGGCCTAGGACTAATCTCCAGGCGTCTGCCTTAACTGGTGAAAAATAGACTAAGGAAGAGTTCTAGACACACGCATGCACACAGAGAACGAAAGAGGAGAGGAAAGAAACACTAAGCATCAGTGACACCACTACCACCACCCCGGACACACACACCCTGCGATTTTGGGGGACGCCCGACGGGCCACTGCCCCAGGCACCCCCTTAATCATTGCAGCCGGCTCGGGGACATCTTTCCCGGCCAACGCGCCAGGGCCTTCTGAGGAAGGCCCACTGCGCCGAACGTTATTTATAACGTTTTTTGTGCATGCGCAGACCGTCCCTGAGAGAAAAGAACTCCCTCAGGAATGGTCTGTGCATGCGCAAAAAACGTTATAAATAACTTTTTTTGTAGATTTTCACGACGCGACCATATCCTTGAATTAAAAATCCGCGTGTTGCCGGGGAACTCCGTCGTTATAGATATAAACATTTATTTCAAAAATAAATTTGACAGATGTTAAAACATACTTTTGACGTTTCGCACACGTAACATTCGTGGCATCAATCCTGATTTCTGATGATGCCACGAGTGTTACGTGTGCGAAACGTCAAAAGTATGTTTTAACATCTGTGAAATTTTTTTTTAAATAAATTTTTATATCTATAACGACGGAGTTTCCCGGCAACATGCGGATTTTTAATTCAAGGTTATAAATAACGTTCGGTGCAGTGGGCCTTCCTCAGAAGGCCCTGGCGCGTCGGCCGGGGAAGATGTCTCCGGAGCCGGCTCCCAGCCTCGGAAGGCCCCTCTGAGGCCGGGAGCCGGCTCCGGGGACGTCGGAGGCGACGCGTGCAGGGGAGGTGACGCGCGTCACGAGCATGCACGCGTCACCCCAATGTGCGCGTCAACTCCAGCGGCCCGCTATAGTCGCTTCGCTATATCGACGCCAGTGCTAAGCATGTGGCCGATTTGACAGGGGGCACAGAAAATTGCTGTGCCAGTGACAGCTGAGGTGGTTTTGCTGATGTGAGGCAGGCAGGAGCTATGGAGCTAGGTCGCCAAGACACAGCAAGTTCCTGTTTTAGGAGAATATATAGTCTAACAAAGGCAGAAGGGCAAGAAGACTTCAATAGGTGAACCCAGCAGGCTCTAAGTAGTAGCCTGGCCGGATTTGGGAGAGGGAAGTGAGACAAGGGATCCAGGGGTGCTTTCCCTGGGGAAGGGATACAAGTAGCATTTGAGGGCAGCTTGTCTGGTTCTGAGGGGGGGAGGCACAGCGAAAAAGAGAAAAGAATAGGAGCAGAGAGGGAGGGGGCTACCTGTTTTGGATGCCTGGTAGCACAGGGGTTCTTCTTGGGTTGCTGAATGGGATTCAGGAGTGCACACTTTGGACGTGTAGGGCCAGACCTTTGATAGGATTTTTAAACATAAACTAATAGAGTCAATTGTGGGATGAGTTCATCCTGAACCATCCTTTTTCCAGAGATGGGTCTTGGCGGATTTCCTGTTGCTCATCCCTGGTGGAGATGGCCATTTCCTGTTGTGCATGCCGGGGGCAGGGCGTAACCAGGTACTTCTTAAGTGCTCAGGAGCCCTGTATCTCCATTTGCTCCGACTGGATTTGAATGAATGAAATTGGTGAAGGGAAGCCAGGGCCAGACGCACTCCTTTTGTGACCACAAATGGTTCTGTTTGTCTCAGGCCAGGAAGTTCCCAGAACTATGGCAATGTTTGTAGGTCTGAATAGGATGGTAGGGCAAGGTGTGGCTGCTCATGGTATCTTACAAGGAAGCTAAGCCAAGCCAAGGGAAGGAGGGTTTGCTCTAATGAATCAAAGTTTGTCTTTTTCCCAAAGGTCTGTGGGCCAGACGGGCTCCTGGCATCAGCCTTATTAAAACCAGCACAAGAGTGGCCTGGGTGCATCCAGGACTGTGCATACATGTACACATACGTGTTGGGGCAACAGTGCCTAACATTATTATTAAAAGCTTATGTTACAAGTCTGTTGCATTTACTCCCTAGTAAGTACGTGTAGGACTGTATCCTTAGAAGCAATCAGCAATTTTTGTTAGGGCATCTTCCATCTACAAAGAATCATACAATGTTAAAGTTGGAGGGCACATAAAGTCTCTTGCTCTTGCTCTGTACATCTATAATTTTTTTAAAAGAACAGAACTGAGATTTTGAGTTGGAACTAAATAACTAGGCTGAATATGGAAATGGAAAAAAATTCATACTGGAAAGAGCAGATGACCAGATACAAATGTGCTGCCTTCTCAAAAAGGTACAAACTATGGAAAATACCTTTTTGAAATGGTATGAAATACATTTCACCCTTTTTGGGGTGAAATACACTCACACCCAAATAAATGAATTATCCTGCAGTACAGACACACATGCCTCAATATTCAAAGCTCCTGTGCACACTTGGGACTCATGCATGCAAGCTGCCCTGTTAATTTCAGTGCAGCAAATAGTCCCACTCATGCAAAGCATTCATTGCAATGAAAGGGGCAGGGCATCCCTTGTGGGGTACTAGAAGCAATTTGCTGGACTAGTGCAAATTGTGAAAAATGTGAAAATAAAATATCCCTGCATGGTGGAGAGGATATACAGGTGGGCCCCCATATCCGCTGGGGATATGTTCCAGGCCCCTCCATGGATACTTGAAACTGTAGATAAGAGCGAACACCCCCTCCATGGTTTCCTGAGGGGCCCTCCACCCTGCCTCCCCTGCAGGCAGGCATGCTTCCCCCCCCCCGCTCTTATTTTTCTTTCAGCAAGCTTTGTTTCTTCCTTAAAACAAACAGAGAAGCAGCCTCCATTGCAGGCAAGTAGAATGAGACTCAGTCCTAGAGAGGCTCTGCAAGGTTTCTGTTAACCTTGCAGAGCTTCTCTAGCACTTAGTCTCGTTCTACTTGCTTGTAATAAGCAGCCAGAGGCTGCTTCTCCTGTTTCTTTAAGGAAGAAACGAAGCTTACTGGGGAAAAAGTAAAAGCCTGGGGGTTCCCCACGATCCGTGGATAACTTAAACCGTGGATAGCGAATCAGTGGATATGGGGGCCCACCTGTACTTCTGTTGGGTGTTGAAAGTAGAAAGCCAGGCTTTAGTTTTAAGATTGTTGGGTTGCGTGGTTTTTGTTTCTTTTTTCTTGCTTCACTGTCTCTGCTGACTGTCAGTTTAAAAGATAGACCATACCATGCTCCCTCTTCCCAACCCGTCTAAAGATATCAGTTTGGAGTTCCCATAAATCACTGAAGGAATTACTGTGGCTGAAAATGCTATGCTCTGCGTCGTATTATTTATGTATACTTTGCATTGCAAAGGTTTAGCTGTATTTAAACCTCATATGCACAAAGGGAGGGCAATGGATGGGAGGGGGCATTAATTTTTAATCCCATGATTTATAGGGTTTAAGCCATGATGCAGTGATGAATGTTTGGAGCTGATACTATGAACATTCTGTCTTACCCACTTTTGTCCTCCTACCTTTTCCTCCTCCTGGGTAACCAGTAAAGACATTAAGAATAAAACAAAACCTTGACCAGGTGTGGTAGAAAAATGGCAAGTGGGAAGGTTTTGCTGTGGAATACTGTGTATGATCTCCCAGAAATGGGCCATGGCTGGCTTCTCCTAAAATCTAGCAGCTTAATTGTATCAAGAGTGTTGGTCTCTGTGGGAGGTGCTATTTCATATAAGCTATGAAAGTTGTTATTATAAGCTATGGAAAAAGACAGATAAGAAATGGTTTTGTTTTCTGAATTTGTCATTCAGTTTTTCAGCTGCAAAAGTGCAATTTGGTCATATTTTCATGAAACACGTATGCTTGGTCTTGTTTTCTTTTTTTTTTTTGAACAAATGTTTGTGAGCTGAACTCACTAGTCCTCCAAGCCCCCACTAATTATGATGCTGGATCAGCAGTAGGCTGAGATGTGCCACCATGATGGGCCACCCAGTGATCCGTCCTCTTAGGAAGAGGTAGAATTTGTGGTCAGTGGCAACGAACAGGGGGAGTGGGGCAGGCAGTGGCGTTCTTTAATGGGGGGAGCTGGTGTGCTCCACCCTATGCGCCAAGTGGGTGCAGGGGCGCGGGAGCCGGGCTCGGGGCTGCGCAGAGCGGCGCGGCACCGGAGCCCGGCTGGCGCCCCCCCCCGAAGCAGTGCACCCACTCGGCGCGTCCCTGGCCTCCGGAGGCTCCGCTCCGAGGAGGGCAGCCCGTTTGCCCTCAGAAAGGTTCTGCGCATGCGCAAAACCCATATACAAGCCGGCGACGCGTTCGGACTTCTCATAAAGCCCTTGACCGCCGAACTTGGCGGTCGCTTTGAGGAGGGCTTGTCCCCGGCCTCGGAGCGGAACCTCCGGAAGCCGGGGACGCACCAAGTGGGCACTCAGCCCCGAGCCCGGCTGCTTGGGGGGGTGCTCCAACCCCCGCCCACCCGGGCACCAGGAGGGCTGGGAACGCCACTGGGGGCAGGGGCAGTGGTACCAGCTTATACATTGAGCTGGAACTGGGGAGACAGGGGTGGCAGAAGCTTGTGGAACAGGAAGAGCTGACCAGTTGATGGACCTTGAAGAAGAGCAGTGATGTAGACTTGAGTCTATT
The DNA here is from genome assembly GCA_026170595.1 of Plestiodon gilberti rubricaudatus. Classification (NCBI taxonomy): domain Eukaryota; kingdom Metazoa; phylum Chordata; class Lepidosauria; order Squamata; family Scincidae; genus Plestiodon; species Plestiodon gilberti. The sequence continues at coordinate 245,616,763 of JANXHW010000001.1, read as the reverse complement.
GACTCAGACTTGAGTCGGACTCAAGTCGTATCAGTGACTTGACTCGGCAATTGTAAAAAACTCCAAAGACTCGATTCGAGACTTGGAACCTTTTACAACAAATTGAATTTTATTCAGGTTTAAACTTGTTTTCCCCATTAAATAGATGTTGACTGTTGTTCAGTCGTTAAGTCGTGTCCGACCCTTCGTGATCCCATGAACCATATCCCGCCAGGCCTTCCTATCCTCCACTATCTTCCTGAGTTCACTCATTTTCATGTTCGTTGCATCGGTGATGCTGTCTAACCATCTCATCCTTTGCCTTCCCCTTCTCCTTTTGCCTTCAATTTTTCCCAGCATCAGAGTCTTCTCCAGAGAGTCCTCTCTTCGCATTAGGTGGCCAGAATATTTGAGTTTCAGCCTTAGTACCTGTCCTTCCAGGGAGCAGTCAGGGCTGATTTCATCTAGGATTGACTGATTAAATAGATAGGGACTCTCAAATCGCAACCAAATACTTGGGACTTGGGGGAAAGACTTAGGACTTAACTTGAGACTTGGACCCAGAGACTTGGGACTTGACTCGAGACTTGGAGTCAGAGACTTGATCCACATCCCTGGGGAAGGGACTGAGGCCACCAAAATGGAGACAAGATAAGCAGCAGCTCAGTGTATGGGACGAGGACAAGGGAAAGGAAGGTGCAAGCTGGAGCAAAGGAACTTCACCAGACCCAAGCATTGAACTGCAGCACTGACTCTCTGGCTTTTCCTACTTCCTGGGAGGTAAGACACACATCCACCTATGAAGAAGCCACAGGGACTTTTAGAAATCCAGCTGATTAAATCAGACTGGAGAAGTGGGTGGAAGGTACAATCTGAGAAAGATTGGGTAGTAGAAAATATTGTTGCCTTACCTTGTACCTCCCATCAGGAAATCTGAAGGTTCAGTGTAGATCTCCAGGTTGCAACCTTATTAGCCCTAATTTTCATGCAGTGGTCACATATGTTAGATTACTCTGTGATGCACACCTGGGCATAAAAAGAGATCAAGGTTGCATGGATGTGGTTTAGTTTCCATTTTTTTTAACAGCGCAATCCTGACTAACTTTAGAGCAACGGAGTGCATGAACTGCCACTCTAAAGTGGCGCAAACGTGCTATAAAGCATGTTTGCGATGACTCATAAGTAAGGGCCCCTTGTGCAGAGGCCGGTGGCCCTCAATCCACCACCCTCTGGACCCTTTGCCCCCTGCCAACGGTACTTCCAGCACCGGTGGGTGCAGGGGCAGGGTGGTCCGGGGCAGCTAGGGGTGTGGCCATTGGCCAGCCCAGGCTGGGAGAAGGTGGGGATATCAGCGGCGCAGTCCGCCAATATCCTGAGCCCTTTTCCAGCCCGCGCTGGCCTTACCCCCCACCCCACCCCAGATGTACGCCAGCGTACATCTGAGGAGGCCCATTGCAGCCCATGCGGCTTACACTGGGGCAAGGGGACGGACAAACGTCCCCTTCCTCCGAGTAGAGCCCAGGCCGCGCCATAGAATACAGCAATGGGCCATAGGATACAGCGGCCAGCCCTTTAGGCCAGCCATGTATAGTTAGGCAGGATTGTGCTGTATGTCTTCTATTTATATAATCTGTGGCATTCTGATAGAAACCCTAACCTTAAAACTTCTCTCCTAATTAGGTTTATAAGTTGCACCTGGGTCTGTAGCGGAGGAAAAATGCTATGTTATGATGTGGAGGCCCCCTTGATAAGGATTTAATGGTTTGTGTTACTTATGGGGATAGCGCTTTATCATCATGTGTTTATTGATACTGTGCTGTTGTGTTAAATGTTGAGAGTTCTAAAACAAACCAGAATGTTTGGAATTTTACAGCTATCCCCAGTTTCTTCAACTTTTATCTATATTCTTTATTTTTATAATGCTCATATAATACCGTACCATCCTGTAATACTTTTTTCAACAACTGATAAACTTACCAAACACTCAAGAATACTGAAGGAAAAGACCTGGATGCAAAGCAAAGGAAAAGACCTGGATGGAAGCTGGCATAGCCCATCACACAGAAATTCACTTTGCATATGGCAGCAATGTGCTATGGAAGGGCCAGATTGCTGCACCTAATGAACTTTATCTTACTATAATAACTCCTAATAGATTACCATTCCACTGCCTGGTATGTGTCGAGATCAGATGTACTCATATGGTTATTTCTATCCCAGCTTTCTTAGATGTAGAATTGGCAACCCTACAATGAAGTGCAAGACAGAGTAGTCATTTCTTTTAATTAAACTGCCTCTTTGAGAGCCATCATCTCATAGCCAAATCCTAACTAAATACCCCTGCCGATGCAGCTGCACCAATGGAAGATGCCGTGCATCCTGCGGGGTGGTGGTGGTCCTGGTCCTGCTGGAGACCTCCTCAAGGTATCTTTTGTTCCCTTACTTTGGGGAAAGCCTCCACTGCCCCCCAATGGGCCCCCTTGGATCTGCACCAGCCATTTAGCTGGCGCAGGACCGAGGAGAGTAATGGAGAGGGAACAGGTGAAGGTACGGGGGTAGGATTCTGGCGCATGCCAGTGTCACCGGGACCCTTCCCCCATTCCGCCTCCCACCCGCCCCACTCCCCACCCATAAACTCTTCTGTTCTTCCCCCTCCTGGCCATTTTCTGCCCCCCACCCATTGCCCGCCTCCCACGACAGCTTACCTGCCTCAGTGCAGGTTGCCCTCTGCAACGTGCCGGGGCCGCCACCATCGCCATTTACAGTGGCATCCCTGAAATGGCCGCCTATGTCACACTTTTTGCAATGTTGTAAAGGCATGTATGCTATCATACATGCCGTTATGACATCATAAAGCCCTGTTAGGATTGGGCCCCAGTGTTGGAAATGTCACATGCTGACATTTAGCATCGGCATGGTGCTGAAGACACATGATGTAGCAATGATTGATTAAGCTAAGAGAGCTGGGGCTGGTCAATGCCTGGATGGATGACTACCTCATAAGAACATAAGAACATAAGAAGAGCCCTGCTGGATCAGGCCAAAAGCCCAGCTTCCTGTGTCACAGCTTCCTGTGTCCAGCTTCCTGTGTCACACAGTGGCCCCACCAGATGCCTCAGGGAGCACACAAGACAACAAGATACCTGTGTCCAGTCGCCACTCCCTTGCACCTGGCACAGAGAAAACCCACTTCTAAAACCAGGAGGTTGCTTATGGCTTGTAACCTGTGATGGTCTTTTCCTCCATGAATTTGTCCAAACCCCTTTTAAAGGCATCTAGGCCAGGTGCCATCACCACATCCTGTGGCAAGGAGTTCCACAGATGAATTACATGCTGGGTAAAGAAATATTTTCTTTTGTCCATTCTAACTCTCCCTCCACTCAATTTTAGTGCATGTCCCCTGGTTCTGGTGTTGTGCGAGAGGGAGAAGAATTTCCCTCTATCCACTCTCTCCATCCCATGCATAATTTTATAAGTCTCAATCATGTCCCCCCTCAGGCGCCTTTTTTCTAGGCTGGAAAGCCCCAGACGCTGTAGCCTTTCCTCATAAGGGATGTGCTCCAGCCCACGAATCATTCTGGTCGCTCTTTTCTGCACCTTTTCCAATTCAACTATATCCTTTTTGAGGTGTGGTGACCAGAACTGGACACAATACTCCAGATGTGGCCTTACCATCGATTTGTACAAAGGCAGAATGATATTGGCCGTTTTATTCTCAATCCCTTTTTTAATGATCCCGAGCATGGAATTGGCCTTCTTCACAGCCGCCGCACACTGGGTCGACACTTTCATCGACCTTTCATCGACCTGTCCACCAGCACCCCAAGATCCGTCTTGATCCGTCACAGACAACTCAGAACCCATTAGCGTATATGTGAAATTTTGGTTTCTTGCCCCAATGTGCATCACTTTGCACTTACTTACATTGAAGCGCATCTGCCATTTTGCTGCCCATTCTCCCATTTTGGAGAGGTCCTTCTGGAGCTCTTCACAATCCCTGCTGGTCTTCACCACCCGGAAAAGTTTAGTGTCATCTGCAAACTTGGCCACCTCACTGCCTATCCCCGACTCCAGGTCATTTATGAATAAGTTGAAAAGCACCGGTCCCAAGACCGATCCTTGGGGCACACCGCTTTTCACCTCTCGCCATTGTGAAAATTGCCCATTGATTCCCACTCGCTGTTTCCTGGTCTTCAACCAGTTCCTAATCCACAAGAGGACCTGCCCTCTTATTCCCTGACTGTGGAGTTTTCTCAGGAGCCTTTCATGAGGGACCGTGTCAAACGCCTTCTGAAAATCCAGATATATAATATCCACGGGTTCGCTCGCATCCACATGCCTGTTGACCTTTTCAAAACATTCTAACAGGTTTGTGAGGCAAGACTTCCCCTTGCAGAAGCCATGCTGACTCTCCCTCAGCAGAGCTTGTTCTTCTATGTATTTTATCCTTAATGAGACTTTCCACCATCTTCCCTGGAACAGATGTTAGGCTGACCGGCCTGTAGTTTCCCGGGTCCCCCCTCCTTCCTTTTTTAAAGATTGGTGTGACATTAGCTATCCTCCAATCCTCTGGCACAGTGGCCGTTTTAAGGGACAAGTTGCATATTTTGGTCAAGAGGTCAGCAACTTCATTCTTGAGTTCCTTCAGAACTCTTGGGTGGATGCCATCCGGGCCTGGTGATTTATTGATCTTTATTTTGTCAATTAAGTCTGAGACGTCTTCTCTTTTAACCTCTATTTGACTTAATTCTTTATTCAGGGGAGACCGTTCCGGCAGCGGTATTTGCCCGAGGTCTTCTGCCGTGAAGACAGATGCAAAGAACTCATTTAATTTCTCTGCAGTCTCCAAGTCCCCTTTTATCACCCCTTTCTCTCCCTCACCATCCAGCGGACCCACCGTTTCCCTGGCAGGTTTCCTGCTTCTAACATATTTGAAGAAGCTTTTATTATTCCCTTTTATGTTGCCTGCCATACGTTCCTCAAAGTCTTTCTTGGCCTCCCGTATCATCTTTTTACATTTCTTTTGCCACAGTTTGTGCTCCTGTTTATTTTCCTCACTAGGGCAAGACTTCCATTTACGGAAGGAAGCTTCCTTGCCTTTTATAGCCTCCTTAACTGTGCTTGTTAGCCATGCCGGCACCCTCCCGGACTTGGTCGAGCCCTTCCTCCTTTGTGGGATACACTCCCGCTGGGCCTCTATGACTGTTGTTTTAAACAGCCTCCATGCACTCTGGAGCGATTGGACTCTTTTTACCTTCCCTTTCAGCTTTTTTTTAACTAGTCTCCTCATTTTGGGGAAGTCAGCCCTTCGGAAGTCAAGGGTTTTCGTGTCAGATTTGCTCGGCACTCTCCCTCCGACATGCATGGTGGATTCTACCCCCTCTTTGACATAGATGGCCACCCCACCTCCAACACGCCCCTCTCTGTCCCTCCTATAGAGTTTATATCCTGGAATTGCAGTATCCCACTGGTTCTCCGCATTCCACCAGGTTTCTGTTATACCTACTATGTCAATGTTTTCCCTAGCCACCAAACATTCCAGTTCTCCCATCTTTGCCCGTAGACTTCGGGCATTTGCCCTTACCTCAGTAAGGGCCCTATATGTGCTACCTTCAGCTCCCCTGAGAAATATGAACAAATAAATGTGTGAAGCATCTCTGCAGGTTGAGTGTGTGTGTGTTATAGAACGACCAACATTTTTTAGATTTTTTTTCAGTGAACAGAGTACTTGTAGCTTGTACATAAAGAGTACAGTAATATCAAAGCATGCCAGTAAGCGAAGAAGGAAATAGTTTACAAAAAAAGAAAAAAGGCAAAGCTAACTGTAAAATATTAAGATATTTGAACATCTGCCAATAAGATCTCTCTCTCTCTCTCTCTCTCTCTCTCTCTCTCTCTCTCTCTCTCTCTCTCTCTCTCTCTCCTTCAAGCTGCAAAGTCAGAACTTTTAATTATGGAAATTGATGGACTTTGAAAAATTGTCAGCTTTTAAGTGTGTAAAAATGCAAGCCATATGTTTCTGAAGACATAGAAGTGTTCTTAAAATACAAAATGGATAAAGAAAAATTATATGACTAAATGAGCACAGAATATTGGCAAACAAATTATATTTTAAGAACTGACTATATCTGGAAACATGACACCTTTTCTTTACGCTCACCTCAACAGGAGTATTGATTGCAAGTAAAAGTAGATTGTATATTAGTCCAGGTAAATTGATGGTAATAAATCCTGTTTGTTGTAAATGTGAGAAATAACTACTATGCATGATAATTTCAGTGGTGATGTCCCACATTTATGGTAGCTATGGTGCTCCACTGCTCTTGTTTTCAAGTTTAATGATGAGAGAGGCAGCAAGCAGGATTTGTGGTACATGCAAGCCTTGGAATTCAGGCTGGATACACCTGCAAACGTGCGTGATAGCATCTGTTGATACCATGAATTGTGGGAACTACATTTTCCATGCTCTCCAGTGCACCTGAACAATTTAAGTGTGTTTACGTCTCTCTGAATAAGAGCGCGATCCTGTTTAAAAACGAACGGCAGAGTGAGCACTCCGCTGTTTGTAGCCGTCACAAACGTGCCTTAAAGCACGTTTGCGATTACTTTCAAGTAAGGGAGGCTGGTGCGGAGGCCGGCCGCCCTCACTCTGCCACCGGATCTTCCCTGCAACCACTGGATACAGGTAGGTCCAGCACCAGCAGGCACAGAGGCAGTCCAGGCAGCAAGGGAGGGGGGCCATTGGCCGAGCCGGTCCGGGGGGGTGGGGATGGCGGCCGCCATATCCCTGTCCCCATTCTGGGCCGGCACAGCCATTACATGGCCTCCTCAGACTTGCGCCAGCTAAATGGCTGGCGGAAATCCGAGGAGGCCCATTGGGGCATCACCGCGTTACGCTGGGGGAAGGGGACGAATTGCCTGGACCGCCCGCCAGATACTTGCACAGGATTGGGCTGCCCCTTAATGTAATGGTGTACTTTGTGAGTACTAAGAAGTAACAGAGGACAAGTGAAAACCAACTGGGTCCTCTTCTCGTCAGAGTAGATAGCTTTCACCTTTCTCAGACCATGAGATAGTACAGGACATGCCTTTTAAGATTAAAGGAAAGTTGCAGAATTACAATATGTAACTTTTTTCCTAGATTTAGAAGTAATACTATAGAGCTGTCATCGCCTGTGGTAAACAATATTCTTCTTTTTTTTTTTGCTAATGTCTCTGGTTAAACTGGGTTTGCAGGTTTCTGTAGCACTTCAACAGCCCTCCAAGTCCAGACCTGTGTTTTGATATTTTCATTAGTCTTTATTCAGTAGGCAAAGGACATGTGACCATCCACTTACCCAGATGTGTATACATCTGCAATGTCCCATAATTTCAGGAATATTTCCTTCTTTTTTTAGAATCTGGAGTCTACTCTCCCTTTTCAACCCCTTCAAGATTTTTTTTTTTTTAATGTTTATCTCAGGCATTTTCCAAAGTAAAAAAAAAAAAAGGAAGCCATGCTAGTTTGTTAGAAAATAAACCTTGTAAAAAATACCAGATACTTTTGTTAGGACCAACCAAATAAATGCAAAACCTTAAACTTTTGAATTCTCCAGAATGCTTCATTGAGCTACAATTAAGTAACGCAAGGGATGGCAGGACATGAGGTTGAGCCCCCAAACTCTGCAGTTTGTAACAGTCTGCTTCAACTAGTTCTGAGGGATGGAACAGAATAACTGTTTCAAAATTGGGGGAATAGCCATTGTTGTCTCTTCTTTCCAGAAGTCCTAAATTCAAGCTGAGATCCTGTATGGCTCCTGTTGAGGCTAATCCATGTGGAGTCTGCATAATTTCTCCTGTATTTTCATTTTGGGACTAAAAAACGTTGAGACTTCAGGGGCTCAACATCATGCCATTCCCACCCACTCCCTTCTTTTTTTGCGTTTCATCGAACATCTAGAATAATGAAGGGTTCTGGAGAACTCAAAAGCTTGCCTGACTTTGTGTTAATTTGGTTGGTTTTAGCAGATCGTGAGGGGTTTTTTTTTTGGTCTCTTATGAAAGAAATTGACTGGACCACACGTGCCCTTTGATTATTATGGGATGATCTGTACACAGTCGAAAAGAAAAAGAAAAGCTTTTACATTGTTTTACTCTCTTGGGCGGAGGATGAGCAAAAACTCTCCTCAGATTAGTGAGATTTCTTTCACTCCAGGCAGTTCTTTCCACCCATCAATGCTTCTTATTCAGATTCTGCTGCCACACACATGCTTCTGTTTGCAGTTCTGGCATCTGACAACTTTTACAGCATTGTAATTTCCACTCAGTAAGTGTTATTTCTGGTGTTGATTCAATGGCCTTCCCCCCCCCCCTTCTTCAGCTGACTGAGCTGCCTCTGCTGTTTATTGCAACAAAATTCAGTGGCAGGATTCACCAGTTCCTCACACATGGGAATGACCTTTATTTACCTCGCTTATAATGCACTCCTATGCATGCTCATTCAGAAGCAAGACCCACTATGTTCAGTGGGGCTTACTCCCAGGCAAGTGTGCATGGGACTGTTGTAGTCTTAGAAAAACAAATCACTGTCTCTAGGTCAGACACAAGTGCCTCTACAGTACGCCGTTTTCATCATACTTTTTAAAAAGCTCACCCAGAAGACAGGACAGCAGGAACATTGTTCCTGAGTTACATTGCCAGGGGTGGTAGTGATCATGATCCTTTAGCATGCACTACCCTCAAAGGAGCAAAGTTTCTACTGCCCTCTGTCTTCTGGATGTGCAGGATGAGGGCTCTGGATTTTGATTTTTTTTTTTTTTTGCACTGCAAGTGAAGTCACTACTGGCAATTATCAGCTATTAAGAACTGGTAAATCTGGCACTGAGAATACTCTCCCTTAGGTATTTTCACATAACTGGGACAGGCCCTGTTTCAGTCACACGCAAGGCCACCTCAGTACTGTACGCTTTGTATGCCGTAACTGAGGCCAGGCTTGGCGTGGGTTGGATCTCCATGTCCGTAGGGGTGCGGGTGGAAATTGGTTCAGTGTGTTAACCCTTTCTCCCCAAGCTATGTTCCCAGTTGAAATTTCTTTTGCGCACACGCAGAGCTAGTCGCTTTGCATGGGAGAAAAAGTCAGGAGCAATATAGTTACTCACCTTTCCCCGCCCCCGCCCCCCCCCCAAAAAAAAAGCCTCATAGCAGCTTTAGGAATGAGCAATTTTGAATGGGAAAATGTAATGGTGTGGCTGCCCATCCAGGCACCCAGTGCGGTGACTCTGGTGTCACCCACCGAGTACGCAGACCCAGAAGTAATTGGCAGTGATGTGACTGCCAATTACGTTTGGCTCAGCAGCCACTCAGCCTTGTCAGCCTTGCTTGGCAGCTTTCTGTCACTTGGACTCTGTCTGTTCGACTTTGAGCCGAGTCAGAGTGGCAAAATGCGTTGAGCAAGAAACCGCTTTCTGCCTCTCGTTCTACTCAGCTTGGAGCTGAGCAGGCTGAGCTGAGTTGGAGCAGCAGAAAGGTGCCGAGACTGGGCGGCACAGTGGATGGCTGCGGCGGACTTCTCCACCGCGTCACTCCTCAAATGTGTGTCACTCAGTGCAGGCTGCACCCCCCCCCCATTGTGGCACCAGTGGGAAAATGGTGGTGGGAGACAGGGTTAAACACACTTTCTCAGCTGTTTCTTGTTCTCATAGAAAATTATCACAGAATTATCACACGATGGCAACTTACCCCATGGGAATTGAAGCAAATACTGTTCATTCCAGTGTTTGTATCTAATTGTTGGAGATGTGAACATAGTAGACTGGATCTACTCCACATGTATACCTTTGTATAAATGTCCCCACAAATTTTTTATACACAAGTCACGAAAAAAATAAGATAAATTGTGGGAATTGTTATACCATTAGATCATGTGGTCCTGATATGGGATATTTGAAGAAGGTGGATTATAAGCAGCAAGTTGATTGTGTATTTTGCTTAATAATCCTCCAAGGGTCCTGAAGAGCACTTCCCCTAAAGCCCGTAGGGTCACATCCGAGAAAGGGGGCACTTCTGGACCTTCATCCTACCAGGGGGAGAAATCCAAAATTCAATCCGACCTCCTGGAGTGGAGATGTACTCATTGGATAAAATGAGAGGTAGACCTTTCCTCCACAAGAGGTCCTCCCCCCCCCCCATTCCCAGACCAATCTTTATCCATATTTTCCCCACCATTCCCAAACCGTTCTTTATCCATATTGAGAATCTTGGTATAGATAAAGAGGGATGGTCATAATTCAGTATGACCCATATGGATAAGTAAAAATCTGTATAGCAAAAGTACTGTTAAAGAGAGAAGAGTGTACCCGAATACTGGAGGAAAAAAAATAAACATGGGAAAATGTTGGTTCCCCATCCCTTCTCTGCTTTTAATAGGCTGAGGTGGTCAATGCAAAACACACCTTGGTAGTGGCAAAATGAAAACAGATGTTTCACTTTTGCTGAGCAGAGTTGAAAGTGTTCAATCATGCTGGAAGCCTGGCAAAGGGAGTTCACTCACAAATCTTATTATTTGTAATTATTTCTAACAGGATTTGTCTTCACAACTCTTCCTCCCCCTCCCAGAGCATCATTCTGAAAATGCCTTTCATAATCTCCGCTGCTTTGCTTAATACCCAGATTGTTTTATAGCCCTCTGTCACATCTGTGATTCCCCCCCCCCGATCTGAACTATAAAAAGAAGAAATAATTCTATCTTCTTAGCCCCTCCATTCAGTTGTTCAAAAGAGAAGCACATTTTTCTGCCATAGAAAGACTGAATTGGATTATGTTTGTTTAATTATACTTAGCATTTGCAAACCTTTCAGTTGGGGCAGCTGCAATCTTTGTGGTGAAACCAAACACATTTTTGTTGGCATTTCTAGTTTTGAGTAAGTGCTGTGGTATGTGAGAATTTGTAGTAATACTAATACTAATTACTATATATGCAAGTTTCTACCACTCCATCCCATTTTAGTGTGTCCAAGAAATAGGACCCAAGATGGAGGCTATGCAGGTCGAAGCTGACTTGATTCTCAATGATTGAGTTAATCAGAGACAAAAGGCAGGTTTAGCAACTATTCCGATGGTGTCCCACAGTGTACCCCATTACTTTCTCCCACATGTACTGTCTACTGGACTATTGACTACTGTCTTCTTAAAGCTGTTGAAGCGCAATCCTGACTAAGGATCCGGCTGGCGGACCAGGGCCGCCCGCTAGATCCTGAGCCCGGGCTGCCCGTCGACCGGCAGGCTGGAGGTCTACTCATGGAAGGGGACACTCGTCCCCTTTCCTGGGTGTAAACCAGGGCCGGCCCGATCGGCCTTCTATGATTTTCGCCAGCTAAATAGGTAGTGGAAGTAGAGGAGGCTGTGTAACGGTTCTCTCCGACGGGGAGGGGGATATGGCAATAGCTATCCCCTGCCCCCTCCCGGGCCAATGGCCCCCTCCCTCGCCCACTGCAGCCGTACCCGCCGGATTCATACCTACCTTCTCCAGCAGCCACCCAGGCATTCCGGCGATGGAGCGAGGGAGGCCAGCCTCCCTTGCTCCTGAGTAGTCGCAAACGTGCTTTATGGCACATTTGCGACACATTAGAACTGTGTAACACGTTGTAACGTTCCACAGGATTGCGCCCTTGGTAATGTAACAGTTTTATTAGCTTGGGAGGAGGGGGTAGTGGAGTGGCTAAGAGACAGAGCTGTGATTCAGGACCTCCCTGATCAGTTCAAATCTGCCACTACCATGAACTCCCTAGGCAGCCCTGGGCAAGCCACACACATCCCAGCTCCCCAGCCACAATAATACCCACACACCCCACAAGGATTACATCAAGATAATACTTGTGACATGCGTTGCACACTTGGAAAGCACCATAAAAAGGTTAAATATTATTATGTATAGCTCTCTGGCAAGAGCTTACAACACAGGCCTAAAGCAGTGTCCTAGTCGAAGAGGAGACTTACAGGATAATGCACTACCAGTTGGATCATGGATGGGCATGAGGCCATGTCCGTCCATCCGTCCATCTCTCCCTTTCCTTCTATGCCCATACACCAGGCTAAATGCAAATCTTCCTGGTGTGTAAACCATAGTTTCCTGATGTCCAGGCCAGAAAACTGGGTTTAATTGATCTTTACTGAACCGACTTTTTTTCGTATTTAGGAGTGGACTTACCGTATGTACCTTTTACTTCTCATTCTGGAGCACCTTCCCCTTTTTCTTAATTGCAAGGGAACAGTTTATCTCACAAGCAATTCAGATAATACTTTAAAGTAGTGTGTGGGTTGCATATGGGGGAAGTTCATATGCACCCACACAAATACAGTTAGAAGAGGGGAAAGGCGCACTGGAACAAGGTGTGGTATGTGTACAATCCTGCTTCTAAACATGGAAGGAGGGCACCTAACCAGGATTAAACACGGTTTAATAAACTGGTTTGTAGGGATGGCTTAAACCAAAGTTTATATTGGAAGTGGAGAAAAGTGCAACAATGCTGCACAAGCATCCTGCACCTGATGAGGGCAATATAGCTAGTAAGATGGGATATGACAGCTTCCCCTCTTATTTTTCCAGCAAGCTGTCTTTCCTTTCTTTATAACCGTACGCCTCGACATGATCTTCTTAACAGAAGACTCCCAATCCACTGTGTAAATCAGCTATGCTAACAGTTTCCTGGTTCTGACATCAGAGGAAACTATGGTTTAAGAAAAGAGGAAGCTTTGTACTTACCTAGGTGTGCAGTGGAAAGAGAGTGTATGCAGGCTTATCACTCCTTCCCCACTCATTCACAGCTCAACAAAGTATTTCTGTGTGCAGAGCATGTGCTTGGTCACTGAGCTATGGTCCCAGACCTTGCGAGCTCAGCTGGCAGCACAAACTCTTCATCATTATACTATACTACTTTCATATGGTTCCAGACTATATATGATGTATCGCAGATATTGCTAACTAATTTTAGGATGTTCTGTGTGGCTTGCTTGTATCTTCAGGAATGCCAAAATCATTTGTCTCAAGTGCAGCTTTTCCTAGCTGCTCTGCATTAAAGAGACAGGTGCTCCAGTTCTAAACAGACTAACAGCGTAATCCTGTGTAACTCTTGCACCGGTGTAACAGTAGATCCACCGGTGTAAGTGCACTTATGCCAGTGTAACTTGCCGTACGTCGATGAACACAGGACGGACACCAGCATAACCCCTCTTGGACGCCACACTCGCGCAGTTCAGATGCAGGACAGATACCAACGCAACTCGCCGGTGCACGGGGCATTCTGGGGGCATTCAGACACTGTGTCAGCATCCGTCCTGTATCTGAACTGCGCATGCACAGCGTCCAAGATGGGTTACGCTGGTTTCAGTTTGCGTCCATCAGCATAAGACAAGTTTCACTGGCAGCCCAAAGTTAGGAGTCACTAAAATCCCTATCCTGCTTTATGTTGACGATGCAGTGATATTATCTCGATCTCGTATCGGTTTGACACAACTGATCAAATGCCCTATATTCTTCGGCGCTCAGCCTTCCTTATGGTCCAACTCTCGCAACCATACATTGCTACTGGGAACACCATCACCCTGACCATACAAACTTTTGTTGGCATGGTGATATCTCTGCTTTTTATTATGCTGTCTAAGTTTGCCATAGCTTTCCTTCCAAGGAGTAAGCGTCTTTTAATTTCATGGCTGCTGTCTCCGTCTGCAGTGATCTTGGAGCCCAGAAAAGTAAAATCTGTTACTGCTGTTAATGCAGGCTACCATATTCTTAAACAAAGACTATTGGATATTGACCAACAGGAGCTGCATTTCGCTACTAACAAGTTATGTTCCCCCCTGCATTTTTCTATTTCTGTATGCCACGGGCAGACGGCTCCTTTTTTTTAGTTTACTAAAAGATCTGTATGAACCTAGGATTTACTCGTTGGCAAGGTGTAATGTGTTGTTCTCTGCTGTTGCTTTAGGCAGGTTTGCAGGTATTCCGTATTCTGACAGATGTTGCCAGTGTGACCCAGGAAGAATTGAAACGGTGTTGCATATGATTATATAGTGCCCTCTATATGATGACCTCCGTTCATTCTATCTACACTCTATTTTGGGAGGCTTGGGAAAGTTGTCTGAGCAAAGTATGTTATGTTTTCCTTTATCTGCCACTGATGTGGAGGTTTTATCCAGGGTTGTTGCTTTTTTAAAGTTGATGGCTGCCCGACGGAAGTGTAACCTTTAGTTAACGGGCACAGGGGCAAGGGATGACTTTTGGTTTTATATCATGTGTTGTGCTGGGTCTAGTATTTGTTGTTCTGTGTTTTTGCATTTGTATTTGTTATGCCAATAAAGGTTACGAAACGAAACGAACGAAGTTACACTGGCATAAGTGCACTTACTCCGGTGGATCTACTGTTGCACCGGTGCAAGAGTTACACAGGATTGCGCTATTAGAAATAATTGCCACTGATGTCAGTGAAGCTAATTCTTAGGTTTGACACCAAGTTGTTTTGTTGTTGTTTTTCAAAAAGAAGGTTCTGATTGGAGTAAGAGTCCTAACATTTTCTTTAAATCCTAGAAATATTTCTCGCACTTATTGTTACCGGTACTATTATGGATCCTTACTTTCTCTCCACAGGCCCTTCATGCTTCTGCCTCCATTGATGGAATGGATGCGTGTAGCTATAACCTATGCAGAGCACCGGCGCAGCTTAACAGTGGATAGCAATGATATACGGCAGACAGCTAGACTGCTCTTACCTGGACTGGACTGTGAACCCCGGCAGCTAAAGTATGTAGTGGTCTTTCTAACATTCTATCCCAAAACAAGAATCTACTGAATTTAATCACAGAGCACTCCTATGAAGGCTGTAGGTTTCGATGAATGTTGTATATCTAGTTCGGTAACTTTCATGGCTCGTAATCATTAAGCAATGTATCGGAGTTACGGGAGCAGACGCCATGTAAAAACAGTAACTTGAAATTTAATATACTTTCAACACCGTATGGGGGTTTCCCGATCCAGGCAGCCCCACACGGACTAAAAATACTAATAAAATTCAAGGCAGCAGTCCAACGTTTCGTTCCGTGCCCTGGAACCTCTTCATAGGAATCAAAGGATTACAGATGAAATCTGTAATCATCTGTAATCCTTTGATTCCTATGAAGAGGTTCCGGGGCACGGAACGAAACGTTGGACTGCTGCCTTGAATTTTATTAGTATTTTTAGTCCATGTGGGGCTGCCTGGATCGGGAAACCCCCATACGGTGTTGAAAGTATATTAAATTTCAAGTTACTGTTTTTACATGGCGTCTGCTCCCGTAACTCCGATACATTGCTTAATGTTGTATATATGCTCAAGAACGGTGATTTGCCCAAGGTTGCAAAGGCAGTTGTGTTAAAAGCATCGCTTGGACAGAATTTTCTCACATGTATGTGTGTGCTAATAAACCTCAAGATCATCCTTTGCCACTAAGGGCCACTTCAAACATGACCAAACCTCGTTTACAGCATTCAGTCGCCCATGTGGTGATTGCATACGCATGTCTTTTGTGGGGTGAACAAAAGTGCAGTGACCACAGTGTAGTGGGCTATGGTGTCCCAGCGCATGTACATCATACGTACATCAACATACATACTTGTGCACTCCTTGCACACAATAATGTACATGCAGACAAACATGTTTTTTAAATTAAAATTTTATCAGGTTTGATATCCTGAATACCTGGGATAACATAGAGGTAAAAGTCTTGGGCCGCAATCCTATGCACACTTACTTGGGACTAAGGTCCACTGAATACAATGAGACTTCTGAGTAAACATGCACAGGAATGCACTTTTTCTAAATAGGGCAGAGGGTGTTTTTTCCCATGCAGACCATATATATACTCATAGTAAGCTGGAACTAGCTGTCATCTGTATTACACTCACGTTCTGGTGGTTTCGCAGACATTGGCAGTACTCCTGGTAACATATAGCTGGCACACTGATCTTTAAATAGCCACTCAGAAACCTCAATATTAGTAGACAATTATTTTTATTATGAGATTAACCTAACCATTTATTACTGTTCTCTTTGCAGTATTATTAATCTCTTATAAGTATCTCATATGCAATGGAAGGAATCTACGGTATCTAATATCTTTCAATCAAAACCATAGTACTTTGGATAAATGATTAAATATCATCTGGTCTATCAATTTGTAAATCTATTAAAAGTTTTAATATTCCTCAGAAGCGTAAATGAAAAGGTGTTTTAAAGATTAATTATGTTTTTTATTGACCATTAAGATTGCTGCATGAAATATACTGGGGGGAAATATAAGCATTTCTTTCTTCTGCATAATTGAACTATTCGGTTAAATGAATTGTTCAAAAGTCTGTATGAGATTTCTGTCTTCTAAATCTAATGCTTCTAGACTCTAAAAAAAAGTCTGTTAATTTAGTATACTGCTACATTTTACGAAACAAATATCTATAACGTATATAGGAAGTCTGGACTTTTTTTAAAGCCTTCACACAATGGAGTTTCCAAATCCCCTCTTCCTGACAGTATTTCTCCATGCCACTTCCCAAACTCCAGGCAACCTTACAAACATCCTCTGATGCAGTCAAGAACAAAAGTGATGAGAGAATAAGCAAAAAACGAGAAACAAGTATACCAATCTGTTTAGGGCCATGGTAGCTCAGAGGACTTCATGGAGATCCCCCACCTGTAAGAAGTGACCCATTAATTTCGGTTAAAGGAATCTTTGTACACCTAAACAAATGTTTCAAATGAACGTGCAGCCTATCCATGTAAGAGAACATCACATCATATCCATTTTACAAGTGACATTTTTTAATGCTACCGATGTAAAAATTAAACACGAATATTTGCTGAAAATAACACTTCAAAAAAAAAAATCCATGCTCTCTGATCAGCTGGTTTTCTAATTGTAGGACTTTTTTTTAACATAGGGAATCATTTAAAAAATATGGTTTTGCCACCAACTGCAGTCTGAAATGGTACAGTTTCCGGTCATGTCATTCTGCTGCTTTTGTAGAACAGCCCTCAAACTAATTACGGGAAAGAGAAGAAAAAGCAATGATGAGCAGCAGCAGCTCTGTCTTTTATTACCTCTAGTTCCTCCCTTACCAAAGCATGATTAAACACAAAAGCAAGACATATTGAAATGCAAGATTGTAAAGTATAATAATACTTTATTACAGTTGAAATTACAGTTGTATTTTTTTGGCTATATCTTCAACAGACCTGAGTGTTGTTTTAGTTCCTTCCGGAGAATGGATGCTAAGGCTGCCACTGAAAAATTCCAGCAGGACCTGGGGTTTCGAATGCTGAACTGTGGAAGGACAGATTTAATCAACCAGGCTATCGAAGCATTGGGACCTGAAGGGGTGAATACAATGGATGATCAGGTATGCAGAAGACACTGAAAATCTGCTTACCTAAAATTCGAGGATGAATGAATTGCAGGATGATAGTTGAGACAAAGTCCAAAGCAAATATTGAGATGGCTTCAGCCATGGCCTTCTGAACCTCTAGAAGAGGCTCTAGTTCATTCTTTCAAAAGGGGCATTAAGGCCAACTTGCTTTTTGTGGAATGGTTTTTTGTGGTTCCAGAGTATCAGGGGGTTCTTTTCCTCCACCTATTTAGTACCTTTGAGGAGTCACATCTACAGCTGCTTACCTCCTCATTGTTGCTGTTTACTGCTATCCAATTGCAGAGATTAGGTCCCAAGGGAGAGTGTGGTTGAGAGTATGAGTGGGCAGAGCCATTTAAAATTTTGCATGGTTCAACACAGCAGCACCAGCAAGAACCCAAGAGGAGCCCCACTGGACCAAACCAAAAGTCCACTTAGTCCAGCATGCTGTTTTCCACACTGGTCAGCCAGATGTTTCTGGCAAGCCCACAAGAAGGGCATGAAGGCAACCATCTTCCCCTGCTGTTGGTCCTCAGCAAATGATAATCAGCAGCCTACGGCCTCTGAATCTGTACTTTCCATATGCCCAGTATTGCCAATACTTGATCAACCCATCTTCCATGTGTCTAATCATAGCTAGTGGCCATTACTGCACTTTGTGGCAGTGAATTCCATAAATTAGTTATGCATTGTGTGAAAATGCTCAGTCCCTTGTCTGTCCTGACTCTATGGCCAATCCAATTTCATTTGATAACTCTGAGTTGTTGTATTTACAAAGAAGGATAAAAACTGCTGTCCACTTTCTCCATCAATTTTTATTTTTCAAACCTCCATTATGACCACCATTAAATCACATTTTTTTTCTAAATTAACCCACCCACCCCCCAAAAAATACTGCCACTTCCCTCATAGGAAAGAACAGCAGAAGAGACACCCTCTGCACAGCACTGACGTTTGTATAACATGTAGAACCTTGTGTACATGTTTTACATGTTTACAAGGCTAAACAAGATGGCTGTATCCAGCCACCATTTCAGAGGCTTCAGTTGACACTGGGCCCCAGCAGATGCTCATTCATGCTGATTACTGATGCCAGGCCTGGTTGGTATAACGTCATGTGTCTTAGAAAGTGCTATAGTATATCTCAGGGAAAGTGAGAGGGCTAAGTATTGCAGCCTTGGTGCAGCACTTTGTCTGCTGCGTGAAAATCACTATAAAGTACATTCTTGCTACACTCATTGAATTTCCAGTCTTGGTCAGAAATACAGTTGTATTTGGAAACTGGCTCTAATTCAGAAAGAGCACTTTGCATGCCTGTGTAGACTTCTGTGCATCAGTCCCCTTCTGGATTGGGCTGCTCCACGTGCACAAAAGAGTGCTGAGTGTGGGGAAAAGCCTGCATCCAGCATCTGAACGTTTGTGTGCATGGGGTGCCTATTGTTTTGATTGAGGGCCCTAGGGAGCGAATGGAACAACCCATTTTTCACTGGGTTTTCCCTTCTGTCTTCCACAGGCCACATCATTCCCCTTGCTATTGTTGCTGAGTCTTCCTGACTCCAGACTGGGAATGAGAGTGAACTCTACCAGCAGTAGCTGTTCTCTCTAGGCACAAAAGGATATTTCTTCTCTCTTACCACAGAAAAGCTTATGAATAACAAGTCTGAGAGAAGCCTGTTGTTGCGCATTTCAGGGTCATGCAAGTAATAGGCTTCTAATAATCTTGTTATTCCTGGCATATTATTTTAGGTTAATCTCTAGCGTCTCTCTTTTCCGGTTCAGTGTCTTGGAATACAAAACCACCATGTCCATTTTGTGTGAACAGACATTGCTACCACTCACAAATGTAGACATAAATAGGAGTATCGGGCATGGGCCAGCCAAAATTAATGTGCTATCTCATTGTTTTCAATGATGCAGTTAAGCACATGCTTAAACAACCCCCCACTGAAATAAACAGGACTTCAAACTGCTTAACTTTGTCTGCATTATACCCAAAGTATGCTAGACAAAGAGAATGCAGATATACGGTACTTAAAGTGTGTAAATAAAAGGGCAGACACAAAATATATATCAGGGGTTCTCAACGTACTTGGCACGGTGTACCACCTATGTGGCCACTGCTATGCCAAATACCACCAGAAGTAAGCGGCAGTGCCATCATCGCCGCTTACATCTGGGTTTTCAGCCCGGTTTTTGGCGTAGGAGTCTGCCAGATGCCACACAGGAGGCTGCTGGAGGCCAGTTAGAGGCTCTGTGTGGGTGGGCAAACTGTTTTCTTTGCTCCCGAGAGGCTCAGTCAAAGGCAGGAGCCTCTCAGGAGCGAAAATGTGGCACCAAAAGTGCCGCATTTTTGCAGGGTTTTGGATGTCCTGGCAGGGTTTGGGGGGGGCGGCAGTCCAAATACCACCAGAGGTACCCAAAAGTACCACTGGTGGTATGCATACCACCGGTTGAGAACCCCTGTTCTATATTCTATGAGACTCGAACCCACAGACACTTTGATGGACTCTGTTGTTGGACATATTTTTTAACTGGCCACAATTTTTGTTCTTAAAAGGGTATGACTCCGCTCATGTACGCTTGTGCTGCTGGAGACGAGGCCATGGTTCAGATGCTGATTGATGCGGGAGCAAATCTAGATATACCAGTAAGTAAAGACCAGGCCCAAAGACACTGCTCAGGCTTTCAAACTAGTAAGAATCATTATTAAATATGCCCCAGGAATAAGATCATTTTTTACGGGGTGGTGGGGGTGGTGCAGGAATCACAAATAACAATGGTCATGCTGAGGGAGAGATGATGTCCCTCTTTAAAAAAAATAGCTTTTATGGAATCTAGAGCAATAAAAACACCCTCAGAGCTTGCCACAGATGAGATAGTGATTAGCACTGGCATAGTAATGGGGAAATTGAGGGCGTAAATGTTTTTCCCGCTTCAAGAGCAGCCTCTGAAGGAAACCAGTAGATGCATTAGAGAAGCCCAAGGGATTGAATACACTGATTGGTGTTGGCAGTACTCTCTGAGTCATGTTAGTCTGCCACTCCCAGGGGCTGCAATTTACCAGGGAAGTGCCACTCACAGTCTTAGCTGCGGAAAAGAACGAGAAGAAAAATTGCAATGCCTAAACATTCTTTCAATGTTCCTAGGTCCCTGGTAGTTCGTCCCGATATCCATCAGTTCATCCCGACAGCCGGCACTGGACTGCACTCACATTTGCTGTGTTACATGGACATATCTCTGTAGTTCAAGTAAGCAAAAGACAAAGTCATAAGTCTTCAAACACACAGTTTGAAACCGTGTGATATGTGAACGACACTGGGAGCCAAGACATGAAGGCTCCAAAATTGAGTATTTCTGTTTCTTTTGGAATGGACATCTAAAAGCATATCAGCATTATAAATCTATATCGACTGTAATCGTTCCCCAAAGTATTCCAGGAGTTGTCATTTGGTGAGGGTGCTGAGGGATCTCAAATAGAAATCCCTAGCTCTCCTCACCAAAATCCAGTTCCCTGGGAAGAAGGAAAACCTATTCAATCAGTGTTAAGTCAGTACTGTAGATATGATATAATCCAACATTTGTTTATACCACATTTTTTAACCCCATGAACATATGTGTATTTGAATATTCAAGTTGCCATGGGCCAGTTGCACAGGTTTCAGTTCTGATCGGTCTGAGAACTGAGGTGTCTTCATGGGATGAAGATTATGTTCAGATCGGAACTGATCAAGAAGTTAGTTGTTGCAGGCAATGGATGCATCTGGAAATTCAAAGCTTATTGCTATTACAGGTTGAGCATCCCTAATCCAGAAACTCGAAATGCTCCAACATGAAGCACAAAAGCGCCCCGAACAGCCTCTTCTCTGCGTGGCCTTGGAGATGCCAACAGGTCTTCTTTCAGATCTGCGGAAAGGCAGTCACTGGGACCCAGTGGCTTCTTTCCGTCCCTCCTTCCCCCTGCCACTTACCACTGCATTCGGGGTCGGCACAGTGCTTATATTCTGCAAAACGGCAGTCCAGCACCCGGCTAGCCTGGCAGGAAGGCAGCGGCTGGGTGCAGAGGAGTAGGGCAAGGAACCGGAGCATGAGCGACAGGCGGCAGCACCCCCATGCCGCACCCATGTTTCGTGAGCAAGCCTGTCGGCCTGGCTGCAGCGGGGGGGGGGGGGAGCAGAGCAGAGCCAAGCAGACAGTATGCATGTTCAGATATTCCAAAATCCAAAAATGTCTGAAATCCAAAACACTTCTGGTCCAAAGCATTTCGGATAAGGGATACTCAACATGTACTAGATATGAATATGGGAAAAGCAACTACTTAATAGACGTATGTATATGAGAACTTGTATACATACTTTTGGAAAACAGTGTTCATGCTACTCTGGCCTTCATAGTTCAGAGTTCTATCAAAGTTTCCTTTAAAATTACTACCTATTCAGGTATCTGAATAAGAGAAGTCTAAGTAGCCATTCTCTTCCCGGAGTAGCAAGTAGGATGTTTACAGTGTCATCTCTATGCATGTTTAGTGAGACATAAGTGTGCATCGGATTGTAGCCTTACAGTGCAATTCTGTGCAGGTCTACATAGAAGTCCCATTCAATGGGCCTTACTCCCTGGTACTTGTGAATAGGATTGCCTCATCCATAAATGATGGAAAGTACTCCATTTACCATTGTTTTCATGCTGCTTTTCTTCCTTATCTCAAGATAATGAGGACATATGAACAGATTCTTGGATGAAAAATGTTTGTGTAAACTCACTAGACATGAAATAATATGTTTACATATTCAAAACTAAATTGGCTGCTTCATGAGATCCTAAAGGTATATCCTGAAGTTGCGTAGTCAGAACCTGGTTATCACACATTTGAAATGGGTTTTAATTTCTCTGAAAAAGCAGAAGCCGTCATTCCTCAAAACATCAGGTGCCCTCTCTTATACAAGGGCTTCGCCATGGTCACATTTGATGCCCTCTGTTGTATGTCAAAGGTTTTGCAGAATTACCGTAGGTCCCACTGATACATTGTGGGTTTTTGCAATACAGCTGCCTTCCCCCTTTAATGTCAGTGGGAATTACATGAACATTACAAGTTGTTAACTGGGGGTAAAGAAATAAGCTCTTTCTGTTCACATGAGTAGCAAGCAATTGTGGATGGTGTGCATTCAGTTTTGAATTATACATATATGCAAATACCCATGCAAACAAGATTTTGCCTTCAAAGACTTGGCATGTTGCCAATGCACTCTTTACTATTGCAGAGGTTGGGCACACTTAATTTGCACTTCAGATAATAAATGCCTTTTGCCCCAGAGACACCACTGAGAATCTTCTCACCAGAACCCCCTTAAAAGGAATTAAGCCTTGGGCTCGCTAAGCCATGTTTATGTTAACTACAATGAGTGTTTACTTACTCTCTCTTGTTCAGTTGTGAACATTTCATCTTTGAAAGCTCAAGTCTCCAGCGACCTGTATTAATCACATGACCAATTTTGATATTGAAATATGCATGTAATTGGCAGATCCTGTGGACACAAATTTTACAAGTGCCAGAATTGAAAATGTAAAATCTGAAACTAGCACATGGCAACGTGATGAACATTCAGAAGTATAAATCAAAATGTTCATTTTGATAAGATTTTATTTGGGTTTCTTTTTCCAGATTTCTATAGTGTTTCAAGTAGGAAAAGCCAGCAGCATGATCAGCTGCAGTAGATCTGTGTGCAGGCATCTACTGGCTAGTACCTATGTTGTCACTGGTGATGGGAAACACATTTCCCTGCACCTCAAGCTGGGAACAATTTTGAAAGCAGACTTAGGAGCCAAGCTTATATCTTTAGATGTTTGAAAATATGTTTCAGAAAGGATGAACCACTTCCACAATCAATATTATTTATATAGTGGCATCAGTGTATCTTGTACTTTACAAAGTTTTGTAAGCAAAACAAAACAGGTTGTGCTCCAAAGAGCTGACAATCTAAATTCAGCAGTGGGGAAGATAACAGAGTGAGGGAAGTGAGACACAAAGGTTGCAAGGGATGAATGTATGCAAGTAACATGTACTGGTACTTAACTTGAGCTTTCTATAAAGTGGGATAAAAATATTTTAAATAAATAAACTTGGTTGCAGTTGAGGGTTAAGGGAAAAATGAAAGGTTTTGCAGAAAAGGTGTATTTTGAAGAGAGATTTCAAGGGAGAGAGAAGCTGCATCTCATATATGTTCAGTGGGGGAGTTTGAGGAAGAAAGGATGGGGGGAACAAAGGGCAGAGTCACTTAAGAGCAGATTTGAGATTTCCACACACAGATGCACCTTTTTTCAGAAACAAGCAGGTGTAAGACTCCTCTGATATTACATTTTCACACATTTTAATATCTGTCTCTTAAGAGTTCTTCTGTGCCTGTTTTTTTTTTTTTTTTTTTTTTTTGTAAAGGCCATTATAGGTACTGAACAATGACGTAGGAAGAATAAATAAAACTTGAAGAAGCCACTATAGGCCCCAGCAGCGTAAGGAGAGGATGTATGCTATGCACCTAAAGGGCTTCTAATTCAGATTCTTCTATGTTGCTTTTCTCTCTTGTTCTGTTTTGAGCCATTTGTCCTACTCTGCTTTTTGCAGTTGCTCCTGGATGCTGGTGCCCATGTTGAAGGCTCTGCTGTTAATAGTGGAGAAGACAACTATGCCGAGACCCCACTTCAGCTGGCATCAGCCGCAGGCAAGTCCGAACAAGCATTGCATTTTAATTCCCCAGAAATAGAATAAGAGGCAGAAGTTTAGATATGTGTTGTATTAAAACTACTTGCCTGCAATATCAGTTGGTATTGAAACCTGATTTGAAGGTGTCGAGGCACAGAGAAGAAACAATATAGCAAACCTGTTTTTTATATATATATATTTTTAAACCACTAGCATTTGTTTTCACACTATTGCTGATCAAAAATCACAGCGGGGCATTGGGACACATCTGCCCACATTATGTCTGACCCAAGTTTATGCATGTGTGCCAATCCCTGTGGTCCTTTCTCCCTTTCTCAAGGGGAACAACCTTGGAAATTGAGTATCCTTGCATTCAAAAGTACATTTCTACTTTCTAGATTGGATGTTACCTTGTATGTGCAGTGGGATAATGGCTGTGCCCCAACGTATGTACAGGATTTCCAGTTTATGTACTGTGAACTGTGCTGTGAAACACTGCAAGCGAGTTGTGTGGAAACAACATGTAACACACACACCCCCCTTTCTCACAAGTGCTTTAAGTAGTCATCTGTCAACGTTCAGCAAAGTTTGATGTTCAGGTAAAAGGGGTAATAGAATTGTAGGCTTCTCAGAGTCTCTTGTCACACAGGGCCTGCTTTTTCTTGGTGCATTCACAACTGGCCCAAACTCCCTTTACCTAGGGAAAGGTAAAAGGCAGGGAGATCATGACATCTGAATGACAGAGCCCTATTTGGCCATGCTCCTTCCCAGCACGCAGCTTATAGATGCAGATGTCTAACAACATGATGAGGAGAATCATGTAAGGCCAAGAATTACTAGAGAAGGGCTGCATTAAAAAAATCTTATTTGTATCTTTCACTTTTCAACGATACATATAAAGATAATGTGATTCTTTTCCTGCCAATTGCTTTTCTAGGCAACTACGAGCTTGTCAGTTTGCTCCTGAGCCGGGGAGCAGATCCCCTTCTGAGTATGCTGGAAGCTAATGGGATGTCCTCATCACTCCACGAAGACATGAATTGCTTTAGCCACGCTGCTGCACATGGACATAGGTAAACCTCTCCTTTGGATCAGCCTTCAACAAAAGTCCCTTTGCCTCAAGCCATCCCTTTTGTTCCATGTCTTCAATAATGAAGGAGGAGTAAAATCTAGCATCAACTTAGACTAAAAAAAACACACCTTTCTGAGCTCTGTGTCTGGGATTCCCCGTACTTACCCCCCTGAAGGTCCAACTCGAAGCAGCGAGGTCCTGCGCCACCTGGCTCAGGCATGATCACCTGGCTCCTGCAGGCACCCAGACATGGCACCGGATCTGCCTGACGTGGGAGCGCACGTGACTTGCCAGCCAGGAGGCAATGACCGACCTCCTACCAGCCAAGATGGTGTGGCAGGCGCTCCCAAGGCTGTGCCGCTCAAGGAACGCTGGCTGCCACTCCTTGGACCACCCCGCCCACTCTGACATGAGGCCTGGCGGGGCCGGCCAGGACGGAGGCAGCCACAGAGGCCCACAGCCTTGCCAACTGTGGAACCCTACAATTCGAACCCTACAATTCCAGATGGTTTCTTCCACGGTGTAGTCATCTTCACTTAGCTACCAAACACAAGCCTTGAGCTCTCCACAGGATGCCACATATCATGCTGAACAGGGAAACATTTTTCCAGTTATCACTCTGTCACTGACATTCTCAGCATTCCAGTCTGTACCACCACACAACAGTGACGCCTCTCTGCCACCAAGAGTCGTAACAGCTTATCAGTGATTTCCGGTTTGTCTCCCTTCCAACGTGAACGGGCTGCTCCTGCTTAGCTTCCAGCAGTTTTCAGGCAGTTCAGCCTCAGGACCACACCTCCTGCATAACATTATAATGATGTTGAGATCTAAGTGTATTGGAAGAAGAGTGGGATGCAAACTTGGGGGGGGGGGGGAAATACACAGATCTTATGGATGTGAATGATCTAATACATGTAAACCAATAGGATGTGCAATGAAAAAAAATTGCAAATACTCAAAAGGATTGAATTTTGTTGAATTTTGCTTTTATCCACAAGTTATCTTGCTGGTACCTTGACATCTTTAATTTATTTCTGAAGAGATGGAGTTTACTATCCCCCCCCCCCAGTGGATTTTATTGTTTTTAAATTTAGTTATGTATTGCTTAAACTTATTTTCTGTATTATTTTAAACTGGGTATTTTAATTTTTGTTGTAAGCCACCTTGGGCATTTGCCTTCGGCATAGGATTAAGGTGGGATATAATTTTTTTAAATAAATAAACAAAATAACGCAAATTACCAGAATGTTATGAAATAGGTTTATACTTTCTGGAACCTTTTCACTGATTAACGCATAGCACCACTTGTTGTCACTTTACAGAAATGTCCTACGCAAGCTCCTGACCCAGCCACAACAGGCAAAGGGGGATGTTCTCTCACTGGAAGAAATTTTAGCAGAGGGTGTAGAAAGTGATACCTCCAGCCAGGGAAGCTCCAATGAGGGCCAGGTTAAGCTGTGCAAAACCAGAATGAAGGCTTTGCAGGAGGCCATGTATTACAGCGCTGAGCATGGCTACGTGGACATCACCATGGAGCTCCGAGCACTTGGTAAGGCAGGCTTCGTTATTACCCAATACCTTGCTTCAAGAACAACAAGGACTGCCTTGTAGTTGACTACTTTCAGAGATAGGAGCACTGTCACAAGTCATTCCTCTGCTTATGAACAGTTTTTTTAAAATGCCTAATTCGTTTAACCAGCTCAGAAAACATAGTCACAAGAACAATTATTATTTTATTGTTATTTATATGGTGCCATCTACATACATGGCACTTTACAGAGAATGAAAAGTCTCTGCCCAAGGTGCTGACAGTCTTGAATCAATACAAGAGAAACAGAAGACGATGAGGGAATCTGTAGGTCGCAGTACACAGGATAAGAATATGCAAATAGTTCAGCTACATCTGCTTGAGCTTTGTTACAGAAGAGAGTGGAGACTAAGGCGTTGTGCCAGCCTTAAAAAAAAAGTCAGTTTTAGGAAGGGATTTGAAAGAGGTACGAGAGGAGGCATCATGCTGGGAAGCAGTTCCAAGCATAAGAGGCTACATGTCTGGCTCACAGCAAGTAGAATACAATGGATACCCTGGCGAGACTCACAGCCCAATCCTGTGCAAATTGCATCGGCTGGCCTAAATGGCCGGCCACTGCATCCTGCACAGGATTTGGCCAGTGCAGGCGCGGCCAGAGCTCATCAGGGGAAGGGACGAATGTCCCCTTCCCCCGGTGTAAGCCCAGGAGGCCCCAATGGGCTTCCTTGGAGGCCATGTAAGACCGGCCCAGGAAGGGGCTCGGGATATCAGCATAACCCAGCACCGATATTCCTACCCCCTCAGGCTGGACCATCCAGTTGCCCCCTCCCTCCCTACGTCCTCTCGCCGAGGACTTACCTGGGTCGGCCGGTGCAGATTCTGGGTGACGGCCATGTAAGCAGTGCTGGCCTCTGTGCCGGCGCCACTTACACTAGAGGATTCTGGATTAGTTCTGGATTACCATCTCATCACAAGCTCATGACTTTAGCAGGTTCTTGTACTGTAAAAATATCTACAGCCTTATGCAGTGTCCTTTTGAATTAAAATGGAAAACACCTGCTAAGCACTTCTGGGGAGACCAGAGGCAAGGGAGGATGGGGATCCTGTACTTTGTTTTGGCAGCTGGGTCTTTTCTCATCCCTGTATGACAAGCTGCATCTGCAAAACTGAAAACTCCCTCTCCTACATAACTATTAAAGCTATACCAGACCTGTCTTGCTTTGCATATGATCACTGTAATGAAAGGCAAAAAAGCAACGACGTGGGGAAATGTAGCCGGGCGGTCCTGGAGGCCAAATTTAGGTTGCTAGGTAGGAAGCTCAAATCCAGGACCCCAAAGGTAGCGTTCTCAGAAGTGCTACCTGTTCCACGCGCAGGGCCAGCTAGGCAGGCGGAGCTCAGGGGTCTCAATGCGTGGATGAGACACTGGTGTCAGGAGGAGGGGTTTAAGTTTGTTAGGCACTGGGGAACGTTTTGGGACAAGCCAGGCCTGTACAAGAGGGACGGGCTTCACTTGAACCAAAACGGAACCAGACTGCTGGCGCGTAACATTAAGAAGGTGGCAGAGCAGCTTTTAAACTGACTCCTGGGGGAAAGCCGACAGGAGCCGAGGGGCATCCGGTTCGGGACTCCTCATCCCTCGGGAATGAGGGTGCAGAGGATGGGGAACAGTCAAGTAATAACAGAGTAAGAATTGGGAGTGGTAGCGTGATGGGACATGACAGCCAGTCTAGCAAGACAGAAGGCTGCAGGAATAAGGGGGCAAACATGCAGCCCTTCTTGGGGGACCAGGTATATAAGTGCTTTTATGCAAATGCCCGAAGTCTACGGGCAAAGATGGGAGAACTGGAATGTTTGGTGGCTAGGGAAAACATTGACATAGTAGGTATAACAGAAACCTGGTGGAATGCGGAGAACCAGTGGGATACTGCAATTCCAGGATATAAACTCTATAGGAGGGACAGAGAGGGGCGTGTTGGAGGTGGGGTGGCCATCTATGTCAAAGAGGGGGTAAAATCCACCAGAGTAGAGCTGGAGGGGGGCTCTGACTCCTCCGTAGAATCACTGTGGGTTAGATTACCAGGCTCAAAGAGTGATGTAATAGTAGGGGCATGCTACCGTCCTCCAGATCAAAAACCTGAAGGGGATCTTGAAATGAGGAAGCAAATCAGGGAGGTGTCAACGAGAGACAGGGTTGTAGTCATGGGGGACTTCAATTATCCTCACATCGACTGGGTCAATTCATGCTCAGGTCATGAAAGAGAGACTGGATTTCTAGATATGTTAAATGACTGTGCCTTAGAGCAGCTTGTCACGGAACCGACCAGAGGACAGGTGACTCTGGACTTGATATTGTGTGGCACTCAAGATCTGGTCAGGGAGGTAAATGTTACCGAACCG
Organism: Plestiodon gilberti rubricaudatus; assembly: GCA_026170595.1. Taxonomy (NCBI): domain Eukaryota; kingdom Metazoa; phylum Chordata; class Lepidosauria; order Squamata; family Scincidae; genus Plestiodon; species Plestiodon gilberti. The sequence continues at coordinate 245,587,686 of JANXHW010000001.1, read as the reverse complement.
TTGGGGAACAGTGACCATGCTGCGATCCGTTTCGCCATGCATGTCGGAGGGAGAGTGCCGAGCAAATCTGACACGAAAACCCTTGACTTCCGAAGGGCAGACTTCCCCAAAATGAGAAGACTAGTTAAGAAAAAGCTGAAAGGGAAGGTAAAAAGAGTCCAATCGCTCCAGAGTGCATGGAGGCTGTTTAAAACAACAGTCATAGAGGCCCAGCGGGAGTGTATCCCACAAAGGAGGAAGGGCTCGACCAAGTCCAGGAGGATGCCCGCATGGCTAACAAGCACAGTTAAGGAGGCTATAAAAGGCAAGGAAGCTTCCTTCCGTAAATGGAAGTCTTGCCCTAATGAGGAAAATAAACAGGAGCACAAACTGTGGCAAAAGAAATGTAAAAAGATGATACGGGAGGCCAAGCAAGACTTTGAGGAACGTATGGCAGGCAACATAAAAGGGAATAATAAAAGCTTCTTCAAATATGTTAGAAGCAGGAAACCTGCCAGGGAAACGGTGGGTCCGCTGGATGGTGAGGGAGAGAAAGGGGTGATAAAAGGGGACTTGGAGACTGCAGAGAAATTAAATGAATTCTTTGCATCTGTCTTCACGGCAGAAGACCTCGGGCAAATACCGCTGCCGGAACGGTCTCCCCTGACTAAAGAATTAAGTCAAATAGAGGTTAAAAGAGAAGATGTCTCAGACTTAATTGACAAAATAAAGATCAATAAATCACCAGGCCCGGATGGCATCCACCCAAGAGTTCTGAAGGAACTCAAGAATGAAGTTGCTGACCTCTTGACCCAAATATGCAACTTGTCCCTTAAAACGGCCAATGTGCCAGAGGATTGGAGGATAGCTAATGTCACACCAATCTTTAAAAAAGGAAGGAGGGGGGACCCGGGAAACTACAGGCCGGTCAGCCTAACATCTGTTCCAGGGAAGATGGTGGAAAGTCTCATTAAGGATAAAATCTTAAAATACATAGAAGAACAAGCTCTGCTGAGGGAGAGTCAGCATGGCTTCTGCAAGGGGAAGTCTTGCCTCACAAACCTGTTAGAATTTTTTGAAAAGGTCAACAGGCATGTGGATGCGAGCGAACCCGTGGATATTATATATCTGGATTTTCAGAAGGCGTTTGACACGGTCCCTCATGAAAGGCTCCTGCGAAAACTCCACAGTCAGGGAATAAGAGGGCAGGTCCTCTTGTGGATTAGGAACTGGTTGAAGACCAGGAAACAGCGAGTGGGAGTCAATGGGCAATTTTCACAATGGCGAGAGGTGAAAAGCGGTGTGCCCCAAGGATCGGTCTTGGGACCGGTGCTTTTCAACTTATTCATAAATGACCTGGAGTTGGGGATAGGCAGTGAGGTGGCCAAGTTTGCGGATGACACTAAACTTTTCCGGGTGGTAAAGACCAGCAGGGATTGTGAAGAGCTCCAGAAGGATCTCTCCAAACTGGGAGAATGGGCAGCAAAATGGCAGATGCGCTTCAATGTAAGTAAGTGCAAAGTGATGCACATTGGGGCAAGAAACCAAAATTTCACATATACGCTGATGGGTTCTGAGTTGTCTGTGACAGATCAAGAGAGAGATCTTGGGGTGCTGGTGGACAGGTCGATGAAACTGTCGACCCAGTGTGCGGCGGCTGTGAAGAAGGCCAATTCCATGCTCGGGATCATTAAAAAGGGGATTGAGAATAAAACGGCCAATATCATTATGCCTTTGTACAAATCGATGGTAAGGCCACATCTGGAGTATTGTGTCCAGTTCTGGTCACCACACCTCAAAAAGGATATAATTGAATTGGAAAAGGTGCAGAAAAGAGCGACCAGAATGATTCGTGGGCTGGAGCACCTCCCTTACGAGGAAAGGCTACAGCGTCTGGGGCTTTTCAGCCTAGAAAAAAGGCGCCTGAGGGGGGACATGATTGAGACTTATAAAATTATGCATGGGATGGAGAGAGTGGATAGAGGGAAATTCTTTTCCCTCTCGCACAACACCAGAACCAGGGGACACACACTAAAATTGAGTGGAGGGAGAGTTAGAACAGACAAAAGAAAATATTTCTTTACCCAGCGTGTGATTCATCTGTGGAACTCCTTGCCACAGGATGTGGTGATGGCACCTGGCCTAGATGCCTTTAAAAGGGGTTTGGACAAATTCATGGAGGAAAAGACCATCACAGGTTACAAGCCATAAGCAACCTCCTGGTTTTTAGAAGTGGGTTTTCTCTGTGCCAGGTGCAAGGGAGTGGCGACTGGACACAGGTATCTTGTTGTCTCGTGTGCTCCCTGAGGCATCTGGTGGGGCCACTGTGTGACACAGGAAGCTGGACTAGATGGGCTTTTGGCCTGATCCAGCAGGGCTCTTCTTATGTTCTTATGTTCTAACGAAAGCTTCTGAATTCTAAACTCCAAAGACAGCTTCCCTCTCTGGGCAAATTCTGCTTACCCCCAAGCAATGGTCCTCATCCAGTGTTTGGGCCCCTTATAGCTGCTTTTTCTTTTTATTATTATTATTAACAGTATTTAATAATAATAATACCAAGAAAAACCAAACACACGCCAAATATCACGTCTAGTTTGGCCCTTAGTCCCAATAGTGTGCTAAGTTGAGTAGTTGAACCCCCTGTGTGTTCCTCTTTTTCACCTGTTCCCCTTAAGGGAATCTTAAGCTGGTTTAATAAAGAAAGGGCTCAACTGAGTTGATCGAGGCCCTCCAGGCCTGGCCTCCACCATTAAGGCTGGCCACAGGTTCAGTCTCTGCCACTCATTTTGTGTATTGCTCATCATCTTTGTCTGGTTGCAACAGAACAATAGCTCCTAGCCAGCCCACCTGTTGCAATTGGTATGTGCCAGTCCATTGGGCACTCCAGCCCACCTGACCAGGACGGAGGTCAGGTAGGGAGACTAAGTGGGCTTGACCCTTCCAGTGAAAAAGACAGATAACTCCTCACCAAGGTTATTTAAGCCTGAGTATTATGGGATCCAGATTGCCTTAGAGTAGACTATATAAGATCAGTCATATTGGTGTGCGTAAGACGACTTGCTACGGGTTTCTGTACAAATAACACCTTCTGAAGAAGCCAGCAATAAGGCTGGCAAAATGTAAAGGATTAAACTTTAAAATGGTTTTTAACTGTTTGAATTGTTTTAATATTAAACGGATCTGAGAACCTGGAACATGGGAATTTTTAATTCTATCATAAAATTCTTTATCGCTCAATACTGAACGCTCTCGCTACCCACCCCACACACATTCAGAGGCAGAATGTCTCTAATTTTCAAGTGCTGGGAGCAAACATGGGGTAATTATCTTCATCCTACTTTCTGTGTGATTTTTCCCAAGGGCATTGACCATTGTCAGGGCCAAGAATGCTGGAGTGAACTATTTGTTTTGATGTGGAAGGGTAATTTGTGGTCTTACTGCTTTTACTGTGTCAGTGGCTCACATTTTCACTTCGTCACTGAATGCCCCCAGGAATCCCATGGAAGCTTCATGTGTGGATTGAGTCACTCCGAACAACTTTTTATCAGTCCCGGTACTCAGTGATACAGAATCTTTTACGAGAATTTATCACCATTAAGGAAGAAGACTACAATGAAGAACTGGTTAACGACGGACTACAGCTAATGTTCGAGATCCTCAGAACCAGCAAAGTAATCTATTTTTTAAAAAACTATATTTAGAAATGTGCCTCTTGGTTTGAGAAATCTTGCAATTCTTTGAAAGCTCTATGGTTTACTCAGCCACAGTAAAGATGCATGAGGACCTTAATTCTATATGCAGGGATTAGCATGCCTGTGTTTATGGGAGCCTGTTTAATACAACACTGCCAGGGATGAGAAGGAAAAGCTCTCAAAGATGCCTCTTTCCCAGCAGAGATCCTCATTCTAATGGAAATTGAGATCATCTGTAGTAAGGACACTTGGGATTGTGGGAGTTTGCTCTCAAAGAAAGGGACAGAGGGATTTACATAGGTTTGTGGTTATAATAAACATATGTAACTTGCAAAAATCTAAAAATCCAGTCCTAGATGAAAGGAGGCAGACTGTGGTCCCAATCTAGCTCTGGTAGGAAGAATGGGTTTAAAAATAGTCCCTGTATGTGAACCTGACTCCTCTCTCTCTCTCTCTCTCTCTCTCTGATCAAATTCAAGGGTTAACTTCTTGTCCTTTGTGTTCCCTTATTCATGGCAAGAGAATAGCGGTAGTTTTGGACTTGCCTGGGCTGCTTTGACTTGCCTGAGCCTGGTCTTCCTGGAGCACTAACAGTTTCTACTCTTTCACAGAACGAGTCTATCAACCAGCAACTTGCAGCTATCTTTGCTCACTGCTATGGAAGCAGCCCCATCCCTGGCATTCCTGAAATCAAAAAGACACTCCCAGCCCGTCTAGGTAAGATGACAGAGCTTCCCTCCTAAGCAGTAACTTTGAGAATTTTGATTATGTACTCCTGGTGTTTAAGCATTGTGAAAACTTTTTCCCCCCTCTCTTTTTCCCCTTCCACACAGATCCACACTTCTTAAACAACAAAGATATGTCCGATGTTACTTTCCTAGTGGAAGGGAAGCTGTTTTATGCACATAAAGTTCTCTTGGTTACTGCTTCAAACAGGTGAGAGGCTTAAAATTGACACAGGGCACCTTTCTGAGTCATTCAAAGATTAAGACAGACAAATCAATGAGTCACTCACAGAAGTAATTCCCATTTTAGTTTCTCACAGTAGCAAGATAGTTGTAACGTGTTGAGCGTCAATCTGCTGCCTTTGTAGTTGCCAGTTAAAGTTGTGGATAATTTTTGTTTTTCTTCAGTTTCTACATTGTTGTTTTTTTAAACCCTAAATATCAAAGATGATCACCTGGGAAGTAAACTTACAGAGAAATGCTAAGAAGGTCATATCATGATGAGGCTCTGGGGATGAATTAAAAATATGACATATTTGGTGTGAGGAAAGTATTTTTGCCTGATAGAAGTTAAATACACCTTTGTCCAGTTTGGAGCATAAATATACTAGTAGGAACCACACAGAGCCACAGTACTCTGAAGTAGTTTGTTTAACCCTTTACTTCTGTGCTGTTTTCCCACCAACATCCACCTCAAAGCAGCTACGTAACCCTTGAAAACATCACTATAACAAATTGCACTTTCAGGGCTAAATATCTACTTCAGAGAGGGGATTTTTTTTTAACAGGAAAACAGCACAAAAGCAAAGGATTAATCACCCCTACCTCCAGACTTCAATTCAAATTGAAGGCCCACACAGCTGCTACTTGTATGTTTAAGCTCCTGACTAGATTATGATGCATTTAACTTTATATCTGGTTTCAGATTTAATGCTGAAGGTTTAAGGGCAGGGAGTCAGCAACCTTTTTCTTTAAAGGGGCCAGATGTTCAGCAGTGACATCATCACATCACCAAACTTTCGGGTTGCCAAGCACCTGGAAGTTGCCCACACGGAGCTCGGCTTAGGAGGCAATGCCTCCCGTCCAAGTCACCATGCACTGGATGGGGAATGGCGGAGCAACTACACAGGCTGCATGGCACAGGGACTACGTGAGCCCCAGCAGGCAGCTACACCATACCATTCCCCATCCGGCACATGGTGACTTGGGCAGGAGTCTTCATCTCCCAAGTCAAGCTTCATGCGGGCCAGACTTTGGCTGGCAGGCCAGATGGCTTTGGCTGGCGGGCTGGATCCAGCTAACAGGCTATAGGCCCCTGGTTTAGAGATTTGGCACTGGGTGATGAGATCACATGCCCTCTTAGCTCTACCCCTCTCATATGTGATTCTCTGCCCAATAGTACCATTAACGTTATGGTACAATTGCTGGCCATGGAATATGTGACAGTCTCTCTAAAAGGCCAAGCAAGGCCAGTTTGCCTTCCTGGGGTCTTACTCTGAAGTTAGAAATTCTCAAATTCATCTATTTCAGACTCTCTCAGCCTGGCTTCAGTCATGTTCTCTGGTTCACAAGCATACATTTATTTAACATCAAATCATATTCCAAAATGACTTATGAAATCAGCAAAAAGTGGTTCTCCTCACCCCAAAACTGTGTGGCAGGCAGAAATTGGGCAGGTACAGTTTTTGCATCGCAGTTATCTCCATGCTGGGAAACGTTGCCCTGTAGAATTTCTGCCTGACATTTAGCTTATAAAGGCATAGTGCTTCTGTCAGGAAAGGAGGTGGCACTGAGAAACCTACAACAGGCCCTGTTTTCCCTTTATTGACTGAAAAATAATCTAATATAATAGGTTCTCAAATTTTCATGGCCGGACAAAACATACACAAAACATAATTAAAATATCCGGGTTTAAGGACCATGGTCGTACGTTAAAAGAATCTATATTCCAACGTTTCATCCAGTATACTCTGGACTTCCTCAGGGAATATGTGAGACCCCTATGTGAGAGAGCTCTCACATACCATATTCCCTGAGGAAGTCCAGAGTATACTGGACGAAACGTTGGAATATAGATTCTTTTAACGTACGACCATGGTCCTTAAACCCGGATATTTTAACTGTGTAAGTAAATATAGTTTTAAAAGCTCCCTATAACATTTTTTCTATCTTCACAGATTTAAAACACTGATGACCAATAAAACAGAACAAGACAGCCAAAGCAGTAAAACTGTGGAAATTAGTGATATGAAATACAGTATATTCAAGGTATGTATTTAATGTTATCTTTTCAATTGTCTAAAGCTGAAGTGGGACATGGTTCAAACAAACACCTTACGTTTTTGAAAAGTCTGAATCGTAGCACTGTTAAGATTTTGGGGTCTCCCCTTTAGAAATAAGTGATAAATTCTTATGTGCATAAACAGAATTCAACCAAATGATCCCTCTAATATAAATTTGTGGTGAGTTGGTCCATACAATATTATTTTGACTACCTATCCCTGAGTGGGGTAGGATCTGTGTGCCTGTTGACAGTGTAAGGTGGTGTGAATTGGGAATTCCTGATACAGTTAACAGTGGGACTTTTTGCAACTGCCATGAACCCAAGAACTGTGCTTGACTATTTCCATGGTTGTCCAGTTCTCACATTGCATTTAACAATGACTTATGAGTGTATACCAGAGGGGAGTTAGGACTGCTGGCACGGCCAAAACTGTATTGTGCAAACCACTACTAAAGACTTCTGGAAGTTTCCAGGCATAATTTTCAGGCTATATAAAGCAAACTTAAGTTTGAACGGAGCCAGGAAACTGAAGGCTTTGTATTAAAATGGTTCAAATGATCAAAAGCTTATGGGGCTCTCAAATATTCCACCAAGTTTTTTTCAACTTTTTCTCTATTTTAACATCTGCAAATCTAAATGACCAATGTGTGGTTTGTTCACAACAAAAAGGGAGTATAGTTAGTTTTGGCATGTAAACAAAAACACGGATCATTGAAATCCAAGACATGAATTCTTCCCGTTTTTCAGATCTGTTTTTCATACTAGGAAGAAAATGTGTTGCAGCTGAAAGACTGAGAAACAAAAAGCGACAGCGTGTAGAATTAATCCAGAGAGCCATATATTTGCTATCGCTTCCCACAGTCACCAAACAAGTATTTTTGCATTTGGGCCATATATGAAGGCCACAATTGCGTCCCTAGTTGCAAAGGGAGACACACTGCATTTTAGTCTTGAATTGAGCTGTAATTGCTATGTCTGTATCCAGAAGTTGCTGCCCAGACATGCCCATTGCTAGAATTTGGTAGTAAAAAGCATACATGGAGATAAATATGGCATATTTCATGTGTTTTAATTTAAATAATGGAAGATTTTACTAGCAGCCAAGCTGCTGTGTGACAGCAGAGCAGGAGATTGCATGCTTGAGGCAAACCTGTGAATTCAGATTTCTCATTGTTTTGGCTTCGTTCCCTTTCAGATGTTGATGCAGTATTTATATTATGGAGGAACAGAATCTATGGAAATTCCTACAGCTGATATCCTAGAGGTGAGTATATGTTCCTCGATAATGTTGATGACATATCTTACTATGGAACTGGTGCTTTGCAAGCATTCGTATCTACACTGGTCTGTTGGACAAACGTGAGAACAAATGTCCCTGTGATATCTTCACAAACTAAAGTAGCACATACTATACCTGCTTTATGAAACAGGGAGGAAAAGAGGTCTTTTGAGGATACAGTTTGAATATCCCCTATCTGGATTGCTTGGGACTGGAAATTGTCTGGATTTTGGAATATTTCCATAAATATAATGAGATATCTTAGGGATGGAACCCAAAAATCATTTCTGTCTCATATACACCTTATACACATAGCCCGAAGGTAATTTTATACAATATTTTTTAAATAATTTTGGGCCCCAGCATGCCTTGCGCTATGTTATGTCTTTTTTTAAAAGACATAACCCCCCCCCCCCCAAACGTCTGGATTGCGGAATACTCTAGATTTTAGATGTCCGGATAAGGGGTAATCAACCTGTAGCGTGTGTGTAAGTCTTTAAACTAGGGATGCGGCCTACAATCAGGGTGTTGCAAAAAAACCCAATAAAAATACCTTTGAAACTGCAAAACCCAGCATTTTCAAGCCTCTTCAAGTCTGCTGCAGCAAGATAATGTTTGGAATGTTTCAGTTGCAGTTTCAAAGGTAAAACGGGGCTTTTTTGGTTTTTTTTTAAACTGCGAAGCACCATGTTTTCAAGCCTTTACAAGGCTGCAGCAGTTCCTATTCATTAAATAAAATACAGTAAGTCCTTGTTTACCTTCCTGCCTTACAATGCCTTGCTATTCAGCCTGGCAGAAATCAATGATCTCTCTAGCCTCTTATCAGCAGCTGATACCTCTAGCTAGCCTCAGCAAGCAGTTGAAAAAATTAACCCTTAAGTTCCAGCCCCAGGACGCTGTGGAAACTAAGATATTTATTGATCTTGCAGCTTGAAAGTTATTTAGCTTGCCACTTAAAAGAGTGCTATATCCTGCTCCTGCATAGGCTTCCCAGATCCAAAGGGGGACAGAGTACCTACCTTTAACCACTGGAATAAGGGTGCGGCTTATAATCAGGAGCGGCCTATACTCGGGAACATCCCAAGCCAGCCTGGCTGAAAACTGCAGTCAGACTGTTATTTACTTATATAAGAGAAAACTCCCCACCTGACTATACCACCTCATAATTCGTGCAAGGAATTACTTGTTGACATTGGAGCATGTTCAAATATTTCCCATGCACATGAGAGCTAATTACTATTCTTCACAGTATCCGGAATGAGGTGGTAGTCTAAGCTGGTTAAATTCTGGACCGTACCACTTCAGAGTGCAGGTGAGGAAAAATATTCATTAAGGCTGCAGACCTAGAAGACCCCCAGCACAGCAGGCCGAGAGCTATTCTAAACATTAATTCTTGATGCACTAATTTTCTACATGCCAGGATCATTTTTTTTGTGAACACTGCCAGTTCACTAAGCCACCTCATCCTGCATAACCTATTTTACAAGTTTCAGACAACAGGGAGGAAGGGCTTCTCCCTGACATACAAGCTTTTCACATGGAAATTGATAGGGACACTTACAAACAAGTTATCCCCCTCTGCAGTCACAAGGCAGATTGTACTGTGTGTACACCTGAACATTTGAATAAGATATTGGGAAGTGCCAACTGAATTGTTAATGCTGATGCTTGAGAATGAGGAGGATGGCTGATTTTACAGTCCAGCCAGAAAGGAAGTCCAATAAGAAAGTGAGATTGTGCAAAACTGAACTTAACTTGGTTTTGCTTGCTTATAGATAACTTTTCCCATCAATCACTGTCATCTTTAATGGCTTCTTTCTCATTCCCACTAGTTGCTATCAGCTGCAAGCCTATTCCAATTAGATGGACTCCAACGACACTGTGAAATACTCTGTGCCCAGACCATCAACACTGAAAGCTGTGTTAACATCTATAAATATGCCAAGGTAACGGCCAAACTATCTGCAATTTATGCTTATAAGGATTCAAGCATTTTAGGTTTTAACATAAAAGAAGCCCTTGTGAATCAGGCTAACAGTCCTATGAAGTTCAGCATCCTGTTTCCATGAATGGCTAACCAGTAGCATCCTGTTGCTCACCCCGCCCCCCCATCAATTTTCTCTATACTGTACTATTCATAATGTTCTAAACCACTTCCATATTTTCTGCAATATAGAGTTGTGTACATTACTCAAGATATCATTCAATATTGAAATGCATCTTGACATACATAGATGGCAAATCCACTGTAAGCCAGGATCTAGTGAAAACATGCTGGAGCAAAAGACTAAGATTAGTTTAAGAGAGGGGTACCGCTCAGTGGAAGAGGTCCAACCTATGACATTTCTATAGAGGGCAGAGAAAAATTCCTGCCCAGAACCTTAGAGAGCTGCTACCGGTCAGTGTCCACATTGCTGAGCTAGATGGACCAGTGGTCTGACTCACTATAAAGCAGCTTCCCATGTTCCAGTCTCTCAGAGACTTTGTAACAATTAATCAAAGATTTATGGATCTGTTGTTGGAACCTCTGCTTCTGTGAACAAGGATGGTCAGTTTCACTTTCTGGTTCCCATGTACCCTATTTTTCGCTCCATAGGACGCATCGGACCATAGGACGCATGCATCCTATGGAGCAAAAAAAAAAATAGGGAAAAAAAAGGTTTTTTAAATAAAAATAATTAAAAAATGTAAAAATGGCCGTTTGACGAAATGAAGATCGGGGAGGCCTGCCCGAGCCTCTGCAGGCCTCCCCGAAGCCCCAGCAAGTTTTTTTTCTTTACTTTTTTTTATTCGCTCCATAAGACGCAGGCTTTTTCCCCCCTATTTTTTTGGGGGGGAAGCCTGCGTCTTATGGAGCGAAAAATACAGTAATAATACAGGGTTATTCAAAAAGGATGGTGCAAAAGTAAGGCTGATTTATTCTTAAATGAACTGACATACCACAACCATCATGACATGAAAAGACAGAAAAACTGCCCAAGTTTCACATGCACATTACAAATGTTCGATGTGGGCACTTGCATAGCTGCAAGGGGGGGAGCAAACAGCCACGGTCTCCTCATGGCAAATTAGGCTGAAAGGAAAGAGCAGAAACTGCTTCCTTAGTATTTAAGAATATATTTATTCTGATGTGGTGGCAGAGTATAAGAAACTCTCTCTCTCTCTCTCTCTCTCTCTCTCTCACACACACACACACACACACACACACACACACACACACACACACACACACACACCCCATTACAATTAGACTGATCATTTCTTTGTCAGTAGGCAAACGTACAAAATCAGCAAGGGATCAAATACTTTTTTCCCCACACTCTGTGTGTGTGTGTTTTTAAATAAAATAACCATAGCCCGTGTTTCATTAATTCCCTTTTTTCAAACGGCTTCTCTCATATACACAGAGTTGTTTGGCTGCTAATACCACCTACCATCTGGTGCCACTCATTATTCTGTCATATTGTGCCACATGGGTCGCAGCCTCCCATAACAAAACAGGTATCATCCTGGCCATTTCACTGACCAGCTGCTCTTTTCCTTGAAGAGTGACTTGACCATGGCTCAACAAGCAGCAGGAGATCACAAAGAAATTCAACAGGAGGGACTTTTTAAACTCTTTAAAATATCCCAGTGGAACGGTTCCGAGTGTACGTACGTACGTACGTACGTACACACACACACACACACACACACACACACACACAGAAAACATTTTTAAGCCATTGGATTAATATCCTCTTAACCATTTGCTACCAACGTTAAGCCTTCCCATATAATTATGTTGTTTGAGGGGGGAGAGAAAGGTGATAATTGACAGCTGCTTAAAACTCCTCTTGCCTCAAGACCTGACAACATCCTCTTGTTTCTTCCAGATCCACAGTGCACCAGAGCTGGCCTCGTTTTGTGAGGGCTTCTTCCTCAAGCACATGAGCACCCTGCTGGAGCAGGAGCCTTTCAAGCAGCTCATCTATGGCAGGAACAGCAAAGTTCAGGGTCTGGATCCCCTGCAGGACCTGCAGTCCACCCTGGCCAGCAGACTTCATTCCGTTTACATCACCTCAAGGGTGTGATAGCACCAAGGGGAACTCTAGTCTCCCTGCTGGGAAGTATACAGTTGAAGCACATGGTCATCTAACTGCACTAGGATGGAACCTTGCCCAGTTGTGGCTCCCATCTGGTTTATGGAGACACCAGCTTATACTGAAAGCTCCCGCCACCTTCTAAGCAGATATCTGCAGAGCAAAAGACAGCTCTGGGGAGTGTGGTAGGATGCTGTAACTATTTAATCTGAAAACTGAGGGGAGGGGTAAAGAACGTTGTTGCACTGCCAGTTGACATCATCTCAGTACAGCAATACTGTAGTTTAAACGTGGCAACTTAAAAGCTGGCCCAAAGATCAGGTGCTGTTTTTGCAAGTTTGTGTGCAAAAATGTTAGGACACTGGAGAACTCAGGAGGAGCGAACTAAACCTACAGCCTAAAGTGTCCAAAACACTTGTGCACAGACCACAACTGGCATTTTGTTAATAACTGTAGGAATAAACTGCATGTTTATAAAAAGGTTATGGAGGTAGGAATCTGTTGGATTTCAGCTATTCAGGGTGACCTACAAAAAACTACACTTATTGTAGTGTGTCAATACCAGATTTCCACACTGCAAACAAATCTAGTGCTATGCTCCACCACCACCCCTGCCTAAGTGTTTGCCCATTGAGGCACACAAGTTCGATAGCATGAGCAGAAAGATGCTGGTTTCCGAGATGCATCCTCTAATGCAGTGGTTCCCTAACTGGGGCGTCGTGCCGCCCCAGCCGGGAACAAAGGGTTGCTATGCCCTTAAGGGGCATGGCAACCCGCAGTGACATCGACGGCGCGCCCAGGATCGCGCCGCCGCCGCCACTGCCGTGCCCGGGATCGCCCTTTTTACCTTCATTGGTGGGCAGTGGGTGTCCGGCGGGGGTTGTGGGGAGCCTGCGGACCCCTCCGCAGGCCTCCCCAAGCATCGGAGCAGTGCTCCGACGCGTTTGCAACCCACTTCCGGTTTTACGCGAAACCAGAAGTGAGTTGCGATCGCGTCGGAGCACTGCTCCGACGCTTGGGGAGGCCTGCGGAGGGGTCCGCAGGCTCCCCACAACCCCCGCCGGACACCCACTGCCCACCAATGAAGGTAAAAAGGGCGATCCCGGGCACTGCGGTGGCGTGATCCCGGGCGCGTCATTGCGACCCCTGGGAAGGCCCCGCTGCTACTTAGAGCAGCGGACGGCCTTCCCAGGAGTTAGGGAACCTCTGCTCTAATGTTATGTAATTGAGATTGTAACAGTGCTCTCCTCAGAAGTAAGTCCTCGTGTGGTCAATGGGGCTTACTCCCAGGAAAGTGCATTTAAGATTGCAGCCTAAATTTTCATCCATTTTAGTTGCACTTACAGGATTTAAAAGCTGTTGTAAAAAAAAAACTTATCACCAATGTACTTAGATCAGGGGTTCTCAACCTTTGGAAGCCCGGGTACCCCCTATCACGGTCCAATTTTCTGAAGTACCCCTGCTAATTAACTGCTAACTAATTGGATTAATTAATTAGGTAATTAATCGTTAAAGTACTAAAACAATTTTAAATGTGAAAAAATGTCTTATTTAACTCGTGTGTGTGTGTGTGTGTGTGTGTGTGTGTGTGTGTGTGTGTGTGTGTGTGAGAGAGGGAGAGAGAGAGAGAGACACATATGCAAGGATCTTTTTTTTCTCCAAGTCACACTTCCCAAAATCAGCTCCTCCCTCCCCCACCCCACCAAAGTACATTTTCCAAAGTACAAAAATAAGCCCAAAACCAAAATCAGAGAGACAGAAAGGCTCCAAAAATAATTACAATTTAAAATCTATGTTAATTAACACTTAATTAGCTGCTGATGGGGCAGATAAGGGGCAGGGCTTGGCATACCCCCAGCAAGAGGTCTGCAAACCCCTAGGGGCACCCGTACCACAGGTTGAGAACCTCTGACTTAGATAATCAAACTCTTATGCTGACCAAGTCATTCCAGCTATGACCATCACCACTGTGGTACCTGCAACACTAGCCGTTGCGGGACAGAGTTTCCTCAAACGGTATGCAAATACTATTGTATAATAAGGGCTGGGATTTGCTTTGTTGTATTTAAGCAGCAACTCCTTGACACTCTTGTCCATTTCATGGGGCAGCATGAAATCACCTGTACTGAACAACATGGCATGGAGAGCCACAAATGCCCAATCCAGCTAGGGAGGTCCATGCATCAAACAGATGTATTGTGCACATCTCATGCTGGATTGGGAACTGTGCATATAAATTGGTTGCACATTCAGAAGTGTATCCAGCTGTGGATGCACAGTCTGCCTGCACAGGGTTTGGAATGGGATGCATTTCCCCATTCCGTTATACATTCAAGGCACATCCCTATTTCTGCAAAAATTACTCACATTTGGAGCTGGATTGGAACCATAATGTAGCATTGGGCATTCACTGCCTGTAAAATAGGAACAAAACTCCCTTCTGTCACCCAATTCTTTGCAAAGGGTTGCTACCATCTTTGCACTCCCTGCAGAAGAAATATTTAGGGGAAATATCTTAAAACTGATTGCATCATGCCATCAATGCCAAGTGCTCAAAATACACTGTATTTTTCTAGACGTACAAGTGGAAAATGCTTCCATGAAGGGTTTCTTGTTCACTGAATAAAGGAGAAAGTAGGAGAGAGAGAGAATATTACAAGGGTATTTATAGTATTAGGAAAGATACTGGAAGTGCAATAGAAATGTGGGGTGGTTTGACATGAGAATAAACTTAGAAGGATAAGAGAGAATGAATTTTCAACGATTTTAGCTACCGGTAGTTCCTTTTCAATCCTGTAAACTGTTCCTGCCCAAGTGCTGCTGTAGTGTTTCAGTTTTAAACCGGGCATTAGAGAAACGCATTCAGTGCAAGATCAACCATCATTGGGAATAATTAAATGGTATTTATATAGGTGGAAAGGGAAATAAGAGGTCAGAGTAGTTCAGTGAAGAGGCAAGCCATTACAGCTGAGAAGGCCGGGGGTGGGGGGCTGAATTAAATCAGAAGGAAACTTTTACTTTTGTGCATCTATACTTGCTGCCATTTGTACCTTTACTGGACAGTTGACAAAGCTTCATGCCCTTTGTGTACTAACTTCATTTGGTACTGAAATGTCGTCATGCTGAACTGAAAACACAACTCTGCCAAAAGAAGCCTCATAAGCTGCACACATTGTAGGTGGATGAAGAACATAATCAGAGGATGAAGGGATAATCAGAGCGCTAACATCATCCATGGTGGACTGCATCCATGAGAGCATATGCGTTTGCACAGAAGCTATGCAAGCCGATAGACTGTACACTGCTCAACTTTGGGTTTGAGATAGGCACACAACTCTGTTTATTCTCAAAAGAAAAAAAAGAGTCATAGGACAGTTCTAGCTTGTTTGGAGACACACAAGAGGCTGTAATACTGGAAAATAATTTTCAAATAGCTGTTTCAGCTATCTGTACAAAAAAGTATAGGTTCTGTTTATTTCTGTAATATTGTCTGCTACATTAACTGTACATTAATGTCACTTATGTAAATGTACCATATTTTATTAACAACATAACTTTGTTAAACTTTACAGATTGTGCAAGCTCAGTTATTTTAGTAATATTTAAGCAAGTGGTATGATACACGAGGCAGGGTGCGAGAGCCAGGTATTGCATTCGTGCACTTATTTAGGTGAGAGGCTTTTCTGCCCACATCTGTACTCAAGCACATAAAAAGACAGATTAACTTTATGCAAGGGATACAGCTTTTGAATTTGCACTAGTGATTCCTGTTCCCACCTACTAGCATCAGCCACTTGCTCAATGTGCTCCCTGCCCCAGTTTTTAGGTGCAGAGCACTGTCTCGCTGCTGCTTAGACAGTAGTCAGGAGATGGGACTTCTGCCATTCTCATTCTCAGTAGAATTTTATACTGACTCCCCCATTCACTCAACTCCTAACATGAAACAGGAAGAAAATAACCCTATATCCAAAGGAACAAAAGGGCACTTGCCCTTTAAGAGGCAAGTCAGATGTTCCAAAAGGTTCAAACGGTTATACTTGTTGAATGCTGCTATAGTTCACAGTTTGAAAAGTATAGAAGTCTTAACCCTTCTCGAAGAAAATGTTTGAGTGGAAGATTCTCATTCTTTACTCCTTTATCTTCATATGCACAGTTACAGAATCACACTATCCGCATCATCATGAATGAAGAGCTTACCCAGAAAGTAGAGCCAAAGATAAAGTGCAGGTTGTTGGGAATTGAGGGAGGTATGTGCACTCTTTGTTTTCATCACAGCAATTCCTACAGCAGAGGAGATAAGCCCCTATTTTTTTTTCCTTAAGCAGTTTGTCTCTTTGGCAGTAGGACATGCTATAGCAGAAATACTAAGCACAGCTCAGACTGCACGCTATTCTCTCCAGAAAATTCTCTCTATCCTTTGGGTTATGCCCATTATCCATTCTGTTTTCCTGCTGCTTTCAGCTGTCTGGGGCAGCAACAAGCAGGGATCTGTCATCGGCTCCATCATCACTCATCTTCCAAAACTGGCCCAGCTGAATGCACATCGCATCCTCCAGGGCCTTTCGCTGTAACCATGTGCAGCAGCTACTAAATGAGTTTCCACTGCCATGCATTTTCCCTAGGAAATGGCTTCCACAGTAACCTTCAGCGCCTCGCACTTGCTGACATGGCCTGTGTCTATGGGGCCAGGGCCAGACTAGAAACTGCTCTGGGTCTCATTAACAGGGGGCCAATGATATATGCGGCTTTGGGGAATGAGGTTTCACACCTCTCATCCATAACGTTCGCTGAAACCATTGGCTGTAGGCAGGGACAACTCCTTGTGAAGAGTGTATTGCACAGTAACGAAAATGAATAAAAGCCTCCCTACAGCAGTAAAAACAGAAGGCCAAAATTTCATAGGCAGCAGTAACAGCAAGGGGCCAACTCATCATTTTAAAATATAATTTTCCAGTAGAGCTCCACTCACTGACCAGACATTTTAAGATCACAATTAGCAACCCTAATGTCACTCCTGGCCTCCCAAGTTCTTCCAATACTAGAGTAGTGATCTAGTCTTATTTTCCTGCAGGTCAAGGAGTCGAGCCTGAGGAGTTCCTGGAACCTGGCAGGTCTGACAAATCAAGCAGTGGGGTCAATAGCAAAATAAATCTCCCCTCCGCATTCAAAATACCTATTATATCAAAGCAAGAAGCAAATGCATTGAGCAAGAAGGTAAAACGCCCAACCATTGGCAATAAACTTCCTTCAACAGCACTCCCTTTATGTAGCCCCAACATATGGCTTCTCCTGCTCATCCTCCCTTTCTATCATCATGTCCAGGCTGCAGTAATGTTCATCCTTCAACTCAAGGGCACCAGCTCTGCAACTTCCCCGTCACAACAAGTCTCTCCCCCTACAAGACAGGTAGGTGCCACCAGCTGTCAAAACCATCCAAGGATCTCAGAGGCAGAGGAATGATCACACTGACAACTAGGTCACATCACCTCCCACCACCTGCTGAGAACTGCACCAGCCAAACACAGCTTTGCCATTTTACTCCAATTAGTCAGAGCAGTCGATTATCCCCAGCAAGGATGCATGGGAGTTACCCTGGGCTAATAGCCCAGCTCCCACCCCCAAGATCATTCAGTTGCAGGTGGTGCTCTGCGCCATGGGGATAGCTGGCAATAGAGGCTCTTAACAGGCATTGTCAAACTGCTGCCTGCAACCCTGAATTGTCAATTCTGGGTAGGGGAGAAATGAGGGCTCTGCTGTTATCTTGAAAGGCTTTTCTGTTTGAATTATTTTAGGACACCATAGCTCCCCCTGCTGGTCAACACGTGCACAGCAGATGCAAGAACAGTCGATTACTTTGAAGGTTATGAGGGTGAATAGTAGAGCAGCCTCACTCCCAGCCTTTCCAATCACAAGGTAGTTCACAAGAGTTAAACAAATAGTCATCAAATTTAACAAGCTAAAAAACAAAACATTAAAAGCAGCAAGAAACAATCTGCAACACCTCAGAGCCAGCAGCATAAAAACTCACAACTAAAAATTTAAAAAAAAACAAGTCTTCAACTGGCACCAGAAAATGGGCAAACTGAGTGCCAAACAAATGTCTTAGGACAGGGGACAACATCTTGAGGGGCCACCACAGAGAAGGATCTCTCACGGATCATTGCCAAATGTGTAGAAGGTCCTCTCTGGAAGACCGTAACGAGCAGTTTCATATGAGGAAAGACAGCCCCCTTTAGGTATCCTGGGCTCAAGCTGTATAGGGCTTTAAAGGTAAGTAGCTAGCATTTTGAATTGTGCCCAGTGATAAACAACAGTTGGTACAGCAAAGAACATAAGAAGAGCCTTGCTGGATCAGGCCAACAGCCCACCTAGTCCAGTTTCCTGTATCTCACAGTGGCCCAACAGATGCTTCTGGGAGCACACAGACAACAAGATACCTGTATCATCTTGCCACTTCCTTGCATCTGGCTTTCAGAAATAGGCTCCAAAACCCAAAGGTTGCATACAGTCAACATTACTTTGTTACCTGTGATGGACTTTTCCTCCCTAAATCCGTCTAATCTCCTTTTAAAGGCATCAAGGCCAGGTGCCATCATAATGTCCTGTGGCAAAGAGTTCCACAGATTAATTACTTGCTTGGTAAAGAAATATTTTCTTTTCTCTGTTCTCCCACCAGTCAAGCCTAGTGTATGTCCCTGGTTCTGATATTGCACAAAAGAGAAACAAACTTCCCCCTATTCACCCCATGCATTATTTTATATATCTCAATCATGTCACCCCTCAAGCACCTTTTTTCTAGAGTGAAGAGCCCCAACCAGTATAGCCTTGTCTCATAAAGGAGATGCCCCAACCCACTAACGATTTTGGTCACTCTCTTCTGCATCTTTTCCAGTTCCACTATATCTTTTTCAAGATGTGGCAACCAAAACTGAACACAGTACTCCAGATGTGGCCATTATAATATTGGCCATTTTATTCTCAATACCTTTAATTATCCCAAGCATGGACTTTGGCCTGCTGCACACTGGGTCGACACTTTCATTGAACTGTCCACCAGCACCCCAAGATCACTCTCATGATCCATCACAGACAACTCAGAACCCATCAACATGTATGTGAAATTTTATTTCTTGCCCCAATGTGCATCACTTTACAAAAGGAGTTACATGTTTCTGAAACCAAGTGCTTGTGAAACTTGTTTCAGCCTTTTGCACTAATTTCAGTTTCTAACAGGTTTTTAAAAGGCATCCCCTCATAGAAGGCATGGGTGAACATGAACAAGTCTGCTTTCTCCAGAAAGAGGCAAAGTGGGTGCACCAGGCTAAGTTGGGCAAAGCAATACTGGCCATAGGATTGGGAACAATGATGGTTCCAGGACAAGAGGAGCAACCCCATCCAGAAAAGATGGAATCTCTATCCCTGGATCCATAAGTTTCTTAACCAAAAGTTCCCGTGTCTTGGCAAGGTTTAATTTCAATTTGCTTACCCATATGCAGTCTTTACTGACTTTACAATGCTTAAATCATCAAGTGTAAAAAGCATGCATCTACCTGTTTTGCTGTACAAAGATGAGACAGTGTTTCACAAGGCTCATAGGGGGTAGCAAGGGAGATGGAGGGTGAGCAAGAGTAGGCAAACACCTATGCAGAAGATTGCCTTGTCCACCTTCCCCCACCCCCAGGTAAGAGAGGACCATGACAGAGTAATTTCCAATCATATTGCTCTTCTTGGCTTCCACACGTAATGTAGGTGCAGAATGCACAAAGTGGGTAAGTGCTTCCCACCTGCTTTCCATCACTGAATGCATCTCCATGCTGGGAAAAGCATCACCCGATGAATTTTTGTTGGGCAGCTGCTACAGCGAGACATCAGGAACGTTTCCCATTGCTCTGTTCAAAAAACGACCTGCATTTCAGCAGCACATACCAACAATTAAGTTCCACTAGAGAAATAAAGTCTTCAGAGTCAGTGTAACTCTTGAGTCAATATATTTAGGATTAAAGCATTAATGAGAAATATAGAGATGCTTCTCTATGAAAAGATTTCACATTAGACCCTGAGGGAATAAGCTCTACTGTTTCCCTTTTTTTGCACCAAGTGTGTTCTTTTTTCTGATATCATCACTGGCTCTGCTTTGCTAACTGGTCGCTACTGAAATGCTGAACGCTGAGCTAGGCGGAGCCTTGGTCCGATCCAGCAGGCAACCTCTTATTTAAAAAAACCATGGCAATGTGGGAGAAAATAGAGAAAAAGCATTTCAACATTGTGCTGCAGTGCAAGCTACTCATTAATATTTAGCAGTACACGTTACGGTTCAAATTGAATATTAATTTGATGTTTCAGAATACAGAGAAAAATTCAGTGGGGAAAAAATCTAAGGGCAAACTTCAAGTATGAGGTTAAGCCTATTTAAGTATTTTTAAAAAGGGTTGAGATGCCAAATGCTGCAATGCCAGCTCAGTGATCTTAACCCTGTACTGCAGCATGAGGCAGCTTTTAAAAAAAATCCATGTCTACAAAAATTAAGACAACATCAAGGAACCTGGAAATATAAAACGTAGGCAAACGTTCTTCATTCAGCTAAAATCCATGTAATTCATCCTGTGCAGAAAAAGAACTGAAGCCAGCGAAACCATGCAAGTTAGTCATTTTACAATCCCAGTTTAAGTGTGAATAGCTGTAGGAACTTTTGTTCATTTTACTAGTATGGTGCAGCTCTGAATCAAGACATCCCCAAAATGAGGCAGCAATGGAAAGCAAGGGTCAGCTGTTATCATCATCAGCCGTTTACAAGAAGTCTTATAAAATTATCATCTTTCATCACCCGCATTTCAATTTAGCCAACAAGTATTTTCTCACACAGTTCACAGTTAAGAGCTACAAGATCTTAATTACCTTACCATCCATCACGTTGTTGTTTTTTTCCTCCCCTCCTCCCGTATTATATAAAGTTCACAGCCAGGCTTTCAATTAGACTCCACTGCCCTCAAACAGCAATATACTGTACACAAGGAGAGGCCTCCTATTGCTTTGGTTTAATGGGCAGTAAGTTGTACACAGATGTTCTTGTTTTATGGACTGTGCATTAGTCCCAACAGTCAGCACTGGCCAAAGGATGCATTTGGAAGCAATTTAAAACCCCTGCTACCTTTGGCTCCAGTTGCATGAAAGCAAGGCAGCTTGAGTCACACACTCACAAAACCAGGACCTTGGCCTCAACCTCCTTCATTGCTGCACAAGGCCTAACAGACACAAACGAAGCTCCTTGTAGTGAGTCAGCCCATTGGTTTATCTACATAAGGTTTATCCAGTCCAACACAATCGGCTTTGAGTGGCAGTTGCTCACCAGGGTCTCAGACAGAGGCCTTTCCGAGGCCTACTACTTTTAACTGCTAGTAACTGAACCTGGAACTCCATGCATTCAAAACACGTGTCCCCTCTCTGAGCTACGCCCCCTTCTCTACAGACGATCCTGGACCTTGCTCTGGAAAGAACAATTACAGAAATAGATTTAGATTCGTTTAAGCTACTTGTGGATGAACCGTTTCCTTCTCGTCACACACGTGCCCTCCACGAATGGGCTTCACTACCTATTGCACTGTGGGGCTTCAGACTTCAGGGGTCAGCCAGATCATGGGGCTCCAGGGGCCCTTATCTAATGTCCAGTCCGGCCAACAACCAACTCTGGCTTTTAAATTTAAATTAAATGCAAATTTCAGTTGGATGAAAGGAAGTGATCTCAAAAGGGTCCTTTTAAACCACACGAAGAGGCACTTACTTTTTTTTGTTGTTAAAAATACAAAATTACGGTACCCAATAAAGCAATACTATGATAAAAGTATTTTAATACTAAATGTGACTGAAGATAAATTTAGAACTTAATTTTAACAAAGGAAGTCCAGATTTCCATATTGGGGTTTTTCCTGTTGTTGGTGAAATTCAACTGGTCATTCAAATATCAGCATTGTTGTCCCTTTGCCTTACAGTCCAATCCTAACCAACTTTCCAGGGCTGATGACAAGACGACAAGCAGAAACAGATCTGTTGATTGACGGTGAGCTTGAGAGCTCACAAACAATTCCGACTAACCTCTTAGAGAGGCGGAGCCGGACTGGGAAACTGAATGCCCCCCACAGGGAGGAATCCAGATCTACAATCCGGCTCCGCCTCTTTGGAGGGGGGGCATAACCCAAGAGTCAGAATGACCCTTTCCTCCTTCCAGAGAATGTTTGTTCCCTTACCTCAGGGCAGCATTGCAACCGCATTGGTGCTGGAAAGTTGGTTAGAATTGAGCTGTTAGTCTCCTACACTTTCCTCTCTCACTCAGGAAGGGTGGGTATAGAGCTGCTTGCGCTCTGATTGGCTCTCTCATTTCAGTCAGTCCTTCTGTATAGGGATGCCTGTTTCAGAAAGCTGAGCCTACAGTAGCTTTGTTGCTTTCTGAGCGTAAAAAGGGGGACGCTTTGGGTCCCCCCTATGGGGGGGAAAGGGGTTTAATGGACCCCTAACCTCTTAAGGGCCCAATCCTACCAAACTTTCTAGCGTCAATGCAGCTATGCCAATGGGGCATACACTGTATCCTGTGGTGGGGGAAGTCATGGAGGACTCCTCAAGGTAAAGGAACATTGGTTCTCTTACATCGGGGGTGCATTGCGGCTGCATTGGTGCCGGAAAGATGGATAGGATTGGGCCCTTAGAAAATAATAGACACTGTCCACTTCTTTGAAATCTTGTTTTGCACATGCACTGACAGGGAGAGCGTGTGCTGAATGCATTCAGAACAGACACCAATTCTCTCCATTAGTCCACTAAATCAAGAGTTCACTGTATACCAAGCCTCACCATATGCTGGTAGATTGAACAGATAAAACAAAGCCTTGGCAAATACAGTCTATTCCTACTATACAGTAGTAGTAATACAGCCCCAAAGCAGATGAGCAAACTCTCCTGTCTCTTTACTTGACCTATTTACTGTTTTGCAGAGTTAGGCCTCCCCTGCCAACGATTCCCCTCTTAGGACCAGGAGATTAAACAAAAGCTTGGCTGCTGGTGGGAAGCAGCGAGAAGTTCAACTGCTGTTTTTCCTCAGACTCCATGCTGTCCACACCCTCTTCTGAGTCAGAACGTTCTTCACAAGCAAAGAGGACAGTTAATACCTCATCAAGTTTACATCACATTTCACATTCAAGCTGGGCAAAAGGACCTAAGTTGCACCTGGATCCCAGATATCAGAAGCCTGCCTGTAGTAATCTGAGCACTGTAATACCTTTCCTGGAGCCAAATAGCAAGGAAGGCACTTAGGAAACATTCACATTGTACATTGACAGAAGAGGGCACAGGAGCAGTAAACAGGCAATTACTGAAGAGGGACACAGGACGGGCACAGGAGCAAAACCTCAGACTGAAGAGACAGAGCAAAAAGGATATTTCTCAGGGGTTAGTGGATTTGTGTGTTTAAAAAAAATGCCTTGGTGTAGGGCTGTACTTCAGACTTCTGGAGTGGGTTCCAATTACAGAATGTTCCTTATATAGTTATACATACATTCTTTTCACAAAGCTAAACGTCAGGGAGAAAGAGTCCAACTTTGCTTTCTTTCTGACATTCCGATGATCAGACAGCTTAATTTTGTGGCTGGGGCCCACCGTTTTGCTGAGCATTGTATGCATGCTCTAACTGTTAAGAGCATGTATGCAATTTGACTGTGCCACGGGGGTACACCTGGCAACAAAAGTTGGGAACCCCTGCTCTAACATGCTCACCAAGGCTTAACACCAAGGTCCACCCTCTCCTCTCACTGCTCACGGAAGCAGCCCCTGCTAGCTTTCTCCGGGCAGGTCAGGTGGCAGAACGGAGCAGTTGCAGCAACCACGAAGACCAAACATTTGTTTCTTCAAGGCAAGTAGGTTTACCAGCACCTCCCTTTCACTCACACGCAGAGATGATGTCACCGAAGAGGATTATTTTAATTTATTTAATGAATTTGTATTCTGTATTTGAATTTGTATGAATTTGTACAGACTTAAAGCAGGGCTTCCAAAACAGCTCACAAAATCAAAATTAAAACAAACGTACAGACAGAGAGAAATCAATACCTGCTCCCTGTACCAGGATGGCCAAATCTAGTCACAAGCCCCATGTTCCTTCAGATGTTCTAATTCTACTGTACATTTACCATATATGTTGGAGAACATGAAGTTTTAAAATTGTTTCCCAACTCTCAAGGTTTTAGAGGGAAGTTTGGGGAAAAGGCCACTCAGCAACCCCAAGGTAAAAAGCAGCATGACAAAGAAATCTGTTTAAAAATCTCACACTACAAAGCTAATTATTGTGGTGGTCTGTGACCTTGGAACATTGGGGTTTGCAATCATTTCTAATCCTCGACAAATCTGTTGTTCACTGTTGGCAAGCCAGACCTCAAACCCTAAGTGGCTTAGGTAAAGGGAAAGTGCTTCATTCCAAGCTAAAATAAGTTGGAAAAATATTCTTTAAATGTGTAGAGCAATAAAAAGTGTTGGTCCCACTATGTCAGCCAACAAAAACACCAACAGGCCAGGATCCTAAAACTACATCACCTCTGATCTGAAACACAGCAGAAAACCAGCAAGGGAGATATGGCTAGAATGAAGATCAAGTCAAATTTATTTGTTTTAACTTACATGCTTTACTCTGCTTCCAAGTTTTTAATGTTTTAGAAAGTATTGGGAAAAGAAGAGCAATGGGTTAGGATGGAGCTACGTGAAGCATTGAAGTCACACCTCACGCGATACTGTGTTTTGAGTGCAAACTTTGCAGCTACCCAGAATACAGTTTAATATTCTCATAGTGAGAGATATGTTGAATCACCCAATATATTTTCTTATAAAAGAATACACATAGCCTTACCTGCAAAATCACACAATCGTGCCCCGTAGGTTCTTTATCCAAGGCCCTTCTTCAGTTGTTGTTATCTTCTGAGAACAGGTGGATGGCTGTCAGTGAGTGAGCCTTCTCAGTGGTGGCCCCCAAACTGAAATTTCCTTCAGGTGTCTCTGCCTGGTGCCATCATTACTAACTTTCAGGCACCAGGCAAAGTCTGTTCCGTTCTCTCAGGCTTTTAATGGCATCTGACTGCCTTACAGGATATCTGGTCCCTTTTTCAACATGTTTGGTAGTTTTAAAGTTTTCTAGTCACTAGTTATATACCCGGTTTTTATCTGCTGCTGTTCTCTTTTTAGCATGGCAGATTCTGCTAGCTGCCTTGAGGTATTTGCATTAAGATGGGATATAACTCCCTAAATCAATAAAAATAAACCTGCGATGCATGCAAACTGAGGAGCCCCAACCAAGCAATCCTGCAACTCTTCTTGCTCTGCTTGGCACTGAAGATTCAGATGTGTCGCCAGAATGCACTACCTTGAGGGTCTGCCTAAAACCACACACCATCATAACCACTTCTTTGCAAATGTTGGAAATGAAACAACTGGGGTATTCTGCACCACAAACCAAAAAAGCAAGAATGATGCAATCCAGGGACAGGATGTGGGAGCATTAATTCATCCCTTACCACATCCTCCGTTTTGCACAATGTCACCAGAGCCAGGACAGAACAAACTATGAGTGTTCAGAACTGACCACAAAACTCTGAGCATAAGGTGAAGACAGCATTAAATATGAGGAGATTTAATGCAATCTCAGGCTGGCAAGTATTACCGAACAACATAATAATGTACAGTGGACACCTAAAGAAAGTTTAACATTTTAAAATCCTATGAAACGTTTTATACTTTCTTACAGTAACGCTTCTAAAAATCCCAGCCTTTCAATTTAACAACAAACATGCAGGCTGAGCCCCAGGCTGCCCTCCAAAATTACTAGTAAGAACAACAATCATAAAGAGAAGGGAAAGACGTTTATAGGTCTCTTAGGTACACAAAACAGAGGTTTTGCAAGGCTGAATAGTAAAGATGCACGATTCTTGGTAATAATCCAGTTTGCTGCTCAACAGTACCTTTTAATGTAACGCAAATGCTGAGCTAGCAGCAATAAAAAAAAAAATCTTCCCGACGGTGGTGCTTCATACTGCTTTTATATTAAAAAATCTTTCAGGCTTTTCCATCATGAGGTACATTTTCTTCATAGGCTAAAGTTGTTTGCTTTGGAAAAGAAATTGGATTCCTCCCTAAACAGGAGTTCAAGTCCACATATTGACTTTTGGATCATTTCTTCCACTTTTGCTTCAGGGGCTTTTTCTTAAATTTCTTCTCTTGTTTTGGTCCTAACGTGGCTTCTAATTTTCTCTTCTTGTCACTGAGAAACAACATAACACTGGTAACACAACCATTACACTATTATCCAAGGTGTGTATAGAAGCTGAGAATAAAAGCCAATTTAAAATGCTACACAAATAGCTTTCCTAGATTCAGAATCTTGGTTATCTACAGCAGGGGTTCTCAACCTTTGGAGGCCTGGGTACCCCCTATCATGGTCCAATTTTCTGAAGTACCCCCTGCTAATTAATTGGATTGATCAATTAGGTAATTAATCATTAAATAAAAAGTACTAAAACAATTTTAAACATGAAAAAATGTCTTATTTAAGTGTGTGTGTGTGTGTGTGTATGTATGGGGGTGTGTGGGTGGGGGGGTGGGAGAGAGGGACACAAACATGCAAGGATCTCTTTTTTCTCCAAGTCACACTTCCCAAAATCAGCTCCTCCCTCCCCCACCCCACCAAAGTACATGTCCAAAATACAAAAATAAGCCCAAAACTAAAATCAGAGAGACAGAAGGGCTCCGAAAATAATTACAATTTAAAATCCATGTTAATTAACACTTAATTAGCTGCTGATGGGGCAGATAAGGGGCAGGGCTTGGCGTACCCCCAGCAAGAGTTCCGCGTACCCCTAGGGGTACCTGTACCACAGGTTGAGAACCTCTGGTCTACAGTACTCTTCTCTCTCCCCCTTTCTTCCTGCCCCAATATTTCTTCCAATACGGTCAAAGAAGAGGAGCCTATCAAGAACGGTTGGTTGCATGGTGGGCGGCTATTGAACAATGGTGTCTGAATTGTCGAATACTATTCCAAGGGAGATTCATTCTATTCTTCCATTAATGTGGTTTAGACAGCAAAAGAGGACTCTGCTATTTCAGAGGGCCTTGGTGGCAACAGACAATTCGTTGCTGCTATGTTCTTCTTGTGTTGTATACTGCTGTTGGCTTTCACAATATTACTGTTTTTAATTTCATTTTAACTGCACTGCTTTTAATATTGCTGTTAAGCCACCTTTCAGGTCCCGATGAATGGACAGATTTATAACCAAGTAATTTTTAACATGCATTTTCACCCAAGTGGATTTACATAGGCAAATCTCCCACTCCCTGCCCCCAATGACCTTATTACAGAAGATGGGAGAAAACTAGACAAAATAGCTCTCAAAATTATTATGTTTTACAATTAGTTACTTTTACAATTAGTTATTAGTTACTTGTTTTTACAATTAGATCAGGATTAGAAGTAGTGAGAGAAATCTTTATGCAGGCTCAGAAATTAACAGAAAGAGAGAGATTATGAACTGTAATATTTACTTAGACTAGCAAGGCTAACTAGAAAGCTACTGTGTTCCAGATGCATAGCACATCTGTCCTGTTCAATTTAAAAACAAACATGCAGGCTGAGTTCCAGGCTGCCCTCCAAAATAACTAGTAAGAACAACAATCATAAAGAGAACCAATCCAATTTCTTCAAATTCCTTCCTCTTTCCAGACTTTAGGAATGGAAGATAACTTATTGTTTCCCAACTTAGCAATAAAGTGGAATTAAAGAATGAAAGTAAGTACTGGATATATATTACAAGTAGGGTAGAACCCTAGAAAAGTATGTGCCATGAACGTCTCACGGAACTCACCTTTTCAGGCTGACAACTGAAGTAGTCTGTCCTGCTTTGGTCAGCACTTCGTTCCATTCCTCATCGTTGCCTCGGATAACATATCTAAGGTGCAAAGACAACAGTAAAATGGAGCAACCTGTTCAGAAATGATTCATTTATGTTTCTCTCCCGTGACACGGCCTCTGACTGCTAAGTGCTAAGCAGTGGTAGTGAAAGAAAGATCAAGATCAGAGAAGTTCAGCTGAAAGTGAGCCTTCAAATCCTATGTTAAAAGGTGCAAATCTAAACATGCACTCCAGTGACTGAAATACTGTCACCATCTAAATGTTGATGAAAACTTTACATTAAAAAAAATTGTCAACATTGTCAGCCCACTAATCTTACATCAGTTCCAAAAGCTGGGTAAGAACAGGCAGATGGAGCACGTAACTTTAATTAAAGGAGGATGCATAGAAATCCAGCACAAAGTAGAAGGACTTAGGGGGGTGGGACGACATACACGCAATCAAATTCTCTGAATCATAGTTAGCATCATGGTTAGTGTTACATCTGCACTCTTTCCCCCCCCCCCTATGATGGTTACCACAAAGGCAGTGGTTCTCTAACTCTTGGGAAGACCCTTTGCTGCCCTAAGTGGCAGCGGGGCCTTCCCAGGGGTAGCAACGGCGCGTCCAGGATTGCGCCACCACCACCACCGACGAAAAGTTCCGTTTTACCTTCATTGGTGGCAGTGGAGGACTTCTGGGGTGTGTGGGGAGCCTGTGGACCGCTCTGCAGGCCTCCCCAAGCGCCGGAGCGGCCCTCCGACGCAATCGCAACCCACTCCAAGTTTTGCCGTAAAACCGGAAGTGGGTCGCATTTGCGTCGGAGGGCTGCTCCAACACCTGGGGAGGCCTGCAGAGGGGTCCACAGGCTCTCCACACACCCCAGAAGTCCTCCACTGCCACTAATGAAGGTAAATCTTTCATCCGCAGTGGCGGCGCAATCCTGGATGCGCCGTCGACGTCACCGTGGGTTGCCATGCCCCTTAAGGGTGTAGCAACCCTTTGTTCCCGGCTGGGGCATC
Source organism: Plestiodon gilberti rubricaudatus (assembly GCA_026170595.1). NCBI lineage: Eukaryota > Metazoa > Chordata > Lepidosauria > Squamata > Scincidae > Plestiodon > Plestiodon gilberti. Next base: position 245,558,713 of record JANXHW010000001.1, on the reverse strand, counting down.
GCGACACCCCAGTTTGGGAACCTCTGCACTAAGGAAAAGATATTATACAAGGTGAGCTGAGCAGTTAAGAGATCCAGAACTCAGAGACTAATTAATTTACTTTCACCCTTGATATTTAACTTACCATAAAGTAATATTAAGCCAGCTCAGATAGGTGAATATTAAACTTCACATCCTTTGGAGTGGAGTACTAATCATGTCACAGAACTCCTGTCTAGGCTTTGCTGATATTCAGGCCTTGTTTACATGTTATGACCTTTCAAAATCAAAAAGCAATCGAAGCTTCTTCAAATCAATCAAAAGTACCACAAGGTTTACACCAAAAGTGGATGAGAGATATATTCAACATTTTTTCATAAAAAAGCTGGATCTAAGTCACCCTCTTCTCAGTGACTCTTAGAAGGAAAACTAGTGCGAAATGGGTGTCCTATCCTGCTATAGCTCTGCTGAGGAAAATTGAACTACAAACCTGCACCTCTGTTTAGAGAACTGCAAAAGTTCTTGTTTTAGCAAGACTTACGATCCCATCTATAGAAAGACAACATGGCTCTTTCAGACACCTCCCTTGTTTGGCAGCACAATCCTATCCAACTTACACCACCAGTGTAACCAGTGGGGGAGGGCAGGGCGGGAGGCTTTGGAGGGGAAGGGAGATTTAAATCCCCTTTAAATCCTCCTTTGGAGGGGATTTGAATCCCCTTTCCGTCCTGAGGTCTCCCGTTCTCGCTGCACCACTGGTTACACAAAAACAATTGGTTGGAAAAAACAATCAAAGTCTGCCCTGAACTGCTTCTAGCCTACAAGCATTAGCTCGCTTAGTGAAGCCATAGGTGTCCTACTCTTCCTAGAAAGGATTCTATATAATGTCAAACTGCATTTGCCAACACAATGGATCAGGTCCCCACAGTTGCAGTCAGGTGAACAGGGAGCAGTAATTCTATGTCAATCTCAAACAAGACTCATTTCTCATGTAGCATCCTTGGTTTTTAGCGAATGCTCTGGCCAAGCGGTTTAGGCCACCTGACTTTCTCCTTCGAGACTGTGGGTTTATCCACTGCAAGGGTGGGGAGAGTGAAGAAAGAGGAGCTTACTGTGAAAGGTCCAGATCTTTCAGCTTCCCAATATCTTGCTTGTGTTTTTCCTGGAATTCCTGCGCTGCTTCTTCCTGCACCAGGAGAATAGTTTGACCACAATGCTATGACTGCTGCGAGTATATTTATTTACAATATTTTTACCCGGCCTTTCTCCCAGAAGGGACCCAAGCCGGCTTACAAGAACAAAAAATACAATTACAAAAAACACATTAAATTTAAAAGCAATAAAAACAGTTAACTAAAACTCTTAAATAATCTAAAGACGATAAAAGAGACCACTATTACAATTAAAAACAAGAACATAACAGCAGCACCACACCTGTAACAGCTAAATGTTAAAAAGGCCAGAGACTCAGAAGGCTCCTCTAAACAAAAAGGTTTTCAGGCCTCACCAGAAAGTCTCCAAGAAGGGAGCAGTTCATAAGTCAAAAGGGAGAGAATTCCATAAGGTTGGTGCCACTACTGAGAAGGCCCTATTTCTAGCCACCGCCTCATGCACCATCCTAAGTGACGGCACCCGCAAGAGGTGACCTAAGAGGACGGGCCAGACTGTATAGAAGTACGCAGTCTCTCAAATACCCTATCCCAAATTGTATAGGGCTTTAAAGGTCAAAACCAGCACTTTTAATTGGGCCCGGAAATGAATTGGCAGCCAGTGCAGCTGTCAGAGTCGAACCCAGCAGTCGAACCGCCAACTTCCAGTGACTACACGGGCCGCCGCATTCTGCACTAATTGCAGTTTCCAAACCATCTTCAAGGGTAGCCCCACATAGAGCGCATTACAATAATCTAACCATGATGTTACCGTGGCATGGATCACTGTGGTCAGGTCTGCACGATCCAAGTACGGTCGCGGTTGGTGCACCAGCCGAAGCTGGGCAAAGGCCCCCCTGGCCACAGCTGCCACCAGGGAATCCAGGAGCAGCTGCAGATCCAGGTGGACCCCCAAGTACATGTACTTGAATGCTTTTTTGTCTGCTGAAAAATGTTCAACATGGGAAAAAGGTAAAATCACTGAAATACTTCCTACAGAATATAGCACAAAAATTGCCTTATTGGAAAAGACTAAAATTTCCCTTTGGACGAGCACTCTGGTTTCAAAGAGCAATCACTAGATAGCAATATACCCTGCCCGTGAGTGCCCAGAGGGAGCAGCTTTCCCTACTGTATATGCCCCCCAAACCTGCTATTTAGAGGTGGACTGCTTCTGTACCACTTAACTATCGTAGTTAATGGCTGTTAGTTTACTTATGCTCAATGAATTACAGAAATATTGCGGGGCAGAGGAGGAAACATCTTTATATACAGCACTAATACTTGTAATGTAAGAAAATAAAATAAAATCACCAATTCTTCATTTAAAGATTTCAGGGTTGGCTCCATTACTACTTCTTTTGTTGCTGCCATCTGCTCTTCCACAGCCTTTTCCTGGATAGTGTTGAACAACTAGGGAAAGAACCATCAGTGAGGGAAGGTACTGATTTTTTTTCCAGTAGCAAGATGCTTTAACAAGGATTTAACTATGAGACTTTTTCTGCCTCCCATGTAATGCCAAGTGTTGCAATGCCCTTTATCAAATAAGTTTGTTAGGAGTCAGTTTCATAACACTTTAATGAAATTCTCAATACATGCTACAGTACTACTGCAGTCCCTTAGAAACAAGTTACTACATCTGCATTCATGCAGTGACTCCCTGTAAGAAAGCCAAGGTCAATTCACATTACTGGCAAACAGGACACCTTCTCTCCATTACCCATTTAGGCTCAAATAATCAGTCAGACAATTTTTTTCTTCAAAGTAGTATGGAGATTCTCTTGGCTGGGTACAATTTTCAATGAGACAGGAAATATGGGTTTTTCAGCCATGTATTATTTGAGATTAAAGGAATAAAATACTTTAAAATTGTACCGGTTGTCTGTTGATTTCTTCAAGCACATACCCTAGGACACATACTGGAAATCTTTATGTATGTGTCCTAGGGTATGTGCTTGAAGAAATCAACAGACAACTGGTACAATTTCAAAGTATTTTATTCCTTTAATCTCAATTAATACATGGCTGAAAAACCCATATTTCCTGTCTCATTGAAATTTTTTCTCTTTCCCTTTTTTCCACATTTTTTTAAATAAAGAAGCCTTAGGAGGAAACTAGAGCAGAGCACCAGCAGAGGAGGAGGGACGGCTTCACGTTTTTCCTTCCTGTCATTTGCCCCCTAGACCCAGGTGAGAAAGCACCTGAGCAGGGGGAGGAAGTTATTTTGAGCAGACAAATGGCAAGAAGAAAAGGTGTTAAGCAGCCCCTCACCCTTTGCTGATGCTCCACTCAAGATTCCAGCCTCCCGAGACTGCTTTCATTAAAAGGAAAAAATGTTATATGGCTTTAGGAAGGATCTCCTCCTTTTAACATTATTGTACAGTGTCTCTCTCTTGAGATGCTTTAATTATTTTTTTTACCTATTTATGTTTACATAAAGCCAAGGAAAATAAAACAGATCATTTTGTGTCCTTCAAGGCTCACACCAAGTCCTAACCACCACCATGTGGTAAAATCTTCTTAAACGCAGCAAAAACCTCAACACTATGACATTTACCTGAACAACCTTGCGAATGATTCTGTTGAAGAGGCCCATCAGCTGGCCGCTAGGCAGCTCTATCTCTTTTTCCAGCTGATCCACAGATTTGTGTTGCAGCCCAATCCCAAGAAGAAGAGCCTGGAAGAAGAGAGGTTTTCTTTGAACCAATAAAATGAACAAAGCAGCTTTGCATTTCGGCAGGCAATCAACAGTCTCATTTTAGTAAAACTTTTAATCCAGCCGTTTCCCATATTCTCAAAAGTTAACTCAGAGCTGCTTAACTGATATTCACTGTTCCCTCTCTCCCTTGGTTCTTCTCTTTTTCCTCCTTTCCTATCTTTGCTCTGTTGTGTCTCTGCCTCATCTCCCCCCACCCAAGTATCTACTTCTCTGACACTGCAATTCTATCCAACTTATACCACCGGTGTATCCAACGGTGGAAGACAGGGAGGGAGGCTTTGGAGGGGAAGGGGGATTTAAATCCCCTTTCTGTTCTGGGGCCTCCCGTTCTTGCTGCACCACTGGTTACACCAGTGGTGTAAGTTGGATACGATTGCAATGTAAGGAATTCAGGAACAATAATAAAAAAAATCTAGCACCAACTCCATGATGCATCTTAGAATTCAGAGACAAGAGGAAGACTCTGGAAAAAAGGTAATGTGGCACCACTCCCCACCCCGGTTTTCCTATAACACTGTTTTTTGTATCCACTGGGGTTCCGGGAAAAGTGGATATGGAGGATCAACTGTATTTGTTCCATGAAGAAGAGGCAGGACACATTGTAACAAATATTTGTCATTGAAGCACATCATGTATTTAATTGTTGAATACACAGCACAGGCAAAAAGGTAACCACTGAGGAAACACAAGGTTCACAGGCTGGGCCATCAAATGAGAAGAATTAAATTAATATAGCCACAGTACTGAAGAAGGAGCTAAACATATGGCACCTACAGACTGTGTAGCAGAAAGGGTCATGTCTCCAAGTTGGTTGAGAAAATGCATCCTCGAGATAGTTGGGATCATGTCCATGATCAGGTGATAGTCCACCATGTTCCTTGAGTACATCTCTAGCCTCTTCAGGTCATAAGGGATAAACACATCTTCTAATTCTTTACGGCTGATTGCTGAGCAAGCCAAGAGTTTTTTTGAGGACAGAAGAGAAAGAGAGAAATTACACTTGCTACCTAGATGCTAAGAACTGCAAATGGAATTCATTATCTAGCATTTATTCTGGCAACATCCTATATTTATATGGAGGCAGGGCCTCCATTTATATGGAGGCAGTTGCCAAGGAATTAAAAACTACAGAAGATTAATTTCTAGGTTGACACAGATTTTAAGATGCCAATTACTTTTGAATGATTATTGTGTCTGATGAGTAAAAGTGACATAAGGTGAGCCTGCATCTAAATATTCAAAAGTGACACTTTTAACTCACATCACAGCGACTCATAAAAACACACAAAAGGTTTTGCTTTTAAAGGGAAAGTCGAAGAAAAGAGAGTCAGAGGGGGAGAAACATAAAGAAGAGAGAGTGGAAGAAATGTACAGAGAAGAAAGATGGGTATACAGTATATGGATAAAAAATTAAGAGGTCTTGGTTCTGAAACAGTTGAAGATTGCAGGTCTAAAGAAAGCAGAGGACTATGAAGTTGTACAGTTCTTTTACTTAACACACATTTTCCAAGGCTTTTTTTCAGTAATTTTAGTTTTACAAAGACTTAACACGAAGCCTGTAGGCACATACTTACGAGGTTGTGACTGTTGCTTGATATTCTTGTTTTGTAAAATGTTCAGTGCTAATGAAGGAGAGAAAGTGCTAAACTGATATGATAAGAGAGACAGGAATCTCCTCCTAAAGTCTGCAGAACAAAGTGAAAAAAAATGGAGTTAATACTTAAGGGAGAATTTACAACCTTGATCATTCTGAAAGGCTGCACTTGATAATTTTGACAGTAGCAAAATCAACTGAAGCTGACTTAACCATCTCAGAGGTTTCACATGGAAAGCTGCTGGTCTAAGTTAAAGTTCATGAGGTACCACCCCCAATGAAATGGAGATGGGAAAGTAACTGCGGCCCTTCTCAATTCTAAAACAGCTTGAACCAGCCCTGAAAATGTTGTCTTTACTAGTCACCTTTCCAGAAGGCAGTTAACCAGTTCTCTTGCTCATTCTCTTCCTCTTCATTCAGCATTTTCAACATAATACAAGAGTGCTCTCCAGTCAGGTCATTCTAGAAATAAAGGCAATTGAAACACAGGATGAGTAGCACTTTATTTTTGCTGATGCCAACTATTTTTTATATGCATCTTGAGAAAAACAACTTCCAAAGCAAGCGCAATTAACTAGTATTTTTTCTGTAAATGTTTGATAGCTACAGAGAATTGTTCATACTTCTCTGCTGGTATAAGCAAAAGAAAACAGTACTGAAAATAGACTACCTCAGAGGTTCTCAACCTGTGGTACATGTACCTCCAGGGGTACGCAGACCGCAGGTTGGGGGTACGCGAGATGCTCCCCGTTATCAGCTGCTGCGATCAGCAGCTGATAACGGGCAGCAGAAAAACAGGTAAATAGCCCCCCGTCGCTACCTTAACCTTGCTTGCGCGCAACCTGGAAAAAATGGCCTCAGCCCTCGCAATGTCACTCTGGCTTGCGACGCAATTGGGAGAACCCGCTCGGCCGTACCGCAAGCCGGAAAAAAGGTTTTGGGGGTACGCGGGATTTGGGGGGGTACGCAGGGGTACGCAGGACCGGGAGTCCAGGGGTACGTCAACCTTCGGAGGCCCGCTTTGGGGTTACGCGGGCCCCCAAAGGTTGAGGAATCTTGGACTACCTATTTACTCCACGCAATCCACTCCAGGTAAGCCACCAACTCTTACCGGATTGATAGTAGGGTGGTCAACCAATTAAAGAATGTTTAGTTGTAAGACAAAGGGTTTATGGGTATCATAGCCATGTATATAATTAAAGCCAAATTGCAATTAAAAACAAGATAAAACACAGATTATCCAGGCTACAAAAAGTGTAGAAGTTAGTAACACTGGCTAAATAGTTTAAAATTACAGGCAAAGTCTTTCTGACATTTCGTCCTTGGTCTCAGGACCTTTTCTAGGAGAAAACAGCATAGCTGTAAAGATGACATCACCAATCAACCCCACGAAGATATTTAAACATAAGAAAGCGTGCGAAAACTTCACAGTAATTAGCACCGGAACTTGGAAGGGCTAGGAGTTCATCTGGGTTAACCGCAGGTTACCTCTGGGGGGCAGTCATCTGCAATGGATCTCTTAAAGGAGCCTCAGCCCGAGGTCTTATACAGCACCAGATACCAGATTTTATCTATGAAGGATAAATCCTGCTGTCTATTAATAAGGTTCTGAGATCTTCTTTTACTGATTTCAACTGCTTCTAAATTAAAATGGGTTCTATTGTCAACATCATTACTCAGGCATTTGGTTTTGTCAAAGAGGATCTTGTGGCCAGTGGACTTAACATGTTCCGCAAGAGAGGACTGGTCCGGATGGTCAAGATGGACCGCTCTCTCGTGCTCCGCTATTCTCGTTCTGATGGCTCGTTTAGTCACACCGATATAACACCTGCCAAAGGTACAGGGCACACTGTAAACGCCTGCACTGGACAGAGGTGGCCTGGGATTAATTTAGAAGCAGTTGAAATCAGTAAAAGAAGATCTCAGAACCTTATTAATAGACAGCAGGATTTATCCTTTGTAGATAAAATCTGGTATCCGGTGCTGTATAAGACCTCGGCTGAGGCTCCTTTAAGAGATCCATGAAGGCGTGCCCCTTCATCGAATACAGGGTGCATCTGTGTCTGTTTGTAACCAGTAAGAACAAAATACTATACGCTGAAAAATTATAACTCACAGTCTCAAGGTGGGTACCAGGAAATAAAGTGCAATAAATTATTGTAAAACTTGAACCTAAATATCAAGATCAGTAAAATACAAAAGCAACGCTGAAGCATCTAAAATTGGAGAATCTGAGTAGACCCATTATAAAAACTGTGTAAATAATCTGTGTTCATTTCACAGTAATTTGCTTCCATTGTAACACTACTGCATACATAATAGGGCCTACATGCATTCAACTGACAGTCAGTAACTTGTGTAACATACACTAAGTTACAACAGGTAATTAAATACCTTAACAAAACACATGTGCATATTGCTATTTTTCCTGTTCTCTACAATATAAAAAAGGCAGTCACCAAATTCTTACCAATGCTTTATAAAACCTACTTAGCCTACCTGATTGTAATCAAAGTCAACGGAAACCCCATCAAGAAAAGCATATTAGGGTGCTGTACTAGGAAGTGAGACTTACTGGAGTCTGCCTCAGATAAACCGGTACAAATCCAGCTCGTTTCCAAAATCTGGTAGAAAAAGGAAACAAGAAAAATTCATGTATAATCTCTAGTCTAGTCCCTGACCATAAGTCCTGTAAGAATTTTGAGGTGAACGAGTTCTCTCTTCAGATCCCTTTAGGCATGTCCTAACAGAAGGGTAAAATCTTGGGTAGACATCTGGCAACCTAGGCACAAGTTTTATAGGACACCATTTAATTTCTGTACTTGCAAAAGCTATCATACAGAACGATGCCGCAAAAACTACAGAAACAAAGGCAGCGTTGGCATTGTCTTGTAGGACAGCTTTTGCAAGTACAAAAACTAAATGGCATCCTATAAAACTTGTGCCTAGGTTGCCAGATGTTTACCCAAGATTTTACCCTTCCTTTAGGCATACCCTAACCGGATCTGAAGAGAGAACTCATTCACCTCAAAATTCTTCAAGGACTTATGGTCAGGGTCTGTATCACTGTCAAAAGTAAGGAGATAACACAATTACCTATAAAGTAACCCCAGGCACACATTTACAGCACAATCCTATGCATGTCTACTCAGAAGTCCCACTGAGTGAAAGGGTCCTTACTTCAAGGTAAGTGTGTTTAGGATTGCAGGCTTAGGTTGCTTGGAAGGTTGAATGATTTTTAGCTTAGGCCAAGGCACACCAGTTTCCATAGATACTTGGTGGTTGGGCCAAGAAAAACCTGCCTTTTTCTATTCTTTTTTTCTGCATGCCTTGAAAAAGAAAGTTTTGGGGTTTTTGCTCTCTCCTACCATTAATACACAAATGCAGTTCAGTTCTTACTTGAGCAGCCTGGGGGTCAAGCCGTATGACACACCAAGGTAGTCCAGATTCTCAGCTTGTCTCTCGCTCAGTTTGAGAAGGAGAGGAGGCAAGTCCTTCCGAGGCATCACAGCTTCTTCTAATAAACTGACTGCCTAAGACAACAAGTAAACAGTCAGCTTAGCAGGAAGAGACAAGTGTCCAATCAAGGGCACAACGTTTTCCCATCCACTGGACAGCTTCTCCAGAAAAGTAGTATAAGCCTCCAACAGAGTTCTATGCAGATCCGAAATCGCAATGCAACAGGAAATATCAAGTTGTACAGAAAGCTTCATACCTCACTGCTCACAGTAGTAATTTCTCTTGGCACCTGAGTAACTTTTTCTTCCAAACAAGGAAACTTGCCTTCATAGTACATCTGCAGCAAACGGAGGGCTCTGCTGCCATAACCCATCTGTGAGGAAAAGCAGCACTTTAGAGAAACAAGGCTCTTAAAAAGGGGACTCTAGAAAGTTCAGCATTTCTTTTTCACATATTCACGTTGACATCATAACTGCTTCACACATCTTGCTGAAGGGCAACCAGCGTAACTTCTGCAAAGGCAGGTCCTGCCTCACTAAACGCTACAGTTCTTTGAGAGTGTCAACAGGCATGTGGATAGTTAACATGGTAAACTTGGGCTTTCAAAAAGCTTTTGACAAAGTCCCTCAAGCAAAGGCTTCTGTGTAATCTCAGCAGTCATGGAATAAGAGAGGTCATTTTATGGATTGGTAATTACGTAAAGAACAGGAAGCAGAGAATGGGAATAAATGAGCAATTTTCAAACTGGAGCAAAGTAAGAAGTGGGGTCCCTCAAGGATGTCTTGGGACCGGTGCTTTTCAACTTGTTCATAAATGACCTGGGTTAGGGGTAAACAGTGAGCTGACGAAGTCCACAGATGACACAAAACAATTCAGGGCAATTAAAACCAAAGCAGGTTGTGAAGAGCTCCAAAAGGGTCTCTCCATACTGGATGAGCAGGCAAATGCAGTTCAGTGTCAATTAGTTTATTTATTAAAGTTGTAGCGTATGTAAGGTGATGCACATTGGGGCAAAAAAATCCCAACCACATACACATGATGGGGTCTGATCCGTCAGTGACAAACCAGGAAAGAGACATTTGGTTGAGGTGGATTGCTCCACGAAAATGACCCAGTGCGCAGCAGCAGTGAAGAAAGCAAATTCCATGCTAGGGGTCATTAGAAAAGGCTGAGAATAGGACTGCTAATATTATAATTAGAGGTGGGAGAACATGGTTTTATTTATTTATTTTTGCAGATTTCGGTGTTTAACCAAAATGAAATAGCAGAAAGAGGTGAAGGACCAGTGCATGAGACTATAATGCCTTACCCCTTGATAATCGGGATGGACTGCAATGCGAACAACTCTGCTACCAGAGAGGCTCCCAAAATCTGGGTCCTGGAACTATAAATAAGAGTTGAAAGGTAAGTCACCAATTGGCCAGAGGAGGAAAGAGACAAACAATAAAATACATCTCAGAGGTAAATGAACAGCTGATTAGTTACCTGCTCTGAGACCGTCCATGGAATGAGATCTCCTGACGCTTTCTTCCCCCTAGATAGACTGTTCATAATAGACTGACGGGAGATCTCACCCTCCAAACACACCTGCCAGAAAGAGAGGGAGAATAATGACTGAGGAGAACAGAGGGTAAAACACTGAGTTGTCCTACAACCAACCAGCGAAAAGAGTAGAGTCATTTATCAAGGTAAATGATAAATGCTATCTCTTATCCAAGGTAGCAATGTGCTATGTGCAAACAGGTTTCAGATAGTTCAGACTCCTATTAGGTTTCCATAAAACAGCATTCCTTGCTCTAAAGTCTAAACAGACTGAAGACTCAGTCATAAGCTTCTTGAACCAGCTGCTGAAGGTGGGGAGAGTTTGGGTCGTATGTATTTTACTCAAGTTAAACATTACTGCACGCACACACACACACACACACACACACACACACACACACACACACACACACACACACACACACACACACACACACACACTGCTAATTGTCCAAATGCAGCGACTGCACAGACCCTCCTAGTTCTTTACCGGCACATGCAGACTAATTTATCCTAGGAATCAATGCTGAAAAAATTAGACTTTGCTGGTTCAGCCTTTGAAACTCACATTGAATATCCAAACTGAAATGCTGTTTCTGAGGGGGGGGGTGGGGGGGGAAGCAGTATATATTTTTGCTTACCATACATTTTATGGCACAATCTCATCAATACTAAATGTTTAAAGCAATGCCATGCATCATTCTGTTGCTTCCTTCTTGGACAAATGCGTTAGTGTTGTTTTTGAGTTCCAAGACTTTTTAGCCCCCTCTTACCTGAACAACAGCAAGCACTTCTGGCAAGGAATTCTGAGTAGGTGGAACCGGTGGCAAAAGACAAAAGAGGTGATGGGCAGGAGCATCTGAAAGCATCTGGAGGTCATTGGGAGAATTCTGGAAGAGCATAAGCATAACAAGACTTAATCCTCAACCACAAACACTTCTTTAGCAGATTATAATCTGACAAGTAACAATTTCCACTTTTGGCTTTATATAGGCATCATGCTCTTTGCCTCTTCAAGCTAGAAAACATCAAAGAGGTTACCAGCCACTTGTTCTTATAATTATAACTCTGGGAAGCATCCAAGCCATAGCACTTGTGGAAGTTAATTTCTGGAAAGACCCTCAACAGTGGCTGCAGAGCAGAGAGGGAGGAGATGCTGCAGAGGGAGAGGGAATACCCAGATGATGGGAGGAGAACAGGGGCTTTCTGGAGGGTTCAAGGGTTTCAATAAGGAGTGGAGGAACCAGCTTCCATGAGCATAGCTTCCGCAAGCACTATTCAATGGGTAGCATCCAGAGCATACCACATGGTTTTGTAACATCAAAATTACAACACTTCACATAGGTAAGGAATGCAGCCTGAAGTCTCCTCCTGTGCACTCTCTTCCGTCCCTTTCTGCTCACACACCTAGCTGAATCATGGTTTGTTAAACTATAGCTCTGCAGCTTGTCCACAGCTGTTTAATTGTGGTAACAAACTACAATGCAAAACCAAAAGTCACCGAAGTGGACAAGACAACCGGTGATCAGTGGTTCCAGGCTGCACACTCCTCACTGTTCCTTGACCCCATGACACACACAGCTCTTCTTTAGTCTGTACCTAGCAGATTCTGAATGAGTGCAAAATGCACAAACAAATGAAATTCACCATCATTGCTCCTTCCTTCAAATGGCACAAAAGGTGTTTCATGGTAACTTTCCTTGTTTGGAGAATTCATCAACATTGCCTACACTGCATACCCATATAGAAGGAAAATGCTCTCCATTGATATTCTGAAACCCACAGTATTTTAATAAAGGAAGATTTCTGGCTATGTTATTGATCCGATAACAGACAAGAGTAGAGTCAAGAGTAGAAGCAGACAAGGGTGTTATTGGGGGGGGGGGAGGAATTAGGGAAAGTAAACCCACAGTCTTGTAAAAATGAGCATAGCATTTAAGTTCAACTAGAGTTTAGTAGGAAGGACAGATTCCTCACGCCATGTTTGTTCGCAATCTAAGATAGACAGAAAACACAGCATCACTGACCTTGTAATGAGAGGCCACATATAGAGCCATCAGCCTCTGAAGAAATGCTTCTGATGCTCTGTGATAACAGAAAAGGGTGTCTCTGTTCACATAATATCTAAATGTCATGAGTTAAGGATAAAAAGTGAAGAAAGGAGACATTTAGGAACTTATTGATCTGCAGGTTGCATTCTCTGTACAGTCTAACTGCGCTAAAGTTCTGTACAAGCCCAAGGCACAATCTCACGTCCTGCCATATCTCAGGGAACTGTCTGAGGACACATGATGCAGTCACTTTGCTGAGGGCAAGAAGGCCTAGGTCCGGTTAGTGTCTGGATGGGCGATTACTTATGAACTCTTTATACACCACCTTGAGCTCCATGATGAAAGATGGGAAAGAAATGTATATAGAAGGGTTACTCAGCAGGCATGTGTGTAAATCAGCTCCTTAATTGTGCCAAGGAAATAAAGTCAAAGCTTCCATCCTCTTATAACTACTACTGGTCATCTCAGGTGTGGCTGCTGAAAGGCATCACCAAATACAGGATGAACCTTTGCACCAGCAACAAGGATACAAGTCGCAGGTTTCAGGCAGTGGGCAGCCAGATATAATTCTTGTGATGTTGAGACAATCCAAGCATAGCAGGTCATTCAACCACTTTTCAACAGCATCTCCGGGGGCATATCTAATGGATTCCTGAAGGGAAACTTCATGCAACGTACGGGCTAGAAAGAGACAGCATACAAGAGGTCACAGGAGAAAGACATGTGCTCGTTCTGAGCTCATTTCTGTTTCCAAACCCCCCCCCCCCAAAAAAAAAACAACATAGACAGTTGACTTATTTTCCTTCTAAGCAGGACAAAACCTTTGACTGGTCATCTGAAGAAATACCACTCTGCATAAATAGTCCTAAACAGAGCAGGTCTTCATATTAAGCTCCCATGAACTCACATGGCAGTATGTGAAAATAGAAAAGCATCAACATTTTCCTGTCACAGCTTCTTACACTGTAACAACAGGGGCCCTCCAAGTTATATTTATTCATTTGAAGAATTTCTGCCCCGCCTTTCTCCTGGTAAGGAAAATCAAGGCACCTCAGAAAAGTTTAAAACATAACAGTAATTAAACATTTAGAACAATAGAAACAAAAAGCCCGATAGATCGCATAAACAATTAAAAATTATATTTAATTAAAACACCAGTCCATCATTTCAACTATCAAACGCCATAAAAAGATCTTAAGGCTCACCAAAAGGTCTCTAAGGAGGGAGCCATTCTTAATCCCAAGGGGAGGGAATTCCACAGTTGGGGTACCACCACTGAAAAGGCCCTGTTCCTCGCCACCATTCCCCTCACCTTCATCAACGGTGACATGGTTAAAAAGGCCCCCTCTAATGACCTCAGAGAACGGGTCGGATTATATGGAAAGAGGCGGTCCCTCAAATACCCTGGTCCTGAGCCAAAAGGGCCTTAAAAGTCAAAACTAGCACCTTGAATTGTGCCCAGAAATGAACCGGCAGCCAGTGTTGCCACTGAAGCAGCGGCCCAACTGAGTCGAATTGATGAGCCCCTGCAACCACATGGGCAGCCACATTCTGCACCAATTGTAGTTTCCGGACAGTCTTTAAAGGCAGTCCCCACGTAGAGCACGTTGCAGTAATTTATTCTAGACGACACTAGGGCATGGGTCACCATGGCCAAGACTGAGAGATTCAGGTATGGTTGCAGCTGTTGGATAAGCCGAAGCTGAGCAAAGGCTCCCCTCACCAGGTGCCAACAACAACATATAGGAGGATAACATTTGGAGTCTTCCCTATTGCCTGCTGCTTGGAGACAAACAAGTCTACAAGCCGTTGGAGGAAACTGGGCCAGAGTCCATTAAAAAAAAGGCCCGCAAAAGACCAAGAGGCCATCTTGTATTGTCCTGACTCTGCCACCCTGCTTTCCAGTCCAACAGGCTCATAGCTCGTGTTTCCTGCAGCCCTCAAGAGAGGGGCCCACCTCCTAGGAAAACAAAAACAAGGACTGCAGTTCAGCAACACAGATCCCACATTATGCAGTCAGAGAATTTAGGGGGAAATACCTGAGGAGAGTTTAGCTGTTGTGGTTGTTTTGTTCTCTGCTGTCATACTGGCCTGGGCCTGGGCACTCTGTTGCCGTAATTGCTGAATCAGCTTCAGTGATAAGGAACGGCCAGTGCCCTCGTAGCTGTTATAAACCATACACCAAAGAGAGAGAGGGAAAGGGATGAGCAAAACTCCTAACTTACTCATATAAGCAGAACTGAAAACCAAGTGTGGCGTAACCCTCCTAGTTTTGTACCACTTGAGAATGAAGGAGGGCGGGGTGTGGATGTGCATTTCATATTCCAATGCTTCCCCACAGAAAAGCTGCACACAGGTTTGCCTGCATGCAAAAAACTAGCAAGTTAGAGAACATTAAGCCAGGAGTTCTCACCAACATTCTAGTTTTCCATACAGATGAATAAATACAAATAATAAATAGATAATTTAGTGACCGATTGAGGGGCACTCAAGTATGTGATCCATCCGTGTTCTCAAGTGCCACCATCTCAGAAGGGATCTACCAAGAAATTCTCCTGAACAGATCGGTTGACTCTTAGAATTCGAGAGGCTTCAACACAATAATTCTTTCCTTGTATGGTTTTCCCCTATGACAAATCTCTCACAAATCTCTCAGAAGTTTTACTTCAGTTCTAAGTTCCATTCTATTTCCTCAGTCATTTGCAAGTGCAAGGGGAAAAACTGGCAGTGCTAAGAAGTACTCTAAGACTTCAGTATTGTTAGGTCAGAACAAGTCTCATTAATTTTCATGTAACCTACTTTCAGTAAACTTTAGGCTCAGGCGGAAGACACTTGCAGACACAGAATGAGAGATTCTCCATCAAGTAAGAGACTTTTAGGACCCAAATGCTGTTGCTTGGCACTCTGGTCCCCTTAATCGTGGCATTCTCCTCAGAACTCGATCATAAATTCCGGGGCAATGCAACCATTTCAGCTGAAGCTGCTGCGCAAGCAGTTGTCCCATGAAGCCCTTGAAGCGATGCAAAAGTGCTGCTACAGCCACCGATTACCCCCTTAAGATTCAGGTGCCAAGGTCAATGGCATAATGCCATGCCTGTTTTGTTTTCTTACATAGTATCTCACTCGCCAAACATATGATGCTGTTTTACCCGCTCCTGCACAACGCTTCAAGCTGAACTCAGTACAATTCTTCAGTACAATTCTTCAAACTGAACTAATCTAGAATGTTGAGACTGCACTTTCTGGCCCTCCTGCAAAGCTCTGCTTTTTCAAAATGAGCATTTGGCAATTCTATTTCTTTATGCAGGTAATTAACACGACATTGGTCAAGAAGCGAAAATCCATGAAACCAACAGTTGTTTTCAAACTAATTCCAAATAAACACTGCCAGCTACCGAAGAGAGCAGCAACACATCACTAGGGGTCAGTTGACACATGCATTCATCACACATTGACTGCAGCATCAAATGATGACTTGCATGTATGTGGACAAACCACGACAAATTAGTCACCATACATAAAGCTTTTATGTTACTGGATGTTAATGTCTGCACAATACCTTTAAGCAGAAATACACTACATATTCAGCATAAAGTCACAAGGTGTTGAGTAGCCAACTTGCATGCACGAGTACCAAGGAAGAGCTCAAATGCACACATACACACCCCAAACCCTCAAGATTTACTGCTCTTCAGCTACTAGATGGCATAAACATTCTTACAGTGGGTTCCAGAAAAGTAGTTATAGTGATCGGGGAGGGAGCCATTGCGCCAGTGCCTCACTCCTTCCCCCCAGATCTGGCCTATTCCAGCACCAAAACTGGTAATTTATGATGCCAACACAAAACGAGGAAAGCCAGGCAGAGAACATAAGAACATAAGAAGACCCTTGCTGGATCAGGCCAAAGGCCCATCTAGTCCAGCTTCCTATATCTCACAGTGGCCCCACCAGATGCCTCCTTCAAAAGTCTCCAGCCCAGTTGTGTGGAGAATCCCTAAAAGCTTACGCTGTAGCATGTAGCCAGTGGGCTAGCTTTCAATGAGTTCAACCAACAACAAGCAGATGAGGAGTAAAGACAAACTTTTTTATATTAAAAAGGGGAGGGGTAGAACATTACAAGGAGAAAAAAAGAAACAGAGTTATAGAATGACTGCTACACGGGAAGTGCAGGTGCGGAACTTAGCAAGTAATATAGCAGGCACTTGCAGGCAAACTTTAAAAACTAAATCATTCCCTTGTGCTCCTAAGCTCAATGTTTCCTAACTGCACTTATTCCAGGCATTGGCTTTTGGATAAATTACATTTCTCCAAACCTCTGGAGAGGGCCCAAAGAGGGAGGTGAAGAGAAGAAAGGAAGAGGAAGAAGCAAGAAGCACAGCAAATAGAGGAGGAAATCCCCGAGCCAAGTCAGTGAAGCAGGAGACTAGGACCCTATTCGCCAGCTACAGATGGTCAGTGGGTTGGGGCCACCAATTACCGCCCACCCACTGGGACCCTGACGCTTCCTTGGAGAGGCAGTGGGAGGATCTGAAGGAATAAATTTGGCAGACAGGATCTGCAGGGTGGAGGAACTCCTGGAAACAGGAAGCAGAAAGGCAGCAGGACATGGGAAAGGGGAGGGTTCCAGAGAAGTATCTGTGACCTCGCTCCCACGTTGCAGGTGTAAGACTGCAAACAAACATTATGTGTAGTTGGAATGAAGTACGTACCCATTGATTGTAGAAGCCATGAAGACCAGGTAAGGACCAAGCAGGTTCTTCACCAGGGGGAGGGGGATGGCAGCAGCCTCATCAATCACCACAAGTTCAGCCTGACCCAGTTTCACAGCATCCGCAGGGTGAATATACTTGCCAAGAAAGGGAGAGGTGAGGGAGATAAGCTTTGAGGTTTGCTTGTTAAGGAAGTGACCGTTCTGCTGAAAGCTAAACCAGTCTGAAAGAAATACGAGGCTAAAGTCCATATCCATTTCCCCTCTAACCCTAGTTGGGTTCCAGCTGAACATAAACTGAAGATAAGTCAGATACGTGATTATTTAAAATTACAGTAAAACCTTGGATTGTGAGTAACTTAGTTTGCGAGTGTTTTGCAAGACGAGCAAAATTGTGTTATAAATTTTATCTTGATCAACGAGCAAGGTCTTGCAATACGAGTACATTGTGTTCTACAAGAGATCTCTGTGATTGTCTGCAAAGGAAGAACTGCGTCTCCCAGGCTCGGCTCCCAGGCTCGGCTCATTAAGCTTTCCTCCTCCCCCTTGCTGGCTGCCCTTGCAAACCTCATTAACAAGCTGTTCTCCCCCTCCCCCATCTGCCTCTTGCAAAGTTCTCTGCAGAACAAGGCTCAGGTTCTGCAGATCAGACTTTGCAGAGGGGAGGAAGACGGGGGAGAACAGCTTAATGAGCTAGTTTGCAAGAGCAAAGGAGTGGGGAGGGCAGCTTCTTAATTAGCTGAGCCCAGGAGATAATGCAGACACACACAAAGATCTCTTGCAGAATAACGAATCATCTGAGTTTCCATTATTTCTTATGGGAAAATTGGCTTTGATATACGAGTGCTTTGGATTACAAGCACGTTTCTGGAACCAATTATGCTCGCAATCCAAGGTTTTACTGTATATGCAATTCCAATAAACAGGAATAATAGAGGTCATTTTGGGCTCCAGAAGGGAGTACCCGTTTAAATCATCATGTTACATTGCAGAGTTTAACACGTACTGCGTGGAAGTATAAGCAGCTATTCTACTAAACACAATTGATTTCACAACCATACAGATTTTACTGTGGCACTGGATCTAGTGTAGTGTAGCAGCTAAGAGCGAGTGGGAACCAGAAGTCCACAGTTCAAATCAGGAGGCCTGAGACAAGTATGGCATAACTGGACACTCTCTCCCCACACATGCAGTATGGGAATAACAGTAATAGCGACATACCCAACAGTGTTGTTGTATTTGTTAGTTTAAAGACATTATCTCAGCAATTTTGTCATTCTAAACGCAATATATATATGCTTATTTACTGCACACTGCGGTTTCTTCATACAGTACTGTGCAGTGAGAGGCAACTAGTTTTGCATCAATGGCCACCCTGGAACTTTTTTGCTGCCACTCAAGAGGAGCTTAGCTGGGGCTGCAGACAGCTTTCCAACTGTCTCCATCTGTTTAAGCAAAGTGCACAGGAAGCGGCTGCTAACGGATGCGCCACAGTATCCTACAGTTTCCAAATGGTTGGAAATGTTTCCGGATGGAAATGACTGAAGAGGTTTACCTTAATAAACTAAGCTGACCGGGGATAAGCAACACTCCCTGACGTTTCGCAAAGCAGAGTGCGTGAAGGGTCCAGATTCAGCCTCTGAGACACATGCAGTGAAGGGAAGACAGAAGAAAAAGTGCCCGCAAGGTTATCTACCTGGATAGTCTGCCGGTGTTCTCTGAACACATTCACTCTGACAACTGCTTTGTTAAATTCTGGGTTGAGGGACTGAATAATTTCATAATCCAAGTGCTCCTGAAAAGCGCAAACATAAAAGGCAGTATGAGAACCAAAGAAATCACTGTCTAACACGCTAATAAAGAGGGAAGCCATTTTTGTTCTCTTTAAACTGCTGCTTTGAGGGCTAACTTGTGGTGAACGATGGACACCAAGTGAGTGATGGGACAGCAGAAATGCATCCGCCTCACATACTTACATGTTCCCAGTAATTTATAACTGGCGCACGCAGACAAATATTACAATATGGGTAGGACCAGTACGTGCAAATCCCTCTCACTCTCACCTCCATTTTTAAAAAGCATGAATCAAGTATCATCAGCGTGTGCGTATGTGCATACATTTGCGCCATTTAAAACATTCTGGCAAAGTCCTGGAACTGGCAGAGAAAGTGTAATCATGCTAACCCATGATATACATGTGCATAGCTCTTACAGAAGAAAGCAATAAATAGGTTAATTCCTGAGCTAAAGTTATTACTATTTCTTCCAGCAGTTATCGGCATTACCTTTTCCAAAACAAGTTTAGGGCTGGTTTTTTAGATAATGAATTCAATATGGTCTTCCAAATCATACAACCATTTGCCTGTACTTAACAGAGGTCACACTAGATTACCTCCAAATTCCTTTCAACTCTTAACATTCTAAGCCAGATGTTCTCAACCTTAGGGGTAAACGGGACACAGGTTGGGGGTACACGAGATGCTCCCCCATGTACCGCCTCCCAAAATTCTCCCCCGAAAGGCGAAAATAAGCCCCTTTTTTTTGGCCTGCAGCGCAGCCGATCGGGGCCTCCGGCTCACGCCAAGCGAGTCCTCCGGCTCACGTTGTAGCCTCTCCCTCCGGCTTGCAGCGCGAGCCGGAAGACCCGCTCGGCCACACCGCAGGCCAGAATAGTCCCCTGTAGCTCTCCCTACCTTTGCTTGCAGCCACTGCCATGTTGGATCTCCCGAAGTCTCGCGCGATCCAAAATCGCGGCATGAGATTTGGGAGCCGCGATCTTGAATCTCAAAAGACTTCAGGAGATCCAACATGGCGGCGCCTGCAAGCAAAGGTAGGGAGAGCTACAGGGGCCGCTCCGCAGGCCGAAAAAAAGGGCTTTCTCCCGCCTTTGGGGGGGTGCACTTTTGGGAAGGGGGTACGTGGGGCTTGGAGGGGTCAGGGGGTGCTTGGGGGACCAGACCAGGGGGTACCCTGTTCTAAGCATTCATTAGTTGAGAGGGGAACAAACATATCTTTTGTCAAGAGATACTATAATGCTCAGTTCAACTCACAATCAGTTTAACACAGTTATTGACAGTACATCCTATGGATGTCTTCTCAGAAGCAAGTCGTATTGTCCACAATGGGGCTTACTCCCAGGAAAGTGTGCATAGGATTGCAGCCTGAATAACCTACATATTATACCTTCTCTATGAACTTCAGTTTCACACATAGCCCTGAGAGCCAGTTTACTTGTGATAAAAAAGGTTATAATGAAAAGCTGTCAGCTTAAAGTGTAACATGAATGGTAACAATTAAAATTCAAGGCTTCGTCTGGAAGGAAACATATCAACCTCCATGAGCTTACGAAGTGGGGTGCACAAGAATAACAAAGATCCGACAAAGTTACTTACAGCGCAATCTGACTTAACTTTTGTGCCGGTATAACCAGTGGTGCAGCGAGAACGGGAGGCCCCAGAAAAGAAAAGGGACTCAAATCCCCTTTGAATTCCTCTTTTGGAGGGGATTTGAATCCCTTTTCTGTTCTAGGGCCTCCCGTTCTCGCTGCGCCGCTGGTTACACCAGCACAAAAGTTAAGTCGGATTGCGCAGTTAATCTATAGCAGTTGCAACAATTAGGATGGCATAGACACTAAAGCCCTTTGAATGAAAGCCATCACATTACATAGGT
Organism: Plestiodon gilberti rubricaudatus; assembly: GCA_026170595.1. Taxonomy (NCBI): domain Eukaryota; kingdom Metazoa; phylum Chordata; class Lepidosauria; order Squamata; family Scincidae; genus Plestiodon; species Plestiodon gilberti. The sequence goes on along the minus strand of JANXHW010000001.1, from coordinate 245,537,844 downwards.
GAGTTAATTTCAAAACATTTTGTTTTTAATATGCATAGGATGATTCACTACGTACTCATTTGTATGGCCGTTATTTTACATGAAACAAAATAACTTGATCCCTGGTTTGGGTTGTAGAGGACACAAGAAAATATACTGCTACAAAGCTGCTCTCTGCATAGGTTTGGATCCAGAGAAGTGCAAGTGAAACTCTGCTAGCACAATGGGGCTTCCTGCCTCCCACCTCCTGCAGCCCCTTGGGCCGACACACTTGCCAGCAACAAGCAACTCCCAAAGTTGGGGGGGGGGGGCTCATTAACAGTGTGAGAGGTGGAATGGGAGGGAGCCTCCCTTGCACAAATGGAAGTGCATCTCACTTCCATAAGGGACTCTCTGAACCCTAATCAATACCTGCCATCTTACCTGATACTGCAGAACATCAAAGCCTTGAAATACAAACTCAAACAAAGTATGAAGGTTATCTGGACTGGGAGATGTGACAAATATGTTGGAATAGCTACAAAAAAAACAAAGGAGAATGAAAACAGATCTCACGATCTTTTCAAGTACTGAAATGGTGAAAGCAATTATTCAATATAGTATAAAAGACGCAAATATTTCACCAATTAAAAAAGTTACCACTGCTGTGAAGTACCCCAAGTCTTAAGAGAAAATGGAGTTAAAAGATATTTAAATTTACAAAAAATATTTATTAGAAACAACAATAAGATTACTCTCCCCAACACATGCATGTATGCTACAGAACAGAGTATGGATGATTGATGTAGTAATGTAGATTTTGCCTTTCATGGAGGTACTAAATATGTTTCTAGGCTGTACTATTATTATTATTATTATTAACAGTATTTATATACCGCTTTTCAACAAAAAGTTCACAAAGTGGTTTACAGGCAAAAATCAAATGATTACTCACTTCAGATAGTGGGAGGGGGGGGAACTCACCTGAGTTTTGTTTTTAATGGAGAAGCAATCAATCATGTAATGTGGGCAATCTTGTGAGCTTGAAGGTGGGCAGTCAGCGCATGGCTTAGTCTCAGAGACCAGTCTGTCTGTTTTCCCATGCTACTCAAGTTCTTTTCAGATGTATTTGGACAGTCTAATTCTCTAAAACAGTGTTTCTCAAAGTTCTCCCCGCGAGATGGGGAGAATCTTGCGTACTTGTGGGGGCGGGGACAGTGGTGGCGATCCCAGGGATCTCTGCCGCTGCTGGGGTAAAAATACTCAAAAAGGTGCTTTCTGTACTTACTGGGGTCTCTGGAGGGTGCTGGGAGGCCTGCGCCCCCCTCGAGATTTAGATCACTTCTGGTTTTAGTCCAGAAGTGGTCGTAAACATCGCAAAGCGGTGATCTAAGGTTCGGGGAGGCTTGAAGAGGGGGCTGTAAGTCTCCCCGCACCTTCCGGAGGCTCTGGTAAGTACAAAAAGCACTTTTCCGAACATTTCCCCCCCCCAAAGGCGGCAGCGATCACTGGGATCGCCACCATCGCCATGTTGTCCCCACCCCTTAAGGTGGCAAGGGAAGCATCCAGTTCTCCTGTTTGAGAACCACTGCTCTAAAATACAGTATATTTAAATTGGGCCTTCTAATGCAAATCCATTCATAACAAACCAAGGGGCACTTACCCAAAAGCCACTGCTCCAGCTATAGCCAGTCCCAAGGCAGCTGATTTACCACGTCCTCTGGCAGCTGTTAAAGCGACAGTACTCCTCAGTGTTTTCTCAGAAATGGCTTCAATGAATTTCAGAACTGCTTTTGCCTAGTGGTGCAAGAACAAACAACCAGAGATATTATTCTGGTTGACTGACTGACAGGGAGAGTTAAACAGGGAGGGTTAAATTGAACTGGAAGGGGGGGAAATGTTAAAAGGGAGATATACAAATTCAGTTTAGTGCTGACATCCTCTATTATTATTATTAGATTACAGGCTTTGTACACAAAACCATGCACATGGGGGAGAAGTGGATCCTCTGATCACATTCTTCCTTGCCCTCCATATAGTGGCTTGCCTCAGACTACACAAGCAGGCCCCACGCATGGGGGCGGGAGTCTTTACTTCAAGTGCACTTCATCACAGTCTGAATGCAATACTGACCTGATCCAGGGTTTTACAGCTATCAACCAGCACTCCTACTGGCTGTGTATCCTGAAGGCTGTCCTTCAATTCCTTCAGCTCCATATCCTGAGAACTCAACCGATCTTCCTGCAAGCAAGAGAAGACCTCTTTTTGCAAACATTTTTGTCAGCACTCAGAAGCACCTCCTCCCTCCAAAGCAATGCTTTGAGTATTGTATGAGTAGTGAGTAAAAGTATTTGTCTACTGAAAGTAAAATGTAATGCTTCTTGCAGTCTGCTCTTTTTGCCCTCTGCAACATGAGCAAATAGCAAAAGCTGTTTGACTACCATACATTTTGCTGGTGACATCAGCTTGTTCACGACATGATCCCCAACCAGCTGGGATCCTCCATCCGATTATTCCCAGAAACAACAACCCAGCAGTCATTTGAAAAGAACATCACCAAAGTTTTAGGAGATGACAGCAAACAGCCTCGAAAAAGGTGCAAACTCATCATTTGAAGATGGGGGGGGGGGAACTGCAGTCATCTTTCACCCCAAAAATCAAAATGGATGACCATAACTCGGACAGCTTTTAGTCCTAACTTAAAAAAAAAAGCTGCAGCACTGTGCTCTCCTGATGCAAATGAATCATCCAAATGAAACCAAATCATAAGAATCACTCACATATTTTGCTAAGCAGTTTTTAATAAAAGAAAAAGATAGACAGGGTGTGTCCTATTAACATCTGTTTCAAAATCAGGATTATAGGAATTTCAACCCCCTTGAATTTTTAACATGAAGAAGCTTCAATGTGATCAAGAAGCTTCAATGTGATCAAGCATGTACTTACCTGAGATCGAGGTGGAATAGCTGCTATGTTTGCAACATGGCTAGAGATTGGAAGGATGTTGAGCTGATCATCAACTACCATGCAGGTCTTGCAAGAGGCCAAAGACAGAATGAATCTGCACAGGGAGATAAATGACACAGCATCTCCATCACTGTAGAATCTGAATTGTTTGGGATCTTATCCGAAACTATCCTTCATCCCACAGTCCATCTGCATAGGGGATATCATCCTCTGGGTATAGTGCATGATATCTGATTATATAGACAGCTTCTATACAGTGCCTCCCATCAGCATTAATAAATAATCAACAATCAGGTCCTGCTTCCAGGTGGTGCAACAAGTAAAACTTATGGAAGAGACAGTCATGTGACCCAAGTCACACTTCCAACATGCATCTACACACTTCTGTGGAACACTTCACCTCTTGTACTGGTGAGTTCCCAAAATGCTAGTTTGTGACAGCATTACCAGGGAAACATCTAAGTGAATCTGTAGAATGTTTAAGAGGACTGACAGAACAGAAACTATATCTGTCCCAATATTTTAGTATTACAAGTTAGCGTCTATCATCCTGAGGGAAGGGGAGAGGAAACAAAAACGGGCTGGTGACCACCCAACTTGTGGGGCTAGAGCTAAGATGGCCCCTCCCCGCAACTCTCAGCACGGGTCTCCTGAAGAACTACCTCGCCCTGAGGTGGAAGGAGAGAGTAGACAGAACAGCCTGTCAGATAATCTGATTTAAGAGTGCCATATGAAAAGATCTGGCTTTTAAAAACGTTTTTTGGTTCTTCATCCCTCTATTTTATTATATGGATTTTTAATTGCTGCCAAGGAGGTCTGCAATAAATAAACAAGTATTTCCTTTGAAGTCTGCAAATAGTCATCCCATGCAATCATGACATGCATGCAAAAGAATATTGTCGACATCTACACTTTCAAATCAATAAAGATGATACAGGTTACTTCTTCTGGGGGTGTGTGTGTGAAATCTTACATACGATTGGCCTAAATAGTGATCTGTCATCTTGTGAGAAAGTATCAGCCTAGCTGTGCTTGTGCGTCTTAGCCTATGAAAGCTTATGAGCATTGTCATTCCCATGATTTCTCAAGACTTTCACCAGAGCGTTTTGGAAGGTGCAGAATCACTTCTGACCAGAAGGCTCGATGGAAAGACCAGTCAGTCAGACAGACAGACAGAAGGCTTTCCTTCCACATACGCACTTGTTAGTTTGTGCATATGTCATGTTCTCCTCCTCCTCCCTCCCAGGGGTTAGCTCCAAATTTGGAGGGTTCATGGAATTCCATGGAATTCCAGTGGAGGCTGACAGCTGAGGAGAGTTGATGATGATAATGTCATCAGCCATCACTCCACACCCCAGCTGATCAGCGACACTCCTCTGTCAGCCAAGCGCTACAGTACAGAAATCATACAACCTACCTCTCATTAAATCTGCCTACCACATCCTGATGCGCCTCTGTCCGGTAGCGAGAGTGTACATCCTGGAACAAAAAGATTGCCTATATGACCTGAAAGATGCACTGAAGCCAACTATTTACACAGAGTATGCTAGGCAAAGCTACAAAGCATCACATGACCTTTAGGTAGACTGCAACACCATCCAACCTCCACCTCTCACCAACTGTACTCTAAAATATAATTGCTCTAATCCAGTAGTTCCCTAACTGGTAGGGAAACCAGCCAGGGGAACTGAGGAATTCTCTCAGAAAACAGTGCAATGCCAATTGGCAGGCATCAACATAATATAATGGGGAGCTGCGGCCAATGGTCACCAATGGTCAAGGGAGCCGCAGATCAAAAAGGTTTGGGAAACACTGCTGCTCTAATCCCTAAACAAAAGCCTAATGAGAGAGAAAATGTGAAAGATACACCGTATACTCCTATGCCCACGGCACTGTCACCCTGCTGTAAATATTATGTTCTTGCAGACCACTCCAACTCACTGCTCTGCATGTAGATAAAACGTCTGGTAATGATGCACTCCATACCATCTATTCTCTCCAGGCTCAGGGCTTGTCTGGGGAGAGCAGCATAGCTGTCATGAAGCACACTGGCGTGCCTTGCTAGGGAGAGTAACGTTCCCCTCTACCCAGGTACTCTGTACCCACTTTTAGAATGCCTGAAGAGGGCTCCTGCTGATTAGTGTTTCCAGCTTACTTTTTCCTAGCAGGGTGCTAGTTTCCTTCAGCACACGCATGCTGGAGAAAATTCAGCAAGTAAAGTTTTTTCCATCATTGCACCTCTGTGATTAGAAAGCATTCACCTGCTACTGCAGCTTGTTTCACATCTGTTACAGGCAAGGAACTAAAAACCTTAATAGATGTAGAAGGCACTTTGTACATGCTTAATGATATGGTTTATTTCACCAATTCCATGGCCAAGTCTCTGCACTATAAATCCGTTCCTGGGCTAAAGAGCTCATTGGCGTCCAGCTACGCCAATGAGCAGGAAACAGGTTATCTTGTTGGCTGTATGCTCCCTGAGGCATCTGGTGGGGCCACTGTGTGATACAGGAAACTGGACTAGATGGGCCTTTGGCCTGATCCAGCAGGGCTCTTCTTATGTTCTTATATGAAACCCTCAAGTCACTGAATAGAAGTATTTTCCTCTTGACATAGAAACAAAACAGCAATACCATCTGTGCACAAGGCCCTGGTCCAGCTGCATGCTAGGCTAAAATGGAGAAGCAGAGATGAACATTTCTTGATTCAGCATACCATGCTCATAGTGTAGAACTGCTTCAGAGAGTTCATTGTTCTCAGAAGAATTGTAACTATGCCACCACCTTCCACAGTTTCAACAGTTCTAGCCAACAGATTTGGCGTCAAAGCTTCAAAGTCCTGAATGAGATTACACAGAAAATTAATGTCTTCAGTTTAATTGGACATCTGTTGTCCCACCCCCATAAGGCAAATGCCAACATGATTTCACACACACACACACACCCTGGCCTTTGCACACAAGTAATACAAACAGCACAATCCTATGCATGTGTACTCAGAAGTAGGTCCCATTGCATTCAATGGGGCTTACTCCCAGGAAACTGGGCATAGGATTGCAGCCACAATGCAGTTGACATACTTGCTAGGGGACCCCAGTGAGTTTGGGCTATCTGGATTTGTACAGGCTTGCAATGCTTCCCTTTCGCCACCAGTCTTCAGTACTGATGAATCATCCACACATATATGGGTAAACTATACATTTTACCATGGGGCATGCCCCTATACATTTTATAGGGGCAGAGGGGTCTGGCTCAGTTGGTAGAGCCGCCGCCTTGCAAGCCCAAAGATCGGTGAATGGCAAGTTCGAGACACACCACCGACAAAAAACTGTGAAAGCCTCTGTGAGGAGAGATAAGAACTGCCAGCTGCGTCAGTCGAGCGTGGGAGGTGACGACCAGTGGAGAAGCCAGCCTGCAAAAGGATCCCATCTGGAATGCAGCTGTTCAAGAAAGACTGGACATTTACCGGTATATATTGTAAAAAAAAAAAAAAAACCATTGGAGGGGGTAGAAAAGCCTGCCCATGTACACCGCTTTGGATTAAAGTCAAAGGAGAAATCCAGTGACCAAAAAAGGCGGTATATAAATACTGTATTATATATAACTACTCCTAAAAACTCTAAACACCTTCCTACAACAATTTACTTGCCAGTTTATTTTACTTTTTTAGAATACATCGTTTAAATACCTTCCTAAGAATACCACCACATCGTCCACAAGGACATTAATTCCCTGAAGCTCAATATTGACATTTTATTAATTTTAAAATAGTACTGACAATATGTGGACTTACCAGTCTTCTGCAAGTAGAGTCAAAATTTGACAATCTAAATGTAACCTCATTCTAGTCACAGGCAAAAATCTGCAATTTTGTATTTCACTGACATTTTAGATAACATTTTATACTTTTTTGTTGAAAAGTGGGAGTATTAAGAATATTTATGTAATAACAATAGTAATAAAATGGAAGTTGTTAGTAATGCAATGTTGGGTACATTTACTTCATAAACCTTTGTACGCCAACTTTTTGGAGACAGGCATCAGCTACTGCAACACTGCAGGAAGCTTGGATGAAGTACAGGTGTAACAAGCACATAACCTAACCAAGTGATCTCCAGAAAGACAACTTGTATTTGAAACATCTTCCTACCTGGAGCACACACATTCCAAAAGTATTCCCAAGAATTTTGTGCGTCTCATTGTAATAACAGTACCGAATGTTTGTGGCAGCTACAAACAACTCAAAAGGATCATCTTGTTTCAGATCCAACGTCCCAGTTTTAATCTTCTTCTGCAACTGTCTCATCCTTTTTTTACGGTGGCTGGAGATTAAACAAATGAGAGAGGGGGGGAATTCAATTAGAACTCCCCATTGGGGAAAACGATTAGTTTTAAAGTGATACCCTTAAATCAGGAGTGAAGACAACCTAGTTATAACCTAATGCCTGAAGAATGGATGGGAGCAGATACAGTTACACATCTTTAAATGTTATTGCAATTTGTGATGAAGACTGAGGAGCTGCCACACAGGTGTTCTGACAGGGAAATGCAAGCAAAAGGGGTAGCAAGGGCAGAGTCATCTATGAGAGCAATAAACCAATTACTGACATTGCTCAGCAAACCCCACGAGAAACTGAGACAAGAAGGAGATATGTCTGGTCAAAACCAGAGAGGAGGAATACGCATGAGCATTGGACTACCATGTATATGCTCTCAGGCCTGTACATGCCAATGAGTTGAAGGGTGTCATTTGTTTATCTTATTTTTAAAACTTCTATCCTACTCCACATGGCGAACCCAAGGCAGCTTCAAATAAACACCACCATCATGCACACATGAACACGACTCAGGCTGCAATCCTATGCACGCTTACCAGAGAATAAGCCCTATTGAACACCATGGTACTTACTTCTGAGTAGATATGCATAGGCTTGTGCTGTCAATGTACTAACAAATCACAACAAACAGCAGCAAAATAGAACCATAACAGAGTACAAGTCAGCAACAGAGCAGAAATGTACAGCAGATTATTTAACACGTTTTGTTCCAGTAAGCCATAAGGGAAAACGCCTGCAGAACACCAATACAACAGGAGCAGTCCTGCCCTAAGGAGGGAAGGAGTTTCACGCCTCATAGACCACAGCAGAGAAAGGCAACATCACAGGTTGCCACCACCAGCACCTCTAAGAAAAATGGCACTTGTCTTTCTCTCCCACCTAATCCAAATCCCATATATACAGTACTTGATAATAACTAGAAAAAAGTAAAAAATCATGGAACACCTAACGTGTAGCTTCATCACATATTTATTTACAATTCCTAATTTTACAAAGAAAAGAAAAAAGGATGAACAAATGTTTTACCTGCTGAAGCCCAGCTCTTTCTTATAACACCATAATACCGACGGTCTAGCCTTTACAGATGCTTTAGACAACATATGATGAAGAATGACCACCTGTCAAGGGACCACAAAGAAATCCATTACTTTTGTAGCACGATAACATTGGCCAGGTTCAGATATAATGCAGAGCCATTTAGTGGTATATGACTGAGCCTAAGGAAGCTTGCTTGATCCCCTCTCCTCGCTTGTGCATGTAGAAAAAAAGCTTTAGGAAACAAACCAAAGTTCCACATCCACAGAAGTTTGTTCCAGAGCAAAGGGTTTCAATCTCCTTGTGTGCACAAGAGAAGAGAAGAGAAGAGAAGAGAAGAGAAGAGAAGAGAAGAGAAGAGAAGAGAAGACAGAACTGAGCAAGTCCTTAGGCTCAGTTACATACCACTGAACCAGAGTTTAGCACTGCATCTGAAGTCAAGTCTCTGGGAATCCAACAGGAATACAGTACACATGTGAGGCAAAACATACGTACAATTTCATGTATAACCTGCCATTGCCTTATAAGACAGAACCTGGGAAAGCAAAACTAGTAAGGCAGGGAGCTTCAGGCGCTGAAGTGTCAAATAGAGACCGATGTTTTGAGAGACTTCCCAGATAGTTAAAGCAGCATTTTGCACTATTCAGTGCAACTCTTTTTTCACAGAGTTAACTCAATAATTCTTTCATTATTTGTTCCTTTGTCAAATTAGTTGGCATAAAAAGACAGCAAAAACTATTTACATATGATTGTGCATGCACATCCATGTTCACCAAAGACTCTCTTCTTAATTATATAATGATGCACCCCAGCACAGTGTCTTTTCTGGTGGCTGTTTGCTGGTGGTGTTCTGCATATTTTCTAGATTGTGAGCCCTTTTGGGACAGGACACATTTAATCATTTGATTTTGTCTGTAAACCGCTTTGTGAACTTTTTGTTGAAAAGCGGTATATAAATACTGTTAATAATAATATATAAAAGTGTATGATTTCTGACACACACATGTACATAGAGAGCTTTGAATTGCCGAACTCTGCAGTTATTGTGTGTGTGAGAAAAGATGCATGTATTAGTTTTAAGGAAACACTAAATAACCAATCAGAAATTGCTATCAGCTCTTAAATATTTTGTTAGGTAAATGTAAAGGTAAAGATATCCCTTGACAATTAAGTCCAGTCGTGTCCGACTCTAGGGGTTGTTACAACTCCTTAACTCTTTTTCTTTTTTTTAATTTAAGATTTTTATTTACAGATATGGGGAAAGGAAATACATCAGACAGGGGAAGGGGTAGTACATAGGAAAGAAACAATTGGTAACCGTTTGTTCACAGCCTCCACCTTTAACTGTTAAAAATCCAAATTTACATAAGCTTATCTTCATTCTATAATAATTTCCATTCATCATCAACAATATTTGCTTTAACATAATCAAAATACTTACTTAAATCATATTCAATAGACTTAATCTAACTAATATTGGTATAATACTCCATCCAATCATAAAATGGTCTCCATAGTCGTCGTATTGTTTCTACATTACCATCCCTCATTCTTTCTGTTAGAACATCCATTTCAATTACCTCAAACAATTTCATGCATAACATATACATATTGGGTATATCCTTATTTTTCCACATCTGGGCATACAGTAGTCTAGCTGCAGTATTATATGTAAAATAACATGTCTTAAATCAGTATTATAAATCTTTGGGAGAATATTTAACAAACAGAGCTCTGGTTCTAAAGAAATAATGCAACAGAATACCTTCTGCAACAATGTATTCACCATCGTCCAATATTCTCTTACTTTTTAGGGCAAAGCCACCACATATGATAAAACGTACCCATCTCTTTTTTACACTTCCAGCATTTATCATTCACTCCTGGGTACATTTTTGCTAATTTATCTGGCGTTAAATATCATCTATAAAACATTTTGTAGAAGTTTTTTTTCATCGATATGGCTTTAGTTATTTTGATGTTAATTTTCCAGATTTGATCCCAACTATCCAATGGGATACTATGTCCAATGTTGATTGCCCATTGAGTCATCGCTTCTTTCACCACTTCGTCTTCCATATCCAACAAAAATTTAAACTTTCTCTTAATGTATTACTCATCATTTGAGAGCAATAGTTTATCAAATTCAGACTTTTGCATATAGATTCCTTCTCTCTTATCTTCCTTCCAACGGGCTCTTATCTGCATCTCTGACCACCAATCTAATTTTACCCCCTTTTTCAATAACTCCAATAACCCCCTTTTTCAATAACTTCTTCCAAACATAAGTCTGTATTTTCATCTAACAAATCCTCATATCTCCAATTTTGTGTTTCACCTATCCAACTTGGCTTAATTGAAACTTCTAATGGTTTAACCCACCTTGGTGTTTTAGTATACAATTTATATCTAACTTGTTCCCACACATACAACAATACTCTTCTTATCAGATGTTTAAAATAACTATGTGATTTAACTTTATCATAAATCAAAAAAGCATGTAAGCCAATCTGCAAATCATGTGTCTCTAACTTTAATATTCTGTGGTTCTTCGTCTCAATCCAGTCTTTTAACCATTGAAGTGCTGCTGCTTGATAATATATTTCCCAATTTGGTAGGCCTAAACCTGCTCGATCTTTATGATCCTGAAGTAACTTCAGCTTAATTCTTGCCTTTTTTCCTTGCCATATAAATCTAGTAGAAATTTCCCTCAATTCAACAAAAAAACTCTTCTTTAAAATAATAGGTATTATCTGGAATAAAAACAACATCTTTGGAAGTACATTCATCTTAATTGTCGCCACCCTTCCCATAAGGAATAATTTTAATTTACTCCATTTATCTAAATATTTTTTAATCTCAGACAATAACTTAAGATAATTGTCTTCCATCAAGGAGCTAGCTTTCCCTGTTAAAAAAAATCCCCAAATATTTAACTGTGATATTAAGACCATAGCTTCCAAATTGTTGTTTATCTTGCTCTCACATTTTTCAAAAGTAAATTTGTTTTCTCATAATTAATCTTCAATCCTGCCATCTCTCCATATGCTGATAGATCTTCTAATACAAACTTCACCGATTGCTTTGGATTCTCCAGTATAAAAGTAAGATAATCTGCGTAAGCTTGTAATTTATATTCTTCCTTCTAAACTTTAACTCCTACTATTCTTTCATCCTCTCTCACTATATTAGTCAATATTTCCAGAGTCAAAACAAACAACAGCGGTGAGAGGGGACATCCTTGTTTTGTTCCTTGTTGAATTTCTATCCTTTCAGTAAATTCACCATTAACTTTTATTTTTGCTACTTGTTTTGCATATATGTTCTTAATTATATTGGTGAAATTTTGTCCAAAATCCATCTGTTGAATTTGCTGTATCATAAAATCCCAACAAATGCTTTATGGGCATCCACAAACATGAGGCCCAATTGTTTCTCTGGGTGAGTTTCAAAATATTCGAAAACATTGACAATTACGCTTACATTATTTTTCATTTGTCTTTTTGGTAAGAAGCCTGTTTGGTCTTCATGTATTATTTGGCATAAGACACTCTAGTCGCCAAAATTGAAACAAATATCTTATAGTCAACATTCAAAAGGAACTTATCCCACAGCAGACGCTGCGCCAGCCCAACGCGCGATTAGGATTGCACCGTCAGTTTATGAAAAAAATCTCAAGATGGAAGACAGGGAAGGGAGCACTTGACCCCTCGCTGTGGTCTGTGCCCACGCATTGCCAGAACAAACCCAAGACATGAGAACCAAATGTATCCCCCACAAGCACACCAACAGCACCTGTGACAGAGCCTGGGCAAAGGCTATATGTTACATAAAATGTTACTGCGCGGTACAAACAGTTGTTCTTCAAAGACACAGGCTAGACTTCACCTGATCTTTGCCGTGGTCTCCCACAACAACGAAGAGTGTCCTGTGCCGCTCAGCCACTCCATTCTCAATCAGTATCCGAATACGATTATCCACTTTCTTACGCTGCATTTTCAGTGAAGAACCCTGTAACAGGGGGTAGAGATTACAGCAACAACAGCATTATTTCAGTTTAAGACAATGGTTGCCTTTGGTGGCCAACTATCAAAACGTTTCACTCGGACTGCAGGGATGTCATTCATTCAGCAATATTGTTAAAGTATTGGATTTGAAAGAAGAAACAGAAAGACATAAGACACTACCGCTGAACTATATTCAAGCATGACTTCTAGAGACACTTAGATCTGAACAATTCAAGACAATATGCTGGTGATTCTTTCCATGTAGAAATGCTATTATTCTTTTTTACATTGTGCACTCAGACATGCTTTGATGATCAGGGGAAGGAAGCCCTTGTAGTGGTGCCGCTCTCCTTTCCTCCCAGATCTGCCCTATTTCAGGGCCAAAATCTGGTAAATTCTGCTACCACCACAAGGACAAAGTCAGGCAGAGAGAGAGTGAGAAAGACTGACTATCCTCAAAAGCCTCCCTCCCAGTTACATAGAGGAAACCCCCTCCCCCCCCCCCAAAAAAACCCCTAATAGCATCTAGCCAAGGGCAAAGAGGACTGGAACAAGATTTTGACCAAGTTCAATCAACCACAGGCAAGTAAAGAGTTAAAATATAAAAAAGATAGTTATATTAAAAATATACGGGTGCATGTGTGTGTTGGATAATTACAAGGAGGAAAGTATAAAAAAGGCTTGGAAAATGGCTTAGAGACACTGGCAGCAATCAGGTATAGAGCTATACAAAAAAACACAAGCAGGCAATTACTGTACAGGCAAACTTTTTTTTAAAAATCCCTAATGCATCTAAATCTCAGCGTTCCCTAACTGTACATACTCCAGTATCAGCTTGAGGAGTCCATTACACCCCTGATCTCCAGGGAGCTGGGTGAGAACTTGAACATGTACCATTGCTAAAGGAGACAAACTATAGTTCTGTCAGGGTAAACTTCGACAGGATTGCGCTGCCAGTCTGATGCATGTTAATTCCAGCAGGTGGGCTGGCTAGGACCTCTTATTCTTGAGGAAACCAGACAAAGATGCTACAGAATACAGGTGTCCCCCCGCAGCCGCGGTTCTCGTATCCACAGTTTCACTTATCCACAGTTCACAAATTCTCCCCATGCACGAATGACTTATCTGCCTCTGATTGCAAACCCAATGCAACACTGTCTCCTGTCTTGCTGTCTGCAAACACTAACAGGAAGCAAGAAGCGCTAACAGGAAGCGGAATGGAGAGCTGAAAACAATGCAATGTTGCATTGGGCTGCAATCAGAAGCAGATAAGTCATTTGCACAATGAGGAATTTGTGAACCACTTCTTGTAGGGTTCGCTGTTATCCACGATTTACACTTTCTGCAGTAGCAGCAAGAACATATCCCGCATGGATACGGGGGCCTGTACACAAAACAACCCGACTGTTGGCAATGGTCTTTTGGCAATGGAGCTGATTTCAGAGCATCTCAGGGAAGCCTCTTTCCTATTCAGGCTTTCCTTAAAGAAACAAATAGTGCAGGGTGGTCCAACGTGTCGTACCTCGAGGGCCGCATGCAAACTTTGACATGAAACCCAGGGGCCGCACAATAAATTAAATTATTAATTAATTAATAATAATGACCGATGCATGCCCCGCCCCGCTGTCTAGCATGCCCCGCCCACGCTCCCCTGAAGATCGAAAAGATCGAAGATCATCAGGGGAGCGTGGGTGACTGCGGGGGAGGGGAGCTCCAAGAGCAGCCAGGGGCCGCAGCAGAGGCCTTCGGGGGGCCGCATGCGGGCCGCGGGCCACACATTGGACCACCATGAAATAGTGAAAAAGGGAGCAAGGAGAGCTCAATCACCACAAGTGCAGAGACGCTATTTGGTACAATTGTGGCGGTTAGGGGAAAGAATATGTTCTTCTGCTCTGCCTAAGCATATTTTAAACAACACAAAGCACTCATAGGACTTCTTGCTTGACATCAACTTGGAACATTTTCAGAATCATTAAAGCAAATTAGACTCACCATGCCAACATTATACATCACAAAAACAGTTCATCAAAAAAGAAGAATTTGCCTTATATACCAAGTCAGACCCTTGATCCATCTAGCTCAGCACTGTTGGAGCTGGCTGGCAGAAGCTCTCCAGTTTATTTTCTTTGTCCTAACTGGAGATGTCAGGAACCAAACCTAAAAGACTACTGTCAGAGACCAAACTCAAGACTACTGACTTGCATGCTCTCCACCACTGAGCCAAAGCCCCCCTCCCTCAGTTCTGAGCAGGAAGCAACAAAGTTCTAGATACTGGTGTGATAAATGCCCTGCCCCGCCCCCGTTTTTATCTTATTTTTAGACAGGTTCAGCAATCTTAGAACTTCTGGAAAAACCTCCTGCAGCATTCTTGCTCTTTGTTTGAAACCCATCAACCAGCCACATGCATTTGAGGACTCAAAGTACTGAGACTGGCTGGGCAGTCAACCCTGTCTATCTAGGTAAAGGGGTGGGATGGAGAAGCCTGGTGGGTTCCATTCCTCCAGTCAGGTAACTTGAGCATAAGAAAGCAGTGTGCTCTGCTAGGTTCTGCCATGATGTTCAAAGCTGGCTCAGCTGAAAGACACACCCACTTATCCTCCAATAAGTGCAGGGAACAGGATTCCTTGGACAATGTAATCAGTTAGTGATAAGGACCATAATCCTAGCTAGATGCATTTAGCAATTATTATTTTTTTGCCATTTCCATTTTTACTCCAAGTCCAGTCTGCAACCATGGAGTGTTCTCTCCTAGGAGGTGGGTTTTTCCCAGACACCCTGCCGTGGGATGGTGGCATGAATAAAACTACCAGTTTCCCCCCATTCAGTTGCTGACCCCGTAAAGGAAAAGCAGAGAGCAGAATGGGTGAGAATACTAACTACTATGTGCTACTCCAATCCGTCAGCCTGCCTTCTCCCAGTACTCTTCCCTGACACAGCCCTACTTAGGGTTAGGAAAGAGGAAAAGTCAGACATCTGGACATCGATATTAAAACTAGGTATCCAGCAAGTAGTAACTTTTTTCCCCCTTGGTCAAACTATGACATTTTCATGGTCTCTGCAGATGCCAAGATAATTGTCAGGAACACCAGTGACCATGAAATGCCTATGATGAAAACCCAGCATTCAGGCTGTTTACTAGCAAAAAGCCACAGTAGCATCTTCCTTGTGATGAGGCATGATGGCCTTCCAGCATCATGTTTGTTCAGTAGTAAGCTTCACAGAGTTCCAAAGCTTACTCCCAAAGAAGGTGCGTTTAGGATTTAATCTTAGTCTACTACTTGCGTCACCCGGTGCAGGATGTCATGTGTCACCCCCATGATGGCCCTCCTCCCGTGCAGTGGGTGGGGCAACACATCATTGCCCCACCTCCCGCATAGTCAAAATTACACCTTTAAATTACAATATTATGTTCACAGCCTAAATGTAGGTTGGCAGCCTAAACAGAGGCATCACTAGGGTTTATGTCACAGAGGCATCACTAGAGTTTATGTTTATGTGTTTCTCAGAAGCAGATCTTGCCAATTTCAATATGGGGCTTGCTCCCAAGTGTAAAGGATCACAACCAACATAAGGTGAGAGTGAAAGAACAAGCACTTCACAGCAGGATGTACTTATGTAAAAGATACATCAGAAACATGGAATTTATTTTATTTTATTCTATTTAAAAATATTATTTCTTGAAATAAAACAGGGCTTAAAAATAAAACTCTTAACATAAATCAGGGTCGCTTGTTAAATACGCAAACGCAAAATCAAACAGTAAAATCAGTAATAAAAGACGCACACCACAAATCCAAGACGAGTACTGTACCCTTTAACTCACAGCTTGTAATTTTCACTGAGAATCCAGGAATCCAGGAACTTGAGTAGAAACGGACATTTAGTCAAAAAAAAAAGATGACTCAAAAAAAGTTTGTTTTTTTTACTCCACCTTAAAAAAAAAAAAAAAAGGTGACTAACCAAAAGAAGTGAGCCAGTGGGTGGCGCAGTGGGTTAAACCACTGAACCATGAGCTGTCGATCGAAAGGTCGGCAGTTCGATTCCGCGCAACGGCTCCTGCTAACCTAGCAATTCGAAAGCAAGAAATTGCAAGTAGATTAATAGGTACCGCGTCAGCGGGATGGTAACAGCGTTCCATGTGCCTCGGTGTTGAGTCATGCCGGCCACATGACCATGGAAACGTCTTCGGACAGCGCTGGCTCTTCAGCTTTGAAACGGAGATGAGCACCGCTCCCTAGAGTCGGACACGACTGGACTTAATTGTCAAGGGATACCTTTACCTTTAACCAAAAGAAATCCGCTGTACTGAAGAGTTGAAAATCTTTACAGCTATCGGGAGATAAACTGGACAGAGAGTGGGGATTACTGAGCAAGAACAAAAAAAAAAACAGCAAAAGGCCTCTAAAAATCTGAGCCTCTTAAATTTGCAATCCGCACAGTACGATTTACTCCCAAATAAACACGCAAAGGCTCCGGCAACGCGCCTCCAAGAGTCCACTCTTTAACTGAAAGTTTCCTCACCTTTTCTTAACGCTCCAGATCCACAAGCGAAGAGATTTCTGCTGCCTGTAAACTCCACTGCCAGCTTTTCACGTGCAATACCATGCGGGCTGCGCGGTTGAGAGAAAGGACCCAGCCTAGCAGGCCAGGGAAAGCCTACACTGATGCCCGCACCGGCTACGCTTGCTAGGCTAGCGATGACAAATGGAGAAGGGCTTCATTCCAACTCTAGGCCGCGGATGAGAAAACCGAGCGAGCGGAGCCGAAGGCCGGGGCCTTTCCTGCCTGCGCGCACCCTGGCACGGGATGATGACAGGCTCGTAGGGGAGGAGCTAAAGGCATATACAGTACTGCCCTTTCTAGCCGGGTTTGTAGACATTCCTTGCCTGTTGCGGATACTCTTGTGCGATCCTGCAAACGTTTACCTAGAACTAAGTTCCACTGAGTCCCTGTAAGACTCGTAAGAGCGTTTAGTAGTATTGCAGCCTCACATCCCGATTTTTTGCATGTTTGTTAGGAGGTACGTCTATTAGCGTAACAGCCTCTTCCTACATGTCTGTTATACTTAATTTAGTGAGTGGGACTTACTCCCGAATAAACATACATACTGTGTGTACATGAAAGCTAATGCTGAAATAAACGGGTGCTGCAAGTCTCCCTCAGCACAATTCTATCCATGTTTATTCAGAAGTCCTACTGTGTTCCTTCTAACGGGGTTTACTGTGGTGTATTAGGATTGCAACCTTTGTTTTTGCTACAACAAACATAGCCTTTCTGCAATATAGCAAACACAAGCTTTATGTGGATTTTAGCTGCTAATTTTAAATTAGTAAAAGTCTTCTGGAAATAAGCTGATAGCAAGCTGTGAAGGCAATATACATGAACAATTTGAAGTTAGGACTTGCAGCTTTAATCACAGAAGCAACTTTACAAAACTACATATAAGCCCTATGTGCACGTAGTTTATTGTGACACAGGTGCAATGAACACCTGCAAACAGGTGTATGCATTAATGGCGTGACAATTTGCATATCCACCACAATTTTGGTTGACACTAGGTTTATCTAATGGTAAGAACAGAATAATCTGTTCAGCTTCCCATATTTTGCAAACTCCTGAATTTTACTGTCAGAATGAAGTCAGTGCAATGAGACAGAGCTTTAGCCATTATGAATATCAAGAGCCTCTTCCTCGAGATATGAAACTGTGTAACATGGGGGGGGGGGGGAAGAGACTGGTTTAATGCTTCAGAGGTTAGCCTTCAGAAACATTACTCATACATCCACTTTTTTTATCCAAAGTCACAAAACATGGAGAGGACAAACACTAAGGATGCAGTTAATCCTCACTAGTCACGTGTCAACTAGAGCTCTCATATTATCTATAAAAATCATTATTTGAGGTAATTACATTTTGCCCGGTTTGGATGTTACTTTGTCATTTGGTGTCTGTTATATACCGTAACTGTATCATGTAACATGCGTAGTAGTAGCCACTGTTGGATAAAGCTCTAAATATACTTATTTTTGCCTAGTATCACATCTTCTAACATTAAAGCACCTAGTTTTGACTTTAGGTATCACTTCTGTGTGTTTGCACCACTTAGTATTGTTTAAACTGACTACATTTGAATCTGATTTGGCTCAAGCAAGAATATGCTACTAATTGCAGATCACCCTAGGAAGTTATTGGCTAGTTGCATCCTTATTTTGTTCTGGTACATTTATTTCAAAAGGTAAACATGACACACTGCTGGTTTCAGTTTTGTGCTCACACTAAATACCCCAGACCAATTTTTATAGGGCTGTATCTAAAGAATGGGGCTATAGTGGCTTAGTGGTTAAGATGCTGAACTGCAGACTGGAAGGTCAGTAGGACAGCAGTTTGCGACCCGAGTGCCCTGTGAGTTCCTGTCTCCTGTCCCAGCTCCTGCCAACCTAGCAGGAATTGTAAGGAATTGCAAGTAGATAAATAGGTACCACTGTAGCGGGAAAGTGACAGCGTTCCATTAGTCATGCCGGCCACATGACCACGGAAGCGGCTTCGGTCAGCACTGGCTCTTCAGCCTTAGAAACAAAGGTGAGTATCACACCCTAGTTAGACACGACTGGCTTTTGAGCAGGGGTACCTTTACCTAGCCAAAGAAAGATATTCATAACTAAGTTCTCTTTTGGGTGCAACCCAGTGTCATTTAACAGCAAAGTAGCAAATACCCAAGTAAAACTGCACATTTTTCAGGAGCAGTTTACAGTGAGCCACCTCATGTAAACAAAACCTTTTGCCTGTGTACTGTTCTAAATATTCAGCACTACACTTAAACAGTTTGCTGGTGCCTTTGTGTATATTGTTAATGTACCAGATGCATGGCCTGGAAGTTCAGTTATGTTAACAATGCACACCGTAGTGCTGACAACCTGGTTTATGGTGGTTTAACATTTAACTCCACATGGGTAAGGTTTCCTTTAACACTCATCCCACACATTTAAACTGGGCAAAATTCCCTTTTTGTTATCTAGAATGCAAATATCTGTCCTGGCAGAGTCTGGTGGCACTATCCCAAGTAAAGTGGTGATGTCCATATATACAAATAATAAAGCTGCTATTAATTTAAATTTCATTGTTTAATAAAAATCCCAATTCTCAAGCTTTTGCCATACAAGAACTACAAAATAAATGCCACATTGGACTAGAGCAGTAAAAGGCAATTGTTTACCAACCTGATCTGCAGTCTTTTCAAGTCCAGAATACAGCAGCATAGGCACTATTTTCAATTTCTGCCAGGAATGTCCAAATTAATCACCAACTTCAGATTTGTAGTTTAAAAACTCACAGTATTTGCATAGATATGTATTACAAGCTTGGCTTTGAACAATTCTAACAACATGCAATTTAGAATCACATTAATGCACTCACAAGTGTTACTCACTGAATTTTTAATGTCAGGGGACACTTATTACTATAAGCACCTTTTCCCATTTAAATGGAATGTGTAGTTTTTAAATGAAGTAAAATACTTAGAAATGCACATTCGTTAAAAACTAAATGTTAAGAACTCTTCCAACCAGCTGGAATAGTTAACATTCTTTCTACTGGCAAAGAGTAACTAAATTACAGTGACAACACCAAGAAAATACTAAGATAAGTTCAGTGAAATGCGTGAATGTCAGTTAAAACAAGTATAGCCCAAGAAATGTATTTAGGGCATTTTAACAAAGTTTTTTTTAATGGCATTCATCACAGGGAGAGCAGGATGCTTGAAGGATCCTAAGACACCAGTGGCAGTTTGACTTAAAAAAGAAATTGTCTGCACACGGTACTGTGGGGCTTTGATTTTGAAGACATTTACCTGTACATACCAAGGCAGGAAAGTAGTTACCGGTATTTATGCTTACTTGGTGTCTACAGAAGATACAAGACAAAAATCTGCTTTCCCTTAAATCAGCCTAAAAGGCAAATATGACAACTACACTGGCTTCAATACACATTTTCTTCCTCTCTTCAATGCAGAATATAGGAGCAACTCAAAGGTGTTTTTTTAGCTTCCTGCGAAAATGCTCCAACGATGTAGATGACCTCTAAACTGATCATGAATACTGAACAGAGGATTTCTATTGCTAAAGCAGTAACTACAGAATGGGCAACACAAACACACATATCCCTTTCTTGCACAATTCACAAAATATCTGTAGGTTTCATTACTATATAGACTGTTGTGAAGCACAACAGTTTAACTGGATTCAAACAAGTATTGAATAAGATGTGTTTTATCAGCAAATTATGAGATGGGTCTGGAATAAAAGTTCAAGGACAGAGAACCCTTACACCTCTGAATATTGGAAGATGAGTAACCGACACAAATACTGCCAACTTGGAAGTAAACAGAAAACAATGAATTCCCCATAATTTGGTTTGCAAAGTTTTACGTAACACCCAAGACAGGCAGGATTCTACTGCTTGTTTACCAACTTGATCTGCAGTCTTTTCAAGTCCAGAATACAGCTCTGTATTATCTGAATACAGAGAATAATATTCTCTGCTTGAGAATCTCAGTGCTCATTTTCTTGTCAAGAGACTAAGGGTTTCTTATAATTACAAATATAGTCTTCAAAAGCATAAGGATGGAATCTCAAAGCCCAGAAGGAAAATAAGTAGGATTTCAAAGTATTTCACAGGCAAGGCTTTAGTGTGCTGCATGAACTCTTCCATGCTTCATAGCTAGCCGAAGTTGATTGTGTAAAGACAGGCAAGTTATTTGCATAATATACACCTGTTCCAGCTTCTCTAACTCATATCACTTTGGCAGAATATTTTTTTTTAACTACCAGAGAACAGAGCCTTGCTTATTTGATTCCTAACTCACCTTTTAATTGAGATACTGTTCCCAACCTATTAGACTTGTGGATTTTTAAATGGATAGTGGTTATTTTAGTAAGAACTTCTGCTATTAGCAATACTTAAGTTATGAAAATGTTCTTTTGAGGTTATGCTGTGCTATAAATACTAAGGTGACAACTAAAGGCTCTCCCCAATCTAGATATATGAGGCCTGGTACAGTTGTTAAGTGACTGTAACAAGGAGTACATAACTTGTTAAACTGAAAACAGTAATCCTTAATTGCCAATTCAATTTACTGTCTTCAGAGCTGAAAAGATCTTAATTCATGTGGTTAAAATTTATACAACCATCACTCTAATCCAACAAGTACATACGCAGAAACAAGTTTACTTACACGGGGGGGGGGGAGGAGTTTGCACACTTCCCAGGGCTGGAAATCAGTTGCTGTGCACTGTTCTGTATGTACAGACTGTATGCACTGCCCCTATAAGATGGGTGGAATTGTCAATACAAACCCTCTTCAGTTGGGGGTTAACACAATGGAGACTTAAATTTACTCATGTATAGCAGGTCACAAGCTCCCTGGAAGGACAGGTACTAAGGCTGAAACTCAAATATTTTGGCCACCTAATGCGAAGAGAGAACTCTCTGGAGAAGACTCTGATGCTGGGAAAGATTGAAGGCAAAAGGAGAAGGGGAAGGCAAAGGATGAGATGGTTAGACAGCATCACCGATGCAACGAACATGAAAATGAGCGAACTCAGGAAGATAGTGGAGGATAGGAAGGCCTGGCGGGATATGGTTCATGGGATCACGAAGGGTCGGACACGACTTAACGACTGAACAACAACAAAAGCAGTCACACACAACATGGAAATTGAGAGCATTAAAATGCTTTACCCTCATCCATTTTTCCTGCCAAAAAAGTTGTGTCCCTGGAGTAGTCTAACCTTGAAATACCATTTACTACTACGGCACATTTAGGGTTGAAAGCACCCTCTACCTCTGCACTGTGACCCTAATCTGAACTGTCCTCTGTGGCTGCTACAACACACGTAAAGATAAGCATTTAACTAATCATATGGTGAACAAAACATGTAGTTTAGGTCAATGTCTTGAGGACCCCCCCCCCAAAAAAAAAACAAAAAAAAAACTGGGAACCATGTATTCCTTAATTGAAAACCTTTGAGTGAACAAATCTTCAAAATTCAGATGTGCTTGAGAGTTTCTATTTCTCTAACAGTTTGTGTCAATCACTGAAAATATTTTAAAGAATACATTTTTTTTATAAACATGTTTTATTTATCTTGCTTAGATCTGTAACTGCTGGCTGTAATTTCCCTTAAAAGGGGAAACCAATCCAAACACATACTGGTGCTTTTCAAAAGAGAGCAATTTAAAAGGGCAGCAGCAGGGATTTGAGATTTCTTAAAACCTTCAGGCTGCAGAAGAGAAAAGAACAGGACCAAAAGTGTTATGAATATCCATTAAATTCCATCAGTACCTGCATCAGTTATTTAGGTGATAATACAGCAAGATAAAGTATTAGTGACAGACAATTTGCAAGTCATAAGGAAAGATAGAGAGCACCAATCCTTACAAAAGTCATTGCTATCCAAGAAATGTGTTCAGGAGAGAGCGCTTTAACACTTCACATTGAAATTACAGGTGGCCACTCAGATTACACCTTTTTCTTAAAGGAAAATTTAAAGTGCCAATCAAAGCCTAATTTTGGGTTTACACAATTATATAAACAGTTACACAAAACAATTAATGCATCCCTTTGCCACAGCAATACAGGCCTAATAGGAAAGCGCTGCAACTAAGTGGGTGCCTAAGCTGGCCATCAGCTTAGTATCTAGTAGGGTAAAGGCATAGTTTGTTATGCATTGTAGATGTTCAGTGCTTCAGTCTAACAGAAAAAAAACTGAAATGCAGTTACTCTTTCAAACCACACTTTGCTTCTTCCATCTTCCTTTTATGTAAAAGTTTAAATATACCAATTGTCTGAGTATTTAGGGATTGACAAATTTTTATCCAAGTTTGCTGCACCACTATTAGAAGGTCAATGGAGTCAGTTGGGTTATTTCTGCCTGTTCAGTTAACTATGTAGATTTTCATCACCCTGAAACTGCCATTTTTGCTTTTAATCAGAGCAAGGGTAAAAAATTCAGTATCTCATGTGCAAGGCTCAAGATGATGCTTAGGATAGAACATGCAGAGTACACGTCGTTTTCTTTCCATATCCAGGTAATATAAAGCTGACAACTGTAGTCCTGTCTTTATGGGCAATGAAAATAATCCCTTTACTATGAACTTCCTATAAAGGAGAACAAAGAGATAACTCTTCTGGTAACATGTATGGTACACTGGCCAGTGTGTTTTTGGCTTTTAAATGTAATCCTGTGAATTGGTTTAATTCACTTGCTGAGCATTCATTTGAGGCATCCCTCTGTTGGGTCTTGGGGGCCCGCCACGACCTAGAAAATAAAAATAGTGTTTTATTTTTGGATCAGTTGAGATCCTTTGATATTCAGAATGGTGTTCAATCTCATCTGGTCTCTCAGTATGTTTGTTTCAAGCCTAGAGACAATAGATATGTACACAAAAAACAACTTGTGTGTCAGTCTTTAAATCTCACCATTGTATGCCATTTTACTACTATTGAGCCCCAAGTTTTGCTTTCAAACACAGAGCCACAACTACAACATACTGTTGAAATGGAGTCAGTGAAGAACAGCTTTGTATTCTAGTATGCATAATTTATTTTTTTGGTTTAGCATAGACCACTGCTGCTTGGCTAGTCTCAGAAAATAAGGAGATTACAACTTTCAGGAGCGTTTCAGAATTGCACTTTGAGTTACACAAAACTGGTTACATATTTTCTACTATTCTACATTTTTTTTACAAGTATTAGCCACCAAAACCTGCACTGTACAAACCAGAGACTTGGCTATCTTCTGTATCTCATGAAGAGCCTTAAATGAACAGCAGTTGGCGCCACTAAGATATTGGCTTTGCTCCACTCATGTGCAGGCACAGTTTTGTACATGGATGAGACCTACAGGATTCAGTAGAGCCTGTCCCTGCCAAGTGAGCATAGGCGCACGCAAACATAAAGGGGCAATGCAAGGCATGGGAAGCCTGTATGTGCCTTCTATATCCCCATGCAGCTCCTTATCTGTGCTTACACTAGCAGCAGAAATAATGAGGAAAAGAGGCTCTATTGAGCCCTAAGAGAAGATTCCATATGTGTCCACACACAACTGAACTAGACTAATTGTTTTAAACTTTTTTGTGCATGTCAGAAAAATGCAGAACAGAATAAAGTTGTAATGATGTACATGATTTGTGTAAGAAATTGAGCAGGAACATTTCAACAGATTCTATCAATATATTTTAAAATAGTAGAATTTAAACTATATATAGATGAACACAGAATTTCACAACAGGCTACAAATAATGCAAGATTTTTATTGAAACTCAAGGAGTAACAGCAAGATACAAATGCAAAAATTACTGGAGCTGTAAAAAGGATAGGTGCCTATTAAACATTTTTCACAGTAAAAGTGCACACCTCACAACTGGATTAAGTTTACATTTTCAGGACTTGCTTGTGCAAGGAATAAAAAACAAATCTAGTTGCTTTAAATATAAAGCTTAGCATGAAAATTTAACAGTATAGTTTAAAAGGCAAATTAACTTCCAACAAGGGTCTGGGACAGTTAACACATTTGAGCTGAAATATTTGGAAGTCTACAACCCTCTAGAATCTTTCCAGAGACTCAAATCAGAAATTCATCACTTGAATATTACCTCGAGGGGCTCCCCGAGGACCACTTTGTCCAGAGCCACGCTTGAAATTTTGTTGATATCCATCCTGAAATAAAAACAAAAGATCAAACACTTGTGTAACAAAGGAGGCTTTGTTTCAAAAACGTTTATTTCAACAAAATTAAAAACATTCATGATTTCTGAGAATTCCGTCGTTTAATAGCTAATAAAAACTAAAGCATAAAGCAGCTAAAACTAAACTAAAGTATGGACTAACCATACCAACACTTACATACCAACACTTTTACATACCAAGGGCAACACTAACATTCTTCCCATAGCACAAAATTCGATACAAAAAGAGTATACAAAATTCCTTGTGGATGTGGACGGAGTTACATAGGCACCACGAAAAGAAGCATAAATAAACGTCTAAAAGAACATCAAAAGGTATTTCCGTCTTGGACAGAGAGAAAAATCAGCATTGGTAGAGCATGCCCTGGATCAGGGCAATCAAATAGACTTTGAACGTACACATGTTTTAGTAAAAACTAACCAGTATTTATCAAGACTGCAGCATGAAGCTATTGAAATTTCTAAGCATCCAGATAAAAAAGAAGAGTCATTGAAGGTGTGCAACAGTTGGTTGCCCATTCTGAAAGTTAAACTCAGTTAAAAACTGTAAAAGGGACAACTAAAGGAAGAAGAGCGACTTATTCTGAAGGGGCATGCAGATTGAATATTGAAAATTGCAGATTGAATATTGAAGGGGCATGCAGATTAGTGGACGTTGACCCTATATGGTTTATAACAGGGGTTCTCAACCTTTGGAGGCCCGGGTACCCCCTATCACGGTCCAATCACGGTCTATATCCCCTATCACGGTCCAATTTTCTGAAGTACCACCTGCTAATTAACTGCTAATTAATTGGATTAAATTAATTAATTAGGTAATTAATCGTTAAATAAAAAGTACTAAAACAATTTTAAAAGTGAAAAAATGTCTTTAACTCTGTGTGTGAGTATGAGTGACATGCAAGGATCTTTTTTCCTCCAAGTCACACTTCCCAAAATCAGCTCCTCCCTCCCCCACCCCACCGAAGTACATTTTCCAAAGTACAAAAATAAGTCCCAAACCAAAATCAGAGACACAGAAGGGCTCTGAAAATAATTAAAATTTAAAATCAATGTTAATTAACACTTAATTAGCTGCTGCTGGGGCAGATAAGGGGGCAGGGCTTGGCGTACCCCCAGCAAGAGGTCCAGATTCCGTACCACAGGTTGAGAACTCCTGGTTTATAACCTTGAGGTTTATAACATTGGGGAGAAGGTTTATGATGTACCTGGTTCTTTATGTGTTTTGTTCCTGTTACTCTATTATATAAGTGTTATAGCGCTTATAATTGGTGTTTTTTTAAGCATGAGAATGTATTAATGTGCTATGGGAAGAACGTTAGTGTTGCCCTTGGTATGTAAGTGTTGGTATGTAAGCCGTTGGTATGGTTTGTCCCAGAGCTTGGTATGTAAGCTGTTGGTATGTAAGTGTTGGTATGGTTAGTCCCAGAGCTTGGTAGTATAGTGTTTGCAGCTGTTTTCCACGAATCATGAGACTGCAATGAAATGGGAAACCTTAAGTGACTTAACATGGGAAATAATTGCTTACATCTGGGCCTTTGTGGTAGTGTGTTAAGCAGTGGACATGGTGGTGGAGGTAAGCTTGTTCTGTAAGTTTTGCTCTGAGGACGCTACCGATTTGAGTAGCAAAACGTCAGACATATTACATCTTTTATGCTTTAGTCTTTATTAGCTATTTATTAAACGACAGAAATCATAAATGTTTTCATTCCAGAAATCATGAACGTTTTTAATTCTGTTATATGGACGAGTCATGAAAACCTGAGATTTTTTCGTTTATTTCAAGTTTCATATTTTAGAACAGCCCTTTTTTTTTTTTAAGTACCTGGCCAAGATCCAAAAGGCTGCATGCAGTGCTCCAGCCCACCCACTTAATTTACCCCTGCCAAAAGAGCCACTCCTGAACTTCAGGGAAACTTCCAGAGCAGTATCTGATGTGGTGTGAGGAAATGCAGCAGCAAGGAAAAAAAAATCAGTACACATGAATGTACTTTCTGCTCACACTTGGAGAAACTTTGGATTTTGGCTCTCATTATCAATAATCAGAAAGCTATGACATACGGACTGCAGTCTAATAGACTAGGAAACTGGAAATATTAAGGCCCCGATGTATTTGCAGCCAACGAGAAAATTATTTAAGAATCTCTAGACATAGATTTTATCCCCTAGTTAAAATGCTATCCAAATATAGATTTCATATTAATTCAACTATCATAATACAATCTGAATTTGATCTCATATGTAGGGAAGCCTTTCACATTTCTATCAACTTACCCGCTGATAGTTGGAATAGTCTCGAGGAGCATTAAACTGCGCCTGTGTGTAACCGCTATTCGGAGTGTTGGAAAATGAAGGACGGTAGCCATCATACCCTCCTAGAAATCAGGATAAAGGCCTTATTGAAAAGTATTGCATGCCTTAAGACATACACATACATTCAGAATTATCTGGTATTGTTCAAGTCAAGGAAAAGTACTCAGTATTAAAAAAAAAAGTCCATAGGTCATTTAACTGAGATGGAGAGAACAACACTGGGAAGGACATGCTGAAGCTTTTCTGCTAGTAAGCTTTTATATATACACACATACACAATACATCTGTAATGGCAACACTCCTCACAAGAGGGAATATGCCAGACCTACATGACGCAATACAGAATTGGCAGGAAACTAGTTAACTAAGTCCAACCACTGCCTGAGCTATACTTAACTCTTTCTTATACAAAATAAGAGGGTAAGTGTTTAAACTGCACCTGGGCTCCTGTGTACCATTCAATGTCTTCAGTATTGTTTAAGATTTCATATTTTATATTACATATGTTATTTTAAATGATTTAATAAATGCAGGCACCAAAAAAAGAATCCCACCAAATGTCATAGTTTGAATAAATGAAAGACTTGCTTTTGTAAATCAAGGAAGCAACAAGCCCTGAAAAAAGACGTAGCCATTTAGCGTGTTAAATGGGGGAAAGTCAGTTTCATATTACATTGTGTCAACTCCCCACTGAAACTATTGCAGTGTTAGTTCCTTACTATCGTTTCAGATTTTTTTACTTTATTAAAAAGTTAAAGCATGCCAATATAATGCTTAAGCTTCTGGACATTCTGCATTTCTGAAAAACATTCAGAATTAGTCTCAAAAGGTTAAGTTTTTACCTCTAAACCCATTGGCTGGTCCCCTGTATCCATTCATTAAGCCTCGAGTGCCGCGTGATCCACCACGAGACACTCCCCGGCTGTTATAATAAGGCTGATTGTTACGTGGGAACCCAGTATTCTGTTGTGGAGGCTGCTGGTGGTTACCTGCCACTTGATGGGACTGGTCCGGGGAACCATGGTAGGTGCCAACCACTAAAATGGAAAAAATTGAGAAAGTACAAAAAGTTTGGATGTATAATTCCAGTTCCTAAAGAGTCAAAGAATATCAAGCTAACTCACCAATGTACTCTGCTTAAAGAGCCACCAAATAGGACAGTAAATGTATACCTACCTAAAGAAAGATTCCTTGAAGAATTAAATCCAACATGGCAGTCTGAATTACCTAAATATGTAGATTTTTCCCTAGTTCCTACCATAAAGGGTAGGAACCTTCAGTGTGGCTACTCTGAATTATTTGTTATCTGTGAATTATTTTTTCCTTTACCTGCAGGGAGGTGGATTTTATTTGCTGTGGTACATAAAGGCACCAACATCCACTGACAAACTTTGTTT
This sequence comes from Plestiodon gilberti rubricaudatus, assembly GCA_026170595.1. Lineage (NCBI taxonomy): Eukaryota > Metazoa > Chordata > Lepidosauria > Squamata > Scincidae > Plestiodon > Plestiodon gilberti. The sequence goes on along the minus strand of JANXHW010000001.1, from coordinate 245,509,087 downwards.
CATAGCACTTTTACTCTTTCTAAGTTACAGAAAATATTGTAAATTGCTTCTCATTGCACATGCCTAGAATGTTGTTTAAACTGAACTTCATAGAAAGAACAGGACTTTATCTGGGGTCTCTCAAACTTTTAGAATGATGCATTTAGGTTCCACCTTTCACAAGTTTACCTGTCTGAAGCTGCTGTTCTTGCTGAAGTTCTGATTGCTCTACTTGGTGAGGCTGATTGGAGAAAGTCTGGCTGTAACTGGTCTGGTACTGATTTTGTTGCTTTAGGGTTTCTGGCTCATTGACAGGAGGAACAGGTGCATTCATATTAAATACCTATATAAAAAAATAAGACCCCAACCCAGTTAGCATTTTTCTTACATCCTCAAATAATTTTGCACGAGTTTCATAAGAAACTAGTAATACTAATGGCACAGTCAATTGTTTTATTAAAAAACTGTTAGACATTTTGCCATCTAAAATAATTGCTCAATATTCATTTAAATACTTACTGTCTGCATGGACTGGAATGGAGCTGCATTAACATTGATTCCACTACTGTGCAAAGGTTTGCTAGTGGCAGCCTGGAATACCTGAGGCTGGGAAGCAGCTGGAAGCGGTGATGTTGTTGGTGTCTGGTCTGCACTTAAGGTTATTGAAGCCTGACAAATAAATTGAATCAAACATTAAACCACCCCAATTCAATATAAAGCAATATTATATTATGATGCACAGATGGCTGCTGATCAAGTGTTCCTATACTATATTATTCCCATTTACCTAACTCTTATTGATCTGTTTTATTCTACATTAAGAAAGATTTCAGCAGTTTCTCTCCACTACCCTCGTGCCTGAAATGGATGTGGGAAATGTTATTGAACAGATCACACTAAATCTGCAACGTTCCTCCTCCCTATCCAGAAAATAGCAACTGTACAGTTACCCTCTGATTAGATGTACAGAATCTTACATTTGAATTATTATTAATAAGCTACTTCTAATAATAAGACATGAACAAGATTAGAGACCTGTTCATGTCTAATAATAAGACATGAACAAGATTAGAGATCTAGAAAAATGGCCAAAACTACCAATACCAGAAGTCAAACTTAAGAACTTGAAGTGGCATCCAACTAGCACTTTTGCCACCAGAAATTCCCTTCACAAACAGAAGCTTCCACCATGAATGGATGGAACATGCCATTTGTGCAAGGACCCATTCTGCAAGCAGAACACTCTGTTCACAGAGGGAATTCCCAACGACAGAAGCATTAATTGGGATACAGCCAAGTTTGTCTTTAGTGGGCCACTTGTTACCTTTAGCTATATATCTGCAGGAATGCAGTACATGTCCCCTTCCCAAGCAAAATGAAGTCTCAAAACTTGCCTGAATCTGGTCAATAGATTCTTTCTGAGGCCGCTGCTCTGTTGAATGAGAAGGCTGATACATGGGCTGGGATGCTGTATATCCCTCACTTGTGGAAGAAACCAAGGGGACCTGTCAAAGTTTTAAGATTTAGCAGAAACTCCTGCTGGGGCGCTGGGTAAATCCTTGCCATGAATCTGAGGTTTTACTGACATCTATACTAGCAACATTGTTTTACATAACTTAATTGTGTTTAGATACATTTCTCTTCATACATACTGCCCAAAAGTATAATTTTGCAACAGTTTTGTCATGTCCAGCTGAATAAAAGAATAAACAAAACCTCTTCCTGCTCCAGTACTTGCTAGCCTCTGTGCAATCTTCCAATTATCACATCACCTGGTGGGCAAATTCAGGATTATCAACAGGATTATCAACAATTACATCCTTGGGCCCTCAAAAATATGTAAGGACTGGGCCTCAGGAGCATATGGGCCCAACAACGCATAAACAATGTCTTGTGTGAGCCGGATGAATTGAACTTATAATGATTTATTGGATGGGTATGATCTTTCCTGGTCCACAAAAGGGTAGAAAGATCATGCAGATTGGTAAACTGTGCATACTTTTATAATTAATATTAATAACAGCTTTTCCATATAAAGAAGTTTATACAGCTGCTATGGAAGCCACTGTGCATTATACTGTATGACTGCCCACATTATTCCCACAGGAACTCCTGAGGCATAGTCACCCCAACACAGGGAGGATGTTATCATGGTTGCTACCCATGTCAAAACCAAGTCAAAGATGAACAACTAATTCAGAGGTCATGTTCTATAAAGAAGCAAGCCAGAATGGGGACCACAGAATTCAGTCTATTCTTAAAACTGGTAGCCACAATTAGCAAACTTCTTTGTTACTAATGTAACATTTAATCTTTTCTGGATAGTTTGAAAGATAGGAACAGATGAGTCTCTCAACAGAAAAAACTGATGGACTACATTGTGGAAGAGATGAGTGCTACAGGAAAACCGCCCAATGCACTTCATGCAAACATTTTTCTGGGATTGTTAAAGTCTCAGGAAGAGTAAAGGAAAGGTTGTGTCGCAAATGTAACTATTTGCAAATGTCTCTTACTATTATGTTACAGAGCATTCACATTTCTGATGAATGAACTACCAAGTTTCGGAACATTTAATATTTCTATTATATACAGAATGGTGCCAGTAAAAGCTGCCTGGGCCTATGTGGAATTCCACCTACATAGTTCTCCTGTATGTGGCCAACTACATGGGCAGTTCTACATATAAAGCAGATCTTACTCTTCATTTGACTTTACTGAAAAGAAATGCAGGTTAGTTTCCATCATGAAAAATTACTTTAATGCAGTATTCATTATATTCCTAAAGGCCATGCATTTCAAAAATCCTACAGTTTCATGGCCGTAGACAGTGATGGCCAAAGAAGCGGTTTGCCAGGCAAACCCACTAGTACAGCATCTCTCAAACTGTGGGTCGAAACCCACAAGTGGGTCAGAAACTCTGCCTACTGCCCTGCCCACACTTCCAGGTTGCTGGAATTTTGCATGCACGGTGATCTTCGGTCCATTCCAGGCCTTGTCGTGTCATGTTCTTGCTGGCAAAAACGCACCGAGGCCTGGAATGAGCCAAAAACTGCCACACAGAGGCCCCGGAAGCAGGCTTTTCGAAAAGAAAAAAACCCACAAAAACCTTGAAGTAATGGTGGTGATGTGATGACATCCTCATGTCACTACCATTACTTCCAGGTTGCTGGGCTCCAAGCATGTCGCAGAGTGGGTAAGATTGAGAACCCCTGCACTAGTGGCTATTGCTCAATAAACAAGGTGGTACGTTAATTCCTGCCTATGTGTAGCATTCACAATTGCTTGCCCCAAAAGAAGAGTAACTCTAGATCAGGGGTCAGCAACCTTTCTGGGCAAAGAGGCCAGATGTTCAGCGATCATGTCATCGCTGAACAACCGAGTTGCTGAGCTCCCAGAAGTGGCTGTGTGAAGCTTGGCTAGGGAGTCAAAGCCTCCCACCCAGTTTGCCATACGCCAGACAGGGAATGGCAGAGCTGCTTACCCAGGCTCGCAGAGTCTCTGTGCCCTTGCCTGGGCAGGCAGCTGTGCAATTCCCTGTCTGGCACATGCCAAACTGGGCCGAAGGTTTCACCTCCCAAGCCATGCTCCACACGGGCCAGGTGACTTTGATCCGCAGGTCAGACCCAGCCTGTGAGCCAAAGGTTGCCGACCCCTGCCCTAGATGCTCCCCAATACCTTTAAACATCAGGAAGTGATTTTGTTTCTGCAGCCAGTTCCATGCAAGCATTTCATGGCATACTGTTGTCATCAATGGGGCCACAGAACCATGATTAGAACTATGATTGACTATGTAGTCACAGAACCATGATTGGAACAGTATCGACACAGCATGCGCCGTCTCCACCATATCCTCCCACTGCTAAAAGAACTGTCAAGACTCCCCACACCCACCCTTTATTGCCACACAACAGCTACCATCATTTTGCTTAACAAGCTGCCTTATCAGCTTCCTCTAGATATAGTATCCATAAATGAAAATAGATTGATACAATAATCAACTTGGATTATATAATGCAAACAGCAGACCTCAGAATACTGTTCTCTTAGGATGGTCATCAAACATGAAATCTTTTGTTCCTCTTCCAAGAAACACTCTTACAACTTGCCATCAAACTCTCAGGGCCCAATCCTAGCCAACTTTTCAGCACCGATGCAGCCGCAATACAGCCCCAAGGTAAGGGAACAAATGTTTCCTTACCTTGAGGAGGCCTTCATCACTGTCCCACCACTACAGGATGCAGCACATGCCCCACTGGCATGGCTGCATCAGCACTGGAAAGTGGACAGGATTGGTTCCTCAGTTATATTTATTGTTGAGTTAACAGGGAAAGAAAGTTAGCACGAGACTGAATGAGACTGAACTGAAATTAAAAAAAAAAAACTTTGTTATCACTGTCACCTACATTTCATAGAATGTGAAAAACATGATATTCAGAGTCAAATTTTGTGTAACATTTAAAAGGTTTCACCCACTGCAAAATACATTAAATTGAAGCAATTTTCATAGAACCCAACATAATACTTAATTCGGGGTATGGGCAAAGAAGAGATATTTTGCCAACAGTTTGTAGAGAACAGTTCCTACCTGTGTAGCTTCTGGTTGTACAGGAACCTGGGTGGGTTGGGTAAGTCTGGATTCAGTATGAACTGGAAATACAGTAATGTTATTCATATAAGAATCAGTGTATTATCCATTTGAACTACTGGTTTTCTATTTGCTCAATACCAGTTACATTTCTGCTGCACAACTCTATATTAGACTAAGAGTTTTTCTACAGAAAATGAACAGCTGCCAACATCAGCCTTAGATTATATCAAGCTTTTAATGTAGTAGTAACTGGTATTTGAATACCACCACCTTAGGCATATGCTTTGGCATGGGAACAGCAGGATATAAATTCTTTAATAAATAAATTATACTCAAACGAACTACCATGGCAAATACATTTATCAAATCACCAAGTGAAATGTAGTTCACATTCTAGTTGATCACTACAAGGTGACATGTTTTTAACAAAATACTTCTATGGAAAACCTATACCATGCATATTTACTAGTTTAACTTTCACAGTGTTAAGTAACTTGGGATATTTCAATTAAATTAACATCTTGCCATGCTCCATCTAGATACAATCTATTAGCACCAACCTGGAGGGCAAACCATCTGTGGCATGTCCAAGTTTTGGGCTGGATTCATCGGCTGGGCCGAAACAATAGCAGGATCAAGTGCCTGGTTCTCAAATTCCAGCATGGAGTCCTAGATAATTAAGACAAGATTCAAGTATGCTACACTCAAAACAGAGCCCCTTCAAGAGTACCAACCAGGACTCAAATGGAAGTGGTCCAACTTTGGCTGGATTGTACCTATTATTCTCATTACTGAGCATCCCTTTTAAACACAACACTCGGCATACCTGCATGAAGTTGTAGGGGCCTTGCATTTGTGCCATAAGGTCCTGTACGCGTTGCCTCCTAACAAGAGGATCTGCTTGAGCCACAGCAGTAAGCGAAAGGGGATCTGGAACTGGAGGAGATGTAGCCTGTGGTTGCTGCTGGAGTGAATTTACCACCTACAACAGAAGCAGTAAAAAGTGTTGGCCTCTCTGACATTTTCATTCTTGGCTCACTGTTATGATCACCACAACGAAACTGACAGTAACTGATATACATATGTATTTCCTGTAAGGACAAGTATTTAACTTGTAATAGTTCACATAGTTAAGATTTTTGGTCCTCCTTTTAAAAAAAATATGTACCTGCAAAGAAAGATGCCTGCCAAGAAAGAAAGTTAGACGTTATGCTTACTTAGTTTGGCCAGCGGCAAAGAAACATGAAAGTTAGTTGCTATAATAAATACAGAAAATACAGAAATAATATAAAAGCTGAGAACACTGAAATCTAGCAATCGGATGCAGAGATAAATATTTAGTTTACCTTAAATGTGTGATGGCTTTGTCCGCATACTTGGGATTTTGAGTACTATTATGATTGAAACTGAATTCACAGGTGCAAACACTGCTATGTTCTCTTCATGCCATTTGGTTGGTTGGGCAACTCCATCCTGTACAGACACTGACTGTAGCCCACAAAAGCTTAAGCTACAATAGCTTTACATACATACTTTGTACAATAGCTTTGTTCATCTCTAGGGTACTACAAGACTATTGTACTCAAAGCCTGCCTCTCACTCACACAGGAAGGGGAAGAATAATTTTCAGTAATTCTCTCCCCCCCCCCCAGCTCCCCGCAACTCCCAAAATCTCCTCCAGAGGGTTGGGGGATTTCTAAAAAGCATCAAAGTAATACCGCTCCCCCTCTTGCACAAGTGGAGCCAATGCAAGGTAGGCTCTGGATACAACCCAAATTGGTTTTGCATACTACATACTAACACGATTAGAAATTGTGGGTTCCCAGTACTAATAGGTTCCCAGTACTCCAGCTTTTTTTGGAGACTGGATATATGATTAAAATTACAGTACTAGCCTGCACAATTCCAATGACAGATTTGGCATTTCCATAAACTTTTACATTTTTTAAAATAAATGATGTCTCTTCCTTCAACTAATGGGTGCAATACTGAACATGAGATATTTGTCACCAGGTTCCCATAGGAGCACTGTCACACCCTAAAATTGTAAAATTTAATCTGTGAACAGAAAATACAGTACTTTTATTTGTGGAGGGGGGTGGTTTCTGCCAAGCCTCACTTCTATTCCTTTACAACCCCACATAATTGTTCCCATAGATTGGGACCTTCTGGAACTGTATAGCATACAACACAGGGGGGCTTGAACAAGAAAGCAGGAATCAGTAAACATCGCCCCTCTCTTTTGCATGAACTGAGGTGCCTTCCATTCATGAAGAAACACTTGGAATCCAAGTCTATGTTTCCAGTCAATCTGAGCCACCGTTAGTCTATCTTGTAGTATACAGTTCTAATCAAATGACATGCTTTTAAGAAATTCAGAATTTCTAGACAGATGAGAGAAAAATGGCCCAAATCGTATCTCTAAAAGTGACTTTAGCACCTCAAGAAAAGCCAAACATTTTAACACAGAGAAGAGCTGAGGAAAATATACAATCACTGCATAGGTAGATTGTTCAAAAAATATTGAGATTTTTTTAAATCTATAGAACTTAATTTTATGCAAGTTTAATTCCACTGTGCTGAATATTCAGATTATTCTTTCAAGACAAGCACATATTCAAAAGTTACTGATACACTCAGATTTAACTAATCAAATATAGCCATTTTTTTTAAAAAAAAAGGTTTTGTCAAAGTGCCTAGATGTCAAATATTTGCAGCTTTTAAGAGTATACAGAAATTCTACATAAAGTTCTGCTCCGTCACTGTATCACTGACGGAGGAGGCTGAAAAAAAATGGCTACAAATCTACAAATGCACCTTCCTCCAAAGGCTGAAACATTTGAAATAGAGGACAAAGTTGTAACTCTACAATTACGTTACCTTAACCCAGCGGTTCTCAAATAGTGGGGCACGCCCCCCAGGGGGGGCGCGAGGCTCCGTAAAGGGGGGCGCGGGGCTTGCAATAGTTAGTGTATGCGTGTATGCTTTGCGCCACTTAACTAGAGTGTAGGAGCCTCCAGCGACGATCTACTTCACCGGGATCTGCTTCCGGGGAGCAGATCGTTCCTCTGCTCCCCGGCGCGAACTCTGTAACGCGCCTAGGAGCGCTTTGCAGAGTTCACGCATGCGCAAGACGACGATGTTGCCAATCGTCGTCTTGCGCATGCGTGATTCACAGCGTGAACTCTGCAGAGCGCTCCTAGGCGCGTTACAGAGTTCGCGCCGGGGAGCAGAGGAACGATCTGCTCCCCGGAAGCAGATCCCGGTGAAGTAGATCGTCGCTGGAGGCTCCTACACTCTAGTTAAGTGGTGCAAAGCATACACGCATACACTAACTATTGCAAGCCCCGCGCCCCCCTTTACGGAGCCCCTTTAAGTGGCGCAAAGCATACACTAACTATTGCGGGGGGGGCGAAATTTTTTCTTCTTCCTAGGGTGGGCATGAAAGAAAGTAATTGAGAAGCACTGCCTTAACCTAAAATAAAAACTAAGTTTTTACTGTGTTCAAGCACCCTCAAAAATATATGTTCTACCTAATCAGTATGTTCATTCTTATTTAAAGTTAGTCAAAACAATCCAAAGACTGACCATATGTTGTCCTTCGTAAATAAAACATACGACTGCCTTGAACATTACCACAGTAAAAGTAAAAATCTGTATTTCCAGCGCATGCAAAACAGCGTAAGCAAAAGTTTGCAAGAGGAAGCAATAAGGACGACAACTTTGGGTTGCATCCTAAGGTAGTTTTTTGTTTACAGGACCAGCCTCTTTTATGTGGGATATTTTGTTTTGCCAATCTCCCCTTCCCTCTGCAACCTCTTGCATCCTCTGAAAAAGGAAAGTATGGAAACTCTCAATATTTGGGGGGCATAGGAGGCTGCAGAGGGTAGGGGAAATTGGTAAAAATCACCCTTCCTCCCCCTTGCTCAAATAGTGTTTCTTTCATGAACAGAAGACCACCTTTACAATACAGCCCTTCAGCTAAAACATTTTATGACAGCAGACATTTTCTTCTGACATGTGTCAGTCAATTTTGGCTATGTGGCAGCATCTGTGTCGTGTTTTAACTTGCATGTAGAATTTTCAAATGCACGCTAAAACGTCATTGTTGTTAACAATTGTGAGAGACTAACAAGCAGCTGTATAAAGGTCCCTTTTTCCAATGCTCAACCACATTGCTTTGAAATCCTTGTTCTCCAAATATTCACTGTAAGAATTTGTTCATTTTAATCTATATATTAGTAGAGTAGAATATTACTAGGAATTTTTGTTCTCCTTAAGATATCCTACGACATTGGTTCTCAAACTGGTGGGTCATGACCCACCAGGAGAACTGGATGTTGTCCCCTGCCACCTTAAGGACGCTGTCTCCCTGCCGCCTTAAGAAGCAAGGACAGCATGGCGGGGTGGCGGAGATCCCGGGGATTGCTGCCGCTGCTGGGACAAACAAAAAGTTTTCACTTCCTGCAGCCATCCGGACGGTGCATGGAGACCCACGGCCCCTGCCACAGGCCTACCCGAGCTTTAGATCACCGCTCTGCCGCAATTACAGCCACTTCCGGTTTTCATCCAAAAACCAGAAGTGGTTGTAATCACCACGGAGCAGCGATCTAAAGCTCAGGGAGGCCCATAGAGGGGACTGAGAGCAGGACCCCCAGTAAGTGAAAACATTTCGTTTTTTCCCCGCCAGCAGCAGCAATCCCTGGGATCGCCACCGACGCTTTCCCTGCCCCAACAAATACTCACAGTTCTCCCCGACTTGCAGGGCGAACTTTGAGAACCAATGTCCTATGATATTCAGCTCAAATCTGCTGAAAGACCACAATTCTATATAGAACAGTTACATGACATGACAAGGAAATGAAAATAGACTGCAACTTTAACTACAGCATACAGAACACCTTACCTCAACAGTTTCAACTGTCCACTCATCTACCTGTTCCTTCTCACTACTGCTGAACTGCGTCTCTGCCATGAACTGTCTGTTTACATACTAAAATAAAAGTGAGAGAGTACAACGGTAAGACAGCAGCATTCATTTTCAAAAGGTAACTACAATCTTTTCACTGAATAATACCTCTGTTGATTCAACTTCACTGGGTTCAGTATATTCTTCTGTTGGCTCTGGCTCTACGAGGAAAATACACTGTTTTAGGCAAACCTGTATTGAACATATTTACAATATATATTCTCACTTCCAGTATTTAATCCAAAAAAGCCAACAGAGCTTTGAGAAAAATTACTATCTGGTTTTTAATTTTAGCATTAGGATAAGTTCAGAAAAATACCTAATTTTTCAGTTAAGTGAAACCCTAAAGCATCTGTAGCAACAATTTGAATGCACAAAATGCAGGTGTTCGTGGAATTATGATAGCCTTATCTAGTACCATCTTTCAATAGTAAATCTTGGCTTATATTTTCCCCAAGTAAAATCTAGATTGTAGATCGATCGATCGATCTCTCTCACTCACACACTCACACACCAGCTGTTTGCAGGGTAATTAGCAGCTATCTTGCAAACTGCAGGAGCTCAGCTTTTTGAAGGGTAATTAGTAGTTATCTGATTTTTGAATAGCCTCAGGGCTTGTGGCAGTTACTTATCTGATCTTTCCATCACCTGTGACCCACCAGAAACAGGTTGCGACCCACCAAGTGGGTCCCGACCCATAGTTTGAGAAACACTGATCTAGATAAATACAAATCAAAATTGTACAAATAGAATTTTCTTCGCTATTTGTTACAAAAGCAACATCTAAGTTCATGAAGGTTGGCCAAGAATTGCAATGCCAATCTTAAACTTCATCTGGATTGTAGGCACAAAGGTTTCCTGGGGAATGTCAAGGAAATTTTACCACTTAAACATTAAAATTTGTAGTACAGCTCTGAACAGATCTACAAGATTTGCTCTAGTTTCATCTTCATGGTCCATCCCAACAAGCAGGTATAGCCAAGGTTCCAATAAGCTTACAAAGCTACATAACAAAACGAACACTGCAATTATATCCATATTTACTGGAAAATAAATCCCACTGACCACAGGGAGACTTGCTTCTGAACAAACATGCATGTGCTCATGCTGCAAATGTATATTTTTACATACCAGTTTCTGCAACAGGATCTTCTACTGCAGGTGCTGGGGCTGACTCCTCTTCTTCACATAATCCATTTTGGTGATTGTGAGTACTGTCAAAGTAACTTGTTTGAAGAATGCGTTCGACAACTTCTCTTAGTGCTTTATCTGTAAACAAAACGAAACGCACCCATTTTTAAAGTGTTTCATTGGCCAAATATTTTAGGGTGCTTTTTAACCGACTACCCCATGTATTTCACAAAACATTTAAAATTCTAACAAAGGTCATTTGAGTTGACCATTTCATTACACAACTTCATACCACCAGCATAACTTACAATTATGGAATAGGTAACACAGGCCTACAAATTTTAGGGTCAAAACATTTTCAAAATTTACGATGGCTTTATATGAATTTAGTTGCAGATTCCAAAAATGGCATCAGTTTTGGCCTATCATGTCTAGTTTTGTGGGTACAGAATCACCACCTCATAATGAGAGTCAAGCAGCTTCCTCATGAGGAAGCCATGGTGATGGATTTCTCATGAGGAAGTGCTTGACTCGCATTATTAGGTGGCGATGCCGTACCCCCCAAAACAAGATGCAATAGGGAAAATTGATGCCATTTTTGGAATGAGCGCCGCACCCCAAAAAGAAGTCTCACTTTTAAGAAAGCAAAATGTGCGTAGGCCTATGTAATTTTTGCAAAATAAATTTAAAATGAATCGAGCTTGCATGCAAATTCAAATCATTCAACAGAAATCCTGTTATGTCAATAGATTGACACAGTTTAACAGACTGCAATGTATGCTCTTTAGAACTTCCGTAAAAGGGAAACTTCTAGGCCTGTGATTAATGCCCTGTTTTTCTTCTTATTTTGGGACACTTCCAAGGGTGCTGGGCATCCTTCTGCAGTAGCCTTTGTCTTTCATTTGAACACACCATTCCCAAACAGACATGTAGGTGTATGTGCAATAGTCTATGTCTGGTCTAGCCAAGCCTCCTACCGAGATAGGCATGTGCCCACAAAGTGGGCAGTCACACCAGTAAAGGGAAGAGATGAAGTGGCCTGGTGGTTTCCCCTTATCCAAGCAAACCGAGGTTTCTTAAGATCAAGTATTAGGATGATTGGATGTGTTTCCAGAATTGCCATTGGAATCCAACGTTGGTTCGCAGAAGGAACACTCACTTTCCAAGTGCAGATACTGGGATTCCTGGGACAACGTAAGTAACTAGCAATAGGAACTATATTTCCAACTAGACAAGTTTAGGGAATTAACTTTATTTGCTCTTTTCACTCCAAGCCAGCCTGCAAATGTTGTGGGGTTTTGTTTTTTTTCTTAAGAAGCTACCCAGCTCGCTCTACTGGGTGTTATAAATTACTGCATCCAATTTGGTCAAGCTATTTCTTTATATCCATCCAGTCAAGTGCATGCATTTTTCATAAGCCTACTTGTACTTTTCCCCCCACTTTTGTTTAATTCTTTTTCTCTTGGGTATATAATAAACCGATTATACTGTATTTTGACTTCTTGCCTGCCTAGTGCTTGTTCATGGGTAATTCAAGTCTGATCACTTGCAGGCAATATTGCAAATTTGATCTAAATAAGTATTCTGGGATTCTGTACCCTGCTGGGAAGAGTTGGTTTTCCCCAGACGGCCCTTTCGGCCTGATCTCCTTAGTTTGGGATGGTTGCAACAGATAGATCTACCAGCCCCCCCCCCTTCAGTTGCTGACCCAGTAAACTTGAGAAGCAGAAAGTAGGAAAGAGCCATATAAGTGCGAACCACAAGGTGCTACTCCCTTTGCTTGGCTTTCCAGCTCCTTCCCTGACAAAGGCCTACATGCAGGAGCAATGTCTGCTGATAGGCACTCAGTTTCAATGGAACTTAGAATAGGAAAGGCATATGACTGGACAGGGCTTCTCTAGAAACACATTGCATCCATTTCTACATAAGTGGCCATGTCAAGCCAACCCAATGAACGTGTAGAAAGCAACACCGCATCTGAAGACAAAGAGGAACAAGGAATCACTGCTCACACAAGAATTGAGGGACAACTTTTCCATACTATTATAGGGTGTGATTTGTCCAAAACTGAAGCCAAGTGCATAGCACTGTAGAAATGTATGATCACGTTGCTACCACATCACTTTCTCTGGTCCTGTTAAAAGTATGCAATAAGGCAACACGGAATTGTTTACTTATGGCAATGGTTTGTAAACAGAAACAAGAAGTAGGACCATCATCTTGAGGACTGAAACAAAGCTCAGGCTTGAACAGAACAACCGAACATAACCAGGACTAAACTGAGGCCTCCTAGTCACAGAATGCTTGACCAATTATAAATGTTTGTAAATCCTTTGAAAAGGGCTTTTTGAGGACGGGGTGTATCTGTAGCATCATATTTATGTTGTTGTTGTTGTTGTTGTTCAGTCGTTAAGTCGTGTCCGACCCTTCGTGATCCCATGAACCATATCCCGCCAGGCCTTCCTATCCTCCACTATCTTCCTGAGTTCGCTCATTTTCATGTTTGTTGCATTGGTGATGCTGTCTAACCATCTCATCCTTTGCTTTCCCCTTCTCCTTTTGCCTTCAATTTTTCCCAGCATCAGAGTCTTCTCCAGACTATAAATATAAATCATATTTATGGGCATACATAATACAAAAGGGTTGATTTTATTTTAAACAGTGGAGCAGATAGGCTAGCATAGGAAACGTTCTTCAGAAAAGTTCATATAACCTATCTGTCCTGCTCACCTTTGAGAGCTTATGAGCTTTAACAGAGATGAGGCGCCATAAATTCCATGGTGTACCCTTTCCAGATTATCTCAACTAGCCTTTCAAATATCCAGAAGAGGACTATCCACACACTTAAATCAGTCTGACCAACTTATGGAAAATGGTCCATTTTTATAGGCCACTCAAAACCACTGGCAAATTAAGAGCTCTGAATGAAGTAACCAGATGCCTAACATTGTTGTTGTTCAGTCGTTAAGTCGTGTCCGACCCTTCGTGATCCCATGAACCATATCCCGCCAGGCCTTCCTGTCCTCCACTATCTTCCTGAGTTCGCTCATTTTCATGTTCATTGCATCAGGGATGCTGTCTAACCATCTCATCCTTGGCCTTCCCCTTCTCCTTTTGCCTTCAGTCTTTCCCAGCATCAGAGTCTTCTCCAGAGAGTCCTCTCTTCGCATTAGGTGGCCAAAATATTTGAGCTTCAGCCTCAGTACCTGTCCTTCCAGGGAACAGTCAGGGTTGATTTCATTTAGGATTGACTGATTTGATCTCCTAGCAGTCCAAGGGACTCTCAGGAGTCTTCTCCAGCACCACAGTTCAAAAGCATCTATTCTTCGGCGCTCAGCCTTCCTTATGGTCCAACTCTCGCAACCATACATTGCTACTGGGAACACCATCGCCCTGACTATGCGAACTTTTGTTGGCATGGTGATATCTCTGCTTTTTATTATGCTGTCTAAGTTTGCCATAGCTTTCCTTCCAAGGAGTAAGCGTCTTTTAATTTCATGGCTGCTGTCTCCGTCTGCAGTGATCTTGGAGCCCAGAAAAGTAAAATCTGTTACTGCTTCCATTTCTGCCCCTTCTATTTTGCCTAACATTAGGAGCACATAAGTCTTGATGTCATGCCATCTGTACTACAAGTGGGCACAAAAGATAGATTTTGCCAATTGCATCTTATGAACCTTGACAGCTCTTCTCAAAATTTTCTGGCATAATGAACAATCTGGGGCACCTGAGAACCCCCTTGTACATTAGAAACCTATTGTGTATCTCCAAAGAGTAGGAAAAAAGTTATACTGCACTCAGATCTCTTCAGTGCCAACTTCCCTGAACTACAACAGGATGAATATAATATGCATTCCTGTAATATTCCAAGGTTAAGAACATAAGAAGTCCTGCTGGATCAGGCCCAAAGGCACATCTAGTCCAGCTTCCTGTATGTCACAGTGGCCCACAAGATGCTTCAGAGAGCAGTATCCTGTTGCCACTCCCTTGCATCTGGCATTAAGAGATAGCCTATTACTAAAACCAGGTTCTAGCAACACCACTTTTGGAACAGTGAACAGAACAACCAACAAGTCAAAAGCTACCTAAAACTAAGACAGGCACTGCAATGCAGAAGTGCTTAGAAACCTGTGTTCAGCAATAACTTACTCAAAATACTGTCAGATTTCCCCAAGGAAACTGAGAGGCAACAAGTTTGACACTCCCCCAATAGACATATATCCTCATGCAATGAAAATTTAAATCAATGCTACACAATAGTCAGCAGCATAAATATTTTTGAGATTAGACACACATATGAAAGGTAGCTATATCAACAACAGGAAATTGCAACAACCAAGAGAAAGCCTTCTACATAGACACAATACCTCCAATTACCACCATGGCTAGCATTTAATGACTCAATGAACAGTGTTATCACATCCTACTTGGGGGAACTTTCCAGGCAACTAGCTAGGTACTGTCAAAAAACTCAATTTTAAGCTACATGGACCCTTTGTCTGCACGAGTATGGGAATTCCTGTATTCTTATGAAACAAAGTTTAGTAAACAAAGAGACAACCTATTCAAGGCCTTGTTTAAACCCACACATGCTGGGCACAGTTTGTGAACACAGACTTCTAAGGAACATCCTAGGAGAACACCAAAACTAACATCAGAAACCATTTTGAAACTCAAATCAGTTCACTACCACTAATAACCTTACCACACAAAATGCATTTCCATTTAAGAAAAAATCCAAAAAGTTTAATGATAAAACTTTTGTAAAATATTGCTATATGAGAGAGAGAGAGAGAGAGAGAGAGATTTTACCAAAGTTGTATCATTAAACTCTTACCATTTTGGATTTTTTCTTAAATGGCAATGCATTTTGTGAATTATTCACAATTAGGAAGGTTTAAAAACTAAACCAGAAGTTGTGCATATGTATGTGTGTGTGCACGCACGCACGCGCGTGCGCACACACACACAACTTCTGGTTTAGTTTTTAAACCTTCCTAATTAAAATGCTCTGGATTTGATTAACCTGTATGAAGCAGGACCCTACACTTTGCTTATGATCACATTATGTTATTTTAGAATATGTAGGCTGTACGTGGAAAATTCCAAATAACCAAAATTGGTGATCTTGGTCTTTGGTGATCCAGAACTTTGGTGATCCAGATCTTTCTAATGCATTTCTATACAATTTTGCTCCACCTATTAAATACTACTCAACTTCATGGAAAATATGTGATACATCTATTACTTTCCTGTACGTAATAAAAACTTGGTTCAAAAAGCTCTTCTGCTAACCCAGATTCTGGAAAGCAAAGCATTGCTAAGCATCATCAGCCATACAATACTGCTGAACAAGCAGAAACCGGCAAATGGCTTCCACTAAGTGCTGAGTAAGGTTGCATCAGTACAGAACACAGTAAGTTAGCATTTTGTCAGCTATTCAGCTACTACACAACTACTGTTTCCAGTATTAGTAAGAAAAAGAATCAGCCTGAATGTTCTAACAGGTTGGCATTTGGGGCACTGTACTACTTTATTGTTAAGAAAAGTAAACATACTTACAGGTTGTTCCACATACAGGTTTTTCTTTCCCTTCCAATAAGTCCCACAGATGAATGGATGCCTGTTCATACTGTTCACTCAACCTTCAACAAAAATATTAATAGAACCATAAAATATCTCAACATTCCTTGGTACAAAACCACTAAAATTGATTGCTTCAACAGCCTTATCAAAATGATTTTGCCAGTATAATCTGTTATTATACCTCACATTCATGTCCCTTTCTGGTTCAACTAGCTTGTAAAATTCATCTAGTGTTGACAGTTCTGCTTCTGTTAATACAGGCACTCCATTTGTTCCTTGTTTTAGGTCACTTCGCACTTCATCATCACCCAACTTGTCCAAAATATACTGCAATTCAAGTACTGTTTTTAAATGTTTTTGTTCAGCTTCTTCTCTCATCAGTTGTTCCCGTCGAGCTGTCTTCTTTATTGTTTTTTGAATCTAGTAAAAAGGTGCACTGGGTTAACAAATAATTGTGACCTCAGTTTAAATTAACGTTTTTCACTTATAGATGTATAAGTAACCCAACAGAAGGGGGACCAAACCCTTTAATTCCAACTTGCTTTATATATTTTATAAGACGGTTAAATATCAAGAGTTAAGTTTCATAAATTCTTTATAAATATATTTGACTTAACTAGAGATGAGCCACAACCCACTGTATTTACCTATGACAGTAGTCACCCCTGCTCCCCCATTCTCTCATATCGCCCATTCTTTCTCTCATTCATTTTTAATTCACTCAGCAATTTTACTTCCCTTGATCTCTGAAACTTCTCAACATTTCATGCTGCATTACAGCATCACCCTGCGATTACTTCGTACCCTTTCCAATTTAACTTTTTCCATTCCACAAATGAATCTACAAATATGTATATTTTTCTATTGCACATATGGGGAAGGATCTAGACAAGCGCAAGTTGAGTTCAACTCATGTAATAGGGTGTCCTTGCTGTCTTATTCCCATTGCAGGTCCTTCCCGTTTCCAAAACCCATTCCTGTTTTTGAGACCCTCAGGAATGGTATGTCGCGTAGGGGGGAAAACTACAGGGGGCAACTGGTGGAAATTGGAAGATGCTTTCTTGAGTGAGTAGTACCTCCTGCTCATGGGGCATTCTACTAGTCACAGAAAAGAGAAGTTCTTAGGTTCATGCAATCCCACATACACGTCTGAGCTCCTAAATCACAGTCCTTAATCTTATGTTTTGCTTGAGTATGACTAGTTTAGAAATTTGGCATACACACTTAAAACTGTCAGAATAGTAGCTATGTACAGTAATTGGTATGCCAAATATCAATCTTAAACCCTGGTACCCCCCGCCCCAATCCTCCATTTTCAGCACAACTATGTTGCAGGGGGGGGGGATGAACCCATTACAACACAAAGATGTTTCACCATTACAAAATAAATCAGTGGTCTGGTTCTTGTTCAGACTCTTCTTCAGCACCCCTTCAAATGTAGAAATTCCATTAACTACTTTAAAAGATCCAATTGCCTAAGAGAGACGGATATTATATTCTGATTTTGAGGCAGGGGGAAGAAAGGCTGTAAAGCATGTCTAAAGTCAACCTTGGTTCCAGCTAGAATGAAATAATTTGGCCAGAAACTATAGTTCAACAGGGAACAGCAAGACTGCGTATGGAGGAGATTCCAGACTATCCTGACATCTACAACAACGAACCAAAAAACATACCCCAGTCTCTCTGTCAGAACTGACCACTCTGGAGTAAGAGACCCCTTGTACTAATGGACTTGTGAAATGCTGTAAAAAGATAATCTTGATTCACATAATTTATGGAAATGTCATGCTCACCAAGTATCACATATCAGTAATCTTTTTAGCCAATATTTTAAGCATGGGCTTAAGCAAGAAATATCTGCAGCAATAATGCTCAAGATCAGATGTCACAACCAAGTCATGCTTTGACCATTGAGAGTGCTATGGGCCCATGCACTCCATCATACAATGATTCCCCTTTTCAGTTCATAACCACTATGGTTTCCTGCAACAGCTATTGTCTCTACAGATATTTCTGCTTATCTCATGCTTAAAAGTGTTTATTTTTTGACAAACTGTTCTGTAAATTGTATACAATTTCTAGTCATACACACAGACCAAAAACAATGTACACAGTTCTACAGAAACATCTTTACCATTAGTATCAAATAATAACCTTAATTGGGGGGGGGAGGGGTCAACAGACTCATCTGTTTTCTACTTACATCCTGGCTCAGAGCCATGAAACTCCTCTGCAGTTCCTTAGCAAATTCCAGGTTATTACTGACTTCTTGGTACTTGGACACAGCATCCTGAGTGAGGGAGAAAAACTAATTTTATTTCTTCAAAATCTGAGGAATTGAAATTAGAAACTAATGCCCATGGAAATAATGCCCGTGTTAATTTTGGCAACAAATTTTATCTTTCTACAAATTAATCAAAGCAATGCCAGTTTTGTATGAAAAATGTTAAAACCGACAGATCTAGCCTTCAAAGCAAATCATCTCCAAAACCAACAACACACCCCTTGCAGCTCTACCAACGATGAAAGTCTGAGATAACACAGGCTTCTTTTCCTTCCCTAGCAACACTCAAAGCTTCAGAACTGTTTCCTTTAGCTTCCACCCAAAGAGGTAATGTCTCCAGTTGCCAGTGACCAACTAGAAAATACCATTAACACACATACAGTACTCTCTTCACCCAACACATAACTGCAACCCCATAGCATCATAAAAACCGGGCCTTACCTAGTTTTAGCAGCAACCCAAGAATCACAGGATGAATATGGGATTGTTTTCTCTGTGCTCATGTCTCTACAATGTTTCAACAGTTAGAATGGGCCCTTAAGATTCTTATTATTTAGTCTCCACCCTTTCTAATGGAGGTACACTAGAAGGGATAATAGACATTGCTTGTTTTTCCTAAAATTTATTTACAGGAAATGGACTCCGTACTTTTCCAGTAGCAGTGTAAAAGGAAAAGTATGCAAACATCCACTTGCAATGCAACCCTACCCAAAATAATAGAGAAGCATGGTTATCAAGGGCTCCATTATTTAGGATACTGCAAAACTAGAGAGAATGGGAGAATAGGGGAAAACAAACAGTTTATTTAAATCCTTTCAACATGCATTAGTCAAAACATTTACCAACTGATCTTGGTTAAGGCGTTCTCCTTTGTTCATTCGATCCTGATAATCATCAAGTTTGCCCTGGAACAAGACGAATGATACATATTTACTTAATAGAGTTAATAGATCTAGGACAGGTGACTATGATATATTCATATTCTACTACAGTCTGTTCACCCCCACCATGGTGTATAATAGACATTGCATAACTAACAGCACCTATAGCTCCCATTCAGAATTATGTTGTAAATGCAGGTCCTGCATACATACAAATTATTTACAGCCTCTTAAAATTACAGTAGGGCCCCTGTATCCACGGGGGATAAGTTCCCTGCCTGCCCGCCCGCCCCCCACAGAAAACTGAAACCACAGAAAAGAGGGAACCCTATCTCCACAGCATTTGCATTATGCAATTATGCATAAGGGTGCATAATTATGCTTTATGCCCCGCACCCTTTGCCTTTCTCTGTATTCTAGCAGTGGCTAGAAATAAACTGCTTATAGCAGAGAAGCAGACAAGCAGCCAGCATTCTAGAAAAGCTCAGCCCAAACGTTAACAGGAAGCAGGAAGTCAACGTTTGGGCTGAGCCTTTCTAGCATGCAGGCTGCTTGTTTGCTTCTCTGCTATAAGCAATATGCTGCTTATAGCATTCTGTGAAAGCAAGACACACGATTGCTTGGGGCCACTGCTAGAACACAGAGAAAGGTAAGGGGGGGGAGAAAAATTAAACCATGGTTACAGGGACAGCGGATACGGGGGTTCAACTGTTCAACAGAAAGATCAGAATCTCATTTCATGGTAGTTGCCATTTACCATTTTTTTATTACTATTATTATGCTGAACATGACCTCAAACACAAAACACAAACACATACACAACAACACAGATTTACTAAACATTTTTTTAAGTTTCATGAATGCAGGGTATTGAGGTAGCATCTGTAGGAGTATTGATGGGTGATCTTCCACTAAGATTATTACTAAGTAACACCACCACCCCTGGAAATGCACCCAGTGATTTTCCCCTATAGCAGGGCTTTTCCCCAGCGTTAAAGCTTGACTGTTGGTGGGGAAACCTGTGGAAAAACAAGCTACCAGCATGGGTGGTGCATTTCCTGTGGAGAACTGATGGCAGAAAGGCTAAGTACCTTCAGCACCTGCTGATTTGTTCCTGTCCACACATTACAAGGGAAACATGGAATCGGGAATCCCAGGAATCCCACATAACATACAGTTTTATAAGTTATGTCTCAATTGTTAAATAAGCAATCCAAAGTATAGGGATACTTCCCATAGCGCTGCCTCCTCTAGGGCTGATTTGTTACAACACTCTTGTCCTGATGTGATTCACAGCTATAATAGCCAATGGGAACAGTGCATTCTGGGAAGCATGTAGCCAGTCACCATCAGTTTCCTGCCTTATCTTCAATGTCTCCTTCAGCACTGTTTCACATAACACTCAGCTTTCCAGTAATGTATCCCCCATATTAAGGGAGGGATTACTGTTTGTACTCTTGACACACAAAATTCCAAAGTAGGATTATCCTAAAGTACTCTTAGCTGACACTTAAAAAAAAAAAAACCTTGGATAAGTCTCCAATAAAAGGATCCACACTCTCCACACAGGTAGCATATTTCACTGCTGAACTGGTCTTACTGGTACTCGCTACCTTTTTGTAACTTAACTGAAACCTACTTCTTTCTTAATGGATCTGATAAACATCCCCATTCTTGCTGACTTGGGTCTTGTTTAAACAGTGCAGTCCTCACATGGAAACTGTCAAAAAGTGCTTCCATACACTAGTCCTTCACAAAGCAGGCATAATATCTGAAAGTTCCTCGTATGTACTGCCCCCCAATCACATGCAGCACCCCCTCAGCAGTATCACATGCTGCCTGGGAAAAGAAACACTGGCATGAAGATCTACATGCAAGAGTTACTGCAGCACGAGGTTTCCAAACACTGTACCTTCTCTGTAATATGTTATTACCGGTATATGGAAGCCCTTGTCTGCAGCATCCATGCAGGGGATGCAATATTTAAACTATCTTTTTGTTTTAACTAATCAACTGTTACCAGGCTTAGCTGTCATTCTTTTTTTCCTAAAGATTAGCACCATGTTCCTGCAATCTTTTCTTATACTTCTAAGTTAGAGTTTAGATTTGACCTCTTTCTAGCATATTAACGTTTCTTCCAGAAATGCCCAGAATACAACCCAAATGAAGCCTTACTAGTGCGAGTAAACTACTCCTTCCCAAGCCTTGAAAACAATGCTCTCATGCAGCAATGGCGGCAGCAGCACCACAATACTAATTTTAGTATTCATGCTAAAATATTCACAGTTCTTTAAGTCTGCATCACTAACCTATATTCCATGGACCACCACTCTTCCCTATTAAAAAGAAAATAGAATTCCACCAAATTATAGAAATTGTTAAACTACAGCTACTGATAGGCCACTCAAATGAAACTTGAAGTTCAGGGGCACACACAGTAATTTCTTCCAATCTTAAATTATTCCTTCATGAAACCAATATTTCTATTTGATTGTTAACTGGTGTTGAGACATCTGTAAAAAATTTAAAGCAGAATATTTTTCACATTCCATAAGATATATTTCAGTTGAAGCATCCTATCTTCAAAAGCTATTTCCAAGACTGAAAAATTTTCCCATTCTCAGTATTTTTAGGCTAAACAGTCTCTGCAAATATGTACTACTTCGATAATTAATGCAATGGGAAATGTTTTTAGAACTAAGTGCAATATTCTGGCTTCAAAGGCACTGAAAACACACTCAATTTTGTGGCGAAAGAATTATTTTTCCCCCTTTAAAAAACGTTATCAACTCTAAAAGCAGAAAAATCCAAAGTACTTCACAATAAAGCTACTACCACAAGGATGCCCTATGCATGTTTACTATTATTTTGGAAGTGTTTCAAAACTCCACAGAAACTGCCACTGCTGTGGGAAGGGTGCGGGAAAACAAAGCCTTCCTGGGCGCAGCGACTGGGGACGAGCTAGTGGACACATGGCGGGGCGTGCTCCTCTTGCTCTGCTGCCTGAACAGACTCGGGCAAACTGGCCGGCTATACAGATAAACAAAGTCGTGCATGACTCAAGCCGCGTTAGCGATCTCTGCCGCCAATGCGGCTGCCCTGAGAATCGCTACTAATCAGGGGGAAATCGGAGAAGACAAACTTCTAAAACACTCGTGTTTCAGCTGCGAGCTCCCAGCTGACAACCTACTCTCAGCGAGTTAGGGCTGAACTGCGTCCCATAATCAGCCCTCCCGCGCGGAGATGTTGTTCAGTTGACCCTACCTCATGCTGGCGCGAGGGCAATTCCCAGTCAGTTGGAATGCCCCTTGCTCTCCAGGGAAGCAGAATATCACATCAGATATTTTCATTTCCAAGTTTTATTTCTATAGAGTTCAAGCTACGTTATGTCTCTAACACTGTTCGGAAAAGTGGAAAACCACAAAGAAACTTCAATTCACCTTGCTTAAAGTGTTAGAAGCTCTTGAGCTGAGGAGTAAAGGGAGTGAGAGAGGTCAAATGATCTATCAGCCTGCTGCAATGACATGAAACAAACATTTTTTCCTTTTAAACTCTCTGTCCTCTGGTACCTTTCAGACACAGCCTCAAACAGCATGAAGTCGCTTTTCCATGGGGTGCTTTTGTGTAGTTGGGGGTTGCATGTGAATGATGCAAGGACATGGGCTGATCTTTAGAGTCACCTGCAGAATCATCTGGGAATGATCTGTCTATATGATCAGCCCCATCCATGTTACAGCCCCTATACAAGAGCACGTTATTGAAAAGCAGCTCCCACATAGCTGGGAGATGTTTTTGAAAAGAACTTCAAAGGACGTTTTCCTAAAAGAAAAGTACTCTGAAATACTGCGTACAGGAATCAGTTTACAGAATACAGAACTGGGAGTGAAGTGCATCTGAAATCCTATTCAGCCTGATTCAACTCTGCTATTGTTCTATTTAAATTATTCACCAAAGTATCTGTAACCCAACTTCTGGTTAAAAGTCTCCAAGGGGGGGGCTAAAAAGAATATTTGTATTTTAGAAATATTTGTACACTCTCTTTACAAGTGAATCTGGCATGCTTTTATTCACATGCAGAAAAACTGTAAGTATCCCCATTACAAAGCAATCACATTAAGAGTTTTCTCTATAACAAGGTGTACAAATTCATACCATTAAATTCAGTGTATGAGCATAGTTTTCACTTAAGTGAGATTTCTGCTTGCAAAGCATTGCAGGAAACTCAGGCTGGAGAAGATACAAGAGGGGAAAGGGCAGCTTTTGACCAAGAGGCGCAGACAGTTTGCCCACTTCTAGTGCCTTGCCCACTGTCTCATGGCACATGCACACTCGCCCCCCTCGTGCAGCCAGGCCCTCCTCCTCCTCCTGCCCCCTCCCTCCTTGGAGTGATACATCTGCCTGCCCGCTTGTCCATGCATGCGAGTGCGAATGTGCCACAGTCTGTGAGGAGGGGGCTGAGCTTGCACAGTGGCAGCAGGAGGCAACAGCTGATGGGGGGGAAGCCTTGCCTGAGTTGATACTGTCTCATAATATACACTTGCTCAGTCATGCAGCCAGGCCCCCCTTCTTGCGCTTCTTGTATCTTCTCAAGAACCAGCATGAGCTCCCAGCATGCACAGTGCATCTAAACTTGTAGCATCACGTGCGATAGTGAGCACCATGGCCCCTAAACACATCGCTAGTGGTAGTGGAGTGAAGTAAGTGAGAAGGCCATTAAGTGTTGCAAAAAGTGGAATATCAAAAGGTTGAGACAAAGTGACCATTCAAAGGATATCTGTCTCAACCTGATCTTGTCTGCACAGTCAGAATAATCTTTTTACAACGAGATAAACTAAAACAGATTGCATAATCAACCTTTAGAGCGTGTAACACAATCATGAGAATCAACGTTGGAGAAGATGGAGAGGCTTCTTACACTTTGGATATGTAGCCACACTCAAACACTCATGCTTACACTTTAACATTATCCAAGGAAGTTATTTCTTTGTTTCAAGATATGAAGAAGGCACCAGGAAAAGAACAAGAAGTCCCTAATATGGAATTTAAGTCAAGCCATGGTTGGTTTGAGCAATATAAGAAGCATGGCAATATACAGAATGGGAAAGTGATGGGCAAAAAGGCCAGTGCTGATATTGCAGTAGTAACATCTTTCCCTGCCGAGCTCAAGAAATTATTGATGAAGGAGGCTATTCACTGAAGCAGATCTTCAACGCCAAGAAAACAGGACATTTCTGGAAGAAAATGCCTTCTTGCACATTTCTCATGATGAGAAACACACCTAGGTTTAAAGTACTGAAGGAACACATCTCTTTTCTTCTTGGTGCTAATCTCAAAAGTGGTTTGAAGCTGAAACCACTCTTGGTGCACTGTTCACAAAATCCTTGAGTACTCAAAGGCATTTTGAAAATCAAACTCTGTCCATTGGTATTGCAACAAGAAGGCTTAGGTAACCATAGAAATGTGGTCATGGAATAGTCATCACTGAACATTGTGCCAAAAATAACCTCGGCAATAAGGCAATTTTGGTTTTGGATAATGTACCTGTTGATTCAAAAGATGAAGCACCAAACGTAAGAGTTGTTTTTTTCTGCCTCCTAATAGCACCTCCATCCTCCAACCCATGGATCAAGGTGTCTTTCCTACTTTCAAGACCTACATGCAACAAGTGATGTCGTACTGGCTATGTTGAGGTTTTGGCTTCACATGGAACGGCATTAATAAACTGATGCAGCTGATACAAGACTTTATCAAGGAGGAGGGAGATAACGTGGCAGGTCAAATCATTTGACACAGAAAAACTGTCAATGGTTCAACTTTGGCTAACCAGATGTGAAAAATAGTGGAAGATAATGATCCAGACATGACTCGAAGCTCTAGTTTCAGCGTGCATTGCATGACATCCTTGGGTGCTACCAAAAACGCGCTACAGGATAAAAAAGCAGCAGTAATATAAACGGACAAGCGTTTTTGTCCCAAGCAATCTACTCCATCTCCTTCAGATCCTCAACCATCTATTTCTGGCTATCAACCATCTTCTTCTGAATTTAGAGATTTGGGGAGAAAATACATAAATAGTTGAACAGGAATTGTATTTTTTCATAAAACGTTTTGTTCGGTGCTCTAGTCTATTTGGATCAATTTTTGGATTGGGAAGATAGATTTTTGAACTCAGGAACCAAATTAGAAACATAGAATGCTATGAGAAAAATGTTTTCACTATATAAGTTTTCACTTGCCTGTGGAGGCCCAGAGGCCTCAGGAGGGCATCCTGGGTTCGGTACAATGCGTGAGCAGCTGCAGGGGGTGAGTCATGACCCAGAAGTTACCTCTGGTTGTGTTCATTTGGCTCCAATTTGGAGCCAAACAGAGGCACGACGAGTGGCCCCAACTAGCGACCCACCAACTGGCGATCCACCAAGTGGGTCTCTTTTTTTTTTTGCAGAGTATGGATGACCTTAAAATTTAATTTTTTGTGAAAGTGCATATAAACAAACAAGTATGTTTGGATGTGTGTGTGTTTTATAATGTTAGTGAATACTCCTAAGATATACAATATATTGTCTATTTTCTGTAGTAAGAAAAATGAATTTTTACAAAAAAACAAACACAAGTTTTAAAAGCAGTTTATGATATGAGCCAGGTTGTTATGTATCTCAAAGTCAAAAAGTAAAATCATTTACTAAATATGCCAAAGCAGCTCTTTGGATTCCACCCAGAGTCATTTCATTTCTATTGCAAAATGTATCAATAACCACAATATACAAACCCACTTCAAAACACTGGATTAAAGGGCAACCCTGGTTACCGTTAACCACAGTCGGTACCCACAACATAGTTAAAATCAGAGGGGAGAGCAGAGAGGAAGCATGCAAGCCCCTCGCAATTTATGAAAAGTTAAGTGCATATTTGACCTCTGCTATTCCCTAGGAAAAGAACAAAGACAGATATACTGTACAAATAAAATTCACAGCGCAATTCTACGTAAGCATGCAGCGGACGGCCCAGGCCGCCCGCCGGATCCTATGCACCTTCCGGGACGCTCTGCAGCAGCCCAGGGTCTACTCGGGGGAAGGGGACGATGGGCCTCCTTGGATTTCCGCCAGCTATTTAGCTGGCAGAAGTCGGAGGAGGCCGTGTAACGATAGAGCCGGCCCAGCGGTAGACAGGGATAAGGCAGACGCCATCCACACCCTCCGGGGGCAGCTCGCTCCAATGGCCCCCTCCCTCTCTGCCTGGACCGCCAATGTGGCTGCCATGGGATCTCTTACCTTCCTCCGGGGGGTTGCAAGGACGTCCTGGCAGCAGAGTGAGGGCGGCCAGTCTTGTGCCATACGCCCTTACTCCCAAGTAGTTGCAAATGTGCCTTACAGCACGTTTATTATGGCTTCCGGCGGCGGAGCACTCACTCTGTTGCTAGTTTTTTGTGCAGGATTGCGCTGTTAAGAGTGTGAATTAAGACTTCATCATGGTATAGCCTAACTACCATGTGCAAAGAGAAGTCTGCACAAGCTTCTCTCCTCCTCCCCACAGCAACCCCCCAAATGCTGCTCCTTGGGATTTGGAACAGCGAGAATTTTCCAAAACTGGATATAAGCACTTTCGAAAGGCAAGGCCCTCTACATGAGTTTTTCAAAGGGGTTACTGTGGGAGATAAGGGTAAGGAAGTTTGCTAAATACCGTACCAAGTTTCTTGCACATGCTGCTGCTCAGGTACAACCAACTGCTTTTACAATTCTTTATTTAAATCATGCTTTTCAGTCAAAAAATATATATGAAGTAGTCTCAAGGTCATGTTATTGAAGTCTCTACAATTTTTTACACAAAGAATAAAGCTAACTGTTCAGCAGAATAGGAAAACTAGCTTCAGCACTACGTTACATGAGTATAAAAATCCACAGAACGAACGAACGCACACACACACACACACCCCTCTACAACATCTGTCACTCTCTGGAAGCTTTCACACAATTTGAAACCATTAATTTCTGACCAGGATCCTCCATAGCCTCCCTGCTTTCTCAGGTATGCTTTGAGAAAGACAATGAGCTAGACCAGAGGTATCAAACATAAGGCCCACGGGCCATATCCGACCTTGTCTGTTTGCAGCCACGTTGCCTGCTGGCCCCGGATTTATCCTGTGTTCCTCCTTTCCTCTGCCTCTCTCTGGCTCGCAAGGGAGGGACTTGGTTTTTAACTTGATATAAACTTCCCAGGCGCTTCTCTGCACTCGCCCCCTCCTCCTCCTCTCTCCCTCTCTCTGTGTATGCAGAGAAGCACGTGTGTGTGCTCGTTCACTCACTCAACTTTCTCAGCTTGGAAGCGCTGCTGGATGAGTCTCTCTCTCTCCCCACGTTAGCAACGCACACCCGATTCCCCCTCATCCACTTCCTCTCTCTCTCTCCCCCCACATTAGCAGCAGGGAGTCCGCTTCACATGCCGCCAAACCCACCCCTCTCTCAGGATTGCCAGGCCAGCGCAGCTCCCCGGTGCAAAAGGACCCCGGGGGCTGAGAATGGAAAAGGAGATCGCGGACGGATGGAAGCAGAGAAGCAATCACTCACTCAGGAGATCCTCAGTTGAGTTGGAACGGGATGAAAAGGGGTGGTGGAAAAATTACACAGCCTTACATCCACATCAGCGTGTGTTGGAGAGTGAGTGAGTGGGCAAAGCGGCTGCTACTATGTGTGGGGGAGGGATTGTGTCTTCAACTCTTGTTTGAACCACACTGATTGTGTTTATTCAGCCCGGCTCAGATGGGAACAAAAAGACCTTCCTGAAAATAAGACCACCTGCATTTTTTGGAGGCAAAAATAATACAAGTCCCTGTCTTATTTTCTG
Organism: Plestiodon gilberti rubricaudatus; assembly: GCA_026170595.1. Classification (NCBI taxonomy): domain Eukaryota; kingdom Metazoa; phylum Chordata; class Lepidosauria; order Squamata; family Scincidae; genus Plestiodon; species Plestiodon gilberti. The sequence continues at coordinate 245,480,834 of JANXHW010000001.1, read as the reverse complement.
GGAAACATGGTAGTATTTACAGTGACCATTAACCAGTGACCTGACATATGCATGCATAACAGACAGTGCTGACACAGATTATAGAATCATAGATACTTTGTTTTTGTTGAATATGAGAAAATTACAGCCTAAGTCTTACTGAACACAATGGGCTTATTTCTGAGTAAAGTAACACCATTTTCAAATACCTCTAATCAGAGTTGGAAGGGACTCACAAGGTCCAACCCCTGGATGTCCTCCTAAAGCAGGGGTTCTCAAGTGGTGGTACGCAGGTCCCTGGCCGCCAAGATGGCTGCACCGCAGCCATGGAAATGGCGGCACAAGTTCTGCCGAGCTTGTGCGCACAGGTTTCCAGGGCTGGAAAAGGTCCTCCTGGCCACCTTTGTCCCCTTCCCTTTGTTTTCAGGCGCAGCCGAAACCCCGGAAATGGTGATGATGTCATCGCCACTTAATTCTGGTGGTACTCAGCACAGCAATGGCCATGGAGGTGGTACGCTGTGCCAAAGGGGTTGAAAACCGATTTTAAGTTTTCATGGCCCACAATAATTCTTGAATTTACTGGAGCAAACAGGTATAGAGCCATGGCAAAAAAGTTTTAAAATGGTACCAATAAAAAAATGAGACATATTTAAGTGCAGCTTGAAAGTAGTAGTTATAAAAAAATTAAATATAATAATTTATATTTTAAACTACTACTTTCAAGCTGCACTTAAGTTTGCCTTGTTTTTTATTGGTACCATTTTAAAACTTTTTTGCCATGGCTCTATACCCGTTTGCTTCAGTAAATTCAAGGGTTCAAAACCCCTGTCCTAGAGCATCTCCAGCAAGCGCCTGTCAAGCTTCTGCTTGAAGATCTCCAGAGAAGGAGAATCCACCACCTCCCTTGGCAATCTGTTCCACTGCCAAACCGCCCTTACCGTCAAGAATTTCTTCCTGATGTCCAACCGGAATCTCCTCTTTTGCAGTTTGTACTCATTTGATCTAGTACTACTCTCAGAGGCAATTGAGAACAAATTTGTTCTTTCTTCCATATGACAGCCCTTCAGGTATTTGAAGAGCACCATCATATCCCTTCTCAAGGCTAAGCATAACAAGTTCCTTCAACTTGTTCTCCAGTCCTCTGATCATCCTCGTCACTCTTCTCTGAACCCGCTCCAGTTTGGCTGCATCTTTTTTAAAGTGAGATGCCCAGAATTGGACATAATAGTCCAGGAGTATTAACGGAGTATTAACGGAGTATTAACTTCTGCTTCATTGACTACGCAAAAGCCTTTGATTGTGTGGATCACAACAAACTGTGGCAAATTCTTAAAGAGATGGGGGTACCAGACCACCGTACCTGTCTCCTGAGAAACCTGTATGCGGGTCAAGAAGCAACAGTTCGAACCGGCCATGGAACAACTGATTGGTTCAAAATTGGGAAGGGAGTACAGCAAGGCTGTATCTTGTCACCCTGCTTATTTAACTTATATGCAGAGTACATTATGAGAAATGCAGGGCTGAATGAATCACAAGCCGGAATCAAGATTGCTGGGAGAAATATTAACAACCTCAGATATGCAGACGATACCACCCTAATGGCAGAAAGTGAAGAAGAACTAAAGAGCCTCTTGATGAGGGTGAAAGAGGAGAGTGCAAAAGTTGGCTTGAAACTCAACATTAATAAAACTAAGATCATGGCATCGGGTCCCATCAATTCCTGGCAAATAGAAGGGGCAGAAATGGAAGCAGTAACAGATTTTACTTTTCTGGGCTCCAAGATCACTGCAGACGGAGACAGCAGCCATGAAATTAAAAGACGCTTACTCCTTGGAAGGAAAGCTATGGCAAACTTAGACAGCATAATAAAAAGCAGAGATATCACCATGCCAACAAAAGTTCGTATAGTCAGGGCGATGGTGTTCCCAGTAGCAATGTATGGTTGCGAGAGTTGGACCATAAGGAAGGCTGAGCACCGAAGAATAGATGCTTTTGAACTGTGGTGCTGGAGAAGACTCCTGAGAGTCCCTTGGACTGCTAGGAGATCAAATCAGTCAATCCTAAATGAAATCAACCCTGACTGTTCCCTGGAAGGACAGGTACTAAGGCTGAAACTCAAATATTTTGGCCACCTAATGCGAAGAGAGGACTCTCTGGAGAAGACTCTGATGCTGGGAAAGATTGAAGGCAAAAGGAGAAGGGGAAGGCCAAGGATGAGATGGTTAGACAGCATCACCGATGCAACGAACATGACAATGAGCGAACTCAGGAAGATAGTGGAGGACAGGAAGGCCTGGCGGGATATGGTTCATGGGATCACGAAGGGTCGGACACGACTTAACGACTGAACAACAACAACAACAACAATTAACGGAGTGGTAAAGCAGAACCACTATTTCTCACAACTTGGAAGCTATGGTTCTACTAATGCAGGCTAAATTGTATTAGCCTTCTTTGCAGCTGCATCACACTATTATTTTAAGACAGATTTGGGGGGGGTTGAGAACCATATACCACCTTTGCACTCATGATTGGAAGATTCAGCGGGAAACTACTGAACGGAAACCTGCAGAACAAATCTGTATTTTGCTCAGATAGAGGACATCGGCAGTTCCAGATTGCTAGTGTAATAAGATACTAATAAATAAATAAATAAATAAATCCACTGAAAATATACAATTAAGCAACTGAGGTGTAAAGATTTAAACACAGATGACTATACTTTTTGCTATTTCACCAGTTTAAAAAGAAAAACAAGACAGGTTGTACTGCGGTTTTCAAAATAGTATTTCAAAAGGATACCTAAATTTTAATCTTCACAATGGTACATAAAAAGCTGTCTTATACAGAGTCAGGAACTTGGTCCACCTAGTTCAGTATTGTCAACAGTAACTTTCAGTGACAGTGACTCTCCAAGGTTTCAGACAGGAGTTTTTCCTCTGCCCTACCTAGAGATGTCAGAGATTGAAGCTGGGACCTTCTACATGCAAAAAAGCAGATGAGTTACGGTCATTCGCTAAAGATAGTCTAGGTGGCTATGCTGTTTGCTCAATCCCCGGCAACCTAGTAGGACTACGAAATACCCATTTAAAACCCTGAAGATGCCAAGTCAGCATAGACAATACTGACCTAGATGGATCAAAGGTCCTACTAGTATAAGGCAGCTTCCCTTTATAAAAATGCGGACTCTGGAAATAAATCAGAAGCTTCCTTCTTCCATTCATGGAGAAAGCTTCTGATGATGGAAGCACTAGCTGGGATACTATGTCTAAACTATAAAAATAGCAGAAGTATATGCATATGTACTCCCAAAAAATGGCATAAGTGGGGCAAATACTGGAAACTCAAAATGTGTTTGCAGGATTCACATTTGAAAAAGTGATACTACAAGTCTACTATTTAACCCAACACTGCAGTCCCATGCACACCTACTTGGAAGTATTACCAAGTTCAGTTATGTTTACTCCCAACACACATGCATAGGAATGGACTTTATATCCACCACTTAATTTTAAACAACTGCATTGACATTAATCTTACTCAGAGAATACAGAATAAAGAATACGTTTGGGGCTCTTCAGTCTAGAAAAAAGGCGGTTGAGGGGGGACGCGATTGAGACATATAAAATTATGCATGGGATGGAGAGAGTGGATAGACAGAAGTTCTTTTCCCTCTCACACAACATTAGAACTAGGGGACATCAACTCAAATTGAGTGGAGGGAGGATTAAAACAGACAAAAGAAAATATTTCTTTACACAGCGTGTAATTGGTTTGTGGAACTCCTTGCCACAGGAGGTGGTGATGGCACCTGGATGCCTTTAAAAAGGGATTGGACAGATTTATGGAGGAAAAGTCAATCACAGCTTACAAGCCATGATGGGGATAAGCAACCTCCTGGTTGTAGGAGTAGGTTTTCTTTGTCTTGTGCTCCCTGAGGTATCTGGTGGGGCCACTGTGTGATACAGGAAGCTGGACTAGATGGGCCTTTGGCCTGATCCAGCAGGGCTCTTCTTATGTTCTTATGACTACAATCCAGAGATTTACTCTGTCCAATTGCTCATTTACACTTTTAAAAAGAGGAATTTTCTTCACAGCTCACCCATCCACCCCATCACAAAAAGCTTTTGAAACTCCCTAATAGTAGAAGCAGCTTAAACAAATTGTTTGGTCCTCTGATATACTGAACCGTTAGTCCAATGCAAACTGGCAGAGTTTGCATTCATAATTACTAAGATGCCCCTATTAAAAAAAATGTTTATGGCAGGGAAAGGGGTATTCCACTGTGACCCTGCCTACCAAACAGGGTAAATAAAGCAGCAGACTCAATTCTAATCAATCATTCATAATATGCTGAGAATTGTTGTGCAGTCTGATCCTATGCATAGAATTGGGAACAAGTCTCCTATCTTTATTCAACAACAGTGCTTCAGCCTAGACAAGAGTTCATACATATAGCAGATTGGAACAAATTAGAACATAAAACGTTTTGCTTGTACTAAGGGCAACCCCTTTAAAAACGTTGACATTGTACTTCTGGCAATCTAGAGTTTGCCAGAGCTTCCGCCACCCAGGCTGGAGCGACAACTAGTTGATGTTGAATAGGTACCGAAGTCGCTAAAAAGACTTCCGTTCACTGAGGCACACCGGTCTCATCGGGGCAACGAGGTCACGTTCTTATCCTGTGGAAGTGGTAACTAAGAAGCGGGGGCGCGCTTGCAAGCACTAACACACAGAACAGAGACTGCGCGTTTCGGGCAGGCAGGAAGCCTGCCGGGCCTTTGTGCAGCCGCCGCTCACACAATGAGACTCTCTTCCCCCCCCCATCCCCAGGAAGAGTCGCTGTCTCGCCGCCGCCATATTGGGTCCTGGCTGGCTCCATGTGCACAAGCCGGGGGAGGGGAGCGGTTCACATGTAGGTGGCTATAGTAGAAGCCGTCTTCGGGAACGAAGGAGGAAGGATGGGCTTCTCTAGGGCCAAATCACCTCAAAAGGCTCCCCCTTCGGGAACAAAAGGAGGCCATGCCGCGCCGCCCCTCCCCTTCCCCTTCCCCCTCTCACGGCCTCGGAGACAAAAGGCGGAGCAGGCCGGGAAGGAGTTACCAGGACTCGCCTCAAGAAAGGGAGGTTTTCCCAGGCGAGTCGCCCTGCTGAGAGATACGGCCATATACGCACCCCTGCCCCCCCAGATTCGTTCACTACCCCAAAAACACGGAGGTGTGGCGGTCTCTGCACCTTTTTCTTCTCCAGGTTGCGCAGTTTCTTATCGATGACACCCAAAATCTGCTTCATGGCCTCAGTCTGCACCGAACTCGTGCTACCGCCCGGACCCACCGACGCCACACCCGCCGCTGGCGCCTGAGGGGGAACCGCTGCCGCAGCCGCTACGGTTGTTGTTGCCACTGCCGCCTCGCTTCCCGCTTTGCTGCTCGCCATCGTGCTGCTGGTGGCCGAGGGCATCGCTTACTGAGGGGAGAGAAGAGAGCGCGTTACGGGACGCTAAGGGGAGGGGAGAGGAAGCAAAGCGGATGAACCGACGGGGCGCCAGAAGGGACACAACATTGGTGGGAGAAGGAGGGAAAAGAGAACACGCGCTAGAATTCCTTTTCTTTCAAACCTCCCCCTTTTTTTCCCCTCCTTCGAGCCCAAGGCCCAGACCGCACCTGTCAGCGCGCGCCCAACGATCCTAGGCAACCTACGGTAATTGATTCGTACGGTCCGCCGGCTGAAGGGGAAAAAAGACGGCGCGCGCCTTGGCGCGCGCTCGATTTCCACGTGACCAGCAACCTCTCTGCAGCGCTCTTCCCTCCCCAGTTCAACGGTTCTCTAAGAACGCCACCGTCCCCTCCTCCCAATTCTGGTTCTCCCCCCTCCTCACCGTGTGTGTATGTGTGCGCGGGCACGTGTAAATGAAATTGAATATCGCGCGAGGAGGGGGCCAAGAAAATGACTGGGAGCTCTACACGCTTGCTGATGAGGGAATGGCCGCCTCTGCCCACTCCAGCCCCGTCACTTGTACCGTTCCTCTGCACCGAGATACGGGCTAAAGAGAGATCAGGCAGAGCGCGCGCTCCAGAGTCGGCCCAGAGACAGGGTGCGAGCGAGGGGTCCTCACCCGTTCGGGCTGCCTCCACAGGATGCCTGACAACCAGTGCTATCCAGCCTCACCCGTGCTTCTCGAAGTCCGCCTTCGTTAGAGCCTGACTGTTCTGACGCCAGTCTTTCAGGCGCGGAGGTTACCTAAGTGTGGAGCACAATGGGGAGGGGAAGAGCCTTATGCGTACTGAAAGACCCCAGAGGGTTGGACTGGGAGGGGATGGGGAAGAGTTGATTCTTTTTCCGGACTTGCGAGTTCGAATACGACCCCACATGGGGGGGGGGAGTTTGGGCCCTGTCACTGAGAGCGTTAAACGCACCCTTGGATTCTTGTTATAATCACTGAGGTTTCAATTTAGTACGCTTAGCTGGATCTGCACTCGTTCTTTCTAGTCCTTTTCATGCGATAGGGATAGCAGTAGCTAGCATGGATCTGGGCTTCCAAAGAAGGACAATCTTGGGGGAACCTCTGGACTCGTTCCTGTAGATCTTGTACCTTGGGAAGTATTTTATTTAAAATATTTTAATTCTGCCTTTCTCTTCCTGCAAGCAAGGCACTTAAGATGACTCACAACCAGGGGTGTGTAGTCAAGGGAGAGTAGAGCTCTGAAACTTTTCCCGCAGCAAGAGTGCTCAGGTGCTGCCTTTGAAACGTTTTTCAAAGGACCTTAGTAGAGATGCATCAGACTCAGCAGGAGGCAAACTGAGAAATCTGCCAGTGGTATATACAGGGGACCCTATGTCTGCAGATTCACTTATGCACAGATAGCAGGAAACCCCCTGTGCGCCTCACCAGCCGTTATTTTACCTTGGAAGGTAGTCTGTGTCTTCCTTGAAACAAACTCTATAAAATAAGCCGCAGCATGCTACTTATAGTGCTGGAGCTGGCTGAATGCTAGAGAGGCACAGCCCAGGAACTGGAACTGCTTCCTGTTCTTCAGCTGAGCCTCTCTAGCACTCACGGTACAAGTGATGGGGGGGCGGCTGGAGTGCGCAGAGGCGGCATGCTGCTGCTTATATAGCATTTGTTTCAAGGAAGATACAGACCACCTTCATCTAAGGTAAAAGTTCTGCCAGTGGGGCGCACGGAGTGGGCGTTTGCCCCTATCTGCAATTTGCCAGTATCCATGGGGGCCTGGGGTGGATCCCCGCAGATACCGGGGTCACCCTGTACTAACATCTAGGCCAGTGCTTCTCAAACTTATCTGATGTGGTGGACCTTTTGTCTAACATGCCAGGAACCGATACCATATCTGTGCCATGTTATTACTATTATTTTGTTCTTTCCTGGGAATTTGCCAGGGACCGGCAGCCAATGGCTTGTGAACTGGCACTAGTGCATGGACTATCACTTGTAGCACTGATCACTAATCTTTCCCAAGAATTGCCTGAGAGACAGTATAGCGCACATGTTACACTAGGGCTACAATCCTATGTAAATTTACTTAGGAATAAGTCCTATTGACCACAATGGGACTTACTCCTGTGTAAACATACATAGGCTCAGAGAGAGTGAGAGGATTTGATCTATGAGACACAGGGTCTAAGCTAGACCTGCATGCAAACACAAGCAATTTTTAACATACCGTATTTACCATCAAATTTCAAAGGTCTTTTTGTTGTTGTTACTATTGGCCAATCAGGGCCTCAGGTAGGAAATTAGTTGCTTTTAAAATGGCACAGGGGAAAAGAGCAGCTCCCCCCACCTGTGTTCCAGTCCCAACCAAGGTCACTCCTTCAATCAGCCAGAAGTAACAACAACAAAAAAGCTTCCAGTGGGAAGCACACTTTGCATACACATCTAACTAAATCTACAGAGAAGAGAAATCAGAATAGAATCTGAAGCCTGATTCACATATGACAGCGTTGCCCCTGCTGTGCGCTTAACGGACCCGCTCTGCCCTGTATTTACATATTCATGATGTAAAAGGACACCATTACGGGGCACCAACGCTAGAATCGCTGGAGATGGCTCGGTTCAACTTTGGCAAAGCGGGTCTCGTGGAGCTTGTGGGCGGGTTCAAAGCGCAACAACAGCCACCAATCGCGCGAGAGGGGGGGGGAGAGTGGTTGCATGCCAATCACAAGTTGCTCCAATCACCGCGAATGTTACAAGTCCAGAGATGGAAACCCCTTGCAAGGAAACCCCTTGCAACCCCTGGTACACACAGGCTCGTCAGAGAGGGAAACCCCTTGCAACCCCTTGCACACTGTACAGGCAAACACAGGAGGAGTAGAGAGCAAGCCTGACGCACAGAAAAATATTTCAGATTCTGAAAAATGTCAGAAGTTCACAAGAGTTCACAAGACTTCGGCCAATCAGAGCGCGGCTGTGTTTACCCAATCACAGCTGCGCTCTCTTAAGAGGGCGGGACAGCAGGAGGGACGACAAGCAAAGCGACGCTCCCCCTGCTCCAAGCGTAGAGAGCAGCGCCAGATCAGTGCGTGCGGCGGACGGGACACCCGCATTCATATGTGAATCCGGCTTAAGGGAGAAAGCCATCCAAGGGCCAATGCATCTTTTGGGGAACAAAGCTGCCAGCTAGGAATGTAACCTGTTCCTTGCAAGAGCATGCTATAATCTAACTATCCAAGTGCTCAACTAGATTATTTGTAAATAAAGCAAATATTACAAAGACACTACAAGTCTCCAGTGATTTATTATCCTCCAAAGGAAACTGGAACCTGCTGTGGTCCCTGGAACTTCTCACCACTCAGGGAAGCATGTAACAATATAATTTTTGGTTTATGAGTGCACTTTCAGCCTGAAGCACAAACTTATTAAATTCAATTAGCATTGCTGAGCCTAATGACTCTACAAGTTCAGTACAATGTAGTCTGTGAAACTGCACTGGTCCTCTTGCTGGTACTCATCTGTATAATTAGCCTTACCATAGTCCCGGTTCTGGCTGGGACAATCACGGTTTGGGAGCCCAATTCCGGGCTCCCAGCCGGTCTCCGTCATTGTCTTGGCCAGCTGGGACTTGCCCCTGGCTGCGCGAGGCTGCAAGTACTTTGAAAATGTCCGAATACACTCAGAAGTTTTCAAAGTGCTTCCAGCCTCGTTGCTTACTTGCGCGAGGCTGGAAGCTCTCCGAAACGGCCCGAGTGAACTTGGGTCATTTCAGAGAACTTCCAGCTTCGTGCGACGAGGCTGGAGAGCTTCCAGCCTTGTCGCGTAGTCGCGCGAGAAGCTGGAAGCTCTCCAAAACGACCCGTGTTTACTGGGGCAAAGTCCTCACCCCCAGCCATGCCCCCAATCCCGGCCGTGTCCTGGCCATTATCGCTTCCGCCCCCGCCTCCTGTGTCAGGGGGGGGGGATCTGGTAAGGCTATGTATAATACATTTTCTAGCATGACAAATCTTAGGATCAATCTATGTGTATAAAAAGAACAAGTCCTGACTCACTTACTCATCACAGCCCCACCCAAACCTCCGGGCCTACACATGAAATTCGGGGAGCACGTTCCTTCCGTGACGTAAGCACCCACTAAGAAGGGATTTTTAGAAATTCCACCCCTAAAGGGGCGAAAAGGGGTGCAATACGTTTTCAGGGATTCCTCTATCTCTCAGGCCTGATGAGATATCCACTTGGTTTTGGCTTACAAAAGTTACCCGTCTAAATGCTGAAAAAAATATTTTGGAATTTTGCCCTAATCGACCCGGAAAGGTGCGAATCTGGGGGTCAATTATAGAACCCTTCGTATCTGCTGTGTTTGTGGAGCTATAATATTCCTTTTTGGCAGGCGGGTGTCTTTGGATAATCTTTAGAACGTTTTTTTGAAATTATACCCCTAAAGGGGTAAAAAGGGGGTCAAAGAAAAAAGGGGTGACATCACCACCCAGCCCGAACCCCTGGACCTAGAAACGTGAAATTCAGGGAGTACGTTCCTTCCGTGACATAAGTGCCTGTTAAGAAGGGATTTTTAGAAATTCCACCCCTAAGGGGATGAAAAGGAGTGCAGTGATCCTATTCGCCATTACCTGAATCCTTTCACGCTACACAATGCTTTGGGCTAAAGACCACCTTTTGACAGTATTGTCACAATACTGGAGTGGAGAGGTGTGTAAGCTTTAGTTCATTCAGGCTACTCATGCAGCTCTACATTGTACAAGGAAGGTTCAACCTCATGTAGTATCATGAGATTCAAATACTGTGTTCCTTCACTACTGCGCCAGGTGTGCCTCTATATCTTTCTTTCTCAATGGATAGCCTTTTGAATATTTTATTGCTCTTGTTCAGTGCCACATTAATGTTTAACATCCAGGGTGACTTCAGAATAATTATAATTCCACTTTACTTACAGAACTCTTAATAAGCTTTTAATCCTTATTCAGAGAGTAAGGCTTTTTTTTGTTTAATTATGAAAAGTTGGTCATTCAAAGCAAGAATTTGCTTTACGCGGCATTAGGTCTTCTTGCAGATAGGAGTATCATTTGAGAACAGTTTGATTCATTCTGATCTTGTAGAGATATGTAGCCATGTGAAAAATGATTCTTCTGATTGTTTCTAGACTGCATTAGCAGATACATTTGAAGACGAACTCATCTGGACTCAAAAACATTTTACATTCTTGTAATACAGTTGGCTTCTGAAAATAGAACACTGAACTTTACAAAGAAGAACTACTGTGATGCTGGGACTGGTTGTGTCTGAGACCAAGATGAGAGGTACTTCCTTTTTTGAAGTGTGGGGTGGAAGGGGAGAGCAAGAAATAGTGAGCAAGACTGAAAAGGTAAACAAAAGTGGGACCCATGTTACAGCGTGAGCTTAAATGCAGATCCTCCTTGCTCTCTAGTGAGAAAAAGGAGTTCACAAGGCAGCAATAGTGGCGGAGGAAGAGGTATAGGTGACCAGCAGCGCAATCCTGTGTAACTCTTGCACCGGTGTAACAGTAGATCCACCGGTGTAAGTGCACTTATGCCAGTGTAACGCCGTACGCTGATGGACGCAACACGGAAACCAGCGTAACCCCTCTCGGACGCCATGCACACGCCATGCACACACCAGCACAACTCCGCCGGCGCAGGGGGCATTCCAGGGGTGTCTGAGCACCCCCAGAATGCCCCCTATACCGACGGAGTTGCACTGGAATCTGTCCTGCGTCTGAACTGCGTCTGAGAGGGGTTACACTGGTGTCTGTCCTGCGTTCATTGACGTACGGCAAGTTACACTGGCATAAGTGCACTTACACCGGTGGATCTACTGTTACACTGGTGGAAGAGTTACACAGGATTGCATTGCAGAGGAGATGGTATGCAAATCCCTCCCCCCCCCATATTTATTCACAGAGTGGTGTTTGAGCTTGCTGGACTTTGCATTTCAGGACTCTCATCATTAAGAAGTACACCTCTAATGTTGATTAATGTAACGTAAAATGTCACTGATTTATGTTATGTAGTACAGGTGGGCCCCCATATCCATGGATTCGCTATCCATGGCTTCAGTTATCCACGGATCGCGGGGACCCCCCGCCCAGGCTGTTACTTTTTTCCCAGTAAGCTCAATTTCTTCCTTAAACGAACAGGAGAAGCTGCTTATTGCAGGCAAGTAGAACGAGACTAAGTCCTAGAGAGGCTCTGCAAGGTGAACAGAAACCTTGCAGAGCCTCTCTAGGACTTACAGCTCAATCCAACCCAACTTCTCTGGCTATTCCGGCCTAAGCTAGGCCATAGTTAGACCGCTGCTATTCCTGAGTTAGGTAGTCTGGAATATCTGTGGCCCAGCACCAGCACAGGATCAAGGCAAAACTTACCTCCGAAGCAGGCAGGCTCCTGCAGCTCGGCGTCCGTCTCGCGCATGCGCCACACCCTTCCCGCGCTTGTCAGTGCTGATCGACTGCAGCTGCTGCTGCGTCCTTGGTGTCCCGGTCGGCAAGGGCCCGGGCGCAGGCGCTGGCAGCTGCCCCGCGTCTGTAGCAACCCGGTTGCTAGGGGCCTGGGCACCGGCACCGGCACTCTGTTCGCACCCGTCACGGGATGGTCGCAGGACAGTCGCCGGAGGGTCATGAAGACTGTGCCAACCGCCACAGGGCACCCTGTGCCTCAGCCACCTGCTGGAGGGGAGAGTCCCCGCCCCCCCCCCGCAGCAGGCGTTGCCAACCCCATGCCATGGTGGGTTGCACATGGGTGTCATAAGGGGGAGCGGGGAACCTAATGGTGGCCGCCACGGCGCATGCGTGACGGGTGCCATTCGTGTGGTGCGCGTGTGAACCCTGGTTGCTGAACAGGTATGACCCGGGTGCGGCTGCCGTAAGCTGTTCTGCTACGGGTGCCATAGCGGCTTTCAGTGTTTGGCAACCTGGGGCACCCCCCTACTCCCCCCTCCGTGGCTTGGCAGTCTAACTGCCCTCCTGCTGCGTCCCCCCTGGGAAATTGGCAGTCCCTGGATGGGATTCGTGCAGGGGCTTGACTGGTGGGGGCTGTCTGTGTGTGTGGGGCACTGCTTGTGTAATGTGGGGCACATGTGTTTCAAGGGGGCTCTGCCCGAGGGGCGTCTTTATTGTTCTGGAACCAAAGCAGAGCTGGCCAGGCGAGGCTGCCATGGGTGGTCACAGGCCCAGCAGCCAATCTCAAAGCAGCAGCAGCAGCAGCCCAGGGACCTGGAGGCATGGGCTCTTCCCCTGTGGAACTGCAGCCCAGTGGCGTCGCCAGGCGCCCCCAGTACTGGTGCCGCCCCCAATAAAACTGTCAAAATTTTAGGTTTAGGTTTCGAAACCTATTTTTGACAGTTTTTTTTGGGGGGGTTAAAAGTTTTTTAAGGGTTTTTTAGCGCTAGCGGGGCTTCTAATCGCTTGTGTATGCTTTGCGCCAACTTATCTTGTGTATTGGACTCTCCCGCGATGATCTCCAGGGGCAATGATCTCCTCCGGGGGCGCAGATCGCTCCTCTGCTCTGCCGCCCCTGGCACAAACTCTGTAAAGCGCCCAGCAGCGCTTTGCAGAGTTAACACATGCGCAGAACGTCGATTGGAAACATCGTCGCTCTGCGCATGCGTGAAGTCTGTAAAGCGCTGCTGGGTGCTTTACAGAGTTCGCGCCCGGAGCAAAAGAATGATCTGTGCCCCGGAAGAGCTCGTTGCCCCTGCAGATCGTCGCGGGAGGGTCCTATAGACAAGATAAGTTGGCGCAAAGCATACATAAACGATTAGAAGCCCCACTACCACTAAAAAACCCTAAAAACCTTTAAAAAACGGAAAAAAGCAAAAAAAACCCGAAACTTAAGGAGGCTTGCGCCCCCGCCGGAACCTTTCCGCCCCTACGCCCTGGGGCCCACCACACCACCGCCCCATATCAGCCTACGCCCCTGCTGCAGCCTGCAGAACAAAAGGGGAGGGGAAACAAGTACGACAGCCAGGGGGTGGAGCAGCAGCAGCTGCTGAGGAACTTTGCAGGGCTGGCTCCTTGGCATGTGGCAGCATCGAGGCAGGCAAACGTGGGGCTCCCTCCCTGCAGCCCCTGGGGTGCTCCCAGTAAGGTAGGTGGCGGAGGATGTTCTTGGGAAGACAAAAAACAAGGGGGAGTTTAAAGTCCGCTTGGTGTCTGGTTGCAATAGCCTTTGAGATCACACCAGTGTGTGGGTGGCCAGGCAAAAGCCTGCAGGGAGAGAAAAAAACACAGGTGCTAAGGGTTGCACTCATGGCCTGGTTTGAGGTGCTTACCTGGACGTGAGAGCATAATCCTGTAAGGGACAAAGGTCAGAGAGAGAGAGAGAACACAACACAACTGTGGAGCATTGAACATGGCACGGCAATACACAAACACTAACCTGTCAGTAGACCCTGTGGGGGCAAGGGGGAGAGAGAGTGAGACAGCTGTTGTCTACAGGCAAGTAAGATTTCCACAAACATGGAGGGTTCTGTTACCATGGCAAACAGGCAGATATCAGAGAACACAGTGGCTACAGGCAGAAATCCTATAACACAGTTGCTAACAGGCAGAAATCCTATAACACAGTTGCTAACAGGCAGATATCCTATAACACAGTTGCTAACAGGCAGATATCAGAGAACACATTGGCTAACAGGCAGATATCAGGGAACACATTGGCTAACAGGCAGAAGTCAGATATATTGGCAAACAGGCAGATATCAGATAATATTTCAGCACAGAAATGCATGGAGACAGCTGCCCAGGCACAGCTGTTAACAGTGTGGCCACAGCCAGAAAAGCTCTCTCTGCCCTTGAGGGGAGCAGAGAGGAGAAGTCCAGAGAAAAGAGAGGTGTTTATGAAATTTTGGAGCCAAGAGCTCCCCTGCACCAAAGTCCCACTTTGTGGCTGTGGGGGACAGAGCTCCACGCCACATGCTCTGAGAGAAGGGAGAAGGGAGGTCTGGGGCTGGGCTTTTGTGGTAAAGAGGCTGGGTGCTGCTGGGTGCTGATTGGGTGCCTATCTTCAGCTGTATCCTGACATTGCTGCTGCTATTCCGGCCCAACTGTGGCCCAACTCGGGAGGTGGGGTGTTTGAAATTTTCGGGAGAGGGCTGGAGTGGGTAAGGTAAAATGGCACCTATGGGTCTCCTCAAATTTAGGGCCACCTTTTTGGTCGACCTAAATTTTAGGTCCATTTCGGAGCTCGAGGGGGCGTGTCGGAGCTCGCCAATGTCTGGATACGGACCTAAAATCAGGAACGCCCCCGTTACGCCCCCGACACGCCCACTTTTAGGCCGAACTTAGGACGGAATATCTCACGGCGCCCGTTGTGCACATGCGCGGCGCATTTGGTCCATCCGTCCTAAACTTGTCCTACATCCGTCACAAACTCGGCGTAAATTCGGCCTAAACGGCGCTATTCCATCCTAAATTCGGCCTAGGGCGATTTAGGACGGAATAGCACCGTTTAGGCCGGAATAAGCCTTGGGTTGGATTGGGCTGTTAGACTCGTTCTACTTGCCTGCTAAACTCCCTAGGCAGAAACTATAGCTTTTTTGGACCTAAAAGGAGCATTCGATTCTATTGACAGAGAGCTTTTATGGGACAAACTCTCAAAAATGGAAATGGATAAAAGGCTTCTCTTTCTTATCAGAACCCTCTATTCCAATACTTCTTGTAAGATTAGATGTTCTTGGGAAGGCGATTTAACTCCATCAATCCAGACAAATAGAGGTGTTAAACAAGGGTGCATTTTGGCTCCAACGTTGTTCAATTTATTTTTGAATGACTTTAACACCTTCTTGCAGGGCATTGAGAGCCATTGTCCTAAACTGGGCCTACGTAAAATTCCACTTCTTTTGTATGCTGATGATGCGGTCCTTCTTTCTAGATCACGTATTGGCTTAAAACGTTTGCTTGCAGGAAGTTTGTAGTATTTTTATGCCAACAAATTACAACTTAATTATAATACGTCCAAGATAATGGTCTTTTAAAAAAAATGGGAATTATTCAGTTGGATTTGTAAGGGACATAAAATCGAACAGGTTAGACAGATAAGATACCTTGGTGTTATCTTTCAGTATAACCATTCTTGGGTGGCGCATTGTAGGGCTATAGTTAATGCTGTCAAAGTATCATCTACAGCAGTAACTAGATTCTTTTTCAACCGGGGCAATAAATACATACCAGCTGCTGTGGAGGTACAGTAAATAAAGCTAAAATCATTCCACAAGTTTTGTATGGTATCCCAGTGTGGTATACCAATTTTGACCAATCTGTTGAAAGAATCCAAGCAATGTTGCTACGGAAAATCCTGGGGTTACCTACTTGTGTACCGTATTCAGTCCTATGTTTAGAAACTGGCCTTATTCGATTGAAGACCTTGATATGGTTGAGGTTGGCGAAATTCTGGCTTAGTCTTTATTATAATTGCAATCAAGATAGTCTGTTGTTCCAACTTTTTTCGGAACCTGTTCCACCTATTGGGGCAATAGAATTTCAATGGAAATTAAACTCCTTGGGCCTCGATGTGGAGAGGTTGGGTATGTTGAGCCAGGCAGCAGCCTACCACGAAATTAAGGCCAGAATTCTAGATATTAAATATCAGGAGTTGCATAGTGCGGCACATACGACCTGTTCCCCACTACAATTTCACATTTCTTTCAGCTTTGGGAAAATGGCACCTTATATGTGTAATCTTAAGTGCCCCCAGTTGCGTAGAGCCCTTTCTTTAGCAAGGTGCAATGCTCTCCCGTCTGCTCTGTTGCTTGGCGGATATAGTGGAATCTCAGTCTCTGGGAGGTGTTGTCCTTGTGGAGTGGGTTGTGTAGAAACATTATTACATATGTTTTTGTATTGCCCACTTCACGAGGCACCTCGCAAGCAGCATCTAGGCCCTATATTAATCAAGCTCCAGGGCTGGGCAGATCAGGAGGTAATACGTTATCTTTTATCGACAGATATGGACGATGTAATGGAAAGATCGGCAGTCTTTGTTAATACAATTATTATAGCACATAAAGCTGATAGTATTCCCTGTGATGTTTAAGCTGTAATTTTGTTGTCATGTGTTATGTGTTAAGTGTTATATGTTATGTTTGTTTTTGTTTTGTTTTTATGCCAATAAAGGTTCCTATATCTATATCTATCTACTTGCCTGCAATGGAGGCTGCTTCTCTGTTTGTTTTAAGGAAGAAACAAAGTTTGCTGAAAGAAAAATAAGAGCTGGGGGGCATGCCCACCTGCCCGCAGGGGAGACAGGGCGGGAGCCCCTCAGGAAACCATGGAGGGGGTGTTCACTCCTATCCACGGTTTCAAGTATCCACGGAGGGGCCTGGAACATATCCCCAGCAGATATGGGGGGAGTACTGTATTTCAAAGTGGAAGTTCTGGGACCCGTGGGTCCCTGTCAGCATTTACTGGTGGTACTGACACACATTTTGGGCATTTATTTGCTTTTTCAGTCTCCGCAGTGAGGCTGTTCAGCAACATTATTGAGTGACATCTGTTAAAATGGAGAAGGTATTCTTTGGATTCCCTCAAATCATGCCGCTGTCTGCCAATACCACTTAAACTAGCAATCTAATGGTTCACCTGATAGTGTGTATCACTTTTCACACTGTTTGAAAGTTCTACTTCTGCTATGATAAATGTCAGCTCAGAAAGGACACATGGCTTCACATCAATTCATGTATGAGGCCTTGGTTTATGGAATAGATGAGCTGTTTAAAATAAGGTGTATACACAGAGCTGGAGTTCAGCACAGTCCTTTTTAATGTTTGCCTTATTTGATTGATGTGTCCACAGTTCATCAGTTTATTAAATGTCAGTTATGGAAAGTGGGACGAGAATGACTGGGAATTCCCATAGCTAGGATTTGATACCTTTGTTGTCTGCAGTAGATATCTTCTATCTATAGTGCTTCCAACTTATCACAGGAGGCACAGTTCTTTCCTTCTGTGGATCAGATCATTGTGTGTATTGTTATGCTTAGTTTCCCTTAATACTTGAAGATCAGACTGCTAAATGAAACTGAGGAATATCACCTCCTAAACCTTTTAAAAGGAGGCAACAGAAGGGTGACAGGTACATATCCTGTTTCACAGGTCCTTCAAAAGGCTTAGTCAGCTCAGGGTAATTGCCACTGCAGCTAAATAGGGGTATTTGCCTTCGAGCATATTTTTGTCATGGGCATTTTTGGAAATGTTGCCATGTTACAGTGATCAACTATTGTAGCTGTCCAGTCCAATCTTGGAATAGTGCAAATAGTTGTCTTAAAAAATATCATATAGCTCAGTGGTAGAGTGTATGATTTGCATGAAAGTCCTAGGTTCAGTCTTTGATATTTGCTGTTGACAGGATCAGATGATAGGAAAGACACTGGAGAGCCATTGCCAGTCAGAGTTAACAATGCAGGACTCAATGGACTAGCAGCATGACTCAGTATAAGATAGCTTCAACAACAGTTGAATAAAACGTCTCTAGACTATGCAGAAATTGTGCTTTTCATTATTCCAACCAAGAAGATTTTTCATATTCCAGGTGTCCAAACAAGTTTTCTTGTCATATGATTGAGCCAGCTACATTTCATGAAAGGCAAAGCAAACTTAATTGTTTTACGGTATATAGAAGGCTAAAATAGTAGGGAACTTGATCAGCGCCTTCATTGGATATTGAGCCTTACAGCCATTTTACACATTACAGTGTCTGCTTTGGCTGCAAAATTGGTGTATTCATGGTGCAAAAATGCTACTCGCACCTTACTTTCATAGCGATTATCACTGTGTAAGAGAACTAATGTGTGAAGACCCCTTAACTGACATCACCTTTCTTGCAGTATCAGCTTAAAATGCCACCAACTTTGCCATTGTTAGAGAAGAAAATAATTAATGTTGACGTGTGTAGATCCGTGTGCAATCAGATGAAAACATATTGCTCAAAAGTCTAGCTCTTGTGTCTTTGTTTTTACTGATCTGCTTATCTTAGACCCAGTCATACATTTACATTTGTCAGCCTACTTTGATCTCTTCCACATGACACTCATCAGAAACAGAAAAAGATACCTCTTATAACTTTTACAGTAATGGCTGAAGCAAGTGTGGTAATGGTCAATATGAAGACAAGTTAAATGGTGTACTAACTGTAGTAATTATCTCAAGCATGCATTTTTTCATAAAAATTGGTACATTTCTGAGCCCTATGGCACAATCCTAACTGGCCGTTATGCCACCAGAACACGTGCTCCAGCGGTGTTAACACGCTTTCTGGGTGTCGCAAATGCAACAATGCTGGAGAGCATGGCCTGGCAGTCGCCACAAGCAGCAAGCAGCTGGGTCCGCATAGCAATGGATCACAGATGCCCACCGCCTCAGGTAAGGCCGCGCAGAGGCTGGAAGGGGGCAGAACGGGGCAGCAGGTGGGTGGAATGGGGAGGAGATGGGGTGGGGAGGGAGGTGGATTGAATTCACGAAGTGGGCAGGTGCAGTGGCAGCAGTGTTCCTAACCCCCTTCCCAGGCCTTCCCCCTTCCCAAATCCTAACCCCCTTCCCAGGCCTGATTCACCTTCACAGGTCAATACAGACTTGCACCAGTGATATCACTGGCGCATGTCTGAGTTGACTCACAGGCCAACAAGAGCTTACCCTGGGGGAAGGGAACAAATGTTCCCTTACCCCAAGGAGGCCTCCTGAGACCAAAACTCCCCTGCAGGATTCAGCGGAAGCTGCGTTGGCACCGCTACATCGCCACACGGGGAGTTAGGTAGGATTGGGCTGCTAGTGTGATCAAGTCTCATACAATGCACCATTGTTCCAAATTATTACAATATTGCAGTGTTTCTCAAACTGTGGGACGGAACCCACTTGGTGGGTCACGACCTAATTTCAGGTTGGTCTCGGAGAGCCTCCAATGAAAAACACTGGTGATGGAAAGATCAGATAAGTAATTGCCTCAAGCCTTGAGGCTATTCAAAAATCAGATAGTTGCTAATTGCCCTGCAGACAGCTGAGCTCCTGCAGTTTGCAAGCTTAGGTAAATATAGGGAGATACATGTTGGAGCATCTTTTTTCTGGTGTTTTTTTCCCCCAAGTCTGTCAATGATGGGTAGTGGGGACAGGTGAAGGCTGGGTCACATAACTAAGCCCTTCAAGCCTTGAGGCTATTCATTAGGGCTGCCTCATTATGAGAAGTGGAAAAACACACACAATTACTTAGGAAAGGTTTTAATTACGGTATTAAAAGCCATGTTCACAATATAAAAATAATTTCCTAGTTTTAACACAGTTAAAAGCTCAGGGGCAAATAAAAAAAAATTAAAAAAATTTATTTGCCCCTGGGTTTTTAACTGTTTTAAAACTAGGAAATTATTTTTATATTGTGTATATGGCTTTTAATACTGTAATTAAAACCTTTCCTATTATTGCTGGCCATGAAACTTTTACATCCTAAATAAGTACTTGTAAATAAATATATCTCTTTCGAGATAAACTTTTTTAAGTCTTGTAAAGCTATGTGGGTCCCGATAAGCATGTCATTTTTAAGAAGTGGGTCCCGTTGCTAAAACGTTTGGGAACCACTGCAATATTGGATTGGTTCCCCTGTTCTTACACAGATGGAAGGCATTCCATATTCCATTCATATAGAGGGGGGAATTTTTTTCAGATTCCCCCTTCCTGCTACAGCCTCCTGTGCCACATGCCACCCTGCTCAGGATGGTCCCCCCCTAACCCTCAGGAACTCATTTTTCAGGAGCTGTGGCAAGCTGCAGAGGAATCAGTGAAACGTGTCTCATGGGCAAATGGCAAGGACTTCACAAAAGAACAACTCCGGATACAATGGCTTGTCTGGAAATCTTTGCAATTAGAAGTCCACCAGTTCTGTTCATGACATTGCAATAATCTGTGATGGGGGAGAAGCCTTACCCAACCCCCATTGCTGAAGCTACTAAAGGCACTTTTTGTATATTCAGAATCAGTCCAAGCCTAGTCCAGTGAAAGGATCATCTTCAGTCAATCTTCGAAAAAGAGAAGTTAAGTTGTTTTGGTGGAGAAGTTTTGCCTGAACTTTTGTGTGGTGCTCAGTCATCATCCCTTGACAAACACCAGTCTCCCATTCCATATTTTGAGCGCCTCTGGAGCAGATAGTAGTGTGATAAAATGTCTTCTTGTTTCCAAAGGCTCTAGATAGACATCCATTCTTTTTAATTTCTAAAGGCAGGTCAGCTGCTTGTGGAGAGAATGTCAAACTTCATTCATCTTTTCCCCTTTGTAGTACATAAGCAAATGAAAATATATTCATTTTATATTTCATTGCCATGAAATAGCAACTGTATATCCTAACATTCCCATGCACAAATGATGGGGCAGGGGAAAGGGCATAACCCATCAGACTTGACAGTTTGTTGGTGAATTACCTGTTCTATGCTCACCAACCTTCTGCTGAGTTCATAATTTTCTTGGGTTGATTTTCCTTTCAGAAATGAGCATGACTCTCCAAGTGTCTGATTATGAACCTGGTCGCTTATGTAGACTCGTTTGTGATCCTGTATTGTGGAGTTGTGGCACTGAAACAGCTTTCCATTTTTCTTCCAATGTATGAATATGTTCAAAATCATAGTGTAAAACTGTTCAAGCCAGAGGTAATTTGTTCCATGGCCACATTATTATTAAACATTAAAGTTAACAATATGCCAGGCCAAATCCAAATGCAGAAACAGTCCGTTTCCAAAAATGAAGGCGATTGACAAACTTATAAGTCTTCGGAGCGGAACAGAGCACACAGAGTGTGTAGCTTTTAAATGCATTGTTTTATTTAATGGTTAGAAAGTGTGGTGAAGCCCCAAGAAAATACTCTCACAGACAAACTCAGAGATGTGCCAGCTATTAATCATCCCTAAAACAATAAGGGCATTTGTTATTATTGTCTACTGCCTGTTCTCAGCTTTAATCTGTCTTTGGATTTTGAAGCTGCCAGATTTTCAGAAGTGGGTCACCTAGTTCTCTCTGGACTCTGCTTTTCTGCTGAGCAGTGAAAATTAGCATTTTCTATTACACTAACAGCGATTTCTCAAAGATCTGAAGGGCTAGCTTAGTCATATTTCCTGAAAACCGACCCTCCCCCTGTAACTTGTAGTAAAAATATTTCCAATTCATGGGCAAATGAGAAAGAACAACTTACAGCCCAGTCCAGCCTAAGGCCTCAGCGGCACAATTCAGTCACAAAAGCAGCCTAAGTGCCTTAGGCTGAAGTTAGGACTGAATTGTGCCGTTGAGGCCGAATTTGTGCTGCAATTGTGACAGACATAGGACAGGTTAAGGAAAGCTGACCAATTCCGTCCTAAGTTCGGCCTAAGAGCTATTCCGTCCTAAGTTTGGCCTAAAAGTGGGCGTGTCGGGGGAGTGACGGGGCGGTTACGAATTTGGGTCCAGGTCCAGACACTGGAGAGCTCCGACACGCCCCCTCAAGCACAGCTACGGAACAAAATTTAGGTCGACAAAAAAGGTGGACTCAAATTTGAGGAGACCCATAGGAGCCATTTTACCTTTATGCCTGAGTTAGGACGGAATAGCTGTGGCATAACTCTGGACATGGACACAGATAGTTACCCTATCCAAAGCCAGCCGCACCCAGCCTCTTTCCCACAAAAGCCCAGCCACAGGCCTCCATTCTCTCTCTTTCTCTGAGCACGTGGCGTGGGGTCCTGTCCCCCAGCAGCCACAAAGTGGGACTTTGTTGGTGGAGGGCAAAATTCACAAACACCCCACTTCTCTCTTCTCCTCTCCTCTCTGCCCCCCTCTAGGGCAGAGAGGGCTGTTCAGGCTGTGGCCAAACTGTTTACAGCTGTGCCTTGGCAGCTGCCTCCTTGCAAGCATTTGCTAACCCATGTCTTTCTCCCAGCCTCTCTCTCCCCCCCGCACAGGCAACAACACCAGCAGGTAAGAGCAGGGTCTGGGATGGCATGTGTTATGACTTCTGCCTGTTCATGCCAATATATGTTTGACTTTAGCCTGTTCATGCCTATATGTAGGACTTCTGCCTGTGTAAGCCATACCGTAGGACTTCTGCTTGTGTTTGCCACAATGTTGGACTTCTGCCTTTTCATGCCAATATGTATGACTTCTGCCTGTGTTCGCCTTTATGTAGTACGTCTGCCTGTCAGCACACATATATATGATAGCTGCCTCTTTACCAATGTGTCCTCTGATAGCTGCCCGTTGCCATGTGAGCAGACAAATATGTGTTTGTGTAAATGTGACTTGCCTGTTAAGAAAGGTGTGTTTACTAACCCGCAGCCTTGCCCCCATAGGGTCTACAACAGGTCAGTTATGATGTGCTAGCCATGTATGTAGTTGTGCTGTGTTTTCTCTCCTTCACTGTTGTCCTTTGCAGGATCATGCCCTTCTGACGTCCAGGTAAGCTCCTCACACTGTGACAAGCTCGTTATACCTAGCAGCTGTGTAATCTGATCTCTCCCTGCAGGCTTTTGCAACCGACACACTGGCTTGTCTTCAATGGCAACTGCTACCACACACCAGCTGACATGTAACTCCCCCTTGTTTTTTGTCTCCCCAGGAACGTCCACTACCACCTACCTTCCTGGGAGCACCCCTGGGGCTCCAGGCAGGGTGCCCCACTGTCGGCTGCCTAGATGCTGCCAGAGGTCAGGGTGCCAGCCCTGCAACCCTCCTCAGCTGCTGCTGCTGCTGCTGCTCCACCTCCCTGGCTGTGGTACTTGCTGTCCCTCCCCTTTCTATGGAGCAGGCTGTGGTTCCACAGGGGAAGAGCCTGCATCTCCAGGTCCATGGGGCATGTGTGCTGCTGCTGCTGCTGCTTTCAGATTGGCTGCTGTGACTACCCCTGGCAGCCTCGCCTGGCCATCTCTGCTACCGTTCCAGAACAATAAAGATGCCCCTCAGGCAGAGCCCCCTTGTGCTCAGTGTTACACAAGCATTGCCCCCCACACACAGAGACAGCGCCCAGCACACAAGCCCCTGCATGAATCCCATCCAGGGACTGCCACTTCCTTCCCAGGGAGAACACAGCAGGGGGGCTGCCAGACCCTCAGGGCTCAGAGGGGAGTGGGGAGTTGGGGGGCCTCTCAGGCAGGCAAACACTGACAGGCGACATGGTGCCCATACTGGATCCACTCGCGTCCGCCACGTCCGTGAAGAGCCCTTTCGGCAACCGGGGCTCTCACCCGCCCACGGTCCGCCCGTCAACGGTGTCCAGTCCGCCCACGGTCCGCCCGTCAACGGCATCCGTTCCGCCCAAGGTCTGTCTGCATAAGAGGCGCCCATTCCTGCATTGCCTTCATCTGCGAAGTGACCCCTGTGTCCCTATTGGTCTCTGCAGACCCCTCTCCCTGTATCCTCCCACCAGCCTTGTTGTCTGTCTGTTTCTGACCCGCCCGTGTCCCTCCCCAGCACCCCCTGTCTGCCTGCCTGTGTGTCTGCCTTCCCTCCCACTCCCTGATGATGGAAGCTGGCCACCCCCCACCCCGCCGGAGCACTTGCCGCGAGGCGCCGACGTTGCCCCATCTGGGGGTGTGATGAGCTGCGTGAGCCCTTCCCGCTCGCAGCGGACAGGCCCAAGGCATCTCTCGGTCTTGGCTGGGGCACAGAGCAGAAGGCATGCCGGGATGCCTTCTTTGTGGGCATAGCCACGGCCCTGGAGGCCCAGGGCTTCAGGTAGTGCACGGGCAAGTCATATCAGAGGCGGTTCCAGCCATCATGAGACCCCCTTGTGTGTGACGTTCCCACCCCCCTCTTTCCCTTCTCTCCCCCGCTCTCCCACATGAATCCCACGTGCAGCCTCAACGTGGCATGGGGGTGGCAACACCTGTTGCAGGTAGGAGGGCTGTGGCACTCCCCCCCTGCAGCAGGTGGCTAATGCACAGGGTGCCCTGGGGCAGCTGGCACTGGCACAACCTCAGCCCTTCAGCTGACTGTCACACGCCCAGTGCCTGCAGGCCCACCTGTGGCTGCCCATCTGCTGTGAACGCTGCAGCAGCTGTGGTAGGAGCACACAGACGAGCTCAGGAGGGGGCTCTTCACTTCCACAAGACTGACACCTCACCACAGGAGCCTGCCTGCCTCTGTGGTAAGTTTTGCCTAGATCCTGGGCTGGTGCTGGCCCACTGCTCTTGCCTCCTGCCTACCTCAGGCATAGTTGCAGCCTAACTCAGCCCTATCTTAGACCACAGTTACGCCACACTTGGGCCTCAGTTGTGCCTGGCTTGTGCTGAGTTGGGCTGGACTGAGCCCTTAAACAAGTAATGTGCCCCAAAGAGACGGCTTGCATAAATGACCAGTGGCCAGTACAAACACGAGGGTATGGCTAAAAGGAGAATTCATTAGTTGGCCTAAGGCACATAGCAGCACTATATTTTAGAAGGTAAACTCAAAAGCAATTGACTCCATTGCTTGTGTCTAGTTTAATTAAAATAAGAAGAAATGAGAACAGAAACCAGAATACATTCCACTTATTGGCCACTAGAGGGTGAGAGTTCTGTGAGGAAAATAGTTGCTTATTTTAATCTAGTCAAGGCTCTTTAATTTGCATTTCAGCACAAATATTTGCCTAATACAGCTGAGCAGGTGGCTAAGCTTCAGAGTACTCTGCAACAAGGTACTTGCGCAGCTTTACATTAGTTTGCAGGCCGAGTTGTTTAGCTTTCAAAATAACTTGAGTATGAATGTCAGGTAGAACCAGAGGGACAATCCTTATCCTAGTCAAATTCAAGACATTTGAAATCATTTTGGTCCCAACTGTTTGCTTGGAATTAGTAATGCTATTATCTCACGTTGTATTCTGAACTTTAATTTAAAAAATACTTGGTAGCTGTTGGTGTAATTTTATAGTCCATTTTGAGGTTTATAGCCCAGAGGATGTGACATTTTTAAAACTAGTACACATCCATTCTCAGACATTTTTGGATATCCAAATGTGTCTCCTTCCTTGTACACTTAGCCCTCCTGTAATGGAAGTGCACAGAACTCTGTAATTTTTTGACACTGTTGCTACCTTTGAGAAATTCCACAAAGACTTCAATCATTTTCACCCCCACCTTCAACCCCACCTTTTCACCCCCACCTTCAACCTGAGCCAGTTCAAAGTGCAGGTTCACTCTGAATACTACAGCACAACTGCATGATAGACCTATAAGCACTATCCTCTACAGAGGAAACCCACAGATGGCTACTATTTATTTATTTATTTATTTATTTATTTTATTAAAAAAAAATTATACCACGCCTTTTCCTATGCCAAGGCAAATGCCCAAGACGGCTTTCAACAAGTTAATACATAATTTAAAAACAATACATAAAGTAAATTAAAAAAATAAAATCCACTGGGAGGTGACCATGTAGAGCAGAACAGCAAGGCAGAACATACTGAGGCACTGGGGGCAGACAACAACCCATCACCCAAACGCAAGACTAAACGCAAGACTAAACCCATCACCCAAACGCAAGAGTAAACGCAAGACGTTTTGAGCCCCCGCCGAAAAGTCATGAGGGAGGAAGTTGTTCTCAAATCCCCTGGCAAGGAGTTCCACAATTGTGGCGCCACAGCAGAGAAGGCTCGCCCATGTGTTGCCACTCCCCTAACTTGCGACAGAGGTGGCACTTACAAGAGAGCCCCCTCAGATGACCTAAGAGAGCAGGCCGGAATGTATAGGAGAAGGCGGTCCCTCAGATATCCTGGACCCAAACCGTGAAGGACTTTAAAGGTCATTACCAGCACCTTGAATTGGGCTTGGAAACGAATGGGCAGCCAGTGCAGCCACTGAAGCAGCGGCTCAACAGAGTCAAACCGCCTAGCTCCAGCGACGACCCGGGCCGCCGCATTCTGCACTAGTTGCAGCTTCTGAACCGTCTTCAAGGGCAGCCCCACGTAGAGGGCATTACAGTAGTCCAGTCTGGAAGTCACTAAGGCGTGGACCACCGTGGTCAGGTCCGATCGACTCAAGTACAGCCGCAGCTGGCGCACCAGCCGAAGTACTACACATACTTTCACACCAAACATACCACACGATCCATTGTCTAGATTAGAATCAGGCCTCACAATACAACCACATTTATTCCAGCTCATCAGACACAGACTTGTATCTGACAGATTTACAACAGGTATTCCTAAACATACAATATTCACCCAACAATGTACAAAAATAGATTGACAAGGCTAGATTGCTACTTAGGAACACCCTATTACAGGATAGACCTAGAAGATGAAATGACAGAATATCAGCGGTTGTCATCTACTGCTTCCAGCTCAAATCACTTCAAGCATATCATTAGAGATCTATAGTACATTGAGGACAATCACACTTTTCTCTCATAGACCTTAGGTGGTCAGCCTGTCTTTGCTACTCATTGGCAGTAACAAACTATATAAGATACAAGCACAGACCAGACTTTGACTGGAATCCTGATGCTAATTGCCCTGTATCTACCCAGGCGACACCATTACGGAATACTGTCACATATCAGGGGCACATTCTTTCTGAAACTGGTCAAGTTGCATGCCATTATTTTTTTTAAAATTGAGGTGGCTGCCATTATATCTTGTATATAACACTGTAAAAATTAGAATCCCCATGGTTCCATCCTACTAGTATATTTTAAATTTACAAAGCAAAAGTGCTTATTCAGGGTCTCTTCATCAGTTAAGGTATGGTTAATCTTTGTTGAATGATCTTGAGTAAGTGCTTTTGCTTAAAAATGGAAAAAAATAATACCTTGCTTAGGTCCACATTCTTTGCAATAATCCAAGCAACCAGCAGGTACTAAAAAGTTCCACCAGAAATTGGGTAGTGCTGGTTCACCTTTTCACTCTGGTTTCAATTGTCCTGCCCTTCTATTCTAACTCTGCACCTCATGGAGTGTATTTGCCA
Organism: Plestiodon gilberti rubricaudatus; assembly: GCA_026170595.1. Classification (NCBI taxonomy): domain Eukaryota; kingdom Metazoa; phylum Chordata; class Lepidosauria; order Squamata; family Scincidae; genus Plestiodon; species Plestiodon gilberti. The sequence goes on along the minus strand of JANXHW010000001.1, from coordinate 245,453,495 downwards.
TTTAATTACATAATTTTAAAGCAGGGTTTATTGACAATGGTCCTTGGTTGCAGATAGGTCTTGTGTTAAATAACGAGGGAGCAGGGAGCGAAAGAACATATAAATACCGTATTTGCCCGAGTATAAGACTCACTTTTATCCCCTAAGGCAAGTCTAATGGGGCTTTTCTCTCTCTCTTTTTAAACTGTAGTGCTGTGTCTTAATCACTTGCTAAATGGCCGATTACAATCTCTCAGCAGCCTCTAGCAGCATTTGAAAAAATTAACCCTTAAGTTCCAACCCCAGGACTCTGTGAAAACTAAGATATTTATTGATCTTGTAGTTTAAAAGTTGAGAGTGCAGTTTGAAAGTTGAGAGCAAGAGCTCCTGCATAGTCTTACCATATCCAAAGGGGGACAGAGTGCCTACCTTTAGGCTGCAATTCTATGCACACTTTCCTGGGAGTAAGCCCCATTGAATGCAACGGGACTTACTTCTGAGTAGACATGTATAGGATTGTGCTGGTCATTGAAATTTGGACAGGTGCAGCTCATCATCATGGAAGGGTGCAACAAGCTGCACCTGCCCAAATTCCAAAGGTTAAAGGTAGGTACTCTGTCCCCCTTTGGATCTGGGAAGGCTACTAATATTAGAGTGCCCAGATTCAATAAGGGACAGAGTGACTATGCCTTTACTGTACTTAAGCTGTAAAACTAATGTGTATATTTAAGTTAAAAAAAGTTAAAAATGTATTTTTTAAAAAATAGCACCAAACTTTAAGGGTGCGACTTATAATCAGGAGTGTCCTATACTCGGGACAATACGGGATAAGTTGTTTTGCACCACCATATTGTCTTTTGCCTTTGAGGTACACTTGCAATAATCAGCTTAGTGAAGGCAGCTGGTAGTACTGTGCCTCATTAATGAAATGAGTAGGAAACTTTTTTTTTAAATTCTTTATCAAAATCCTTATTTTTCTGGTGGCCTCCAGATGGCACCAGTGTTTAAATGATAAAATCAAATCTTGACCTTAAAGAAAGTAGTAAATAATTGTTCTGATTTTCTGTGTGTTGTAACTGGATATGACTTAAGTCTTTGGGCCAAACAACAGTTACATATGCAGATGTGTGGGATTGTGGCCCAACAATGGCTCTTTATCTATTAAAAGCTGCTGTGATGGGTAACTGGGGGGGGGGGGTTAACCCTTTCTCCCTTGCTATTTCCCTGCTTTAAATTGCCCCCTCTCCACAGAGTAGAGGTGTTTGTTTCCGGTAAGTAGGGTAGGATTACAGCCCAAGTCTTACTGAACACAGTGGGCTTATTTCTGAGTAAAGTAAATAACACCTTTTTCAAACCCTCCATAGGGGATTTGAATGCACAGCATACTGGCATTTGGATTTCTGGCCAGCACACAGTGTTAAAATGTGTCCGATGTGTTTGTCATTTCATTGAGGGTACAGGCAATCAAAAGATTCTTACTTGTGCTGGATCCATGAATTAGTTTCTTGCTAAAAAATACTTTGCTGACTTCAGTTTGCTGGCCTGAGATTTTACTGTACGCTTCACAAGCAACAATCCATCTTTAAAATTTTCCAGCTCTCCAAAAAGAAAGAAATCATGGCTGTCTGTGCGCTGGGCTTCAGGAACCAAGAGATGGCTGATTCAGGCAAGAATTCCACTTTCTCCTGTGAGGTTTTGCCACATATAGCAGGCCATGCAGTTTCTGTGTCCTTCAGTTTTCTTTTACCTGCCACAGAAGCAGCCGCTGCAATAGTGTCCCAGGACTCTGAGAAGAGAGGAGGTCTCTGGAATGAACAGGTTGCTCACAGGGTCCAACTCAGGAGGACATTAGATTCAGGCTCTTTACTTGTATCCTTGTCAGCTCCTCCCTCCAGGACCCACCAGTAAGAGAGGGGGACCGACATGGGGACCACCCTCCCTCCCATGAGGCCTCAGGAGGGGGGTTTACATCACCCTCCTTTGCTGCCGTGAGATTCAGCCTGCCTCCTTGGGCTAGAGCAGCCTACTGGGCCCAGCCACTATCAGCCCTCCGCTCCTTCCTCTACCTCCTCCACATAATTATAATTCCTCCACCTGGCTTTTCCACTCGTCAGCTGAAGCGCAGGGGTTGTACTTCAGTTGGTCGGCTTAAGTGCATGCCCCTCGCTCCAGCTTTGTCCCCGCCCCTCTGGCTTCTTTCCTCTGCAATCGGAGGGGGGCGACAAAGGGAAGTGTGATGCAAGTGCTGGGGGGGCAACAAAGATGAGCAGAAGCTGCTCATCTTTGTCACCGCCCTTCCAGCACTTTTTTTTTTAAACACCCCCTGGAGTGACGTTAAAATGTCGCTCACAGTGGGTGACAACATCCTTAGGGCCCTGGGTGCACCGGACCCTAGGGACGCCACTGCCTTTCCTATCCTTACATAGTTTGTCCACCCTTTCCTGTTCCTTCCCCCTGTGGGTCACGCTCTCTCATTTCCTTCTTCCCTTCCCCTGTTCCCAGTTAAATACCTCCTGTCTGGCAGATTGCTGCTGACTGGGCTTTTGCAAGCCCATCCAGCAGGTGAATGGTCCATGTCCACCTAATTGCTTGTTAGTCCTGGCTTACCAGCATGGCCACACAGGCACTCCGGGACCAATGCACCTGGTGCTGTTCCTTTGGCCGATTCCGTGGCTGTCCATTGTTTCTGGTATCTTGTTGAGAGGCATCCCATGGCTGATCCATTGAGTGGATCCTGCTTCTGCCTTGCCTGGGTGGGCTGCTCCCAGCTGGCTGCTGCGGCACCATGATAGTGGTGAGTCCAGCTCCGGACAATTTTCTCCCTCAAACTCCAGGTCAAAAGATGAACAGAGTAAAGCACCCTACCATCCCGAAGCCAGAAAGCCCTCTATGCTCCTCTTGAGATAATGGAGCCCTCTGGGGGCAGAAATGCATCTAGGATTTGAGCATTATACATTAAGAGCACAATCCTACCTAACTAACCTAAAATGTGCCCAGGGCCGCCCGCCGGATCCTATTTCCCTTCCGGGCTGCTCTGCAGCAGCCCAGAGGTCTACTTGGCGGAAGCGGACGTAAACCGGGGAAGGCCCGATGGGCCTCCTCGAATTTCCGCCAGCTATTTAGCTGGCAGAAGTCAGAGGAGGCTGTGTAATGGCCGCGCCGGCCAGGGACGGAAATATGGAGGATGCCATTCCCGCCCCCTCCCAGGCCAACACGGCCAATGCCCCCCCTCCCTCACCACCCGGACTGCCTATGCAGCCGCCAGGGTATCCCTTACCTTCCTCTGGTGGCCACATGGAGATCTGGCAGCAGAGTAAGGGCTGCTGGCCTAGCGCCAGCAGCCCTTACTCTACAGTCATCACAAACGTGCCTTAAAGCGTGTTTGCGATGGCTTAGGGCGGTGGAGTGCTCACTCCGCCACCCTATAGTTGGGCAGGATTGTGCTGCCCGTCCCCTACTTCTGGAGAGGTTACGTTCCAGAGGTCTGTTTGTAACTTGAAACTGGTGTAGGTCAGAACAGCTGTTTCTTGCCAGCCCAGCACTATTGAGCCTGTGCGGAAGCACCTGCATGAAAGCCGACACAGCTGTCTGTAACTCTGACATCCGTAAGTTGGATGTACGTAACATGGGGGCCATGTGTACGTTGGATATTGTAGTACCTTGCCTTACAAAGCATTCATGTATTATTCTAGCAGAGAACATCATTCATATGAGGTTTTTGGCATTGCTGTTTTTCATTTTTCCAAAACGTCCTAGCTTCTACACAGAGGAAAACGTCCCCTTCTAATTTTTCCATTTTTTTCTCTCCAGGTCTTCACAACTCTGCATAGAAGTAACTTCTAGCAAATACCTTGATAACAATACTCAATAAACAGTTCTTATCTGAAGGATGCCCCCCTTAGCACAACAGCAAAAGCATCAGTGTTGTTTAACTATTTTTTTTTAAAGCAGCTTCACGGAGGCAGGGTAACTGAACAGACACAATTTGTGCACTAATCCAGGGAATTTAGAATCAATTTAGTACTCTAAAGTACACTAAAGTAAAATTGTGATGATGACTCTTAAAAAGGCATGTTAGGGGTCAAATTTCATGACACTAAAAGCATAATTATATTTCCATCTTAGTAGCCACCGGGAGGCCCTGATTTGGATTGGGACCACAGTGTGGTGGAGGAGTTAACTCTGTCTCTTCCTCCATGCCACAGGCCCAAGGAAAATTCCTCTCCCTCCACACTCGAATCTCCTATTTGCCTCTATTTTTGCTGCCAGTTATATGCAGATAGTCCAAATCTGCAAATTGCCTAGAGCTTCATCTGCCAGTTTCTTTAAATCATGACGAAGTAGCCTTTGGACTGTTCGCTATCTTAATGCCTTGATTTGGCATCATGTACGGTGATATGCCTGTGAAAGCAGGCTTGAGCCTAAATGGATGGATTTTAAAAGTGATTGGAACTTTTATTATATCAAACATTGGTTTTGCTTTAGTGTTATCATCTGCCATACATCATGTTGATAACAAGGCTTTTTAAAATCCTGTTTTCTATTTAGCTACCTTTTTCCTTTCACAAGAGGTTCCTATCTTGCATCTATTAGAAGGCTGATGTGTGGCTTTATATCTCACTATGATCAAGAATATTACATAGAATATGACATTAATATATGAACACTGTTGACAGTTATTGTTTATAATGGAACAATCCATTGCATCTACAGTATACTCCATTTTTCGTCCCAAGGTTTTCACAGTGCTTTTACAAACTGATTCTGATATGCATACCAGTTGCTTGGTCTGCACCTTTGAAGAAACAGCCCATCTTTTCCACTGGACATAAAGTAAGCTATCTTGGCCATTTTGAACAATCCTATAATTTCTGTCTACTTTTTAAAACCTGAATAAATAAGTGCATGATCTTAAATGAGAGGATGGCCTTTTTCCCATTGGAGACAGAATATGATTAACAGACAGTATAACAGAGGCTACTACAGTCAATTCTCACCATACGCAATTCGTGACTTGTGAATTCGTGTATCTGCGAGCAGCAGAAGTGAGACCACATTGCGCCATTTGTGAGGTGTGTCTCACTTTCCATGATCCCTGCTGCCTAAGGAAACCTGCAGAGGCTTTCCTTAGGCAGCAGGAATTGTCAAAATGGTGCCCGCGATCAGTGCGGAGCACTTGAAGTGGCTGGGGAAAGCACCTGAGGCTTCCCCCAGCCACTTCAAAGCACTCCGTGCTGATCACGGGTGCCATTTTGAATGTCCCTGCAGCATTCAGGACCCGCGATTAGCAGGGACCTCCCAGAGGCAGCAGGTAAGGCACCCCTCAACCCCCTGCATGGAACCCCATTGATCCTATAGGATCAGTGGTTCCATATCTGCGAATTCAAAACCCGCGGGGGTTTCTAGGAACCTAACCCTCACAGGTAGCAAGAATTGACTGTATTTCCCTGCTTAACTCACATAGGTAAAGAAGGAATCATAGCCTACATTTTCAGGCTGATACTGCTCTACTGAATACAATTAGACCTCTGATTTCTTTGGGGGGGGTGAGATTAACAGCACAATCCTATCTAGAATGCAGCGGCAGTGCACCTAAGGCGGCTGCTGCATCCTAGGCAAGATTGGGCCCGTGCCGGTGGAGCTGGAGCGTTCCTCTGGAGAAAGGGACATTTGTCCCTTTCCCCCAAGTAGAGCCCCAGCAGGCCCAAAGGGCTTCCTCGGATATGCGCCGGCAAAATGGTTGGCACAAATCTGAGGAGCCAATGTAAGGCCAACCAAGCCTGGGATAGAGAGATAGGATTCGGCGGGGCATACCGCCGATGATCCCTCCCCATCTCTGACGTGGCTGGCCAATCGCCCTCTCCCTTGCCACCCTGGTCCGACCTCTTTCTGCCTCTGCCCCGACCGACGCAGGACCTACCTGTGTCCACTGGCAGTAGCTGTGGCCCAGACCAGAGTGAGTGACACTGGCCTCTCCGCTGGTGCCACTTACTTGCCGGGTGTTGAAAACGTGTCTTACGGCATGTTTACAACACCCGGCACCGGCAGAGCCATCACTCTGCCGGCACTTCTTTGCGCAGGATTGCACTGTAAACCTAACATTTCTTCTGGATGCAACATTATTGAAAATGATTAGCGGCCCAATCATAAAGGGCCAATTCACTGGCGAAACTAGTGTTCTGCCAGTGGAATCAGCCTTACAGCAGTCGCAAAACAGTCTCTGGTGGTGTGCAAAGCCGTGCGCTGCCTGAGTGCTGGCAGGGAGGCCGCAGTGGCCCTGCGCATTACAACAGCTCGAGGTGGACACAGTTAAGTTGGTGTGGGAGGCAAGACAGGGTGGGGGGGGAGAGTGCAATCGGGGAGAGGGCAGAACAGGGCAGCGATGGGGCGGGGAGGAGGGTAAATCAAGTTCAGAAAAGGGGCGGTTTCTCCGGCAGTGGTGCCTCAGTCAGAGGCTTACCTCTGAGTGAAGGAACAAATGTTTCCTTACTCAGTGGAGACATCTGGGACTCCAGGATGCAGCGCAAGCCTTTGTGATGCAGCTGCATTGGCGGGGGTGGGGAACCACAGGCTTTGGCATTGGCTATAGGCTTCTGATTTCTTTTAGGTTTAAACATGGCCATATATCCTTACCACACCCTGTAAATAGTTAATACCTTTGGAACTCAGGAGCAGATAGATTACTGTGCACATTCATATGTTTAAAAAGGTAAAGGTATGTTCACTTGCAAAATGCTCATTGCCAAGCCATGTACCAGGAATGGCCAAACTGTGGCTCCTGAGCCACATGCGGCTCCTTGACATATAATGTGTGGCTCTCGGAAATATGTTAGCTGAGCTCCTTATTCCATCACAATTAATATAAAAGATAAATAGGAAATTTTCAAGCTTTATAATTATTTACCAGATATAAACTGAGAGTCCATTGGATTAAAACATAGGTTTAATGTACATGGTGAGTAAGTATATTTAAGAATTTAAATGCTTCTTAAATATTGCGGCTCTCAAACATCTCTCTTAGTCTTACGGCTCTCTTACATCTGAAGTTTATCACATGTGGCTCTTACGTTAAGCAAGTTTGGCCATATACATTTTTCCATATTATGGTACATTCTATATAGATCTCCTTTACTAAAGAACGTCTTGCATCTCAACTGTGCATGTTGTGGAGATGATGGTAAAGGAAGAAAGCTAGGCTCTCTTCTTTCACCTCCCCACTCCACATCCCATATTCCTAGAATTAGTTTATCCAGCTTCTACTTTGAAGGGGAAAAAATTCCATTGTCTCCCATACACTGTTCAAGACCACAATTTGACCCTGTTATTTTGTTCCTCACTTCAGTTGCTATCACTTTTTAACACTTTCTTTTCATGTTAAATGTGTGTCTGTGTGAGGCTTGATAATGACACAAGGGCTGTGGAATTACCACTCCCAGTTTGACCACAAAGTCTTTCCCCCTGCCTTTGCTGTTTTCTTATCCTCTGTTCTGGGATGGCAGGATGTATGGGAGGGAGGGATAGCTGTCGTCTCATTATCATTGAAATGCAGATAATAGACACACCAACACGTCTATTTACTGTATGGATAGCTTCCTCGTAAGCTGTTCTGTACTTTGTTAGCAGTTCTTGGTGCCGTGTGTATGCTTGTAAGTGGGGATGTTTGTCACCTGTTTTTCTAGACATGGAATATTACATGGAATCCGAGAGATGGCATGTCAACTGGCACAGAATCTTGCGGGTTTCATTACTTTAATAAATGTTTTAGCTGCATGAAAGGTGGAGATCATTTTAAAAATGTGCATTCAGTGTTGGCAGATAAATAGGTTGAATGTTGGGGAACCCTTGTGTGCCAAGCATAGCCATCATTCACGGCCTCTAGCTAACTCAATCAACATGTATTCCCAACCTAAGACCTGCAGTACCCATACTTCCTATGATCATCCCTGGAGCTTCAAGCCTCCCCCCCCCTTCAGGTGTTCAGTGCCCCATGAGGCCCTGCCCCATACTTTTGAGCACCTCTGTACTATTATAAGCACTGCAGAAATAATCAGCTGATTCGTACCTATTTGGCCCAATAGCATAATTTTTAATCCTTTTATCATAGTTGCATACTAAAGTTAATGTTTGAAAATAATACATTTACGTAACCCGGAATCTATTTTGAAAATAAATTATACAATCTTTTGGGGAAAACCTATGATGATGTACAAGACGGTGGAGTGTAGAAGGCCAAATACTGGATGGGCAAACAAAATTTATAAGCAAATCTTTATTATAGATGACAGTTTTACTCATTCTGCACCTGAACAAGTCTGATAGACAAAATAATTAAAGTTTACATTACAAGAATTCCCTCCTGTGTGCCAAATTTCCCCTTAAAAACCTTGATTATGGCTGGGACAGGACACACTAGAATAATCACAGAACAGAGAGCCAGAGGTAGGCAGAACAGTCAAGGATGAACCAGGGGGTCATGTGCTGGGCAAGTCAACCAGGCTGAGGACCAAAGGCAGAAGGTATGGTCAGAGTCAGGCTGAAGTGCAATATGAAGGGAATCAGACTTATAGCGGGCCACAGGCTCTGGGTGAGGAGAAGCACCATGAAATACGGGTCTCTCTATATTATCACTTTGCAGGTCCAGCAGGCCAATCCCATCCCCCGGAATGTCGACATAGAGTAAAGGGACAAATGTCCCCTTACTCTGCGGAGACTTCCAGCAGCCTCCTGTCCAGCACAGGATACGGCACAGCATGCTTTTGCACATTGCGGCAGTCCTGGACAGGATTGGGCTGCCCAACATTTTCATCATTTTTTTGTTGCTGCTACTGTGGTCATCCTTCTATCAGTGCTGTCATACGATCTTTCAGACTTCACCAATTATAAATTAGATTCTTGATTTGGGGATGATTCATAGATGGTATTTTCCGTACAGAGAAAAATTTTGCAGGAAGAACAATATACATTTTTTTCCTCCCAGAAGTGAAAGAAATATTCCTGTTACACAGTGTAATATCATGTTACATAGGGAGGATCTTACAAAATGCATAACACAAGTTTCATTCTCTCAGTGTGTTGTGTGGAAGAAGTTTAGGAAATTATTACACAAGACTCCCGGGTTTTCATTTTCGATACGGGATTTTAGCAAAATTAACTGTATTACATTGCCAACGCACTTGAACGTGGCAGAGTGATTTATGGTGCTTTCATGATTGAAATGAACTCATCTTTTGAATTGTGCATGCCTTACAGTGTTGTGACAATTGTCTACAATATGCATGTTCAGATGGCAGCATTCTTGAGATCCTACTCTTCTCACCCCCACAGCATTTTTTTTAAATTTCAGGACTGTGGGGGAGGGAGCCTGGATGTTTCTTTTTCAGCATTGGTGAAAATGCACCTGTAAGAGTGAGTCATTTCACAGGCACAGAGAAACACAAACCAGATAGATCATACTAATTAAATTGCCAGATAGATTAGGAATTGCTATTCACATTGAAAATGACTGTTATGTTCACAGCACAGCAGCCATGTGTGCAAGTTAAAAAAAAAACCTACCTGTCTCTATAATTCCCCCCTTTCTGGGTTAGATTTTAAAAAGCCAGCCACTTGCCTTTCTTCACTTGGAGGGTACTCCGGACCCTGAACATTCTCATTAACCTTTTCTGTACTTTCTCCAGTTCTATGAAGATACCTTTCCTGCAGCTAAAACATTTATTAAAGATCAGGTGACAGGAACTCCGCATAGTATTCTCAGTGTGGCTTCTCCCGTTTATGTAATGGCATAATGATACTGTTTTATTTTGAATTCCTTTTCTAATAATTTCTAATACTGAATTTGCTTTTTTTCTACTGCTGCTGTCACAAATAAAGACCAAATTAGATGAAACACTGGGAGAGCTATGTCTTATGCTGTCCAATTCTTTTGTTGTTGTTGTTGTTTGAAGCAGCAGTAGGGGGGTACGCAATTTGAATTGAAGGAGCAGCACTAGGGATGGGGAAATTTTTTCCAGACCTAAGGATCTAGTTAAATGTGTGCTTATTACACAACTTTTATAAATAGGAAGTGTGGGGCCATGAATTGGGGCAAAATCATGGTGGGAGTAGGGAGGCTTTACTAGTTGGTCCCTGTCACTGTTTTTTCACTGAATGTTTTCATTTAAAAATGGGGCACATAGGGGGTGATCAGGATAAAAACATTTCAGGGCAAACTACTAAAGCCCCCTTACCCTTCCCTGTAATCTCCTGACCCCCTTCCTATTTATAATGAAATCTAAACCTCAATTGGGGCAAACTGCACAAGCAATCACATCTCTAGCTAGACTGTAAATGAACATAAGAACATAAAAAGAGCCCTGCTGGATCAGGCCAAAGGCCCATCTAGTCCAGCTTCCTGTATCACACAGCGGTCATCATCCCCCAGCGGTCATGTGTACTACAGGGAAAAACACACAGGCACCTTTATGTTTTTCTCCTGTAGCATAAATAGCAGCTTGGGGGTATTTTGATCAGCAAAACAATGTAGGAAGGGTTAAACTCACACATCTTTCAGTGCCACACTCCCAACTGATTCAGGGATCCTGCAGATACTTTGAAATATTTATTTTAAAACAGCCTATACCCTCCTCCTAAAGACTTACAGCAGTGTTGTGGTACTTGGATAGGTGCACAGCAGCATGCCTACCAACTGGTACCCGTTTCCAGCCCATCTCATCCTGAAACTGGGTTTAAACTGGGATGGCAGTTTTGCTGCCACTACCCAAGAGAACAAACAGAAAAAGGCTGCCTGGGAAAACCACCTCCCAGAAAAATAGAGAGCCCGCAAATCCCTGGGGGTCCCCTCAAAAACTGGATAGTAGCAAAGGTGGCCAATCTGTGAAGATGGGGTGATCCAGCTCCCTCCTGAGTGAATTGAGACCAGACAGGTAGTAAAATAAGCAGACATTTATTAAAAGGGGTTAAAAATTATACAAAACAATGGAGGGAGGATAAAAAGATGAGAACCAGGCATGTCCCTTCCTGGTATAGTTTGTGCAGACAGCTGACCAATAGCTATTTGGGCAACAGACTGGGCAAGGCTCTGTACAATCTTTTCCCACTTAAAACAATTCTCACTGGATATTGTACAGCCCAATCCTTTAGTTTAATCAACTAGCAAAACTATTCAGCAGTCTACCAGTAAGCCAGTCTAGCAATGGATTTATCTCATGTGAGAAGCCATAAATTCTAAGGATTCAAACTGTAAACCTATCCATTGTACTGGTGGGGACAGATTGTTCCCTAGAATCTATTAGCTCCTAGGAATTTGTAGCTGTAGCATGGTTTCCATTATCCATCTGGAATTAACAAACAAACAAACCTGTCGTTATGCAATTTTGGTGTTAATAAATGCATCCTTTGCATTTCATATATTACTTCCCATCCTGGAGACTATCCAGACATGTGTCTGGACAATACTAACGAACAGAATGTGCACAAAACATAATCAAGAAAAAAATTGAGATATGTACCTTTTATTCTAGAGGAATGACAAGGGGAAAGCAAAAGAGGGGAGGGGGAGTTTTACCTATAAGCAACATTTCCACTGTATAGGGTTTCCATCCATACCCAAGTTTGTACCGGAGTACTTTAGGATGGAAAATTAGCCCCTATTTGAGAATTAGCACTATTTTTAGTGTTGTAATTTTATGCTACACCAGGGGTTCTCAACCGGTGGTATGTGTACCACTAGTGGTACACGGACCGCCGGCTGGTGGTACGCAGCTCCCTGGCTGCCAAGATGGCAGCCGCCAGGGAGTCCGCCCTGCGCCAGAGCCCTAGAACCAGCGCCTCGAGCTCTGCAGAGCCTGCAGAGCTTGAGTGCACAGGTTTCCAAGCTCAGGAAAGGCCCTTCCTCCTGTGCCCTTTAGCTTACCTTTGCAGGGCTCCAGCGCAGTGAAAACCCGGAAGTGCCAATGACATCATCGGCACTTACTTCCGGTGGTACACAGCAGGAGAGCGGTGCTGGAGATGGTACGTGGATGGTAAGAGGTTGAGAAGCCCTGTGCTACACCATGTTTGCTCAGATGTTTCCTTAGACTGAATGATGGCAATCAAGAAAGTGATGTCCAAAACCTATGTCCACCCTAGATGCTATTAGCATTGGTTTACCATCACGGTTTGGAAGACTTCTGTTAAGATCACTTCAAGGCATGTAGCTATAGAGAAGGAAATACTTTATGACTACTCCATACTTGGGTGGGGGTGGGGGGGCAGAGAGAGAGAGAGAGAGAGAGAGAGAATACCAAAATACTCTGCATACCAAAGAGAGCTTTACTGGAATAGTAAGAGGGCTATTCCCATCTGCCTAACTAGCTATATTGCCTCCTTCAAGTGCAGGATCCTTGTGCAGTGTTGTTGCACGTTTCTCCACTTCCAACAGATGCCACCTCCAAGGATAGCTCTGCTTCCTGGTTCTTTTTCTGTTTACCTCTTCTGAATGCCTGTTACATAGTTGTTTTCTTGTACACACTGTAATTGAAGAAACGTCCTACTCAGGGAAAAAAGAAGCTCTTTCACCCTGACAATATCAGTGTTTTAAAGCCTTGCCAGTTAATTCAGGTGCGCTGAGATGTGTACTCGGTGTTTGTATGTATTTCAGAGAATGAAATGATGCCACCAGACTGCACATGCTGTGGAGGGCGGGAGGGGACCTTATGATTTGTGGCACTACCCTTTCCCTCCAGATTGGCACTCTGTGTTAAACAACTGTACTGGCCCATGGCAATGGTGCAGTCCTGAAAAACAAAAGGGCTGCAGATGAGTGTTTGTCCAGCAGCAGCAATGGTTGGAGTACCTGGCATTCACCACAGTAGAAAGTGAACAGGGTTCAGGGGATGCCAAGAGTTGAGATTTGCCAGTGGTTCCCCCCCCCCCCACACACACACACACTGTTTTCTATGGCTGGCAATTCCTATGCCAGCTCTGTCATTGGTGCAGCATTTTATTGATGTTTGGGGATGTCCATCATCTGGAAGGGCTTTAGGGTAGGGGGTACATTGACTCCTCATCTCACCTGTGTCCTGCCCACATCTCTACCTTGTCTGGGGGGTTACATTAGCTGTCACTGCACTGGCAACGGAGGTACATTGGCATGGTGTTGCACTGGCATCCATGGCACATCCATTGGCGGAACTGGAGCTCCAATGACAGGACTGTCATGCTGGCGCAGCTGTCATCTTGCCAGCATCCAAGGGCATATGCTATATATCCTGTGCCACTCAGACTGGCATTTCTGAAGCAGAGGATTGCACCCTTAATTAATGAAAACAATATCATCTTGAAAGCACGTTATTTTCACCCCACATTCTGGTCTGGGCATTCTCAACTTTTATTTCTGGGAGTTCTCCACAGTTTCTGTACAATGGAAAGAGACTACTGCTTCACCAGATTCTTCCTGCTCTTCTTCATTCAGGCTTCTACCGAGCACACTATATTCTTCTTGCCACTTTCTCTCTTCTGGACTGGTCTTTAAAACATTCTCATTTCTGCATAATCTTTTGCTAAAATGTTCAAGTATTTCTGAAGCAGGAGCTTCTGGAATAAAGCAAGATCATTTTTTTATGTTTATATCTCTGGTGATTACAAAACAGATATTCACATGTTTCCTTAGTGGACTCTTACTAACCACTGCATTATCCCTGCTAACTGGGCAAGAGGCACTTTTTCAATTGGTACTCCTCTTATATTTAGCAGGGGGAGAGTAACTATCCCCTTTTACCCCAGCACAGTGTCTTTTCTGGTGGCTGTTGCTGGTGTTCTTTGCATCTTTTTTAGATTGTGAGCCCTTTTGGGACAAGGAGCAATTTAATCATTTGATTTTGTCTGTAAACCGCTCTGTGAACTTTTTGTTGAAAAGCAGTATATATAAATACTGTTATTAATAGTAATAATAATCATCATCATCTCTAGAATTCATATTACTAGGCAAGGTTTTCATAGATTCTATGAAAATAATCATTCTATACAACTTTTCCTTCCTGACGTTTAGGGTGATTCAATCCGGTGCAACAGACTCAACCCAGACATCAAGCTAAATCATAGCTAAGAAGCTAATAGGAACGTAATAGTCCTGCTGGATCATGCCAATGGCCCACCAAGTCCAGCATCCTGGCTAACCGCACACCTCTGGGAAAGCTTAACAATGGTTTGATGAGATGTTGGAATTGACAAACCATGGTATGGCTTGAGGTCAGCTGGCAAACCAAAATTAGAACCTATGGTCTGGTGGTTTGTAACAAACCATGGTTATGGCCATTTCCAGAGGCCACTGCACCATAGAAATAGGAGTCCTGCAGGGACGTGTGGTGCAGGTGAGACAACCCTGCCCTCTCGTAGTTCCCCAGTAAAGCACCACAGGCAAACACGTGTGTTAGCTGCTTGCACCTGAGTAAGCAGGTAGAGCGCAAGCCCCCAGTTAGGCTGCGGCACTTTCCTGGGAACTACGAGGGGGCTGTGTTGCCTCACCTTTCGCGCCTGCACCACACGTCCCTGGAGTCCTGAGTTCTTGGAAAACAAAAGCAACCAGCTGAGTTTGTATGTTTGTATTGTTTGGCTTGAGGTTTGAATTGAGTTGGATTGTCAATGCTGGATATTGAAGTACAGTATTTATAAATGCTAGATATATTTATAACATCAATGCTATTAAAATTTAAAGTGGGCCAGGCCGGGCGGAATAGTAGCTGTTCATATTTCTCAATGAATGCTAGGTAAAGACTTCACTACAGTGATTTGTTTCAGAGGGACCACATATACTTTGTAGCTCCCTGATATTAGGTTATATACCTAATATCAGCAAATTATATTTTTTCAGTATTTTTCACATTAAGCACATAGGATTTGGCTATCACCCCCCCCCCCCCCGCTGATGCCACCGGAGCATGAGCTGCATCCTGCGGGGGGGGGGGGGGCAGTCCCGGAAATAGCCTCTGGGTAAGGGTATATTTCCACAGGGGAAAGGATCCGACAGTGAGGGGGCGGGGCCGCCTCCTGCTCGCTCGGTAAAGGGACTCCGACGGAGCGAAACTTACAGCCCTGCCCCTACCGGAGCGACGCCTCTGCCTTGCTGACTTACCAGCATCTGCACGGGGACTCATTTCCAGGCCATCAGCACATGGCCACTCACTGCTTGCAGTGGCAACCCAGCCACGCTGAATGACATGTCACATTTTGGGACAGCCATAAAGGACCTTGTACTACCAGATCTCTAGTTCTGGCAGCGCAAGGCTGCCATAGGATTGGGCCAAAAGTCTTGGGAAGGCTTCAGCACATCAAGATTTGCAGGGCCCAATGGGTCTAGCCAATGCACAAAAACTGGTGATATGGATAGTGCATTACTTTAACATGAGCAGTCGCTAGACATTATGAACAGCTGTGGGTCAGGCCATGGTCAGAGAGCTTCTAAGGGTGTCAGATAGTTATGTGTAATAGACATGCATGATCCAACCCTATTTAAAGCAATCTGAAATCATTATCATTTGGGAAAGTATAAAGTATACTCTGCACAGATAGCATTGGACTTACGCTGGAGAATCTCCAGATACTATTGTCATGGGTGTAAAAGCAGTTTTCTGGGTATTTTTACTGGGTGTTGCACCATTTATTTATTATATTTATTTATTTATTATATGCACAATTATGGTCTCTTGTTTTCCATGCAAATATGTTGCTACTGGACATTACTCTTTGCAATAGTTCCTGACCATGAGAACTGCATTGCAATAAAAGCTTTGATGCCAAACAGTGATATTTACTTAGTGCTTTCAAATAGTGCACAACAAAAAGACTTCATAAGAAACCTACAATGCAATCCTTAGCATTACTATTCAGAAGTGAGCCTCAATTAAGTTTAAGGGACCCAGGTAATTAGAATTGTAGCCTCAGTGTCTTCTTTGTCAGCAGGAGCAATTTGCTGATTATAAAACATTGAGGAAAAGGTAAGAAAATGGAGGAAAGGCTAGAAGACGTTCGAGGGTTTTTTCTTCCACTTTGGTGAGCTTTTCTTCTACTGTATTAAAGAACAAACAGCTCATTTGTTTCGGAGGTGCTGCACATCTGTTTCTGTGTCTAATCACTGTTAATTATAAGGGACCACATCTCGGTAATATTCCCCATCCCACAGCTATGGCGTGCTTGTTGCCTTCTTCTGCGGTGTTTATTGCCAACGTTTGGCACTGCTTCATTTCATTATCAAACACAAAAAGGTACGGATTTTACTAGGTCCTTGGCATGCACTACACACTATCTGAGCTTAATACTGAAGCAGTGACTAATCAGGGAATTCCCATGAGGAAGCTTTGTAATAGCTCTTGCAAGGGTAACAAGGACAATTTCCATAGCCATGGTGTTTTAAGCCAAACAAAATGCAGGCAGCTCTATTTATTATTCTTGCATGGCAAAGGAGAAAAGTGAATTACAACACAGAAGGTAGCCCCCACATCTTTCAAAAACAGAATGCCTATACGATTAGCGTGAAAGTGTGTGTTGCTTTATCATAGTAGAGCTAATAGCTAAATTCTATTAATTGCTGAATGCTGTTTTGTTTGGCAAATCCAGGAAGCAGTTTACATGGCTACGCAGTGCTCTGGTTCATAGCGCCTCTGAAATAGTATTATTGTAAGGGGCTAATACTGATTAGAGACAGTTCCCTGAGGAAGGAGGGCCTTTTGATGACTGAGTCATTTCCTTTCTCTGTTCTGCTTCAGTGAGACGGTGCTTCTCTCACCACAGATACACACCCCTTCTGTCCAGCGAGTCCTCCAACAGAGGGTTCAGAACTGCATGCCTCGGCCTGATGTAGAGATGGGTGGGTTTATGGCTCCTGGAGAAGGCAATGAAGCAAAGGTCAGCAAAATTCAATCATGTGACCAGGCACTCCCCTCTCACTTAATAATATAGATTAATAATAACAATAATAATCACTTATTCCAGAACACCATAGGCCTAAAGAACACACGGGCAGGACCACTTCCAAAGAACTGATATAAGAATTCAGCAAAGTATCTTGTTCCTGATATTTTGATCTGGCAACCTCACATGGGGCGTGTGTGTGTGTGAAAGAGAATGGGGTGGGGTGTAATGTGGAAACAAACAGTCTCTGTGCTAAAATTTGCCTCGCAAGTCTTCAGCAAAGTTGGAAATACATTCCATGTCTCTTGAGTCATAAAAGACTATGATGCTTTCTGATTGAATAGACAAAATATGCTCGTGGGTGTATTTTATACACATTGTCAGTACCAGGGTGCTGGGGCCCTGGGGCAAAGTCCAGCACTGGGGGCCCCACAGCACCAAATCTTACAAGCAACCCAAGGACACACACATACAAGGTTAGGTTCATAACTTGGCATTCTATTGAGTAACAAACACAGTATGTAAAACTAATAGATACAATAAAAGAATAGATTCAACATAACCAGCTACTAAGTGAAACCTAACTGAAATTTCACTTCAGCACATTCAATAAACAGTACATAACTATTATCTTCCCCCATCAGACAGAAGACACCAAAAGCAGAAAAGTTTTACAAATAATCACAGATAGTGCATATCACAGATCAACTGCCCAATCCTATGCCATGCCAAAAAGGTACACACTGCATGCCGGGGGGGGGGAGCTGAAGGCAAATAGAAGGAAAGGTAAAGGTATCCCCTGACAATTAAGTCCAGTACCGGTAAGTAAAAAAACTTCTTTTTAAGGCATAAGCCTACAGGTCATCTATGGGTCTCCTCAGACATATGCTAGCCATTTTGGTGGCAAATGTCTGAGGAGAGAAAGGGGGCAAGGAGGTTTTAAAAAGAGGGGATAAATTCCAGCATGCACAACTGCCACTGGATCCACCCCCTCCCTCCCTGATACACCCCCTGGTTCCTCCCCCAACACACCCCGTTACTCCCCCTTGCTGCCCCTGAACTTCCCCCCATGCCAACTTACCTGCACCGGAGCAGGTCACCGGCCATGGCAGGGGGCCACTGCTGCTGCTGCTGTTGCCTTGAAGCTTGAAAATGGCTGCGGTGACACACTCTGCACATCACCAAAGGCCTCTTTATGACAGCAGGACGATGTCCTGCTGTTGTACAGAGGATGATAGGCCCAAGTCTCCCTGGTGACTTGCCATTTCAATCTGGATAACATTGACTCCTCTCCAGTATACCCTGTGGGAGGTCAGAATCTGTCCAACTGTCTGTCAGAGATGCCTCCAATGAAGCATGTTGCTCAATAAGACCAATTCCTTGCAGAGGCATAGTGAATTCAGAGGCATAGTGAATTCACACCTCCAGTGTGGCACTGGAGGTGGTATCCTGGAATGTCCTGGAGATGTTCTTTCAGCAGTCCCTGCTGGGATTACCCTGGAGCACTGCTAGTCTAGCCATGGAGCAACCTGATGCAGTTTGCAACAGTGGCGGATGGTGAGGGAGGGAAAGGGGGCAGTGGATTTGGGGTGCCCATCCTGCTGCCGCCTCCCTGGTCCAGCCTGCTGTGGATGTGAGCTGCATTGATCTGCTTCCCACTCATTCGAGCAGGAAACAGATAATCTGCCTCCTTACCCTGCTCCTCGTACAGTTTTCGCAAACCCAGAAGTGGAGAACTTCCAGTTTTATTTACAGTGACTGTGCTAATGAAAGAGCTCCTTTGTTCATGTGGTCCCTTTAAATAAAACTGGAAGTCCCGCACTTCTGGGTTTGCAAAAACTGTGCAAGGAGCATGGGAAAGCTCTTTTATTCCCTAGCACACCGCAGCAGAGGCAGTGGTGACAGCATCCCAAGTCACGTTGCCCCTGCCCTGGAGGTCCATATTTGATCAATGTGATGGCACCAAACTCCATCAGGTGATTCTTGGATAGTATAAGATAAGAGATCTGCCTGGTTATGGACAATGGCAGGATGCCGCTTCCAACACTGGCTGTCCCACAAGGCATGCCACATCCCCTTGCAGATGTTTGGCTCAGTTGTTGATTGCTGACATGCATGCACAAATCTGGATTTAACAAGTCCAAGCATGAACATAAGCGTCTGCCCATAAACAACATTACTGGTGATTGACTAGTGGTGACATGTGCAGCATTACAATATGCCAATAAGAAGAAGTGTACCAGGTTTTGTTCTAAGGACCCGTTTTCATTTGACATTGACTTCAAGGCTCACTTTAAAGTTTGCACAAATCTTTCCACCAAGCCATTAGCGGATGGGTGGTATGGTTCAGAGGTGATGTGTCAAATGCCATTGCAGTGCATGAAGTCTTTAAATTCTTCAGAGGTAAACTGTGGGCTATTGTCACTGATAACTTGCTCTGGCAGACTTGTCCTTGCTAACAAACTCTGAAAAACTGCATTGCCAAGTGTTCTATTTGCTGATCAAGTCCTGGCCACCATACAAAACGTCTTGCCAGGGCCTTCATTCTTACCACCCCAAGATGTCCCATATGAACTTCTCCCAAATTTTAGAGTGCAGTTTAGATGGTATGATGACTCAGATGCACCATATTACACAGCCATGATGTATCATAAGCTCATCCTAATGATTGTAAAAAGGGGCAAAGTGAGGGTCATCCATATATTTCCGACCTTTGTATGGCTCCATACACATGGGCCAAAAGAGGATCCCTCTTACTTCTCCATTCAAAACTTATTATGTGTAGTTGGGGCACATTCAAGCTGGAACAGGTTGAGAAAGTAAAAAAAAAAGATTCCACACGTAATAAAGTTGAATGGGAAACGAAGAGTGATCCAGTTACTATGACTTCCCATTGATAAGGGATCATTCCCAGTGTGTGTAGATGCAGTAAAGTCAGTTCTCGTTATCCGCGAGGGTTAGGTTCCTGGAAAACCTAGCAGATACCAAATGAGTCTATGGGGAAAATGGGGTTAGGTTCCAGGGGACCTTCTTCACCATACACTATATGAACTTTGTGAACCTGAATCTTAACTTGAAGACTATGGGCTGGGTGATAGCGGGGGCAGCAGCCAGTATACCACATTGGCTCTTTGTTATGGAACAATTCCTAACTCTAGCAAATTAATTATTATTCCTTCCTAACAACATTATGCAAAAATAAAAGGTATTGTACAGTATCCTGGAAGCCCGGAGAGAGCACAAACAGTTCCATTGTGTTGCAAACGCACACACACACACAGCAACTCCAGAAGAGATAGATTACTTTTTACAGTAAATGCAGCAAGGCAGGGAAATTTGCTCCCAGAGCAACTTGGAGACCCACCAAAAAAAGCTAAGTACACACCCATGGGATGGGAGAGATCACAGATAATGGAGAGATCACAGATAGTGAGAGCAGACCACAGATACGGAGAGATATATGGCAATTCTGCCCCTCGCAGATAAGCGAATTAGCAGATAGCGAATTCACATATAAAGAGAACAGACGTTTTTATTTTTCTCATTTATATACCAACCTTTCTCCGAGCAGCTCAGAGCAGTGTATAAGGCTCCTTCCCCTCCTTTGATCCTCACAACAACCCTATGAGGTAGGTTAGGGTGATCAGATCAACATCACAAGTAAGCTCCATAGCTGAGGAAGGATTTGAACGAGGGTCTTCTTGCTCCAAGTCCAACACTCATATCACATTGGCTTTCTTTGTCATGAGCCAAGTGAAAATTATAGTGAATCCCAACAATTATTTGCAGAAAGACTTCTTTTATCAAGATGTTTCAGATGTTATGCCCATTCTTCATTGATTCATGGTTGTCACATATTTTAAATGGGCACTTTTAAATTGGCACTTAAGGCCAGCAAGGAAAGGTTTCGCTATCACATCTAAACTAAGCCTTGATGTTTCAAAGTGCTTTCCCTCTAGAGGTACAGTAATTGCTTTACGATTAGACAGGAAGCTGTATCAGCATTATTGCTCTAAAGGAGCCAGTGTTATCAAAAGACAACACATCGGGGCCTGTCCTCACAGGAAGGGCATCATGAGTAATCAACAGTGCTATAATCCAATTGGCTGTGGGACCCTTTGTATGGATGGTATAATATTTAGGGGGAAACATACCACTATAGACATAAAAAATCGGGCTTTTTTAGTGGCATCATGCACACTTTGTTATTTGAATCCAAACACAGGTAAATGCTTTTCAGCCTTTACTGGGTGCTTTTCCAAAAGCTAAACCTTTAACTATTTCTGAATATAGAAATTCACGGGCAGCCCAATCCTACCTATGCAGCAGTGCCAGCACGGGCTGATAAAACTGAGACACTTTGGTGAATCTGAACTTTTTTCCTTTCCTTGTGTAGGCTCATTTAGTTATGCAAGCAGACAATTGTTGAGAAGAGGATTCCATCAGGCCACCATAAATAGCATCGAATTAGCTAAATCATTATACATACCTGTCTGGAATAAACCCTCTCCCAAAGCATAAATCCTTAACTACTGGAGAAGGGAGCAGTGGCTTCAGTATCTGTACTGTTTTCTGAGTTGTACATCTGAAAATAGACATGTCCTTTATGAATCATTGTAACAACTGTCAAATGGAAGTAAATCTGAAATCAAGTAATCCTCAAAGGAATGAAGCAGTCAGATTTGAAAACTGCAATAATTTCATATCTCATTAAAATATTTTGACATCATTTAATAATATCCCATTATAAACTTTAGGGCAGAAATAATCAAAGCAGCAAGATTTAATTGATTGATGGGCGCAATTAATCAATTAAAGTTTTAATAGCACATTAACCTCCGCCATTAATTATGTGACTGACAAGATGCAAAACCTCTGGTTCTTTGGAACCTGCACCTAGGTAGGTCATATAGTTATTTTCCACCCTGTAGGAACTTGGATGAAAATAACTTAAATAGACCTTTTTCTTCAGTTTTGACTCCAAAACTACCAGTACCAGATACTTTGCATTTCAGGGTGAAACTACTTGAAACTACTTTGGTTCAAACTATAAAAAGCAACTGAAGGCTGAAAGCATTCAGTCAAAACAGTATTAATGTATCTTAAACCTGGCTGTTTTCCTGTACTGAAGTGAACTTGTTTATTTTTTCAAGCCTTTGTAGCTTTGTAGTATTATTGCCATAGTGAGTATTCCACATTCGACATTCTCAAATATGAGAGATGGTCTTTTCTTCTAACAAGTCCCATCATTTAGATTTAATGTATCTTATAGCACAGTTGCGAGGACTAATTTGGAATAGTTTAAGATGAAGCAACAATGGTAAGCTATAATAACATATGATGAGGGAAATTCCTACTGAAGAGCAGGAATTCTCAAGTTAGAGCAAGAATATTTACCAGAGATAGTATCTTTTGGAACTGGCTTTCAGCAAGTTTCATATACATTGTTCCCAAGGGAGCAAAAGAGCAAACCTTGTGAGAGTCTCCTCCTTATAAAATGAACATCTAAAATACATTACAAAACCTTACTGGTTTCCCCCCTTAAAGCTCCCAGGCAAACAACAAGACAAAACAAACATCCACCTGGTGTTTTTATGTTTATGAAACTTTCTTGAGATCTAAAGTGCACAGCAGTCTGAAAACAAAATAAGTAACATAGTCACACACACACACACACACACACACACACACACTTCGTCCAGAGGCGAAACTAGGGCGGAGCAAGCGGAGCACCGGCTCCGGGCGCCATCCTCCGAAGGGCGCCCCGCTCCGCCCCGCCCGCAAGTCGGACTCGGACTCGAGTCTCCGAGTCGGACTCGGAGACTCGAGTCCGAGTCCCACTCGGAGACTCGAGTCTCCGAGTCTGACTCGAGTCTCCGGCCCCCTCAATCGGGAGAGCCGGCTCGGAGACGTCTTCCCCGGCCGGCTGCCTGGGGCCTTCTGAAGGCCCGCGCGAGAACGGTATTTATACCGTTCTTTTTGCGCATGCTCAGACTGTTACTGAGGGGAAAAGGCTGCCCTTTTTCCCTCAATAACAGTCTGAGCATGCGCAAAAAGAACGGTATAAATACCGTTCTCGCGCGGGCCTTCAGAAGGCCCCGGGCAGCCGGCCGGGGAAGACGTCCCCAGCCGGCTCTCCCGATTGAGGGGGGGTCGCCCCCTCCTGGAGCGCGCCGCCACCCCCTCCCGGAGCGCGCCACCCACCCCCTCCGGAGTGCGCCGCGGCCGATAGGCCACGGCTATATTGAATTATAGGGGTGCCAACCCCGCCGTTGCTCCGGGCGCCAACGGGGGTAGCGACGCCTCTGCCTCAGTCAGTCCCGGATCTAGCTGACCTCTGATGCCACCACAGACACAACACACTGTTTCATTTCAAAAAGATGCAAAGAGATTCCAAGAAAAGAGCATAAACTCAATCAATCCTAGCTATACATCTGCACATGTATGCACACATGAACACAGTATAGAGCAGGGGTGTCAAACTCGTTCACACAGTGGACTGAATACCATTCATGGCACCTGCTGAGGGCCGGAAGTGATGTCATTAAGCAGGAATTGATGTCATTAAGCAGGTGATGGCCAGAAATAAGCACTTTTTACTCACTCGAGAACTCATTAGCTGCAAATGACGGAAGAGAAAATACACAGATCTTGATAATATTTTCAAGATTTCGGAGAGCCCAACTATCACACATGCACACCCTTTAGCAGTGCTACTTCTGTTGAGGTTTAACTTTGCAGCTCAACAGCTGAGAGGTGCTCTGCAAAGTAACGATTTGGTAGAAGCAGCGCTGCTGAAAGGGCGGCCTACATGATAATTGTTCTCTCTCAGCGCCTCATCAGCTTCTCCCTTTCTCACCCCTCTTGGTCTGTGTCTTCCCTCATACCATTCCTTGCCTTCTGAGGCCTCCATCCACCTTTCCATCCCAGTGCCTCAGCAGAAGCGGCGCTGCTGAAAGTGAAGCGCTGGTAGAGCCCAATTATCACGTGGGTTGCCCTTTCAGCAATGACACCTCAGCACTGCTGAAAGAGCGGCCCCTGCATGATAATTGGGCTCTCCCAGCACTGTCCTTTCAGCAGTGCCACTTCTGCCAATGTATCACTTCGCAGCTCAGCAGCTGATGGTGGTGCTGGGAGAGCCCAACTATCAGGCAGGCTGGATAAAGAGCTTCCAGGGGCCACATCCAGCACATGGGCCTTATGTTCGACACCCCTGGTATAGAGTATATCAGCGCAATCCTAAGGATCCGGCCAGCAGCCCAGGTCCTCCCACCAGATCCTGTGCACAGGCTGCCCGGCACATGCCGGGCCAGAGGTCTACTCAAGGAAGGGGACGCTCGTCCCCTTCCCCGGGTGTAAACCGGGGCCGGCCCTATTGGCCTCCTTGGATTTCCACCAGCTAAATAGTTGGCAGAAGTAGAGGAGGCCGTGTAACGGCGTAGCCGGCCCAGCGGGGACAAGGATATGGCCAACGCCATCCCCCGCCTCCTCCCGGGCCGGCTAGGCCAATGGCTATCCTCCCTAACCCTAACCCTCCCCTCATCCCTGGCCTACAGAAGGCTTTTTGAACCGAGTAAAGGGTCTGTTGTCCCCACTCCTTCCTGTTCCTCCGTAGCCATTTTTCGCCAAACTGAAGATCAGGGAGGCCTGCAGAGGGTCGCACAGGCCTCCCCGAAGCCCCCACAAGCCCCGGTAAGTAAGAAGGTGGTGTTTTGGGGGTACAATTTGCACAGGATTTTTTCCCCCAGGATTTTTTCCCCTGCTGGTGGTAGTGAATTTAAAGGTGCGCCTTAGAATTGATGGCGCCTTAGAATCGAAGAAATATGGTATATCTAGTTGCTTGTTGCTTCCAGTGATGGGGAGAGAAAGGTGCCAAATCTTTATCTTTTTATCTTGATTTTTTCCCCAAGCTTTCTATCATACATACTG
Source organism: Plestiodon gilberti rubricaudatus (assembly GCA_026170595.1). Taxonomy (NCBI): domain Eukaryota; kingdom Metazoa; phylum Chordata; class Lepidosauria; order Squamata; family Scincidae; genus Plestiodon; species Plestiodon gilberti. The sequence continues at coordinate 245,428,703 of JANXHW010000001.1, read as the reverse complement.
TAGACAAATTGCTATTGCATTATATTTTTTCCTGAAGGAAAACAATTATCCAGCTTTCATTGTATCCAACTCTCATCCTATCTTGGCACTGACCCATGCTTTGACACTGTTTTGTCACTTAATGAAATTATGTTTTCATTGACCTGTCTTAGGGTTTATGACCATGGTGTGCTATCCCTGTGCATGTTACTCTTCATACATGAGCTTGTCCAGTGTGTTTGCGTGCACCACTTATGACAAAGTGGACGCTGGTGTGTCGAAAGCATGTGTGAATCCATTTTTAGTGCCATGTTTTCTTTAATCTCACTTACAGCGCAATCCTATGTGTGTATACTCAGAAATACTGTAAGTCTCACTTTGTTCCCCAGTAAGTACATTTAGGAGTGCAGTCCTAATTTATCAAAATTCTAGGAGGCTTACAATAGAAAGAATAACATAACATTTAAGAAGAATAGGTGAAAATCATAACATCAAAATTGCTAAGCTATCAAAAGCTAATTAAAAGCATGCCTAAATAAAGTTTTACAGCATCTGTGCAATGATCCAAGGCAGGTTCTCACTGGCAGTTGATTTGATCTGAGCAGCAACAGGAAAGGCCCTGCCCTGACTTCCAGGCAACATGACCTTTCATATGCAAGGACTCCAAGCAATCCCATCTACCTATGATGTGGAGGCTTCTTCTGAAGTGTGCAGGACCCAGGTCATCTAGGGCTCTGTGGTAACAGTCAACATTTTGGACAGCATCCAGAAATGTATAGGGAGCTAGTGCTGTTGTTTTAAAACTGACTGACTATAATCTTGTTCACCAGCCCTGTCAAGAGAAGACAGTCTTGTCTTAATTAAATTTCAGATTGTTGTATTCTCATTCATTGGACTACAACTGTCAAATACTGAGGATCACTGGCGTCACTACAGGGGGGGCGGAGCTGTAAGTTCTGCTGAAATCGGAGCCTCCCTTACACGGAGGGACAAAGCGGCCCCGCCCCCTCACCCTCGGAGCCTTTCAGGGAAGCGAAAGCAATGTGCAGGAGACTCCCTGCGCATTGCTTTCGCTTCCCTGAAAGGCTCCGAAGATGAGGGGGCGGGGCCGCTTTGTCCCTCCGTGTAAGGGAGGCTCCGATTTCAGCAGAACTTACAGCTCCGCCCCCCCCCTGTAGTGACGCCAGTGCTGAGGATACTGCTCCTGGACTGGTAGAATAAGAAAATAAAAGCTAGTTGCCATCATTATAGTTATACCTCACAAACGTCTGCACTATTTGTCCCACAGCCCAATCCTAACTAACTATCCGGCGGACGGACGAGGGCCGCCCATGGCTGTTCATGGCCGCTCTGGAGTGGCCCGGAGGTCTACTCGAGGAAAGGGGACGTTCATCCCCTTCCCGCGGTGTCGAACGGGAAAGGCCAGATGGGCCTCCTCGGATTTCCGCCAGCTATTTAGCTGGCGGAAGTAAGAGGAGGCCGTGTAAAGGCTGCGCCGGCCGGGAGGGAGAAGGGAATATGGCGGCTGCCATCCCTGCCCCCCTGGGCTGGCTCGGCCAATGGCCCCCCTCCCTCACCGCCCAGACTGCCCCTGCGTCTGCTGGAATTGGACATATCTCCTCCGGCAACCACAGGGACACTCCAGCGCTGGAGTGAGGGCGGCTCACCTCCGCGCTGGCCGCTCTTACTTCTGAGTTGTCACGAACGTGCTTTACGGCACATTTGCAACAGCTTCGGGCGGTGGAGCACTTGTTCCGCCGCCCGATCGTTCCATTGGATTGCGCTGCCAATCACTTCATACTGATGTTAAACAATAATGGATAAGAGATAGGCTGCTTATGGATCCCAAAGATTGGATTCGTAGGGGTGGGGGTGGGCAAAAAGGCTCACCAAGTGTCACTTTCATTTTGGCCCCCCAAAAGAGAGGTCTAATGAATCCAGGACCTTGCAAGGCCTATCCTATCAAATTGTGTGGATCCTATCAAATTTTGTGGATGATCTGGCTGTATTCTGATGGTGGTCTACTGCATTAAATTATGCTGAGAGCTCCAGCAGGATCAAAAGGGTACTATTACAGTGGACCCTCACTTTACAATGGTAATACGTTCTGAAGAAACAATTGTATTGTGTGAGGTCAATAAAGAGGGAAGAAACCATGATGTACACCACCCTAAGCTCCTTGAAGGAAGGGCAGTATAAAAATGTGGAAATAAAATAAATGTGAACCCAATTTGGGGGGGGGGGTAATTCGAACCAAGACCTCGGATGTTGACATTTCTACCACAGAACGAAGTTATTTCCATCTCTAAAAGGTTATTTAAAAGGTGCCTACTATGCTCTGTAGGGCCATGATTATCAGTGTACACAATGTTGTAATTATAAAGCACAAATTACAAGGCCCCATCCTTCCCTCAATACACGCAACCACAATGTTAATAACACTGCTACTGGCTGAGATGCTACCTAGAAAGCTTGCTAGGCTAAGGCGCTACCTAGAAGCCATGTGTTTGCATCAGCGTTTGCACTGACTAAAAATCCTTTCTTCCATACACAAAGCCATGATGTTAAAACACACAGCTTTTGGCTGAGACGCTTGCATTCTCATCACTGATTGGCTTATCTCAGGGCCTCTGAGAGGGGGTTAAGGTGGTACAATGGTACCTGGGTCCAAGGCCAAAATAGGTAAAAAAGGGGGCCATGGAGCAAAAAAGGGGGCCCCAGGAGCCAAATTCATATGATGGGAAGGGACCCAAAAGAAACTTTGTACCCCCTGATAAAATTCCTCTGAGTGTCCTGGCTTATCTATCACTGACAAGGGCCTGTTGACAGCAATCATTAACCCATTGTAAACTAAATCATTTATTGTATAGTGAACTGTGTTTTACTATAGAGAGTCCATTGTAAACAGCGCAATCCTGCACAAATAACCGGCGGTGGAGCAAACGCTCTGCCGCTGGAAGCTGTTGCAAACGTGCCATAAGGCACGCTTGCGACGACTTGGAAGTAAGGGCAGCCGGCGCAAGACCAGCCGCCCTCACTCCGCCGCCAGGACGTCCATGCGGCCGCCGGAGGAAGGTATGCAATCCCCCGGTGGCTGCATGGGTGGACTGGGCGGCGAGGGGGGGGCATTGGCCGATCCGGCTCGGGGGGGATGGGGATATTCCATAGTTGGTCTCTATTTGTCTGATGACAGACCATGTGTACAGAACTATGTCTAGGATCCCACCTTGGTCTTCTCCAAGTCCATGCCCTGGTGAGAGGGGATTGTTTCTTGATAAGGGTAGGCATTGGTTTAGGGGACCATTGACCTTTGGGAGCTGGATTCTGGTAATGGGAGGTAGAGAAGGCTGGAGGAGGCAGACAACAAAAGGGGGCAAGATCCAGGATACAGGGTGACAGGTAAGGTAGGAGCTCCCAAGCCACTCTCACTACCCACATCCCTTGCACCAGCCCCCACCTGGACTCCAACCCACAGGGACGTGGGTGGCCCCAGTAGAAGTATCCTTAGGGGCTAGATCTCAGGCCAATGACAGGGATCAATCTAAACCCAGGAGAAAGGGAAACTGTCCGATACAGTCTCCCTACTGGAACACCAACAACAGACCTTCACCCCCCCATCCCTTATCTGTATATAAACCCTGCAATAAATCCCTCTATCAGCAGCATATCATCTGTGATGGAGGGGGTGGTACCAGTAGCATTAAGGCTAGCTGTAGTTCACTCCCTCCTGAAGAAGCCCTCCCTGGATCCCACCAAATGGATAATTACTGACCATTCTTGAACCTCCCATTTTTTTGTGAAGTGATGGAGTGGGTGGTGGCAGAGACGTCACTAGGGCGTGCGCTGCCCAGGGCCGGGCACGCGCATCACCCTAGTGACGCCTCCCCCCCGGACACCCCCCCTTTAACAACCTTTGGCGATTTGGGGGGGCGCCCGACGGGCTGCCGCTCCGGGCGCCCGGTCCAGGAGCCCTCTCAATCGCTGCAGCCGGCTCGGGGACGTCTTCCCCGGCCAGCTGCCTGGGGCCTTCTGAGGAAGGCCCACTGCGCGAACGTTATTTATAACGTTCTTTTGCGCATGCGCAGACTGATCCTGAGGGAAAAGGGCAGCCCTTTTCCCTCAGGAACGGTCTCCCATGCGCAAAAGAACGTTATAAATAACGTTCGCACAGTGGGCCTTCCTCAGAAGGCCCAGGGCAGCCGGCCGGGGAAGACGTCCCCGAGCCGGCTCTCCCGATCGGCGTCGCTGTAGCCTGGCGACGCGCACGGGAGGCCCTGAAGCGATGTGTACGCGTGCACCTTTCTGCGCACGCGGGCACGTGTCACCTGGGGCCCCCCGCACTCCTCGCCAGGCTACAGCGACGCCTCTGGGTGGTGGCATCTCAGCTCCAGAGGGTCATGGATGAAAACAAATTATTTGGATCCCTTTCAATCTGGTTTCATGCTGGACTTCAGGACAGAGACAACCCTGGTAGATTACCTATATGACACTGACTAGATGGGGAAGTGTGTCCCTGTTGGACCTCTCAGGGGCTTTTGACAACATCAATCATGGTGTCCTTCTGGGGAGGTTGGTTGGGGTGCCACAGGGTTCTATTGTGTCCCCTATACTGTTTAACATGTACATAAAACTGCTGGATGAGGTAACCCAAAGGTTTGGAGTTTGGTGTCATCAGTATACTGATGGATGCTGCAGTACCTCTCTTTTTCATCAAATGCTGGGGATGCTTTTGAGGTCCTGGAGCATTGATTGGAGGAGGTCAGAGACTGAATGTGGATTAACAAAAAGAAATTAATTCTGGACAAATCCTTTTGGTCTGGAGATCCTTTTGGTCAGGAGACCCATGATGCAGGTGCATCATGAGGTGAGCCTCACATGATGAGGTGACCCATGATGCAGATGCATCATGAGGTACATCATGAGGTGACCCCCTGAGGTGAGCCTGGCTGTGCTGATGTGGGCTGCATCCTGCCCAGGATGCAGTGGCCGGCCATTTTGGCCAGCTACCACATCTTAGGCAGGATCGGGCTGTTAGTGATGTCACAATTTGACTATTATAATGTGCTTTACATGTAGGCTTACCATTGTCCCGGAATTGAGGCAGGCTTCGGCCTAGAGCAGACCCGAGTCGCTCCCAGGAGTGCACCGTGGCTGCCCAATGCGGTCGCGTCGTTGACCAGAAGCCGCACCCGCATTGGGCAGTCGCAGTGCACTCCTGGGAGCGGCTCAGGTCCACTCTAGGCCGAAGCCTGCCTCGATTCTGGGACGATGGTAAGCCTATTTACATGGGGCTGCCTTTGAAGACTATCTGGAAATTTCAACTAGTGTAGAATACGGTGGCCCATGTGGTCTTGTGGGTTCATCAGTTTGACTTTGTCCAGCTGCTGCTCCTGCGAGTATGCTGGCAGCCAGGTTGTTTCCAGGCACAATTCAAGGTGCTGGTTTTGGCCTTTAAAGCCCTTTACGGCTTGGGACGGGAGTATTTAAGGAACTGCCTCCTTTCATATGAACCAGCTTGTCCACTAAGGTCATCTGAGAGGGGCCTGCTGCACGTGCCACTTCTTGCCAAAGCCAGATTGGTGGTTACAGAGAGTAGGACCTTCTTGAGGTAGCGCCACAATTATGAATTCTGTCCCACTTGAATTAAGATCTATGCCTCCCTATCAATCTTCCAGGAGGGGCTAAGACCTTCTTTTCAGTTGGCCTTCTCTCTCTGGTTTTTGCTAGCTGTCACTTTGCTATGGTTCTTTTGGTTCTCTTTGAGTTTTGATGTGGGTACCTGCTTCTGTTTTTAAGTTATAATTTTATTATTGCAAATATCATTGCTATTTACACTGCTGAATTTCATGTGTTCTGCTTGCCTCTGATGCATTTTATGATGACATTATGGTTGCTGCTTTTTATTGTACTTTATTGTAAATATATTTTATATTATTTTAATGTTGTAAGCTATCTTGAGCACACAATATTGGGGGGAAAGGCATGGGATAAATATTTTGAATAATATCTCTTGAAGAAAAAACTCTGTCCTTTCTATGTTGTAATCCTGTAAAGTACCGAGATTTGAGGACAGTTCACACATGCATGAATATCTTCAACTATCATCTCTTGATGACACAACTTTTGGGACTTGTGTTTGAAATGGGGTCACTAAATAGAAACTCCTCAATCTGAATTCAGCATACAGTGCAGAGCTGCACCTCTCCACATATTCTTCACAATTGCAGGATGGCCCTAACTTGCCGTTCACATAACTGGGTCTGGCCTAACTTTATTATGATGAATACTTTGAGTTTGAATTGTTTGGTGAAAAATATTGCTCAGTGACTGCATAAACAATTTTAATTGGCTCAGGAGCCCAAAATGTGCTTTTTTTGTTTAGCTGCCAAGGCTACTTTCTCACTCGCTAATTACGCTGAGCTCTAGCTTTTAGCAAAAACAGGAAATAAAACATCCATTACTCAAATGACAACTTCTCACCCAGCCTGCATTTCAACATTCATTGTGTAATTTCCTACTCCTGAGCCTAGTTAAGAGCTGAATGCATTTTAAAAAGAAGTCACCCCTCTTTGCAAGGCCATGCTATGGTTTATGCTACCCATTAGGAGAGACTGCAGTGCTTGCATTTCTGGAAAGGCTCGAAAGAGGTTTGTTGCACCCAGCATGCATCCCGCAGCATCCGTGATACAGAAGTCATTATCTCCCTGTACGGTTCCTGCTGCCTACCTATTTTCCATAAATAAGCCCACCACAGGACACATATCAGTCATCAGGCAAGACAACAGGTAAAAACTGCCCTGTGGGATTGCTAGTCTGTGTCCTTCAGGAATAACCTCTTTCTACATTTCCCAACAAAGGGTCATTGTCAAGCATCAGCTGCCCGTAATACACCCCTGATAGATTCAGCAGATTCTCCGGGCTTAATCTAGCAGCAAAGAAATAGATTATTGACTGTTTTTACACAGATATAATTGGACAATTGTTCTCATGGGAAGTCTCTGCTCTTGAAGCAAGAATTCAGAATGGGAAGGAAGTGGGGGGGAAAACACCTCACTGTGACCTCCTGCAGGAGGAGGAGGAAGAGGAGGAAATGGATTTAAGGACTTTAGAGAGACTTTGTCCTTACCTGGTGTATTGAATTAGAGGTAGTTGCTAAAAGGAATTAATGACAGAACAGCAGATAACTACACAGCTGGTTTGAACTTTGCTGTGGTAGTTATGATGGAATTTGAATGGGGGACTTGGAACAGTTGTATTAGTTTTCTTTTCCATAAATAAATCTGCATTTGTTGATTATACAGGCCCAGTACCTTAACCTCAAACTTGCCCTTTCCTTTTGCATCTTTAGCCTACATTCTTAACAGCAGGATGTGGTGGTGGGGGGGGAGGATAGGATTGAGTTCTGAATCTCACAGTCCTCTACAGTGGTGCAATGGTACATTACAAAGTGCAGAAGCTCACTGTGACTGACACACACACCTCAACAGCCATGGCTATACAACAAAAAGTCAACTTCACATTTCTTCATTAGAGAGCTTTTCTCTCCTGCCGCTTGTTCCTACTTTCTAGTGTCAGATAATTGAGAGTGTAATGAACAAAAGGTAGAACTCATTATCAGACATCTTTAATATTTTCTTTTTCAGTTCCTTTTACAGCAACATACTGTATCTGTATGGCCTAAAATGGAGAACTCACTATCTGGGCTGCATGTAGTTGAGCTTTGGTAACCAAAGCCATACACAGGAACTATGAAGGACACCCTCTAATTGTCCATAAAAACCTTGGATTGAGTACTTAAGTTTCCACAGGCAATTTGCTAAGCTTACTGATCCTCTTCTCTTTAAATTAAAGTTTGATGTCCTGGAACAGGCTATTCAGCATAGAACCTTAATGGGGCACATTGGGATCACTAAGATACACAGATGTGAATGTATGATGCTGCCTTATACTGAGTCAGTCTATTGATCCATCTAGCTCAGTCATGACTGACTGAGCAACTTTCCAGAGTTTCAGACAGGGATCTTTTCCAGCCCTATTTGGTGATGCCAGGGATTAAACCGGGGACCTTTTTCACACAAAACATGTATTCTGCCATTGAACTACAGCCCCATTCCTTGAAATGGAAACAGTGGCTTTCATCTGGGCAGCTCAATCCTACCTAGCCCCCCCACCCCCGCTCGTGCAGCCTGGAATCCTATGTATACTTATCTGAGAGTAAGCTCCACTGAAGACAACAGGACATACAGTACTTCCAAATAAACATGCTTAGGATTGCACTGTATAGATATTTTGAAAGCAATAGGAGAGAATGGTTCCAAGAATTAGCACCAGGTTGCACTGGTCTCTGAGTCACTGGCATGATCGGCCCTATGAAAGGCAAACCAAAGAACTCCTGGCACCTGACGTGGGATGCCAAATGCTGCCCCCAACCTTCTCTCTGTAAGCTGAGCGGCCACTTGGCTGCACAGCTCTAATCAACGCCCTGCAAGTTTCCCTCTTGGCTCTCCAAAGCTTGATGATGACGATGATGTCATCACCAAGCACTCCACAGCTGCCGCCGAGAAGCCACTGTAGGGCTCTGCGCATTCTGGGGGAAATTAGAGGGAACGTTGGCTGCCCCCTCTTACCTGATGATATGCCAGCCTCTTCTCCTCCAACACTCTAGCCCACTGCTCTTCTCTTCTCTCCTCCACATTTCCACTTTGTCCCCCTCTCCCTTCTCTAATCCAGGGAGTGGGGAGGAGGAGGCAAGCAGGTGGACAAAAGTGGGCACACACACACGCACACACACACACACACCCAGTCTGTTGCCTGAGCTGACAGCTTTAGCTGGCCTCAATGATGGGCCAGTCCTGGCCCTATATCATCTGAAATGGGGGTGGGGTGGTGGTGGGACCAATTCTATCCTCACCTAGTGCCAGTTGGCATAAAACTCATAATTTGATTTGGTGTAGCATAGTAACAAAGACTTGGCTGAAAATTAAAACGTCCTCAATTTGAATCTTGCCTCTGCCATGAGTTTCCACAAGAAGGCCTTTGGCAAGCCACTCTCTTCCCCTCAACTTCCTAGATTCAATATCGGGATAATACGGTAATATGTATCTAATTACCTTACAAGATACCAGTAGTTGTGAGGACTACAACAAGATAATACATGGGAAGCACTTCAAACACTTGACAATGCTATGCAAATGCTAAGTATAAATAATTATAAATATAATAGGCTCACTCTGTAATAGCAGAATTGACCCTGATGCTTTTGATCCACTTGTTAACTGGCAGGGTTGGGAAATATGCAATGCGGGTTAGCTAAATTACATTCCTTACCATTACTTGATGTATTGTCACTGTTAATTTCAAGCATTCTTGAGGGGCCAGGCTTTCAGAGGCAAGCTGTTAGTCTGCTGAATATCACTGTGCCCTCTGACTGGTAGCCTGTCACATTATCTTATTTCTGAAGATACAGTATGTTGACCAGATACTAGTCTTCTTTAGTTTGGTAGGTAGGCATATTGTGGTCTTTGATGGTCATAAAGGCTACCGCCGAAACGTATGCTATGCTTACCTCTCTGCCAATGTAACTGTCTTTCCACCAACCATAAATTTAGGAGAAGACCGTGCATTCTTCACATCCATCATCTGTTTTAGTTTTCCAGATGCAGTACTAGAAAAATGGAAAAATATTAAGTAATTAGGTAAATTCTAGCTTGTAGATACGATGCTACAGCAGACTATATCAACAACTATTGTTGTTTCAACAAATATCAAGCATCATCAGGTTCAGACCTTGAACGCCCCCGCCCCCCGATTATTACACTGGACAACACAAAATTGGCCCTGAAATGGAAAGAGCTTATGTTTACTAATTTCAATGTGCTGAAAACGAAAATGACTATAAAATCTGCCAATTGGCTCTAGTTTAGGAGAAGCAGTCTGCATTGTGTACATAGATGTTGTAAGTGTCTTTGGGCATTTATCAGTACATATCTATGGAACTATCTACTGCAGATCTCTCACAAACCATAGCCAATTTTGCATTTTCATTGTCATATTCGTGTTCAGCACCTCAAAACCTATAAGAAATGACTAATTTAATCTTGGGGGCATGACCTTTGTTAAAATTTGTTCAGTGTTATTGTTGTTCTCATTAAAAAATTTCAACAAATTCACATAGTGGTTTATATAGCAAAAGAAACTCAATCTAAAACAAAAAAAGAAGAGATAGCAGCAACAGCCGCTGGAAAAGCTGCTGTGCTGGGGTGAAGAGGGACAGTTGCCCTTCCTCTGTTAAATATGAGACTCATCACTGAAAAAGTGCCTCTGAGTTAAAATAAGCAGGACTACCAGAAGGAACAGAAACATGTATGTTTCTTTAGAGAGCATGAAAACTGCCACTCAAAATAATCTTACACCTGTCTTCACCCTACATTTGGGTCCTGCAACCGAAGATTATACAGTATAGATATTATACAGGGGCTGTGAAACACCGATTTGCTCCACCTAAATTCTGCACTGCCTCTAGATTGGAAGAGCCTTGCTGGAAAAACTGCTTAAAGAATGTCCTCACTATATGCCCCAGAAGGACCTTAATCTGAACATATGAACTAAACTGAATAAATGAGTGGAGCAAATTTCACCTTAAGTCTAGCACTATGAGACTTCAGAACTCTCAAAGCTTATTAAAAGGTAGGGTAGGTAAATATTGGTTCTGATGGAATGTACTGTACAGTAGCAAGTCTTCATTATCCAAGAGTCATGATTGGGCAAACTGCCCGCTATGGTAAGTTTAATAAGAACATTTTCAGAAGGAAAAAAGGGCAAATTAGCTGCCCTGACGTAGCTCCCTAGTGGTGTCAGTCTGGGATGTTTCTGTGATTTCCTGTGCAAGCGTCACTTCCTATCACTACATCCAAATAGCAGAGGGCAGAATCTGTCCTATGCTGAATTTATGAACCTGTCTTATTCTGAATCGGACATTGGTTCATCTAGTCCAGTAGCATCTCTCCAGTCTTGAAAGCCTGTTCCAAACTCTTTTTAACTGGAGATGAACACGGATTCGAAAACATGATTGGGCAGCCCGATCCTCACTAACTTTAGAATGGCGGAGCGTGCGCTCCACCGCTCTAAAATGTCGCAAACGCACCGTAAAATGCGTTTGTGACGACTCGGGAGTAAGGGTCGGTGCAGAGGCTGGCAACCCTCACTCCCCCGGCAGACCATCCCTGTGCCTGCCAGTGAAGGTAAGCCCTGCACCGACCAGTGCAGGGGGAGGGCGGACCGGGCGGCGAGGGAGAGGGGCCATTGGCCAAACTGGGTGGGGAGAGGGTGGGCATATTGGCGGCATGCTCCGCCGATATCCCTGACCTTTTCCTGGCCCGGTGTAGCCTTACTCCGCCGCCTCGGATGCATGCCATCTTCATCGAGTCTTACATCTTACACAGGATTGCGCCCTGAGACTCTGAGGACACAATATAGCCATCTTGCAGAAGCTAAGCCAATCTAGGTCTGGTCAGGTGACTTCTTAGGAATCCCCGTACACAAAAATTGAGTTACATGGTAGAAGAAAAACACAAAATAGATCAAATGAGTATTTAGAGATATCTCAACCTGTGGTACGGGTACCCCTAGGGGTACGCGGACCTCTTGCTGGGGGTACTCCAAGCCCTGCCCCTTATCTGCCCCATCAGCAGCTAATTAAGTGTTAATTAACATGGATTTTAAATTGTGCTCTGATTTTGGTTTTGGGCTTATTTTTGTACTTTGGAAAATGTACTTTGGTGGGGTGGGGGAGGGAGGAGCTGATTTTGGGAAGTGTGACTTGGAGAAAAAAAGAGATCCTTGCGTGTGTGTGTGTGTGTGTGTGTGTGTGTGTGTGTGTGTGTGTGTGTGTGTCCCACACACACTTAAATAAGACATTTTTTCACATTTAAAATTGTTTTAGTACTTTAATGCCTAATTAATTAATTGATTAATTCAATTAATTAGCAGTTAATTAGCAGGGGGTACTTCAGAACATTAGACCGTGATAGTGGGTACCCGGACCTCCAAAGGTTGAGAACCCCTGATATACAGTATTTTAAAAAATGGAGTGCCAAGGCCCATAGCTGAAACAACCCACATTGAGGCAAAAAATACTAACTAGCCTGCACTGGTACAAGTGCTGATGCAGTTATCAGCACTTTATTCAAAGGAACTGGCGGTCTAACCCCCTTCCCATGTTCTAAACTAACTCCAAGTCACAAGAAATGTTCCTATTACGTTTTTGGGTGAAATCATGGTTCATGTGTGAATGTGCGTGTATGTGTGTGTGCCCCTCAGGCATGGTGGGTATGACAACTTATTCCAGGATTTCAGTGTTGTAGCCAAAAAAAAGTAAAATGTCAGCAACCTGGGAAAATGTGCAACTTTTTATATGTAGTTTTATCTGAGTGTGGATCAGATCTAAGTGAAATTAAACACAAGCCACAGAAGGATGTATTTATTGTAAAACTTCCTACTATTGAGGTGTTCATGTTTTAAAGCCTTAATAATGCTTGTCTCCTAAAGGTAACTAGACACATTTTCATTAAGGTTTCTGATTGCACTAGGCTCACTATGGTTTTTAGAGGATGAACATGCAGGTGGTTTATTAAAGAAAAGAAAAAGGCACCTTCCTCTATCCAGCATGCTGTGGTGACCAGGAAGAGCTATCGCAGGAAGCCATCTGTAAAAAGCCCGCCTATCAATGTGCTACTTACAGTTGGGGAAGGGGGGCAGGGTACAGGAAGTCAGGCATACAGGAAGTCAAGCAGAGGTGATTGATGCCTGGCCAGTTGCATTTTCAAACAACTTTATGTTCCTGTTTTCTCCTTAACATTGTCCAATAAGTCCATTTAGGGAGGAAGAAGTCAGCTGCCTATTGAAAATAATCGCCTATTATATTTGCCGTGGAACACAAAGTATGTTAGCAGACAGCCTGATGAATTACAGATTTTGGCTTATTTCCTCCAGGGTGTGGTTACAGGATATTCATTTAGAATTGAAATGATTTGTTTAAAAATGTTGCAATGTCCTTTTTCCCAGGAAGAGAAAATTTAGCTCTTCAGAGGATATTTTGGACAAATTCACAGTATCAAAGATGAAAAAGACAAAAACAAACAAACAAAAAAAGAATGCTAGGATTATTTTTGGCAGCAACAGAATATGGGAACAGAAGAAAAGAATTAGTGCAGAAAAAGTGCAGCCGGAATCCAGATGGCCATGGAATTAGTCTGCTCACAATAGTGGAACATGACAAGCGCCTTACTGGAGACTTACCATCCAGTCCTGCATCTGCCTTCCCACAGTGGCCAATCAGCTGCCTCCAGGAAGCACAGGAGGAGGGCTTGAAGTTAATCCTTCACTGTTGCCCCTTTCTGGAACTGGTATTCGTTGGGATGCTACTCCTGAACATGGAGGTGCCATCTAGCCATCATGACTAATAGTCCAATCAACCTATCCTCCAGAAAGTGAATTTTAGGCCACTTGTTTCTGAATTTAAGGCTATATTTCAGACAATGGTTTTTACAAGGTTTTTATCTTTTTTAAAAAACAAGGTACCTTTTTTAAAAGGTAAATGGTTTTTACAAGACTTGAGGTTTGAGAGAAACTTGGCTCCTCATTATGTACATATACATTTCTTTTGCTCCACTGTCACCTCTGATAAACAGGTGGTGCAGGTTTTTGAAATGAAATCCCTGCAAAGCCTATCATAGAGGCAAAAGTGAGATGAGTGTACACCATGAGCAATGATCCTGTTTTGAAACTGCTTTCAACTATCTGGAAAAACAAACAAACTATTGTCTGTCTCCAGCCTAGGTCCTGTACTGGGTTTTTTTTTCAGTCTTACACAACCATTGCGTTCTGTATTGGATGTAAAACTGTTAAAGAAAGGAGGCTGGTTTGAATAAAAATATTTATTTGCTACTGAGGTCAGGAACATACTCAGCCTAAATATTTTCTCTCTGTCTCTCTCCAGTTAAAGGTATGTAGATATTTAGTGAATGTACTGTATGTATTTTCTTGGAGATTATACAAGAAAAGAGATATCCTTTCCTGTATCTCATATTGGTCATAAATCAAAGAGAATTTTGTACTCTAAAAAGAGGAAGCGTTACAGTCTACATAGCAATTTCCTTTGTATAATCTCAGCAAGATCATGAGAAATCTATTCTTGTGTACCGCACTTGTAAACTGAAAAAAGTCATTCATTCATCTGCAGTATTTATACCAGAAAGGGGATATGAATATGTCCACAGAGGTAGAGTTTCCTTTTTACTGTCTTAATTTAACTATAGATGCTATTTTTCACTCTGTTCACTCAGTTTGGAAATGACTTGTTTCTACTCTGTTTCAGGATTGGTGGATTTATTCTTATCTGGGATATGTTATCACAATGAAGAAATGATTGCACACTGCAAGAACAGCAACGCAGATTCAGCCCCAGGATTGAGAGATATGCTGGCCTTTGCACAAGGTCCTCCACTCAGATGATGGGTTTCCACCCACAGAACCATTGGGGTGGAATTTCATTGGCAGAACCCAAGCATGTGGGAGGAGGTAAAGGGGACACTTTTCTCAAGCTTGGAGGTCTAGAGAGCCCAGCTTGCACTACAAGCCCATGACCATGAGGAAAAAAATGAGACCAAATTGTAGATCTTATTTGAGGATGTTTAGGCAGACTTACTTCGCTGCATCTATATGGGTGTCCAGATTTTGTAAGATCTTGTACAATTTGCTGGAGCCAAAGCAGTGTAAAAACAGGAAAAAGCAACATTCTGGTGAGCTCCTGTCCCAGGCTATCCAACAGAATGTGGGACACCCACGGCTTGCTACTGACAGGGATGGCATCAGGTGTTGGCCAGACTGAGCACTGGCCAAGGGTCCATGTCCATTAGAGGATCCACCCAGCTGGGCTGGCTCCTGAACCCTCAGTACTGATGGCAATGGGAGTGCTCAATGTGCCACCCAGTGATGTAGACTCAAGTCTATTGACTTGGACTTGAGTCGGACTCAAGTCGCATAAATGACTCGGACTTGACTCAGCGATCGTAAAAGACTCGAAAGACTTGACTCGAGATTTGGAACCTTTTGTGACGAGTCAAATTTTAAGTCCCTATTCATTATCATATCGGCCACCGTAACCCAGGAAGAAGGCATCTGCGACGCCGAAGACAAGGAAGGCAGGCAGAGGGAGGGGAACATCAGGGGGGAGTTTACAGCCCTGCCAGTGCCATCCCCCCAACATACACCCCAGCACAGCACTCACCCATTTCCCCTATTAGATAGGGCCTCGGGACTCATGACCAAAGACTCAGGACTTAGGGGCAAAGACTTGGGACTTGACTTGAGACTTGGAGTCAGATACTTGATCCACATCCCTGGTGCCACCAGGGTGGGTGAGGGGCACCATGGGAACCCACTTCAGGGCTTTGCAGCCATCTCCACTTTCAGCAGGGTCAGGCCAGACAGAGTGGTGTCAGGTGGTCTCCATGGCAGGGGGGGGCAATTACCACTTGCCATACCACCAGATGTACTAGTACCATTGGTTAAAAACATGAATATAAAGGGCATTTTTTCACTCATATATACGGTAGTTAATATACATCCATGCCATACTGGCAGAACAGCCCAATCCTGTGTAACATTGTTTTAGCTTGATTTTAGCTTTGCTATGGCTTTTAGTTTCAGCTTTTAGCCTTTAGCCTTTGCTTCAGCTTTTAGCTTCTAGCTTTTGCTTTTACCTTTTGCTTTTAATTTATTTACACAGTATATTATTCCCAAAGAACCAAATGGCTGAGTCTAGGTTTCTCATGGGGAGAAGAGGAAGAGAGCCTGTGTTACAAGTTTGTACTGGGCCTGGCACAATTATACTTGGACACTGTTCATGGCTGCAATCCATAAATTCCAATGAGCCCTATTTATGCGTAACATGTTTAGGATTGTAGAGGGATGGAGCAAGGCAAGTGGATGGCATTGTGCTTCTTCTGTGGCAGTGGGATGAGAGCTTGCAGGATCAGTAGTATAGTAACTGCCCCCAGTCTTTGTGATAACTCTTATGAGGCTGAGGATAGTGCATTGCCTTGGCACAGTATCACTCCTCCAGAGTGAAAAACTAGGATAAGGTAGTAGGAAATAGCGATTTCCCTGGATGTCAATAGGAGGTCCACGGATGTGGATGAAACGTAGTGTTATTTTTATTGTTGTTTTAATCAGTGTTTTTTAACGTTGTTTTTAAAACATTTTTCTGACATGGCTTTTAATCCTGTTAATTTTAAATCATTATACATAATTGCTGGCCATGAAAGCTTCAGATCCTTTTTAAATAGTGATTTCTTAACCAAGGGCTTTTCAGCACAATCGCAACATGTTTTAGCCACATTTTAGGTTTTGGGGTGACACTCCTGCAAGCCCTCACCCAGTTTCCCTTTTAGCGTTGCATGTCACCTTGAGCAAGTATCAGAAAGGAGACAAATGCACTTCATATGTAAACAGTGGCGTCACGAGACGGTGCATCACCCCGTGCGGGGTCGGCCGGTTCGGCACGTTACCCCCCACCCCCACTGGTGCGTCACCCCCACCCCCAGACACGTCACCCCCCCGTACTCACCCCCATCCTGGCGCGTCACTCCTGGAGCCGGCAAGCCAAGCCGTGTCTTCCTCGGCGGCTTGGCGGCTTCTGAATAGGCCCGGCAAGGCTTCGAGAGGCGCATGCGCACAACGCCGCTTGAAGCCTTGCCCTTAGACGGGTCGAACAAAGACCCGATTGGGTCTTCGTTCGGCTCTTCTGAGGGCAAGGCTTCGAGCAGCGTTGTGCACATGCCGCTCGAAGTCTTGCCAGGCCTATTCAGAAGCCGCCGAGGAAGACGCAGCTCGGCTTGCCAGCTCCAGGATTGACACGCCGAGATGGGGGTGAGTGTAGCAGGGGGTGACGCGCTGGAACTCCCGGCGCGTCAACCCCCCTGGTGCGTCACCCCCTCCGGGCGCCTCCCAGCGCATCACCCTGTGCGCTCCACCCCCCGCCATGCACCAGTGACGCCACTGTATGTAAACAATAAAAATAAATTACAGAACAGACGGATTGAGTATTGTCATGATGCTGTTTGCCCCCACCTTTAAAAACTGTAGGTTGATGGGCACTCCAGCACAGGAAATGGGGACACCAAGCCTCCATCGTTAAAAATGAATAAGAGTAGTGTAATCTGGCCTAAATTATATGCACTGGAGTCCAACTGAACTCCATTGGGTTAGACAGCTGCTCCAGTGTTGGCTTTGCAGAGAGAAGAAGCACACTGCCACGGGAGGGGGGGTGTAAAAAGAAAGAAACTCACAAAATGGTGTAAATTTTCAGATTTTCTTGGCCAGTACAAATTAGAGTTAACATACGGTACATCTTTTTCTTCTTTTAACAACTGGCCAGTTCACCCGGAGAATGGTGTTTTTTTTAAACTCTGTAAGTCACAAAATGGTACTTGCAATAGGTTGGGGAGCTGTGTCATTAGTTGCTAATGATGTCACAGGCAAGATTCCATTGGAATCCTGTGAGTCTCACACAACTATATTCAGTACCGTAATTTGGACACAATGCTAGTGGTGAACTATCTGGGAGAAATATCGCATATTACCAGGTACGTTGTGATTGAGTATTGTGAAATGCAACGTTGCCCTCCCCAACAGAAGTGAAACATTGAGGGAAGATGTGCCAAGAAACTATCACACAGAAAGGCCCTAACGAACCACTGAAACAGCATAAAACATTCACCAACAACACCACTTGATAGAAACAGGAGTGGCAAAAATTGTGAAACAAATTAAACCAGCCAGAAATAAGGAAGGAAACAACATCTTAAATCATTTTATTTTCTAAGCTTACTCTGTTCTTTGCAGATAGAGGCTTAGAATCAGAGCTGATTACAGTGCAAGGATTTGATTAAATGAGACAGAAGAAGAGCGATCTAATATAAAGATTTCTATCCATTCTGAAGAATACCATGATATTGTAAGTATTTTTCCCCCATAGAGGCTTCAATAATTCCAAGTGGAATTTATCTTTAAATCTTCCTGAGCCAAATTCTATTCTCAGCCACACTGTTGCTACAAAGCCAGGGTAAATTTTATTTTCTTTTTACATTCCTGCCTTTGGTGGAGCTGACCTGTTTGTAACAAAATTTGATTCTAAATTTATTAATAACAGATGTTCTTTATGAAAGTAACTTATATGTTACTTATTTTTTAACTATATGGGGTTAATTTAGGGCCATATTTACACTGTGCATTTCCTGCAAGTTTTTTGCATGTGCAAAACTGATCTGACCAGCAGGATCTGTACCTGTTAATGCTAACACCCTGCAGCACCTGCCTGTATTTTGCTGTATCAGTGCCATGGAAGCACCCAGAACCTTCAGTCAGTCCTTGTCAAGAACCTGGTTAGTTGGCAGACAGCTAGTCTGCTGGAAGTGTGGAGGCTGGTAGTTGGGCTTTTTTATTTACTCACCATATTTGTATTCCTTCTTCCTCCAAGGAACATGACATTTTCCCATTTAGTCTCACAAACGCTCTGTGAGATAGTTAGACCATAAAATGATGGCTTGCCAAGTTGCTCCAAATCATTCAATAAGTGTCAAACAAAGTGTGATGTTAAATACATCATCATCTTTCTGGGTATTTTTTAAATAGCAGTTCTGTGTGTGGGCAGGGGGGAGGGTAATCCAGATTGGATTGCAGCTGGAGGGGGATTTAACCCCTTCCCCCTACATTGTAGTACCAATGTAAATTGCTCCCACCAGCTGCCCTAGAAGGGAAGTTGCTGTAGGTGCCAATAGCAGCTTCCCTCTTGGGGACAACAGCTTTAGGTGGGTGAATTTTGTTGTGACTGCAGCATGGGAGAAGAGGGTTAATTTCCATTCACACTACAGTCCCTGGATTGGAGGGCCCCTGAAGCTGATTTTTTTCTCTCTCAAAAACCCAGAAAGATGACATGTTTAATGGCACTTCTAATTTGGCCTAACTAAGTTAGACCAAATTAGATGTGCAGCATGTGCCATTAACATGTCATAACTAAGCTCATAGCTGAGCAGCAGGGATTTGAATTCAGCTCTTTCCAGTTCCAAGCAGAGCATATTACAAACCACAGTTGTACCAAAAGCAACACAATTGAAGGATGGTGTCTAGGTTTTTCTTAATCACCACATGGCTGGGCTACAAATGCCCAGCTCTAAAAGTGGTTAGAGCCACCATGTGGTGAATTTATAAGCAAATGTATAAACACTACAGTATATAGTTGCAGAAATATACGTATAGTTGCTTGATGATACCCCTCTTGCCCATTTTGCAATTTCAGACTATTAGTAAAACCAGGAGATTTGCTGAGCCCCTGGTGGTCTACCACATATTGCTAGTTAAAAAGGTAAAGGTGACCCCTGACGATTAAGGGAGCTGCATTCAGATTGGGAGGTCATAAGTTGGGCAGGTCTGAGCTATGGAAAATGTGTTCTGTATTCCATACCTACTCATTTAATCTGTCAGAACCACTATCCTGCCCATAGCTTGAAAGCAAACTGCATTTCAGAAACACTCAGTTCCACTGAAATCTATGCTTTGAGGCAGACCATCACTCCTTCTGCAGTACCTGACAAGGCAGAATGCCTCTCTCCTGCTTCAGGAGATTAAAGCAGCATTTCTTTTGCACTGCCTGGTGATTTTTATGCTCTGTGATAAAGTTAATGTATAGAACTGTCACTCTCTGTTTCGCTTAACCTGAATGCTCAGCCATTGCGCTGGACAATGCATAAGTATCAATAATTAATAATTAACCTAGTCTGCTCTTAGTTAGCTCCTTTTTATTTTAAAAGCAACAAACACCAGCCATATACGATGCACATATAAGAGGATTCTGCTTTCATTTAATTTTTGTGCCTGGCCCTGGTGAAGAATGAGTGAGATTATAAAACCCCAGGTGGGAAATTCTGGCTGAAATAATTGTCTATACAACTTTAGAATCTGGACTTTCCATTCTTCTTGAACTTGCTTAGTGTGTGGAGCTTCAGTATATTTTCTAAAAGGTACACTACAGAGGTTTGTGTAAAATGCAAATGTATTTAAGTTTTAATCAGTTTTACCAGCCTGTTCCCCATTTACATAGGCTGTTGCTGTGGTTCTACAGATAGTCCACTCTCATGAGCTGACAAGTATATGAAAAGTAGGCAAATGTAATGATTGTCTTAATGAAGGCAAGAGTTATTATAGGATAACCCTTACACACGGGGGGGGGGGGAGAGAGAAGAGAAAGAGAGAGAGAGCGTCACACTCATGCATGTGCACATCCATTGGCAAAGGAATTAGATTTTGGCTAGCACCACATTAGTGGATAATAAAAAGGAAAGAGACCTTTAATCTTCTGAAGCAGAACAGCCCTGTCAGGCATTGCTGGCTGAGTGATGGTCTTCTTGCTGACAGCCTTCTAATTGGGCATGAGCAGACAACTAAGATAAGCGGGGAGGGTGGAACAGGGTGGAGGGAGGGTAGAATGGGGCAAAATGGAGGAGGACTGGGGGCACAATGGAGGCAGGAGCGGGTGGCACCTGGTGTGAGCAACTTGCATGCCCCCTTTCTTTCTTTGAACTTGCACCAGCTAAAGAGCTGACGCGATCCGACGAGAGACCTATTGGTGATCAGGAGGCTTACGGGGAGGTAAGAGAAAATATTTTCCCTTACCTCTCCCAAACTGCCCCCGGATACAATGCAAGCCTCCTTGGCACGGCTGCATTGACGGGACAGAGAAAGAATAGGATCAGGCTGCTAATCTCTTTAATTATTAGGGGTATACTGTCAAGCATATGGACATTTTGAGCTATTATTATTCCAGTCATCAGTGGAATCTCTACTACCCTCCCTCTCACTTGGCATAAAACTCACCAATTTTCCCAAGCCATGCTAAAAAATTATATTATACCTCAGTAGTTGAATATAAAAATAGCAGGGGCTATTATGAGTGTAAGTCAAAAATGTTTTCACTGTGACCTGAAGCAACCAGACCAAGACACTGGTTCACAGGAACTCAGTAAGAACATGAAGACCAGGCATTTAGAAATGAATGAAGAAAATACATTCCTAAATAAGCACTGTCCTAATTCAGGTGGTAAGACTTTTGAGCAGGGTATCAGTTGTTAGGAACCGTTAGAACAACCAGGTCATGTTCCAAGCAGGCATACTGTGAGCTGATTTGGCTGTGATAAATCATGCTGGATCCAGACCATGGGTGTACGTTTCTTGTGCTTTCGACTCAAGGATGATGTCAGGAGCTGGCACTGTCAGACAGCCAATCCCTGAAGGTGATCATGCAGCAGTAAAGGAGCAATTATCTTGGCTGAGAGAATTGCTCTGTAGTCACCTTCTCTCTTCCATCCCATCCACAAATGGCACCTTTCCCCCATTGGCCCAAAGAGCTCTGCCTCAGGGGGCAGCTCCATTTGTTGAGGAGGGGCACAGGGAGGAGCCAGTCCCAGAGCATGACTTTTTTGCACTCCTTTCAGCACTGGAAACTCTCACACACAGACTAGTAACGTAGTAAGCCCCACCATGGACTTAAGTTAAGGGGGGGTGCCCATCCATGTAAGAGAGAGCCCACAGACAGACAGCAGCTTGCCAAGGGCCCTTTCAAATCTGTTCTTATCCATAATAGAACTTTTGCTGTCTCTTCCAAAGAAGGTAGAAGTAGTGCCTAGACAGCTTGCTTATCTTCCCATCAGGCGAGATGCAAAAGTTAGATTAGTTAGTTAGATCATATGTATTCTACAGCAAGCAAAATGGCTCAGGTCTTATGAGAAAGAGCAGCAGCAATCCTCAGGCTTAGGTTCTCCCTCCTCCTCTTCTTCCCTCCTTTGTGTGTGAGGAGTTTAGATTGCAAGCTTCCACTTCTAGTGTACAGCAGACCATAGTTTGCCATTTCATGAAGTCTAAAAGTCAAATGAATAATAAAATACTTCTCACAGAAGGATGGAGACAGAGTGGGGGAAAAGGCAAAGGGACATGTTTTGGTGCTAGCTTTCTTAGCATTACTCTCTAAACTTTATATTTAAGGCAAGGCCCATAGTTTACATGTAGACGGTCCTAGGTTCAAATCAGTTCTCAATATCTTCAGTTAAAGGTCTCTTGGCAAGGCTAGAAAAGGCCTCTGATTGAGAGCTTGCAGCTGCTAGTCACAGTGCTGGGCTAGCTGGTCAGATTCCAAATAAGCCATACATTTATATGAAGATACAAGTTCCATGAATATCAGAGAAGGGGGGAAAAATGGAATGCGTGCTAGCGTTCAAGTATTACCGTACTTGTAATATACTCAATACCCCCCTCACAGAGATCTTCCGGTTTTTCCACTTATCTTTGGTATGCACACAGCATTCCTTTTTGCTGGCAGTGCAGAGTGGTGGCACTGACAACAGCTGGAGAGGGTCTCTTGAGATGAAACAGGTGTTGCAAGGCAGCAATTAGGGAGAAAGCAAGGAGGCAAAATAACAGGGAATTGCCAAGAGCTAAATTCTCCCCTCAGGGATGTTGTCTGACCTCAAGGAAGTCCGTGAGACACCCCACCGGACTGAAAGGCAAAACTAGTTCCTAATCATGCATGCTAGCCATATCCCAGTAATGTCTTGCTTCATATTCTGGGTGGTAATGAAATATCTGTCAAATTTATAACTGCTGTAAATAATGGCATAAGAAACAAAGATCATACTGCAGCCAGCTTTCAGGTTGCTTAAATTGAAAGGATGTCCATTTGAAAATTTGGCTGTCATTAAAAAGGAAGCCAGGCAATTTCATGCCACAGTAGTTAAAGGCAGCCAGTGTTCTGGTCACTGGTAAGTACAATGTTGTTGCTAATGTCTCCAGTAACTGCTAATTTACTCTTCCATTTTGCTCCTCTACATCAGCCACAAAGGGAGCTGACTCCAATTATTTTTCAGACAGAACCCAGGCTGGTGTTTACCATTATCTCCCTGACAACCCCCTTCGTGTGACAACATTATGCAATGTAATTGCAAAGCTGCTTCATCTCGCTGGGGTTGTTATTTTCAGTTATTTTTCCCAAGGTCAAGGATAATAATTAAGGGATTGGAATGCCTGCAACACAACCTTGTTATGTACAAAAAATAACTCCAATAACGCACGCAGTGTTCCCATGCGAGGAGATTTCTGTCCTGTTAAGAAGTGCTAGAAGATCATTTGAAAGGAGTTGGGGGAGGGGAACACTAGGGGATAATTTATTCTGAACAGCGACCAGAGGACAAAACTTTGTGAGGTTTTAGTATAGCTGAATCATCATATAGATATAGCCAGATTTCCCCTACATGCTACTTTTCTATATACACAGACTTTTTAAGATAGAGGAGCATTCCCCCACCTGCCATCTGAAGTAGTACACAATCCGGTGCAGGAAGGATTCTACCATGGGATGAACACACAGATCAGCTGTTCTCCAAGGCAATCCAATGAGCTTCCCAAGTCCCAACTTAGAAGGCTCCCTATGGCACAACACTTAAAGCAATCAGGAATTGTTATTAACTGCTCTGAGTTGTGATGATAGGGTAGAATATAGCTCTGAATAAGGAGTGAAATTTCCAAATCCTCTGAATCATAATTCATCACAAGTTTTCAAAACAATTAATGTTGCCTGAGTCAGACAAGGCTCCATAGCAGGCTAGTTTTTTCTACTAAGCTTATAAAGAATGATGCATAGCAGTTCTCTCCTTGTAAAGCTGCAGGCAAAAACGTATAGGTTCCCACATATGAAAGAAAGAGTACTTGGAATGATGTAGTGCACCAAGTTACCAGATAAAAGAGCTTTGAGGAGCCTTGAAAAGATAGCAGGTTTAAAACAAGGAATTGTTTTTATATGTTGCCTTTCACACTTGAGAGACCCCAAAGCAGCACTGTTCAGAGTAATGTGATAAATATTGGTAGTGTAATAGCTTGCCACAGCCACTATATGGCCAACAATAGTACAATAGAATTATAGTGTTCCAAGTTGACTTTAAGGGTCATCAAGTCTTCCCTGCTGTACTCATGCAGAATTACCTATGTCTCAGGCTGCTATCCTGTGCACAGAACGCTGGCTCTCACCTCTTTTCTCTAGTAATAGTGCCTTCACACATGCAGTTTACACCTATGGTTTTCCTGCCTATTTGAAAGTTGAAAAGTAATGTCACATGATGACATAACCACTGAAATTCAATTCTTGTGCCAACCAGTCATTAATGACATTTAAGTAGACTTGCAGCCCAATCCTAAGCGGCCTTTACACTGCTGGAACAAGCGTTCCAGCAGTGTAAACCCCTTTACGGCGGTCACAAAAGCAACAGTGTTGATGGATGCAAGCCTGACTGCCGCAAGCAGCAGGGACCATGCAATTAAAGACTGGGGTAAGGCTGCGGAGAGGGTGGGAGGGAGTCAGGGAGGGGTGGAAGGGGGTGGGGTTGGGTGGAATAGGGAGGGGGCGGGGTGGGGAGGAGGGCAAATTGGACCTGGGAAGGGGGGGTGTTCAGTGGCAGTGGTACCCGCCAAATCCTAACCCCCTTCCCGGGCCTGATCTACCTTCACAGGTCAACACTGACTTGTGCCAGCTATAGAGCTGGTGCAGGTCCGAGTTGACCCTTGGTAGCTGCTGGGGCTTACAGTAGGGTTGGGGAACAAATGTTCCCTTACCCCAAGGAGGCCTCAACATGCCAAAACTCCCCTGCGGGATAGAGCAGCAGCTGTATGTTGGCACCGTTGCATCACTGCGCGGGAAGTTACATAGAATTAGGCTGTTGATTTCTCTGTACTGGGACCACCCAACCAGGTCCACCACCCAACACTACCCTTGACCCATTGCTTATGATTCTGCTGTGGCGCGTGTGCAAATGCACATACACCTCCCTCCAAAAAAAAGCCTTTCCTCGCCATGTTTTGGAAAACACTTTTTGTTTTCCAAAAACAGGAAGTGTGTGATTTCCTGTTTTATTTAAAGGGACCACGCGAGGAAGGAGCTAGGTGAGGGGATAGAGAAGTGCTCCTTTCTCATGTGCTCCCTTTAAACCAGGGGTTCTCAACACCTTCCCGGTCGCATACCACCTCCGGCGCCACTCTCCTGCTGTGTACCACCAGAAGTAGCTGGCAATGACATAATCGCCAGTTACTCCAGGGTTTTCGGAGGCCAGAAAACACAGGTAGGAGGCTCTGGCCGGGGTGGGGGGGAACCTTCTCAGCAATCCCAAGAGGCTCGGCCAAAGGCAGGAGCCTCTAGGGACCGAAAACGTGGCGCCGAAAGTGCAGCATTGGAGTGGGGTTCTGGCGGGCTTGCAGTCCAAGTGCCACCACCAGTCGGCCAAAGTACTGAAGTACCGGCCGAAGCACCACTGGTGATACAACTACCACTGGTTGAGAACCCCTGTTTTAAACCATGCAAGGAAGTAGCATTTCCTTATCCCTTCACTTTGCTTTTTCCTCGTTCAATCTCTTTAAATAAAACAGGAAGTTCTACACTTCCTGCTTTTGGAAAAGAATCGCTCAGTGAAGGGGCAAGGTAAGTAAGTGAATCAGTGAGGCTTCATCCATGGCAGGCAGGAGGGAGGTGGAAGCAGATTTGTGGTGAAGGGCACTCCGATTCTGTTGTTCCCCCCATCCCTCAAAGTGAGCTGCACCATGTACTTCTTGGATAGGCTGGCACTCACTGCTACTACAACGAAGAGAAATTAATAGGCCACAATAACAGCTGATGGTGAAATTTCATTCCTGTAACATTTCTTTTTATACACAGCAGAACAACTTACCGTCGAATCCTATCCCCGGCATGTTATAGCATGCAGCTGCGCCAACAGACGCTGTGCTGCATGCTATGGGGGGGATAGGACAGCCTTCAGGAAGTAAAAATATTTAAGTAAATATTTTTACTTACACTCCTCCTCCCCGTGGGCTGCCCGATCACCTGTGGGTCTCTTCGGACTTCTGCCAGTCATATAGCTCGCAGAAGTCTGAGGAGTGTCAGGGAGTGGTGCAGGCAGAAAAATGGGTATAAAATCAGGCATGCATGACTACCACCAGATCCACCCCTCCCTCTCCCAACACCCCCCGTTCCTCCCCAACATGCCCCATTACACGCCCTTCCCACCCACAGCCCACACCTGCTGCCAACTTACTGGCGCCTGCGGAGCCTCCCGGAGCCACTGTTGTGTGTGCAGTACCTCTCGTTGTTTGTGGCAGCGGCCCAGCAGTGTACAACAGGGGCCTGGCTTTTGTGCCGCTGCAAAGGACCTTGTGCTGCCAGTATGCTAGTTCTGGCAGCACAAATATTTAAAATGCACATTCAAACTGGCAATACAAGCTGAAATCCATAGTGTATGAAACAGCAATAGGAAATAGTAATTAAAATGATAGGTTAAATCATTTACCATCAGAAACTTGTGGGAGAACAGGATAGTTTTAGCTGACACTGAAAAGATTTACAATGTTGACAACAGGTGAATTTGCCTGAGGGAGAGAGTTCCACAGTTGAGATGCCATCACAGAAAAGGCTGTGTCTCTGGTAGCCTGCCACCAGCCTGATGTCTGAGGGTGGTGATACCAGGAGCAGGGCCTCAGATGATGTTCTCAGCAGATCTGGGTGTGGAGATTAACATCACTTCTTTGTCATAGACAGATTCTTCCTGGTAAGGTTTAAGTTAGTTGCAGCCCATTACCTCCAGGGGGACAGGGGATCGAATTATATGGTCCGCCTCCGGAGGCTGATAGATCCAGAAGGATTCGCGAGGGCTCTGGTGGATTTTCCCATTACCAGAACTGGCAGCACATCTGAAGCTCTGGTCGACCTCTGTATGACCAGATGACCAGGGTGGCGGATCAGATTGTTCCTGAGCAACCTCTGCCTCATTGTAGAGCTCAGATGGTTCCTTGATTTACTGAAGAACTACGCACAACGTCTTGGCAGACGTCTTGAGCAACAATGCCAGAAAACCTCTGCCAAGTCCAACCAAACACAGGTTAGAGCCCATTTTAGTGCCTACTCCATGGAGGTGATGGCAGCAAAGAAGGCTTTTTCTCTGTCGCCATTGCATCTATGGAGAGCTGTTGTTGTTGTTGTTCAGTCGTTAAGTCGGGACCGACCCTTCGTGATCCCATGAACCACATCCCGCCAGGCCTTCCTGTCCTCCACTATCTTCCTGAGTTCGCTCATTTTCATGTTCGTTGCATCGGTGATGCTGTCTAACCATCTCATCCTTTGCCTTCCCCTTCTCCTTTTGCCTTCAATCTTTCCCAGCATCAGAGTCTTCTCCAGAGAGTCCTCTCTTCGCATTAGGTGTCCAAAATATTTGAGTTTCAGCCTCAGTACCTGTCCTTCCAGGGAACAGTCAGGGTTGATTTCATTTAGGATTGACTGATTTGATCTCCTAGCAGTCCAAGGGACATACAGCAGAGCTATTTCATGTTGTTTGGGGCCTACTCTGTCTGGCCCCTTGGGGTGCAGAAAAGAACAAATGGTTGCTCACTGTGGCAAGTTTGCAAGGCACTTCACAGATAAAGTGAATCCTGTCTAGAAATACCGTATTTTTCGGCCATTTCCGGAAATGGCCGAAAATCGCTATTTTCAGCCGAACTAAACATCGGGGAGGCCTGCAGAGGCTCGTGCAGGCCTCTACGATGTTCAGGTCGGCCGAAAATGCCCTCAAAACGGCAAAATGCCCTCAAAACGGTCTCTGCGCATGCGTGAAAATTGTAAAAAAATACCCATATTAACGCGCTGCTTGGGGTCGGACCCAATTGTAAAAAAATACCCATATTAACGCCGACGGGGTCGGACGCTGCGAGGCCGGCTCCTGGGCCGGCCTCGGAGCGTCCGGAGGGCGATGCGGGGGGGAGCCGGGTCCCCCCCGCGCCGCGATGTCAGAGCGTCACTAGGGTGACGCGCGCCCCCTGCCCCAGGGTGACGCACGTCCTAGTGACGCTACTGCCTGAGGCTGTAGCCAGGAACCTTTGATGTGTAAGGCCATTTGTTTGCCCACTTGACCCTTGTCCAGTGTAGCTTGTAATAAGATCTGCCCAGGGATGCTGGCTGAGTGGACAGGGAGAGTGGTGAATTCAACTTAAATGGAGAGAGTGCTGTCTACAGTATTAAAGCAGGCAGTGGTTTGCCTCCTCCTAAAAAGCGCTCCTTGGACTCCACCATATTGGATAATTTCTGACAAGTCTCTAATCTCCTGTTTCTGGGCATGGTGATTGAGCGAGTGGTAGTGTCTGAGCTCTAGAGGGTCCTAGATGAAACAGATTATCTAGATCCCTTTCAATTTGGCTTTAGGCCGGGCTTTGGAATGGAGGCAGCCTTGGTTGCCCTGATGGATGACCTGCGCTGCGGACTAGACAGAGGGAGTGTGTCCCTGTTGGTCCTGCTGGACCCCTCAGCAGCTTTTGACACCATCGATCATAGTGTCCTTCTGGGCCATCCAGCTGAGTTGGGGGTTGGGGGCACTGTTTTGTGGTGGTTCTGCTCCTTCTTAGCTAATAGATTCCAGAAGGTGGTGCTTGGGGATGCCTGTTCAGCTCCCTGGCCATTAAGGTACAGGATGACACAGGGTTCAATCTTGTCCCCCATGCTATTTAACATCTACTTGGAACCGCTGGGAGAGGTAATTCAGGGATTTGGAGTTGGGTGTCACCAGTATGTGGATGACACCCAGCTCTGTCTCTCCTTTCCATCTGATACTAGGGAAGCTGTTGAGGTCCTGGAGTGTTGCTTGGAGATGATTGGAAACTGGATGTGGGCACACAAGCTGAAATTAAATCCAGATGGAACGGAGGTTTTCCAGATCCAGAGATCCACAATGAAGGTATTGGACTATCAGCCTGTTCTGGGTGGGGTTGCACTCCCTCTGCAGGGGCAGGTTCACATCTTGGGGGTTCTCCTGGATTCACAACTGCTCCTGGATTGCCAGGTGATGGCTGTGGCCAGGGTGTGTGTCTTTGCAACGGGTGCACCAGCTGTGGCCTTATCTGATTCGGTCAGACCTGACCACAGTGATTCATACCCTGATGACATTGAGATTAGATTACTGTAATGCCTTGTACATGGGGCTGCCCTTGAAACTGGATACTGGAATTACTATAGAATGCAGCGGCCCATGTGGTTAATTTTATTTATTTATTTATTTACAGTATTTTTGCCCCGCCTTTCTCCCTGAAGGGACCCAAGGCGGCTTACAACATGGAAAAAGAATACAATACAATACAAAAAAAAACTTTTTAAAACAATAAAAACAATTCACGAAAACTAGTAAAAAACAGCATCTAAAAATTAATAAAAACAGATCACATTACAATTAAAACAAGAGCATAAAAACAGCAGCACTCCACCTGTACCAGCAGGATGTTAAAAAAAAAAAGGCAAGGACTCAGAAGGCTTCCTTAAACAGGAAAATTTTCAGGCCTTGCCAGAAAGTCTCTAAGGAAGGAGCAGTACGTAAGTCAAGAGGGAGGGAATTCCATAAGGTTGGTGCCACTACTGAGAAGGCCCTATTTCTGGCCGCCGCCCCTCGCACCTCCCTGGGCGACGGTACCCGCAAAAGGGCTTTCTCTGATGACCTAAGGCCCAAACAAAAAAGTTCCCAAACTTTTTTGACTCGCGACTCCCTTGACCTCCCTCGCCATTAGCCGTGACTCCCCATTACAGTGCACTGAAGAGACAGGCACTCTTTACATGATCTTTACATGATCAGAGGCACCCTTTCTTATATGTATGTGTATATTCCCAAAACGAGCCCTAAAGTGGATTTTCCATGCTTATGCTGAGCAGCAGCTAAGCCAGGAGTGCACAGGGTGGGGTTGGGATGCTGCCCTCCCTCCATTGGCAGGCCTGGGTAGAGGGCACTGATGTCGTCTGCGTTAGTCCTATTCATGGCAAGAGAAACATCAAAGCATGGGAGGGAGGTCTTTTTCTTTTTATTGGTCATGCCCCACCCCAGTTGCACGAGAGAGAAAGCTCCTTTAGGTAGCATCTTTGCAAGATGAAAAACAGATTCTTATACTCCCTGGCAGTCTCCAATGGGGGGGGGGGGTCCCCAGCAAATAGAGTGGGGAACTATCTTAGAGGTGGGTCAAAAAGGAAGAAGGAGAGAAATCCTAATAATTAATCAAACGAACAAACATAGCGGCTGCCTCCTCTTCCTCTGGCTTAAAGCAGAACCTGCTCTGCACCATTTTCAATTGGAGGTCTTGCATTTGTTTTGTGTTTGCTTTCTTAAAAACATTCAACAGAAAGAAAATACAGTGATGCCTCACAAGACAAATGCCTCGCACAACAAAAAACTCGCAAGACAAAAGCATTTTGCAAGTTTTTTGGTGACTCGCAAGACAAATTTTCTTGCAAAAACAATTTCGTCTTGTGGAACACTCAGCTCCTAAAGCCACAATCTATTCAAATGTTAAAGTATTCAAGAGGGTTAGCAGACTGCAAACAGTACAGCCCGAGGCCACACCGATTATCACCCGACAAATAGCTAACACCAGCAGAGATAAAGGCAAAGCAGAGATAAAACTACCATCCTGAAAAACTTCCCATCCTAGTAGGTGTACTGATTAAGACCCTACCCATTCTTCGTTTTGGCCCGGAAGTGGCAGCAGCAACTCGGCACAGGCTGTCTGCCTGCCTGCTTCGAGTCTCTTACTGACTCACACAGGAGCCGCCCTCACGCCGAGGAAAGCCTCTTCAGCTGTTGCACGGCAGAGAGGTAATGGTGCATTTAGTGGTGCCTGCTCCGCCCCTTAGCCTGGCCGGCACCGCGGCAGGAGGATACTGTAGGCGACAGCTACACTTGCCATTTGAATAAAGTATTCAAGAGGGTTAGCAGACTGCAAACAGTACAGCCCGAGGCCACACCGATTATCACCCGACAAATAGCTAACACCAGCAGAGATAAAGGCAAAGCAGAGATAAAACTTCCCTTCCCTTCCAGAAACGGTGTGCATTACTAGAGCGGAGCTCTGGGAACTGTGAGTACTGTAAATACTTAAAAGTAAATAGCACGGCAGGAGAGCTGACTCGCAAGACAAAATTATTCGCAAGACAACATGACTCACGGAACGAATTAATTTTGTCTTGCGAGGCACCACTGTACTTTATTTGCAAACCTGCAGCAAGTTTCTCCAGCAGCTTGTGGTTCCAGCTCCATGCAAAGTACTTAGCTTATCCATTGAGTTGTTAATTGTTCTTTGACATAAGATAAGCAAGGGCTTCACTCACGCTGTGGTTAAAAACAAGATGTGGAAAAGCTGCCTAGAAACCTGAAGTCTTTTGAAGTGAATTTTGAGTGACACGATGTGAAGAGGCAGCTTTTCCGGGTCTTTGTTTT
This sequence comes from Plestiodon gilberti rubricaudatus, assembly GCA_026170595.1. Taxonomy (NCBI): domain Eukaryota; kingdom Metazoa; phylum Chordata; class Lepidosauria; order Squamata; family Scincidae; genus Plestiodon; species Plestiodon gilberti. The sequence goes on along the minus strand of JANXHW010000001.1, from coordinate 245,397,342 downwards.
TGCTCTCTCTCTCTTGCAAGCAAGAATATGTGGTAATTAAAAGACTAACTTTTACAAGCTCCTGCCTGCTTTCCACTTTCCATGACGCACTTGGGAGTCGCTCCCAGTTTGAGAACCTCTGACCTAAAGAGACAAGCCGGACTATATAGAAGTAAGCGGTCTCTCAAATATCCTGGCCCCAGGCCGTATAGGGCTTTAAAGGTCAAAACCAACACTTTGAATTGGGCCCGGAAACGAATTGGCAGCCAGTGCAACCATCGGAGAAGCGGCCCGACAGAGTCGAACCGCCTACCTCCAGTGACTACACGGGCTGCCGCATTCTGCGCTAATTGCAGTTTCCGAACCGTCTTCAAGGGCAGCCCACGGCGCATTACAATAGTCTAACCGCGACGTCACCATAGCATGCATCACCGTGGTCAGGTCTGCACGATCCAAGTACGGTCGCAGCTGGCGCACCAGCTGAAGCTGGGCAAAGGGCCCCCTGGCCACAGCCGCCACCTGGGAATCCAGGAGCAGCTGCAGATCCAGGCGGACCCCCAAGCTGCGGACCTGTTCCTTCAGAGGGAGTGCAACCCCCTTCAGAGCAGGACGATACTCTAGCACCTGCAACGTGGATTTCCAGACCAGGAAAATCCAACAGGGTTGATCAATCCAACAGGGTTGAGCCACTACTTTGGTGGTCACACTAGCTGCTGGTTTGTTTCTGAGCACAATGCAATGTGCTGGTTTTGACCTTTACAGCTCTTTATGGCTCAGGACTAGGGTATTTGAGGGACCACTTTCTTCCATCCATTCCAGTCTGTCCCCTAAGGTCATCTGGGGAGCTCTTTTGTGCTTATTACCCTTGACTGATGTCAGAGGGGTGGCGGCAAGAAGGAAGGGCCTTTTCTGCGGTGGCACTTCAATTATGGAATTCCCTTCCCTTTGATCTGAGAACCATGCCCTCCTTAGAAGTCTACTGGTGAGGTTTGAAGATATTTTTGTTTTGATTGGTCATTTAGTGGTTTATATATTTGTTAATGTGGCTGGTTTTAAATGGGGTATTTTTAGGTTTGTATTGCTGACGCCAACTTTTGTATTTTATAGCTGCTTTGACTATTACGGTATGTTATGCATCGATGTTATTTTAGATCACATTATATGCTGTTGCTTGCTCTTTTAAATCTTCTAATTTTATTACATTTTTAACGTTTGATGTTGGACAGTATGCACGGCTGATTTTCATTTGATTATTTATTGTATGTTGGTTTTTACGATTGGTATTGTATTTATATATTTTATTATTTGTTGTGCCTATTGTAAACCACCTTGAGTGCTACTTATTGGGAAAGGTGGGGAATAAATTATCTAAATAAATAAATAACTTTGATCTGGTCTAAATTATATAATTGCCATGCTATTAAAAATCATGTAATTTACAGCCCAATCCTGCGTAAAGATGCGCGGCCGGCCTAAAGGGCTGGCTATCGTATCCAATGCCATTCCCGGGCTGTGTTAGCGCAGCCCAGGAACAACTCGGGAGAAGGGGACATTCGTCCCCTTCCCCAGGTGTAGGGTTGCCTAGGCCCAATGGGCCTCCTCAGACATATGTCGGCTCTGGAGCTGGCGTACATCCGGCAGCCCTTACTCTCCGGGTGCCGTAAATGCACTTTACGGCGCATTTACAATACCTGGCGCCAGTGGAGCATGTGCTCCACCAGCACGAAGTTGCGCAGGATTGCGCAGCTAATCACGGAAGAATTGATGTGGATTCCTGAGGTGGAAAGAAAAGGAAATCACATGTGATAACACAGATACATTCAAAATATCACATGAATAATCATGAGGAAAGCATATTGTTTAGTTAGTATATGGGTCTTACAGACCTTCTTCTCCTGCCCAGTGCTGTCAGCTCTGACTGTTCTGAACTGATTTGGCTGAATTCAGCATCCATTTCCCCCTTCAGCCTACCTTACAAGGTGATTAGCAGTAACAAAGCTACCTTCATCAGTTAACCATAGGAAAATGAATCTGCAAGCATACCTTAGCTGTCAAATCTGGGAGCTCCTACCCAACAGTGACTTGTCTGCTGGCAAATGGCAAAATCCTGTTTCTTCACACAGATTACTCTTGCTGGGTCAAGGCACACATATGGAAAAGGTAATCAATAACCCTGAACATGATCTAGGATTTGTTTCAAAAGAAAATAGACAATATCATCCATCTTAATGAAGGCTAATTGAAAAACTCATCCTGCTTAATTCCCAGTACAAAACATCTACAGCCAAACAACCCCACAAAACACTGCATCTCAAAAAAGATACACCTAGAGGGAAAAAGGATGCTTGTCTTGTTTCAAGACAGAAAGGCAGTTCAATGCCATATTTCTAACAATATAAACATTTATTATACAGTATTTCAAATTAGTAAGTAGAGTTCTACACATTTTACAGAAGATAAACATGAACATGAAGGAGTATGAGGAACATGAAGTTTAACTGCTTTACTCAGGTGATGAGAAAAGGCAAATTCAGTACCATGTTTTATAACATTCATTAACAAAAGGAGGGTTGGCTATAGGGGGGAAACTGTATCTATAAAATGACTACTTACAGATCTGATCTTACAACAGAAATCTTAAATTATTCTTGTGCATCATGATTGCATTGCAGTGTCCTTTCTTCACTACTTGAAAAGAGTAGCCAGTTAATCCATGTCAGCTTTAGAATGCTGTAAAAATGCTTATTTTGCTTCCTGTTATTTAAGCCATCCGGAAGTGACATTCTGTATAGCCACTGAAAGTTTAGGGAAAGGACTTATTTTAGAAGTGAATGGAAATTACACTCAGAAACATGCCATGTGTATTCTCTGCAGCTTGAAGCACACCGATCAGTAAAGGGCACACCTTTTGGCTTCACAGCAACATCTCTTTGTATCCTCCCTGAAAAGGGCCTTTCTTATGGTATGTGGTTTAAAACCCCACCTGCCACATGAAACCTAAATGTTGCTTTGAGTTTCTGTGATTCAATTACTTAAGGCTCCATGACAACTTTTATCTTCATGCAGATTTTCCTGCATAAATGTTTGTTTAACCAGATTTAATTCAAGTACCAAACACAGTAGAATGACATATTGATTCTCTGAGGTGTTGGCCATTTGATTATAGTTTTCCACTGCAATTTTTTTTTTATTTTGTGGCACTGTATCTGTAAAATGAAGAGAGCAAACAAACAAGAGAAAGAAGAGAACAAACAAAAAGCTTTTGCTGTTATCACCAGACTTTTCTACAGAAAATAAAGGCAAGGATATGTTCACATGCTACAGAAGAACTATCTCTGCAAGAGAACTTCTGTTTCTCAGTCCAATTCTGTGTAACTCTTGCACCGGTGTAACAGTAGATCCACCGGTGTAAGTGCACTTATGCCAGTGTAACTTGTCAATTTGCCATACGCCAATGGACACTGGCATAACCCCCCTCAAAAGTCATGCATACGCAATCCGGACGCGAACTTAGTTGGAATCCTATGCTCTTCTGATTTTTGGAGGCAGAGGGGGATGGGGACCGTTATGTTGGGCTCTTTGCTGTTTTTCATTTGATTATGTGTTTGTTTTTTTTACAGATGCTACCTCCTTTGAGAGCATATCCTTCAACAGAGACAGGACTAACTATAGAACTCCAACTACTGGTAAATTCTAGGACTTTCCTGATGCTACTTGTAGTGCTACACTGGCTTTAATCTCTGATGCCTGCGTATCATCAGGATTCGCCAGCAAAGCACAATTTAGCAGAGCACAACTGTTCTCATCTAGTGAGTATAAGTTGAGGATAGGATTGTAATGTAGCATTACTGGGTTTTACTTTAATATAATCACCACAGTCCATCAAGGGAGATCCATGTGTGCAGCTGATATAGATACACATCTGCATTGCAATGCTTATCTGAGGCCCACCAAAATTATTGCTTCTATTGATGCAGAAACGGATGTGCATCCCCCCCCCCGGGCCACTAATCAAGTGCAGCAAGCACAACTAAGGGTCGGTTCATAGCATGAGTGGTAATTCTATTGTGGATCTGCATTCCCCTGCTTTTGATCAGATGTACAACCTTTCTCAGAGAATCACAGCACAATCCTGTGGAAAGATCCATGGCTGGCTGATAGGGCTGGCTGCAGAATCCTGTGCCCTTCCCGGGCCGCTCCAGTGCAGCCCAGGGTCTCCTCAGGGGAAGAAAAGACCCCTTCCCCCGGAGTAGAGACCGTCCCCTTCCCCCAGTGTAAGAGAGACTCAGAGGCGTAGGAATGGGGGGGCGGACCACTCCCGGGCAGCAGGCTCGGGGGGGGGGTCAAAATTGTGGGGCGTGGCCCCTTTTTGCACCATTTTTAAATTTTCCCGCTTTTTCTGCTTTTTTCGGCCGTTTTCGGCCTCGCGTGGTTTGTTCATGACCTCCCCGCCCTCCCGCTGGGGTCATTTTTGGCCTGTTACAGGCCATGTGACGTCATTCCGGGGGCGTGGCTTGATTTTTTAAAGGCACTACACAAACATTTAACTGGATAGACATGCCAGGTGCCTGATTTTAAAAAGGGAACAAGCCCAAAGCCTGCCTTGTGCAGGGGGTGGGGAGGAGCACAAACTAGTGCTGGACCTGGAGCCATGTACATGTGTCCTTTGAGGAATGAAGGCAGACTGAAGCAGAACTGAAAAGCCTGCACTAGCTGTAGCTAGGTCCAATTGAATGCACGCTAATATTGGATCAGTGGCAGTGTGTTAAGGATCTGGGTGCTCTTCTGGCTAATAGCAAAGTAGGTAACAATTATATAAATGCAACAAAATATACATTATAACTACATCTTAAAGATAGACCCATCAAAACAATTACAAATAATTGTAAAATTATTTTAATCTGCTTTCTAAAGATATCTGAAATCCTTACGTATGTCTTTGGTTCCCTTTTAAATTAAATTGCTAATCCTAAGCCATTTTAACAAAGTCCCCAGCATTTTAATTATTCTGCCTTTCGTGTTTGTTTTTCCGTCTGATCTGAGAGGATGTAGTTGACATTAAATGTCCACTATAAAATAATGGGGTTGAGAGAGACAAGTCTTTCAGGCAGCAATCCTATGCACACTTACACAGGAGTAAACATCATTGAACACAGTTGGACTTCCTTTCAAGTAAACATGCATAGGCTGCAATTCAACTCTGCAATGGCTGGAAGGAATCCTCAGTTCTAGTAATTACAAATGAGCTGCTATTTTTTTTAAAGGACTAAATGTATGTTTGAAGGTATCTGGTATATTTCACCAACACTTTGCGGTTTCAAACTTCTTTTATTATTGTACTTACACAAGAATCACTCCATCATCCAGTCTCCTCTTCAAACCTCCACAATAGATACCACACCTTCTCTGATCAACTTGTTCCATTTCCCAGCCATTCTCACAATTAAGAAAATACCCAACCGAAATCTTCTGTGTTGCAGCCCAAACACAGGCTTCTTGTTCCTGCCTTAGAACCAGTTACTTAAATGTTAATAACATGGATGCACTCTAGAGCAGGGGTCCCCAATCTCCAGTCCGCGGCCTGGTACCGGTCCTAGGCCCATTAGGAACCGGGCCGCGGGTTGCGGGCTGCGCGCCGAGCCTCCACAGGGGCTGCAGACCGCAGGAGGCAGTAGCGTCGCTCCAGAGGGGTCAAGGCCGATCTACACTGCACTGCGTCGGGCGCTTTGCGTAGTCTTGCGTAGCATTTGCGCGCTCCCGATGCTACGCCGTGTGCACTGCGTCAAACATGGTTCCGACCATGTTTTGAGCGGTAGCTTTGCCGAACGTTATGCACTCACCAATTGGATGAGAGGGGGGGAGGAGAGTGCCAATCACAGCTGCGCTTTACACAGGAAGGTGGGACAATAGGAGGGACAACAGGCAGGAAGACACTCCTCCGACCCACTCGGCGGAGGCTGGGGCAAGACGAATCCACGCCTGACGCAGTGCTGTGTAGATCGGCCTTTAGAGTGCTAAGTTCCGCTGCGCTCCGACCCTCCATTACGAAGAGGCGCAAAGCTGCCCCACCCCCTCTCCTTCGGAGCCATTCAGGGCAGTGAAAGCTTCGCCGCCCTGAATGGCTCCGAAGGAGAGAGGGTGGGGCCGCCTCGTGCCTCTTCGTAATGGAGGGTTGGAGCGCGGCGGAACTTAAGGCTGAAGCACACCAGCTGCGTTCTGCGTGTGGCGTGTGAAACGCAGCCAAAGTTGAGAATTCTTGAAGGGAAGCGTCAAACGTAAACGGACCTCTCGGCAACTCCTGGCGGCTCTCGGCGTTCTGTGGGACTTGTCTCCGGCCGGATAGAACGCAGACGCAGCCGGCCGCAACGGGCTGCACGGACGGAGGGCGGAGCTGGTGTGCTTCAGCCTTTAGTGCTCCGACCCCTGGAGCGACGCTACTGTGGCAGGGTAAGCCCCCAAAGGTTTTCCCGCCGCCCCCAGTAGTTTTCTGTGCCTCTGGCACCGCTCTGGGGGGGGACTTGCGGGTGTGTGTGTCATTTTGCGCTCCCCCCAGTACACCACTGCCGCCCCCCCCCCCGTCCAGTCCCTGACACCAAAAAGGTTGGGGACTGTTGCTCTAGAGCAGGGGTGGGGAACCTATTTGCGATGGAGGGCCATTTTCCCATGGGGAAAATGTCCCGTGGGCCGTGTGCCCCTCCATTGCAAATGGGTCCCCCCCGGCGCGCGCGCGCGCCGGGGGGGTGCATACACACACACCGCCCCCCTGCTCTCCTTACCACCCCTTACCTTACCCCCTTACTTTCTTCAGGCGGCGGCGGCTGCCGCCACCAGCCCCGCACGTGCTGCTCGCGCGACTCCTTTTGACCCCGGCTGTTTCTGCACATGCACAGAAACAGCCGGGTTCCAAAGGAGTTGCACGAGGTGAGCGCGCCGCGCGCTCTCCCCTCGGCGCGACTCCTTTCGAATCCGGCTGCTTCTGCACATGCGCAGAAACAGCCGGATTTGAAAGGAGTCGCGCCGAGGTGAGCGCGCGCGGAGCTGGCGGAGCCTCCGGTCTGCTCATGCGGGCCGGACCTGATTGACTCGGGTCCGGTCTCAGCCGGACTGGATTGCTCCAGGGGCCGGATCTGGCCCGCGGGCCGCCAGTTCCCCACCCCTGCTCTAGAGAGTAACACATTTGTTAAGTGGTACCTGTAGTATGTTGGGGTGTGCCACTACACCTCTGACCTGAGGGCCCCATTGGTCCCAGACAGTGAGTTGAAGTACATGTAGGAGGGGGAGGAAGAGATTAGGAGAATGGAAGAGAGTTCATGGGGGAGGGGAGGCTGAAAGTGCTCCTCCTGGTAGAGCTTCAGAGTTCTGGTGGGGAGGGTGTCACTGGTTCTCTTTCCCAGGGAGATCAGCAGGCATGAGCTCTCAGCTCCCGTGCCTGGCCAACTTCATCAGTAGCTGGCAGTAGGGATTTTAAAACCTGCTGCCTAATGTGCTTTCTATGCTTTCCAATGCCCCTCCCACCCTACAATATCTGGATACAGCATCCCAGAGATCATGGCAACAGAGACTCTAACTGGGACTATGGCGAGCTGCACAGGTTGTCCAAACATGGCTCCTGTTGTCCCACTCAGTGGCAAGGCTAAATGGGACATTATTTGGCCTGGGACGGGTGGGGGGGGATCAACTTTTCTCATGGCAGTGAGTCTGTTCCTGGACAGTAGATACATAAAAACGTAACATGAAAAATTACATTTACCATTGTGTATTATGAGTTCAAATCTTCAGGGCTCACGAGTGCTATTACCGAGTTAAATGCATGTATGAACTGTACTTTCTATGTATACTTCTTGGGATATATTTTCTGACATAAATGTTATATGCCAGAATGAACCTGTGCCTCTTATTTATTTGAAAGATTTATATCCCACCTTTCCAGAGGTAACAAATTCACATTCAATAGAACACAATAATAAAGCACCATAAAATACATAAAAATAAAATACAAGTAATCAATAATATTACATAATATTAATCAATAAGATTACAGATTTTACTTTTCTGGGTTCCAAGATCACTGCAGACGGAGACAGCAGCCATGAAATTAAAAGACACTTACTCCTTGGAAGGAAAGCTATGGCAAATTTAGATAGCATAATAAAAAGCAGAGATATCACCATGCCAACAAAAGTTCGTATAGTCAGGGCGATGGTGTTCTCAGTAGCAATGTATGGTTGCGAGAGTTGGGCCATAAGGAAGGCTGAGCGCCGAAGAATAGATGCTTTTGAACTGTGGTGCTGGAGAAGACTCCTGAGAGTCCCTTGGACTGCTAGGAGATCAAATCAGTCAATCCTAAATGAAATCAACCCTGACTGTTCCCTGGAAGGACAGGTACTGAGGCTGAAGCTCAAATATTTTGGCCACCTAATGCGAAGAGAGGACTCTCTGGAGAAGACTCTGATGCTGGGAAAGATTGAAGGCAAAAGGAGAAGGGGAAGGCAAAGGATGAGATGGTTAGACAGCATCACCGATGCAACGAACAACAACTAGCTTAGATGGCTTTTTAAATGAATTAGAAAAATATGTCTATCAACAACTGTTTGCCATGAGAGCAAAACAGAACCACCATAGACTAGCCTACCACTCTGCCCTCCTCCTTGCCACACTTCCTCTTCCATTCCATTCCCCTTTAACTTTTTGAAGTTGAAGGGAGGATGCAAAGCAGTGGCTGGTGTAATAATTCTTTGTAGGTCCTTTTAATCTTCCCCATCTTTTCTTTGCACTTTAGATACTTTCTTCTTGCACAGTGGAGACTAACCAAGGGAGGTCAAAGAGGCATTTAAGTGGGTTTGGACAGTGTGTTTTTAGTGAAGCTTTCTAGGACATTTTTGTTGTGAAGCTGCTTTATTAGTCTTTATTAAGTTTAATTCATTAACTGTTTGATAATTACATGATTTGAAATATGGAGTAGAATAAGCGGTCAAAAAACTGTTGCAGCCCTTTTAAAAAAAGGGGGGCACTGGGTTAGTAAAGACTTGAGGAATGTAACTGATTGGACGGTATCACTAAATAGTGAAATCAAACCACACATGAATAGAAGCCTTGTCAGATGGAAAACAATATATTTGAAAAGGAAATTCCTCCTGAGAATTATGAGATTCCTGGTCTTAGTCATATAAAGGAGTCTGAGCATTTGGACCCTGATACAGCTTTAAGCCACTTAAATGCCTCTTTATCCTCCCTTGGTGAGTCAAGAAGAAAGTATCTAAAGTGCAAAGAAAAGATGGCGAAGATTAAAAGGACCTACAAATAATTATTATTTTTACTTCTGAAGATGATTTAGATGAGGAAAAATGTCACTGTGCTGATTCAGAGATCATTCAGCAACTACAGGAAAAATTTAAAACTACAAACAGAAGTAAAAAGCTCATGATTTTGATAGTTTTACCAAAAAGCTGATCCTGTAAAAGAATAGAAAGTGAATTCATTCTCTATAAATCTATCTCTATAAGTCCTGTTATAAATTTTTGGATTCATTTCAGTTTACCACATAATTTTATCAATGTAAACTGTAGAAAAATGGACTTGAGGGGTTTAATTCCTGGTCACTGCCAACAAGAAAATTTAATTTTTGTATGATACCATTGAGATACCATCTTGAAATTTTGAATGATTAACTACAAGACATATACCTTTAAGTGTGAGTTTTTTGAAAAATTTAAAAAAGTTCAATTTTCCAAAATTTCAAAATTAATATTATTTGAATATTTTTGAATTTCTTGAAAATTTACAATTTTGTCATGTAGTATATCAAATGAAATGAAATATTCATAAGCTTTAAAACGACACCTGTCCCATGTCTGTAGCGTTCATCGTTATCCTGTAACTGGCGTTTGAAGATATAGTGACAAGTGAATTTTGGCCTTTTTTGGCAGTTTTGAACATTCAATATCTCAAAAACGGATGGACAAAAAAATCTGAAAAAAATAATTACCATCTCATGGTAAGGTACAAATGTACCGAAAATGAACAAAATCCATGACGTCAAGGATTTTTCATTGGTTGATTTCACATGGAATGACCCAATAATATAAACTAGTAAAAGCAAGCCTCCAAAACAAGACAGCCAAAGCAACATTAAAACCTTAAAAATCATAACGTCACGAGCAGCAAGAATAAAAACTACTCACCCCTCCACCCGCCCTAAAATGCTAGCTGAAATAAAAATGTCTTCAGCCCCCACCACCAGAATACCTCTGAGGGGGCTGTTCTTGACCCATAAGGGAGGATGTTCCATAGCTATAGCACCAACACAGAAAAGGACCTGCTTCTCACCGCTACCCCTTTAACTTTTACTAATGGCAGCACCACTCATGAAAAGTGGCCCTTGGTTATAATGTCTTCTTTAGGACAACCTTTAAGTATGGTGTTGTTCCTTAACTCAGGATTGCTTCTCATGTCTTGTTACATTTTGGGGGAAACAGTTCCTGTAGGTGTGTATACTATAATGTATGTTGTATGTAGTATGTATGTACGTGTGGGAGATGTTGTATGCCAGGCGTTCCCAACCTGTGGTACGTGTACCCCTTGGGGTACGCAGATTGCAAGCCAGGGGTACTCGAGATGCTGTCCCTTATCAGCTGCTGCGAGATAAGGGACAGCTGCTAAAGGGGATTTTTTCCAGGTTGGGGCGCAGGCAAGCGTCCGCCCACACTGCAACCCAGAAAATGTCCCCGAGATGTCCCCGGTACCTCCTCCTACCTGTTCTCCTAGGCGCTACCATCTTGGATCTCATGAAATCTCATGAGATCCAAGATGGTGCCCAGGACAGGTAGGAGGAGCTACCGGGGACATTTTTCCGGGTTGCGGTGCGGGTGGGCGGGTCCTCCTACTCATGCCGCAACCCGGAGGGAAAGGGCATGCGGGGGTTACGCAGGAGTACGCGAGCCTCCAAAGGTCCGGGGGTATGCGGTGCAGCCGGAGGCCCAGAACCCCTGTTGTATGCAGTATGTATGTGTGGGAGAAGAGAGATGTAACATGCATTTCTGTATTATGAATCAGGATCTGAAAAAAAAATGGTTTCACAAGTTTTCAACAGGTTGCAGAAAAGCTGATTACGGTATATGCTTATTGGTTAGGGCCTGTGACATTACCAACATACTTCCTTCACTCTCAAATTATTTTGCAACAGCTTTGGTAATTCATTGTTTATGTTGGGGGGGGTAAGATGAAGAGTGTATATATGCATAAATGAATATGTGCTCCCTAAAAAAGACCTGATGCTCTCAGGCAAGACCAGGTCTAATACGCCTCCTTGGCATGGAAAGCAACTGATCCAGTATGTAACACAAGTTGCAAAGCTGGATTCATACTGCATGTGAAGAATCCACTGTGTCAGCAATATTTGTATATGGTGGCTTTTATGTGCTGGAAAAATAATAATACATGAATGGTCCCTACGCAAATCCAACCTTTTTACTTCCTGTAGCAAAATATGTTTGGATTCTGTTGTTGTTTTCCTACAAATGACTATTCTGGAGTAATATTTTTTAAATTAATTTTAAAATTTTATTAAATCAACAGGATGCTGCCAATTATCACAAAGAACATATGTGTGAATGAGACAAGGAAACTCAGTAGTACAATACTGTACTTCAAAAGATCAAGAGAGAAAGACAAACTCACCAAAGAGTCATACAGGGAATAGACTGCAATGGGACCAAATTAAATGACTAAATGGGACTGTTCCAAAAGTTTCTGTGATGCATCTGATGAAGTGGACTGTGGCCCACAAATGCTTATGCTGAAATAAATTGGTTAGTCTACAAGATGCTATAAGACTCTTTCTTGTGATCATTTGATGGATGACTGGAGTAATCATTTAATCAAATACTGGATATCATATTTACATTAAACCGATGAGCATAGGCAGTGCCCTCCAACCATGAGCAGTGCCCCTTTCCTCACAGCCATGTACCCACAGGTGGCCCCCAAATATCTGAGATTAATGGGCAAGAGCTTTCTGCACATAAAGTGCTGCTTTCCAAGGACTGAGCCCCCAGCACCTCTCATTAAAGAACTAGAACACCAGCTGTGTCCTCATGAACAGTGTTTGAAATAGAGACAGGAGGGCCTGACCCAATGCCCACTGAAGCCAACAGGGGAGCTTTACATCTGGCACTACTGGTCTTTAGAGGAAGTCCTGCCAGTGCCATCTCTGACCATATTCCCTAGCAGTTTTTGGCAGACGCTCAGGGGACCAAGGGTAGTTAAAATGAGTCAATTACAAACGAAGCTTCTATTTTTAAAGGAAATAAATATATACACTGGGTGATTCTGGTGTATTTCACTAACACTTTGTGTTCTTGATCATCTTCTCTCACTACTGTGCATTTAAGGAATCACCAGAGCAGACGGTCCCACTTAGTTCAGAGGCACACCTCAATTAGTAGACCCTGCTGCTGTTACTTGCAGTTATAAAGTGAGGCTTAATTTTAACTATGATACAGAGTGCTTCGCCGCATGAATTATCCTGCCTCAGTGGAGAGCTGTAGGTGAAGAGGGCTGGGGAGAGGATGGGAAAGTTGATGAGATAGCTGTTTCTTTCCATTACTCGTTCCTATATGCATGCTTGTTTCTATATTTTTAGCTGTCTGTAAAATGACTAATCAATAATGCTTTCCATTTCATTCATTTGCAAGGAATAATTTGTTTAATGGCCATCCATATTGAAGATGTAGGAGATATGTGCAAATACTTTACTCAAAGCACAGATAGTACAGTATGTGAGATCTCATGTAGGAAGACCATGGTTATCCTGGCTTCTATTAATATTTTGATCTCTGAGAGTGCTGTTTTTAATGACATGCTGGTTGCCTGAAACAGAATCTAGCTGTAAGGCAACTTTCCATGTGCTTGCTGCCTTGCTGCATAGCAAATGTTTGTACAGTTCAATTAAAAACGTGCCAACGAACACATACACTATATTTTGTAAAAATGCAGAGTCAGCTCCCTCCCAGTCTTGGCTGTGTGCAAGTCAAGAACTGGCCCTTTAAGGAGTCAACTCTCTCTGTCGTGAGAGATGCTGCATTTTTAGCTTGCTAAATCCCCAGGAGTCCAGTTAAGAAATAGACAGCTGTCTCTTTAAGTGCCATTTCCTTCTATTGTATTTGAATCGTGATCAGGAAAGAGGATGTGAAACCAGAGAGACTCAGAGGAGACCACTGAGTGAGCTAGCTCAATAATAACCGTAATAATAGCAGTAACTACAATAATAATGGTGGAAAAGCTGAGGATGATCGAAGCTGCCTCTGCGGTGCAGGAACCCCTCTCTGGAGCGCGCCCTGAGCTGCACAGGCAGAAAACATAAGCCAAGCGGACTGGAGACTCTCGGATAAGCACAGCAGTGACAGCTGAGCTGAGAGACGGTACTCAGCAGCAGCAGGCTCTGCCCAGTCATTCGTACAGCGAGCAGGAGGAGTGTTGCAAGGATGGGAGGTTAGATCCTAAGGGTTAGCCTTGCTTGCCGAGACACAGCAGCCGCAGCATAAACAACACAGCAGCCCACCTCTCTCTCTCTCTCTCTCTCTCTGTGCCTCCTTTGGTATTACAGGAGGAAATCCTGTGAATGTCATTGGGGGGGGGGGGCGGAGGTGCCACTCTGCTGCTGGTGGTGAAAAGGCATTCAGGAGCAGGCAGCCTTTGTGGGGGCAGCAGGGGGCAGATCACAGACAAAACCAGCACCACCACACTACAAAGGACCAAGACCTGCCAATGTCATCAGCCATCGAAAGAAAAAGCCTGGAGCCCTCTGAGTAAGTGGCCTTTTCCCCTCCCTCTTTTAATATCCTAGCTATCTCCAACTTTATCTCTGAACGGATATATAATTTGTGCAATCTATAGGCTGCCGGGGGCTGGGGGGGGCAGACCTTGATTGTTTGGCATTATTTCTGATGCCAGCTTTTAGAGAGATCGCTCTCAGAAAGTGCAGACTGGGGAGAAATACAATAGGGCTGCATCTTTCTCCAGGTTAATAGATGTGCTTGTGTACTGCAAGAGCTCAAGAGTCTCTCTTTTCTATCCCCAGTCCCTGAACTGTAATGATCACGCTTCTTATTATGGATGGATTGTGCACTGTGTGCGTGAGTGTCTATGTTGGCAGATTTCATTAAGGTTGTACTAGACTGAAGTGTGCCTGCCTGCTACTTATGAGGATGGCATCTAAAACCCAGAGACACACATAAGTTCCTCATTTTGAGTTGGAGACAAATTACCAGAGTCAACTCATCAGATTTCTTATCAAGTCCCTGTTGAGGGTGGGAGTGGGGAGGAAGAATACCGACCCAGCCATTAGGATCAATGCATTTTCCTCTGGTCTGGAGATTAGGTGATGCTGATGAAAGTTATTTCAGAGGGGTAGGGGCTGGTAGTCTAATACTTTCCAAAAGCATAAGTTGTTTTCAGTCTCTCTCTCCCCTCCCTGCCCAGCTAAACTAGCTGATTAGAGGAAAAGGTCAAGGCTGTTATCAGATGTGTGCTCAACTTCCACATTTTCATAATGCAAACCACCAGTATGAAACTACCAACAAAAATGTCAAGCAAAAACGGAGTCTCTGCATATGAGCCAGAACACTAGCAAGAGGAGAAAGGGAATTGTTGGGTTTTTTTTTCTCCCTTAGCGCTGGCATGTGAAATTAAAGAAGTAAAAACAAAAAACAACCACCCTTGGTTGTAGAATTTGGATTGCTTGGCAGAATTCTTGCAGTGATCCTGCTGTATGCCCAAACTAATGCAGATATACTGTACTGTTGCAGAGCTTATTAAGTAACTCACTGCATTACTGGTGGTGTCATTGCACTTGAACTTGGAGGCTTCAGCCCTATGCACACTAAGCTAGGTGTAAGTCTTGTTGAACTCAATGAGACTTACTTTTGAGTAAATACACATAGGATCAAGTTGTACAGCCATACTTGTGATGGACATATTTGATTTGTTAGATTACAGTAGCTTCATGATAGTCTAGCTGGGCAAACTTCCTGTAACTTTCAATGCCTCCCTCTTAAAAACAAGAACCCATATAGATTTAACTAAATTTATCAACTATTCCCCTGAAGTATCAAGAACAAGTTGGATGTTGCCCTGTTCTCAGTTGCCGAGGCTTAAATACAATGAAATAAAAGGAACTTATGTGTGAGTAACTGGACAGAAGTTTGCCATGTTCTTAGAAAGCCTTAGTGTTAGCACAATCCTAATTATGCTTTCTGAGAAGTCCTAATTGCAGATAAATTAACTCTAAAATAAGCACAGGTAAGACCAGCAGTCAACCTCATTCAGATAAAAACATGTTTACACAGATACTGCATGTACAGACAAAAGTAACTTGTTACATTTGTTCTTATTTTGCCTACTAATATGCTAATCTACCTATTCATAGATTCAGTTTTATAGATAAATTTTGTAAGGGCTAACTGCAAAACGAGTGACATTCATTATACTTATATTCTATACTTAGATACTTCTATTCTAGTGAAGCACAACTGCACTCGAAATTCCTGAATATCAAAAATTATTACATAGCATTTCCTTTTCTTACTTCCTAATTGTTTGGGGCCAAAGTACGTGAAATTAATTAAGTTAAAGAAAGATCCCAAGCTGCACAGCACAAACCAAATCAAAATATTAATAATGTAAGAGATTGGGATGTGCATCAGAAACTTTACAATGCTAAAAGTATTACAAAAAGAGCTCTTCATTTCTCCCTTATGACCCATAGGATGTCATGATACAGGGACATTTTTTGTGTATGGGCCTCATGAACTGGCACAATTCCTATGCGTTTTTGAGTATAGGAATGCTTTCATGACAAGACATGAAAAACCAGCTATTCTTTTTTACTTTATTTTGGATTGGATTGCAATGTCACTACTTCAAATCATGTCCAGAACAGACAACTTATGTTTTGAGAATTGTGGTGTGATCTTGTTGCTATTGTCTTCATTGGCAGGAGCCTACTTAAAAGTCTAGAATGCAAAACAAAAAACAACAGTTGGAGTACAGAAATAGCTGTGAAGAGTTAAAAGTTTCACCTGTTTTTTTATATAATTATATAGGTATGGAAGTAGGTAGGAGATTTTTCTTCATCATGGCAAACAGTACAAAGTATTTGGAGAATTTAATATTTTAGGTGCTGGAAGAAAATAATGTTGACGGAAAAATAACTAGCCTGTGAGTAACCAGGGATGTAATGGTTGGGGACAAGGGGGTCACATCCTTCCCAGATTTGGGAAAGGGGACTGTCCTTCTCTCCTTCAAATCATCCAGCAGCTACCCCTATCACCCTACTGATTTTATGGCTCTGGAGAGAGCATGGCTGGCTATCCAGCCTAACTCTCAGGAAAAGAAAAACTACTTGAGGTCAAAGTTTGTGATCTGGAAGGAAGACTGCTTCAGAATTTTGAAAGGGCTGATAATGAAGTAAGGCTGCCATATTTGATATAGGATTTGACTATGAGGAAGATAGTTTCTTTAGACTTTAAAAAAAGAAGGAGCCCATATAGGGTGGGAGCTTAGTGGGATGTAGGTGGGGCAGAAATGTGTGAAGCCAGGGCTTGCTTAGGCCTGATCTGTAGTTACCTACTCATTTATTGGTAACATTGTCAGCGCAATCCTAACCAACTTTCCAGTGCTGGTACAGCCGCAATGCAGCCCCGAAGTAAGGGAACAAATGTTCCCTCACCTTGAAGAGGCCTCCATGACTGCCCCTGCACTGCAAAATCAGTGTGCAATCAGTTGGCATGGCTATACCGGTGCTGGAAAGTTGGTTAGGATTGTGCTGTAACTAACAGCGCAATCCTAACCAACTTTCCAGCGTCGGTGCAGCCACAATGCAGCCTTGAGGTAAGGGAACAAATGTTCCCTCACCTTGAAGAGGCCTCCATGACTGCCCCTGCACTGCAAAATGCAGTGTGTGCCCTGTTGGCATGGCTACACCGGCACTGGAAAGTTGGTTAGGATTGCGCTGAAAGTCATGTAATACCTTGAAGTGTGTAGTTCTGCTGGATGTTTTTACATGTTTCCATCAGATTGTGCTTAAACATACCTTTAAGGCAAATGGCTAGAAAAATATACACTGGCTAGAATATACCTACTACATTTACCAATAGTTTTTTCTCAAAGTTCTATCCCCCATTACATTCATTCACTTGCGTGCAAATGACATGCGTGCAAATGACAATGAGTGCAAATGACAAGAAAGGCTCAAGTGTACTTATTTAGCATAAAGACTGCCCTGAGCAATCAGGCCAAAATGGAGTGGACATTGTTAGCAGTCTGAACAAAATGCATAATGTATGCCGGTGAATCACGTGATTAACTTTGAAAATGTGAGGGTTTTTTTCTTCAGTGGCAATGTTTATGAGGTTAAGGTTAAACATGTGCTAATATGTCTCACTGTGAGTTGCTGACTGTGCAGGCTGTCAGTATTTCGCTGGGAGTAATTCTCAACAGCAGTTGCAAAATGGAATATCCAGGGAACAAAGAGACTTTCAGGGAGATAATACATTTACATTAAGAAATGGCTTTTGCCTCTCTATCATTTTATCCAGTTCATTATTTTAGCTTTCTCTTCTGAAAATAATAAGGTTTTGCCCTGGAAAAAAAAAGTATACTACTTCTGGATGGTAATTGCTAAAATGAATAATCTCAGCTTGAATCTTCCCATATGAATATGATGTAATTCCTACTGGTCTGAAATAAAAGAGGAATAATATTAATTAACCAAATGTTGGCACAGGAGGGAATAATTCACAGGAAGCACATGTACTCACCTGGACAAATGTAAGAGAAACCCACAGAAATACTTGTATCTAAACTATCTTTTAAATATTACAGCCATGAAGCAGGAGGCACTTTTTCATTAGTTCATTTCATGGTGCAAATGTTACGTTAAAGGCCTGAAACCATGTGGGCAAAGCTAATTGCATGGGTCCATAACACAGAATTATCTACTAGGGTCAGGGGTTCCGTTTAAAAGAAACCCGGTTTGGTTTGCCACTAAGCAGGGTCGGTGGTGCCCAGCTATTTTGTACCCTAGTAGGCAATAAAAAAAGAGTATAGAAATGTTTCATAAAACTTTATAATTATATTCCATAGCATTGTTGTGGTGTTTATCTTAAAAATATAAATTGTCAGTTGCATTTTTTACATTGGTTAAAAAGACTAATCAGTATAAAACTGCACCACTCAGAGGTCTGTGCCCTAGGTGGCTGCCTATTGTAATTTTTACAGTAACCCCCACATTGAGACAAATCCGTGGATGGCGGATCCGTGGATAGTGGGGTTCCACTGTATGTAGTTTGTGAAGTAGCCTTCAAAAGCAATTTTAACAACATTCACAGCCCCATCCTAACTAAATCCCCCTCGATGCAGCCACACCAATGGAATGCGCACTGTATCTTGCAAGGGGGGGCAGTCTAGAGGTCTCCACAAGGAACTTTCAGTCCCTTATGCTAGGCTTCCACTGCCCCAATGGGTCTCCTCAGATATGTGCCAGCTATTTTGCTGGCACAAGTCTGAGGATAGTACGGGTAGAGGGAACGGGGTTAGGATCCAATGCATGCTGGTGCTGCCAGGATCCACCCCATTCCACCTTCCTCCCCCAAATCATTTGCTGACATCATCATAACAGTCCCAGCTTGGCAATGGATTTACTATATGGCTTCAGGAAAGTCACTCTGCCTCACACTGCTTAATCTGTAAAATGGGTACTGTATAAAAGGTACCTATTTCACAGAATTGCAAGGATAGACAAGACCAAGATGTTAAATAACGTTGCACATTAAAAGTTTTATATACATGACGATAACAATATTTATTAGACATTTATGGCATTGTTCACAAATGCTTACTAATACAGTACTTATCTTATTGAGAAACGATGAAAAATACTCATGGCAATGAAAACATTGCTATGTTTAGCAAAGTGGGAAAGAGAAACAAATACAAAATCGGTGGTTCTACTTGTAGATAGGTCTTGTCATTTTTGTTCATATTGGACATGAATTCATTGTCCTAAGCACTTGTAAAGAATAGAACCCCAGACCTCATACAGAAAACAAACTAAAGGGGAATGAGATCCAAGTTAGACAATAGTTCACTACTTGGGCATAACTTTTGCAATTTGTTAATTACAGTCACAGGAATTATCAGCAAGATGTGTTGGACTGATTTTGGACAAAAAGCAAAAACTGTACCATATTATTAACAAATGCTTTTTCCATTCTTGTTGACATCTACATATTACATTAACCCAGTAATGAATAGAAAATGTGATCAAGGCAGTGTATATTCTGTACCAAAGTACTCAAAGTATCAAAATTCTGCACTGAGGAAAGCCAGATTCTACAGCTGCAGTTTATACAAATTAGACTATTTGCATAATTTAATCTGCATCTGCTGGTCATGGGAAAGGGCAAAGAGCTATCCAGAACTTTTTAAAGTCTATCCTTCTTACCAATGGCAATCAGATGTTCCAACCCCCTTCCGTATCTGAGACTTCCTCAAACATTTCCCACACATTAGGCCAGATAATTTTACTTCTAATTGTTTTATTTCCCACACACTTTCAAGCTTATATTTGTAGACAAGTGCTAGAAACTTTCTTTTAAAGAAATGAAAGCTGAGATCCTCAGGATCTTGAATTCTGCATGCAAACCTATATTCTGCACTTCCACCATATGTATGCTAGATTATGGAATACATAGCGTCGTAAGCAGGACCGTTTAATAATCATTTCCTTCTTGCCATTGTAGTTTTTGCCATTACGAACAACAAGAGAAAAATTAGGCAAGAACTCCTGTTCTAATTTGACTATCAGTAGGCTGGAATATCTGCTTTGGCTTGTTTAAAATTTCTTACTAAAGACTATTTCTTTCTGCCAGGGAGCCAGTGGACGAGGTGCTACAAATACCCCCATCACTGCTAACATGTGGCGGTTGCCAGCAGAACATTGGGGACCGTTACTTCCTCAAAGCCATTGATCAGTACTGGCACGAAGACTGCCTCAGCTGTGACTTGTGTGGGTGCAGACTTGGAGAGGTGGGAAGGCGATTGTATTATAAACTGGGCAGAAAACTCTGTCGAAGAGACTATCTCAGGTATACAATCTTCTTATCCCTTTGCCTTTGGGTTGTTTTTTTCTCAGAAATATTAAGAAGAAAGCTAGATTCATTCACCCATGAAATTATATCACCAGAACAAGAGAAGCTGGAGTTAGCCTGCAGATGAGGGATATTCATGACAGCTGAAATTGGCAAGTCTCAATGCTGATCTACACCACACGTATCTCGGTGTGTCCTGAGCGCGTGCGGCGTGTGTGGAGTGATATGGCTTCCTTTTTAACCGATCGCCATGGAACACGGGAGAGCTGTGCTCTCCCGAGTTCCGTTGCAATCAGCCGTGGACCATGCTCATGATTGAGAGAGGGCGGGACGCGGAGCAAACTGTTTGACCAATGGGATGAGAGGGGGCTTTCAGCCAATCAGAGCGCACGTGTTTCAGCGTTGAGCATTATTACAAGGAGGGACAATCAGGAGGGACAAGCACCTTGAAGAAACTGGTGGAGCCCAGGGCAGCGTTTCGGGGTGGGGCGTCCTGCCCCCTACGCTCGCCAGCCTCCAAACGCAAACACAACGCAACCGGAGTTGGTGTAGATCAGCCTTTAAAGCCACGTCTAGATAACCCTTTTGTCAGATTAGCCTGGGCGGGGAAAATCTCAAGGGAAAATCAAGAGACACTGCTCGGGATGGGGAGGGGTGAGAAGGGACTGGCAAGCAGTTCTCCACTTTTGAACTCAAAGCTTATCAGTTTCAGCTCTTGTGCAAGGTCTCGTTCCGTAGGCTGAGTACTGCTTTTTAGGGATCACAAAAGGTATGCCAGCGTTATGGGCAGACATACAAAGGCAAAGGGTTAAAAACAAGCAGTTAAAAATCTGTGCTTCTCTTGAATTGGCTTCTGAAATGGATTATACAACTAATGTTCATAACACATCACATGCACACTGTAGAATGTTAGGTACCTGTCTATATTTTCTATTTATAAATAATATCAAGAATATTTTGTCCCCTGTAGGCTTCTAACAATGAATTTGTTTGTTCTTACCTACAATTCAGGGATATTGATTGTCTGCCATGTCTATTGTACTTTACTTGTGTGATACCATGAAGTGGTGGGAAAGGATTTCACTTTATTTATAGTCTGATATGGCTGCGTAACCATACTGAAAATTCACTTTGCAGGGAAGAAAATGCTAACCCACCTAATTATTCCACTTCAGAGCTTTTTCCAGTAGCAGTTTTGTTTGAATAGGACTGGCTTCGTGTAATGTAATATGCAGTAAATCTCTAGTGTACGTGCAACACCCTGAAAGGATTCAGTCCTATTTCTACCAGCTGAATATTTTCTCACTGTAATGGCAGAAAATATGGGCTGTTAAATTAATGCATTTTCTGTGCCTTGTAATTGGATGCGTTCCATCTTTTCACAGTATAATGTGTTAATTATCTGTGTCTGCTAATGAAGAATTTCATAGACATCGGCTGTTAAATTGGCTTTTGCATTTCCCGCATCTGTAATTCAAATGTAAAACCTACATTGGCTAGAATATATATACATTTGATTTAAAATTAGCTCTCTTCCTATTGTTATCTAATGTTAGCAACTTTCACAAGTGACACATTTCAGTCTAAATGTTCTTAGTGTCACTTATAAAAACACACATCATGTAACATTTATATTGTTGTTGTTATAGAGAAATGAACAGTGACACCTCCTGGTAGGCAAAGGAAGCAATGTGGGGTGTTTTCCCACCCATTCAAGGAATAATATTTCCAATCCAAACCAAGCAGGCTGCATTTAGCATGCAATTTATTGCATTTAGCATGCAATATCTGTGATAAGCAATACCAGCAGAATGTTGGAAACTGACAAATCCACTCTGAAATTAATGCAATCTCATAAATATCACTAAAATATACTTATTTATGCTACCCAGTAAATGCATAATATAAAATATAGCTATTGGAATATTTTAATTTCCAGGGGGCAGCTGTGTTAGTCTGCAGCAGAAAAAACAACAAAGTGTCTTGTGGCACCTTAAAGACTAACCAATTTATTGTAACAGAAACTTTCATAAAGTTTCATTTCATTTCATGCATTCCTTCAGATGCATGAAATGTAATCCCAGTAGGCTGGTGTATATATGTGTATAGAGGGGGAGAAAACCTCCTAGCAATGCTGTTTTTGTGAATGTGAATTGCCACCATGGTTATCTCTTGCATACATTTAAGGTTGTCACAGGACTAGGTTTTTTTCCTCTTACATTTAATTTTCCTGTTTTTCTCTGTACCCAGAAAAACATTTTCTCTGTACCCATGTTTTTCTCTATGTTTATATACCTGCCTTCTAAGGATGATACTTCATGCATCTGATAGTAGTAGACTGTAGTACATGAAAGCTTATGCTACAATAAACTGGTTAGTCCTTAAGGCGTCACGAGACTCTTTGTTGGAATATTATATTAGTTTATAATCACAGCAGGCAACAGCCTATATTACTTATGGCCCAATCCTATCCTTCCATCCCCGTTGATGCAGCCACGCTGAAAAGGCATGCGCTGTACCCAGTGGGACCCAGTGGGAGGCGGATCGGGAGGCTTTGGTAGGGAAAGAGGATTTAAATCCCCTTTCCCCCATGTAAGACTCCTGCCCTGCAATGGGTCTCCTTGAACATGTGCCAGCGATTTTGCTGGCACAAGCCCAAGAAGAGAGAGGGTGCAGAGAGGCTGCGGGTGAAGAGGATAGCATCCGGCGGGCGCAATCGCCGCTGGATCCATTCCCTTCCACAGCCTCCCTGCCTCCATTCCTCCCACTCCCTGTCCAGTTCCCCCCCCCCCACCCGGCTTACCTGCTCTGGCAGGGGCCCACCACGATAATGGCACACGTGGGAAGCTCCTCTGGCCTTCCTGCTGGCACGCGCTGATGGAGTGTGCTTTATCAGCCAGCGCTGGTGGAACAGCCCATTAGAATTATCTGGGAGTAAGTCCTATTGAACTTCACGGAATTTACATCTGATCAGATCTGTATAGGATTATACTCTTAAGAATCTGGCACCATGACACATCATGTGAAGTCAGAATTACATGTTGATATACAGGGAAGCCTCAGTTTAACCAACCTCAGTGTAACAGACTTTGGGAACAGCAGATGTTTTCTGCTTCATTAAGAACTAGTCATACACATTTTGCGCATGCATGTCTCCATTGATTTCAATGCATTCAAATTTAATGGACTTTTGGCATTAATGGACAGCCCTTTCCCCCTAGGGCAGCCCAATCCAAACGTAACTCCCCGCATAGTGATGCAGCAGCGGCAACGTGGTTACTGCTGTATCCTGTGGGGGTGGGTTATGGCATCAGAAGCCTCCACAGGGCAAGGGAACATTTGTCCCATGCCCCAGGGTAAGCCCCAGCAGCCGCCATGGGTCAACTTGGACCTACAGACAGATAAGATTCAGCGGGTACCACTGCTGCCGAACCCACCCCTCTCCCAGGCCTGATCCACTCTACTCCCTGCCCCATCTCCTCTCCATTCTGTCCACCCCCGCCCTCCCCCACCCCATTCCACGCATTGCGCTGCTTTCCCTGCTCCGACAGACGTCCCCAGTCAGAGTGTAGACCCAACCAGTCGCCACATGCGGCAGCCAGGTCATGTGTCCCAGCACAGTCATGTTTACGTCTGCTGTAAAGCATGTTATACCAGCGGAACATGTGTTCCACCGGCATAACAGCTTGATAGGATTGGGCTGTAAGTCTGCTAAATCGAGGATTCACCGTATAGCTTGCACATGACATAGAGAGCCCTTTGAAAACACAGCACAATAATTATGATCTCTGCAGGAATGTCCTAAAATATGCTAAAGAAAAGAACATTTTAGAAAACTTTTGGATTGGGGTTAGAAATTCTAGAGTTCACAGAAGTCACGGTCTTTCAATAATTATGAGAATATAGGGGTAAAACTCCAGACACCAAGGGCTAGATAGTAACTAGTGTGAGTAGATGGAAGTTAATGGAAGGGGTTTTTCCTGCCCCCTCATCCTCACTTCAGCCCCCTAAGCTTCTCTCTCTAAAAAATAATAATACTTGTGAGGTCTGAGACCCTCAGGGACAGGATGGTACATGGTACAGCCATGCTGAGGGCTAGAGGGGCTCTTGGGAACAACATGAGATGTGGTACAGTAGACTGCAAGAGGAGAGGTACTACAAGTCATCCCTGTAAGGTCACCTTTGGAGTAATTTTTTAGTGGTGCAGGGAGGCTGTAGCAGGGAGGAGGCAAGAAGTCCCCTTCTATGAGCATTTGTTACTTTAGATCAAGCCTCAAAACACAGTCAAGTAAGATCCTGTAATAACTTTGATTGCTGAAAAGCCTAGTAGTCTGTCAATCACCAAGTAATTCCTATTGCTTTGTCTAGGATACAAATTTTTTTTTTAAAAAAAAAAAGAATTCTTGTGGCAGCAGCCTCTTTTTTTTCCCCTTCACAAAATTCTGGATGTCCCCATCTATTTGATTATGACAAACCTATTTGAAGCCCTGAACAGATGAATTAGCAGCTAACCTTGTATTTTACTTTGTTAGACATACACTTGAACATTTGACTCTTTCATGTTTTTGGATTTCTTTTCAAAGGCTTTTTGGCCAAGATGGCCTCTGCGCCTCCTGTGACAAGCGAATCCGGGCCTATGAGATGACAATGAGAGTGAAGGACAAAGTGTACCATCTAGAATGCTTCAAATGTGCTGCCTGCCAGAAACACTTTTGTGTTGGGGACAGATACCTTCTCATCAACTCAGACATAGTGTGTGAGCAAGACATTTATGAGTGGACTAAGATCAATGGGATGATATAGCCCGTTTGTGCCTCATAGTCTCCAAAATGCATCTCATGGGTGACACAAATACCTAGCTGTGGTGAGAAGATTATAACTCACAATATCTGTGTACTTTTGTTTAAGATAGGGGGAAATGCAACAGAATATGCAGGAACTGCATCAAGTACAAATGATTGGGAACTGAAGCAGTAGCAGATAGATTGATTTCTGTTAACAAACACATTTTGATGATAAACTGACGTTCTCAGAAATGAAAATTGGAGAACCAATAGAAACTAACTGTGGATTCCCTTGACTGGAAAAGATAATAGTGACATGTAAAAAGATGTTATAATTTTGACACTTGCAAACTAGGTTGTACAATTTATTTTTCTTCATTTCTATTTACTCTATGTAGACCATGATCCCAAAATTAATATAAAATGGGACAGTTTTAGGATTGTGGGGTCTCCGTATTTTCAGAACCATCTGATTCTCCAAAGCCTGATGTTTTAGAGGCCTCTTATTTGCATAGAAATCAGTTTTTCACATTTGAGAATAATACAGCCTTTCGGCTGCAATTCTGTGGCATGCTGCACCCAGTTATATATATATATATTTTAAGTCCTCTTGAGATCAGTGGTACCTAATGGCATATGACTACGGTAGGTGCAGTACTGCAATCTTAAATTCTAAGCAATTATTTCAAGAAGCTTGGGTGAGTAGCTACCTTCTTCTGCCATTGTTTGAAAGTGATACATTCCACCAAACATTTCTATACAAATATAAATTTTAAGAGTTGTTCAGCTATTTTATTAGATGAGATCAAATACTTTGTGTGTAGTAAGATCCTGCAGATTTAATAAATATGACTGATTTGAAAGTTGCGATTCTCATCATTAAATTACTCCAAGAGCTCTTCCAGGTGATCAGTTTTTAGTGCAATAAATATGTAGTCATTACCCATTTGTTGTGCACAGTCCAAGTTTCTTCCCTTTATGTTATGCTGTTGCTGTGGGAGTATCTTGTTTCTCCTACACTGAATATGTCTATTTTTGTATGCGAGGGAATATGAGGTGATATGAGTAGTACAGGCACCTGTTGGATATTGTCTGTGATGAGATAGGTACCAAGTGGCACAATTCCTTCCCCGTGGTCATGCTGATTGAGACATTTTTCATTTGTAAATTTTAAAATTTTAGTAAATTTTAAAAAGTACTTTCTAGGTTGAGAACTCCATTCCTTCCTTTTGAAAAATGAACTGGAGAACATGAGCAAGACTCTCCCTCACCTCGTTCCCCACTGCAGCAAATGTCCCACCACTTCATGAAGTTTCTGTTCTTCCTTTTATATTACTTGTGTTCTTTAAAGACTGGGTGTTATCTTCTCCAATACTAGAGGGCTTATTTGCACTGAATGTTTTTCAAGAGGCAAAGGACAGGGCAGTTACACTCCTCTCATTCATTGTAACTAGACTGGATATCATGGTATTTTCTTTGAATGGGAACTTGATAGACAACTGTGAAAAGACTAAAATTCACTCATTCACTAATCATTCAGATACATCATAAGAAAACTTTGGGCAGAATCCTGACATCAGTTACTTGAAGGCAGGAACAATCAATTCCAGCAGGACTCATGGACAATTAACCAGGCACGGGCACCAGATTGCAACCTTTATTTGCAATGGGTTTTATACATTTGCAGCACAGCTGAAGCTTTCTAATCCATCCACATTCCTAAGAGATTGGTATAAATCCAGCGTAGCAACCTAAAGTCTGATGGCCTTTAGCAGAGCAAGGGAGCACTGTAACACAAAGTAAAACAGTGGCACATGTCTGTAGCAAACTGTAGAATTTAGAAACTATGATTGTTTTGCTTACAAATACACCTCAAATTATTACGCTCAAGGGACTCCTACAAAGACAGGCTGGAAACCCCTAATTTCTATACTAGGCTATGAGTTATACCTGAAACTAACAGGAAATATCTGATTATAACACAAAATTATTCTATACCACTGTAAAATTCTATGGAACTTCTTGCCACATGATGTGGTGATAGCACCTGGGCTAGATTTCTTTAAAAGGGGATTGGATAGATTCATGGAGGAAAAGTCCATCACGAGTTACAAGCCATAAGCAACCTCCTGGTTTTAGACATAGGCTTTCTCGTATGCCAGGTGCAAGGGAGTGGTGGCAACAGATATAGGTATCTTGTTATCTTGTGTGCTCCCTGAGTCATCTGGTGGGGCCACTGTGAGATACAGGAAGATGGGCCTTTGGACTGATCCAGCAAGACTCTTCTTATGTTGCAGCTTGCAAAAGGTGGCTGTCAATGAAGGCTTTTGGCCATTAGTAGCCTACCACATGATAGAATCAATTCAAGGCCTCTCTTTTCTGCACTGAAAACCTGGCAATTGGGACTGATACAATGGATTATTAAAACAAAACAAAATGAAAACAAGCAGATATTTGTTCAAGGAAAGAGGTAACACGGGTGACCCGGTCATGTTAAAAAGTAGCGATCCAGCCGAAAAATAACGATCTCAAACTACTTGGTATGGGCTCATTCACCCAGAAATCCAAATAGAAAAAATTGTTAAAAACGAAATCTGAAACTCAAGGACCCAACGTTTCATGTCTTTATCCAGACATATCCTCAGGGGTATTTTCCAAAGTTCATTGGTAGATGTTAGCGAAAGCGTCCTGCTTCGTCCTTTTTATTTTCAAAAAAGCGCGGGAACTTTCCTAGACAGCGCAACTGCTTGTAAGGCGATTTACACAAAGGCAGTGATCCTGCAAAAACTAAGTGGGGCACGCATCTGCAAAAACTAAGTGGGGCACGCATTTTGCAGGATCACTGCCTTTGTGTAAATCGCCTTACAAGCAGTTGCGCTGTCTAGGAAAGTTCCCGCGCTTTTTTGAAAATAAAAAGGACGAAGCAGGACGCTTTCGCTAACATCTACCAATGAACTTTGGAAAATACCCCTGAGGATATGTCTGGATAAAGACATGAAACGTTGGGTCCTTGAGTTCCAGATTTCGTTTTTAACAATTTTTTCTAATTGGATTTCTGGGTGAATGAGCCCATACCAAGTAGTTTGAGATCGTTATTTTTCGGCTGGATCGCTACTTTTTAACATGACCGGGTCACCCGTGTTACCTCTTTCCTTGAACATTGTTGCCGGTTATAACAGCTTTCGTTCGAAAATCAAGCAGATATTTCTGCTTCAGTTTACCATCATAATCTGTGTGGCCAGACTCCCCATCATTTAGATCTTGTAATCACCTTTTCTTTTGTCCTCTTCAGCTTGGGTTGCTGTATTTTTGGTATTTAAATGCTTGTTCTTATTTATCTCCAACGACCAACATCCATGCTCCACCCATCTTCCTAAGCATGCTAAGGAGCATGTCGCTAAATTCTTTGCACAACTATGCTGTTCCTATGCAGTGGCGTTCCTACACTCCCCATGGGCGGGCTGCTGACGCGACACCCCCCACGTGACACTACAAGCCCCACCCCGGGGGCATGACGTCATTTTCGTGCGCCGCGACTGAATTTCGGCACCAGCACAGCGTGAAAACACCCCCTGCCGCTTTTTGGAGCCAAACGGCTCTAGGACGAGCGGGAGGGCCGAACTCGC
Source organism: Plestiodon gilberti rubricaudatus (assembly GCA_026170595.1). Classification (NCBI taxonomy): domain Eukaryota; kingdom Metazoa; phylum Chordata; class Lepidosauria; order Squamata; family Scincidae; genus Plestiodon; species Plestiodon gilberti. The sequence goes on along the minus strand of JANXHW010000001.1, from coordinate 245,368,806 downwards.
GGATGGTGCAGCAATGGAAAAGACGACGACAAGAACAGCGGAGGGGGCAACCTGGTGGTGAAGCCAGAGGCAAGTACACCCCCCCTGCTGCGTGGCGCCCTGAGGTCCACCGCTCCACTCACCCACCCCAAAGTGCACTATTGTTTGATCCTTTAAAATTTATCTAGGAGGATGTCTGCTAAGCAAATATTGTTTGTACATCTCTAAGGAAATTTGTGTTATCTCATCATAAATTAATATATAGAAATAGTTTAGATAAAGGAGCATGGGAGAGACAAACAACTCAAAGCAATTGTACTGAAGCTATGACAAACAAAACCACCCTTCCTACCATGCAGATGTAACATAACTGCAGAAATATGATGTCACAAATCTCCTAGCAAGATTTATGAATAAGGTATTTTTCAAGTTCAGGCTATATAAGACAACAGGGGAGCAACTAATTTTGCTGGAGAAAATCTGAAAAATTTATCAAAGGCTACTTTGAGAAAGGAGCAGGGGATGATGGATTAATTACAATCACTTCGAAAACTCAAAAATAGCACAAACTGCATGTAACTACTTGACAGTCATTTTCATTGCAAGCCTCAGTGCAAGTCATTGGTGAATATTCCATGGACCCATGTGAAAAAAAGCAACAGATTCTAAATCTTCTCTTGCAAAAGAGACCTGGAGAAATGAAGAAGTTATTATGAAAGTTCACGTTCTTCTCGTCCTCAGTGGCATAGTAACGCCGCCCCCAGCTGGGTGCTGCAAGCTGCGATTACACACACCCCTGGCGGAAGCCACGTCCCGGGGGATGACGTTGGGGGTGATGTCGGCCGGAAGCGACGCCCCCGAGTGACGTCAGTGGCTTGTCACAGGCCAAAAACGGTGGCACAGGGTGGGCGGGCTGGAAATGCCCCCCACCCTCCAGAAGCCTTGGCAGCGGTGCTGTGAGGGTTGCTGCTGCCGCCGAGGCCAGCGCTGCACCGCAAAAGCAGCGTGAAAAAACTTGGTGTCGTTGCCGCCACCGCCCCCATTCCTACGCCACTGCTCATCCTAAAAAATATTTTTTTAAAAGCTCATCAAAATATTCTGCCCTGATCAACAAAAATAAGACCAGAAAATACTGAGAGAGATGTTGATACCAAACTGCGTTGTCCTTTGGAGGTGTTCAAGATCAGCATTATTTTAAAAGGCTCGTCATTATTCAACACTTTCTTCCATTGTTCCTATTTTTCAATGTCATGGTTGGAAGATGAAAGCGTTACTGGCAGTATCACTTTTTAATTCTGTGCCCTTGGGGGGAAAAAGGGTAACATCGCCCCAGCATAATGGAGTTTTTAGTGGAGGGAGTAAATGGGAAACAGTTGTTAATGCAATATCTTTCAGGAAAGCTGGGTGCAGCAGCTGTCTCTCCTGTCTCTTCTCTCAAGGTAATACTGTGCTCTCAATTGCTGTTGTACCCAAGAATCAAATTATCTGAATTCTGGACACATCAGCACAAAACTAAAGACACTCTGCTCTGCCAAATCCATAGCATACTTGGAAAAGAACATTGTGCAACATCACTCATTTATACGACTGTCGGTCTGGTGCGATAAATTCACAAAATGAGGAGGCCTTGGGTGCTGCACTTTTTGTCTTTCTGTTCCTGAATCACATTCCTTCAATATCTCTACCCCATACAAGCTAACATTTCATCTGAGTTCTCTTTCAAACACCTGCCAAGATACACAGATACTGTCCATGAGGCAAATCTGAATGGAAACAGTGCATTAAGGCCGTGAGTTGACTGCTTCCACGGGGGGGGGGGGGGGGGGGGTAGCCATGTTAGTCTAAAACAACATAACAGTCTTGTAGCACCTTAAAGGCTAATAAATTTATTTAAGCATCACTGTTATGAAGCAGAGCCTGCTTGAATCTACACAATGTTTGATAGCTCTAAATTTAAACCACAATACAGTACTGTATAGTAAACAACATCATTGACTACATCTGTGGCAAGTTTACCTCTTTTATAGTAGATGTTGCACTAGTCTGCAGGCAATGGAAATTCAAGTAGACAATTCACTTTCTTTCTGCTCTGTCTGTGACAAAAACCCCAAACATTTCTCATTCCTAAAAAAGAGAAAATAAAGTACAACACTTAACAAGAAATATTTTAGAAAAGATTGTTGAATTAGCATTCAAATTCAGTAACCACCTAGATGAAGGTTAGGCCGCCTCTGCCAAACGCACCGGGCAGTGTGGAGGCGTGGGGAAGGCAGAACGGGGCAGAATGGGAGGGGGGATTGGGTGGTCGGGCCCGGGGGACAGATAATTGGCAGCGCACTCCACTGAATCCTATCCTCCTTCCTGGGCCTTACACAGGCCTCCTAGATTTGCACCGGCCATTTTGCCAGTGCTCATTCAAGGAGACCCATTGAGGCAGATGGGCTGTTAATCTGAGTATAGGGATGGATGTCCCTTTATCCCGAGGAGGCCTTCACCTGTGCTGATCTGATCCTGGATAGGATTCAGCGCAGTGTGCTGGATAGGATTCGGCACACTGTCCAGAGGGGAGGCGCTGGGCGGTGGGCCCCCGGGTGGCGGGGGTGTCAAGCGTTGGGGGGGGGTGCACTTTCACTGTGCAGCCATCGAATTTTGGTGGCAGTGCAGCGCAAAAGCACCCCCTGGTGATTTTTCGGCCGTTTGTAGGTCGTACAGAGCCTGGGAGGGCAGGAGGATTGGACCTCCCGGGCTCCGTACGGCCCAAAAATGGCCGCAAAAGCACGGGGGGTGCTTCCGTGCCGGTGTAGCGAAAATGATGTCTCACACACCAGGGGCGGGGCTTGTGGTGTCACCTGGGGGGTGTCGTGTCGACGGGCCCAAAAGATCGGGCTGTAAGTCTCCAATAAGAAAGAACCTGTCTCATCATAAGCAATGTAAAAAAAGATATACCGTATCTCTGGAAGTATACAGGTACACCTGGCGACAAAGGTTGGGAACCTCTGCTGTACATGCAAATAAATGCACCTCATGTATCTAGATGCCTGTGGTCAAGCGGTCAAGACCACAGATGATCAATTTCTTCCAGCCTGCACAGGCTGGAAGAAAAAATCCTCTCAGCATTAAAGGATAGGACATGGATAATGGGGTCATGCCGTACACACATACCCTAATCTTATGATGAGCTACTGTAATGGTAGTTTTGGAGGGTGTGTAACAATTGCTGCACAACCAGTGTAAAAAGTCCTAACTTGCTCTAAAACCACACACTTTTCCATTATGTTGTGCTGAAGCAGCAGTGTAAATTGTAGCTGCTGTGCCAGCAGATGCTATCCTAAAGGCACTTTAAGTACCACAGAGCCAATTGTGGATGGTGTAGTGGTTTGGGAGTCGGACTTAGACCTGGAAGATCCAGATTCAAATCCCCGCTCAGCCATGAAGCTTCCTGGGTGACCTTGGGCCAGTCACTATCTATCAGCCCCACCTACCTCACAGGGATGTTGTGAGGACAAAAGGAAGGGAGGAAATATGTACACCACTCTGAGCTCCTTGGAGGAAGGGCGGTATAAAAATGTGAAAAAATAAATAAATAAATAATGTTGGTACTATCTGGCACTGTCCCCTAGTATTTGGAAGTAACCTTTTATAATCAGATTATAGCAGACAGATAGCAGACTTACCTCTCTTGGTTTTAGCTTTTTTCTCATTTTATTTTTCTCTCATTTTTATTACTGTATGTTGTTTTTATTGTATTGTTCATATGTTTTTATTTGACTATGTTTTATAGTCTAGGCATCCCACATTTGCGGGGGAAAGACAGGATATGAGAATTTCAAATAAATTAATGAGCCACAGGATGATGCAGTTTCTACATCTCTTCAAGCCCTTTGATGTGCTGTCACAACATTATCGTTCTGTGGCTCACTCATGAGGCAAGTCTGTGTTATGGTGTTAACTGCAAGTGTGGGTGTCAAGACAAGGATCCTGACAAGGATACTTACCTCTGTAAGTAGGATAAAGATCATACCCACTGAGATGCGTCAGAGTTTGGTTTGTTTTCTGCTTGCCTTTCAGCATCCTTGCCAGTTTTTGCCACCACCTCCCTTTTTGTTTTTTGCAAGATTTTCCATCTTGTTTTATCCTTGCAATTTCCCTTCTGGGCTAGCAGTGAGGTCAGTCACATACCTTGTGTTGTAGTCTGCATTCCTCATTGTCCATGTGACCCTGTCCCTCACAGAAAACATCCCTCCCCCCAGTCACTAATAAAAAATGTGTTCATGTGCAGTATGTGTAGGCAATGGTCCCACAACAGGTCTCAAGCTGTACTACCTTTAGGTTCTATATATATGTAGGCTTCTATCCACCCACAAAGTTATGGAGTTGGCCAGCCATTGTATCAGAATGGCAGTCTGTCCTTCCATGTGTCCTGGGCAAAGGGATTGTTTAGGAGCTGCTGCTAGCTCATTCTGCATGTTTATTGGTGCCTTGAATGTATGGGTAAGTTTGGGTGTCCTTGGTGTACATCTTAATTGGTGGGTAATGGCAGCATGTCCAGGGAAGCTGTGGCAGTGGTTGTCAGCATTGCTATGCCAGTATTTGTTTCTACATTCATAACTTTGTTTTCTCAGTTGCTATTGGGAGTGCATAGGATCAAGATTTGAAGACTGTATTATGCTAGCTGTCAGCATAGCAGAACCACAGGACTAGCCTGTTATACCTAATAAGTGTGCTTAAGATTGCTGACCAAGCCTAAAAATGCAAAATTACATTGAATTACACTGGATTGATTTTCATGTCTACCAGAGATGTGCAGTTGAATTGTCAGAAATCAACATACACAGTTTGTTTACACCTTAAAAACTGCCTTATTTAAGACTACCACTAGGAAAAAAAAGATATCTGTATTACACAGATAAGGGTTCACAGAAAACACATGATGCATCATGAAACTGCAGAATTTTTGAGTAAGAATGACTGGAATTATGGGTTGTTAATAAACCGTGTGCAGTAGTTAATATCCAAAATAAAAGGTGCTGGGACTCAAATCTGTCTGGACACCCTACATCGTGGAAGTCCTGATGCAAACCTAGAGACATCTAGGAACACTATGTTTCCTAGTAGCGGAGAGGCATTTTGCATGTCCTCAGGTCAGGAGTTTTCTCCATGTGGCCAAGCTCATGTGTGAAAAACAGGTTCTGGAAACCACTTTGTCACTATACCACTTTCAGACTGGTTTAAATTAGCAGAAACAAAAGTTGCCATCACTATTTGACAGCTGCCCTCCTTCCAGAAGCCTCCTCCTTGCAGCCAAAATGATACTGATTTGCAAGCTTCCTCTGACAGGCAAAGAGTTTGAAATGAATTACATAGCCCATACAGAAGAACTCGTCAGTTCTAAGTCTTCTCTTTTCAAATCGTCCAAATGAGGTAATCCAAATTTCTGGGAAATCCAAGCTGAAGTTCAATGAAGCACACACGTAGATTAGGGTTATCGATCAAGCACACGTTATATAATAGCAGGCTCTCTCACTGCAATAGCTAAATTTGAACTGAAGGTGACGTGTTGTTGTGTCTTAACATGTGGCACGTACTTAAGACTGGATCGTTACCAAAAAGTAACGAAAAAGACTGAACAGCTAGCTGTACCTGCTGAATTTCTGCCCCTTGTGCAGCTGGTATAGGAGGCTTTCCCAGGGTCCAATAACGCCTTGCTGGCAGCCCTCAAAGCACAGGAGCCCTGCCCTGCCAGGAAAAAACAGGGGACACTCCAAGCCTCTCCCTTGTCTTGGAATTTCACGGCTTTCACGGGTCGTACTGCAGTGTTTGGCAGCCTTGTCAAAGCCTTCCGTTTTCCCCGCGCTTCCCTTGGGCAACGCAACGTCTACCTTCGCCGTTGGTAGCCCCTGGAGCGCACGACCTTCCAACTACCCTTTGTCTCCCTGCTGTGTGTTTTGATAACAAACCGGCAGGTGGGGCTTGTGGGGAGGCCCTCCTGTGAGACGCGTTCGTAGCAAATAGGAGGAAGTGACGTTTCTAGCATGCCTCTCGCATGAACTCGCTTCATAAAAAACGACAGGATGGCGTCTTTCTGTAGTTCAGGGTGCTTTTCGCGGCGTTAAATATTTATTTACAAGAGCTGGATACTTAATCTGAAGATGCTGAAGTGCTGTTGCAAGCCACCTTCCTTAGCTATTTTGAATGAATCCTGTCAATATAAGACCCCACCAAAAAGATCGCTCTCTTATTTCCTTGTCTCTCGCACTACATTTCCCAAGCTCTTTTGCAGCTGAGCAACCTTCCTATTGGTCCATGGGGCCGCCATGTTTTTTTAGCTTTGAGCTCGAACGTAACCCGAGACCAGCGCAACCGAACTCCAAGAAGGGACGAGCCTCTGAGCAGGACCGGAAGAAGGCAGACGAGGGAAGAGCCAAGATGGCGGCGTCTGCTGATCTGGAGTTGCAGCCACTTAACCTGGAGCTGCTCCCCACTGACCCGCTGCTGCTCATCCTCAGCTTCCTGGATTACAGGGATCTCATGAGGTGGGAGGATCCTGACACTGGATGGGGGCGCCCTCCGGGATGGGCAGCTGCCTGGCCAGTTGCAGTTGTCTTGTGCCGCCTCTTTCCTCCCTTGCAGTGACCGCGTACCTCCTTTCTGCACCGCCGGGGGGGCATGCATGGGGAGGGGGTAGCTCAACAGGGAAAGTGTGAAAGGGGCGCGATGGTGCCGCTTCTTGCCCCACAAATTCTCATGAAGCAGTCTTCTGGATGGGGTAATATACGGAGTGGATGGGGTAATATACGGAGTGTTTGGGGAGCGGGCCTCCTGTACTGTGCTAGATGGGGAGGTTCTGCAAAAGGAGTTTATTTGTGAAGAAGGTGGGGTTCTCTGGAGTTAAGCACCTGAAGGTTAAAATGGGGTATGCAAGAGAGATGTACCTTTTGGTGTTCTGGCCTGCTTTGCATTGCACAGGGCGAGGCTGGTCTGTTATGGCAGGGGTGCTTACCAAGTGCATTGAAGAAGCCTCCACGCTGTCTCTGTGCTGACAGACGGGTTTCTTTCACTGTGATCTGGCTGTGTCAACAGGTGTTTGCTCAGTTTTTCCTGTTAAAGCTGCTCTGCCCTAGTGACACCATATGGTGGGTCCTTTAAACTTATTGTACTGAAAGGGTATGAAGTGTATTGTATTTTCAATGTGGGGAGTTTCCTCAGTGCAAAAGAAACAAGCCAGTAAGACAGCTTAGGAGGAACTGCAGTTCATTGGTGTTGATTCAGCACTGCAAGCACATACATAGTGCTTTTCCATTGGTGGTAGAAAATGTAGAGATCTCTGTATCTTTTCTGCCAGAAGGGGGCTAATGAGAAGAGTTAAGCAACCCCTCCTCCTGCCATTCCTCTGATCAAATTTATAGCCTACTACAACTACTATGAGTAGGTTTTATTTAAAAAAAAACATTGGGAGACTTATTATGCATGTCTGCCATATAATATTTACTTTGGCCTTTTTTTAGTTTGGCAGTTAGAGAAATGGGTCTAGCAGTGGCAGTACAGTGAAAAACAGGACCCTTTGATGGCTGGCTGGGCAGAGTGTTGGTAACAAGTTGTATTTTTGATGTGTTTTGAATTCTGGCAGTATGATCTTTGTAAAAGAATCTCTGACTTGTTCCTGTGACCCTTCTTGTCAAAACTTTAATGAGAGATGGACATGGTGCCAAAATGGGCCTTCCTACTTCAAAAACTTACTTATCTAACCTATTCCTCTTTGAGTTTTTCTTGAATCAGTAGAACTGCTGTTCTGTCACTTTATATTGCACCACTGCCCATAGTGCTTCGGGCAGCTTTGCAGTCATTCTCCCTGCTAGTAAACTAGATACCTTGTGTGCAGACTTGCTGAGTAGCAAAACGGCCCATGGAGTGATCAGGAGTCAACATTTCTCCCCTCTCTCCCAGGATGAAAATGGCAAAAATCTTTTGGCTGTTTACGCACAATTGGAGGACTTTTGGAGATAAATGGTAGCAAATAAGGGCAGTGTACAGCTAACTGCGGAAGATGCATTTGGGACGATCATATATGCTGTACAGCCCAATCCTGCTCTAAAGATCTGCCGGGCTGCTGAGGCTGCCCGCCGGATCCTAATCTCCGCCACGAGCAGCCTGCAGCAGACAGCCCACAGCGGAAAGTCTACTCAGGGAAGGGGACACTCGTCCCCTTCCCCAAGTGTAACAGTGGCTGGGGCTGATAGACCTCCGCAGAATTCCGCCAGCTATTTTGCTGGTGGAAGTCGGAGGAGGCCATGTAACGGCTCAGACGATAGGCGGGGGTCAGGATATGGCTGAGGCCGATCCCCACCCCCTCCCCGATCGGCTGGGCCTATCGGCCCCTGCCATGTCCCACTGAACCGCCCCCCTGTCTGCCAACCCACCCTTCCTGTCCGCTGGATCCTACCTGTCCTCAGTCCGTCGGCAGAGCAGGGAAGGCCGGCCTTCCCTGCTCAAAAGTAGTCGTAAACGTGCTTTATGGTACGTTTGCGACTACTACAGGCGGCAGAATGCTCGTTCCACCGCCCGTAGTTAGATCAGGATAGCACAGCCAATCATACAGCAAAGCACCAATATAATCTATTATATATTGCATGTGGGTTAAGGTTACAGTGAGTGGCCTAAATGCAATTAAAGCTGTCTCAGAGCCCAATCCTTTGCATGTTTACTCAGAAGTAAGTCCCATTATAGTCAATGGGGCTTACTCCTAGGTAAGTGTGAATATGATTGCAGCCTCAGTCATCTTCAATACCCTGGATGAAAGCTGAAGAATATGAATAGGGTAAGCAAGAATGAAGCCACCATTCTACTTGACCAACAACAGAAACCATAGCAGGCTTTAGACAGGATACAATGTTGCAGGGTTTTTTATTTTTTAATGGAGACAGGCGCTATGAGAAAATCTGGAGTGTGTATGTGTGCATTTCTGCGTATGCATGCGGGGATAAGTGATCTGCTGAAAAGAAATGACATGTATAGAAAAAAGTTTATAAAATTAACTATGATTATGTTTGAAACTGTTTTATCAGAGAAAATAAAGGCAGGTAACTGTAGTGAAACTTTGTTCAACCTGTAGAAGAAAATTGAGAAAAAGATCATGAAGTTTAAGATTCAAGGAATTTGGGAAGCCCCCCCCCCCTTTCAGTATACTGAAAGGAGCACTTCAGCTATAGAAGAATAGAGTCATAAGAACATAAAAAGAGCCCTGCTGGATCAGACCAAAGGCCCATCTAGTCCAGCTTCCTGTATCACACAGTGGCCCCACCAGATGCCTCAGGGAGCACAAGACAACAAGATAACCTGTTTCCTGTTGTCACTCCCTTGCACCTGGCACAGAGAAAACCCACTTCTAAAACCAGGAGGTTGCTTATGGCTTATAACCTGTGATGGTCTTTTCCTCTATGAATGTGTCTAAACCCCTTTTAAAGACATTTAGGCCAGGTGCCATCACCACATCCTGTGGCAAGGAGTTCCACAGATGAATTACACGCTGGGTAAAGAAATATTTTCTTTTGTCTGTTCTAACTCTCCCTCCACTCAGTTTTAGTGCATGTCCCCTGGTTCTGGTGTTGTGCGAGAAGAAGAATTTCCCTCTATCCACTCTCTCCATCCCATGCATAATTTTATACGTCTCAATCATGTCCCCCCTCAGGCGCCTTTTTTCTAAACTGAAAAGCCCCAAAGGCTGTAGCCTTTCCTCATAAGGGAGGTGCTCCAGACCACGAATCATTCTGGTCGCTCTTTTCTGCATCTTTTCCAATTCAGCTATATCCTTTTTGAGGTGTGGTGACCAGAACTGGACACAATACTACAGATGCGGCCTTACCATCAAATTGGAATTGGCCTTCTTCACAGCCGCCGCACACTGGGTCGACACTTTCATCGACCTGTCCACCAGCACCCCAAGATCTCTCTTGATCCATCACAGACAACTCAGAACCCATTAGCGTATATGTGAAATTTTGGTTTCTTGCCCCAATGTGCATCACTTTGCACTTACTTACATTGAAGCGCATCTGCCATTTTGCTGCCCATTCTCCCAGTTTGGAGAGATCCTTCTGGAGCTCTTCACAATCCCTGCTGGTCTTCACCACCCGGAAAAGTTTAGTGTCCTCCGCAAACTTGGCCACCTCGCTGCTTATCCCCAACTCCAGGTCATTTATGAGTCATTTAATTGATGTTGACAGTTACTACAGTTTAAAAATATGAGTCGCTAGTAATATTTCTCATAATGGGGAGAATCTTTTCCGGAAAGTCAAGTAGTGCTATAGAATAATCACTAATCTAATAGACAGAAAATGGGAGCTGATTGGCCTAGAATGCAGTGCTCCCATTGGCTAGAATAGCTGTCAATCATGCAAGGACGAAGAACACGGTAACAAATTGGTGTTAAAGGAAGCAGCGTTATGGGATGTATTATTGCACTTACCTTTAAGCACCGGCGCATTCTCCAGCCTTTGCCACCAAGCGGAAGGAATTTTACAAGATGTGCAGCCCATATTGTGTCTAACTTTCAAACTGACTCTGTATTTGCAGCTGCTGTTATGTAAGCCGTAGATTAAATCAGCTATCAAGTTATGATCCATTGTGGAGAAGGCACTGTAAGAAATACTGGCTTTTGTCTGAGTAAGTATGGAGTAAGTATTTGATTTTTCATAAACTTAAAGGGTTGTCTACTCAGAGGTATGTCCCATTGTGCTCCGTGGGAATTGCTCCCAGAAAAGTGTGTATAGGATTGCAGCTTGTGTGTATTTTTCACTGAACTCAGCCTGGATAAGCATTCAGTATTTGATTGCAGCTACTCAAATGAGGCTGAAGGTTTTATGAAAAAGCCTCTTGTGATAACCATACCACCTGAAAAATGACAAGCTGCTGTTTGTGGTTTAAGTTCAGGTTACAATACTTGATGTTCATTTCAGCACAGTGGTTGTGTTCAGATGTTGCACTGAACCATGATTTAGGTAAACATGGTTTAGTGTTACGATTGCAAGACTTGGCTTGCAAGCCCCTTCCCTATACATGTGAGGGGAGGGACTTTTCTGCTTCTGTTAGTGTTTTAAATTTTAGTGTTTTAGAACAAGCCAGGATTTGTTGTGATATCTGAACCTAACTACACATCTAACTACAGTTTGTGAACAACTCAGGATATGAAGCGGGGGCAATTCAGTGAATCTGCAGTGCTTAACTTTAGCTACATTGTACAATACGTTTTGTAACTTGCAGCAGGATTTCCTCATTAAAGAAAACTGCCATCTAGAATTTTCCCAAAGGGAAATTAGCAGAAGTGGGGATACTTTAACTGCTCCCCAAATGGTCATATATGCAAGATTCCCTGTAAGGCAATGGTTTCCAGCCTGGGGGTTGCGTGTTCCCCGCATTACATGTTTGGAAAGTACTATACCTTTAAGGGGGGTGGCTAACCTGTCAGCGATGTCTGTGCGTCAATTCCAGGTCTCCACGCCACCACCGAAGCCCGGTAAGACAAAATGGTTTTTTTACCAGGATTTGGCAGCGGTGGTGGTGAAGAGACCATGACATGCAGACATCACCTATAGGTCCCTTGTTGGGTCCCAACCTCCCCTTAAAGGAGTGGAAGGTTGGGAACTACTGCTGTAAGGGGTTCACACTGCTATGTGAACCCCTTTGCTTGCTGCAAGGCATCTCCCGGCAACAACATCATTGCTGACTTTTGGTTAAACTGAGCTCCAAGCTGTGCGGCGCTCAGCTTCAAGCTGCATGGCCATGCGACCGCACAGCTTGGGGGAACAATACATATGATATTCTTACTACTACTTGCTAGTTAAAATGCGTGTGTGCATGTTGTCTTTTTAGAGCTGAGAAATCTCAAAGAAATAAGAATTGGAAAGCAATCTTCATAGATGTCTATGCTGATTTAGGAAGGTATATCCAGTGTTATGCTGCACTTAAAAAAGCCTGGGATGATCTGAAAAAATATTTGTTACAGCGTTGCCCTCGGATGATTAATTCTTTGAAAGGTATGGTTTATATATTTGTCATATTGGGTAACTTCATTCTTCTCTCTAAATGACAAAAGTTAGCATCTTATGACAAAAGGTAGCATTTAAGAGTGGCAGATGTCAGCTAACGACTACCAACTGATTTAAGTTGAAAGTTCTCTCCCCATGACCTTTGTTTCATTCTATTGTACAAAATTTTGATGTGCTGCTTTGTTAATTTGGCATAATGGTCTACATTAGGGGTTCCCAACGTTCGGAGGCCCGTGTACCCCCTACGTGGGCCTCCGGCTGCCCTGCATACCCCTGGATCGGGTCCCCCCACGTACCCCCTGGTCTCCTTCGGGGGGGCAGCGAGGGATTTCCCTCCGGGTAGCGGCACAAGTGGGAGGACCCGCCCACGCTACAACTTGGAAAAGAAGGCTACAGACCTGCCGATTCCTGGGGAGGGGCTGGTCCTCACCCCCCTCAACTCAAAAGTTTCCAGAGAACGTTAAAGGAGCCCTTTGCAGGGAGCAATGAGGGGAGAGGAGGGGGTGCTGCTGCAGGGACGCAGGCGGAGAAAGGCGGGGAGCGTTGAGGGACGGATGGGCAACAGGGAGACCACAGCAGTGCTGAGAGGCGGGGGGGGGGGGGAGAAAGACCAGCTGGGCAGAGCTGAAAGAAGGGCTCTTCCAGCAGGCTCCTGCAAGCCCTTCTGTGCAGCTGAGCATGAAGAGCCACTTAGCAACTGGTTGCTGAGCCTTCCTCCAAGCCCCCAAGCTGGCAGTGGGAACCGTGTAGTAAATCACAGGAGAAAGGGAAGAGAAGTACACAGATGTTGGTTGTTCTTCCGTTCAGCTATTTTTTCCAGGTGTGTGTGTGTGGGGGGGGGAAGCAAAGCAGCGATTTAAAACTATAACCTGGAGAGAGAAAGATTTGGGTGTCTTAAAGCAAGCAGCTTTGTTTTGTCTAGAATTTGAAAGTGGACTTCTTGCTACAACTGAGGAATACCAAGCAGTTTTTAGAAGCCAACCAGATCCAAGTGATTTCTGACTCTCTGGAGAGGTGGGAAGAGGGTGGTGCTGAGCTGATCTGTCCCACAAAAGACAGAAAAAGGACTGAAGGGAGCAGCTCTCTTCGTCTACATAGATACTATCTTGTATAGAGCATCAAGAAAAAGTTGTGGATACCAAGGGCCTAGTGGTTAAATGACAGAGTGGGAGATTCTGCAAAGATCTAAATCGGTTTCAACTTGGGAATGCAACTGAGGATAACAAGTTTCTCTAAGGAGGAAGCCCTCTTCTAAAACTTCATTTGGGATGCTCATGTATATGCTTTGCTTTGGCGGGATCAACCAAATGGGGATTTGTTTGTGGGACATCTAAAGTCTGATTAAATACGTATGTCTGAGCTAAAAATGCCTTCAAATGACTTTTCCCTGCCTGCTACAATGTTAGCAGGTTTGGAAGGACATGTCGATCTTATTATTGGGAGACTTCTAAGGGGTGACGTTTGTTCAGCTTATGGCCATCTCCCAAATGAATATGTTTATAGCACTTTGTGGAGCGAGTTGAAGAAATAAATGACACCACTACTTCTTTCCTTTCCCATCCTACCCTCCCATTTTGCACACACACCCTGCCCTGTTGATCATGATGAATGAGGAATCGGGAGCTCTGAGTGAAAGTATGACTGGCACACAGCCTAGTTCTGTGCACACAATTCCATGTACTATCAGTATCTGAAAGGGAATGAGGAGATCATGGCCACTGTCCCTGACTCTGACCTCGACACACATTGATTATGTTTTCTGAATGGAGTTTACCTGTGTGCATAAACTGTCTGCATATAGGCTCTGTCTGAACATCTGTACTGCATACCTCTGCATGGTGCAGATTACATGTACAGCATGTATACAGTTTGTGTGCTTGCTGTAATTCTGCTAAGATGATGTGTTAAATGCATGGAAACTAGATGCAGGGCCAGTGACTCCATCTTGCTCCCTCCTCCTTGTGCAGATTGTATGTGAAATTGTTGTGTGAACAGCACTCTAATAACTGGGCAATGTTTTCAATATACATACCCTTCTGTTGAAAACTTTCTACCACCACTTCCAACTGGAAGTGTGTTAAAATTAGTCTCGCTAAGCCCAAAGAGACTATCCTTTAACCATGCATTCTGCTGCACTGTGGTAGCTGATATGTGGTCAAATACAGTTCCCCTTGCCATTTGGCAGAATGATGCATATAAGAAAGCTGACCTGGAGCTTTCTTCAGTTGGCCGTCTGTAAAGACGTGTGCAAATCTGTCTCTAACTGGAATATTCCAGTAAGGTCAAATCATGTTGGTAGTGTTTTGTCTAGTGTTATGGCTCCAGTCCAACTTATTTGCCTGCAGCTGCTTACAATTCTGGAAGATGCGAGCATGGATCTCCTGCAGCTTGGCTGGTTTGGTCTGAACAGTTGTAGAAGTGAAAAGTTGGAAACGTGGCTGGCTAGCTTCTTAGCTGGGAAGCACCTTGCACTTAGGTCTGCCTTAGCGTGGACACTTCCTCCTTTGGGAAAGAGGACTGAGAACCAAACTATAGGTGGAGAGATGCTTTTCTTAAACCTAGCAATACCTGAATGGGGCAAAATTGGGGTGGGGGAGCTTTAGCACTGATTGTCCCACCTGCTATTTTAATTAGGGAGAAATGTTTCCATTGGCTTTGAATGGAAGCTTTTTTCTAAAAGTAGTACACAAGGGGGTACAATTTGAACTGTGATGGGGACAAAGCTCTACAGCAGGGGTGGCCAACCTTTCAACATGAATCTCTTGAACCTTTAATGGTTGTATAGTGAGGGCATTTCAGCAGGTGTAGCTGCTTTAGCAGCACCGTCAACAATTGCAGTTGCCAAGATTCTGTCTTCTACACAACTCTTAAGAGCACAGAGGCCCTAATGGTGGAAGGTTGGCCACCCCTGCTTTAAAGTCTCCTCACTTCCTGCCCCATTTTGGATGGCCCCCCAGTGTTATAAAAAAATAATCCATGGGCACAGTATGCATTTCTCGTAACTTATAGTTTGGTTCTCAGTCCTTTTTCCCTACGATAACAAAGCTTAAGTACAGGCATCTGAGAGAATTGCATGTTCTTTCCCAGCTCATTCCTGCCTCCATTTTCCTCCCCTTCCTCTGTATCTCTTGTATCTGTCTACACTGTAAGCCTCTTGGGGCAGGATCTTTTTCTTTGTAAAACACCGTGCACATTGATGGCACTATATAAATATTGCCTATTTTTTTCTATAAACTCTAGGCAAATGCACACTGAACTAATGTAATCCAGTGAAATCAAATTACACTAAACATAAGGTTAAAATGAAAGTTACAAGGAGCCCAAATGACATCTTCAAATGTCTGTTTGGCATTTGAAGGGCAGAAGGGAAAGATGTGCAATGGCTGAGCAGTAAGGATCAAGCTAGGCTTTGCTTTACACATGTGCATGGAGCAGCATGCTTTTTGTCTTGCGCAGCCAATAGCAGCTGGATCAGACAGTCATGAGGGGATTTTTTTTAACCCTCTACTTTTGACATGATCCTTATTGGGGACCCTTACAGGGAAAATGGCAGCTTTGGGAGACTGGCCGATTTGGATTGGGACTATGGTGAAGGCAGCCAATCGATACTGGTTATACATAGTATTAAGGTGCCCCCTGTCTTGAGATATGGTATCAAGAATATATGAAGTTAATATACAAGATCACTGGCTGTGATCTTGAATATTACTACACTACAATTCTACTTCGGTTTGAAGGCAGATGGCAAGATGGCATTTTTTGGGAAGAAAAACTGCACCAAGGTCCAGCTCAGACTCTGCCCTTTCAGGGCTCCTGCTTTTAACAATCTCATGTCAGGCTGGGCTACTTGCAATGTTCCCTCTGCTTTGGCTGAGGTCAGCTATTGCTTGCTACTGGCTTCCAGCCCCCCCCCCCCCACTCTCTTTCTCTTCCCCACCCCACACACAGAAAGGGCAAGGGCAGTTTTTTCTTCCCAAACGATTTCTCTAGTGACGGGAGAGAGGTTCATTGCAGGGCTTCCCTCAGTAATCTGTGAGAAAGTTTGCAGTGGGGCTTGCGGGAGGAATGGAGTAGGACTTGTGAAATGAAACCTGTGTGCTGAGTGGACTGTACTATCTACATGTGAAAAGAGCAATATTTGGCTTGAGCTCGTGCAAGGGTGAGACTTGGGTGAGCTGAAGGCGGAAAGTGCGAGCGAAGGGGGTGGGTAGGGAGAAAAAGCTTTTTTGCAGACATGGGGGGAGGGGAAGGCGCGAAGAAACTTTGCTGCCACTTTCTTAAAGAGGTCTAGCAAGCTGTGAGGAGAAAGTGCCCAGCAGCGGGAAAACAAGAAGGGGCTGCCAGGGTGGAGGTGTTGTTGTTGGGGGAACAGGTCCTTCCTCTGGCGGCGGGAATGTACTTTTCATTAAAAAAAAAATGCAGGGAGCTTGGCACCCCCAAACATCTGGCTGCCAAGCTCCTTGTGGGGGGGAGGTGACACCAAGGGTGTCTAGCTACGCCATTGCCCCAGTGTATGTTCTAAAAGCAAAACATTTAGCCATTTGGACAGTGTGTGCGTGCACTGTTTGTGACATTAGTATTAATGCTCACTTTAGAAAAATTAAACTGTGAAGAAAACCTGAGAGAGGATATGATCCTAAATAAAGTTGCCAGATTTACTGGCTTCAGTGGAGCTTGCTCATGATTTTAGCATTGGGTCTTAAATTATTCAGTGTGATATACATTGCTCATATTTGAAAATATGTGCTAAACCTTGTAGTCTTTGAATGCTCACAGAGAGTGTACAGGAGGAAGATCTGGATGCTGTGGAAGTACAAATTGGTTGCAAACTCCCTGATGATTATCGGTGTTCGTTTCGGATCCATAACGGACAGAAGCTAGTAGTTCCAGGGTGAGAAGTTACTGTAAATACTATGTAGCAGCATATTACTAAATAAGTGTACATATTTTATATATTGAACTGTATCCATGAGGATAAATTGTTAATCAGATAATTTTCTGCTCCCTCCCCTTTTTTTGTTGATTCTGAAGGCTGATGGGAAGTATGGCGTTTTCCAATCATTATCGCTCTGAGGATTTGTTGGACATTGACACGGCAGCTGATGGTTTTCAGCAGCGACTAGGATTGACACAATGCCTTCCTTTAACGTTTTGCATTCACACTGGAGTGAGCCAGTACATGGCTCTGGAGAGCATGGAGGGTCGCAATTATTGTGAGATCTTCTACCAATGTCCAGTAAGAGAGACTTTTATAAATAGAACCTTTAGACCACACTAATGCTGCTCACTCTCCTCAATAGATGAAATTGATGCAGTATACGGTAGGCACAACTTGACTGTGTATATGTAGAATGTTTTAAAAGTCAGTTATCCTTGGGCTATGTACCACTTCCTTGTCGGGACAAAACGTCACAGGAATATTCAGATATTCTAACTAGTGAAGGGGGATATGCAAGCTTGACATGATAGCAGTAGAATACAGCAATTATAGTACAGAGAAACAAAAGGTTGGTGAGACTGTTGTCAGGAACACTCACACAGTAGGGTATAGAACCAGGAGGCTGTTGGTGGAAAGGCAGAGTTACTGATAGCAAAGGAGATGGGCTTGGAAAAGCTGCGTCTTGCATATGGATTTGGAATGGCTGCCAAGACGTTAGGCTTCAAGTCACTCATACAAAATATAACTTGGGGTTTAGGTTGTCTTTGATCTATTATAATGAACATTACATTCTTGAAAATATCAGGTTATGTCAAGAATGCTCTCTTTGCTCGTGGCCAACTGATCTGTAGATTATGAAAAACCCTCTGATGATTTAAAAGTGTTGGCCTAAGGCAGTGGTTCCCAGACTGGGGCGTTGCGATGCCCCAGCCGGGAACAAAGGGTTGCTACACCCTAAGGGGTGTGGCAACCCACGGTGATGATGACAGTGCGTCCAGGATCGCGCCACCACCGCCGTGGATGATAAAGTCCGTTTTACCTGCATTGGTGGGCAGTGGATGTCCAGCGGGGTGTGTGGAGAGCCTGTGGAGGAAAACGTGAGACTAGAAGTGGGTTGAAATCACATCAGAGTACTGCTCCGACACTTGGGGAGGCTTGTGGAGGGGTCCGCAGGCTCCCCACACACCCCGCCGGACATCCACTGCCCACCAATGCAGGTAAAACGGACCTTTTTGTCCGTGGCGGTGCGATCCTGGACACACCGTTGCAACCCCTGGGAAGCCCCACTGCCACTTAGGGCAGCGAAGGGCCTTCCCAGGAGTTAGAGAACCACTGGCCTAAGGACTTATCTGTTCTTTAGCTTACGTTTGAAAGAAGAGTGAGTTGTTTATCAGGTGAAAAAAGTATGTGAAAAAGTGTAGGGGGGGGGAAATGAAAAAAGTTGTGGTGATAAATGAAATGTCACCTTGGCTTTTGTGTTCAGTCTTGTTGTACTATCATTTTCAAACAAGAATTGTGTCAAATTGGTACATTGCATCAGTTTTAATGTTTTTGTTTTGTTGTAGATGTAGCTACATTTTATAAAATGTTCTGTTAAAACTCATTTCTAAAAAGTTTCTGATCAGTCTACAAGTTACTAGCCTACTTACCCACATGTACTGTACTGATTTTAGTAATTTATTTCACACTAACAATTTGATGATAGGAAAACTTGTCCAGTTTGCAAAATCATCCCTGTTTACCTGGAAGCTAGATTTTCATTTTTCAAGCATATTATAGTATAGCTTCTCTCCACCTGTGTAGTTCCAAAGCCGTTTTTCCCTTCATGTTCTACTTTTGGAGTTATTTTAAATCCAGAAAACTAGTATTCTCAAACTACCTATGGCCATCAATACAATTGAGTGGTAAATCCTTTATTAAAATAGGAGAGTGCTCAATATGTGTTAAGCATGATGCTTTAACACAAAATAATATGTATCCTAAGAGTTTTAGGATATCTTGATTATGTTTCAGGTTAGAAAAAATTAATATATAAATGTGCATAGTAGTTTAAATCATGTGCTATTCTTGTTGACTTTATAAATTCCAAAGTGGTATAGTTTAAATTTTGTCTTGGAAATTTCTAGGATACAAATAATCTTTTCTTTCCTTTTGTTGAAAGGATCAAATGGCGCATAATCCCTCTGCGATTGACATGTTTATTACAGGTAAAAGTACTGTGCAATTTGAATGGGAAACCTTTTTAGCAAAAACAAGTTGTATTGCAATATTTTATTTATTTATTTACGGTATTTTTACCCCGCCTTTCTCCCCAAAGGGACCCAAGGCAGCTATCTTAAGTGAATAAGTTAACAAGCAGTGTGTGTTTATATATGCCAGATCTGTAGTGCACACAAGGGCATACTACATGTTACAATGCAGCCATGTGTAATGAAATCTCAGTGGCTTCTTCTCCCTTGTGGAAAAGTAGATGACACTTTGAAATGGAGCTTAGCACTTCTGTGCCAGCCTACTTTCTCCTGAAATCTGTGCCCTTTCCGTTCCCTCCACTTATACATACAGTCCGCCCTCGTTATCTGCCGTGGGTTCATTCTAGCTTCGTCGTGTCTCCCCCCCCCCCCGAGTATAACGCAAATCAGTAGATGGTGAAGTCTGCTTTAAAAAGTTTTTAAAAGTTAAAAAACAGCATTTTTTTACCTTCGTGCCAGCTAGAAGGCAGTTTCTGGCACTCCTGGAAGCATTTCCTGGTCTTTCCAAGGCCCGCACGATGCATTCTGGGGCAACCCAGGCCAAAGGAGGCGGGTAGTAGACTTCGGTTCGCCCCAAAAGTAGCTTCTGGGAGTGCCAGCGACTGCCCTCCAGCTGGCACAGTTTGCTGCACGAAGGTTTTTAAAGTAGACTTGCATCTGCGAATAGCATACCCCGTATATTCAGGGACAACTGTACATCTGTTTTTTCACAGTGCAAGATTCCAGATTAGCGTTAGCAAGGTAAACATGGGACCAGAACGCTAGTGAGTTAAAAGTGCAGTGGGATGGAAGGGATTTTTTTTTTAAGGAGAAAGCAACTGCTAGAGGAAAGGGTAAGCTCTCTTCCCCTGCTCTTCCCCCCCCCCCCTGCTTTAAAAGCAAAGGAGAAAGAGCAACTGGGGTTTGGTTGCACATAGTTGCAACAGTTTATTTATTTACCATATTTCTATCCCGCCTTTCTCCCCACGGGACCCAAGGCGGCTTACAAATAATACAAATAACACTTTACATTTTAAACAGCAAAAATTAATAAAAACATCTAAAAATTGATTAAAAAATTTAAAACAAGATCATAAAAACAGCAGCATCCCACCCGTACCAGCAAGCTATTAAAAAAGGCAAAGGCTCAGAAGGCTTCTTTGAACAAGAAGGTTTTGAGGCCTCGCCAGAAAGTGTCCAAGGAGGGAGCAGTTCGTAAGTCAAAGGGGAGGGAATTCCATAAGGTTGGTGCCACTACTGAGAAGGCCCTATTTCTGGCCGCCGCCCCTCGCACCTCCCTGGGCGACGGCACCCGCAAAAGGGCCTTCTCTGATGATCTAAGGAGACGGGCCGGACTATATAGAAGTAGGCGGTCTCTCAAATATCCTGGCCCCAAGCCGTATAGGGCTTTAAAGGTCAAAACCAGCACTTTGAATTGGGCCCGGAAACGAATCGGCAGCCAGTGCAGCTGTCGGAGGAGCGGCCCAACAGAGTCGAACCGCCTACCTCCAGTGACCACACGGGCCGCCGCATTCTGCACTAATTGCAGTTTCCGAACCGTCTTCAAGGGCAGCCCCACGTAGAGCCCGTTACAATAATCTAATTGCGACTTCACCGTGGCATGGATCACCGTGGTCAGGTCTGCACGATCCAGGTACGGTCGCAGCTGGCGCACCAGCCGAAGCTGGGCAAAGGCCCCCCTGGCCACAGCCGCCACCTGGGAATCCAGGAGCAGCTGTGGATCCAGGCGGACCCCCAAGCTGCGGACCTGCTCCTTCAGAGGGAGTGCAACCCCATTCAGAGCAGGACGATACTCTAGTACCTGCATTGTGGATTTCCGGACCAGGAGAACCTCTGTCTTGTCTGGGTTTAGTTTCAGCTTGTTAGCCCTCATCCAGGTCCCCACCGCCTCCAGGCAGCGCTCCAGAGCCTCAACAGCCCCCCTGGAATCAGGTGGGAAGGAGAGATAGAGCTGGGTGTCATCAGCATATTGATAGCACCCCACTCCAAATCCCCGGATGACCTCTCCCAGCGGTTTCATGTAGATGTTAAACAGCATGGGGGACAAGATGGAACCCTGTGGCACCCCACACCTCAAGGGCCCATAAACTACACCATGACTTGGGAATGAAGTACAAATCTGGGAACTCTGCTGCTTTTCAAAGAAATAGGATATACACGCACAAACATGACCTTCAGGATAGCTCTTGGAGTGGAGGGGTGTATTATCTTAGGCCTCTATTATGCTGCAGGTGGGTGTTGCCCCTAAATCTGTGTACTATGGAGCCCCTCCTTAGCATTTTTAGGTTTCTTCTGTCTTTAAATTGGTGGTTTGAATGAGTAAGAAGTGATTCCTTTGCACTAAATACTGACAACTCAATTTTAAGGAGCAGTTAAGCCTCCTAATATGTTGAAAATAGAATGTGACAAGATGGAGGTCCACAAGGAATTGTGGGAATCATCAGATTGGGAATTCTAGTAGTGTGAGACTACTGAGCTCCAGGGCTAGGTGGGCAGCATCCTCCTTACTAGTCCTGTAGCACTGCAGCATAGTTGCTTTACAGTACTGATTGCTGCGGTTCAGGGATTAACGAGCAGGACATTCCCACCCTAGTACCTTAATAGTACAGTGGTGGGGTGGGGTATTTTCCCTCCCTGTGCTTTCCCCTCACTGTATTGTTGGGCAGGCAGAAATTGGAGTTAATAAATGCACAGTGAATTAGGACAAGAGGAAGTGCTTTTTCACTGACAAAAATGTATTCTTTCCCGCCACAATCAGGACTCATTTAGCTTAAAAAGACAGTCACCTTATAGGATTGAAGCATCCAGGACCGGGGAGGGGTGGTGGTTAGAGTTGAGAGATGAATGTCTTTCAGCATGTGACCCAGACACTGATCTCTGCTCTTCCCCCTCCCCTTCCCCTGGGTATTATAAGCAGGACACAACTCAAAGAAGAAAATGTCCTCCAACCTGAAGCACCCCAATCTTCTCTGTGGGTGTTTTTTTTCTTTCTCCCAACTGTTGCTTAGCTGCCCTTAGTGGTTAATGGCTTATTGAATATAGTGTGTGTGCTTGGTCTGTTTTTGTGACTCTCTTGGTTTGCAAATACTCTTTTGTGTATCGGGGAAGTCTCTTGAGCTAGCAGAAGACACTTCCTTGTCTGTGGATATCCCTGTTGAACTGCCCAACTGATAGGCATGGAAACAACACATTTTCTACTAGATGTAGTTATTGACCCTATAATAAGGGATTATTATATGAAGGTGTTCATTGTATAACATCTGTTATCAAATAAACTTTATCTTTGTAAAATCAATCTCTCTCTTCGTGGTATTTAGGTAGTTCCTACTTGGAATGGTTCACCTCTTACGTGAACAACGTAGTAACCGGTGGCTATCCTATCATCAGGGATCAGATTTTCAGGTATTAATGCCTTTTTATCTAAATTTATTTAGTTTGAGGAAATTAGAATACTCATAATCCTGCAGAAGCCATGTGTATGAGTGAGACTAAAACAGTATTTGCACTCCTTTGTGCAGACCTTGTGTGAACCTGAAGGGGCTCTGGTGTGCAACCATTAACTACCAGGCTTAAATGAAGCATAGTGGTTGAAATGATTTGAGTCAAACGTGGCCACTCATATTCAGGCAGCATATAATAACAAGCTGCTCACAAACCAAATAAATAAGCAAACTGTACTCCATAGTTGTTTTTAAAAATGAACCCTAAGTGATTTATGGCACAATCCAGCGTAACTAGAGGGCAGCGGAACGAGCGTTCCGCCACCCTAAGCCGTCACGAACGTGCTATAAGGCACGTTCTCGCTGACTCGAGAGCAGGGAAGACTGGTGCAAGGCCGGCCTCCCCTGCTCTGCTGATAGAGACCTCGCCCGACTGCCTGAGGACCCAGGTAAGGATCCAGCAGTTTGGGGGGGGGGAGTTTCGACGGGGGAGGGTGGGAGCCCATTGGCCCAGCTGCCCCGGGAGGGGGATTACTTCGGCCATATCCTGTCTCCCCCCGTGCGGCTGGGCCATTACACGGCCTCCTCCGACTTCTGCCAGAAATCTGAGGAGGCCGATCGGCCCCAGCGCCATTTACACTCAGGGACCAGGAGCATACCTCCGGCCGAGTGGCAGCCTGGCCACAGCGGAGCACAGGATCCGACCGGTGGATCCTTAGGCAGGATTGCTCGGCCAGGAAGGAACAGAGAGCACATAAAAAGGTTAATTTTCAAGTTAGGAAAACCACTTCTATATATATAATTCCAGTGTCTAATACGTTATCTTCTAATACGTTATGTATATAATTCCAGTGTCTAATACGTTATCTTCTAATACGTTATGTATATAATTCCAGTGTCTAATACGTTATCTTCTGAAATATTCAGTGCTTTTTTAAAATAACAAATTGTGGTGTCTGATTCACTGGGAAACAGTTTGCTCATCTCATTGCTATCTCACAGTGGGAAACATTGCCAAACGGATCACTTACACCAAAAAATGTAAAACACATAGCTATGCCATCCTTAGTTTTTAAATGTAGTGCAGCTACAAATGTTGTTGTCCAGCTAAATACACAGTTATTTACAGGTTTATAAAGGTAACCTATGTGGAATAGCTCCAGTAAAATCTAATCTGAGAGAACTAGATATTTCTATATTAATACATTTCTATCCTGTTTTCCCTGGAAATGTGGCACAAAGTGGCTAACGATAACAAAATCAGTAAATACAATAAAATATCACAACACACACTAAAATACATTACTATTATAATTTAGCTTCTCCCTTACAGTTCTGTGCCACCAGCAGAAACCTGAAGTAGCTACAGGACACATTTGGCTGGCTTGGTGGCATCCTAACATCCATAGCTGCTTTTAGAAACAGATTTCCAAGTGTCTGACTTTAGGTTACATATTTGTGCTTGTAGACTACTAGTTGGTTTGTCAGAATAAAAGTTTGGGTTTACTGTGGTGCAGTGAGTATGAGGAAATATCCATGAGAACTTCTAAGATGAATATTGGAATGTGAATGAATAAACGCATCAACTTTGCCAGTCAAGTATTGATCTTAGTAAAGTGGAAAAGGGAGACCTGTTCTACAGAAGAGTTTATAAAGGATCAGTACATGTTTTGCAGTGCATTAAATGTAATGTGAATATTGGCTTCAGTATTTATCCCTTCTTATTCAACATTGTGAAGTTCCATCTATTTTTATTCTTCATTTGTAGATACGTTCATGATAAGGATTGTGTAGCAACAACGGGAGATATCACTGTTTCAGTTTCTACATCTTTTCTACCTGAACTCAGTTCTGTGCATCCACCTCATTATTTCTTCACATACAGAATAAGGTAGGGGCAATAAACGAATTTGAATATAACCCGTTAAAAAAATATAAGCTAGTCTTCACACCATTATAACTTACGACTCATCTAAGAAAAAGAAGAAATATGTGGAAATATTCAATGCCTTTTGTAAGGTCATGCTCTAAACTGGTCATTTTTCCACCATTGACTCTCTCCTATACCAGTTAGTAGACCTTGGCCCCAATCCTATCCAAATTTCCAGTGCTGATGCAGCCATGCCAACAGGGTGTGCGCTGCATCCTGTGGTGGGGGCCTCCTCAAGGTAAGGGAACACTTGTTCACTTACTTTGGAGTTGCATTGCCGCTGCATCGGCACTGGAAAGTTGGATAGGATTAGGCCACTTGTCTCTTTCTCTAAGGAGAATTCTAAGTGGAGCGTGTTCCATGTAATAGGTGCATGGTAGTTGGCAGGATCCAAATGTGTTGCCTTCAGGTAGCAATGACTGTGTTAGGACCTCACATTTCATTTCTGTTCAAATTATATTATGTTGTGGAAGAGAAATGCGACTTGTGTCCCTAAGGAGCGCTGTATGCAATATAGTGGTGCAACTGTCATGGCCAGCTGTTGGGTAGAGACTGTGGTGTCACTGAGATGACCACCTCTTGTCAGTTTTTAAATATTTTATTTCACAGTGGTTTTTTTTTTTTTCATGAGTAGGAAGCATGACTGCGGTGGCTTAGTGGTTAAGACACTGAACTGCAGACCGGAAAGCTGGCAAGGGAGCAGTCCGAGACCCGAGTGTCCGAGACCCGAGTGTCCCATGACGGAGTGAGCTACCGTCATCTGTCACAGCTCCTGCCAACCTAGCAGTTCAAAAGCAAGAAATTGCAAATAAATAGATACTGCCTTGGCGGGAAGGTAACAGCGTTCCGTGCGCCTCGGCGTTGAGTCAAATCTGCCATATGACCACAGAAGCGTCTTCGGACAGCGCTGGCTCTTCAGCTTTGAAACGGAGATGAGCACCACCCCTAGAGTCGGGCATGACTGGCTTTCGAGCAAGGGCAACCTTTACCTTTAGGAAGCGTTCATGTTGTGTATTAAATATAAAAAGTGGGGCACACCAGCAAATCTTCCCTGTACCCCCATATCAGTTCCTGCCAGTTAATCGTTTCCCTTTCTTATGTGTTCTGTTTAGTTCTTTGGAATGTTGTGTGCTTTCCTTCTCTGACATTACAGCTAGACTGACTTTAAAAAGTAGCAAACATGCGTACTGCCAGCCTCCACAGCAAGGCTTTCATCCTCCTCCCTGCTCCAAGATTCTAAAAGCAGTTAAGCATTCTGGATAGTATTTTTGTAGAATTAATGGAGGGTTTATGGGATACTTTGCTGGGAAAGTGACACATCACTAAAATGAGTGCTTTGTGTAATTGATTAGAATTGAGATGTCCAAAGATGCTCTTCCAGAGAAGGCTTGTCAACTTGACAGTCGGTACTGGAGAATAACCAATGCTGAAGGTGATGTGGAGGAGGTCCAGGGCCCTGGAGTAGTAGGTAAGAAATGCTTTTTCTTGCAAAAAAAAAATATTGACGATTCAGGGCTATGTCGGGCAGGGGTGGGGAACCTATTTGCCGTGGAGGGCCATTTTCCCGCCCCCTAGCCGAATTTGGCGCCCCGGCGCGAATTTGGGGCCTCTCGCCTCTTTTTCCCCCTGTGCGCGCCCTGCCCCCCCCCCCCCCGTCGGTCTCCTTACCTCCGAGGCTGCCGCTGGCTCCATGCCTCGCTCCTCCGACCTAGGCCGGCAGCTCAGAACGAGCCGACCTGCTGGCCTAGTCACCTCCGAGGCCGCCGCCGGCTCCGCACGTCGCTCCTCCTTGGCGGGCTGGTCGACCCCTTCTGAAAGTGCACGTGCGCAGAATGCCGCTGAGGCCTGAGTGGCGTTCTGCGCATATGCGCTTTCAGAAGGGGTCGACCAGCTGGCCAAGGAGGAGCGACGTGCTGAGCCGGCAGTGGCGAGGTGAGCGCGGAGCCTCTGGTCTGGGTCTCACGCGGGCCGGACCTGATGCATTCGGGTCCGGTCTCATGCGGGCAGGACCGGATGGCCTGGGGTATCGTAAACGGCCCGTGGGCTGGATATTTTACAATGCATGTCCCAGATTCCTACTTTCATTACTGCTATAGAAGTTGCATCGGCTTCTCTCCAGTTTATCCTCTGTAACGCTGCCTACAAATGTCTGTACAGTGGTCAAGGAGGAGGCAAAGTTGCAGCAATTCCAGTAGTGTCTTCATCCTCATGCATGAAAATCGCAGACTTCCAGGAGATCAAGCATCCAACAGAAACAACCTCTAGCCTTGTCTTCCAAGGAAACCGAAGAATTATACTTTCTATACATACGCATAGCTTCCTTATACTGTACTAAGTCAGAACATTGGTCCATCTAACTCAGTGTTGTCTACTCTACACTGATTGGCAGCAGCTCTTCATAGTTTCAGGCAGGGGTCTTTCTCAGCCCCAACCTTGAAATTTCATGGATTTCATGGCATGTTCTGCAAGCAAAATCAAATGTTCTGAGCTATGGAAGTGAGCTGGTTACTGCTCATTGGCCAAGGCTTTTGTGCTGTCATTTTCTGCTGCAGCCCCCTGTGCCTTTCCCAATAACTTGTTTCTGAAGATTGGGAGAGGGTTCTCAGGAATGTTATGCTGGAGAAAGTTGTGGGGTGTGCAGGGGGACTGCAACCACAAGGGGGAGATCTGTGGGAATTGGGAATACCATGTTTGGCCACAGATTATACAAAAAGTAGCACATTTGTGCTGAAAGAAAAGGTCTACAACAGAGATGCACTCTCACTGCAGCCTGCCCTCGTTATCCATAGGGGTTCGTTCCAGTCACCTCGCATATAACACGAATCTGCAGATGGTGAAGTCCGCTTAAAAACTTTTTAAAAAGTTAAAAAAAGCTTTTGTGCAGCAAACTGCGCCAGCTGGAGGGCAGTGTCTGGTGCTCCTGGAAGCTACTTCCAGGTCTTGCCAAGGCAGGTGTGATGCATTGTGGGGCGACCCAGGGCCATGGGAGGAGGTGGCGGGCCTTTGTGCAGCCAGGAACTGGCTTCTGGGAGTGCCAGTGACTGCCCTGCAGCCAGCGTGGTTTGCTGTGTGAAGGTAAAAAGGAACTAATGTTTACATTTTAAAAGGTTTTTCAAGTGGAGTCGTGTATCTGCAGCCATCTGCAGATGATCAAATCCTTGGATGGCAAGGGACCACTGTATTTATAAGAATGGTGATTCTTTTGTGATCTATACTATGAATCCTAGAATTAAAAAGTCACAGAAAAAGAAGTACATGCCCTCGGCAGCCAGTGCCACAGCTCCTAATTGATGAATCAGCTGTATTTTTTACTCCAAAAATTCTGCTAATCTTATTTCTACAGGAGAATTTCCAATAATCAGTCCTGGTCGAGTATATGAATATACCAGTTGTACTACATTTGCTACTACTACCGGTTACATGGAAGGATACTATACATTCCATTGCCTCTACTACAAAGACAAATTTTTTAATGTCACCATTCCTAGATTTCATATGGTTTGCCCAAAATTCAAAGTATCCATACCACACGTGGTAAGTTGCAGGACTGTTTTTTAAGGCTTAACTTTTACCTCTGATTTTGTAGCAAACATAATTGTAATTGTGCTAAAAGCAAATATTGTTATGCACCAAGCATATTACTGATTAGTTTGCAATATATCTTCCATACTTTTAACATGTGTACCTGAAAATCTATGTTGGGATAGAGAACAACTTATGGCACAATCCACTCTACAATTTACAATCTAAGGTGTCGTAAACATACCATAAAGTATGTTTGCGGTACCCAGCAAATAAGCGTTGCCAGCTCAGAGGCCGGCGCCGTTCACTCGTTGCCAGATTCGGACCTGCGCCCACCGGGGAAGGTGAGTTCCCCACTGGGTGGGGGATGACGGAACAGGAACATTCTGGAAGGGGGGATTGGTCGGACTGCCCCGGGAAGGTGAAGGGATCGAGATCCTATCTCCCTTTCCAGACCTGCTCAACGTTACGTGGCCGCCTCGATGTTACACGGCCACCTCAAATGTCTGCTGGAAAAATAGCCAGCAGACGTTCAAGAAGACCTATCGGGGTGGATGGGACTGTACTTGGGGTAAGGGGACAAACATCCCCTTTCCCCAAGGAGACCTCCAGCTGCGCTGGTCCCAGGTCCTATCTAGATAGGATGCAGCATGGGCTATACGTCCGCGCTGCAGCCTCGCTAGACAGGATTGGACTGTTAAGCATGTACTATATAAGTAATCAAAGTCTGCATAATATCTACAATTCAAAAAGCTGAACATTTGGGGAAGACATTTGGCGCAGTGGGTTAAACCGCTGAACCTTGAGCTGTCGATCGAAAGGTCGGCAGTTCGAATCCGCAACGAGGTGAGCTCTCGTTGCTTGGCCAGCTCCTGCCAACCTAGCAGTTCCAAAGCATGTTAATGCGAGTAGATAAATAGGTACCACTTGCGGGAAGGTAAACAGCGCTCCGTGTTCCAGCCGCATGCTACCTGCTGCGACAAGGAGAGTCATGCCGGCCACATGACCACGGAGGCGTCTTCGGACAACGCTGGCTCTTCGGCTTTGAAATGGGGATGAGCACCACACCCTAGAGTCGGACACGACTGGACTTAATTGTTAGGGGTCACCTTTACCTTTTACCTAGTAAAAAAGGATCCAATACAGGGTGCATTCTGGGACAAGGCTGGGAGGGGGGAAGAGCCTCCGCCAACCCGGAAATGGGTCAGGAAGGCTGCAGAAGCCCTGTGCAACCTTGGAAACGCAGCGGTTTGACTTTTAAAAAGTAAAATGGAACTTCAGGGGCTTTCTTTTCTTTTATCGCGGGTCTTGGACCCACGGTTTATCAAATCCGTGGGTCCTGAACCCGCGAATAAGAAAGGCCCACTGTATATTGGGTGCAGTGATTTTGCCCCACTGCACTATGTATGCAGTGACAAACACCAGAGGAGTTGGAACTTATTCTTCTATAGGAGCAATAATTTAAGTATTGAAAAGTTTTAGTGGCAACCGTTCTCTGTGTTCTAATCTACTCACTGTTTTCTTGGAGCTGTCTCGACTACCTTCCTTCCTTCCCATAGTCATCACCTGCTTTCTAGTCATCACCTGCTTAATGACATCACTTCCGCCCCTCAGCAGGCACCATGAATGCCATTCTAAGTTTGAAATGCTCAAACTTAGATGTATCTTGTTCTGAAAATTGATTGCTATTGTTCACAAATGACAAGGAATATATTTTATATGGGGTTTAAAAGAATTCTGGGAAAGACATAAGGCACACAGCCATTGTACATGGGCTGCCCCTGAAATATGACAGGAAACATCAGTTGCTGCAAAATGAAGCAGCGAGGTTGCTGATGTGAGCCTGGTTATTTTACCATATTATACCAATACAGTACTTGATGTATGATACCGATAATACTGGATCATGGGATGGAGAGAATGGATAGAGAGAAGTTCTTTTCCCTTTCGCAGAACATCAGAACTAGGGGACATCCACTAAAATTGAGTGACATGAGAATTAGGACAAAATAAAATATTTCTTTACCTAGCATGTAATTAATCTGTGAAACTCCATGCCACAGGATGTGATGGTACCTGGCCTAGATGCCTTTAAAAGGGGATTGGACAGATTTGTGGAGGAAAAGTCCATCACGGGTTACAAGCCATGATGGGTATATGCAACCTCCTGGTTTTAGTAGTATACTATCTCTTAATGCCAGATGCAAGGGAGTGGCAATACAGGTATCTTGTTGTCTTGAGTGCTCCCTGAGGCATCTAGTGGGCCACTGTGAGATAAAGGACTAGATGGGCCTTTGGCCAGATCCAGTAGGGCTTTTCTTATGATGTGCTGGCTCACACTTTGTTTCTAGCCCAACTCAAGGTGTGTTAAAATCTTTTTCCTCTTGTACAATACACCTGTCTGTCTAAGTCCTTGATAATTTCAGCATTCACATGGATGGCCTCTTACTCTGCTGCTTCTCATCTTCTCTCTCGTTGCCTCTCCGGTTTCAGACCTGACTTACCTTGCCAAACACAACTACTACATCTTCCTAATCCACACCAGCTCTAGGAATCCTCATTACTTCTGACGAACACACAGGGAGCCAGTGAAGGGTTTTAAGGAGGGTGTGACGCGTTGTTATGATGAGAGAAATGAATTGCCGCTTAGCAGGATAGTGTTAGATGATGGGAGGACTGAGATGGGCCAATAAAAGACCAGCAAGAAAGAGACTACCATAGCCAATGTGGGAGATGACCAGGGTATGAACCAGAGTTTTTGCTGAGGGGACAGAGAGGAAGGGTCTGACTCCTGCAATATTGTGAAGGGAGAACCAACATGACTTGGTGACAGACTGAATGGGGGGGGGGGGAAGGAGGGAAGGAGAGAGAGGAGTCAGACTGCCTGTTCCACAAAATGGGTAGTGATGTTAATGGAATTGGAGAATGTGCGAGGAGGGTTTGGGGAGGAAAGATAAGAAGTTCAGTCTTGTTTGTATGATATTTAGTCTTGAGATGGTGTTGAGGGAGAAATGGCAAAGGATTCTCCCAGGTTCTCCTGAAGAGCTATAACTCTCAAGACACAAGAGCCATCAAACAAACCCCAAATTTATTTAAAGCAATTGATTGGAACACTGACTAGACCACAGCCCTTATCAGAGAGCAGTAATGTGCACACCCTACATCATTTTACACTTCTATAAACTTTTTAATATTATTAAACATTAAATCATCCTCTTTGTTAAGCAGGATTAACATTAAATCATCCTCTTTGTTACATATCATTATGACTGCGCAGTACATCTGTTTTCTAAATTCCTAGATATGCGTAGTAGAGCAAATTCCACTAACTTTCTATTCTATGTAACGTGGTTGAATCCTATTAACTCACTAACTTTTGTTTCTCCTGTCAGTGGTTCTGCCATAAATTAGGACTCTGTTTCTAGACACAGACAGATAAGCGCTCAAATTGATAATAAAACACACACATAATTAAATCCTTTTTCTATGGGGTCATTCCGTGTCAAATCAACCAATAAAAAATACAGTTTGGAACTTGATGTCACGGATTTTGCTCATTTTCGGTACATTTGTAGCTTACCATGAGATGTTTAAAAATTATTTTTTTCAGATTTTTTTGTCCATCCGTTTTTGAGATATTGAATGTTCAAAATTGCCAAAAAAAAGGCCAAAATCCACTTGTCACCATACATTCAAACGCCAGTTACAGGATAACGATGAATGCTACAGACATGGGACAGGTGTCGTTTTAAAGCTTATGAATAGGGCTTTCATTTGATATACAACATGACAAAATTGTAAATTTTCAAGAAATTCAAAAATATTCAAATAATATTAATTTTGAAATTTTGGGAAATCAAACTTTTTTAAAACTTTCAAAAAATAACACTTAAAGGTATATGTTTTGTAGTCAGTCAAAATTTCAAGAATGGTATCTTAATGGTATCGTACAAAAATTAAATTTTCTTGTTGGCAGTGACCAGGAATTAAACCCCTCAAGTCCATTTTTTTTTTTTAATATATTTTTTATTTTATTTACCAACAATAAGCACAAGACAATACAATAATAAAAATACTAACTAACTAACTACCTAACTACCTAACTAACTAACTACCTACCTAACAACAAAAATGATACAACAGGGAATGACAAACTGGGGGATATCAACATGACACATTAGGCACACTAACAAGCCGGACATCAATATATCATAGAATGACTCTTTCAACTATTCAATTATACTAACTAAAGTTACCGTCATATTTACTCAATTTCCACCTCCTGCACATCAATACATATAATGATAATATTCTTTTTTATAATTACCTTTCCATCTAATCAAAATAAAATAATTACTACCACTCTGTTCTCTTACTAACTTAAGTTAGCACCATATTTACTCAATTTCCACCTCCTGGACATCAATACATAAAATAATTACTACCAGTCTGTTCTATTCTTTACATTTCCATCTCCTAAACCTTAAATTTAAACATCCAAATCCCTCAAATATAAATCTTAATCATTAACTCCTCAATATCTAGTATAATCTCAATTTCAATCTCAACTTTTCACTGCTGAGCATATATCAATAAGCGTATATACAACAATATGTTTATCTCTTTAAAACATTACTGATATCATCATATTGAATAAAAACAAATCTTATAAAAACAACAGCGTGCCATATAATATCTCTTCCAAAATCAGAGGAAGCCTCCTCCAAAACATATTAACTTTCCAACAAATACTTTACACTTTCATCAGCATCTTACTTAACTTCTTTGATGTTAACCACCCTCGATAAAATATTTTATATAAAATCCTTTATATAGAAGTTTAACCATTTTATAACCTAAGTTCCAAATCTAATCTTACTCTTATAGATAAATCTCTCATCCTAAATTTATAACCCCAATATCATAATATCTTAACTGTTTCAAAATCCAATAAAAAAATTATAAACTTCATACATATTTATCATACAATCAATTCTTTATATTGTCTATTATGAAAATCTATTATCCACTGTGGTCTGTTCGTTACTTCTAATGTTTTTACCCAGCCAGTTATTTTATCACAAAGCTTTATATCTAACCTGTTCCCTTCCTAATTTCTAACACCTCTGCCTCCAGAATCTGCAAATCTTTTATCAACCACGCCATAAAAGTCCAATAGAAATCTTCTCGGTCCTTTGCAAAAAAATTCTGTATTCTAAACATGAGACTTGCTCTCTCCATCTGCAATTTAAAGGTTGCAGCCTCCTGTTGTTCAGACCACTTGTCTAATTCTTCCATAACCTGGATTGCTGTAAGTTCTTCTGTTTGCCGTTTAAAGGTTGGAGCCTCCAGTTGTTCAGAGGTCTTATATACTTCTTCCATGATCTGAATTTCTACAATCTCCTCTGTAATTACTGCAGCCCGTGTCTTCAAAAGTCTTGCATCCTGCATCTGCTTCAATTGCATCAATATCTGTTGTCTTTCTCCAGAGGCTTTATTTTGATTTAACAAAAGTATATTTAGAGTCTCTTTTAATTGATTAATGCTGGCCCACATATCTTGCAAAAATTCCATCATCTCCTGCTGCAACGAAAAGGAACTGTCCTGCTTGCAACTTCCAACTTTTCCACTTAAGACACACGAAGCATCACAGTTCACAATCCAGATTAAAACTAATAATAGATTCAAAGCCAAATTCCACTGAGTACATAGTCCCAGACCAGATCTTGGCACATTCAGGGTTAACTTCCCAGACTGAATCAAAGGAATGCAGCTCCTTCTGTAATTCAATATGTCTCAGTTTAAC
This sequence comes from Plestiodon gilberti rubricaudatus, assembly GCA_026170595.1. NCBI lineage: Eukaryota > Metazoa > Chordata > Lepidosauria > Squamata > Scincidae > Plestiodon > Plestiodon gilberti. Next base: position 245,334,900 of record JANXHW010000001.1, on the reverse strand, counting down.
AAGCACAGCTCAGGCAAAGAAGAGGGAAGCAGAGTCCATGTAAGGGGGGGGAGATCCACCCCTATCCCCTTAGCTTCTTTTAAATGCCTATAAATTTCAGCCTTCCTGTCTTCCCACTCACCGCTCCTCTTCCAGATCAGCAGAGAAACTCTTACTCCAGTCCAAGGTTGGTACGTTGAAGGAGTCTACTTTAAAATAAATCTTTTCCTCTTGTCCGGGTGAGCGGCAACGCGAGCCTTCACAGTCATCAAATGGTGTCTGCGACAAAGCAGGGACAGAAAAGGGAATACCAAGCAGAAACTGGCTCAATGCCTTGACCAGTTACCCTCAGTTTGCTCCCCAATCTCTCATCTACATCTCTCCTGATGCAGATGGCCCCGATCCAGCCTGGATCAAGGGAATTCCACTGCTTTGCGGCGCGGCTCCAGAGAGCTCTCTGGAATCACGTCTTCGGTCCGTCGTCCCAGCCCCGCCCACCACCCCTCAAGTCCATTTTGAATGTATGGTGACAAGTGAATTTTGGCCTTTTTTTGGCAATTTTGAACATTCAATATCTCAAAAACGGATGGACAAAAAAATCTGAAAAAAATAATTTTTAAACATCTCATGGTAAGCTACAAATGTACCGAAAATGAACAAAATCCATGACGTCAAGGATTTTTCATTGGTTGATTTGACACGGAATGACCCTATGTCTCTTTGTTCTAAAAATGACCTCAGCTTTTAACTCAAATATACAACAAAAAGAGAACTTATAACACAATTAATGTATAAAAATTATATAACTTAACTATTTTAAATTTATATAAGCCAAATATAATAATATAATTCTACTAAATGCTGTTAAATAAAATACTGTTAACTGGGCAAGTTCAGGATCACAGTGCCATCCTATTCCGAACCTACAATTTATTTGACAGTGTTCATCCAGGTTGGAATGTCTTGACAGTTAGCTACGCAGGATTGAATGGAGACAGTCCTGGTGTATAGAGGTACAACAGATGGTATCGGCATATAAATGATCTTGAAAGTCATGGCATTTGATGAGGTCATCCAGGGACAGTCAGTATGTAGAGGGAGAATAGAGCCAGGAAGGGAGGAGGAACAGGTACTTGCCTCTGTAAAAACATTGAATGAATGGTTAGACAAGTAGAAAGAGAACCATTGGAGGACCATTGTGGAGACCTCATTTACTGTATAAAGGGAGTCCAGCAACATAGAATGATCAACTGTATCAAAGGCAGCAGAGAAGGCAAGAAAGACAAGGACAAAATAGAGACCTTTTGATCTGGTGGTGAACAGAGTTTTTTAAACAAGGGAGACAATAGCATGTTTGAATGTAGTTAGGGTAGGAGCCTGAGGGGAGAGATGTAGGAGAAACCATTGGAGCAGCTATCTGCTTTTTCACTCTGTGAAGCACCATGCACTTTGATGGTGCTACATAAATAATAAGAGTACTGTTATGCTTGTCTCTGCCCTGCAAGATGCACAGGACAGGGAAATGGGCTGGGCCTTCACACAAGCAGTGCACAGATTATGGAATTCATTGCCCTGGGAGATCCAGTGAACTGCCTCACTGAACATGTTTAGATGGCAGATTAAAATAGTTTTAATGGATATTTTATGTCACTGCTCAGTGCTCTTGGTGTGTGTTTTTCCATCTTTAGTGTGTTGTGGTGTTGCTGTTCAATCATTGTTTGATTCTATTATTTTATATTTTAGTGTTTTAAATTGAATTGACCATAAGCTATTCTGAGGACCCCATTTGGGAGGAAGGTGTGGGATATAAGTATTAAATAAATATTCATAAAGCTTTTCCTAGAGACCCCTTCCCCCATTAGTCTATTAGATAGAGGATTCACTGTAGTCCAATTGATGTTCTTGGATGTTGGATGGTGTGGTGATCCAGATGAGGCCGGCGTGGTGATCCAGATGAGGCCACCGTAGTCCACCATGCGGTAATGCAGAGAAGCAAGGCACGCAGCTCATGCATCTGACCACCTCATGCACACTTGGGTACCTCCCAACAAAACAAAAAGGGTAGTTGCTACCACCATAAAAGGGAAAATATGCCCAAAATGGTGTGTGTGTGTGTGTGTGTGTGTGTGTGTGTGTGTGTGTGTGTGTGTGTGTGCCCTTCCTCATTCTACCCTCCATCTGGGAAGATCCCAGTTACTGCCTAGAGGCTATTTGGCATAGAAGCAACTTGGGAAGCCAACACTGACTACTTAGCACCCACACTTGCCCTTTGTAGCATTAGCTGTGAGTTGGTCTGTCAGGGAGGAACGGACAGTCGCTCTTAGCTCTGGTCAGAAAGACATGGTAAAAATGGTAAGTAAATGGTAAAAATAGCAACATTATATTAAAGACAAACCCAAAAGGGGAATGGAAAAAGGTCAAATAGGCAAAAACAGGTGCTTGGATTTTAGAGACAAATTCAAGTTCCCACCAGCTGTCCTGGCTGTCTTGAAGTCTCCCTCCCAGGGGTTTCTCTGCTAGTTGTCTCTCCTTGGCCTTTTCCCTTCTTCCTCCTCCTTGTCCAGTCCTTGTCTTTCCTTCTGGTCTCCTCTTTTGCCTTCTCCACTCTCAAACTTTCTGTCCACGCTTCTCTCTTTCTTCTTGCTCCCTCCAACCTCCCCTTCCTTGTGCTTGTTCCTTTCCATCTCTTTTCCACTCCCTCTGACCTGTCTGCTCTCCTCCCACTCCTTCTCTGGAACATTTCTTCTTATGGGCTGGTACCAGTAGCACAGTCCTCATGAAGACAAATTGCCTGTAGCTGGGCTTGGTGATGATGTCATCACTAAGCCTACTGGGCTTTGCTATCTGCTGCTTCTTTGCCCTTAAGAGAGCCATAGCATGCAGGTCACGCCCTATTTAAAAAAATGTATTGGACTTGGATTACAGAGAAGTAGATTCAAACTTTATTCTGCCAAGAATTCGCTGGTTAATAAATCATGACCTGTCTTGGTTTCCTATCTGTAAAATGGACATAGCATGATCTTCGAGGGCGGTTGTGAACCTGAGTGATATGAAGATGGAATAGAACTTCAATTGGACTACAGTGAATCCTCTATCTAATAGACTAATGGGGGAAGGGGTGTCAGTTAATGCCTAAAGTCCATTAAGTCTGAATACCCCCTTCCCCTAATCATCCATTAAAACTCCTAAGTTAGAAAGCGCCATCACTGCTGCTGCTCTGCTCCCCACCAGAGCGCTCTAGGAATACCCTGGTCTGGAGAGAAGAGCAGCAATAGTTATAGAGCTCTGTAAGGTAAATGCTTCGGAGGGGCCTGGGGGGAAGGCCTGCTTCCAGGGCTGCTGCCCTGTCCATTTCGCCCTTGAGCAGGATGCTCTAGGAATGAAGACATTTTCCATTCCTGAGACCACACAGCCTCAGCTATGAAAATGTCTCCATTCCTGGAGCATCCTGCTCAAGAGCAAAATGAGAGCTCAGCAGCCCTGGAAGGTAGGTAAGCCTGCTGTCTGCAGTTTTGGACAAGTTTCAAACCACATTCAAGACCAGTAAACATACAGCCCGATCCTGCATAACTCCTAGAGTGGCAGAGCGCGTGCTCCGTCGCTCTAGGCCAGTGGTTCCCAAACTTTTTTGACTCGCGGCTCCCTTGACCTCCCTCGCCGTTAGCTGTGACTCCCCATTACAGTGCATGGAAGAAACAGGCACTCTTTACATGCTCAGAGGCACTCTTTCTTATATGTATGTGTATATCTATGTATATATTCCCAAAACGAGCCCTAAAGTGGATTTTCCATGCTTATGCTGAGCAGCAGCTAAGCCAGGAGTGTGCAGGGTGGGGTTGGGATGCTGCCCTCCCTCCATTGGCAGGCCTGGGTAGAGGGCACTGATGTTGTCTGTGTTAGTCCTATTCATGGCAAGAGAAACATCAAAGCATGGGAGGGAAGCATTGGTCATGCCCCACCCCAGTTGCACGAGAGAGAAAGAGAGAGAAAGCTAGCTCCTTTTGGTAGCATCTTTGCAAGATGAAAAACAGATTCTTATACTGCCTGGCAGTTTCCGGGGGGGGGGGGGTTGTCCCAGCAAATAGAGTGGGGAACTAACTTAGAGGTGGGTCAGAAAGGAAGGAGGAGAGAAATCCTAATAATTAATCGACCAAACTAAACATAGAAATCAAAGACTGTATGTAAAGCAGAACCTGCTCTGCACCATTTTCAATTGCAGTTCTTGCATTTGTTTTGTGTTTGCTTTATTAAAAACATTCAACAGAAAGAAAATACTTTAACATAAGAACATAAAAAGAGCCCTGCTGGATCAGGCCAAAAGCCCATCTAGTCCAGCTTCCTGTATCACACAGTGGCCCCACCAGATGCCTCAGGGAGCACAAGATAACCTGTTTCCCGTTGACACTCCCTTGCACCTGGCACAGAGAGACCCCACTTCTAAAACCAGGAGGTTGCTTATGGCTTGTAACCTGTGATGGTCTTTTCCTCCATGAATCTGTCCAAACCCCTTTTAAAGGCATCTAGGCCAGGTGCCATCACCACATCCTGTGGCAAGGAGTTCCACAGATGAATTACACGCTGGGTAAAGAAATATTTTCTTTTGTCTGTTCTAACTCTCCCTCCACTCAATTTTAGTGCATGTCCCCTGGTTCTGGTGATGTGCGAGAGGGAGAAGAATTTCCCTCTATCCACTCTCTCCATCCCATGCATAATTTTATAAGTCTCAATCATGTCCCCCCTCAGGCGCCTTTTTTCTAGGCTGAAAAGCCCCAGACTTTATTTGCAAACCTGCAATGTCTGAATGAAACCTGAATGAAAATACCTTATCTGCAAACCTACAATGAGAGAAATGGGATGCTGTCTTGTCTCCAGGAGCTTGCTGTCTCCAGGAGCTCAGCTTGAGTACTTAACGGCTTATCAATTGTTCTTTAACATAAGATAATCAAGGGCTTCCCTCACGCTGTGGTTAAAAACAAGACGTGGAATCTGCCAGAAACCTGAAATGTTTTGAAATTAACTTTGAGTGACCCGATGTGAAGAGGCAGCTTTTCCCGGGTCTTTGTTTTTGCTCGCTCTCTCTCTTGTAAGCAAGAATATGTGTTAATTAAAAGACTAACTCGACACCCCTGGCTGCTTTCGATGACTCACTTGGGAGTCCCGCCTCACACTTAGAGAACCTCTGCTCTAGGCCATCGCAAACATGTCGTAAAGCACATTTGTGAAGGCTCTGAAGTAAGGGCCACCAGCGCAGAGGCCGGTGCTCCGCCAGTATCCTCAGCCCCGGTTTGGCCTTACCCCACTGCCTCAGATGTACGTCGGCTTCACAGGCAGCCCTACACTTGGGGAAGGGGACGAACGTCCCTTTCTCCCAAGGTGTTTCTGGGTGGCGGCGGGATACTGCAGTAAAATTGACGTCTGAGTAAAATTGCACAGGATTGCACTACAAATTGGTGGAGATTTACAGCGCAATCCGACGTAACTTTTTTGCCGTTGTAACCAGCGGCGCAGCAAGAACAGGAGGCCCCAGAACGGAAAAGGGATTTAAATCCCCTTTGAATTCCTCTTTTGGAGGGGATTTGAATCCCTTTTCTGTTCTGGGGCCTCCTGTTCTCGCTGGGCCACCGGTTACACAGGCAAAAAAGTTAAGTCGGATTGTGCTGTTAAACACATTTAGATTTCCTATTGAAATCAAAAGTGCTTAACTTTGGGTTATGCTCTGTATCTGTTTCCAATAATGGAAAGTGGACGGGCAGTAAAAGACTGTTGCCCAGACTGATCTCCAGAGAACTTGATGCTTCTTTAAAAGTATGGACTTTTAAGCAAAAAATGATGAATTGGGGAGCTAACTTGGGACAATCAGTGATAGGAAATGGGGGTGACTTATTTATACCATGCTTGGCCACAGATTATACAAAAATTAGCGCACTTGTGCTGAAAGAAAAGGTCTACAACAGAGAGACACACTCTCACTACAGCCTGCCCTCGTTATCCAGGGGTTCGTTCCAGCCACCTTGCATATAACGCAAATCCGCAGATGGTGAAGTCTGCTTAAAAATTCTTTTAAAGGGTTTAAAAAAAGCTTCTTTTTTAACCTTTGCGCAGCAAACCATGCCAGCTGGAGGGCAGTCTCTGGCGCTCTTGGAAGCCACTGCCAGGTCGCGCCAAGGCACGCGCGATGCATTGTGGGGTGACCCAGGGCCAAGAGAGGGGGTAGCAGGCCTTTGTGCAGCCAGGAACTGGCTTCTGGGAGTGCCAGAGACTGCCGTGAAGCCGGCATGGTTTGCTGCATGATTTTTACATTTCAAAAGGTTTTTTAAGTGGAGTCGTGTATCCACGGCCATCTGCAGATGGTCAAATCCGTGGATGGCGAGGGACAACTGTATTTATTTATAAAAGTGGTGATTCTTTTGTGATTTATAATATGAATCTTAGAATTAAAAAGTCACAGAAAAAGAAGAAATACATGCCCTCTGCTCTTGCAGCCAGTGCCACAGCTCTTAATTGATGAATCAGCTGTATTTTTTACTCCAAAAATTGATGATGTCTGCTAATCTTATTTCTACAGGAGAATTTCCAATAATCAGTCCTGGTCGAGTTTATGAATATACCAGTTGTACTACATTTGCTACTACTACCGGGTACATGGAAGGATACTATACATTCCATTGCCTTTACTACAAAGACATTTTTTTTAAAGTCACCATTCCTAGATTTCATATGGTTTGCCCCAACATTCAAAAGTATCCATAGCACACATGGTAAGTTGCAGGACTGTTTTTTTAAGACTTAACTTTTACCTCTGATTTTGTAGCAAACATAATTGTAATTGTGTTAAACACATAGTAATATGCTTGGTGCATAACACTGATTAATTTGAAATATAGGCTCTATTTATCTTTCGTACTATAATATGTGTACCTGAAAATCTAGCTTGCTTTTCTATATTAATCTTGCTGGTATGTAGGGATAGAGAACAACTTACGGCGCAATCCACTCTATTATTTAGACCTGCTGGTCTAAGGTGTCGTAAACATACCATAAAGCGCATTTGTGGTACCCGGCAAGTAAGTGTTGCTGGCGCAGAGGCCGGCGCTGTTCACTCATTGCCAGATTTGGACCTGCGCCTGCTGGGGAATGTGAGTTTCCCACCGGGCGGAATGGGGGCATTCTGGGAGGAGGGATTGGTTGGGCAGCCCCAGGAAGGGGGAGGGATCGAGATCCTATCTCCCTTTCCAGACTTACACAGCCATCTCAACGTTACACGGCCACCTCAAATGTCTGCTGGCAGAACCAGTGGATGTTCAAGAAGACCCATCAGGGTGGATGGGACTCTACTTGGGGTAAGGGGACAAACATCCCCTTTCCCCGAGGAGGCCTCCAGCTGCGCTGGTCCCGGGTCCTATCTAGATAGGATGCAGCCTGGGCTCTACTTCCGCGCTGCAGCCTAGCTAGATAGGATTGGTCTGTTAAGCATGTAGTATAAGTAATAATAAAGTCTGTATAATATCTACAAAAAGCTGAACATCGGGTAAAAAAGGATCCAATGCATCCATTGTCTTGATTGATAGTCCTGTAGAAGAGCCAGTATATTGGCTTAGTTGGGAGAGCTGCTGCCTTCAAAGCCCGAAGACCGGTGAACTTGATAAGTTCGAGACACGCCGCCGAGAAAAAGCTGTGAAAGCCTCCAGGAGGAGAGATAAGAGCTTCCAGCTGCGTCGGTTGAGTGTAGGAGGCACCAGCCAGCAGAATTGTCAGACTGTAAAAAGGATACCACCTGGAAAGTAGCTGTTCATGAGAGATTGGACATTTATATATATTGTAAAATACCCCAAGGGGGATTAGGACAGCCTGCCCATGTACACCGCTTTGGATTAAAGTCGGAGGAGAAATCCAGTGACCGAGAAAGGCGGTATATAAATACTGTGTGTATGTGTGTGTGTGTACACACACACCGTATTTCTTCGAGTCTAAGGCGCCATCGATTCTAAGGCGCATCTTAATTTCAGGAACACCAGCAGAAAAAAAACAAAAACCATCAATTGCAAGACGCACCTCCTTCCTTCAATTTGTCTGCTCTTTCCCCAGCTTGCCTGCCGCTCCATTATTTTTACCACGCCATTTTACCCCCTCTGCTCAGTGGCGCTGCAGCTGATGATCCTCATGCTTGAGCAGAGTCAGCTGCAACACCGCTGAGCAGAGGGGCGAAAGTAAACTTGGATCCTCATTGGCACATCCACTTGGCAAGCGCCTTCATTTGTCAGCTGGGGTTTCGGGGCAGGCAGACAACTCTCCTCAGTACACCCTGCACGCCTTTGCTGACAAGTACTAAGGACTGGAGGCTGCAAAGGCTGGTGAGAGCTGACAGCAGGCGGAGGGGGGACTGGGGGCACGCACACTCACAGGGTGGAGAGCCAGGGCGCTTTCCAGGTTGGGCGCAAGTTGGTTGGATCGGTGGCGGCAGCAGAAGTAGCATCCCTCCCCCTTTAGGAAGAGGTTCCTAGTCCTAGGGAGAGTTTGTCGCTGAAGCGCCTGCCTCGCATTCCAGCTGACGATCGGAAAGGCAGTGCAGGCTTTGATCATCTTTGCAGGAAAGGCATGCAGGCTTTAATCGTCAATAGGAGCGAGGAGCAGACACTTCAAGCAGAGGAACTCTCCCCAGCACGCCCTGCCAGCCCTCGCTGACGAGTGTGATCTTCTCTGATTCATCAGCTGCAGCAGGGGGCATGCTGGGGCTGGGGCGAGCTTTCAAGTTCAGGAAGAGAGCGGATCAGGCTAGCAGCCATGGGAGAGTGCCGCTGAACAGAGGGGTTAAAATGGCGAGGTAAAATGCAGAGAAAAAACCCACAAAAAAAGGAGGCCATCGATTCTAAGACGCACTCCATTTTTAGAGATGCTTATCTGGGAAAAAGTGCGTCTTAGAATAGAAGAAATACTGTGTGTGTGTGTGTGTGTGTGTGTGTGTGTGTGTGTGTGTGTGTGTGTGTGTGTGTGTGTGTGTGTGTTGGGTGTAATGATTTTGCCCCACTGCACTATGTATGCACTGACAAACACCAGAGAAGTTGGAACTTATTCTTCTATAGGAGCAATAATTTATGTAGTGAAAAGTTTTAGTGGCAACCGTTCTGTTCTAATCTACTCACTGTTTTCTTGGAGCTGTCTCGACTACCTTCCTTCCCATTGACAGAAATGCTCAAACTTAGATGTATCTTGTTCTGAAAATTGATTGCTATTGTTCACAAATGACAAGGAATATATTTTATATGGGGTTTAGAAGAATCCTGGAAAAGACATAAGGCACACGTAGCCATTGTACATGGGCTGCCCCTGAAATATGACAGGAAACATCAGTTGCTGCAAAATGAAGCAGCGAGGTTGCTGATGTGAGCCTGGTTATTTTACCATATTATACCAATAATACTGGATCATGGGATTGAGACATGGATAGAGAGAAGTTCTTTTCCCTTTTCCACAACACCAGAACTAGGGGACACCCACTAAAATTGAGTGACGGGAGAATCACTCAAGATTCAAAGAGCAACATGAGAGCGCAGCAGCCTTGAAAGGTAAGTAAGCCTGCTGCCTGCAGTTTTGGATCCTTAACTACCTTCTAGAGCTCCTTTGGCGTTGCTGAGGGAGCTCTGTAAGGTAGAGTTTAGTGAACTTCTGGGACCTTGGAAATGGTCTGTTTCCAGAGTCCATTTAATTGAGGTCTGTTCAATCCAAAGGTTCACTCTAGTCACTTTTAGTACATTCTTCAGTACTTGCTTATGGTACAGTTTGCTTTTACAATGTCTACTGGAGGAACCAGAGAACCTTTTAACCAGTACAGATGGCCCCCATATCCACTGATTCGCTATCCATGGTTTCAGTTATCCACGGATTGTGGGGACCCCCTCAGGCTTTTACTTTTTTCCCAGTAAGCTTTGTTTCTTCCTTAAAGAAACAGGAGAACTTATTATAGGCAAGTAGAACTAGACTAAGTACTAGAGAGGCTCTGCAAGGTTAACAGAAACCTTGCAGAGCCTCTCTAGGACTTAGTCTCGTTCTATTTGCCTGCAATGGAGGTTGCTTCTCTGTTTGTTTTAAGGAAGAAACAAAGCTTGCTGAAAGAAAAATAAGAACTGGGGGGGGGGGGCAAGCATGCCTGCCTGCCTGCAGGGGAGGGGGCCCCTCAGGAAACCATGGAGGGGGTGTTCGCTCTTATCCATGGTTTCAAGTATCCACGGAGGGGCCTGGAACATATCCCCAGTGGATATGGGGGCCCACCTGTACTCTGTTCTAAACATCAGCAGCAAGAATGTGACTATGTCCAGGACTCTGTGTTAAATAGTGCTTTACTCTGTGCTTAGCTAGCCAACTGGTGAAAACCAAAATGACAAAGTTGTATAAACACGATTGAAATCAATATGGAGTATTAACATATTTGACTTGCGCTGATTCATTGCTGTTTTGGATGTGCTGATGATGTCATAAATGTGATCAAATTCTGTTGGTATAGTTTTGCAAGGCAGCTTTATTTAAAAATTGAGCTATACAGCTTCTGTTCTCTCATTAGGAAACCAATCGTGGCATTTTGGCATATACTATGGATGAATTTGGATACTACCCAACATACATTTATGAAGACGACACAACACGCACTTATAATTATGACTATGAAGACTGACATATGGCTTTAGACGGAATTTAAGACTTCCTGCTCCTTCTGGACGTTGCCCATGTCAAATCTGATCAGACTTTGGGGAAAAAAAAACTGTTAGACCATGAAAAAAGGGGGTTCTGTGTGTGTGTGTGGGGGGGGTGTTAACATGTACAAATATTTCTGGATATTGTAAGTAATTATTGCACAATAGAGCAACTAGCATGAATGCTAGTGCCAGTTCTGAGTTTTGTTTTCTTTTTCTTTTTCTTTTTGGAAAAAGGGTTTGTGGGGTGGTGATGGGAAGATGATAGTGTGGTGAGCTTTATTTTTTCAGTCAGCTTTACATATGGGTGGTACATTTAAAACTGGTTTAAAATCAGAATGGGGATTGATATATTTTTTTAAAAGAAATGTAACTTGGAGACAAACTAAATGGAGGAAAAAGGTTATGGCATTTTTGCAATGGTTTTGTACTCTTGTTCATCTTTGCTAGAAGTGAGTGAAAACCCTGCAGTTGAATTTCTGTAGCTATTGGGTTGAATTAAGTGTTCTCGTACTATTTAATATGGACAAATATCAGGACATTCTGAAATGTTTGAAAGTAAGCTAATCTTATATTTGTTTAATCCTTTCAGTCTCAAATCATATATAGGCCTTTTGGAATGTGGGATAAGCATATTGCCTATTGCATTTTCTCATTTATTATATAATATAAATATGTAAATAGTTTGATTTCCTCTGTTCCCTTTCAAATGTCATTTAACTACTATTATAAGTGATAGAATTTGGTTATAAACATGTTTTCCGGAATACTATATGGATTTTTATTATAATGTCTGACTAAAAACTGAGACAACTTATAGCTGAAAAAGATGCATTGATAGGTATGTGCTGTATACAACCAAGAGCTGATAGGATGTAGCATCATATATTTTTTGAATCTTAATTTACTACTTTAAACAAATTATGAAAGAGAAGCAGTAGAAGCAGATTATTTTATGTAGCGCTGGTAGAAGGAATTCACCTAAAGTAATATTAGACCTTTTGTTACCTCTCCAAGTTCAGATGATTCTGATGCAGAGAAAAACAAACCTTCTAAAGTAACAAGATGTAAAAAAAGATTGATACTGCCTAATTTGGGCGGGGGGCAAGGAGCGGGGAGAAGTGCTATTAACGATAATGGGTCCAACTATTTTTCAGTGTGCTACATAACCCAGTTCTGTTAACTGTCACTCAGTCCACAAGAGGAAATGAAGTAAGACCGTATTAGATAAAAATATCTTTATATCATATTATTCCTAGTTGAATTGATTGCTAATTGTAAGTAGAACTGCAACCATCATTTCTTGCAGTAACAGTACAGAGGAAAATCACAAATTGCATTCTGAGGTCTGCTTTGTAAATTTAATGTGGACTTGATTGTATATACTGTAGTTTAAAAAATTGCCAAACGTTACAATTCTAATAAATCGGCATATGCTATAGTGAGCTCTTGATTGGATATGGTATTTTCCGAGCCATTTTTTTTTAATGGAAAAACATGTTTTTTGTAATGAAATGTGTGGAAACTATCCTAAGAAGATGGAAGAAATAGAGACAGCAGATTCCATATGTAACTGAATAGGTACCGGTAACTACTGATTCACACGTCCCTATATATATCACTTATTTCATTACTTGCGTACAGAGGTGTTTGAAACAGAATGTTTTATTTAATACATGAAGATTATTGTAGTACACTGTTGTACTAATAGTGTTTGACACGTGTGAACTGGCTTCTTGGAGTGAGGTGGGAGACAGAAGGAGACTATGATGCACAGATGAGTTACTGGCAATTTTCTGGTGGACAACCTAGGACTGGTAGGGGTTGAGATTCTTGTAAAGAAGGTTGAGCTAGGTGGTCGTTGATCTGATCTAGCAAGGCTCTTGTGTTCTTAAGCAAAAATGTATATTCAGGATCATGTAATACCTAATTTAAGAAATTGAAAGACATATGGCACATTGCTCCCCATTTAATGCATTATGTCATACATTAACATTGTTTTCCTAGGCCATAAGTCTGATATGAGATACAAATGTGCATTCAGCCATTTGCATTGGGTAAGGAACATTATTCATGATAAAACACAGGTTTTAAGAGGGATATAGCAGGAGCTAGTTTTTTTATTATTATTTGATACCACCCTGTTAGTGCACTAAAAACTGCAGGGGTGAAAGTTTCAGTATTCCTTGTATCACATCACAAGAAACTGAACACTTTCCCTACAAGGGAAGGCTATAACATTTGGAGCTTTCTAGCTTGGAAGAAAGGAAATTAATGAGAGGAGGGCATGAATGAGACCTACAAAATTATGCATGATATGAAGAGACAGAAGTCTTTCTCTCACACATACTGGAATCGGGTCATTCAACAAAACTATTTGGTGAGAGATTTAGGATAAACAAAAGGAGAGACACTTCTTTATACAGTATAGTGCAGGGGTTCTCAACCTTTAGAGGCCAGGGTACCCCCATCACGGTCCAATTTGCTGAAGTATCCCCTGCTAATTAACTGCTAATTTGATTAATCAATTAATTAATTAGGTAATCATTAAATAAAGTACTAAAACTATTTTAGTTGTACCTTTTGGATTCAGCATCAGTATGTATCTGAATACCAGTTGCTGGGGAGCAATGGTGAGAGAGAATAATGCCTTTCTCTCCTCTTTATGGGCTTCCCAGTGGCAACTAATAGACCACTATAGATAATGGGCATGCAGAACTTGATGGGCCTTTGGCCTAAGTCAGCAGGGCTGTTCTTAAGTATGTTCCTTGGATAGGAATCCTAAAACTGCTACATATGTGTATTGGTATGGACAAGGATTGAGGACTCTCCCATTTTGTAGGACTGTATGCTAGTGCACAGTTCTGAAGTTTAAGAACTAACCTTCAAAAACAGTAAAGTGGCGGAAGAAGAAGCTCACTAGTGTGGAAACTCAGCTCACTAGTTTCCTCCAAGAATTTCCTAATTGCAACTTTTTTTCATGTGAAATGAGAGCAAGGCTGTTGCAAGTGAACATAAGAAGAGCCCTGCTGGATCAGGCCAAAGGCCCATCTAGTCCAGCTTCCTGCATCACACAGTAGCCCCACCAGATGCCTCAGGGAGCACAAGACAACAAGATACTTGTATCCTGTCACCACTCCCTTGTACCTGGCACAAAGAAAACCTACTCCTACAACCAGGAGGTTGCTTATCCCCATCATGGCTTGTGGGAGAGTGCAAGGTGGCATAAAGATGTTACTACAGCAGTTTTATAGGCACACCCAGCCCACCCCAGCCAGTAGCAATCAATATGTCAACCAATCATCTGTAATCAACCCCCAATCCAGTTTGCCTGATGGACTCCTGTATTAAGTAAGAGCAAAACTAATGCCAGGAATTAATTTTTACTGGTAGTAAGAAAGGAGTGGTCATGTGCCTTTAATTGCAAAATAACTTATGCATTGGTGGAGTGCATCAGGCAAGCTGAATTGGCTGATTACAGATGATTGGTTGACATGATATTGATTGCACCTGGGTGGGCTGGATGTGTCTATAAAACTGCTGACTGGAAGCATGCTGTAGTAACATCTTTATGCCTGCTGGCTTGGTTGCATTGATAAGGTTTCTGGAAGAGGAACGAAATGTCTGCTGTTTTATTTTAATACAAATATAATATTTATGACCATATGCCCGGTGAAATGCTTGGTTCTTGGAAAGTCCTATTTTCCCCCCATGAGGCTTGTATATAGGAAGTGAGCATGGGATTGCAGTCTTATGCTTTCCTGTATGGCATTTATTATTCTTAGCTTAGGCCTTTTTTTTTTTTACACGCTACTAGAGAGTAAGAGTGTTACCTACTGTCTTATATACTTACTGGGAGCAAGAAAGACCCACTGAAAGTGGGATTTGCTTTTGAGCAAACATAGTTAGGATTGCATTGTGAACTTATGCTGAGGTTAGGAATTTTAGTATTTCTTTAGTTTGTTTAATTATTGTTACACTGAAATTCAGCTAGACTGGGCTACAAATGTGAATAAATGCAGATGGAGTTGTGAGTGTGAGTTTTGCTTTCTGGACCCTGATAGCAATTTTGTCTCTATTCACAAGGGTTGAAAATATAAGATTTCCCTGAATGTAAGCAAAAATTCACAGTGAAACCGACATGGAAAATTTGGCGCATATAAATATTTCCGTGAAGAGGCAAAACCCCTCTAGCGCACTGCGCACATACTCGTCTTTTACCTGTTCAATTATAACCGCTACAATTGTAGCCTCCTTCTTTACAGTGGCAATATATGTAGCTTGCCCCTGCTGGGAGATCGGGGCCAACGTTCGGTAAAACGCCTCCTCCCGCTCTGAGAGGGGGATAGCGCCCAATTTCTGTTGAGACTGACAAGGGAGTGAACCAACCGGTCCAAGGGATTGAGGGACAACAACGCTCGGTCATCCCGCCTCCTCAGGTTTTGGGGTTGGTTTTACTAAGTAGAAAACTGCAGCGCGTTTATTGCTTGAACGGACAGTCGATTTGCCGCAGACTGGCAGTCAGGACCGCGTGGCGGAAGGAGGAGCGTGCTGGTGCCGGAGAGGCAGGTAATGTGCTCGGGGTCGAGTTTGCTGCAGAGAGGTTGCGGCTGAGCTGCGGGCGCGGGCAACTTTTGGGGCGCAGAGGCTTTTTCTCATCCATCTGCTTAAGTGCTTTCCAGTTTTCGGGGGGAGGGGAAGAGCCTCCTTTCCTGCGTCCCATGGGAGGCACTGCGAAGTCCTCGTCCTTTGCTGCTCTTCTTGCGTTATCCTTCGGGGAGGGCGGCAGGGGCCTCCGTAATGCAGCTAGCCTCGTAATGCAGGGGTCTCGCTTCTGCAGATAGGAATGGAATGAGTCTGGAAAAAGAAGCCGATCGTCTTTGCGGGCTGCCTGGTAAATATAATGCCCTGGGCCTGAGTCGGGGCGTGATCGTGTATGCAGTGAAGTGGCATAGGCTTGAGGAGCGTGTGAGTGGTTGACTAGTTTCAATAGAGGATTGGGCTCCCCGGACCCCGCACTCGTCATTGCTTGTTTAGAAGAGGGAATTTGTGGCGCTGCAGCTTTTCTCCCCTCTGTCCCTCTGAGAAATTCCTTCTCTTCTGCGCAAGTGTTAAGAATACAAGAGTCCTCTTCGGCTTCTCATCTGGCCACCTTAGTTGTGGATCTATCCCAGTACCCTTTTGGAGAAGATGTGTTGGATAATGGGCACATAACATATGCGGTATTGCAGAGGCTGGAACTCCACCCTCTGTCTTCTCTTGCAGCCAGGATGCTCTTGCAGATTCACTGTTTGTTTGTCAGTCAGTTCACTACTCAGCATCCCACTTCATCCCTTTCTCACATTTTTGCTTGTTGTGTTTCCTGTAATCTCCAGTGGCCTGAAATACTAGCTTTGCTAATATTCTGCCCAGATTGGAAGGTTGTGAGCCTTTCGCCCTTTATTGGAGCATACATGTGCCGACTCCTGTTAACAATGCTAAAGCCATGGGAGTGGGAAGAGTTGGCAAAAGTTAATCAACACACCAGTAAGTACCCTTCTTTACATGGGGGTACATTTACTGCTTCCTCTTGGCTTATTTCTCTTTTCTAGCTTGAAAAGATGACCAGTTAGAAGAGAATACGGAAACATATTCAAACATAAAGTAGTGGAATCTGCTTTCATGCTTCACCATCTTCAGAATCAAAGGCAATGGGGCTGGGAAAAATCCTGGGGAGCTGCTGGAACAGTTTGCTGTATTTTGAAGTAGTTCATCTTTTTTCTTCTCCTCCTAGTTGGTGTGTGTGTGTGTGTGTGTGTACATACATGTGCATGTGCATGTGCATGTAGTGTTCATTTTGTGTCTGGTTCAGACTGTTTGCATGTGTATGTGATAATGAAAGCAATATGCATATGGGGGTAGCTTGTGGTAGAATAACTGAGCTTCACTACTGCTGCTTTTTTTGCTTAGAGGTGGTGTGATCAGGTTCATTATTAGGACATTGACAATTCTGTACTCTTCTGGATCTCTATAGGAGTTAATTCCATATTGGAGTTGTGATTTCCAGGTTACATAATTTGAGCCTCTCTACAATTCGACATGCATTCCACTCCGACTATCATATGGTTCCCTTGTTCTTGCTGTAAGACTTGTGTCTTTGTAAGCTTGTATTGAAGCTCTCTGTTAACCCAATCTCCACATAACATGATTTTCTCCAGCAATTATGGTGGTGGTTTTTTCTTTATGGTTTGTCTTGGGACCACCACTGAATAGGAATAGACTTATTCCACTATGCAGTGACTTCTTCAGAGCTTCTAATTCAGGTTTGATTGTTCCCTTGAAGGAATTTAGGGAGGGGCTGTAGCACATGCTTTGCATACAGAAGATTCCAGGTTCAAACCCTGGCATCTTGAGGGAGAGCAGTTGCTGTCAGCCAGTGTTGACACTATTGAGCTACATAGACCAATGACTCTGTAAGGCAGTGTCCTATGACTTCTGGTTACAGAGCCACTTTTTATCAGTGGTTGATAGTGGCTCAATTCTACTAAGAAAAGACCCCCTTGAAGAGGTTACCACTGGGGGGGGGGCAACCTTCCACCATTAGGGCCTTTGTGTTCTTAAGAGTTGTGTAGAAGACAAAATCTTGGCAGCTGCAATTGATGGTGCTGCTAAAGCTGCTGTACCTGCTGAAATGCCCTCACCTATACGGGTTAAACCGCTGAACCATAAGCTGTCGATCGAAAGGTCGGCATTTCGATCCCCGCAACGGGGTGAGCGCTCGTTGCTTGGATAGCTCCTGCCAACCTAGCAGTTCCAAAGCATGCCAATGTGAGTAGATAAATAGGTACTGCTTGCGGGAAGGTAAACAGCACTCCGCAGAGTCATGCCGGCCACATGACCACGGAGGCGTCTTCGGACAACGCTGGCTCTTCGGCTTTGAAATGGAGATGAGCACCACACCCTAGAGTTGGACACGACTGGACTTAATTGTCAGGGGATACCTTTACCTTTACAATCCAGGAGCATTCGTGTGGAAAGTTTGGCCACCCCTGGGTTACCAGATAATTGCTTCCCCCTAAGAGGGAAAGGAAAAAGTACTTCCAGAAAGTAGTATTGAACACATTATTTATTTAAAAACTACTTCCAGAAAGTAGTATTGAACACATTATTTATTTAAAAACTATCATTTGGCTTGTGCCACATTTGCTGGGCAAAGGCAGCATGGAGGGGAGGGAATGAGGAGGATCGCCATTGAAATCAATATAACTTCCTTCAAGTAAACCTGGTGAGATACATTTAGTCAATGTACTGGCCATAAGCCACCGCTATGACACATGCCCCTCACTGCTGTAAGGGGATAACCCTTGTATCCTCTGACTTGAATGAAAAAAAAACAAGAGCGTCTTGTGGTACCTAAAATACAAACCAATTTATTGCAGCCGAAGCTTTACAGCACAATCCTCTGCAAGTCTACTCAGAACAGAAGTCCTAATGTGTCCGATGGGGCTTACTCCCAGGAAAGCATGTATTGGATTGCAGCCTTAGCAGACTAAAGTCCATTTCATCCAATACATCAAGTGGAAATCCTCAGTTGTATATCCTTCGCGCTTAGGAAAAGCTCCTGCTACAACAAATTGCTTTGTCCTTAAAGTTCCACAAGACTCCTCCAAGCTGTTTTTGCTACTACAGGCTAACATGGCTGCTGCTTGGAAATTTCTTGATAATTCATTAACTTTTTATAATCAGGCAAAAGTTGCATATCGTTTGACTGAGAGCCTTTGTTAAGCAAAAACTCAATGTGTTTTATAACGCAATCCTATGCATGTTTACTCAGAAGCAAGTCCCTCTGACTTCAGTTAAAACTCTTAGTCCCAACAGGATTGCAGTCTTAGAATAATGTGGTGAAGACCTGGGACAATTGAAAGTTAGGAAGGCTGCAATCCTATACGAATTTTCCTGGGAGTAAGCCCCATTTAATATAATGGTTATTTCTGAGTAGACATGCATAAAATTGTGCTTGAAATGTTGGAACCGCAATATAGCAGGTTTCCCCTTCTCTTTCCAGTAGATACCTTTTATCTGGGTTTTGTTTCTTTTTAAGTAACTCTTGTTAACAGGTTTACTCAGAAGTAAGTCCTATTTTGTTCAATGGGATTTACTTCCAGGAAAGAGTGCATAGGATTGTAGCCTTAGTTGACAGATACATTTAATTTCCATAAATTTCTGCCAAAATTAGACATTTTCTTGCTAGGCATTAAGAGCAAAACAGTATCTGCTTGCCTTGGTTGTCATGCAGGCTATTGGAGGAGGGAATAAATCAGTGCTCGACAATCTGAAGGTCATGAATGAAGGGTCTTGCAAGTCGAACATTTGATTTCATCATGAATTGAAAGTTACTTATACTGCCACTGTCAAGAGAGGCCACTACTTAGTTTTTCTAAATCACTTAATGTCTTGAACAGTTTCTGATAGTAAGCTAGTACAACACAGAAAAAACCTAAATGCAGTAGTTGAGGGGTGATGTCAAGATTAGCCAGACTAAAAGCTAAGTACCAGCAGCAGTGCAAGGTTCCAATCCATCAGGGAGCAGGCAGGGTGTACCACGAGGGGCCCAATGCAATAGTTTGGGCCAGGACCAAACTGGCTCTTGCACTGCAGTAGTCCAATATGTATGTTTTAAAGAACTCGTAACTTCAATACTAACAAAATATCACTAAATACTAATAACACAAATACTTATCCTAAGAAAACTGGAAGGCCCATCTAGTCCAGTATCTTGTATAAGCTGCCTCTAGGCAGCCCATACATCTCTTCCTGCAACTTGTATTCAGATGCATAGTGGCACTAAACCCGGAGATAGCACATAGCCACCATGACTAGTAACCATCAATAGTAACCTCCTTGAATCTGTCCAATCCTCTTTGAAAACCATCCAAGCTAGTGGCCGCCACCACCACATCTTGTGGCAACATATTCCACAGACTAATTATGCATTATGTGACAAGATATTTCCTGTTGTCTGTCCTGAATTGCCTGCCAGTCAGTTTCATTGAATGAGCCATGGTTCTAGTATTGTGAATGAGGGAGGAAAATGTCATTTCTAGCTCTTTTCACACCATACACAACTTTATAGGTCTCAATCATTCTCCCCTTAATCGCATTTTTCCAATCTTAAAAGAACAAATATTGCAGCCATTTCTTATAGGGAAGTTGTTCCAGCTCCCTGATCATTTTGGTTGCCCTCTTCTGTATATTTTCCAGCTCTACAATATCCTTTTTTGAGGTGTGGCAACCAGGGCTATACACAGGACTGCAATATCTCTAAAGGCTGGTTCACACTAGCCTTCTCACGGAACGCATGCCCTGCCCTTGCGTCTGTTCGTGCGTCTAGCGGGTCTCTGAACGTTTGGTATTGGGGGCTGATTGCCGCCTGTTGTCCCTCCTTTTGTCCCGCCTTCCTGAAGAAAGCGCAGCTGTGATTTGGTGAACAGAACTGCGCTCCGATTGGCCAAAAAAAAGCGACCCTTCTTTGACCCTTCCCCTCTCTCGGAAGTTCATACAGAGAAAATACAGAGATTTACACCCAATACACCAGGGATTTTCATTATCTCCGCGATCTCCTCCCACGCTTGCAGCCTTCCAAAACCAGTTTTGTAATAAGACTTGTTTGTCATGTCGTACAGACATGGCCTTTCCCTAACTGCGAGAACAAACTGCAAATCACTCTCCCAGTTGCAGTTTGCACTTTTTCCTTTGCCTCCCGCCAGTGGCGTCTTTAGCCAAAAATGTACTAGGGGCACACCCTCAACTTTCTGCCCCCCTCCTCCCTTCTGCTCCCCTTTTATATTCCTTGCCGCCGCCAAAGGCGGCGATGGCGATTGGGGGGGCGCAAATTCAACCTTCCGCCCCGGGCCCGTCCTCCCTTCTGCTCCCCCTCTATACTCCCTGCCGCCAGTAGTGTTACTGTTCACATATTCCGTTACAGCAAGTGCAAGCTATTTATTTAAATGGATTTAATGTCCTTTCATCAAGAGCCAGTGCTTTTACATGGGAGTAAGCCCCATTGACTATAATGGGACTTACTTCTGAGAAGACATGCATAGAGTGGGTTTTCTCTGTGCCAGATGCAAGGGAGTGACAACAGGAAACAGGATATCTTGTTGTCTTGTGCTCCCTGAGGCATCTGGTGGGGCCACTGTGTGATACAGGAAGCTAGACTAGATGGGCTTTTGGCCTGATCCAGCAGGGCTCTTCTTACGTTCTTATGCCTGCAAATCACTTCCCTTTTAGATCTTTGAGCAAAAGAGCCAGTGCTTTTAGATGTAGAAGAAACTTAGCCTGTTTTAAGAAGTTGTTCATATCACTGGATCCATCAAGTCCTTCAAAGGACAGCTATTTCTTTAACTTTTATGTATTTTTAGTTATTTAAAAAGGTGTTTAAGGGGGCAGCAACCCTATCCACACTTAAGTGGGAGCAAGCCCCATTGACTATAATGGGACTTACTTCTGAGTAGACATACTGTTTCCGTTTGAGATCTTTCAGGACAGTGCAGCCCAGTAAAATAGGAAAATGAAATTAACGAGCCAGTAAAAGTAATGAATATTGACAGAAATGAATGCTACAAGCAAAGATTTACTTGTTTTTGAGGATATGGGCTCTCCTGGGCTCTCCACACTGCCATACAAGCCTGCAGACTCTCTTGCTTTTAACGCGGGTGGCAGGCTGTTTCTCCTTGGCGCTCGCTCTCCCTCCCCTTTTGTTTCCTCAGCTCAGGTATTGATTTTAACAAGTCTCCTCCACCTTTCTTTTTCAGCCCTTTGCAAATGCAGAGTGAGCGAGCCAGCAGGATCCATGCTAACGCCCGCCGCGGCAGACTCTGCCTTTGCCCCGCCTCACGTTATGGGGAAAAAAGCAGAGCGGCAGCTGGCGATGAAGCTGCCCTTTAAAACTTTTTTCCCCATATCGGCGGCCCTGGAAGCAGCATGCCCACTTGGCGCCTGGGGCCCAGGGATATAGGGCCCCACGTCATAGTACGCTTCTGCCTCCCGCCATTCCTGTTAAAGCTCCTCGTTGTTGTCCTTTGTTTTGCCAGACTTCCGCTGGGAAACCTTGAATGAACCCTTGCAAGAAACCCCCACGCTGATTGGAGGTGGCTGTGATTGGCATGCCGCCACTCTCCTCCCCCTCCCAACCGATTGGTGGGCTGCCGTAGCACCACTAGCACAAACGTTAGCTTAAACGCGAGCGCTTCAAAAAGATAAAAGGAAACCATCTCTCCTGGTTGCGTCGGAAGCTCATGCTGTGTCAGACGCAAGCATGAAAAACGCACGAAAATGAGCCAAAACGCGCACGGAAAGGGCTAGCGTGAACCAGCCTTAATAGTGCAGGAGAATAGAATAGAAAAGAAAAACCTTTATTGGCATGCAATTACATCATCAGTCCACAGGAAATTACTATCAAATTGTAACAAATACTAACAAATATAACTGGTAATAGGATTATTTGTTCTCACGCATCTTCACAACCAACAGCAAAAACATTGCCACCTTTTCCATAACTCCATAGGAACAACCTCCATAG
The DNA here is from genome assembly GCA_026170595.1 of Plestiodon gilberti rubricaudatus. Classification (NCBI taxonomy): domain Eukaryota; kingdom Metazoa; phylum Chordata; class Lepidosauria; order Squamata; family Scincidae; genus Plestiodon; species Plestiodon gilberti. Next base: position 245,312,676 of record JANXHW010000001.1, on the reverse strand, counting down.
GCTAAGGAGGTGTTTTAACTTTAATGGAGTCTGGATATCGCCTCTTGTTAGCAAAAATGGATTCCTGCTTCCTGTTAACCTTGCTAAGCCTCTAGCACAGGGGTGGCCAACCTTCTACCGTTAGGGCCTCTGCATTCTTAAGAGTTGTGTAGAAGACAGAATCTTGGCAGCTGCAAGTGCTGATGGTGCTGCTAAAGCAGCTGCATCTGCTGAAATGCCATCACCTAGACAGTCATTAAAGGCCCAGGAGCATTCCTGTGGAAAAGTTGGCCACCTCTAGCATATGCTCCTCATATGTCTGTCTTGGCTGACCGAATCATCTTTTTACATTTATTTTACCACAGTTTGTGCTCCTTTTTATGGAGGATGATTCTAAGGATGGGGATTCCTGAGGGGTGAAGATGCACAGGGTCCCATATCAATAACTTTGGCCCTGGCCTCACGTGTGTCTCTGTTTCCAGGTTCAGGACAGGCCATGGACAAAATGAAGTGTTTTCTGCTCACAGTCTTCATTACTGTAGCTGTGTTCTGCAGTTCTGGTAGGTTTCCTTGTCTTTCTGCACTTATTTTTAAGTGGGTGGTTTGGTGACTGTTGAATGTTGGTACAGTTCAGTGACCTGTATTTGATAACTTGTGGAAATGCTGTTATTTCTATAGCATCTGTTAGGCAGAATACAGACATGATATTGACACCCTCTGCCAAGATAGCAGACAAGGCAATCATATAGGCAGGTTTAAAAAGTCGGAGGAGAGGATGAGACTGACCTAAACAACGTGTGTCTTACCAAGCTGAATGTACTCCTCCAACCATATATAATGTTCTGCAAGCTGCTTAATGAGTATACACAGATCGTTTTTTCCAGCATTAGACAGGCAGCAAAATTATGAGGCTTACTCAGCCCCTGGGGAGCGACCATACATGGTTGCATTTGATGCAGTTGTTGAAGCAAGGATACAAGGCTCTGCAACAGTTAATGGAGCTGGATGACCACAGAGGCAGTTCCCCTTTTTGTCTGGAAACTTTTTTGATTTCTAAAAATATTTTGTATAAACATTTTAAGTCATTAAGGCCCCAAACTATTGGAGCAGTGGGTCTTAATGCCCATCTGTCGGTGGGCAAAGAGGGGGAAGATCAGACTCAGTGGCACCAGCATGCACCAGATCTTATCCCCTCTTTTGGAAACCTCCTTGCCCCTTTTCTCTCCTCAGACATATGCCACCAAAATGGCTGGGATATGTCCTAAGAGAGACATATGTGATCAGGCAGCCTACTGGGGAGTAAATAAAAAAAATTACTTTAAAAAAGTAAACAAAATCACTTAAAAAAAGTAAGTTAAAAATATTTTTACTTGTCTCCTGCAGGATGTCTGATCACCCCCACACAATAGCATGCAGCTCAGCCTCTGTTGGTGCGGCTGCATGCCATAACGGGGTGTGTGTGTGTGTGATAGGATTGGGCAGTGAGATACAGTATCTGTTTTAGCCTAATCCTATGCAGAGTTAGTTGTACGTGATTTCTTAGGATTAATCTGTAAATAGAAACAAAGAGCTGTGCCACTTCACCATTTTGCCCAGTAGGGGGCCCTCCTTCTATAGTTGTCCTACTTATTGGATTGTTTTAGTGATCAAGGTGGAAGTGAAGAAGAGGGGGAGGTTTTTTTTTGTTCTCCAGCAGACGGAACTATGCCCCCCATGTGGGGGGGGGCTGCTGAAGCGACGCCTCCATGTGTCGCCACTAGCGCCATGCCCCCTGGGGGTATGACGTCATTTTCGCATGCCACGGCGCAGCCCCCCGCCGCCGCTGTTTTGCAAGCCTTTTCAGAACCAAATGGCTCCAGGGCTGGCAGGAGGGCCAAAACACAATCGTCTGGAGTGACCAGGACGCGTACCGGAGGCAAGTACGCAGCCCCGTGGGCCCTGCACCCTGGGGCCCACTTTCCCAACCACCCCCAGTGCCACGACGTCTCTATTCTCCAGCAGTAGAACTCAAGGGATTACTGAGATTCTTTATTAGCCAATTAAAATGCATTTCAAATTTTTTAGTTGAGTGCCTTAAAAAGGTGGGCATTATCTTGTGCTTTATTTTAAGAGCTGATAAAAACATATTTTTCAGTTGGGGAACTGAAAATACATCCCTACCTGCAATATGGGGTAGGTAACAGGCCTACTTGACAGGGCTATTAGAAGGATTGCCAAAATATGCTGTGTGAAGTGCCCTGAATGCTTGTGCTGCATGAATGTTAACAATCTCTCTCTCTCTCTCTCTCTCTCTCAATACCTCAGGCAACACACTCAGGTGTTACAACTGTGAACAAAGTCCCATGCTGTGCAGGACTAACGTTACCTGCAACTATGAAGAAGACGCTTGCTTGCAAATCAGATTTGGTATGTCTGCAATGCAACAGCAAAGCTATCTCATTCAGCTAGAAAAAGTGTGGGTTTATGGATTTTTAAATGGATTTTTATAAGATTGTAAAGCAGAGTGAGTGAGCAAATTCAACAACTACAACACACACAAAAAAGATAAAATAAATCTCTGAACTAAGCAAACCACACACATTCCTTAGCTTTCTGATTGAGAATGCACTCATCAGACAGCTATATAAACATAGAAGTGCTTAAAATGCACTTTGGATAATAGGGAGGGGGGACGACTGCCAACACAGAACTGCTAAAAAGAAAGCACTGTGTGACTGTGTCTTTAGAATGTGCCCCTTAACATTAGGAATATCTGTCGTTGTCAAGGCGCCAAGAAGGGGGGGGGGTTGGGCTTCTGCCTTTCACTTGGATCCCCACCCATATAGGGGCAGCAGCCTACGTAGGTCCTTCAGAGCAATACCCACCTGGCTTGTCTTTGTCTTCCTCCCTCAGAGCAGAGGCAGGGAGGAGGTTTACAGCACCCTATTCCACCTACCCTCAAGGTTTTCTGGAGCCTCCTTTCCAGATTGTCTCCATCCCTCAGCCAGCCTTTTCTCATTCCTGACCTTCTCCTTGTGACCTTCCCTGGCCTCAGCTGGTCCCTTCCCAGTTCCACCGACCTGGACTGTTCACCTTCTGGGTGCAAAGCCTCCTCTCCTGGGAGGCAGGAAAGCTCCTGCGGTCATTAGCAGTGCCTTGCTGCTCCTTAGCCGCTTTAGCACATGCAGGCATGCTCTGCTCATCGGGTCGACAGGTTGTACCCTTCCCCGCTGAGGCATTTCCTGTGTCTTCTAGCCTGCACATGGCCCTGTGCCCACTGGGCAGGCTGCTCCCTGGGTCAGGTAAGTCTGGCCCCAGAGAGTTCTCTTACTGTTGGGATCTTACTGTTCTCTTACTGTTGCGCAGAAGTGCCTGCGCGCGCAGGCAGAAAATGCTAAGGGGACTAAGGAAGGTCTGTAGCCTTAAGAACATAAGACGAGCCTTGCTGGATCAGGCCAAAGGCCCATCTGGTCCAGCTTCCTGTGTCACACAATGGCCCCACCAGATGCCTCAGGGAGCACACAAGACAACAAGATACCTGTGTCCTTTTAAAAAAAACATCATGCCTTTCCTAATCAAAACAGAAAACCCAAGGCAGCTTATAAATACAGTATAATAAATCAGTGCAAAGTAAAACATTATAACATGAAAACAATCACTTACTGTAATAAGTAAATTTAATTGTTTTAATTATTTGTTTTTAATTATTTTAATATTATACTTGTCTATTTTAATGTTTCTCTGTAAGCCGCCTTGAGTGCCCTTGTTGGTAGAAAGGCGGGATATAAATTCTTTAAATAAATAAATAAATAATAAAAAGACAACAGCAGCCACAACAATGATCAAGAACCAACTCAAATAATTCAGGAGTGGAAAGCAAACTAAATCAATGTAAGGATTTGATTGATTTACCCAGGGTGTAATTAATATGTGAAACTCCTTGTCACAGGACATTGTGATGCCACCTGGCCTAGATGCCTTTAAATGAAGATTAGACAGATTTATGGAGCAAAAGTACTGTATTTATCGGCATATAACGCACACTTTTTGTCTTAAATTGTGGTCCAAAATAGTAGGGTGCACGTTATACGCTGATGCTTCAAAATCCCCCCCCCCCCGGGCGGTTTTAAAGCATTTCCGCAGCATTTGGCCACTTACTGCGTTGTTTTCGTTGTTTGCCACCTCCACTCTTCGTCCCGCGGGCTGGTTGCATCGCGGTCCCGCTGGGACTGCCCCCACTCTGCAGCTCAAAGATGCTGCACCTTTGCTTCTTGCACAGGACAGACGCGAGCCTCAGATGCTGAACGTGACTGCAAAGCTCTCCGGGAAAAGTCAGAGTAACACGGACGTTTCCAGAGAGCTTGCAGTCGTGTACAGCGCTTGTGCGAGCCTCAGACGCTGTACACGACTGCAAGCTCTCTGGAAACGACTGAGTTATTCGGACGTTTCCGGAGAGCTTGCAGTCGCGTTCAGCGTCTGTGAGGCTCACGTCTGTCCTGTGGAAGAAGCAAAGGTACATGACTGTATTGGTTTGAGACCGTATTGGTTTGAGAGGTAGCCTATCTCTGAATGTCAGAATGCCAGATACAAGGGAGTAGCGACAGGATACAGGTATCTTGTTGTCTGTTTGCTCCCAGAGGCATCTGGTGGGCTACTGTGAGATACAGGAAGCTGGACTAGATGGGCCCTTGGCCTGATCCAGCAAGGCTCTTTGTATGTTCTTATGATGAAACAAACATTTTCCACCCCTCTAGAACACCAACAAGGATTTCAATCAATAGGGAATTCCACAGGCTGGGCACCACAACAAAGTCCTGTCATGAGTTGCTACCAGCTGCATCTCCAATGGTAATCTCACCCACAATAGAGCCTTCTTAGATAACCTCATGGGACAGGCAGATTCATGTAGGGAGAGATGGTTCTTCAAGTATTTAGGTCTCAAACTGTTAAAAGGTTTTGTAGGTTATCAATAGCACTTTGAATTGTGCCCACTAACATACAGGCAGCCAAAGAAGATGGTACAACAGGGGTGTGACGTGGTTATTTATTTAAAAGATTTATATCCCACCTTCCCCCCTCGATCGATCGATCGATCGATCGATCGATCGATCTGTCATATAACTATCATATAACATATAACATATAACATATATCTATCTATCTGTCATATAACCCCCTCGATCGACATATGTTATATGTTATACCCCCTCGATCGACATATGTTATATGACATATGTTATATGTCATATAACATATAACATATATCTATCTATCTGTCATATAACCCCCTCGATCGATCGATCGATCGATCGATCGATCGATCGATCGAGGGGGTTATATGACCCCGGCACCTTTTAATAACCTGTCAGCTGCATTCTATACCAGTTGCATTTCTGAACAGTCTTCAGAGACAGCACCATGTAGAGTGTGTTTCAGTAATCCAAACTTGATGTCCCCATAGCCGAGTAAGGACACAGTTGGCACACCAACCTGAACTGATTGATGGTGCTCCAGGCTATGGCCATCACCTGGACATCCAGGCTCAGTGCCAAGTCCAGAAGCACCTCCAAACTGTGAACGTGATCTTTCAAGGGCAGTGTAATCCCCTTCAAAACTGGTTTGACAGTCCATTACCTGCGTCACTGTATGGTTGGAAGGCAATGGTTCTTTTTGGGGACAGCGAGGGAACTCTGATGGCCAGCCTGTATGGTACCTTCTGCAGTCTTGACCTACAATGTTGCTCTCACAGTAATGTTCCTGGGCTCTTTATAGGTAAACTATGTCAAACTAGCACCATACACCATTAATTATTGGAGGTAAACAGGTTAAAGAAAATACCGTCTGATCTTTTTATCCGCTGGGGTTCTGTTCCTGGAACCCAGTGGATAAGAAAATTAGTGTTATATGAAATCTGGGGGGGGAGGGGGGTTGCCACATTACCTTTTTTCCAACATCTTTGCCACTTCCCTTCTCCTGAGTTTATTTAAACTGACTGAATAAACAAAAGCCGCTACTGGAACCAACCTGTATATGGCGCCAGAGACTTCCGGCTGCATTTTTCAGTGGTTTAGACATGCACAGAAGGCTGGAAGTGGCTGGCAGGCCCCGATGACGCTGAAAAAAGAAGTAATGTAGTGCGGTTGGGCTCTCTCTTCCACAGTTTTGCCATCCCTGTTGAGTCAAATCTGTGGATAAAAAGGTCCAACTGTATGTGTTTATCAAGCTGTGCGCCCAAGTTCAGGTGTCTAACTCTTAGAACCCTGTCCAGAGCATTCCAAAAAAATGCTGGCAAGGTTCAGAAGATGCACCCGCTTAAACTATAAAGATAAAATAAACAGTGCTCTTCAGGAGTTTCTACTAATTAATGAGAATATATTACAGCAAGCTGTTACAGCAGGCTCTTAATCCCGGTCCAGAAAGATCAAAAGGAGCCTGTGGCACACTTGTATCTCATAATCACAATCTGCCATGATTGGCACTACAGTCACAGATCTCCTAACAGCATCTCATAAGAACATAAGAAGAGCCCTGCTGGATCAGGCCAAAAGCCCATCTAGTCCAGCTTCCTGTATCACACAGTGGCCCCACCAGATGCCACAGGGAGCACAAGACAACAAGATAACCTGTTTCCCGTTGTTACTCCCTTGCACCTGGCACAGAGAAAACCCGCTTCTAAAACCAGGAGGTTGCTTATGGCTTGTAACCTGTGATGGTCTTTTCCTCCATGAATCTGTCCAAACCCCTTTTAAGGGCATCCAGGCCATGTGCCATCACCACATCCTGTGGCAAGGAATTCCACAGATGAATTACTCGCTGGGTAAAGAAATATTTTTTTGTCCGTTCTAACTCTCCCTCCACTCAATTTTAGTGCATGCCCCCTGGTTCTGGTGTTGTGCGAGAGGGAGAAGAATTTCCCTCTATCCACTCCATCCCATGCATAATTTTATACGTCTCAATCATGTCTCCCCTCACGCGCCTTTTTTCTAGGCTGAAAAGCCCCAGACGCTGTAGCCTTTCTTCATAAGGGAGGTGCTCCAGCCCACAAATCAATCTGGTCGCTCTTTTCTGCACCTTTTCCAATTCAGCTATATCCTTTTTGAGGTGTGGTGACCAGAACTGGACACAATACTCCAGATGTGGCCTTACCATCGATTTGTACAAAGGCATAATGATATTGGCTGTTCTCAATCCCTTTTTTAATGATCCCGAGCATGGAATTGGCCTTCACAGCCGCCGCACACTGGGTCGACAGTTTCATCGACCTGTCCACCAGCACCCCAAGATCTCTCTCTTGATCCGTCACAGACAACTCAGAACCCATTACCGTATATGTGAAATTTTGGTTTCTTGCCCCAATGTGCATCACTTTGTACTTACTTACATTGAAGCGCATCTGCCATTTTGCTGCCCATTCTCCCAGTTTGGAGAGATCCTTCTGGAGCTCTTCACAATCCCTGCTGGTCTTCACCACTCGGAAAAGTTTAGTGTCATCTGCAAACTTGGCCACCTCACTGCCTATCCCCAACTCCAGGTCATTTATGAATAAGTTGAAAAGCACCTGTCCCAAGACCGATCCTTGGGGCACACCGCTTTTCACCTCTCGCCATTGTGAAAATTGCCCATTGACTCCCACTCGCTGTTTCCTGGTCTTCAACCACTTCCTAATCCACAAGAGGACCTGCCCTCTTATTCCCTGACTGTGGAGTTTTCGCAGGAGCCTTTCATGAGGGACCGTGTCAAACGCCTTCTGAAAATCCAGATATATAATATCCACGGGTTCGCTCGCATCCACATGCCTGTTGACCTTTTCAAAAAATTCTAACAGGTTTGTGAGGCAAGACTTCCCCTTGCAGAAGCCATGCTGACTCTCCCTCAGCAGAGCTTCTTCTTCTATGTGTTTTAAGATTTTATCTTTAATGAGGCTTTCCACCATCTTCCCTGGAACAGATGTTAGGCTGACCGGCCTGTAGTTTCCCGGGTCCCCCCTCCTTCCTTTTTTAAAGATTAGCGTGACATTAGCTATCCTCCAATCCTCTGGCACATTGGCCGTTTTAAGGGACAAGTTGCATGTTTTGGTCAAGAGGTCAGCAACTTCATTCTTGAGTTCCTTCAGAACTCTTCGGTGGATGCCATCCGGGCCTGGTGATTTATTGGTCTTTATTTTGTCAATTAAGTCTGAGACATCTTCTCTTTTAACCTCTATTTGACTTAATTCTTTAGTCTGGGAAGGCCGTTCCGGCAGCGGTATTTTCCCGAGGTCTTCTGCCGTGAAGACAGATGCAAAGAACTCATTTAATTTCTCTGCAGTTTCCAATAATCTCTGCCTTGTCCAGATTTAATTTCAACTTGTAACGGCCCATCCAGCCCATCACTGACGCTAAACAGCTGGTCAGGTCATCCCCAGCCCTAGATGGAAAAGAGAGGGAGAGAGAATCGAGTGTCATCTGCATATTGGTGACACCCAACCCCATAACCTTGGATGACCTTCCCCAGCGGTTTCATGTGGTTTGTAGTTTGCTCCATATGATTTCCCACATTGTTTCTCTCTGCTAGAACTTTTCAAAAGATATGGCTTCTTGCTTCCAGGAAGAACTGTATGTGGGAATAATTTATCATTGGGTTGCCATGAAGCAGAATGGAGAGGCGACAGAGGCAGCGATGCGGGCAGATTGGATCCGGGAAGGGGGTGGGTTCGGCAGCAGTGGTGTCCGCTGAATCCAAGCCCCCTTCTTGGACCCATCTCCCAACCTGGGCCCATGCAGACTTGCACCAGTGATTTTGCTGGCGCAGATCCAAGTAGGCCTGGCTGGGTCTCTGAAGATTTGTTCCCTTACCCAGAAGAGACCTCTGCAACTGCCCCCCCCCCAGCAGGATGCAGCACAAGCCGTTTGGCATGGCTGCATCGGCGGGAGGGGGGGAAAAGGATAGGATTTTAGGCAATCTAAAAATGCTTCCCTCAGAAGTTCTGCAGAAAATAAAATTGTTCTAAGTTGTCAAATTTCTAATTTTGGGGTCTCTTTTATTTTTTCTTCAGTGCATTTAAGAACCTACAGCTGCTGGAAAATGTCACAATGCGACAAAAATGTAATTGCTGATCACTTCCATGCTGACAGTTTTAGATACCTTTGCTGCCAAAGAGATCTATGCAACAAAAGTCCAACAAGCATCCTGGTCAGTTCAGCTGCTTTTGGTATTTCTACAGCAACTATGGTTTGGATGATGTACCTGTAATATGAAGATGAAAAGAAATCTGTACATCACTTTTCTGTTTTTTCCCTTAGCGTATCTGTAGCTGTTTGGAGAAGACGCACTTTGTCTTCAACCAGGAAAGTGTGGAGGGAGGAGTAGAGATGGTTTAAAATCCCCTGTGTTTAATAAAGCTCAAAATGGGAAAATACACTCTTGAATGTGGGAAACTAATGTTCTAATATTTAAAAACACAGCAATAAAAAGATGTCAACCTGTATATTCTGAAGTCCTTTGACAATTAACTATCAGTGTCGGTGCCACTTTTTGGGGGGCCTTGAGCAAAGCCCTGCACTGGGTCCCATGGCACCCTCTCATTGTGCATTGGGTGTTACCACTGCCAATGGTATTGAGGAGTCAGGGGCCATCCCAGCCAGTTGGGCCCTCTGATAGGTGTGGGCTATCAGCCAGTGCCAACCTGGCCAACTCCTGATGCCCACCCTGCACTCTATGCAGCGGCGTCGACATAGGGAGGCGCGCGGGGCGGGCCGCCCTCCCCTCGGCACTTACATTTTCACGAGGAGGTGGGCCCGCCCTCCCTCCCTCCCTGGTGTCCGTTCGGCTCTGAAATGAGCCGAAAACGGCGCGCGGGGGGGGGTGTGCTCTGCGCCTGCGCGTGATGTCACGCGCGGGTGCGGAGCCGAGCTCTTAAGGGCGACGCGCAACCCCGCTCCAGGGTGTCGCACGTCGCTACGATGCTCCTGACTCTATGATACTTGGATATAAGGCTTGTTTATGGCCAACTGGGTGGAGGTTACTTTAAATTGCTCCATTAACCAGCTGTTATCATATACAGTGGTGGAATAAGCAGATCTCACCGTTTTCCCATTCTTTTTGAACGTTTGTAGTGGTTTGGAGAGAATCAAACATTCTGTGTGATGAGCCATCGGATAAGAATGGCTTTTCTCATGGAGTGACTCTTAAAAAGTGGCCTATACTTAATGAACACAACCTGGCTTTTTCTGTTTGTAGGTGCTCAGCAGCCAAGCTGAGACATTCCAAATAAAATCAGAATTAAAGCTAACAGCAGCATTGTCATCAGCACACAAATTCTAATGCACATTAACTGTAATGGTTATCATGTCATTTGTAGAATTCTTCCTTGAGAATTGGGAATGAATGAATATGTAGTAGCACTTAACTGCTCACAGAACACTTATTCTGTGATTTTTGGCACACTGATGTAAGTCCCTCTTATATCAATGCAGCTTCCTTTCAACTAAGTGTTCTTAAAATTGCAGCCTAATTAATTTTTGCCTTCTAGTCAGGGCCTCTGACAGGAATTTCATCAGGGGGCACAAAGTTTCTTTTGGGCCCCTTCTCTCAAAGGGGGAGGGGGCAGGGGGGCAGCAATGGCCAGAAAAGTCTCCGGAGCCCAGATTTACTGGGCTTCCAAATTCAGTGCCCAGGTCTACCTGCCCAGTAGACTTACCTTCCCGGTTGTTCTGGCCTACGTCTTTCACTCTCCATGAGGTCAGCTGAGATCCCAGGAAATTTCTGGGGCCCCTCCTTTGGCTCCCAGGCCCCCTTTTTTGACCCTGGGCTCGGGTACAATTTATCCCCTTTACCCCCCTCTCATGGGCCCTGCTTCTAGTGTTTTGTTTACGGCAGGATCTTGGTGAGACTGCTTTGTTCTACAAGAGAATGTTATTTGACTGTTGTTAGAGGTGTGAACAGCATGGCTTTATGGTGTGCTTTTGTTTTAAAAAGAGAAGAAAAAGACAGCACACATCTCCATTAGAAATTATTTATCAGCAAATATTATATAAATGATGGCCTGTGATTAATATTTGCTGCTTCTACAGCTATTCAAGAAATGAATAAAAAATATTTGGTTCTTACCACATCTTTACAACCAATTATCCTACTAGCATTGCAACAATTTCACAATCATATATTGTATGAGTAATGCTTATACTGTATGTATAAAGGCTCCTGCAAGAGTTCTAGCTTGGCTTGCTTGCACTGCATTTGTACTCACTGAGCAATTACAATAGGCAGCAGCTACCCTTGACAATACATGTATATGGAATTCAAACAACTATTCTGCAATAGTTTTCCAAGTATATGTTTCTGAGTGAAAAGAGATACTTCTAGGAGGTAGTATGCTGGTTGTGGGAGCTTATTAAAAGTTTGTCCCTTGTCCCTATACTTTAGTCGCTGGTAACCTTCATCACCCCCACAGCCCAGCAATACCATGATAGCCTACCACACTTATGAGTTGGTAATGCCACATTTTTCATTATACACCATACTTGTCAAAATGAACTTGTTACAGACATACCTTGGAACATGACTAAAAGTGGTAATTTTTTCCAATTATAAAATGGTAAAACAACTTCTGTGTTATGTCTGATTATTTGTGAATTGTGTTGAAGAAATAAGCGAGATTTTTGTATGAAAATTCTTAGAAGGCAGAAAGGTAAAGCAAGACCTCGTGTACTCAATCTTTCATGTGGGTAGTGCCTATGGGTGCTGCTGCTTTTTGTAATGCCCCATTAACTGTTTGCATTCCCTTCTCTTCTGAAATATGTCACATAGAATATGCCCTGTGGGACATGGAAGATTGCTCTGATTTGGCTGTAAGCACGCTGTAAAGAAAAGCAGTGGATTTGTAAATTATAGTATGTTACACTATACACCTTTCCCTCTTTATACATACCGAACTCATTCCTTAAAACAGCCCATATAGTGAAAATCTGGATAACAGGTACACTTATTACATTAACTTAAATGGGAAAAATTCAAACTTGTTCCAAAGCCATTCCAAGTTCACCCAAAAACCACCCTAAATGCCTAATGGCATAAGGAAAAAGTAGCATGACACAGTAAAATAGAATTAAATGACATTGTACAGCATCAATAAAGTGTTAAAGTCAATGATGAAAATGTTTCAGAAGTTCTAGCATCACATAATGAGGTTTAGCACCTCAAACTTTAGTTGCAAATTATGAGCAAGTCTTACCTTTACCTTATTTTTCATCTTCCTCTGTTCTTTAGGACCCATATTCACAGTAATTTGTAGAAAAAGCACAAAAACAGATAAAAATACAAAAGCAGAAGGGGAGTTTGGCGTGCCTTGAAAGTGTGGAGACATGCTACCCATCAAGACAGTGCATCTCACACAATGGAGGGCACATTTTCTGGGGCTGCACTCCATCCTCTAAGGGTCCTGAAGACCACTTCCTCTAGTCTAAAGCCTACAGGAGCACACCTGAGGAAGGGGGCACTTCTGGATCTCTGTCCTAATGGGGAGAAATCCAAAATTCAGTCCAACCTCCTGGAACTCCTCCTTGGACACAAGAGGCAAATTTGTCCCCTTCTGCTGACATTCCGAATCCTCCTATTTGAATGGTACCCCTTTAGATGTTGTGCCCTCGTGCAATGCACAACCGTACGGGGCTGCCCTGATCCACAATAGTATATTATAATATTTTACTGGCAACTGTTTGCAGTTGTTGAAATTACAAAATGTATTCCTTTCTTGCCTGTGGGTTTGCAAATGATTGTACATGGTAAGGCTGGAAACACAGGAACAATTATCACCAGAATTTGTAGAGATATTGAGCAGCGATTCTCTAACTTGTTTTGTCTCTGGAGCCCTTCACACTCCTAAACAGAATCTCAGGGAGTGCATGCACAGAGCCTTAAGCAGTTCCCAGAACACTGGCTCATGTGCAGAATGATGCAGTGCCAAGCGGATGGCGACCACTAATGGTATGTTCATGGAGCCCCTGAAGGGGACTCCGGGAGCCCCAGGACTCCTAGAAGCACACTTTCAGATGTAAAGGAATCTATATTTACTGATAGGGAACTCAGGTGGTTAAGTGCCTATCAAACAAAATGGTTCCCCCTCAAATTAAGGTAGTGGTTTCTACATAGGGGGGACAACTCCCTAGGTATGGAAAAGTAAACACATTTGTAAATTAAAAGGAAAAGGAATAAAAACAGCTTGATGAAGACTGAGAATGCTCAGTGGCCCTTAAGGGCAACAGGTAGAGGGGTGTGTGTGTGTGTGTGTGTGTGTGAGAGAGAGAGAGAGAGAGAGAGAATTGGTCTGCTTAAATTGGAGGAGGGGTGTGTGTGTGTGTGTGTGTGTGTGTGTGTGTGTGAGAGAGAGAGAGAGAGAGAGAGAGAGAGAGAGAGAGAGAGAGAATTGGTCTGCTTAAATTGGAGGAGGTTAGGGTAGGGGTAATGCAATATTTTGCTGCAAATTTGACTTTTTTATCATATGATTTCTTGTTATATATCCTATATCAAGGCTGACTCAGGAGGCAGATTGGTGGTAGGGTGCTCACCTCCATCCACAGATTTGCCTCAGCTGCTCCTCCTCCCACTTCCTGGATGGGAAAAGGAAGAGACAGAGCTAAAAAGAGAGTGCAGAGTGGTGGGCTAGAGAGTCTTATTTTCTAATCCAGGGAGTGGGAGGAGCAGAGGCTGGCGCAGGGAAGGCGAGGGACATTTGGTCCACCACCTGAGGCGCCAGAAGGCCTTGGGCCTGTCGTGTTCTATATATAATATACATATATTAATGTACAGTATATGTATAATATACATATATTAATGTATTAATGTGTTCTATATAATATACATATATTAATGTACATGTATTAATGTATCATCATCATCTGCAAGTATGCCAATGTAAAATAATCTATTCGTGTATGTGGTTGAAACTCAAAAAGATAGCTAATCTTGCTATGTATCTTGTAATTTTATTTATTTCATATTTTTGATAATTTGCATAGTCTATGTTTTATATTACAATTCACAAGGCTAGGAACAAAGGAAATAACTCACTTCTGTTGGTAGCATTTTTCTCAATCCAGTACTGAAGTTGCCACACAGACTATGACTAATCATGAGGCCACCGATTTCTCATGTTGATGGTGAACTCTGGTGTTCATGTTTCATCTTTTCCATGGAATCACCTTGGGGCCTTGAAAAGTCACTGGCTTTTACTCTGTTTCCTCTATTTAAAATGGGCCTAAGAATGATCCAACTATCTCACAGTGTTATGAGAGCAAACAAAATAAAGACTACATAAAGCTAGAATACAAGACACAGGTTTTATGGGAGATGTAGCCATGTAATTAAATATAAAATACAACCGATGTTTCATCGTATTTCCTAAGACATTATCTAGGTCTAGACAGCTTGGCTGTTGGGATGGTACTACATAAAGCTATTTGCAAATGAAAAGTCAGTAAAGTCCAGTTGAAATAAATGGGGCTTTCTTCTGGCATAGGATTGTGCTGTGAGTGTGATTTAAGGTTTAAGGCTACAATCCTATACACGCTTATGAGAAGTAAGTCTCATTGAACTTAATTGAACTTAATTTTGAGTTACACATAGGATGGGATAGGACTGTGCTGCGACACCGATCTACAGGGTGTCTCAAAAATGTACACAGATTTTAAGGCGCGCTAATTCATACATATTTTGTTGAAGAAAACCTGCAAGACTCCAACATCTAAGGGAAGCAACTGAAGAGATGTGTGGAAGTGGAACCATCCAAGCACACACATTGGTGGATGTCTCCAGATTCCTTGGGTGACGACGACAGGCAGGGTGTCTGATCCGGGGTGCATTTGAAGGGCTTTTCAGTGGATAGAAGCTGCTCGCGCATGCACCTCTGCGTCATGTGGAATGAGGCACTGGAAGCTGCGGAACCAAACCTGCTCCAGCTTTGGCAACCCGGTTGAGCAAGTGACTCTTAAATACTCTCTCCTCCGTGACCAGGTTTGGTGCCTTACAGCACAATCCTAGGCATATTTAACTCGGGAGTAAGTCTCATTGTGTTCAATGGGGCTTATTCCCAGGAAACGGTGTATAGGATTGCAGGCTGCATTCTTATACACACTTTCCTGGAAGTAAGTCCCATTACATTCAGTGGGGCTTCACTGCAGGGGGGGCAGAGCTCTAAGTTCCTCCGTGATCCGAGCCTGCGTTACACGGAGGAACGAAGCGCCCCGCCCCGCGCCTTCAGAACCATTCAAAGCGGTGAAAACGTTATTTTCAGGCATTGTCTGATGGGGGCGGGGGGCAATGGGCCCCAGGGCATAGGGCGCTGAGGCTGGGGGGGGTGGGAGACCCCTGTTTCGTGTTCCTTTTCCCGTTTTTAAGGCGTCGCTAGGGAGGCCCGCCCCCGCCCGCCCCCCCAATAAAACTGTCAACAAAATTAGGTTTTGGTTTCGAAACCTATTTTTGACAGTTTTTGTAGCATTTTTTATTGTTTTCCGGGTCTAAAAATGGCTAAAAACGGGGCATCTGGCAGCTAAAGGGGCATCTGAGTGCACGTGTGTGCTTTTACATCACTTAAAGCCCGAGCTACATTGTCGACGGCTGCGTCGCGGCTGCGTCTCGCAGCCGGAGCGGCAGCCGGAGCGCTGCTGGAACGCAGCCGGAACAAAGCCACACGTGCTCTCCAGTTGTGGCTTCTGATTGGACAGAAGATGGTCCCCACAGATGTGTCCCACCCCTACTGTTCAAGGGCTGCCCCCATTGGCCCGACGTTCCAGAAACGGGGCAAAAGTCGAGCCGAGGCCGACTTTGCCAGTGCGGGGACGCCGGCTGCCGACGGGCCAGCGCTGGCTGCCGTCGGCTCCTGCACTTGACGTGCGTGCTCGTGCATGCCGCACGCAGGACGTCACACAGGACGCACGCTTGCCGCACGGTTATAGTGTAGCCCAGCCTTAACTTGTGTATAGGAGCCTCCAGCGACGATCTCCAGGACGACGACGACCTGCGCGAAGAGATCGTTCCTCAGCCTCGTTCCTCTTAAAGCGCCCAGCATTGCTTTCTACACGTCGCGCAGGCGCAGAACGTCTTGTTCTGGTTAAAGCTGCTGGCGGTTGAAGAGTTCGCGCCGGGGCAGGCTGAGGAACGATCTCGTCGCTCAGGTCGTCCTGGAGATCGTCGCTGGAGGCTCCTACACACAAGTTAAGTGAGGTAAAAGCACACACACACACACACACACACAGATGCCCCTTAGCTGCCAGATGCCCCGGAAAACAGTAAAAATAAACGTAAAAACCCGTAAAAAAAACCGGGAAAACGAAACTGGGGTCTCCCGCCCCCCCGCCTCAGAGCCCTGGGGCCCCGCCCCGTCAGACAACGCCTGAAAATAACGTTGTTTTCACCACTTTGAATGCTTCTGAAGGAGCGGTGGCGGGGCGCTTCGTTGGGTTGGTTGGCGTGGAAAGCGTAGTGGGGTTTAAGACCGGGCTGGCCGGCAGTCTTTTTTGGGAGGTAAGTGTAACCAAAGTTCTCTTTTCTATGGCTTTTTTTTTTTTTTGCAAAGAAGCGCGTGGGCTTTCGCTGCGTCCCCTTTTCACAGCGATATCTGGGCGGTGGTTGGATTGCTGTTAGCGCAACCAAGCTAGCGGTCTACGCCTACGCTCGTCGTGTCTGGGACTGGGAGAGGACAATCCGCGGCGCACGTCTTTAGCTAGAAAGGTCTTCGCCCCTTTGTAAGCAGAGCTACATCACCTAACTTCGTGTAATCATCTGGGTGGTGTTATAAAACATAAAACAACCTAGATCGCTTTTGAGCTACAGTTATGCGCAGTACTTAATACTTTGTGGGCAGATTGTCTCCGTGGCTGGTCGAGTTGTACCCTATATACCAGGGATGGCCAAACTGTGGCTCCTGAACCACATGCGGCTCTTTGACGTATAATGTGCGGCTCTCGGAAATACGTTGGGCTGATCTCCTTTTTGCATCACAATTAATATAAAAGGTAAACAATAAATTGTCATGCTTTAAGAATTTAAATGCTTCCTAAATATTATGGCGCTCAAACATCTGAAGTTTATAGTATGTGGCTCTTAAATTAAGCAAGTTTGACCACCCCTGCTATATACGACCACTCGTTGTTAACAAATATTCCTACAGGCTGGCTGAAGAGAGGGAACGGGAAGCAAGTGATGATCTGGGATACAAACTGGATATCTGACTACATAGTAAAGGTATCCCTTGACAATTAAGTCCAGTCGTGTCCGACTCTAGGGAGCGGTGCTCATCTCCGTTTCAAAGCCGCAGAGCCAGCACTGTCCGAAGACGTTTCCATGGTCATGTGGCCGGCATGACTCAACACTGAGGCGCATGGAACGCTGTTACCATCCCGCTGACATCTATTAATCTACTTGCAATTTCTTGCTTTCGAACTGCTAGGTTGGCAGGAGCCGTTGCATGGATTCGAACTGCCGACCTTTCGATCCACAGCTCCTGGTTCAGTGGTTTAACCCACTGCGCCACCCACTGGCTCTCATCTGACTACATAGGCATTAATTAATGGAAAATCCTAAATTGCTGACAAGTAGTAGTGTATACAACTCTCCTCCTGATGGCTGTGCCATAACCCCTTTTGTCCCTCCCAAGCCACAGCAGATTGTACAGACCGTGGGGCCTGTTTGCAAAAGTTCTGGGCCACTCCGGAGTTGTGTGATGCCTTTCTCACATACATATATTTAATATTGTGTTGGCTAAGTGTAAGATGCTAGAACCAGGGTGACTCTTCTAAATGCAGTACACAGTATAAGCTGTAGAGTTGCTTGGGACTCTGCTTCTGGCAAACTGTCAAGAGAGGTGAAGACAAATGTATTTGTGTATGTATGGGAAATGGAATCTGTTAACCCGACTTCATGCCAGGACCATTTTAATAAAATGAAGGAGGATGTGGCTAAGCGTGGCAATGGATGCAAAATAAGTTTCTCCCCTGGCAGTTGATACAGTCCTGCCGTGCACCCAAAGCTTGAACATTTGTCAAATAATGTAACACAAGATGTACTGTTGTGTACTTGGATGTTCTTATGACTATTCAACTCCTTGGACTACAACATCTGATTCTGGCATGTTATACCCACAAGTTATGCCCTGGTTGTTTGAATAAGCTTCATATCCAGTGGCAAGGTGGAGATCCCCAGTAAAGATCTTAATATTTTATGTACTTGGAGAAGAGCCCCCCCAGACCTGTGAAACGACTTGGCCTGCGGCTATTTCGGAGTGTGTGGGGCATTTTCCCCCAGACCTGATATTAATCCCGTGCGAGCATTACCAGCAACCAGCCTGGGTGTGGTTCAATTGCCAGAGAGAAGAGGAAGCTGAAAGAGTGTGGATGAGAGAGAGCCCTACCCTTGAGACACTTGAAATGCTTGGCCTTAAAGACCATGTCTGGGTGGGTGGTGTACTTTCTCCTCAGGTTGATACAAGCAGAAGGCCTCCAGTGGTTGGAGTTGCCACTTCTTGGATGATGTGAGGGTTGCCAGCCTCTCCCTCCCATTATCCCATGTAGCTATGGATATAGGTGTATAGTTTCCAAGTCATCTGTGTCTTCATTCCCCCTCCCCTTCCTGTTTCCCTGTGTCTCTTAAATTAAAAGTTGTTTGGGGCAGGGAACAGTTGCGTTCTTCTTTGTATACTAGAAACTGTTCAAAAGTGTGTATATATAAATACATAAGTCTATAGGTGCATACAGGAAAAGATGGTGGTTCCAATAGTTGGCTGTGAAATGTCTGTGATACAGCTCACTTAGAGGAAGTTACTTGTGTTGGCCTATTTACTACATTATTTTACCTAGTAGCACTGGTAGAGGAAGAGAACTAGTTAAGGAAGTATGTACAGTATCTTTCCTGGGTGCAGCATTAATCAAACCAGTGGATTAGGAACTAGAAGTGGGTACTAGAAGAGGGGCAGGGCAGGTGGTGGGATTCCAGCCTACTGTCTGAAATGGAGCCATTCCCAGCTAGCAGATCTGTCTGACCCCTCTGTAGGACATGCAGCCTTTTAAAAACTGGTCTAATAGGCCCCCATCTAGACGGGATCTACTTGTGACAAAGAAGTTCATCTGCTGGTAAGCAGACCTGAAGTTCTTCATGTCCTGGAGCTGAGCTCTCTGTATAATGAGCAAATGCTGCCTGCTCTCATCCAGTTGAGATCTGTGGGCAGAAGCAGCCTTTTGCCTATGTTGGATGGAAAGAAAGAGGACTTGCAACTTGACTATCAATGGCCAGAGGTGATGAGATCTCGGTGCATGCACAGGTCTTATAGGAGCCCTTCCTTTGGAAGGGGCTCTTTCAAAAACAGACCCACAAGCCCCTTCTATTTTCCTGCATATGGGACACCAATCTTAGTAATATAGGGGGATTCTTGTGGTAAGCTGGCTAAAATGTGTGTGGTGTGCCATAAATGGCCTAACTTGAGTAGCCAATTAGTTCATGCTGAATTCTACACAGGATACCAAGGATAGCACTTGAGTGACTGCAAAACAGATGGAGTAGTCATTGCCTTAAATTTGTGTTCTTAATGGCGCCAGATGGTGATGGATTTCTTTCAGGGTATTCCAAAAGGTATACTGTACTGTTCTTCTGGTCACTGCATAATTACTGGCAGGGTTTTGACAGTTGTATCACCTGATCCAGTTATATAATTAGTTCTACAGATGGATGTGTCCAAGAAACATTGTGCATCACCAGGATGGGTTTCAGTGAACTAGGAATGAAAGATATTGCTTAACAAAATGATGCTTGTCTCAATAAAATGTGAATTACTGGAGATTGTAACAGGCTCTGAGTAACAAGCCTCCCTCTCAACCATGTTTTCAGAGTTTCTCATCCAGAGGCTGGAGAGCTAGAAGAGATCATTGTGTGTGGAAATTCAAATGCTAACATTCTTTAAACACTTATACTGTGCCTTTCCTTCCCATTAAAGAGATGATCCCAAACAAGACCTTAATAAGATTGATTGCCTGGGAGCCTCAAGCTCAATGCATTGCACAACAACTCTATTTTGTGACAAAATAGCTTGCCAAAGCACATGTAGAAAATAGACTGGAAAACGTTGAACTGGTCTCAGACTTGGGGTGTTTCGTTAGAACAAAATTGCAGCACCAGGGTAATCCACATTTAATGCAAAGGATAGCTGAATTCTGTAACTTGTATGAAATTGCATATTTCTGCTTGTCATGGGAAGGAAAAACTTGGAACTAGAAGTACATATGAACAGCCTTGCTGGATCAGGCCAAAGTCCCATCTAGTCCAGCTTCCTGGACTAGAAAATTGCCCATTGACTCCCACTCGCTGTTTCCTGGTCTTCAACCAGTTCCTAATCCACAGTCAGGGAATAAGAGGACCTGCCCTCTTATTCCCTGACTGTGGAGTTTTCGCAGGAGCCTTTCATGAGGGACTGTGTCAAACGCCTTCTGAAAATCCAGATATATAATATACACGGGTTCGCTCGCAGCCACATGCCTGTTGACCTTTTCAAAAAATTCTAACAGGTTTGTGAGGCAAGACTTCCCCTTGCAGAAGCCATGCTGACTCTCCCTCAGCAGAGCTTGTTCTTCTATGTGTTTTAAGATTTTATCCTTAATGAGACTTTCCACCATCTTCCCTGGAACAGATGTTAGGCTGACCGGCCTGTAGTTTCCCGGGTCCCCCCTCCTTCCTTTTTTAAAGATTGGCGTGACATTAGCTATCCTCCAATCCTCTGGCACATTGGCCGTTTTAAGGGACAAGTTGCATATTTTGGTCAAGAGGTCAGCAACTTCATTCTTGAGTTCCTTCAGAACTCTTGGGTGGATGCCATCCGGGCCTGGTGATTTATTGGTCTTTATTTTGTCAATTAAGTCTGAGACGTCTTCTCTTTTAACCTCTATTTGACTTAATTCTTTAGTCAGGGGAGACTGTTCCGGCAGCGGTATTTGCCCGAGGTCTTCTGCCGTGAAGACAGATGCAAAGAACTCATTTAATTTCTCTGCAGTCTCCAAGTCCCCTTTTATCACCCCTTTCTCTCCCTCACCATCCAGCGGACCAACCGTTTCCCTGGCAGGTTTCCTGCTTCTAACATATTTGAAGAAGCTTTTATTATTCCCTTTTATGTTGCCTGCCATACATTCCTCAAAGTCTTGCTTGGCCTCCCGTATCATCTTTTTAGATTTCTTTTGCCACAGTTTGTGCTCCTGTTTATTTCCTCATTAGGGCAAGACTTTCATTTACGGAAGGAAGCTTCCTTGTCTTTTATAGCCTCCTTAACTGTGCTTGTAAGCCATGCCGGCACCCTCCTGGACTTGGTCGAGCCCTTCCTCCTTTGTGGGATACACTCCCTCTGGGCCTCTATGACTGTTGTTTTAAACAGCCTCCATGCACTCTGGAGCGATTGGACTCTTTTTACCTTCCTTTTCAGCTTTTTTTTAACTAGTCTCCTCATTTTCGGGAAGTCTGCCCTTCGGAAGTCAAGGGTTTTTGTGTCAGATTTGTTTGGCACTCTCCCTCTGACATGCATGGTGAAACAGATCGCAGCATGGTCACTGTTCCCCAACGGTTCGGTAACATTTACCTCCCTGACCAGATCTTGAGTGCCACACAATATCATGTCCAGAGTCACCTTTCCTCTGGTTGGTTCCGTGACAAGCTGCTCTAAGGCACAGTCATTTAACGTATCCAGAAATCCAGTCTCTCTTTCATGACCTGAGCATGAATTGACCCAGTCGATGTGAGGATAATTGAAGTCCCCCATGACTACAACCCTGTCTCTCGTTGATACCTCCCTGATTTGCTTCCTCATTTCAAGATCCCCTTCAGGTTTTTGATCTGGAGGACGGTAGCATGCCCCTACTATTACATCAGTCTTTGAGCCTGGTAATCTAACCCACAGTGATTCTACGGAGGAGTCAGAGCCCCCCTCCAGCTCTAGTCTGGTGGATTCTACCCCTTCTTTGACATAGATGGCCACCCCGCCTCCAACATGCCCCTCTCTGTCCCTCCTATAGAGTTTATATCCTGGAATTGCAGTATCCCACTGGTTCCCCACATTCCACCAGGTTTCTGTTATACCTACTATATCAATATTTTCCCTAGCCACCGTAAACATTCTAGTTCTCACATCTTTGCCTGTAGACTTCGGGTATTTGCATAAAAGTCTTCCATCTTGCAACTTTGGCGAGCTCACCAGGCATTGCCCATCCTTTTACCCTCTCCTGTACCAATGTGGACTGAACTTGCATTTTCAAGTGCTAAAATGAACAGGATAAAGTCTCTGCTTAAATTGGTTCCATGCTTGTTCAGAAGTGCCAAATGTAGCCCTGCCGTGCATATACCTTGAAAACCATCTCTTAAAAACTCAGTGCTACAGTATGCATGTTGATTCATCAGGAAATACTATTGAGATCAAAGTGGCTTTCAGCCAAGTAAATGCATGAAGTTTTAGCTGTACAGCCCAATTCTGTATAGAACTTGGTACATCAATCCTGTGGGTATACTACTTGGTTCACTTCAGAACAGTCAGTATCTACATCCCTTTTTGCCTTTATAGATTGAGGGAAAAAATTAATGAGAAGATGAAGTGTCTCTTGATCACCACTGTTCTGGTTTTGTTCTTCTGCCAACTTGGTAAGTATGAGCGTTCAGTAAAGTATATTGTGAAACCAGAGCGTACTGAGGACAGAGGCATGGTGGATGTCTACTGTGATTTTAGTGGCATAGCTGAGGTGTACTATATGGGCTTGGACAGTGGGAGACTGATGGTGGCAGCTATGAAGTGCTTGGATGGTGACCCTTAGAACGCTGAGGAAGTAACCTCTTTGTTTAGCAAGAACAGTTCTGGGGTATGGTGTGATCTTCTTGAATCGGAAGTTTTAAAGAGCTTGTTTCTAAGCTGTTGGTTGGGGAGAACTAGAAGCTCTTCTGTCTAGATACAGCTGGGAGCTGAGTGCCCTGGGTATAACTACAGATTTTCTCTGGGAGACAGTACAATATAGTAGAGCAATCGCTGCCCATGCAACCAACACTTACAGTGCAATCCTATCCAGCTCCCCCACTGGTGCAGCCAGCGGGGGAGGGCAGAATAGGAGCCCCCAGAAGGGAAAGGGGATTCAAATCCCCTTCAAAGGGAATTTAAACCCCCCCTCCCCTCCAAAGTTCCCCGCCCTCCCCTGCTGGCTGCACCGGTGGGGGAGCTGGATAGGATTCTGAAACAAGGGTGCCCTTTGCAGGTTTCAAGCTCTATCCTGGGGTATAGCTTCAGTTTTTCCAGATGCGTGATCAATACTGCTTCATTCGCCACTTGTATACCTGGGCCTGAGTGTTGGTTGTACCCTGTGATGAAGAGTGAACTTTACCAATGCCAAAAGTGTGTAGTGATTAAGAACAGGAAACTGGAATCTCTCCTTCCAACTTTATTAGCTTGATTATATTCTTGCTGGATAAAGGCTACTCATTTTGGTTAGAAACTTGTGCCATTCTTCACAAGTGGCATTCTTGTTCCCACTCTTGGACAGATTAAAATGATAAAAGCCCAGAACAGAGCAGTAAAACAAGAACAGCAGTACTAAAACCAGTTCAAGCAGCCTTCACAAAGTCTTTGCTTGGCACTGAGGAGATGCTAGGTGAGCCTCCATAGGTGGGGCATTGCAACTGAACTTTCTCAGGTTCCCACTCTCTTGAGCCTTGAGGTTGGTTTCCTGGAGAAGGAGGCTGATGTGAGACTAGGCAGTCATTCAAATAATGACACAGAAGCAGTAAGTGGAAAATTGCTATATAGAAATTTGTACACAAGGATGTACACAAATTCGTACACAAGGATTATAGAAATTTTGTACACAGCCTGTACATGTACTGGCATTGCTGTTCTCGCCATGTCTACAAGTAACTGCAGTTTAATTTGGAGCTGCTCTGTGGGACTCTGGGGGCTACCTAGCTTATTGATGCTGTGAGTTAGATAGGAACCTGACTTGTCTCCTCAATCTATTCAGGTCCTTTCAGAAGACCTTTTATGTAGTACTGCAGTGATGCACGAACTGCTTTTCATGGCAGAGGTGCTGACATGAGGGTTGAAGACCAGCACTGTGGTGCTGCTGATCTTGCCAACGTTCCAGTAGCAGTGTGGTATGAAACCATGGAGTAGCTCCCATGGTGCTGTGATAACAAATGTGATGGAGCCCTTGCACAACCTTTATTCACAGCACAATCCTATACATATCTACTACTCAAAAGTAAGCCCCATTGAGTTCAATGCAGCTTATGTGTGTGTATAGGGTTGCAGCCTTAATGTCCTAAGAATGTAGAGAACTGTGAATTGAGTTTCTTGGATATGTTTGACACCACTGCTGCTACCCCTCTCCTACAGCCAGCTTGTATAAAAGGCAACAGTTCTGCACAACAATGGCTGTACAACTTGAATGCCTTGTAATAGTTCACTCTGAGACTTTCCTATATAAACTACACTTTGCAACTGTGTGCAATAGAACTCCTCAAGGTAGGAATACAGTTACCAAACAGTCTTTTCTCGTAGCAGAAAACTTAAGCTCAGCAGCCAGGGTTGGAACACATCCCTGGCTCAAGATGGGCTTTACAGGAAAATTTCTCTTCCCTTCTCAAACATATCAATGATTCGGCTGACAGAGGTGCATGACTGCATCAGCCCAGCCTAAAAGTTGGTTTACTTCTATTAAAGGATTATTTTACCTACTGCTTGGCTAATCCTAGGAAGTTTAATATCTGCCCAGAATTCAGCTTCATGAGAAAAGCTTGCATTTAAATGATCTGTTCCCTCCTGTTTAGGAAATGCCATAAAATGTTACAGGTGCAAGGATTATAAGGATAAATGTGAACATACACGGGATTGCGCTGCTGAACTTGATGCATGCATAGTGGTCGAAGGCACTTTTGGCAACCGTAAGAACACTACCTTGCATTGCATATGCTTGCTTTGATTAGTGCAATTAAAAATGCCTACTTGCTTAGTGTTCAGAAAGGGGGGCTGGGTTTTATCATGGGCATCACTGGAGCGTGGCGAGGGGGCGGGCCGCCAGAGGGTGACGCACGTCATGGGGCGACGCGTTCACTCCCTCGCGCGTCGCCCTCCGGACGCTCTGAGGCCGGCCCGGGAGCCTGCCTCGGAGCGTCCGACCCCGTCGGCGCTCCAGGGCCTTCTGAAAGAAGGCCCAGGCAGCACGTCAATCCGGGTATTTTCCGGATTTTCGTGCATGCTCAGACCCGTTTTGAGGGCTTTTTGCCCTCAAAACGGGTCTGCACATGCGCGCGAAAATCCGGAAAATACCCGGATTGACGCGCTGCCTGGGCTAGAAGGCCCTGGAGCGCCGACGAGGTCGGACGCTCCGAGGCAGGCTCCCGGGCTGGCCTCGGAGCGTCTGAAGTGCGACGCGACGTGGGGGGGAGCAGGGTGGCCCCCTCCCCCCTGCCAAAAATGTGGTGTCACTAGGGGGGGTTAACGCGCCTCCCCGGCACCAGGGTGACGCCCGTCTAGTGACGCTAGTAGGTTTTATACAAGCTTTCAAATGGTATTTTAATATATGCAGTTTATATTTGCCACTGAACAGCCAAAAACTAGGCTGTTTAGCTATAGTGTGACTAGCAATGCAGGTGGCACTTGTGACTGGGGTTGGTTGAATAAGGAGTTTCATATTCTGGTTCCCCTGAAGCTTCTGAACTGCCTTGAGGGCAACCCCACATACAATACACTAGCACAATCTGCTTGAGAGCCATACATGATGGTAAGAAGCTTGGCCTACCCAAGGAGGGGCTGCAGCCTACAAAAGCTGATAAAATGTACTCCTTGGCAGAAAATTTCATCTTGAAATCTAGGTGATGAACTAGATAAGTGGTTCTCAAAGTTGCCAGGGCCACATCCCACCTCAGCCTCTTGCAGTGGGTTGCAACTCGCCTCCTGCAGCTGCTCCCATGTTGTGCCAGTCTGGGATGGCCTCCATGGGTCTCGGAATGGCTTCCCAATGTGACCGGAAGTTACCCAAATGTCACTTCTGGAGGCCTGCTGAGGCTGTCCCAGGCCCGGCATGATGTGGGAGCAGCTGCAGGAGGTGAGTCACAACTTGGAAGTGGCCCCTGGTTGTGTCCATTTGGCTCCAATTTAGAGTCAAACGGAGTCAGGAGCAAGTGGGTGAGTGGGCGGGTCCAACTGATGATCCACCTTGGCATTGGGCCACGACCCACTTTGGTCTCAACCCACGGTTTGAGAAGCCCTGAACTAGATTCAAGAATATTTCCAAGCTGTGAACGTTTTTCAGAGGGAATGTAATTCCAGTTTTTTAAAAAAATGACTGCAACATTTTTATCACAGTTGCTACAAAGGTAGTACACTTGGTGATCACCTTGCTATTGGGTTCAGTAGATGGTAAGCAGCATAGTTGGGATGATGCAGAGGAGTGTAACTTAAAATGTTGCTGGATATTTCTGTATTTATATACCTTCTTTCTCATCAGATTTTGATTCATGACGGTTTACATAGGCAGGCTATCCTAGACCTGATAAGGGTCTTTCCAATACTGTTCTGTTCATATATAGAACCTTTCATTCTCCAGATGTTTCTGTGGTCTACTCCCTGGCTGCACAGCTCATGCCTTCTGAGCTTCCGCAAATAGCTACAAATCAAGCAAGGCAGGATCTCAAGTTATCGCTCTTGCCAACTGACTTCTCAGCATTCCATTCCACCTTCTCACCATGGCACGTCAGTAACTCCTCTCTCACAAAGGGTTATCGCAGCTTTTCAGTGACTTCTGGTCTCCCATTCAGGCATGACGAAGCTAATTCAGGCAGGCAACTCAACCACCAGACCACACCTCCTACCCATGTATATGAATATGTGTAGCCTGGAGAGTCTAACTAACACCCATACTGTTCCTGCAACATGGTGGCAAGATCTTTGTAGAATGCAACCTTGTATTTATCTTCTGCTTCAAATGGAATGAACTGACAAGTGTGTATATGTATATATGTGCCAAACACATAGTTGCATTTGATGCGCAAACATTCCATGTATGGATATTGATGAATCCTGAGGTGAAAATTCAGAACTGAAAGCAATGCGGGTCTTCTAGATAATTCATAAACTCAAGTTAGGATGAAGACCTCATAATCTGTCTGTCAACCCTCCCCATCAGCCTGACTATGAACTTAAATTGCTGGTATAACATGGATTTATTTCTTTTTAAGGTTCAATACGCGCTTCAAACTGCTGGAGAAGTTCTGAATGCGATCGAAAATTGCTTGAAGCCGAATTCAAAACTGACAAATTTAAGCATCGATGCTGTAAAAAAGACCTATGTAACAGCTGCCCAATATTGGCAGGTAGTAAAATGGTTCTTGGCGTCACTTCTCTGCTGACTGTAATCTGGATGCTCTGGAAATGAAGCTGTACTGGCTTGATACCTACTGATGAATAGTGTTTAGAGTGTTCTTTTATACACACATTTTGTAACCAATCTGCTCTTCTGTATAATATACTGCATGGTTTTTCTTGAGAAGCAGCATTTGCCTGCAATACTATCTATATGATTAACCTCTTAGTATGTAATGATCATCAGACAGGCACTACCAAAACAGGTTTCTGAATTGTTTATTCTTATCTATTTGTAACAATTACAAATAAAGTGGCTATTCTACATTTGGATCATCATAGTTTCTTATCATGAGAGTTTTAGTTCAGAATTGAAGTGCTCTCCATACCATGGTCTGCCATGCAACTGCTTGCACTGGTGGAAAACCAGTTGTACTGGCCAGGGTCATATGCATTTGGGAAGCCAAACAGATGCATTACGTTTGAGGAATATCCCACAGGGAATGGGCAGGAGCTGGAGGGGATTCTTTGTGCAGTCTTTCTGATACCTGCTATATTAGAAAAGGCTTCTTGTGAAACAGGGATAAACTTGTCAAACACACAATCTCTTAACATTTTGTTTCTAATCTTAACATGTTACACACTACCAGTAACAAGGCAGCACTTGAGCAACTCTTATCAAGTCATGCACTGATACCAAGTCACGCCATTCTCTGATAACTTGTATTGTAATGGTATCTTAAAGGTTTAATGTAGAAGCAACTACTCTGCCTTTATAAACTAGGCTTATTTAAATTGAAACTGATGGTGAAATATAAGCATGCTAGAGAGGTCCTCAAACGATTTCTGTGAATGGTGATAAAATTGGGAGAGGCTCTTAAGTAAGCATAAAATAGGGCACATTGTCAAATGAGGATTTTACCCTATGTGTATACTGGGTCTGAATTGGCAGTGACTAAAAGAGAGGCTTAATGTTGGGTCATGGGGGTTAGCTCAATAAAACATTCATTTGGCATGCAGTGGCTTGGAGGAGAAAAGCAAACTTCGTGTTAGATTATCAGAAAAGTTACAGATCTGTGGCTATATCAGAAATATTGTGTATAGTTCTGGTTACCAAATATGTTAAAGGATTGGTAGGAAGTGCAGCCAAATGATCAAGGAGATTACAGCAGCTTCTCTATGATACCCTAAACTAGGGGTCCTCAGCCTTTGGAGGCCCTGCTACCCCCCAATGAAGGTCAAACCTTTTGGAGCATAATTAGCTAACTTACTTAAATTGCGCAAAAATACACAATGCCAGGATCTCTTTAAAAACACACACACAGCAATAAGACACATGCACAAAAATGCCACAACTACTTTGTGCTGCTTCTAGGAAAAAATGTGTGGAGACCCTGGATAGGAACATTCCTATTCTCTGGAGGGAGGAAGGGGTGCATTCGAGACTCCTGGGTTTGCCCCTCCCACTCCAAGAGTCAGAGTCAGATTGACAGTCGAAACTCTCCCTGTGGGGAGAGCAACACTCTCGTCACCCAGTCTGACTCTGACTCTCTCCAGAGAAGGGTCGAATTACTTTTGCTCTTAGAGCAATCTCCATTGACAGTCTTTCCTTGAGTATTTTTCTCCTCCTTATTTCTTCACTTTTTGTCTTGTTTGTTTTTCACCTTTACTACGTCGTGTGTCTCCTATTTGTATGAGTGTTTTCATCTGTGTCCCTCCCCCCTGTTTTTACCTCACAGGGCTCAGCCGTACCTCAGTACAGGCAGGTCCTGGTGGGCGGGAAAATCCGCTGACAGCTCTCAGGGAGTGAACGCAGCGGTGCCACCTGGTGCGCGCGATCACTCGAGCGGCCGAGCTTAGTTTTTACCTCACGATCTCGGCAGGGAGTCTCAGCTGTTTGTCGGCTCGGCGGGCGGATTAAGATCTCCCTAGAGATTACAACCGCTCCGCTGCAACTGGTCTTTGAGCTCCTCCG
The DNA here is from genome assembly GCA_026170595.1 of Plestiodon gilberti rubricaudatus. Taxonomy (NCBI): domain Eukaryota; kingdom Metazoa; phylum Chordata; class Lepidosauria; order Squamata; family Scincidae; genus Plestiodon; species Plestiodon gilberti. The sequence continues at coordinate 245,283,406 of JANXHW010000001.1, read as the reverse complement.
GCGTGGCTGCTGAAGTAGAAAGAGGACATTGGCTGTGAAGGCTGCTGAGACAGCGACCCAAATCGTGAGGTGATTAAGCAGCGGAGCTCAAAGTGAGGCAGCGTGACGACAGCATACACAGCGATCCGCCTCTGCCTGCGTCTAGCGAGTTTTGGTTAAGAAGACAGGCAAGTTATGGCGACGGGTGCAGGCTCGGGACGCCCAGTTACGGACCCAGGGGAGGGACCTTCACAGGGGATTGATCCGCAGCTGGAGGCAAAGATTTTGGAACTCGTGAAAGCGTCAGTGGAGGGGGCTTTCAGAGTTCATCTAGCGGACTCTGGGGGTAAGTGTAAGCAGCTCCCTCTTAGGAGTCAGAAGCGAAAATCATCCAGCCCCAGTAAGTCTTCCTCTAGAGAACGCGGCTCCTCCTCAGATGATTATGTGCAAGTGCCTGTGAAACGTTCAAAAAAGCATACCTCTGAACCCCCTAGAGGAGCGAAGCATGGCAGTGACAGAAAGCGACCAGGTTATAAAACACGGGACTCTGTGGCTGAAGCTGGGCTTTCTAACAGTTCTCCACCTTCCCTCTCTGATGAGTCAGAGCGGGAGGAGGGTCAATTGTCAGGACAGGATGAGGCTGATCAACATCTGAATAGGGTATTCCCTGCCGATTTCTTTCAAAGGATTTTACAAAAGGCTTCCAAAACCTTGGATTTGGCGCCACCTGCTGACCAAGCGCAGGAACTGCCACATACTAAATCTGATTCCTCTAAATATTTCCCCAGAATTCAAGTTAAACAAAACATAGTCCCTTTTCCCGAGTCCTTCAAGAGGGTGGTTGACTCGGAGTGGGATAAGCCCATTCACCCAAAACATTCAACCAGACTGGTGAATAAATTTTATTCTTTACCAGAACCGGTCATGGCTATGCTTAAGATTCCTGCGGTGGATGCCCCTATCACAGCCTTGACCTCGGCAGCTACCATTCCATCCGATGGCGAGGGGGGTCCAAAAGATCCGATTGACCGCAAGGTGGAGGCGTCTCTGAAACGAGGTTTTGAGGCTTCTGTGCATGTCCTGAGAGCGTCATCCGCTAATTCCATCCTATCTAGGGCTGCATACTCCTGGGTTTCAGACTTTGAAAAGTCTGAGACAGGTTTATCGAAGATAGCCAAGACTACCCTGCGGAAGGTTGCCTTAGCCTTGGCCTACTCTGCAGACGCTTCCTTAGACACCCTACAGTTTAGTGCGCGCGCCATTGCCTCTAATGTGGCAGCGCGCAGAAATATTTGGCTTCGGAACTGGGAAAGTGATTCGAGCTCTATTACCAGATTGGTAGGCATTCCCTTCCAGGGGTCTAAACATTTTGGGCAGGCCCTGGAACCCCTGCTCGTAGAGAATAAAGATAAGAGAATAAAGATAAGGTCTTGCCAACGAACAAGAAAGAGCCCCCTAAGAGTAGATCCTAACCACAGCGGCCCTTTCGTCCCTACCCTCGCTCTGGTGACGGTCCACGACCAAAGAGCAGATGGAACAAGTCTAGGGTTTTCCCTAGAGGACGTCCACAACGGGGGAACCCTGTCACCACTTCTAAGTCACACAAAGAGCACCGTACTAACTGACGCCAAGCAAGGCGTATCCTCCTCCGATATCGGAGGGCGTCTGTTGGATTTTGCGCATCGCTGGCCCTCCATCACCAGCGATGCCTGGGTGCAACAGACGGTTCAACAGGGTTATTCCCTGGAATTTACCCGAAAACCCAGGGACAGATTCTGGAGGGTTCCGATCTCCAGGGACAAACAGAAACACAAACTCAAAATGGAGGCAATCCAGCACCTGCTGGACATCAGGGCAGTGGAAAAGGTGCCCCGGGACCAGAGAAGGAAGGGGGTATACTCCATTCTTTTCCTGGTCCCCAAGAAGAATGGCGACTGGAGGGCCATTTTGGACCTCAAGTGGCTGAACCGTTTTATTTGCAAACGAAGGTTCAAGATGGAGATGTGGAGGTCGATAATGATGGCCCTCGACCAGGGCGACATGTTGACATCTATCAACCTGGCCGAGGCTTACCTCCACGTCCCCATACTACCGCGCCACCGTTGTTTTCTCAGATTCAATTATGGTCCACTGCACCTGCAATACCGCGCCTTACCATTTGGGCTAAAATCATCACCGAGAGTTTTCAGCAAGCTCCTGGTGGCCCCGATAGCGTTCCTGAGGCAGAGGGGAGTAACCCTTTTTCCTTACTTGGACGATATACTCATAAAATCCCCAAGCAAGGAACAGGCATTTTCGGACACGCAACAGACTTTGGACTGTCTGCAGAGTCTGGGGTTCATTATAAATTGGGAAAAGAGCTCCCTGACTCCCTCACAGAACATCTGGGCCTACTAGTGGACACCCAGCTTTTCAATATCTCTATTTCACCTGGCAGACAGGAAAAATTCAAAGAGGTACTGCGGCAAGTTCTGAAGGCGCCTCAGGTGGACCTGATGGTTTTGGCATCTATCCAAGGCCTGCTGGTCTCCTGCCAGGATGTAGTCTCCTGGGCCAGGGCCAGGATGCGCCCCCTCCAGCGTGTCTTGGCCCCGTTCCAGGCGCAGATAGAGGGACATGTGGTACTCCCTATGACACCAAAGATCAGGGAAGCTTTACTATGGTGGTACACACCGGGTCGTTTATCGGCGGAGGTAAGTCTATCCCTACCGGAGAGGCTAGTTGTTACCACGGACGCCAGTCTCCTGGGTTGGGGAGCACACATGATGGGCTCTCTAGCACAAGGGACCTGGTCACAGTCGGAAACACAGCTCAGCATCAATCTTCTGGAGCTGAGAGCAATTCGCCTGGCCCTAGAGCAGTTTCTGGAACGTGTCCGGGGACGCCACGTCCTCATTCGGACGGACAATACAACCGCGAAAGCTTACGTGAACAGGCAGGGAGGCACTTGGTCATCTCGCTTGGCACGGGAAGCAAGCGTGTTGATGCAGTGGGCAGAAGTTCATCTGGCTTCACTGAGGGCCGAACACTTAGCAGGGGTGACAAACATCTCAGCAGATTGGTTAAGCAGGCAAACCATTCAGGAAGCGGAGTGGCGTCTCCACCCGCAGGTATTCTCCCTGATCACGGACACCTTAGGATGTCCACAAGTCGATCTATTCGCAACCAGGGAGAAAACACAGCTTCCCAGGTTCTTCGCCAAGGTGGTACAAGAGGGGGCAGAAGGGGTGGACGCCTTGCATGGCCCTTGGCCACGGGAGCTGCTGTATGCTTTTCCACCCATAGCACTTCTGTCGCTAGTACTTCGCAGGATCAAGGACTTACAAGCCGAGGTTATCCTGGTGGCACCTCGCTGGCCCAGACGGCCCTGGTATCCGACTCTGATAAATCTGGCAATCCGATCGGAACTCCAACTCCCTGTCCGGGAAGATCTACTCACCCAAGGGCCGATCCGCCACCCACAGCCACACCTCTTCAAGTTGACTGCGTGGAGGTTGAGGGGCAGGCGCTAAAGAGGTATGGGTACTCCACCAAGGTTATTGGCACCCTGCTGGCCTCCCGCAAGGACTCAACCAAACGTTCGTATGGTACAACGTGGAAGGTTTGTCTATTGGTGCAGGGGACAGGGGGTAGACCCCATTAGACCGAAAGTTAAAAACATTCTGGCTTTCCTTCAAAGCGGCTTGGATTTGGGTCTTAGTACTAGTACCCTTAGACGTCATGTAGCTGCGCTTAATAGCACCTTGGGGGCTGGTTTGGGCCTAAGGGTAACCACACACCCTCATGTTAAACGCTTCCTTCGAGGGGTGGGGCTCCTAAATCCGCCTACTGTCCATAGAACTCCAAACTGGGATCTCAACACGGTTCTCGAAGCCCTGATGGGACGACCTTTTGAGCCCCTGGCCACAGCATCGCTTAGGGAACTTACGCAAAAGACGTTGTTTCTGGTGGCAGTTACTTCAGCCAGACGTGTATCTGAGCTCGGTTCGCTTTCTGTCAACTCCCAATTGTGTGTCTTCCATAAGGATCGAGTAGTCCTTAGGCCGGACCCAGCTTTTATTCCCAAAGTGAACTCTGTCTTCCACAGATCCCAAGAACTAGTTCTGCCATCCTTTTGCCCAAACCCATCTCATCCAAGAGAAAAACTCTGGCATACTTTGGATGTGCGTACGGTACTAAAATATTATTTGAATAGGACGGCAACCTTTAGGAAAACTGAGGCCTTGTTCGTGACCTTTAGGGGGTCTAACCCAGGTAAACGGGCTTCGTCGTCTTTATTAGCCAGGTGGTTGAGGGAGGCGATTGAGGCGACCTATCGTGCTTCTGGAAAAGATCCACCAGTGGGCATCACGGCTCACTCAGTGAGGAGCGCGGCCACCTCGGCTGCATTTGAAGGGGCGAGTTCGTTAGCAGATATTTGCAGGGCGGCAACTTGGTCCTCTGTCCACACATTATAGGGTGAAACATTATAGGGTGTAAAACATTATAGGGTGGACCTGGCAGGGCTTACAGATGCTTCTTTCGGCAGACGAGTTCTGCAGCGGGTGGTGGCACATTAAGGAGCCGCCGCTCGTCCCACCCTAATCTAGTACTGCTCTGTGACATCCCAGGAGTCTCGAATGCACCCCTTCCTCCCTCCAGAGAAAAACGGAATTCCTTACCTGGGAATGTCCTGTTCTGGGAGGAGGAAGGGGTGCATTCGTCCCGCCCTTTGCGCGGCGGCTCGGGGGATCGAGACAGGAGCTCCCAAAGGGACCACTGCCCGGGAGTTTTTGGCTAGCTCTTTTGTTTTTTCAGACCTTCACCCTGTAGCTTACTGTAGGGTCGGTCTGCTATCCTGGACTAAGGTATTATGGTTTTTCATTCCATGTTTCCCCTGTTGGGCTTGATTGTTCGGTCTGTTTTTATGTTTATTCACTGGATTCTGTCAGGTTTCTTTTCCTAGGCCTGCTAAAAGGTTACAGGTCTGAGTTTTCAGTTCTAGTGCAGTTCTTTATACTAGACATCAAGGGCCTCCGAAGTTTTTCCGATCTGCGGCCCGAGTGTCTGCAGAGGGTACCTTTCCGATCAAGGTCTACAGCTCTGGACTGGGTGACGAGAGTGTTGCCCTCCCACAGGGGGAGTTTCGACTGTCAATCTGACTCTGACTCTTGGAGTGGGAGGGGCAAACCCAGGAGTCTCGAATGCACCCCTTCCTCCTCCCAGAACAGGACATTCCCAGGTAAGGAATTCCGTTTTCTCCTACTAAAATTTAGAACCCTCTACTTCCAGTGGATTTGGGACAAAGCACTTCAAACTAGATCAGGGGTTCTCAACCAGTGGTACTTGGGCAGACTGCCAGCCCACTGGAACCCCACTCTGACGCGGCGCTTTTGGCACTGTGTTTTTGCTCTGGAGTGGCTCCTGCCATTGGCTGAAGCTGGATTCACATATGACTGCGGATGTCCCTGCCCAGCATACATGCTGATCAGGCGCTTGGAGCAGGGGGAGCGTCGTTCTGCTTGTCGTCCCTCCTGCTGGCCCGCCTTCTTAAGAGACCGCAGCTGTGATTGGTTAAACACAGCCGCCCACAAGCTCCACGAGACAAGCTCCGCTGTGACATGGACCCAACCATGTCACTGCGATTCAAGCGATTCAAGCATTGGTGCCCCGGAATGGTGTCCTATTTCCTCATGAATATGCAAATATAGCTCAGCGCGGGTCCGTGAAGCGCACAGCAGGGACAACCGCAGTCAAGTGTGAATGGGGCCTGAGCCTCTTGGGAATGCGATGAAGGGCCCTCCCACCCACCCAGAGCCTCCTACCTGCGTTTTCTGGCCTCAGTTACTCCCAGGTTTTCAGACGATGTCATTGCCAGTCACTGCTGGTGGTAGGCAGCAGGAGAGTGGTGCTTGAGGCAGTACTTAGCCAGAAAGGGGTTGAGAACCCCTGTACTAGATAACAAGGAAAAGGCATGTTTGCTTTCTCACAGCACAATCCTATTGAAACGCAGTGCCAGCGCAACCGCTGCTGCACTGGTATAAGATGTTGCAAATGTGCTGTAAAGCATGTTGTGACACCTGGAGAGCAAGCAGTGCTGGGGGGAAGGCCTGCACCACCCACCCCACTGGTGCATCCAGGAGCACTGCACACCAGAGCAGGTAAGGTCACTCCAAGCGGTGTGGGGGCTGGGGTAGAGTGTAGGTAGGCGAAGCAGGCCCAGGAGGGGCAGGATTGGCACTATTGACACACACCAAATCCTATCCTCCTTCCTGGACCTTTTGTTCTTGCACAGGGCTACGTTCTGTGCCAGCGATTAAGGTGGTGTAAATCTGAGTAGCCCCATTGTGCAGGTTGGGGGTTTACCTGGAGTAAGCCCTGGGTGTGAAAAGCAAGGCCCTTTACCTGACTCCATTTTGAATTCTGAGCAGAAAGTCAGGTCTCTGATGTACAAAACTTGGACAGTTAGTTCAGCTGCTGGGAAATGGAGCTAATTAGTGCAAGGCTGAGAACAGAACCCATTTCTCATTCCGTGCTGGTGGATCCTGGTACTTATCAAGGACATTTTAATTGCAAACTACTTGCACCTGTGGTTTCCAGTTGGGAGGGGGAACCTGGAGTGACCATTACATAAGGGCCTAGAAGCTTCAGCTAGTTTGAGCCTCTGATTGGCTATTCCCCAGACCAGGTATAAGGGAAGACAAAGTTTGCCTAGTTATTGCTGACTTTTTTTTTTGTCTGTTCTTGGGAAGCATATGCTTGCCGTGGGGACCATGCTGTAACCCGCTGAAATGGAGCCTTTTCACTATCATGCTTGGTGGGATGGATAATTTAACATCTACACCTTATCCGTGCTTAGAAGGGCTAATGTTGGGTGAGTGTTAGGAATCAGTACGTTTTAGGAAAAATAGCTTTATTTTATGTCTGTTGTTTTGCATACCATGCCTACAAAGCCTTACAACATGCAAAATATGTTGTTTTGCATACCATGCCTACAAAGACTGGTGTATCAGGGTGGTGGCAGCTTATTCTACCCTTGGGTTGGTGCCCAAGCCAAGAATATTCGGTTCTTCTGCTTGGTCAGTCCTACTGTAGTATGCAAATACCCCCCCTGAAATATTTTTATCTCATCGGCCACCCTCTCCTGAGCCCCCACCTTTTTTCCCCGTCCAAATCCGTCAAGGAATCGCTAAGATACAGCCATTTTAAAACAACTACTTTCAAATTCGGCTTCTTTTCCGGTTTGCGCATATTCTGACAGCGGACACGCGCCACTCAAGGCAAAAGTTCACAGGCACGCGCCTCGCACGCGCCTCCGGCACCCCCAAGAGAAGCGGCAGCAGCAAAAGTTCATCCTGTGCCTGTCTAATCCTATTACAACTCCATTAACCCACCGAACCGTTAAATCCTATTACACGCTTCACCGATTTCTGGGCGTTCAGCCAACTCCGGGAGACCGGCGTGTGCCGCTCGTTACTCAGCGCGCGCAGCCGGCTTTTTGACCATTTCACCCCTCTAGCTCTGCTTTTTGACAGATTTAAAGGGCCAGCCATTCATTTCAGGAAAATGCATTTATTGGAAGATTTGCTGGGTATTTTGGGTTCCCTTGGGAGTTATGTGCCGGATCTTTATTATGGATCATCGGGGTCACCCCAGGGATGGGTCCCAACACGGAAGGGTCCCCATCCTCTCGCTCTACTGAGATTAATCCTAGTTTGAGCGGAGAGGCTCCTGGAAGCAGGGCAATAGGTTTGCGGCCAGAAAAGCTGAGTTAAAGTCTCAGCATCCTCACTGGGATTGCCTGGGAAGTCAGGGGTTGCGCAAGGGTTAGAGTCCCGTCTCCCCTCTTCGCCAGGACTCAGGAAGGTTTAACGAAGGTTGGCACTAAGGGTGCACCTCCCGCCAGAATCTGCACTGCAGGGAGTAGGGGAACGACCATTTTGAGAACATAACTCTGCCAGCAAACAGCGGCTCCAATTCTGTGTTGTTCCCACATGGCTGCCTCTACCCAGGCGCCAGCTGGGGGCAAGGACAAAAGGGGAATCCCAGACGCACACCAAAGATTCAGATTGCTGCATTTCCTGAATATCCAAAAGCCATCTCTTTGTGCACCTTTCTCCTAACCCAATCACCCCCTACCTGCCTTGCTTGGCCACAATTATGCAAACACCTCTCAGCGATTTCTATTGTTCATTCTTGCCTTCCTTGGCTACATTTGTTTCACATGCTAATCCAGCTATCTACCTTGCTCCTGCCTGACTGACAGCAATCACTCAACCCTCCTTAAACTGTATGGTGCCATGGGCAGGGGCCTATTGTATGGCATGCTTTGGCTCAAGCATTGGAAATGTCGCCTTTTGTGTCAAGCAGGCTTCACAAAAGGACTCATTCACAAAGATCCGGAAACTTCGCTTCCCCTGAAGTGGGGGGCTTAATCCTATTATCTCCTGCCACCCAGTAACCCCCACCCACCACACCATTGGTTCACTAGTCACACAAAGCATCACACTTTTCATTGGTTCTTTTAATAAAGTTATCTTTTTATTGGCTAAACATTTCAAACACGCTGCTGCTGCTCTCATTGGTGAAAAACTTCAATCCGACCTCCCATTGGCTGTATCAACGTGCACACTTCTTGGATCCATCCCCTCATTGGTTTATCTTCCTGTCTCCATGTATTCCAATGTATATTCTGAAATAATGAAATGTATAAAACCTATTGTAAATTATTTATGTGTTACACTTTCTGTCTTATGATTGTGTCCTGGGCTAGCCTAGTAAAAGCTTTCTTTCTACCAACGTTGGTCTTTTGAGCTCTATTTTGGCGCCTCTGCATCCTGCAGAAATCTCTCTCTCTCCTTCTCTCTCTTTCTATTTTTGGGTTAACCTTCTCCACTCGCGGAGTTAGGTGTCCGCTCACCGGGTCCCACGAGCTGAAATCACTTGCACCCTTGGGTGCTCACAACACTACTGGAACTAATCAGATAGATCTGAATAGATAAAAACTTGTCCTTATTGATTTGACCTGTTCCGCTTGGAGTTGTTGCTTTGCGGGAAAAGTCCTGGCCAGTAAACATCTAAAGGACTGTGGTCTTTTCCCAGGCTTTCGCACAGGCCAGTCTGGAAGAAGAGGCACTGAGTACAATTCCTTAAGAACTACAGGCCTGCCTGTTTTGAGTGTAAGATATCTTAACTTGTGAGTAAACCCGGAAGGTTGAGGCCACTTTGGTGCTCTGGTAGGCTGAAGGTGACCAGGGGGGCGCTTGGCCAGGAGACCTGTGTGCCAGCCAGGGTGTAAGCCGGTGGGGATGCGGGGCCTCTGTGAATTGCACTGGGGAATATGTCCCCTTACCTGAGGAGACCTCCAGTCCTGCATACAAGCATGGTCCGCATGGCGCCACTGCATCGGCACTGGATAGAATTGGGCTGCCCATTACTGTGCTGAGATCAATTATAGAGCTTTAAATGGTTGCAAGTGAAAGAAATAATTGTAAATAGCTGCATTTGGACAAATGGGAGTTAACTAGAAAAAGAGAAAAGCAATGGAATGAGGCTGCACTGAACTGGAAGTCCTGTCTAGCTCCCAGAAATAAACCAAAATGGAGTTAGGTTAGACTGCACACATGTTGGGGGGGGGGGAATGGACATTTATAACAATGTGCAGTCAAATTGATAATGACTTGCTCTATGTATCTATCATTTTCCTCCTTTGTGTGTGTTGCTGTGTATTAGAATTTTAAACTCTTTTCATGGAGGCTAAAGATCAGGCTCAGCCCTCCATTCCAGACAAACGCCCCTAAACACCACTTGAGCTTCTGGGAAGTCTGGGATGGACTCCCCTTCCGGAAACTGCAATGCCGGTTAGGAGGGTTTCTTTGGTGGGAGAGACTAGTGGCTGAAGTGAGTTCTTAGCCTGCTGAGGGGCTCCACTCCCTTACCTGTAAGCCTTGGTTCAGGCTGGAGCAAACTGCTATCCAGCCTTGGCCTTTCACTGCTGCCTAAACCCCAGAAACCTATCTTATCTTCTCCCCCAGCTTTCCTACTTCCCAACATCCTAAAAGACCCCTGTTTTCCAACCCCAGATTTCCCTGAGTAACCTACATAATTTCCCTGAATCCTTCCCCCTCACCCGGTCTTTGAAGGATTTTCCTTTCTGTCCCCCTCCCTAGCAACTGCTTATGCTTGGGAAACACTGAATTGCTTTATTTTGATTTCCCTTCTCTATTATGGCAAACTAATCTCCACAATAAAATTGCACCTTTCACCCTTGCCTGCTCTTTCATTCCTTGCTGTGCCATTGGCCTCTACACAGGAACCCAGCATATGAGATAGTTTTCCCCAGTGTGCACATGTTATGTGTGCTTAAAGCATACCTGGAGTACATTAGATGGCTCTGTGGCCTGATCCAGCACAAAAATTGCTTGGGTTGCTAAAGTATGGTGGGCATTTATAAAATAAACAGGAAGTTCCTCAAAAAGGCTAGTATGCCTTAACACCTAGAATCTTTGCCAGAGTTGACAAGTTAAGTACATGCTTCCCAATAGCAGGGACTAGAGAAGGCACAATGGACACTCGAGCTGTATGGAGAAGGATGACGTACAACATCAGCTTAAATGCATGGTAGATTCATTGCCAAAAATAGATGCAGTCAGATTGTCAAACGGAACAGCTAAGGAAGTGCAGGAAATGGCAACAAAAGCCTGCAATTGCTTTCATAAAGACATTAAATGCCACTGTGGAGGTGTTCATGGTAGCATACATTATTTTTCAAGTTAAAATAAGCTAATAATTCAGTTGATTATTTTGCAAGAATTAATGTGCTCCATTAATTCTCCTGTAGAATTTTTTGTACTTAAATTTGAGCTCGCCGCCTCCTCCTCCTTCCTTTAGAAAGCTTAGAACAGCTTACATGGGTTGTTTACTGGTCTACTAGCCAAACATCAGCTTAACCAATGTTGGCACTAGACTCCTGGGAGCACTGGGGCCAATGCCCTGGCATGTCATCCCCCAAGCTTACCAGCAGTTGGCAACATGTGCAAGTTCCTCTCATCCTTCCCATCGAGGGAGAACTGCAGCAGTTGGCTGGTACTGGGGGGAGGGTCAGGAGGTCAGTCCACCTGGCTTGGATCCTCTGATGGACATGTGCCCTCAACCTGGCTTATTTCTGATGCTGCCCTGGAGTTTAACACATGCTTTGTTTCCAATATTACACCTTGAGGTACTTCCAGACTGATTATCAGTTTATCTGTATGCCCCCTTTCCATAATAAAATATGCTCAAGTTTTCCAAGATTACTGTATATGTTTCTGAGTGAAAAGAGATACTTCTAGGAGGTAGTATGCTGGTTGTGGGAGCTTATTAAAAGTTTCTCCCTATACTTTAGTCACTGGTAACCTTCATCACCCCCACAGCCCAGCAGTACTATGATAGCCTACCACACTTATGAGTTGGTAGTGCCACGTTTTTCATTATACACCATACTTGTCAAAATGAACTTGTTACAGACATCCTGGAAAATTAGTCAATACCTTGGAACATGACTAAAAGTGGTGATTTTTTTTCCCAATTATAAAATGGTAAAACAACTTCTGTGTTATGTCTGATTATTTGTGAATTGTGTTGAAAAAATAAGTGAGATTTTTGTATGAAAATTCTTAGAAGGCAGAAAGGTAAAGCAAGACCTCGTGTACTCAATCATTTACGTGGGTAGTGCCTATGGGTGCTGCTGCTTTTTGTAATGCCCCATTAATTGTTTGCATTCCCTTCTCTTCTGAAATATGTCACATAGAATATGCCCTGTGGGACATGGAAGATTGCTCTGATTTGGCTGTAAGCACGCTGTAAAGAAAAGCAGTGGATTTGTAAATTGTAACATACTATACACCTTTACCCTCTACTATACACTTAATAGGTAAAGGTAAAAGTGACCCCTGATAATTAAGTCCAGTCGTGTCCGACTCTAGGGTGTGGTGCTCATCCCCATTTCAAAGCCGAAGAGCCAGCGTTGTCCGAAGACACCTCCGTGGTCATGTGGCCGGCATGACTCTCATTGCCGCAGCGCGTAGCATGCAGCTGGAACACGGAGCGCTGTTTACCTTCCCGCAAGCGGTACCTATTTATCTACTCGCATTAACATGCTTTGGAACTGCTAGGTTGGCAGGAGCTGGCCAAGCAACGAGAGCTCGCCCCGTCGCGGATTCGAACTGCCGACCTTTCGATCGACAGCTCATGGTTCAGCGGTTTAACCCACTGCACCACAGGTACACTTATTACATTAATTTAAATGGGAAAAATTCTAACTTGTTAAAAGCCATTCCAAGTTCCAACCACCCTAAATGCCTAATAGCATAAGGAAAAAGTAGCATGACATAGTAAGATAGAATTAAATGACATTGTACAGCATCAATAAAGTGTTAGTCAATGATGAAAATGTTTCAGAAGTTCTAGCATCACATAATGAGGTTTAGCACCTCAAACTTTAGTTGCAAATTATGAGCAACTCTTACCTTTACCTGTTTTTCAATGTTTCCCATGATATTTTTCATCTTCCTCTGTTCTTTAGGACCCATATTCACAGTAATTTGTAGAAACAGGATGAAAACACAAAAACAGAAGGGGAGTTTAATTGACGTGCCTTGAAAGTGTGGAGACATGCTACCCGTCAAGACAGTGCATCTCACACAAAGGAGGGCACATTTTCTGGGACTGCACTCCATCCTCTAAGGGTCCTGAAGACCACTTCCTCTAGTCTAAAACCTACAGGAGCACACCTGAGAAAGGGGCACTTCTGGATCTCTGTCCTAATGGGGAGAAATCAAAAATTCAATCCGACCTCCTGGAACTCCTCCTTGGGCACAGGAGGCAAATTCGTCCCCTTCTGATGACATTCCGAATCCTCCTTCCTATTTGAATGGTGCCCCTTTAGATGTTGCGCCCTTGTGCAGTGCACAACCGTACGGGGCTGCCCTGATCCACAATAGTATATTATAATATGTTACTGGCAACTGTTTGCAGTTGTTGAAATCACAAAATGTATTCCTTTCTTGCCTGCGGGTTTGCAAATGATTGTACATGGTAAGGCTGGAAACACAGGAACAATTATTACCAGCATTTGTAGAGATATAGAGCAGCGGTTCTCTAACTTTTTTGTCTCTGGAGCCCTTTACACTCCTAAACAGAATCTCAGGGAGTGCATGCACAGAGCCTTAAGCAGTTCCCAGAACACTGGCTCATGTGCAGAATGATGCAGCGCCAAGCGGATGGCGACCACTAATGGTATGCTCATGGAGCCCCAGGACTCCTAGGAGCACACTTTCAGATGTAAAGGAATCTATATCTACTGATAGGGAACTCAAGTGGTTAAGTGCCTATCAAACAAAATGGTTCCCCCTCAAATTAAGGTAGTGGTTTCTACATATGGGGGAGAGGGACTCCCTAGGTATGGAAAAGTAAACACATTTGTAAATTAAAAGGAAAAGGAATAAAAACAGCTTGATGAAGACTGAGAATGCTCAGTGGCCCTTAAGGGCAACAGATCTGTGTGTGTGTGTGTGTGTGTGTGTGTGTGTGTGTGTGTGTGTGTGTGTGTGTGAGAGAGAGAGAGAGAGAGAGAGAATTGGTCTGCTTAAACTGGAGGAGGTTAGGGTAGGGGTAATGCAATATTTTGCTGCAAATTTGACTTTTTTATCATATGATTTCTTGTTATATATCCTATATCAAGGCTGACTCAGGAGGCAGATTGGTGGTAGGGTGCTCACCTCCATCCACAGATTTGCCTCAGCTGCTCCTCCTCCCACTTCCTGGATGGGAAAAGGAAGAGACAGAGCTAAAAAGAGAGTGCAGAGTGGTGGGCTAGAGAGTCTTATTTTCTAATCCAGGGAGTGGGAGGAGCAGAGGCTGGCGCAGGGAAGGCGAGGGACATTTGGTCCACCACCTGAGGCGCCAGAAGGCCTTGGGCCTGTCGTGTTCTATATATAATATACATATATTAATGTACAGTATATGTATAATATACATATATTAATGTATTAATGTGTTCTATATAATATACATATATTAATGTACATGTATTAATGTATCATCATCATCTGCAAGTATGCCAATGTAAAATAATCTATTCGTGTATGTGGTTGAAACTCAAAAAGATAGCTAATCTTGCTATGTATCTTGTAATTTTATTTATTTCATATTTTTTGATAATTTGCATAGTCTATGTTTTATATTACAATTCACAAGGCTAGGAACAAAGGAAATAACTCACTTCTGTTGGTAGCATTTTTCTCAATCCAGTACTGAAGTTGCCACACAGACTATGACTAATCATGAGGCCACCGATTTCTCATGTTGATGGTGAACTCTGGTGTTCATGTTTCATCTTTTCCATGGAATCACCTTGGGGCCTTGAAAAGTCACTGGCTTTTACTCTGTTTCCTCTATTTAAAATGGGCCTAAGAATGATCCAACTATCTCACAGTGTTATGAGAGCAAACAAAATAAAGACTACATAAAGCTAGAATACAAGACACAGGTTTTATGGGAGATGTAGCCATGTAATTAAATATAAAATACAACCGATGTTTCGTTGTATTTCCTAAGACATTATCTAAGTCTAAACAGCTTGGCTGTTGGGATGGTACTACATAAAGCTATTTGCAAATGAAAAGTCAGTAAAGTCCAGTTGAAATAAATGGGGCTTTCTTCTGGCATAGGATTGTGCTGTGAGTGTGATTTAAGGTTTAAGGCTACAATCCTATACACGCTTATGAGAAGTAAGTCCCATTGAACTTAATTGAACTTAATTTTGAGTTACACATAGGATGGGATAGGACTGTGCTGCGACACCGATCTACAGGGTGTCTCAAAAATGTACATAGATTTTAAGGCGCGCTAATTCATACATATTTTGTTGAAGAAAACCTGCAACACTCCAACATCTAAGGGAAGCAACTGAAGAGATGTGTGGAAGTGGAACCATCCAAGCACACACATTGGTGGATGTCTGCAGATTCCTTGAGGGGGGGGGGAGACGACAGGCGGGGTGTCTGAGCCCGGGTGCGTTTGAAGGGCTTTTCAGTGGATTGAAGCTGCTCGCGCATGCACCTCTGCGTCATGTGGAATGAGGCACTGGAAGCTGCGGAACCAAACCTGCTCCAGCTTTGGCAACCCGGTTGAGGAAGTGACTCTTAAATACTCTCTCCTCCGTGACCAGGTTTGGTGCCTTACAGTGCAATCCTAGGCATATTTAACTCGGGAGTAACTCTCATTGTGTTCAATGGGGCTTATTCCCAGGAAACGGTGTATAGCAGGGATGGGGAACCGGCGGCCCGCGGGCCGGATCTGCCCCCGGAGAGATCCGGTCCGGCCCGTACGAGCCCGGACCCAATTCTATTGGGTCCGGCTCGCGCGCGCTCGGAGCGGAGTTCCGGAGCCTCGGGAGGCCCCGCGCGCGCTCAGTTCGCCGGACTCACTCAACCCCGGCTGTTGTAGACATGCGCAGAAACAGCCAGGTTGAGAAGAGGTCGCACGAGATCGCGCGGCCTCTTCTCAACCCGGCTGTTTCTGCGCATGTCTACAACAGCCGGGGTTGAGTGAGTCCGGCGAACAGAGCGTGCGCAGGGCCGCTGCCGCCACTAAGGGAAGGTAATGAGGCGAGCAATGGGGGTGAGGGGAGAAGAGCTTGGCAGGGTGTGTGTGTGTGTGCGTGTGTGAGCGCGAGCACGCGCACGCGCACGGGGGGGCACGCACGGGGGGGAGTGCCTGTTTGCGGTGGAGGGGACACGGCCTGCCACCGTAAATAGGTTCCCCACCCCTGGTGTATAGGATTGCAGGCTGCATTCTTATACACACTTTCCTGGAAGTAAGTCCCATTACATTCAGTGGGGCTTCACTGCAGGGGGGGGCAGAGCTCTAAGTTCCTCCATGATCCGAGCCTGCGTTACACGGAGGAACGAAGTGCCCCGTCCCTGCGCCTTCAGAACCATTCAAAGTGGTGAAAACAATGTTATTTTCAGGCGTCGTCTGATGGGGGCGGGGCCCCAGGGAGTAGGGCTCTGAGGCGGGGGGAAGGGATACCCCAGTTTCGTTTTCCTGGTTTTTTTAGGGTTTTTTACGGTTTTTTTTTACTGTTTTCCGGGGCATCTGGCAGCTAAGGGGCACCTGAGTGTGTTTGTGTGTGTGCTTTTACCCCACTTAACTTGTGTGTAGGAGCCTCCAACGACGATCTCCAGAACGACCTGAGTGACGAGATCGTTCCTCAGCCTGCCCCGGCGCGAACTCTTCAACCGCCAGCAGCTTTAACCAGAACCAGACGTTCTGCGCCTGCGCGACGTGTAGAAAGCAATGCTGGGCGCTTTAAGAGGAACGAGGCTGAGGAACGATCTCTTCGCTCAGGTCGTCGTCGTCCTGGAGATCGTCGCTGGAGGCTCCTATACACACGTTAAGTGGGGTAAAAGCACACACACAAACACTCAGATGCCCCTTAGCTGCCAGATGCAGGGGGAAAAGCCTGCCGCCCCATTATGCAAATTAAATATTAATTTGCATAATGAGTTTCAGGTTTTTAAAGTTTTTAAAAAAGGTTTTCAGCGCTAACGGGGCTTCTAAATGGGGTATGTATGCTTTGCACCTACTTATCTTGTTCTAGGACCCTCCAGCGACGATCAGGGGCGACTATCTCTTCCGGGGCGCAGATCGTTCCTCTGCTCCCGGGGCACGAACTCTGCAAAGCGCTCCTGGGCGCTTTGCAGAGTTCACACATGCGCAGAGCAATGATTGGAAACATCGTCGCTCTGCGCATGCGTTAACTCTGCAAAGCGCCCAGGAGCACTTTGCAGAGTTCGCGCCCGGGAGCACAGGAACGATCTGCGCCCCGGAAGAGATAGTCGCCCCTGATCGTCGCTGGAGGGTCCTAGAACAAGATAAGTACGCGCAAAGCATACATACCCCATTTAGAAGACCCGTTAGCGCTGAAAACCTTAAAAAAAATTAAAACCCAAGAATAAGTGAAACGAAAACAAAAGTTATTTAGGGCTCCCGCCCCCCCGAGCCTTTCCGCCCCTACGCCCTGGGGCCCACCGCCCCATATCAGACGACGCCTCTGGCCAGATGCCCCGTTTTTAGCCATTTTTAGATCCAGAAAACAATTTTAAAAAACGCTACAAAACCTGTCAAAAATAGGTTTCGAAACCTATTTTTTGACAGTTTTATTGGGGGGCGGGCGGGGGCAGGCCTCCCTAGCGACTCCTTAAAAACGGGAAAACGAAAACGAAGCTGGGATCTCCTGCCCCCCACAGCCTCAGCGCCCTACGCCCTGGGGCCCACTGCCCCCTGCCCCCGTCAGACGACGCCTGAAAACAACGTTGTTTTCACTGCTTTGAATGGTTCTGAAGGCGCGGGAGAGAGCTGCGGAAGAAACCAATTAGCATTCTGGTGAGGCTGCAGCGATCACCAGAATGCTAATTGGTTTCTTCCGCAGCTCTCTCGCTGCCAATCAACGCAGTTCCCGCGCTTTCTAAGCTTAAAAGAACGACAGCAGACCTGTTAGGCTACCATCTAGTAATCTATTATTTTATTCCTAGAAAATGTTTCTTGTTTTAGAAGCGAAACGTCGGAGTATTTTTAGCTTCAGGTTTTCATTGTTTTTATCTGTAGGTGGTGAACTTTGCAAAACCACTTACAGCTCTGAATAATTTTTACTTCAGTTGGAATTTAAAAATTCTACACATGGCTTGTTCACCCGTAATTCTTGTAAACCAGAAAATAATAGCGGGCCATGAAAGCCTCAGATCAAAAATCCACTGCTTTTCTTTACAGCGTGCTTACAGCCAAATCAGAGCAATCTTCCATGTCCCACAGGGCATATTCTATGTGACATATTTCAGAAGAGAAGGGAATGCAAACAGTTAATGGGGCATTACAAAAAGCAGCAGCACCCATAGGCACTACCCACATGAAAGATTGAGTACACGAGGTCTTGCTTTACCTTTCTGCCTTCTAAGAATTTTCATACAAAAATCTCGCTTATTTCTTCAACACAATTCACAAATAATCAGACATAACACATTAGTTTTTGTTTTACCATTTTATAATTGAAAAAAAAATAACCACTTTTAGTCATGTTCCAAGGTATTGACTAATTTTCCAGGATGTCTGTAACAAGTTCATTTTGACAAGTATGGTGTATAATGAAAAATGTGGCACTACCAACTCATAAGTGTGGTAGGCTATCATAGTACTGCTGGGCTGTGGGGGTGCGTAGGGCTCTGAGGCTGGGGGGGGCGGGAGACCCCAGTTTAGTTTTTGTTTTCCTTTTTAAGGCGTTGCTAGGGAGGCCCGCCCCCGCCCCCCAATAAAACTGTCAAAAATAGGTTTCGGTTTCGGAACCTATTTTTGACAGTTTTTGTAGCGTTTTTTTTTTATTGTTTTCCTGGTCTAAAAATGGCTAAAAACGGGGCATCTGGCAGCTAAGGGGCATCTCTGTGTGTGTGTGTGTGTGTGTGTGTGTGTGTGTGTGTGTGCTTTTACCCCACTTAACGTGTGTATAGGAGCCTCCAGCGACGATCTCCAGGACGACGACGACCTAAGCGAAGAGATCGTTCCTCAGCCTCGTTCCTCTTAAAGCGCCCAGCATTGCTTTCTACACGTCGCGCAGGCGCAGAACGTCTTGTTCTGGTTAAAGCTGCTGGCGGTTGAAGAGTTCGCGCCGGGGCAGGCTGAGGAACGATCTCGTCGCTCAGGTCGTCCTGGAGATCGTCGCTGGAGGCTCCTACACACAAGTTAAGTGAGGTAAAAGCACACACACACACACACACACACACACACACACATACACAGATGCCCCTTAGCTGCCAGATGCCCCGGAAAACAGTAAAAATAAACGTAAAAACCCGTTAAAAAAACCGGGAAAACGAAACTGGGGTCTCCCGCCCCCCCCCCAGCCTCAGAGCCCTGGGGCCCCGCCCCGTCAGACAACGCCTGAAAATAATGTTGTTTTCACCACTTTGAATACTTCTGAAGGCGCGGTGGCGGGGCGCTTCGTTCCTCCGTGTAACGCAGGCTCTGATCACGGAGGAACTTAGAGCTCTACCCCCTTTCAGTGCCGCCAGTGGGGCTTATATCTGAGTAGGGATGGATAGGTAGGTTTGCACTGTTGTTCGAATATCTGGCAACCGTGTTTACTAAGCCCAGCCCAGCCCGCACAACGAACGTTATGCCTCAATGGTGGCGGTGAGCTTCTAGGCACGTCTACTCAGAAGTGCCACTGAATTCACAGGCTTGGATTGGGACGCGCAACACAGAACGTCGTTTGCCAGGACCTAAAAAACCAACACTATATTTAGCACGTCCGGATACCAGACCAGAATAACTAACATGCACTTTGTTTTTCTCCATTCGAGAAGTCTGCTTTATAGGGGAATTATTTTGAGCAAGGATCCAGCCCCTGAAATTGCGTTTGTTCGAGTCATTCTAACAGCAGATTGAGGCTCCTGTTGTCAGCGTGTAGACTAGAGTGTTTACTGGCGATGAAAAAAGCGTTCACGTGTTGGGATCTGTAGGTAGCCAATCGCTGGAACCGCCTCTAACCAATAAGAAGAAGCCTAGGTTGGCCTGTGTTTTGTTACGCTATATAAATTCCCGGGGTTAGCAGGAGTGTCTAATCCTCGTGTATGTTGGTTGACGTGGAAAGCGTAGTGGGGTTTAAGACCGGGCTGGCAGGCAGACTTTTTTGGGAGGTAAGTGTAACCAAAGTTCTCTTTTCTATGGCTTTTTTTTTTTTGCAAAGAAGCGCGTGGGCTTTCGCTGCGTCCCCTTTTCACAGCGATATCTGGGCGGTGGTTGGATTGCTGTTAGCGCAACCAAGCTAGCGGTCTACGCCTACGCTCGTCGTGTCTGGGACTGGGAGAGGACAATCGGCGGCGCAGGTCTTTAGCTAGAGAGCGTAGAAAAAGGTCTTCGCCCCTTTGTAAGCAGAGCTACATTACCTAACTTCGTGTAATCTGGGTGGTGTGTATAAAACAACCAGAACCGCTTCAAGCGAAGTTCAAAGCACAGGATGTAGCCACAAGGTGGCGTTGCTCTGGAACAGGTGGGGTTGCTTTCCTGTGCCGAAACGGATTTAGATCGCTTTTGATCTACAGTTCTCTTCCGCGGTACTTAATACTCTGTGGGCAGATGGTCTCGGCGGCTGGTCGAGTTATACCGTATATACCAGGAGTGGCCAAACTGTGGCTCCTGAGCCACATGCAGCTCTTTGGCGTATAATGTGCGGCTCTCCGAAATACGGTGGGCTGAGCTCCTTTTTGCATCGCAATTAATATAAAAGGTAAACAATAAATTTTCATGCTTTATAATTTACCATGTATAAACTGAGAGCCCACTGGATTAAAACATAAGTTTAATGTTCATGGTGCGTAAGTAATTTAAGAATTTAAATACTTCCTAAATATTATGGCTCTCAAACATCTCTTTTGTGGCTCTCAAACATCTGAAGTTTATAGTATGTGGCTCTTAAATTAAGCAAGTTTGACCGTGCTATCACTCGTTGTTAAGAAATATTCCTACAGGCTGGCTGAAGAGAGGGAATGGGAAGCAACGCAAGTGATGTGGGATACAAACTGGATATCTGACTACATAGGCATTAATTAATGGAAAATCCTAAATTGCTGACAAGTAGTAGGGTATACAACTCTCCTCCTGATGGCTGTGCCATGACCCCTTTTGTCCCTCCCAAGCCACAGCAGATTGTACAGACCATAGGGCCTGTTTGCAAAAGTTCTGGGCCACTCTGGAGTTGTGTGATGCCTTTCTCACATAAATATTATTGTGTTGGCTAAGTGCAAGATGCTAGAACCAGGGTGGCTCTTCTAAATGCAGTACACAGTATAAGCTGTAAAGTTGCTTGGGACTCTGCTTCTGGGAAACGGTCAAGAGAGGTGAAGACAAATGTATGTATGTATGGGAAATGCAATCTGTTAACCCGACTTCATGCCAGGACCATTTTAATAAAATGGAGGAGGGTGTGGCTAAGTGTGGCAATGGATGCAAAATAAAGTTTCTCCCCTGGCAGTTGATACAGTCCTGCCTGGTAGCGTGGGCCAGCTCTTCTGATGTGCACCCAAAGCTTGAACATTTGTCAAATAACGTAACACAAGATGTACTGTTGTGTACTTGGATGTTCTTATGACTATTCAACTCCTTGGACTACAACATCTGATTCTGGCATGCTATACCCACAAGTTATGCCCTGGTTGTTTGAATAAGCTTCATATCCAGTGGCAAGGTGGAGATCCCCACTAAAGATCTTAATATTTTATGTACTTGGAGAAGAGCCCCCCCCCCCAGACCTGTGAAACAACTTGGCTTGAGGCTATTTCGGAGTGTGTGGGGCATTTCCCCCTCAGACCTGATGTGAATCCCATGCAGGCATTACCAGCAACCAGCCTGGGTGTGGTTCAATTGCCAGAGAGAAGAGGAAGCTGAAAGAGTGTGGATGAGAGAGAGCCCTACCCTTGAGACACTTGAAATGCTTGGCCTTAAAGACCATGTCTGGGTGGGTGGTGTACTTCCCCTCAGGCTGATACAAGCAGAAGGCCTCCAGTGGTTGGAGTGGCATTCTTGGATGACGTGAGGGTTGCCAGCCTCTCCCTCCCATTATCCCATGTAGCTATGGATGTAGGTGTATAGTTTCCAAGTCATCTGTGTCTTCATTCCCCCTCCCCTTCCTGTTTCCCTGTGTCTCTTAAATTAAAAGTTGTTTGGGGCAGGGAACAGTTGCGTTCTTCTTTGTATACTAGAAACTGTTCAAAAGTGTGTATATATAAATACATAAGTCTATAGGTGCATACAGGAAAAGATGGTGGTTCCAATAGTTGGCTGTGAAATGTCTGTGATACAGCTCACTTAGAGGAAGTTACTTGTGTTGGCCTATTTACTACATTATTTTACCTAGTAGCACTGGTAGAGGAAGAGAACTAGTTAAGGAAGTATGTACAGTATCTTTCCTGGGTGCAGCATTAATCAAACCAGTGGATTAGGAACTAGAAGTGGGTACTAGAAGAGGGGCAGGGCAGGTGGTGGGATTCCAGCCTACTGTCTGAAATGGAGCCATTCCCAGCTAGCAGATCTGTCTGACCCCTCTGTAGGACATGCAGCCTTTTAAAAACTGGTCTAATAGGCCCCCATCTAGACGGGATCTACTTGTGACAAAGAAGTTCATCTGCTGGTAAGCAGACCTGAAGTTCTTCATGTCCTGGAGCTGAGCTCTCTGTATAATGAGCAAATGCTGCCTGCTCTCATCCAGTTGAGATCTGTGGGCAGAAGCAGCCTTTTGCCTATGTTGGATGGAAAGAAAGAGGACTTGCAACTTGACTATCAATGGCCAGAGGTGATGAGATCTCGGTGCATGCACAGGTCTTATAGGAGCCCTTCCTTTGGAAGGGGCTCTTTCAAAAACAGACCCACAAGCCCCTTCTATTTTCCTGCATATGGGACACCAATCTTAGTAATATAGGGGGATTCTTGTGGTAAGCTGGCTAAAATGTGTGTGGTGTGCCATAAATGGCCTAACTTGAGTAGCCAATTAGTTCATGCTGAATTCTACACAGGATACCAAGGATAGCACTTGAGTGACTGCAAAACAGATGGAGTAGTCATTGCCTTAAATTTGTGTTCTTAATGGCGCCAGATGGTGATGGATTTCTTTCAGGGTATTCCAAAAGGTATACTGTACTGTTCTTCTGATCACTGCATAATTACTGGCAGGGTTTTGACAGTTGTATCACCTGATCCAGTTATATAACTAGTTCTACAGATGGATGTGTCCAAGAAACATTGTGCATCACCAGGATGGGTTTCAGTGAACTAGGAATGAAAGATATTGCTTAACAAAATGATGCTTGTCTCAATAAAATGTGAATTACTGGAGATTGTAACAGGCTCTGAGTAACAAGCCTCCCTCTCAACCATGTTTTCAGAGTTTCTCATCCAGAGGCTGGAGAGCTAGAAGAGATCATTGTGTGTGGAAATTCAAATGCTAACATTCTTTAAACACTTATACTGTGCCTTTCCTTCCCATTAAAGAGATGATCCCAAACAAGACCTTAATAAGATTGATTGCCTGGGAGCCTCAAGCTCAATGCATTGCACAACAACTCTATTTTGTGACAAAATAGCTTGCCAAAGCACATGTAGAAAATAGACTGGAAAACGTTGAACTGGTTTCAGACTTGGAGTGTTTCGTTAGAACAAAATTGCAGCACCAGGGTAATCCACATTTTATGCAAAGGATAGCTGAATTCTGTAACTTGTATGAAATTGCATATTTCTGCTTGTCATGGGAAGGAAACTTGGAACTAGAAGTACACCAAGAACAGCCTTGCTGGATCAGGCCACAGTCCCATCTAGTCCAGCTTCCTGGACTAGAAAATTGCCCATTGACTCCCACTCGCTGTTTCCTGGTCTTCAACCAGTTCCTAATCCACAGTCAGGGAATAAGAGGACCTGCCCTCTTATTCCCTGACTGTGGAGTTTTCGCAGGAGCCTTTCATGAGGGACTGTGTCAAATGCCTTCTGAAAATCCAGATATATAATATACACGGGTTCGCTCGCATCCACATTCCTGTTGACCTTTTCAAAAAATTCTAACAGGTTTGTGAGGCAAGACTTCCCTTGCAGAAGCCATGCTGACTCTCCCTCAGCAGAGCTTGTTCTTCTATGTGTTTTAAGATTTTATCTTTAATGAGACTTTCCACCAACCTCCCTGGAACAGATGTTAGGTTGACCGGCCATTCAGGTAGCGGTATTTGCCCGACGTCTTCTGCCATGAAGACAGATGGATGCAAAGAACTCACTTAATTTCCCTGCAGTCTCCAAGTCCCCTTTTATCACCCCTTTCTCTCCCTCACCATCCAGCGGACCAACCGTTTCCCTGGCAGGTTTCCTGCTTCTAACATATTTGAAGAAGCTTTTGTTATTCCCTTTTATGTTGCCTGCCATACGCTCCTCAAAGTCTTGCTTGGCCTCCCCTATCATCTTTTAACATTTCTTTTGCCAAAGTTTGTGCTCCTATTTGTTTTCCTCGTTAGGGCAAGACTGCCATTTACGGAAGGAAGCTTCCTTGCCTTTTATAGCCTCTTTAACTGTGCTTGTTAGCCATGCCGGCACCCTCCTCGACTTAGTCGAACTCTTTCTCCTTTGTGGGATACATTCCCGCTGGGCCTCTTTGACTGTTGTTTTAAACAGCCTCCATGCACTCTGGAGCGATTGGACTCTATTTACCTTCCCTTTCAGCTTTTTTAAAACTAGTCTCCTCATTTTGGGGAAGTCTGCCCTTCGGAAGTCAAGGGTTTTTGTGTCAGATTTGCTCGGCACTCTCCCCCCGACATGCATGGAGAAACATAAGAAGAGCCCTGCTGGATCAGGCCAAAAGCCCATCTAGTCCAGCTTCCTGTGTCACACAGTGGCCCCACCAGATGCCTCAGGGAGCACACAGACAACAAGATACCTGTGTCCAGTCGCCACTCCCTTCCACCTGGCACAGAGAAAACCCACTTCTAAAACCAGGAGGTTGCTTATGGCTTGTAACCTGTGATGGTCTTTTCCTCCATGAATCTGTCCAAACCCCTTTTAAAGGCATCTAGGCCAGATGCCATCACCACATCCTGTGGCAAGGAGTTCCACAGATGAATTACACGCTGGGTAAAGAAATATTTTCTTTTGTCTGTTCTAACTCTCCCTCCACTCAATTTTAGTGCATGTCCCCTGGTTCTGGTGTTGTACGAGAGGGAGGAGAATTTCCCTCTATCCACTCTCTCCATCCCGTGCATAATTTTATAAGTCTCAATCATGTCCCCCCTCAGGCGCCTTTTTTCTAGGCTGAAAAGCCCCAGGCACTGTAGCCTTTCCTCATAAGGGAGGTGCTCCAGCCCACGAATCATTCTGGTCGCTCTTTTCTGCACCTTTTCCAATTCAACTATATCCTTTTGGAGGTATGGTGACCAGAACTGGACACAATACTCCAGATGTGGCCTTACCATCGATTTGTACAAAGGCATAATGATATTGGCAGTTTTATTCTCAACCCGCTTTTTAATGATCCCAAGCATGGAATTGGCCTTCTTCACAGCCACCGCACACTGGGTCGACACTTTCATCGACCGGTCCACCAGCACCCCAAGATCTCTCTCTTGATCCGTCACAGACAACTCAGAACCCATTAGTGTATATGTGAAATTTTGGTTTCTTGCCCCAATGTGCATCACATTGCACTTACTTACATTGAAGCGCATCTGCCATTTTGCTGCCCATTCTCCCAGTTTGGAGAGATCCTTCTGGAGCTCTTCACAATCCCTGCTGGTCTTCACCAACCGGAAAAGTTTAGTGTCATCTGCAAACTTGGCCACTTCACTGCCTATCCCTGACTCCAGGTCATTTATGAATAAGTTGAAAAGCACCGGTCCCAAGACCGATCCTTGGGGCACACTCTTTTCACCTCTCGCCATTGTGAAAATTGCCCATTGACTCTCACTCGCTGTTTCCTGGTCTTCAACCAGTTCCTAATCCACAAGAGGACCTGCCCTCTTATTCCCTGACTGTGGAGTTTTCGCAGGAGCCTTTCATGAGGGACTGTGTCAAACGCCTTCTGAAAATCCAGATATATAATATCCACGGGTTCGCTCGCAGCCACATGCCTGTTTGTGAGGCAAGACTTCCCCTTGCAGAAGCCATGCTGACTCTCCCTCAGCAGAGCTTGTTCTTCTATGTATTTTAAGATTTTATCCTTAATGAGACTTTCCACCATCTTCCCTGAAACAGATGTTAGGCTGACCGGCCTGTAGTTTCCCGGGTCCCCCCTCCTTCCTTTTTTAAAGATTGGCGTGACATTAGCTATCCTCCAATCCTCTGGCACAGTGGCCGTTTTAAGGGACAAGTTGCATATTTTGGTCAAGAGGTCAGCAACTTCATTCTTGAGTTCCTTCAGACCTCTTGGGTGGATGCCATCCGGGCCTGGTGATTTATTGATCTTTATTTTGTCAGTTAAGTCTGAGACATCTTCTCTTTTAACCTCTATTTGACTTAATTCTTTAGTCAGGGGAGGCCATTCAGGTAGCGGTATTTTCCCGAGGTCTTCTGCCGTGAAGACAGATGCAAAGAACTCATTTAATTTCTCTGCAGTCTCCAAGTCCCCTTTTATCACCCCTTTCTCTCCCTCACCATCCAGCGGACCAACCGTTTCTCTGGCAGGTTTCCTGCTTCTAACATATTTGAAGAAGCTTTTATTATTCCCTTTTATGTTGCCTGCGATACGTTCCTCAAAGTCTTGCTTGGCCTCCCGTATCATCTTTTTACATTTCTTTTGCCACAGTTTGTGCTCCTGTTTATTTTCCTCACTAGGGCAAGACTTCCATTTACGGAAGGAAGCTTCCTTGCCTTTTATAGCCTCCTTAACTGTGCTTGTAAGCCATGCCGGCACCCTCCTGGACTTGGTTGAGCCCTTCCTCCTTTGTGGGATACACTCCCTCTGGGCCTCTATGACTGTTGTTTTAAACAGCCTCCATGCACTTTGGAGCGATTGGACTCTTTTTACCTTCCCTTTCTGCTTTTTTTTAACTAGTCTTCTCATTTTGGGGAAGTCTGCCCTTCAGAAGTCAAGGGTTTTCGTGTCAGATTTGCTCGGCACTCTCCCTCCGACATGCATGGTGAAACAGATCGCAGCATGGTCACTGTTCCCCAACGGTTCGGTAACATTTACCTCCCTGACCAGATCTTGAGTGCCACACAATATCAAGTCCAGAGTCACCTGTCCTCTGGCCGGCTCCGTGACAAGCTGCTCCAAGGCACAGTCGTTTAACATATCCAGAAATCCAGTCTCTCTTTCATGACCTGAGCATGAATTGACCCAGTTGATGTGAGGATAATTGAAGTCCCCCATGACTACAACCCTGTCTCTCGTTGACACCTCCCAGATCTGGTTCCTCATTTCAAGATCCCCTTCAGGTTTTTGATCTGGAGGACGGTAGCATGCCCCTACTATTACTTCAGTCTTTGAGCCTGGTAATCTAACCCACAGTGATTCTACAGAGGAGTCAGAGCCCCCCTCCAGCTCTACTCTGGTGGATTCTACCCCTTCTTTGACATAGATGGCCACCCCGCCTCCAACATGCCCCTCTCTGTCCCTCCTATAGAGTTTATATCCTGGAATTGCAGTATCCCACTGGTTCCCCACATTCCACCAGGTTTCTGTTATACCTACTATATCAATATTTTCCCTAGCCACCGTAAACATTCCAGTTCTCCCATCTTTGCCTGTAGACTTCAGGCATTTGCATAAAAGTCTTCCAAGTTCTTCCATCTTGCAACTTTGGCGAGCTCACCAGGCATTGCCCATCCTTTTACCCTCTCCTGTACCAATGTGGACTGAACTTGCATTTTCAAGTGCTAAAATGAACAGGATAATGTCTCTGCTTAACTTGGTTCCATGCTTGTTCAGAAGTGCCAAATGTAGCCCTACCCTGCATATACCTTGAAAACCATCTCTTAAAAACTCAGTGCTACAGTATGCATGTTGATTCAGCAGGAAATACTATTGAGATCAAAGTGGCTTTCAGCCAAGTAAATGCATGAAGTTTTAGCTGTACAGCCCAATTCTGTATAGAACTTGGTACATCAATCCTGTGGGTACACTACTTGGTTCACTTCAGAACAGTCAGTATCTACATCCCTTTTTGCCTTTATAGATTGAGGGAAAAAATTAATGAGAAGATGAAGTGTCTCTTGATCACCACTGTTCTGGTTTTGTTCTTCTGCCAACTTGGTAAGTATGAGTGTTCAGTAAAGTATATTGTGAAACCAGAGCGTACTGAGGACAGAGGAATGGTGGATCTCTACTGTGATTTTAGTGGCATAGCTGAGGTGTACTACATGGGCTTGGACAGTGGGAGACTGATGGTGGCAGCTATGAAGTGCTTGGATGGTGACCCTTAGAACGCTGAGGAAGTAACCTCTTTGTTTAGCAAGAACAGTTCTGGGGTATGGTGTGATCTTCTTGAATTGGAAGTTTTAAAGAGCTTGTTTCTAAGCTGTTGGTTGGGGAGAACTAGAAGCTCTTCTGTCTAGATACAGCTGGGAGCTGAGTGCCCTAGATATAACTACAGATTTTCTCTTGGAGACAGTACAATATAGTAGAGCAATCGCTGCCCATGCAACCAACACTTACAGTGCAATCCTATCCAGCTCCCCCACTGGTGCAGCCAGCGGGGGAGGGCAGAATTGGAGCCCCCAGAAGGGAAAGGGGATTCAAATCCCCTTCAAAGGGAATTTAAACCCCCCTCCCCTCCAAAGTCCCCCGCCCTCCCCTGCTGGTGGGGGAGCTGGATAGGATTCTGAAACAAGGGTGCCCTTTGCAGGTTTCAAGCTCTATCCTGGGGTATAGCTTCAGTTTTTCCAGATGCGTGATCAATACTGCTTCATTCACCACTTGTATACCTGGGCCTAAGTGTTGGTTGTACCCTGTGATGAAGAGTGAACTTTACCAATGCCAAAAGTGTGTAGTGATTAAGAACAGGAAACTGGAATCTCTCCTTCCAACTTTATTAGCTTTATTATATTTTTGCTGGATAAAGGCTACTCATTTTGGTTAGAAACTTGTGCCATTCTTCACTGTTGCCACTCTTGGACAGATTAAAATGATAAAAGCCCAGAACAGAGCAGTAAAACAAGAACAGCAGTACTAAACCCAGTTCAAGCAGCCTTCACAAAGTCTTTGCTTGGCACTGAGGAGATGCTAGGTGAGCCTCCATAGGTGGGGCATTGCAACTGAACTTTCTCAGGTTCCCACTCTCTTGAGCCTTGAGGTTGGTTACCTGGAGACGGAGGCTGATGTGAGACTAGGCAGTCATTCAAATAATGACACAGAAGCAGTAAGTGGAAAATTGCTATATAGAAATTTGTACACAAGGATGTACACAAGGATTATAGAAATTTTGTACACAGCCTGTACATGTACTGGCATTGCTGTTCTCGCCATGTCTACAAGTAACTGCAGTTTAATTTGGAGCTGCTCTGTGGGACTCTGGGGGCTACCTAGCTTATTGATGCTGTGAGTTAGATAGGAACCTGACTTGTCTCCTCAATCTATTCAGGTCCTTTCAGAAGACCTTTTATGTAGTACTGCAGTGATGCACGAACTGCTTTTCATGGCAGAGGTGCTGACATGAGGGTTGAAGACCAGCACTGTGGTGCTGCTGATCTTGCCAACGTTCCAGTAGCAGTGTGGTATGAAACCATGGAGTAGCTCCCATGGTGCTGTGATAACAAATGTGATGGAGCCCTTGCACAACCTTTATTCACAGCACAATCCTATACATATCTACTACTCAAAAGTAAGCCCCATTGAGTTCAATGCAGCTTATGTGTGTGTATAGGGTTGCAGCCTTAATGTCCTAAGAATGTAGAGAACTGTGAATTGAGTTTCTTGGATATGTTTGACACCACTGCTGCTACCCCTCTCCTACAGCCAGCTTGTATAAAAGGCAACAGTTCTGCACAACAATGGCTGTACAACTTGAATGCCTTGTAATAGTTCACTCTGAGACTTTCCTATATAAACTACACTTTGCAACTGTGTGCAATAGAACTCCTCAAGGTAAGAATACAGTTACCAAACAGTCTTTTCTCGTAGCAGAAAACTTAAGCTCAGCAGCCAGGGTTGGAACACATCCCTGGCTCAAGATGGGCTTTACAGGAAAATTTCTCTCCCCTTCTCCAACCTATCAATGATTCGGCTGACAGAGGTGCATGACTGCATCACCCCGGTCTAAAAGTTGGTTTACTTCTATTAAAGGATTATTTTACCTACTGCTTGGCTAATCCTAGGAAGTTTAATATCTGCCCAGAATTCAGCTTCATGAGAAAAGCTTGCATTTAAATGATCTGTTCCCTCCTGTTTAGGAAACGCCTTAAAATGTTACCAGTGCGATGAGTATAAGGATAAATGTGAACATTCAGGGGAGTGCGCTGCTGGACTTGATGCATGCATAGTGATCGTAGGCACTGTTGACCGTAAGAACACTACCTTGCATTGTATATGCTTGCTTTGATAAGTGCAATTAAAAATGCCTACTTGCTTTGTGTTCAGAAAGGGGGCTGGGTTTTATCATAGGCGTCACTGGAGCGTGGCGAGGGGGCGGGCCGCCAGGGGGTGACGCGCGTCATGGGGCGACACGTGCACCCCCTCGCGCGTCGCCCTCCGGACGCTCTGAGGCCGGCCCGGGAGCCTGCCTCGGAGCGTCCGACCCCGTCAGCGCTCCAGGGCCTTCTGAAAGAAGGCCCAGGCAGCGCGTCAATCCTGATATTTTACGGATATTCGCACATGCGCAGACTCGTTTTGAGGGCTTTTGCCTTCAAAACGGGTCTACGCATGCGCGTAAAAATCCGGAAAATACCCGGATTGACGCGCTGCCTGGGCCAGAAGGCCCTGGAGCGCCGACGAGGTCGGACGCTCCGAGGCAGGCTCCCGGGCTGCCCTCGGAGCGTCCGAAGGGCGACGTGACGCGGGGGGGAGCAGGGTGGCCCCTCCCCCTGCCAAAAATGTGGTGTCACTAGGGGGGGTTAACGCGCGTCCCCGCCACCAGGGTGACACGCGTCTAGTGACGCTAGTGGGTTTTATACAAGCTTTCAAATGGTATTTTAATATATGCAGTTTATATTTGCCACTGAACAGCCAAAAACTAGGCTGTTTAGCTGCTGTTTAGCTATAGTGTGACTACCAATGCAGGTGGCACTTGTGACTGGGGTTGGTTGAATAAGGAGTTTCATATTCTGGTTCCCCTGAAGCTTCTGAACTGCCTTGAGGGCAACCCCACATACAATACACTAGCACAATCTGCTTGAGAGCCATACATGATGGTAAGAAGCTTGGCCTACCCAAGGAGGGGCTGCAGCCTACAAAAGCTGATAAAATGTACTCCTTGGCAGAAAATTTCATCTTGAAATCTAGGAGATGAACTAGATCAGTGGTTCTCAAAGTTGCCAGGGCCACATCCCACCTCAGCCTCTTGCAGTGGGTTGCAACTCGCCTCCTGCAGCTGCTCCCATGTTGTGCCAGTCTGGGATGGCCTCCATGGGTCTCGGAATGGCTTCCCAATGTGACCGGAAGTTACCCAAATGTCACTTCTGGAGGCCTGCTGAGGCTGTCCCAGGCCCGGCACGATGTGGGAGCAGCTGCAGGAGGTGAGTCACAACTTGGAGGTGGCCCCTGGTTGTGTCCATTTGGCTCCAATTTAGAGTCAAACGGAGTCAGGAGCAAGTGGGTGAGTGGGCGGGTCCAACTGATGATCCACCTTGGCTCTCAACCCACGGTTTGAGAAGCCCTGAACTAGATTCAAGAATATTTCCAAGCTGTGAACTTTTTTCAGAGGGAATGTAATTCCAGTTAAAAAAAAAATGACTGCAACATTTTTATCACAGTTGCTACAAAGGTAGTACACTTGGTGATCACCTTGCTATTGGGTTCAGTAGATGGTAAGCAGCATAGTTGGGATGATGCAGAGGAGTGTAACTTAAAATGTTGCTGAATGTTTCTGTATTTATATACCTCCTTTCTCATCAGATTTTGATTCATGACGGTTTACATAGACAGGCTATCCTAGACCTGATAAGGGTCTTTCCAATACTGTTCTGTTCATATATAGAACCTTTCATTCTCCAGATGTTTCTCTTCCATAGTGTGGTCAACTCCCTGGCTGCACAGCTCATGCCTTCTGAGCTTCCGCAGATAGCTACAAATCAAGCAAGGCAGGATCTCAAGTTATCGCTCTTGCCAACTGACTTCTCAGCATTCCATTCCACCTTCTCACCATGGCACGTCAGTAACTCCTCTCTCACAGAGGGTTATCGCAGCTTTTCAGTGACTTCTGGTCTCCCATTCAGGCATGACCAAGCTAATTCAGGCAGGCAACTCAACCACCAGACCACACCTCCTACCCATGTATATGAATATGTGTAGCTGGAGAGTCTAACATACTGTTCCTGCAACATGGTGGCAAGATCTTTGTAGAATGCAACCTTGTATTTATCTTCTGCTTCAAATGGAATGAACTGACAAGTGTGTATATGTATATATGTGCCAAACACATAGTTGCATTTGATGCGCAAACATTCCATGTATGGATATTGATGAATCCTGAGGTGAAAATTCAGAACTGAAAGCAATGCGGGTCTTCTAGATAATTCATAAACTCAAGTTAGGATGAAGACCTCATAATCTGTCTGTCAACCCCCTCCCCCATCAGCCTGACTATGAACTTAAATTGCTGGTATAACATGGATTCATTTCTTTTTAAGGTACAAAACGCTCTGCATACTGCATGAAAAATTCCGAATGCGATCGAAAATTGCTTGAAGCCGAATTCAACACTGACAAATTTGAGCATCGATGCTGTCAAAAAGACCTATGTAACAGCTGCCCAATATTGGCAGGTAGTAAAATGGTTCTTGGCGTCACTTCTCTGCTGACTGTAATCTGGATGCTCTGGAAATGAAGCTGTACTGACTTGATACCTACTGATGAATAGTGTTTAGAGTGTTCTTTTATACACACATTTTGTAACCAATCTGCTCTTTATAATATACTGCATGGTTTTTCTTGAGAAGAGGATTTGCCTGCAATACTATCTATATGATTAACCTCTTAGTATGTAATGATCATCAGACAGGCACTACCAAAACAGGTTTCTGAATTGTTTGTGCTTATCTATTTGTAACAATTACAAATAAAGTGGCTATTCTACACTTGGATCATCATAGTTTCTTATCATGAGAGTTTTAGTTCAGAATTGAAGTGCTCTCCATACCATGGTCTGCCATGCAACTGCTTGCACTGGTGGAAAACCAGTTGTACTGGCCAGGGTCATATGCATTTGGGAAGCCAAACAGATGCATTACGTTTGAGGAATATCCCACAGGGGATGGACAGGAGCTGGAAGGGATTCTTTGTGCAGTCTTTCTGATACCTGCTATATTAGAAAAGGCTTCTTGTAAAACATAGGGATAAACTTGTCAAACACACAATCTCTTAACGTTCTGTTTCTAATCTTAACATGTTACACACTACCAGTAACAAGGCAGCACTTGAGCAACTCTTATCAAGTCATGCACTGATACCAAGTCATGCCATTCTCTGATAACTTGTATTGTAATGGTATCTTAAAGGTTTAATGTAGAAGCAACTACTCTGCCTTTATAAACTAGGCTTATTTAAATTGAAACTGGCTACTTAGGATGGTGAAATATAAGCATGCTAGAGAGGTCCTCAAAAGATTTCTGTGAATGGTGATAAAATTGGGAGAGGCTCTTAAGTAAGCATAAAAAGGGCACATTGTCAAATGAAGATTTTACCCTATGTGTATACTGGGTCTGAATTGGCAGTGACTAAAAGAGAGGCTTAATGTTGGGTCATGGGGGTTAGCTCAATGAAACATTCATTTGGCATGCAGTGGCTTGGAGGAGAAAAGCAAACTTTGTGTTAGATGACCAGAAAAGGTACAAATCTGTGGCTATATCAGAAATATTGTGTATAGTTCTGGTTACCAAATATGTTAAAGGATTGGTGGGAAGTGCAGCCAAATGATCAAGGAGATTACAGCAGCTTCTCTATGATACCCTAAACTAGGGGTCCTCAGCCTTTGGAGGCCCTGGTACCCCCAATGAAGGTCAAAATTTTTGGAGCATAATTAGCTAACTTACTTAAACTGCACAAAAATACACAATGCCAGGATCTCTTTTAAAAAAAAAACCACGCAGCAATAAGAGACATGCACAAAAATGCCACAACTACTTTGTGCTGCTTCTAGGAAAAATGTGTGGAGACCCTGGATAGGAACATTCCTATCTCCTACTAAAATTTAGAACCCTCTACTTCCAGTGGATTTGGGACAAAGCACTTCAGACTGCCAGCCCACTGGAACCCCACTCTGTCACGGCGCTTTTGGCACTGTGTTTTTGCTCTGGAGTGGCTCCTTC
This sequence comes from Plestiodon gilberti rubricaudatus, assembly GCA_026170595.1. Classification (NCBI taxonomy): domain Eukaryota; kingdom Metazoa; phylum Chordata; class Lepidosauria; order Squamata; family Scincidae; genus Plestiodon; species Plestiodon gilberti. Next base: position 245,249,434 of record JANXHW010000001.1, on the reverse strand, counting down.
CTTTGGCTGAGCCTCTTAGGAATGCTAAGAAGGGCCCTCCCACCCTTCCTATCTGCATTTTCTGGCCTCAGTTATTCCCAGGTTTTCAGACGATGTCATTGCCAGTCACTGCTGGTGGTAGGCAGCAGGAGAGTGGTGCTTGAGGCAGTACTTAGCCAGAAAGGGGTTGAGAACCCCTGTACTAGATAGCAAACATGCCTTTTCCTTGTTTTCTCACAGCACAATCCTATTGAAACGCAGTGCCAGCGCAACCGCTGCTGCACTGGTATAAGATGTTGCAAATGTGCTGTAAAGCATGTTGTGACACCTGGAGAGCAAGCAGTGCTGGGGGGAAGGCCTGCACCACCCACCCCACTGGTGCATCCTGGAGCACTGTGCACCTGAGCAGGTAAGGTCACTCCAAGCGGTGTGGGGGCAGGGAGAGAGTGTAGGTAGGCGGAGCAGGCCCAGGAGGGGCAGGATTGGCACTATTGACACACACCAAATCCTATCCTCCTTCCTGGACCTTTTGTTCTTGCACAGGGCTACGTTCTGTGCCAGCGATTAAGGTGGTGTAAATCTGAGTAGCCCCATTGTGCAGGTCTCTGATGTACAAAACTTGGACAGTTAGTTCAACTGCTGGGAAACTGACAGCCCATTCCAACCCAACTCCTCTCCAAGTCAGGCATAAGTGTGGCCTAAGTGCAGCCTAAGTTAGGTGGAAGTTATGTCTGAGTTAGGTCAGAGGTATGCCTGAGTTAGGCAGGCTGCAGTTTCTGTGGCCCAGCACCACCCCAGGATCCAGGCAACACTTACCTCCCAGGCAGACAGGCTCTCCGGGCTCGGTGTCTGGCTCGGGCATGTGCAGGCCTGTGTGTCTGCACGTGTCCGCTTCCATCCATGGCAGCTGCTGCAGTGTCTGTCTCAGCCCGGTCGCAAAGGGGCTGACCGCAGGCAGGGGGGTTGCGCCAGTCATGTGGTGGACGCAGGGCAGGTGACAGGTGAGCGAGGTGCCTGAGCCAGCCACCACAGGGCACCCTGTGCATCAGCCACCTGCTGCAGGGGAGAGTGGCCATCCCCCCTCCTGCAGAAGGCGATGTCACCCCCATGCCACATTGAGGCTGCACCTGGGAGTCATGTGGGGGAGGGAAGGGAAGGAGGGGGGTGGGAACGTCACGCACAAGGGGGGGCTCATGATGTCTGGAACTGCCTCTGACATGACTTGCCCGTGTGCTGCCTGAAGCCCTGGACCTCCAGGGCCGGGGCAATGCCCACAAAGAAGGCATCCCGGCGTGCTTTCTGCTCTGTGCCCCGGCCAAGACCGAGAGATGCCTTGGGCTTGTCTGCTGCGAGCGTGAAGGGCTCACGCAGCTCATCACGCCCCCAGATGGGGTGACGACGGTGCCTCTTGGCAGGCGCTCTGGCAGGGTGGGGGGTGGCCAGCTGCCATCATCAGGGAGTGGGAGGGGAGGCAGACACACAGGCAGGCAGACAGTGGGGTGCTGGGGAGGGGCATGGGTGGGTCAGAGACAGACAGACAGACAACAAGGTTGGTGGGAGATTCGGAGAGAGGGGTCTGCAGAGACCAATAGGGACACAGGGGTTGCTCCGCAGATGAAGGCAATGCAGAAAACAGGAGCCTCTTATGCAGACGGACTGTGGGCGGAAGCGGCTGCATTACGGGCGGACGCCCTGGCTGGCGAGATCCCCGGTTGCTGAGCGGCCACTACACAGATGCAGCGGCCACAAGCGGCCCCGCTATGGGCTCCGTGGCGCCTGTCACTGTTTGCCTGCCTGAGAGGCCCCCCCAACTCCCCCTCCCCTCTGTCCCATGGGGGTCTGGCAGCCTCCCTGGGAAGGAAGTGGCAGTCCCTGGAAGGGATTCATGCAGGGGCTTCAGTGCTGGGGGACTGTCTGTGTGTGGAGGGCAATGCTTGTGTAACACTGGGCACATATGTTTCAAGGAGGCTCTGCCCGAGGGGCATCTTTATTGTTCTGGAACGTTAGCAGAGATGGCCAGGCGAGGCTGCCAGGGGTAGTCACAGCAGCCAATCTGAAAGCAGCAGCAGCAGAAGAAGAAGAAGAAGAAGAAGCAGCAGCACACATGCCCCATGGACCTGGAGACGCAGGCTCTCCCACTGTGGAACCACAGCCTGCTCCATAGAAAGGGGAGGGACAGCAAGAACGACAGCCAGGGAGGTGGAGCAGCAGCAGCAGCACCAGCAGCTGAGGAGGGTTGCAGGGCTGGCTCTCTGACCTCTGGCAGCAGCGAGGCAGAGGACCGTGGGGCAACCAGACTGCGGGCCCAGGAGTGATCCCAGGAAGGTAGGTGGTAGTGGACGTTCCTGCGGAGATAAAAAACAAGGGGGTGTTACATGGCAGCTGGTGTGTGGTAGCAATCGCCAGTGAAGACAAGCCAGTGTGTGGGTTGCAAAAGCCTGCAGGGAGAGAAATAACACAGCTGATAGGTGTGACACATGGTCTGAGCTGCTTACCTGGGTGTAAGGCAAGCATGATCCTGTAAGGGAAAAGGGTCAAAGAGAGAGAAGACAACACATATATTGGGTCACAACCATGGCAATCCTAGCAATGACCTGTCAGTTGACCCTGTGGAGAAAAAGGGGGGGGGGAAACAGCTGGTGTCTACAGACTGTTAACAGCATCACCACACTCGTGGTGTTGTATGCTCACATGGCAACAGGCGGCAATCCAACACAATAGTGGTAAAGCAGCATGTATCCTATATATCATAGCAGGCATTGCAGGCAGGCATCTGACTACACATTGGTAAAGAGGCATTTCAGAGAAGGCATTGCAGGCAGACATGAGAGGGCACATTGGTAAAGAGACATTTCAGAGAAGGTATTGCAGGCAGCTATGAGACTACTCATTGGTAAAGAGGCATTTCAGAGAAGGCATTGCAGGCAGACATGAGAGGGCACATTGGTAAAGAGACATTTCAGAGAAGGCATTGCAGGCAGCTATGAGACTACTCATTGGTAAAGAGGCATTTCAGAGAAGGCATTGCAGGCAGACATGAGAGGGCACATTGGTAAAGAGGCATATCATGGCAGGCTATGCAGGCAGACATGAGAGAGCTCATTGGTAAAGAGGCATATCATGGCAGGCTATGCAGGCAGCTATGAGACAAGACATTGGTAAAGAGGCATATCATGGCAAAGAGGCATGCAGGCAGCTATGAGACGAGACATTGGTATAGAGGCATGTATCCTACCTATATTTCTATATGCAAAGAGGCAGATGTCAGAACAAATGTCAGCACGAACCCTATCTTAGGCATAACTCTGTCGGTTTCCAGACCTAGCAGGCCCAACTCCGTCCTAACTCTGACCTAACTCAGGAGTAGGGTGTTAGAAATTTTCAGGAGAGGGCTGGCTTGGGTAAGGTAAAATGGCTCCTATGGGTCTCCACCAATTTGTGTCAGCATTTGTGTTGGAGGGGGCGTGTCTGTGCTTGCCAGGGTCTGGAATCCAACGTTAATTGGTTGCTGCCCCCATGGTCCGCCCATGATCCGCCCACTTTTAGGTAAACTTTAGGTCTGACTTGTGCTGCTTAGCCCTTGGGTTGGAATGGGCTGTTCTTAGTCCGTCGGTTGTAACTTCGACCTAACTTTGCCCTAACTTTGCCCTAAATGGTTGCGTTCCAGACCTAAAGTAGCCCTAAATGACTTAGGCTGACTTTAGGTCTGACTTGGGCTGCTTGGCCCTTGGGTTGGAATGCGCTGTGAGCTAATTAGTGCAAGGCTGAGAACAGAACCCATTATCTAGGAGTGATAAGTCTGGTCAGTTTCTCATTCCGTGCTGGTGGATCCTGGTACTTATCAAGGACATTTTAATTGCAAACTACTTGCACCTGTGGTTTCCAGTTGGGAGGGGGAACCTGGAGTGACCATTACATAAGGGCCTAGAAGCTTCAGCTAGTTCGAGCCTCTGATTGGGTATTCCCCAGACCAGGTATAAGGGAAGATAAAGTTTGCCTAGTTATTGCTCACTTTTTTTTGGTCTGTTCTTAGAAGCTTTATGCTTCCGAAAACTGCAATGCTGGTTACGAGGGTTTCTTTGGTGGGAGAGACTAGTGGCTGAAGTGAGTTCTTAGCCTGCTGAGGGGCTCCACTCCCTTACCTGTAAGCTTTGGTTCAGGCTGGAGCGAACTGCTATCCAGCCTTGGCCTTTCACTGCTGCCTAAACCCCAGAAACCTATCTTACCTTCTCCCCCAGCTTTCCTACTTCCCAACATCCTAAAAGACCCCTGTTTTCCAACCCCAGATTTCCCTGAGTAACCTACATAATTTCCCTGTATCCTTCCCCGTCACCCGTTCTTTGAAGGATTTTCCTTTCTGTCCCCCTCCCTAGCAACTGCTTATGCTTGGGAAACACTGAGGGCTCAGTCCAGCCTAACTCAGCACAAGTCAGGCACAATTGTGGCGTAGCTGTGGCCTAAGATAGGGCTGAGTTAGGCTGCAACTATGCCTGAGTTAGGCAGGAGGCAAGAGCAGTGGGCCAGGATCGAGGCAAAACTTACCGCAGAGGCAGGCAGGCCCCTGTGGGGAAGTTTCAGTCTTGTGGAAGCGAAGAGCCCTCTCCTGAGCTCGTCTGTGTGCACCTACCACAGCTGCTGCAGCGTTTGCAGCAGATGGGCAGCCACAGGTGGGCCTGCAGGCACTGGGCGTGCAACAGTCAGCGGAAGGGCAGAGGTTGTGATAGTGCCAGCTGCCCCAGGGCACCCTGTGCATTAGCCACCTGCTGCAGGGGGGAGTGCCATTGCCCTTCCTCCTGCAGAAGGTGAAGCCACCCCCAAGCCACGTTGAGGCTGCACGTGGGAGTCATGGGGGGGAGGGGGTGGGAACGTCACACACAAGGGGGGTCTCATGAAGTCTGGAACCGCCTCTGCCAGGACATGCCCGTGCGCTGCCTGAAGCCCTGGACCTCCAGGGCTGTGGCTACGCCCACAAAGAAGGCATCCCGGCATGCCTTCTGGTCCGTGCCCCGGCCAAGACCGAGAGACGCCTTGGGCTTGTCTGCTGCGAGCGTGAAGGGCTCACGCAGCTCATCACACCCCCAGATGGGGCAACGTCGGCGCCTCGCGGCAGGCGCTCCAGCAGAGTGGGGGATGCCAGCGTCCATCATCAGGGAGTGGGAGGGGAGGCAGGCACACAGACAGGGGGTGCTGGGGAGGGGCACGGGTGGGTCAGAAACAGACAGACAACAAGGCTGGTGGGAGAGGGATACAGGGAGAGGGGTCTGCAGAGACCAATAGGGACACAGGGGTCACTTCGCAGATGGAGGCAATGCAGGAACGGCCGCCTCTCATGCAGACAGACCGAGGGCGGTAACGGACGCTGTTGACGGGCGGAAACGGACGCCGTTGACGGGCGGACTGAGGGCGGAAACGGACGCCGTTGACAGGCGGAAACAGACGCCGTTGACGGGCGGACCGAGGGTGGGTGAGAGCCCCGGTTGCTGAAAAGGCTCTTCACGGACGTGGCGGACATGCACCATGTCGCCTGTCAGTGGTTGCCTGCCTGAGAGGCCCCCCAACTCCCCCCTCCCCTCTGAGCCCAGAGGGTCTGGCAGCCCCCCTGCTGTGTTCGCCCTGGGCTGGCTGTGGCAGGCCCTGGCTGGGATTCATGCAGGGCCTTGTGTGCTGGGCGCTGTCTCTGTGTGGGGGGGGGGCAGTGCTTGTATAACATTGGGGTCATGTTGTTCAAGGGGCCTTTGGCCAAGGGGCATCTTTATTGTTCTGGAACATTGGCAGAGATGACCAGGCGAGGCTGCCAGGGGTAGGCACAGCAGCCACTCAGAACGTAGCAGCAGCAGGCGTGCCCCATGGACCTGGAGACACAAGCTCTTCCCCTGTGGAACCACAGCCTGCTCCATAGAAAGGGGAGGGACAACAAGTAGGCAGCCAGGGAGGTGGAGCAGCAGCAGCAGCTGAGGAGGGTTGCAGGGCAGGCTCCCAGACCTCTGGCAGCATCGAGGCAGACGACCATGGGGCAACCAGACTGCGGGCCCAGGGGTGCTCCCCAGAAGGTAGGTGGTGGTGGACATTCCTGGGGAGACATAAATCACAGGGGTGTTCCATGGCAGCTGGTGTGTGGTAGCAATCTCCATTGAAGGAATGCCAGTGTGCCGGTTGCAAAGGCCTGCAGGGAGAGAAATCAAACACAGCTGAGTGGTGTGAGACACATAGCATGGTCTGCGCTCCTTCCCTGGGTGTAAGGTGAGCATGATCCTGTAAGGGAAAGGGGTCAGAGAGAGACAACAACACAACTTGGGGGTCACACCCATGGCAATCCTAGCAATACTGACCTGTCAGTAGACCCTGTGGAGAAAAGGGGGGGGAACAGCTGGTGTCTATATATGGGTTACAGTTCCACACTCATGGCATTGTGTGCTCACATTAATATAGGCAGCTATGAGACAAGACATTGGTACAGAGGCATATCATGGCAGGCATTGCAGGCAGACATGAGACAAGACATTGGTACAGAGGCATATCATGGCAGGCATTGCAGGCAGACATGAGACAAGACATTGGTAAAGAGGCATATCATGGCAGGCATTGCAGGCAGACATGAGACAAGACATTGGTATAGAGGCATATCATGGCAGGCATTGCAGGCAGCTATGAGACAAGACATTGGTAAAGAGGCATATCATGGCAGGCTATGGAGGCAGCTATGAGACAAGACATTGGTAAAGAGGCATATCATGGCAGGCTATGCAGGCAGCTACGAGACAAGACATTGGTATAGAGGCATGTATCCTACCTATACTTCTCTATGCAAAGAGGCAGAAGTCAGACCACATGTCAGCACGAACCCTGCTCTTACCTGCACTTACCTGCTGGTGTTGTTGCCTGTGGGGGGGGGGGAGAGGGGCTGGGAGAAAGACATGGGTTAGCAAACACTTGCATGGAGACAGCTGCCCAGGCACAGCAGTAAACAGTTTGGCCACAGGCAGAACAGCCCTCTCTGCCCTAGAGGGGGGAAGAGAGAAGTGGGGTGTTAGAAAAGTTTTCAAAGTCCCACTTTGTGGCTGCTGAGGGACAGAACCCCACGCCATGTGCTTAGTGAGTGAGTGGAGGGCTGGGGCTGGGCTTTTGTGGGAAAGAGGCTGGGTGGGGCTGGGTGCTGATAGGGTAACTATTTGGTCCGGTTCCACAGTTAGGCCACAACTGTTCCGTCCTAACTCAGGCACAACTCGGGCCCAGGGTGTTAGTACTTTTCAGGAGAGGGCTGGTGTGGGTAAGGTAAAATGGCTCCTATGGGTCTCCTCACATTTGGGTCCACCCTTTTTGTTGACCCAAATTTTGTGCCTGAGTTGGGCTCGAGGGGGCGTGTCAGGGGCTCTCCAGCGTCTGGAACCGGAACAAATTTGTAACCGCCCCCCGTCACTCCCCCAACACGCCCACTTTTAGGCCGCAATTGTGCCTGAATTGTGCAGTTGTGCCTGAATCGTGCCGGAACCCAATTCAGTCACAATTGCAGCACAAATTCGGCATCTGCGGCACAATTCAGGCACAACACGGGCCTAAAGCACTTAGGCTGCAATTGTGCCTGAATTGTGCCGCTGAGGCCTTGGGCTGGACTGGGCTGTAAGTCCCATTACATTCAGTGGGGCTTATATCTGAGTAGGGATGGATAGGTTTGCACTGTTGTTCGAATATCTGGCAACCGTGTTTACTAAGCCCAGCCCACCCCGCACAACTTTATGCCTCAGTGGCAGTGCGCTTCTAGGCACGTCTACTCAGAAGTGCCACTGAATTCACAGGCTTGGATTGGGACGCGCAACACAGAACGTCGTTTGCCAGGACCTAAAAAACCAACACTATATTTAGCACGTCCGTATACCAGACCAGAATAACTAACATGCACTTTTTTTTCCATTCGAGAAGTCTGCTTTATAGGGGAATTATTTTGAGCAAGGATCCAGCCCCTGAAATTGCGTTTGTTCGAGTCATTCTAACAGCAGATTGAGGCTCCTGTTGTCAGCGTGTAGAGTGTTTACTGGCGATGAAAAAAGCGTTCACGTGTTGGGATCTGTAGCCAATCGCTGGAACCGCCTCTAACCAATGAGAAGAAGCCTAGGTTGGCCTGTGTTTTGTTATACTGTATAAATTCCTGGGGTTAGCAGGAGTATTCTCGTTGGTCGTTGACGTAGAAAGCGCAGTGGGGTTTAAGGCCGGGAGGCAGTCTTTTTGGGGGGTAAGTGTAACCAACATCTCTTTTCTATGGCTTCTCTCTCTCTTTTTCCTTTTTGCAAAGAAGCGTGTGGGTTCTCGCTGCGTCCCCTCGTTTCACAGCGATATCTGGGTGGTGGCTGGATTGTTAACGCAACCAAGCTAGCGGTCTACGCCTACGCTCGTCGTGTCTGGGACTGGGAGAGACAATCGGCGCAGGTCTTTAGCTAGAGAGCGTAGAAAAAGGTCTTCGCCCCTTTGTAAGCTGAGCTACATTACCTAACTTCGTGTAATCTGGGTGGTGTGTATAAAACAACCAGAACCGTTTCAGGCGTAGTTCAAAGCACAGGATGTCGCCACAAGGTGGCGTTGCTCTGGAACAGGTGGGGTTGCTTTGCTGTGCCGAAACGAATTTAGATCGCTTTTGATCTACAGTTCTCTTCCGCGGTACTTAATACTCTGTGGGCAGATGGTCTCGGCGGCTGGTCGAGTTGTACCCTATATACCAGGGGTGGCCAAACTGTGGCTCCTGAGCCACATGCGGCTCCTTGACATATGTGCGGCTCTCGGAAATATGTTGGCTGAGCTCCTTTTTGCATCACAATTAATATAAAAGGTAAATAAGAATTTTTTATGCTTTATAATTTACCAGGTATAAACTGAGAGCCCACTGGATTAAAACATAAGTTTAATGTTCATGGTGAGTAAGTACATTTAAGAATTTAAATGCTTCCTAAATATTATGGCTCTCAATCATCTCTTGTGGCTCTCAATCATCTGAAGTTTATAGTATGTGGCTCTTACATTAAGCAAGTTTAGGCATACCATATCCGAAGGGGGACAGAGTGCCTACACCTTTAACCATTGTAAAAAGAGGGAATTTGGGCAGGTGTAGCTCATAATCGAAGGGTGCAACAAGCTGCACTTGCCCAAATTCCCTCTTTTTACAATGGTTAAAGGTGTAGGCACTCTGTCCCCCTTTGGATATGGTAAGCCTAAGCAAGTTTGACCGCCCCTGCTATATATGATCACTTGTTGTTAACAAAAATTCCTACAGGTTGGCTGAAGAGAGGGAACGGGAAGCAAGTGATGATCTTGGGATACAAACTGGATATCTGACTACATAGGCATTAATTAACAGAAAATCCTAAATTGCTGACAAGTAGTAGTGTATACAATGCTCTCCCGATGGCTGTGCCATGACCCCTCCCAAGCCACAGGGGATTGTACAGACTGTAGGGCCTGTTTGCAAATGTTCTGGGCCATTCCAGAGTTGTGTGATGCCTTTCTCACATACATATATTTAATATTGTGTTGGCTAAGTGCAAGATGCTAGAACCAGGGTGGCTCTTCTAAATGCAGTACACAGTATAAGCTGTAGAGTTGCTTGGGACTCTGCTTCTAGCAAACGGTCAAGACAGGTGAAGACAAATGTATGTATGTATGGGAAATGGAATCTGTTAACCTGACTTCATGCCAGGACCATTTTAATAAAATGGAGGAGGGTGTGGCTAAGTGTGGCAATGGATGCAAGATCAGTTTCTCCCCTGGCAGTTGATACAGTCCTGCCTGGTAGTGTGGGCCAGCTCTTCTGATGTGCACCCAAAGCTTGAACATTTGTCAAATAACGTAACACAAGATGTACTGTTGTGTACTTGGATGTTCTTATGACTATTCAACTCCTTGGACTACAACATCTGATTCTGGCATGTTATACCCACAAGTTATGCCCTGGTTGTTTGAATAAGCTTCATATCCAGTGGCAAGGTGGAGATCCCCACTAAAGATCTTAATATTTTATGTACTTGGAGAAGAGCCCCCCCCCAGACCTGTGAAACAACTTGGCTTGAGGCTATTTCGGAGTGTGTGGGGCATTTTCCCCCAGACCTGATGTTAATCCCATGTGAGCATTACCAGCAACCAGCCTGGGTGTAGTTCAATTGCCAGAGAGAAGAGGAAGCTGAAAGAGTGTGGATGAGAGAGAGCCCTACCCTTGAGACACTTGAAATGCTTGGCCTTAAAGACCATGTCTGGGTGGGTGGTGTATTTTCCCCTCAGGCTGATACAAGCAGAAGGCCTCCAGTGGTTGGAGTGGCATTCTTGGATGACGTGAGGGTTGCCAGCCTCTCCCTCCCATTATCCCATGTAGCTATGGATGTAGGTGTATAGTTTCCAAGTCATCTGTGTCTTCATTCCCCCTCCCCTTCCTGTTTCCCTGTGTCTCTTAAATTAAAAGTTGTTTGGGGCAGGGAACAGTTGCGTTCTTCTTTGTATACTAGAAACTGTTCAAAAGTGTGTATATATAAATACATAAGTCTATAGGTGCATACAGGAAAAGATTGTGGTTCCAATAGTTGGCTGTGAAATGTCTGTGATACAGCTCACTTAGAGGAAGTTACTTGTGTTGGCCTATTTACTACATTATTTTACCTAGTAGCACTGGTAGAGGAAGAGAACTAGTTAAGGAAGTATGTACAGTATCTTTCCTGGGTGCAGCATTAATCAAACCAGTGGATTAGGAACTAGAAGTGGGTACTAGAAGAGGGGCAGGGCAGGTGGTGGGATTCCAGCCTACTGTCTGAAATGGAGCCATTCCCAGCTAGCAGATCTGTCTGACCCCTCTGTAGGACATGCAGCCTTTTAAAAACTGGTCTAATAGGCCCCCATCTAGACGGGATCTACTTGTGACAAAGAAGTTTATCTGCTGGTAAGCAGACCTGAAGTTCTTCATGTCCTGGAGCTGAGCTCTCTGTATAATGAGCAAATGCTGCCTGCTCTCATCCAGTTGAGATCTGTGGGCAGAAGCAGCCTTTTGCCTATGTCAGATGGAAAGAAAGAGGACTTGCAACTTGACTATCAATGGCCAGAGGTGATGAGATCTCGGTGCATGCACAGGTCTTATAGGAGCCCTTCCTTTGGAAGGGGCTCTTTCAAAAACAGACCCACAAGCCCCTTCTATTTTCCTGCATATGGGACACCAATCTTAGTAATATAGGGGGATTCTTGTGGTAAGCTGGGTAAAATGTGTGTGGTGTGCCATAAATGGCCTAACTTGAGTAGCCAATTAGTTCCTGCTGAATTCTACACAGGATACCAAGGATAGCACTTGAGTGACTGCAAAACAGATGGAGTAGTCATTGCCTTAAATTTGTGTTTTTAATGGCGCCAGATGGTGATGGATTTCTTTCAGGGTATTCCAAAAGGTATACTGTACTGTTGAACTGGTTTCAGACTTGGGGTGTTTTGTTAGGACAAAATTGCAGCACATGGGTAATCCACATTTTATGCAAAGGATAGCCGAATTCTGTAACGTATGAAATTGTGTATTTCTGCTTGTCAAGGAAAAACTTGGAACTAGAAGTCTTCCTCTGTAATCTTGCAACTTTGAAGAGCTCACCAGGCATTGCCCATCCTTTTACCCTCTCCTGTACCAATGTGGACTGAACTTGCATTTTAAAGTGCTGAAATGAACAGGATAAAGTCTCTGCTTAACTTGGTTCGATGCTTGTTCAGAAGTGACAAATGTAGCCCTGCCCTGCATATACGTTGAAAACCATCTCTTAAAAACTCAGTGCTACAGTATGCATGTTGATTCAGCAGGAAATACTATTGAGATCAAAGTGGCTTTCAGCCAAGTAAATGCATGAAGTTTTAGCTGTACAGCCCAATTCTGTATAGAACTTGGTACATCAATCCTGTGGGTACACTACTTGGTTCACTTCAGAACAGTCAGTATCTACATCCCTTTTTGCCTTTATAGATTGAGGAAAAAAATTAATGAGAGGATGAAGTGTCTCTTGATCACCACTGTTCTGGTTTTGTTCTTCTGCCAACTTGGTAAGTATGAGTGTTTAGGTAAGTATGAGTGTTCAGTAAAGTATATTGTGAAACCAGAGCGTACTGAGGACAGAGGCATGGTGGATGTCTACTGTGATTTTAGTGGCATAGCTGAGGTGTACTACATGGGCTTGGACAGTGGGAGACTGACGGTGGCAGCTATGAAGTGCTTGGATGGTGACCCTTGGAAAGCTGAGGAAATAACCTCTTTGTTTAGCAAGAACAGTTCTGGGGTATGGTGTGATCTTCTTGAATTGGAAGTTTTAAAGAGCTTGTTTCTAAGCTGTTGGTTGGGGAGAACTAGAAGCTCTTCTGTCTAGATACAGCTGGGAGCTGAGTGCCCTGGATATAACTACAGATTTTCTCTTGGAGACAGTACAATACAGTAGAGCAATCGCTGCCCATGCAACCAACACTTACAGTGCAATCCTATCCAGCTCCCCCACTGGTGCAGCCAGTGGGGGAGGGCAGAATTGGAGCCCCCAGAAGGGAAAGGGGATTCAAATCCCCTTCAAAGGGAATTTAAACCCCCCTCCCCTCCAAAGTCCCCCGCCCTCCCCTGCTGGTGGGGGAGCTGGATAGGATTGTGCATTTAGTTACGTATTTTATTTTACAGACCCTACTGAAACACGGGTGCCTTTTGCCTCACCCTGGCCTAAAAGTTGATTTACTTCTATTAAAGGATTATTTTTATCTACTGCTTGGCTAATCCTAGGAAGTTTAATACCTGCCCAGAATTCAGCTTCATGAGAAAAGCTTGCATTTAAATGATCTGTTCCCTCTGTTTAGGAAATGCCTTAAAATGTTACAAGTGCGATGGTGATCGATGTGAAACTCAAGAGGAGTGCGCTGCTGGATTTGATGCATGCATATTGGTCGAGCACAGTAAGAACACTACCTTGCATTGCATATGCTTGCTTCGATAAGTGCAATTAAAAACGCCTACTTGATTTGTGTTCAGAAAGGGGGCTGGGTTTTATACAAGTTTTCAAATGGCATTTTAATATATGCAGTTTATTTTTGCCACTGAACAGCCAAAAACTAGGCTGTTTAGTTATAGTGTGACTACCAATGCAGGTGGCACTTGTGACTGGGGTTGGTTGAATAAGGAGGTTCATATTCTGGTTCCCCTGAAGCTTCTGAACTGTCCTGAGGGCAACCCCACATACAGTGCACTAGCACAATCTGCTTGAGAGGCATACATGATGGTAAGAAGCTTGGCCTACCCAAGGAGGGGCTTCAGCCTACAAAAGCTGATAAAATGTACTCCTTGGCAGAAAATTTCATCTTGAAATCTAGGAGATGAACTAGATCAGTGGTTCTCAAAGTTGCCAGGGCCACATCCCACCTCAGCCTCTTGCAGTGGGTTGCAACTCGCCTCCTGCAGCTGCTCCCATGTTGTGCCAGTCTGGGATGGCCTCCATGCGTCTTGGAATGGCTTCCCAATGTGACCGGAAGTTACCCAAATGTCACTTCTGGAGGCCTGCTGAGGCTGTCCCAGGCCCGGCATGATGCAGGAGAACATAAACATAAGAACAGCCCTGCTGGATCAGGCCAAAAGCCCATCTAGTCCAGCTTCCTGTATAACACAGTTGCCCCACCAGATGCCTCAGGGAGCACAAGACAACAAGATAACCTGTTTCCTGCTGTCACTCCCTTGCACCTGGCACTGAGAAAACCCACTTCTAAAACCAGAAGGTTGCTTATGGCTTGTAACCTGTGATGGCCTTTTCCTCCATGAATCTGTCCAAACTGCTTTTAAAGGCATCTAGGCCAGGTGCCATCACCACATCCTGTGGCAAGGAGTTCCACAGATGAATTACACGCTGGGTAAAGAAATATTTTCTTTTGTCTGTTCTAACTCTCCCTCCACTCAATTTTAGTGCATGTCCCCTGGTTCTGGTGTTGTGCAAGAGGGAGAAGAATTTCCCTCTATCCACTCTCTCCATCCCATGTATAATTTTATACGTCTCAATCATGTCCCCCCTCAGGCGCCTTTTTTCTAGGCTGAAAAGCCCCAGACGCTGTAGCCTTTCCTCATAAGGGAGGTGCTCCAGCCCAAGAATCCATCTGGTCGCTCTTTTCTGCACCTTTTCCAATTCAATTATATCATTTTTGAGGTGTGGTGACCAGAACTGGACACAATACTCCAGATGTGGCCTTACCATCGATTTGTACAAAGGCATAATGATATTGGCCGTTTTATTCTCAATCCCTTTTTTAATGATCCCGAGCATGGAATTGGCCTTCTTTACAGCCGCCGCACACTGGGTCGACACTTTCATCGACCTGTCCACCAGCACCCCAAGATCTCTCTCTTGATCCGTCACAGACAACTCAGAACCCAGTTTGGAGAGATCACAACTTGTGACCAGGAGGCGAGTCACAAGTTGGAAGTGGCCCCTGGTTGTGTCCATTTGGCTCCAATTTAGAGTCAAACGGAGGCAGGAGCAGGTGGGTGATGTTGCCACATGACCTTTCAAATTGAGAACTGTTACGAAAAGAAACATGTGTTGCCATGAGGCTTTTTGAAAAGGGTTGAGAGCAAAAATGGAACATGTGCCAGACCGGACTATATTGTGACATAGCGCGAGGGTCATGTCGCGCTTGTGTTCCTGTGCTATGATTAATGGAGCCATGCTGTAAGGATTTCCCCAAAGCCAGAAGTAGAGCAAAGAAACCCTGAGGAGCAGCCTCCATTTTGCTATGTGTCCAAGAAGCTCTCACAGACTACTCTGCATTCCTCCCCCCCTCCTCATTGATATGTTCCTGGGAGAAGAAAATACAGAGGGCTACCTGAAATGACTCATCCCAGCCCCTGTTTTGTTTCAAGCCATCTCCTTAACGACTGGACAATCAACCCATCATCCCCCACCCACCTTCCTATCTATGTATAGTCTTACCCAGAGGGGCACTGAGGTGTGCCAGATTTCTCTATTTATATACCTCCTTTCTCATCAGGTTTTGATTCATGGCGGTTTACATAGACAGGCTATCCTAGACCTGATAAGGGTCTTTCCAATACTGTTCTGTTCATATATAGAACCTTTCATTCTCCAGATGTTTCTCTTCCATAGTGTGGTCAACTCCCTGGCTGCACAGCTCATGCCTTCTGAGCTTCCGCAGATAGCTACAAATCAAGCAAGGCAGGATCTCAAGTTATCGCTCTTGCCAACTGACTTCTCAGCATTCCATTCCACCTTCTCACCATGGCACGTCAGTAACTCCTCTCTCACAAAGGGTTATCGCAGCTTTTCAGTGACTTCTGGTCTCCCATTCAGGCACGACCAAGCTAATCCCGTTTAGCTTCTTCAGGCAGGCAACTCAACCACCAGAGCACACCTCCTACCCATTTATATGAATATGTGTCTGTCTAACATACTGTTCCTGCAACATGGTGGCAAGATCTTTGTAGAATGCAACCTTGTATTTATCTTCTGCTTCAAATGGAATGAACTGACTGTGTGTGTGTGTGTGTGTGTGTGTGTGTGTGTGTGTGTGTGTGTGTCAAACACATAGTTGCATTTGATGCGCAAACATTCCATGTATGGATATTGATGAATCCTGAGGTGAAAATTCAGAACTGAAAGCAATGCGGGTCTTCTAGATAATTCATAAACTCAAGTTAGGATGAAGACCTCATAATCTGTCTGTCAACCCCCATCAGCCTGACTATGAACTTAAATTGCTGGTATAACATGGATTTATTTCTTTTTAAGGTGGAAAACACGTTTCGAAGTGCTGGAAATATTCTGAATGCAATGAAAAATCTATTGAAGACCAATTCCACACTGGCAACTTTAAGTATCAATGCTGTCAAAAAGACCTATGTAACAGCTGCCCAATATTGGCAGGTAGTAAAATGGTTCTTGGCGTCACTTCTCTGCTGACTGTAATCTGGATGCTCTGGAAATGAAGCTGTACTGACTTGATACCTACTGATGAATAGTGTTTAGAGTGTTCTTTTATACACACATTTTGTAACCAATCTGCTCTTTATAATATACTGCATGGTTTTTCTTGAGAAGAGGATTTGCCTGCAATACTATCTATATGATTAACCTCTTAGTATGTAATGATCATCAGACAGGCACTACCAAAACAGGTTTCTGAATTGTTTGTGCTTATCTATTTGTAACAATTACAAATAAAGTGGCTATTCTACACTTGGATCATCATAGTTTCTTATCATGAGAGTTTTAGTTCAGAATTGAAGTGCTCTCCATACCATGGTCTGCCATGCAACTGCTTGCACTGGTGGAAAACCAGTTGTACTGGCCAGGGTCATATGCATTTGGGAAGCCAAACAGATGCATTACGTTTGAGGAATATCCCACAGGGGATGGACAGGAGCTGGAAGGGATTCTTTGTGCAGTCTTTCTGATACCTGCTATATTAGAAAAGGCTTCTTGTAAAACATAGGGATAAACTTGTCAAACACACAATCTCTTAACGTTCTGTTTCTAATCTTAACATGTTACACACTACCAGTAACAAGGCAGCACTTGAGCAACTCTTATCAAGTCATGCACTGATACCAAGTCATGCCATTCTCTGATAACTTGTATTGTAATGGTATCTTAAAGGTTTAATGTAGAAGCAACTACTCTGCCTTTATAAACTAGGCTTATTTAAATTGAAACTGGCTACTTAGGATGGTGAAATATAAGCATGCTAGAGAGGTCCTCAAAAGATTTCTGTGAATGGTGATAAAATTGGGAGAGGCTCTTAAGTAAGCATAAAAAGGGCACATTGTCAAATGAAGATTTTACCCTATGTGTATACTGGGTCTGAATTGGCAGTGACTAAAAGAGAGGCTTAATGTTGGGTCATGGGGGTTAGCTCAATGAAACATTCATTTGGCATGCAGTGGCTTGGAGGAGAAAAGCAAACTTTGTGTTAGATGACCAGAAAAGGTACAAATCTGTGGCTATATCAGAAATATTGTGTATAGTTCTGGTTACCAAATATGTTAAAGGATTGGTGGGAAGTGCAGCCAAATGATCAAGGAGATTACAGCAGCTTCTCTATGATACCCTAAACTAGGGGTCCTCAGCCTTTGGAGGCCCTGGTACCCCCAATGAAGGTCAAAATTTTTGGAGCATAATTAGCTAACTTACTTAAACTGCACAAAAATACACAATGCCAGGATCTCTTTTAAAAAAAACCACGCAGCAATAAGAGACATGCACAAAAATGCCACAACTACTTTGTGCTGCTTCTAGGAAAAATGTGTGGAGACCCTGGATAGGAACATTCCTATCTCCTACTAAAATTTAGAACCCTCTACTTCCAGTGGATTTGGGACAAAGCACTTCAAACTAGATCAGGGGTTTTCAACCAGTGGTACATGGGCAGACTGCCAGCCCACTGGAACCCCACTCTGTCACGGCGCTTTTGGCACTGTGTTTTTGCTCTGGAGTGGCTCCTTCCTTTGGCTGAGCCTCTTAGGAATGCTAAGAAGGGCCCTCCCACCCTTCCTATCTGCATTTTCTGGCCTCAGTTACTCCCAGGTTTTCAGACGATGTCATTGCCAGTCACTGCTGGTGGTAGGCAGCAGGAGAGTGGTGCTTGAGGCAGTACTTAGCCAGAAAGGGGTTGAGAACCCCTGTACTAGATAACAAGGAAAAGGCATGTTTGCTTTCTCACAGCACAATCCTATTGAAACGCAGTGCCAGCGCAACCGCTGCTGCACTGGTATAAGATGTTGCAAATGTGCTGTAAAGCATGTTGTGACACCTGGAGAGCAAGCAGTGCTGGGGGAAGGCCTGCACCACCCACCCCACTGGTGCATCCAGGAGCACTGCACACCCGAGCAGGTAAGGTCACTCCAAGCGGTGTGGGGGCAGGGAGAGAGTGTAGGTAGGCGGAGCAGGCCCAGGAGGGGCAGGATTGGCACTATTGACACACACCAAATCCTATCCTCCTTCCTGGACCTTTTGTTCTTGCACAGGGCTACGTTCTGTGCCAGCGATTAAGGTGCTGTAGATTTGAGTAGCCCCATTGTGCAGGTTGGGGGTTTACCTGGGGTAAGTCCTGGGTGTGAAAAGCAAGGCCTTTTACCTGACTCCATTTTGAATTCTGAGCAGAAAGTCAGGTCTCTGATGTACAAAACTTGGACAGTTAGTTCAGCTGCTGGGAAACGGAGGTAATTAGTGCAAGGCTGAGAACAGAACCCATTATCTAGGAGTGTCAAGTCTGGTCAGTTTCTCATTCTGTGTTGGTGGATCCTGGTACTTATCAAGGACATTTTAATTGCAAACTACTTGCACCTGTGGTTTCCAGTTGGGAGGGGGAACCTGGAGTGACCATTACGTAAGGGCCTAGAAGCTTCAGCTAGTTTGAGCCTCTGATTGGCTATTCCCCAGTCACCAGGTATAAGGGAAGACAAAGTTTGCCTAGTTATTGCTGCCTTTTTTTTAGTCTGTTCTTGGGAAGCTTTATGCTTGCCGTGGGGACCATGCTGTAACCCGCTGAAATGGAGCCTTTTCACTATAATGCTTGGTGGGATGGATAATTTAACATCTACACCTTATCGGTGCTTAGAAGAGCTAATGTTGGGTGAGTGTTAGGAATCAGTACGTTTTAGGAAAAATAGCTTTCTTTTATGTCTGTCGTTTTGCATACCATGCCTACAAAGCCTTACAAAGAATCTTTACTTAGTGCCTTCTTGAATGTAATCTTTAATTTTCCTTAATAAACAAAATATATTTTACAGGTTTGTGTGTCTGTGATTAAGTACAAGGGAACCGAATTCTACCCAGCCTGCCTAACTGCTTGGTTCACTACCAGCAGTAGCGTTCTTTGATGGGGGGCCCTGTGGCCCTGGGCGTGGAGGCTCCAGGGGACGCCAAAAGGTCCGGGATTTGTTGCCCCCACCGCTCTCCGCGAGCCACCGCCGGCGGACCCGTGCTCACCTCGGCGTGACTCCTTTTCAAACTGCCCTCAATTTTGCCCTCTCTTGGCCCCTTAGGCGTTCTGCGCATGTACAGAACAGCCAGTTTGAAAAGGAGTCACGCTGAGGTGAGCACGGGGGCGGCGGCTGTGGCTGCTGCTGAAGCTGAAGAAGGTAAGGAGAGCGATGGGGTGGGGGTGAGCGATGGGATGGGGGTAAGCGCGTGGGGGCCGAGTGGGAGCGTCCTACCGGGGGGTGCTTGGCCAGCCCTGCCCCTGCCGGGCTAGCAATGCCACTGACTACCAGTGTTTAAGACTCTGAGGCTTGAGTCTAGTTCTCCAGTTAGGAAAGGCCAGCCTTGCAAGCACTGAGAGTTGGCCCAGAGACCCCAGCTTTCCCTTGAGCTGTGGGACTGGTGTAACAGGGTGGTGGCAGCTTATTCTACCCTTGGGTTGGTGCTAAAGCCAAGAATATTTGGTTCTTCTGGTTGGTCAGTCCTATTGGAACTAATCAGATCTGAATAGATAAAAACTTGTATTTATTGATTTGGTTTGATTGGCATGGACCCAGACCTGTTTGGCTTGGAGTTGTTGCTTTGCAGGAAATGTCCTGGCCAGTAAACATCTAAAGGACCGTGGTCTTTTCCCAGGCTTTTGCAGAGGCCAGTGTGGAAGAAGAGGCACTGAGTACAATTCCTTAAGAACTACAGGCCTGCCTGTTTTGAGTGTAAGATATCTTAACCGACTTGGCTTGTGAGTAAACCCGGAAGGCTAAGCCACCTTGGTGCTCTGGTGGGCTGAAGGTGACCAGGGGGGCGCTTGGCCAGGAGACCTGTGTGCCAGCCAGGGTGTAAGCCGGTGGGGATGCGGGGCCTCTGTGAATTGCACTGGGGAATATGTCCCCTTACCTGAGGAGACCTCCAGTCCTGCATACAACATGGTCCACATGGTGCAGCTGCATCAGCGCTGGATAGAATTGGGCTGCCCATTACTGTGCTGAGATCAATTATAGAGCTTTAAATGGTTACAAGTGAAAGAAATAATTGTAAATAGCTGCATTTGAACAAGTGGGAGTTAACTAGAAAAAGAGAAAAGCAATGGAATGAGGCTGCACTGAACTGGAAGTCCTGTCTAGCTCCCAGAAATAAACCAAAATGGAGTTAGGTTAGACTGCACACATGTTGGGGGGGGGGGAGAGAATGGACATTTATAACAATGTGCAGTCAAATTGATAATGACCTGCTCTATGTATCTATCATTTCCCTCCTTTGTGTGTGTTACTGTGTGTTAGGATTTTTAAACTGTTTTCATGGAGGCTAAAGATCAGCCTCAGCCCTCCATTCCAGACAAACTCCCCTAAACACCACTTGAGGTCCGGGATGGACTCCCCTTCAGGAAACTGCAATGTTGGTTAGGAGGGTTTCTTTGGTGGGAGAGACTAATGGCTGAAGTCAGTCTACTTAGGGGCTCCACTCCCTTACCTATAGACCTTGGTTCAGGCTGGAGTGAACTGCTATTCAGCTTTGGCCTTTCCCTGCTGCGTAAACCCCAGAAACCTATCTTACCTTCTCCCCCAGCTTTCCTACTTCCCAACATCCTAAAAGACCCATGTTTTCCAACCCCAGATTTCCCTGAGTAACCTACATCAGGGGTTCTCAACTTTTGGAGGCCCGGGTATCCCCTATCACGGTCCAATTTTCTGAAGTACCCCCTGATAACTAATTGCTAATTAATTGGATCAATCAATTAATTAATTAGCTAATTAAATAAAAAGTACTAAAACATGAAAGTGTTTCAGATATACGGGCACAGACGCCATGCAGTAGAATTCTCTTTGAAGTTTTAAATCACCTTCAAATACCGTGCCGCGGGTTTCCTTCTCAGGCAGCCACGCACGGACAAAATCATTAAAATCCAAAAGAGAGTGCAGTACCAACGTTTCGTTCCGTAATCACCCCGGAACCTTTCCATAGGCAATCATGCAGATTGAGATGGAGTTGCTGGAATGCTCCGATGCATGGCGTCTGTGCCCGTAAATCTGAAACACTTTCAAATAACTGCTGGCCATAAAACCTTTCGCAACAAATTGAAGTACTAAAACAATTCCAAATGTGAAAAATGTCTTACATAACGCTGTGTGTGTGTGTGAGAGTGAGAGTGAGAGAGAGAGAGAGAGAGACAGACAGACAGACAGACAGGGGATTGCATTTAAGTTCTAATTAGCTTCCTGGGTGACCTTGGACCAGTCACTATCTCTCAGCCCCACCTACCTCACAGGGTTGTTGTGAGGACAAAAAGGAGGGGAGGAAATATGTACACCACTCTGAGCTCCTTGGAGGAAGGGCGGTATAAAAATGTGAAAAATAAATAAAATAAAGTAATTAACTACTGATTGATGCTGATAAGGGGCAAGCTCTGGCCTACCCCTGCCATTGGTCCACGTACCCCTAGGGGTACGCGTACCACAGGTTGAGAACCTCTGACCTACATAATTTCCCTGTATCCTTCCCCCTCACCCGGTCTTTGAAGGGTTTTCCTTTCTGTCCCCCTCCCTAGCAACTGCTTATGCTTGGGAAACGCTGAACTGCTTTATTCTTATTTCCCTTCTCTATTATGGCAAACTAATCTCCACAATAAAATTGCACCTTTCACCCTTGCCTGCTCTTTCATTCCTTGCTGTGCCATTGGCCTCTACACAGGAACCCAGCATATGAGATAGTTTTCCCCAGTGTGCACATGTTATGTGTGCTTAAAGCATACCTGGAGTACATTAGATGGCTCTGTGGCCTGATCCAGCACAAAAATTGCTTGGGTTGCTAAAGTATGGTGGGCATTTATAAAATAAACAGGAAGTTCCTCAAAAAGGCTAGTATGCCTTAACACCTAGAATCTTTGCCAGAGTTGACAAGTTAAGTACATGCTTCCCAATAGCAGGGACTAGAGAAGGCACAATGGACCCTCGAGCTGTATGGAGAAGGATGACGTACAACATCAGCTTAAATGCATGGTAAATTCATTGCCAAAAATAGATGCAGTCAGATTGTCAAACGGAACAGCTAAGGAAGTGCAGGAAATGGCAACAAAAGCCTGCAATTGCTTTCATAAAGACATTAAATGCCACTGTGGAGGTGTTCATGGTAGCATACATTATTTTGCAAGTTAAAATAAGCTAATTAAGCTGATTATTTTGCAAGTCATCCTTCTGTATGTGTGCTCCATTAATTCTCCCGTAGAATTTTTTGTACTTAAACTTGTGCTTGCTTCTTCCTCCTTCCTTTAGAAAGCTTAGAACAGCTTACATGGGGCATTTACTGGTCTACTAGCCAAACACTCATCAGCTTAACCAGTGTTAAGGTACTGGGGGGAGGGTCAGGAGCTCAGCCCACCTGACTTGGATCCTCTGATGGACATGTGCCCTCAACCTGGCTTATTTCTGATGCTGCCCTGGAGTTTAACACATGCTTTGTTTCCAGTATTACTCCTTGGGGTGCTTCCAGACTGATTATCAGTTTATCTGTATGCCCCCTTTCCATAATAAAATATGCCCAATGTGAGTTGCAATACATAAACAACAAAATGAAAAATACAGGCTATCAGTATATCACAATAGAAAAATCACAACATAATAGCTTTATTTATTTATTTAAAAAATTTTTACCCCGCCTTTCTCCCGATAAGGGCAATCAAGGCGGCTTGATTATATGACTATAGTATTCACAGAGTACCAAAGTAATTGATTAAAACTGTTAATGCAGTTTAAATTTGAGTGGTATCTTTCATGGCCTGGTATAATCTTGTGAGAAATAGGGTATACAGGTAAGGATGCCATGTAGTTTTTTCTTTAAGAAGCCAAGAATAATTAAAAACAATTTCCACACTACTGACACGCAGCTCTCAAAGTCCGTTCAAAGGGGCTGCGATAAGGACTGAAAATTACATTAAAAATCCGAAGCTGAAGACGTTGCAAGAAGCCAACGTTTCGTTTCTATCCAGGAACTTTTTCGAGGTAACAATCTCAAGGATTGGATGATGGTTACCAGCAGCATGAAGAAGCCCAGGTTTTAAAGCTTAAAGTGAGTGCAGGAGAAGCTAATTAGAAGTGGAACTCAAACCGGAAGCAGCAGGCTGGTTAACCCCGTATAGCCTCCAATCTTTTCTCTCTTGAACCTGTCAAAGAAGCCTTGTGAATGATGGGAACCCAAATTTTATTAATAAATGACAGGTCTTGCTGTCTATTCATAAGATCTCTTGTGTTTTTCTTACTGATTTCTAACGCTTCTAAATTCCGAAGAACTCTGGTGTTATTTTCACAGATCAGAAGACATCTCGTATTTTCAAACAGGATTCTATGTCCCGTGCTCAGAGCATGTTGGCACTCTGCCAGTCTTGGGTGTTGCAAACATGCCGTAAGTCCCTGCCAAGCTGTGGAGGGTTGTGGGGAGGGTGGAACGGGGTATTTTGGGGGGGTGGGTGAGATTGGCCAGCCAGGCCTGGGCAGGGGGTGGGATCGTTGGAGTCCTCCTCTGTTGTATCCTTGAATGAGCAACAAAATAGCAAATGCAGTTCCATGTGAAATAATGCACATTGGGGCAAAAATCCAAACTTCACATACAGTATACACTAATAGGGTCTGAACTTCACATACAGTATACTGACTAATATGGCAACTAAATAGAAAAGAGACCTTGGCGTTGTGGTAGATGGCTCAGTGAAAACATTACAGCTGTTTAGCACAGTGGTTCTCAAACGTTTTAGCACTGGGACCCACTTTTTAAATTACACTCTATTGATACCCACCTAGCTTTATGAGACGCTCAAACATTCATCTCCCTATATTTACACAAGCTTGCAAACTGCAGGAGCTCAGCTCTTTGAAGGGCAATTAGCAGCTATCTGATTTTTGAATAGTCTCAGGGCTTGTGGCAATTACTGTACTTATCTGATCTTTCCATCACCTGGGACCCACCAGAAATCAGGTCCCGACCCACCAAGTGGGTCCCGACCCACAGTTTGAGAAACACTGGTTTAGCAGCACATGGCAGCTGTGAAGAAGACAAACTTCATGTTAGGGGTCACTAGGAAAGGGATTGAGAATAGCTTCACTATTATTATAATAATGCCCTTATGCAAATCTAATCTATCATGCTGCCACACTTGGCATCCTATGTACAGGCCAAGTCACTACAGTTCAAAAAGGATGCTGTAGAGCTAGAAAAGGTACCAAAGAATACCAAAAAGGTACCAAGAATGGGGGGCTGGGGCACCTTCCTTTGGAGAAAAGACTACCCTTCTTGCGCTCTTTAGTTGTTATTAAGAAGGACATGATAGAGGCTTGTAATATTATACATGGTGTGGGGGAAAAGTGGATAGAGACAATTGGCAGGGGATTCAGGACAGACAATGGGAAACGTCAAAAATCTGACTGTTGTACAGGATCAGGAGACGTAAAATAAGACTTCCCAGAGTCCACTGTGGGAAACAGACATTCTGGACTAGATAGAACTTTTGTCTGATACAGCAGGGCTCTTCTTATGTTCTCATGTCAGATTTTCAAGGTGAGTCCAGATCTCAAATCCACTCAGGATTCACTCACTCTGCTCTGATAGCACTTCATATTAATCCCGCATTTGTGGTGGCATTTTGTAGTTATTCAGCAGTGGAAAAGGGAAAAAGCACTTGCACAACCTCAAACACATTAAAAATAGCTTTTTCAGCTAAGTACAGGGAAGATGTGGTTCAAATTTAGCGCTGCCTACATGGCTTTTGAAGACAAGGATTTGGACTTCATGGGATTGGTGGCATTTGCTTCCTCTGCTCGTTTCAGTGAAATATGGTGTTACAGGGAGTCCTGTGACCCAACCTTATATGTTAAATGCTCACAGAAATGTTTGGGGTATTTTGTGGGGTGAGCTCATCCAGGAACCTTCTTTTGTGATTTGATGCACCTTGATTGCTCATCCCTGGCCCTAAATGGGTGCAATTGTTTTTGCACCGGCCACATGACCATGGAAATGTCTTCAGACAGCGCTGGCTCTTCGGCTTTGAAACAGAGATGAGCACCGCTCCCTAGAGTTGGACACGACTGGACTTAATTGTCAAGGGATACCTTTACAATATATGGCAGCTAGCTCTGAAGGTCAGTGAGTATATTAGCATAGACTACTTGACTAACAGTTCAATCCTATCCAACTTTCCAGCGCTGCATCCTGCAGTGGGGAGACAATCATTGCGGCTACATCGGCACTGGAAAGTTGGATAGGATTGGGCCCTGAATTTAGCCATGGAGTTGATGAGGGCAGCTAAAGTTGGGGACCCTGCTTTTGTGTTGCTAATGATTATGTTTACCCCAAATCAGGAAGCTCCCAGGATGTGGCTTTTGTTTACAGGTTCAAATGTGCTGTGCAAGCAAAGTTGGCTGCTCATGGAATTTTCCAAGAAACAAAAGCTAGATAAGGGTTCTCCCAAGCCAGCCTGCTAAAGTGTGTGGGGTGTGTAGTTGCTCTGACATATGACATATCTCCCCTATGTTAATACAAGAAGTCCAAGGAGAAAGCCCCATTGGCTGATGCAGAGTAGGAAGCATACTAGCCATCTTGCTCCTGTTGCCCAACAACTACAGTATTTGCACTTTTGCTTGGGCTACTTTCTAATTTTTCAGCTGACAAGTGGCACAGTGGAATAGATCTACCTTCCAAAGTTAGAATGCTGCATAGCTGAGTTGTTGCAACTGTCTGTTGTGCTTTGTTGCAGCCTAGTTCCAAGTCTGTTTAGGATGATGGTGTATGTAATGTTATCGACATGAGTGCATGCAATTATTAGAGTTCCAAAAATGCAACTATTATGCAAGATATTCTCATCAGAGAAAATGCTCTTGATTGTCTAGACACAATAAGAAAGTCATTGTGTTTGGATTACTGAAGTGGCCCATTGTTCTTGTTTAAAGCTGATGCAGTCCTTTGAGACAAATCCTTGTTGAATAATGTAGCCACTGCGACATATTTTTTATGGCAGAGTATTTATAAGGCATTAGAAGCTTCATAAGGACATACAGTTCTTAGAAGATAATGGGGCAATACTTTACTTGTGATATGAAAGAAATAGAAGTGGCAGAATTGCAGGAACTGTACAAGAAGTTTGTTCTAGAGTGTCCCAGTGGAGGTCTCTGTTTGCATGAATTTAAGCAGTTTTTTGGCATCACTGGTGAGAGCGAAGCTTCTGAATACGCTGAGCGTGCATTTCAGTCCTTTGACAGGAATGGGGTGAGTTTTATTTTCAAAGATACTTGTAGGTGAATCATGTGTGCATGTGATTAACCGAGTATGATGTCTATTGTCCTAGAAGTGCAAAAAATGACCTTTTTGAATGTTTCCCAGTAAAAGTCACACTGTTTTTTCTTAACATTTCAGGATAACGTGATAGACTTTTTGGAATACGTGGCAATTTTAAATCTGGTACTAAGAGGAAATCTTGAGCACAAGCTGAAGTGGTCATTTAAATTGTATGACACAGATGGGAATGGCTTTCTTGACAAGGCTGAGCTAAGAAAAATGTTGACAGTAAGTACCTATTATTGAACAGGTGTTCCCAGTAACTTGTCATAGCAGGCTTACATCAACAGATTTATTGAGCTTCTTGAAACATAACTAACAGAAATCAAACCTGAATTGGTTGCTAGGCCTTATTGTTTCTCAGGCACAGAGTCAGCTGAATGAATAGATTTGGGAAGGTAAAAAGGGAAGAACTTCAGGCATTTTTTTCACATTTTAAAGATTTATCTGCTAGAGTGCTGTACAAGGGCCACAGAGACAGGAGAAAAATGATGAATTGTTTAATTGCCATCATCAATACACCTAAGTGGGGAGTCACAACATGCCTTTGCTAGATTGGGCAGCTTCTGGGACAAGGGAAGAAAAAAACTGAAACATCTTACGGCCCAATCCTGTAAGATCTTATGGTCTGATCCTGTAAATAAGCGCCAGGGGAGCATGTGCTCCCCTGGCACTGGGTGTCGTAAATGCTCTGAAAGCGCGTTTATGGCACCTGGCGAGTAAGGGCCACCAGGGTGGCCAGCAGCCCTCTCTTCACCGGGGAACTGTCCCTATGCCTGCCAGGCAAGGTAAGCTCTGCACTGGCAGGTGCAGGGGTGGAGGGAGGGTGGAACAGGCGCGAAATGGGTGCCATTGGTCAAAACAGGTGGGGAGAGGGCGGGGATATCGACGACGAGCTCCAATGATAGCCCGAGCCCTTTCTTGGCCTGGTTCGGCGTTACACCCTGGGTTCGAATGTACACTAGCTTCAGAGCTGGCGTACATTCGAGTAGGCCCATAGGGCCTGGGCAGCCTTGCACCCAGGGAATTCCCCCGAGGTGCTCCTGGGCTGCCCCGGGGCACCCGGGACGGCTACAGGATACCGCAGCCGGCCCTTTAGGTCAGCCAGGTATTATTACACAGGATTGGGCTGCCCGAATCACACTGCATGTGGACAGGCATTTCTATCAAGACTATATCATTGCACAAACTACTGTTCCTAAAGCAAATCTACTAAAACATTTATTTAATTCTATATAATACAATTCAGGAAGTTTTCAAACTTGTTCTAAGTGTGAACATAGCTAGACTTCTTTATGAATTCCTCTTCTTCAAACATAAATGACTGATCTTTTCAGAGTGTCTACAATGTCAAACATGGATGGGCAAGAAATATGGATACCCTGATGTCAAATCCAGAGGAAGTATGTGACAGAATATTTGAATTAATGGATGGAAACAATGATGGTAAATGTATTGTAGTCTTTGCATTTTATATGTTTCTGAAAGTGCTTAACAGTGCAATCCAATGCATATCTACTCAGAAGTAAGCCCCATTGATTTTAATGAGACTTACTCCCAGGTAAATGTGTATGGAACTGCAGTCTTCCAAATCCCAAACACTGAGCAAATCCTGATAGCAAATAGATTTGAAATATTGAAGTAAAATAATAATAATAAATAATAATAACCTGCTTCCTAACAAGCTGATTGTTTTCATACCCTATGCAAAAAGTGATTAGTTTTGTGGATTATGCTTGTTGGTTTCCAGTCATGCAAGACTGGAAAATTGTAGTTATTCTGTGGCATTTAGGGAAGGATGGCCAATCATGTGGAGAAAAGAGTTAAGCCTCTCCAATAACACCCTAGCTGTGAGTCATGCTACAGACAATAGATCTTATCCAAAACTTTATAGGAAGTCTCCTCAGTTGAATAACTGCTTGTGAAGGAACAGTTGTTAATGGCTCACTGAACAGACTCACCAGGCAGTGTTTAAGCACCAAAGCTGTAAGGAAAACAATGTTTTAAGCTTGATGAAAATGCTTATTATAAGTATAATCATTAAAAAATCCTTCATCAATGGTCTACTCCAAGAATCTACAAGTTCAGCATCTGGCTGTGTGCCTGTTGCTCTCTTTCAAGAGTCCCCCCCTTGTCTAGGGACAACTCCTGCTCAACAGTTATGGCAGAGAGTATGATATTTCCCCCCCCCCCACTCTGTTCCTCAAGTAATATAGATGATTAAGGCTGCAATCCTACACGTGCTAGTGAGAATACGTCCAACTAATTATGGCTTACTGAGTAGACATGCCTAGGATTGCACTTGTCAATCTGAGAACTGCACACCTGTGCATTTTACCAAGACACTAAGAGGTGATGTATACCATCGGATCAATGTACCCCTGGTCTCAGCTCCAAGTAAGATCATGTTCTCAAAAACGTCAACAATACAGAATGTGTTGTTTCCCACATTGTCTTCGCAATTTGAGAACAACAATTGTCTGTTGTGTTTTTCACTTTGCAGTCTGCAGGTGTTTTTTTCTCTGGAGAATAAGATGTTCAGCTATCTGTATGACTTGACATATTGCTCTTGTTGAGCAGCAGTGTGCTATCAATTGAAGGATCGCTTTCTAACAAAGACAACAAGCTTCATTTTAGAATGATGGATAGTTGTTCACTTTTACAGCATTCGGAAGAGGCCAATAAGTGTTATGCATGCAAATCATATATGGCTGGGGAATTATTTATACTGTGCTCAGTGCACAGTAAATGCTCAAACTTAATCTCAGAATTTCTACATTTCTCTAGGAAAAAGGGTTGGGTTTTATATGACTGAGGGAGTAAGGAAGGGAATCAGAGGAGAAAGTATGGAAAGAAAAGTCTGTTTGTAACAACCAAACTATGATTTGGCAATTACACCTGAACTGAGCTGAATAACATTGGGCAAGTTCAATCTCTCAGACTTACCTCCCCATATGCAAGACAAGTATGTCAGAACATTGTGGGGATGAAATAGATAAGTTATTTTGCATACAAGAACTACATCCATGAGTAAAAATAACAGATATTCTACTTATGTATTTCTATGGAAGACTATAACCTACTAAATACTCACTGTAAAGCAGGGCTGTCAAACTCAAAGGACTTGAAAGAACAAATATGATACCCAGTAGATGTTCAGGAGTCACACCAATATTTTTTCACCAACAAATGAACAATTTGACACAGAAGCATCAATTCAGTCTCAATTGGACATCAAAACTGGGGAGATTAGACATTAATATTTTTAATATTAGAAATTATTCCTGTTACTTTCTCTTTCTTTAAACTTTTATAGCTGCATTAGTCCAGTGCAGCCTCATGGCCCAGGTGGAAGGGCGAGTAATTTTTAATGCCAAAATCTTGGTATATTCGCTGCCACCAGGAAGGGAAAATTTGCATCCCAAAATCTAGGGTGACGTTGGGACACCCTAGGTCCCTTCTAGAGAATGCCTAGAAGTAGTGTATGCATAGGGTATGCCCATCTAGGAGTTTGCATAGAAAATGGATGCTATAGGAGCAATCTGGGAAGCCAACTGACCAAGCTAAACTCAGCTCCTTTGCACCCACACTTGCCCTAGAATAAACAGCACTAGCCCTGAGAGGCTGTCAGGGATAGGGGGGAGGTGGGAGGAGATAGCTCTATGCACTGAACAGACAAACTGGGCAAGCAAACTATAAAAACAACAAGAGTTTATCTAAAATGAACAAAAAGGGTAATGGTAAATTGAAATTGGATAAAAACAGGTCTTTAAAGGCAAAAATCAAAAATAAACCTGACATGACTTATCCAGACACACACACACACACACACCCCGCCTAGAAACAAATTCCCTTCAATGCAGTTTCCTTATTCAGGAGTCAGAGGGGCTCTCAGCAATGGACCGGTAACCCTTGTCAGTGTTTGAACAAAGATGTGCCCAGATTCAAACTACTTGGCTACTTTTAAGATCTTCCTCTTGCACCATCCCACATTATTCTGATTGACCAGTCCAGTGGTGGAAATTGTAGATCAGCCTGTTAAACCTCCTCTTGGGGGCCATGGTCAGGTATACACACTTGACCAAAGGACTGGAAGATGCCAGTCTCAACAAGTGGGTTCGCTAGGATCTATTGTTTCCCTGCTGCCAGATGAAATGCACAATATAGCTGGCAAAGACGGATCATGTGGCCAGCCTTAATGGCAGAAACACATTGCCATAGCTTAGGGGTTCCTAAAGTTTATTTTGTTCTCTACTGAGTAACCTCAACAAGTGTTCACTAAGCTGGGATTAGACGAAAGAAAAGACTCCCAGTCACGTTTGAGTTCCAGCACCTCTTTATAGAAGTGTGACATGTTGGGGAGGATGTGTGGATGGGAGAAATGATGAGTTCTGCCTGACCTGGCTATCTGGGATTGAGTCTCATCCAGGCTGAGTCTGCCCTGGGATTCCTAAATGTCCTGCTAAGCACCTTAGCTTCTGTTTGGCAGCCACATCCTTGCTCTGAAAACCAAACCCACTGACTGTGTCTGAAGAACGTGAGCTTTTGGGACAGGAACCTGTCTTGCTCTTTTTTTAGTTTTCCAGTTCATAAATGCCACGCACAGCTACAGATAATGCTATAATAATAATAATAATAATAATAATAATAATAATAATAATAATAATAATAATAGACCTTCTCTGGGACACGTGGAATGCAGTTTGAAGACTTCACAGTTTGAAGACTGCAGCTTCAACTTTGCTGAAACCCTAATCTATCAGTTTTCTTTATTCTTCCAGGAAAGCTTTCACTGAAAGAGTTTGTTGATGGTGTGCAAAGAGATGACTGGGTAAGGAAAACGCTACATCTAGACATAAATCCCACAAAGTGGATTCTTGAACAGCAGAAGAAAAAGAAAGCCGATATAAAGGACAAAATACTAAAGAAAAATGATACATTGTCATATCAACACTAGCACTGCTCACTGAACGTGAATTGTTTTATCAGGTCACAGAAGATGGTAACACTTTTTGTTGGACCACATGATATTGGTGAAAGAGTTGCAAGCTTTTCATTTATACAGAATTATTTATCAGAGAATTGAAAGGTACCAGTAGCTAAAAATGTTAGCCCTAGATAGGACATTGTATTTTACTAATGAAAACACTTCCCAGGTTTAATCAAAGGTAATCTGATTATCACAAACCATTTTGTGATATAAAACAGTCACTTTGGGAATGAATAGCAGCTTTGGGGTGGGTGGGTTTTGGTGGGAAAATGATGCAGGAGGAAATGGTTAACCTTCTCCTCTATGTACACCACAGTCCTGATCTATACTTCCTCTAAGAGGGGTCCGTGCCAGTGAGCAAACTCCTTCCTCAGCTGTATGGCATTGCAACTACGGTGTGACACCATCTCTAGACACTTGATGATTATGGCATTAGTATTACGTCATTGCCAAACTTCAGAGTTGCAGAGCTCTGCGCTGCACAGAGCTCGGCTCAGTGGTGTGCAGCCACACACTTTTCAGGGAACACTTGTTCTGATCTGGATTTATTTGATTTATTTTTTCACATTTTTATACCACCCTTACTCCAAGGAGCTAGGAGTGGTGTACATAGTTCCTCCCCTCCTTTTGTCCTCACAACAACCCTGTGAGGTAGATGAGGCTGAGAGATAGTGACTGGCCCAAGGTCACCCAGGAAGCTTCATGGCTGAGTGGGGATTTGAACCTGGATCTTCCAGGTCTAATTCCAACTCTCGGACCACCCCTCTCTGGCAAGGCTTTTTGTTAAAGTTGCCTCTTAACAAAACACAATCCTATGCACGTGCTGTTGCATTGTGTATGCTGCTGCCATGACAGTCCATCTGTCTGTTAAAATCTTCAGGACGGGCTTTAGTCTTTGTGCTGACACCCCACAAGGCTCAGTTAGCATGCATGCAGAACAGTGCCTTTTTTGTGGGTGCACCCAGGTCCTGGAATTTCTCTCCTAGTAGGCTTCAGCTGACCCTTTTTTCCTGCCTTTTCAATACCTGGTTAAAATGTGGCAATTCTGGTGGGCTTTTGAGACCAGATTATCATGAGATGCAGAGTCTCTGTGAACTGTGCTCTTTGCTATTCTTTGTTTTAATGGTGGGGTGGCTTTATTGGTTTTTTAACTGTTCTTATTGTATTGATTTTGTTGTGAACTGCTTTAGGGCATATATGTGAAAGTCAGCATAAAAATCTATAAATAAATAAATAAAACCAACTTCTGCCAGGGGTGCTACTTGGAAACAAGCTATGGGTGGGTGGTGGGTGACCTGATGTAGGCTGCAGTGCAAAGTACTTGTAGTTGGTTTGGAATCACCCTTATTCCATGCAGGCTGTGCTTTTTCTGGTCTAGCTAATGGAGAGAGTATCTAGTGCTTTAGCAGTGGGGTGCAGGTTGGGAAGGATTGATTGCAGCACCTAGGCCTTCTACGGTGTCTTGTGCTTTTATCTGTATTCTCCTGACTATCTTACCAGGCTTCTGTAGCCTGCAGAGGCTCCAGTGTTAGCATCTATGCTGACAAAATGTAGTGTCTGGGCACCGTGCTGAGGAAAAAGTACAACTCATTTTTATTTCTCCCCTCTAACAACATAGTGCCACTCAGCAGTCCTACAGTTTGTACAGCGTCAGCTAAGTAACACTACACCAGCCACCAAAAACAAGGGACTGAAATTTTCAACACATTTAGGAGGAGGGATTGAATCCTATTGAACTCACTGGGGCTTCTTTCTGAGTAAGCATACTTAGCACCACATGAGGGGCAGCCTGTTCATTTAGAACTGGGCCAGGCTATTTTAAGAAGCCATCACTAGCTGCCTTCTCCTAAATTGTACACAAGTTCACCAGTGCTTGGCTCTGGAACACGTTTTCAGTAGTATGATTTATTTTAGCCTACTCAAATTGTGGCCTGCCTAAATTTTTTAGGCAATGGAGCACATTAATTTCTCTGGGTATCACCAATCAACTTTCACATACTGGAGATAAGGAAGAAGTAAATTCATGGCAGTGTATCATTCCTGCAAGTACCTGAGCCTTCAAGTACCTTAGAAATTAAGTACTGTGCCCCATTTCCTCCTCGGTCTCAGTTTGGTTGAGGAAAAAAAAGAGAAACGCATTTTCAGTATATTGTGTCATTACTAGCATCTTTGGAAAGACTGAGGAGGTTTGTGTGTGATGAACGGAAATTATAAATATATTTTTGCCTTCTGTACAAGTGCTCTTTTTAGCAGAGGATAACTGAGAATTTAGAATCATGTGTTTTGTTTGGGTTACTGGAGGTTATTTTTAGTAGTCTGAGAGGACCTCTTGTGGAAGCTCTAAAAAAAATAAGACGCCATGGCCCAAGAAGGGCGCTTGCTAATGTGTTCTGCTTTTATCAAGTTTCTTTGTCACTGAAATTGCGAAGGTGACAATTTCAGTTTAACCAAAAGGGCTGGGGGTGTGTGAGTGGGTGGGTCACATTATTTTGATACAAATCTTAAATTATCAGCATAGCATAGGCCTTACTCGGAGGGCTGGGAAACTATGGGGCAAACAAACGAAAGCAGTACATACATGTACAATTATTTTCTTAAGCGAAGCTCAGAACTCTCAAGAGAGTATCACAATTTATGGGGCAATATCATTACCGTTTCCCTCGGTAGTCTAACGTTTTACAGAGGGTCTCTCGTCATCTCAAATTCCTTAATCCGGAAAAAGCTTACACACACAAAACCTAAAATCCATACTATTTACATTTCCTTGTCCTGTGCTGCCGGGAAAAGCTTCAAAGTTACTGGATTTCGACACGGCACCTTTTTGTTGTTTTAATTAAAGCAATTAGCCCCCTCGAGCTGCAGTGAGCCTTTAAGGCCGCCAGGGGCCGTTCGCTCAGCGGACGGGAGGAGACGTTTGGCTATACAGGACCAACGGGAGAGGGGCGTGGAGAATTTGGTGGTAGCGTGCTGTCTCTTCGCCCATTGGTTACGCTGTGGACTGCACACGCGCTGACGTGTGCGAGCCTCGAGCGCAACGCCGCCGCAACGGTGAAATTCCTGGTCCAGCTACGGTGTCGCTGATGACGGGATGACTATACCGGCTGGCTTATTATGGGCTGCCAGGAGCGGGCCGAGGAGGAGCCGGCGACGCGGCCTGTAAGAACCGGCCTCCACACATAAGCTCCTCCTCTTTGTCTCTTCCCCAAGGGTGAGCGGGATCCAGTCCCCTTCCCTGCAGGTGAGTGCGGCCTCCCTCACCCC
Source organism: Plestiodon gilberti rubricaudatus (assembly GCA_026170595.1). Classification (NCBI taxonomy): domain Eukaryota; kingdom Metazoa; phylum Chordata; class Lepidosauria; order Squamata; family Scincidae; genus Plestiodon; species Plestiodon gilberti. Next base: position 245,214,943 of record JANXHW010000001.1, on the reverse strand, counting down.
GGGCCTCGCTTGAGAGAGAAAGAGGGTCTCTGTACCAACCGGAAGTGTCCTCCTGGTTTAAGCCCTGCCCCTTAAAGGGGCGAGTCGGCCTTTGTATGTCCCGAGCCCTCGACTTCTCTTGAAGGCATTAGTTTTAAAACTTCCAGAGAATAGAGGCTCCCTCACTGAGAACCCACTGAATCAGGCTCCTAACTAGAGGACGTTTACTAATTATTTGCGTAGTGCCATGAATGTGCATGACTCCTTACAATAGAAGAGAAAACAGGTCTCTGCCCGGAAGAGCTCACAATCTAAAATAAAAATAAACATTTTCCTCTATTCCCAGAACTAATAGAATCGGGGGGAGAGGTCTATCCAGGAGCCTAGCCCCTTGCATGTTTACCAGGAAGCTGGGTGGGGCTACTGCCAAACAATTGTTCATAGGATTGTTAAAGCCCAGCTGTGACTCAAAATTAAGACAGCTCTTTCTCCAACCCATCATTTGTCAGACTCATGGGTGGAATAGATGAGACATGCTTCCAGTGTGAGCCCCTAAGTGATATTGAGTTCAGTAAGGTTTATTCCCCAGTAAGTGTGCTTAGGTTTGCTACCAAAGTTATGCAACTTTCCTTCTATAACAACACCCAGTGGCATTTCTGGGGGGGACGGGACCGGCCACCCAGCTGGAGAGGAGGGTGACAAAGCGTTGTGGCGGCGGGAGGATTTTTAAATTTTATTTGCTTTGATCACCTCCTTGGTTGCGGTGGCTTCCTGCATCCTCCCCATGGCTTTTGTCACACACCCCCCCTCTGGATTTGCTGATTGTGTGCCACCGGACGGGTGGTGATGGAAGTGCCTTAGGGGGATGCCAGAAGCCCCCCACAACCAAGGAGCTGCCGCTGCGAAAGGTGAGGGTTGCTGGCAGCGGGGAAAAGGTGGGGGCTGGGGGGCCACGGGGAGGCAGCAGAGCAAGAGGACGGCGAGAGCAGTCACATAACACCTACTGTTATTAGTCGTAATAATGGCTGTTACCTTACTCATTGTTTGGGGGGGGAGAGGAGAAAGGGAAAGAGACAAATGTTTTGAGTTCGTATTTGTGCGCACACGGATGGGCATTCTTTGTTGGGAGGGAACTAGGAAGTAATGTAGAGTTAGGCACCTCCTGGTACAGAATGTGTTGGCCAAATGAGTCTTTAAGACAAGGTAAAGGCTGGGGACAGGGTAGCTGTGTGAGAAATTATAGACCCACATAGTGACATAGTAGTCAAGTGTTTATATGTATAGGGGTGTTACTATTGTGACTGGGGCCTCTTCATGTATGCCTTCAATACACATAATTCCAGGGGCACAAGAATGTTTTTCTTCCATAGTAAATAATCTAATAATGATTAATTATGCTACATGCCGTTTTTAAAATAAAAGCCTTTATTATGTAAAGTAGATATAATGGAATATTAGTGATTGCAGTGCAGTATTTAAAGTAGTATTTGACTACCCCAACACCTCTGGCATGCAACTCCTGTTCCCTTTGATGGTTTTTCTCCAAAGAACTACAGAAACACTGGGTGGATAAAGAGTTTCTGCTTTGCTGCTGAGCTTGTTTTGTAACACTTGCCCATCCTGAAAAGTCACTTTTATTATTATCGTTCCTAACACATCTTATAAAATATACACAAGTGTCTCACTAGACACAGTTTTCCAGTGGAAGACATGTTGACTCTTATGTAAAGCTGGGTGTGGAAATAGCTGTGTTTACTATTATAGCTGTGTGGGGGTTTTAACTTTGTTTTTTAACAATAGCTTCTCAGTGTTGGTAAAAAGCTGCCTTTGAAATTGTTAGAAGCAACATTTCATGAGACACGGGAAAGCTGCTGTTTATAAAAGGAGGTTAAAAGCTCTGTTGTGCTCGTGTAAATGTATGTACATGTGTAATAGGCCTCATTGGATTAAGGACACCATGAGAATACAAGACCTACTGAAAGCAATAGGACTTAATTTCATGTAGTTGCATTTAGACCCTGGGTGTGAAGCTGTATACATGCATACATACAGGCAGTAGTCTGTGTGAGTTTCTTTCTCTTGTGGCATGAGCTCTGTTTCCATCTGTCTGTACTCATCAAGCAACACATGGTCTTATCTCCAAATTCAACCCTGATTTCCTTGTTGCCCCTCCTGCTGTGAGGTGCCTTGTGTGTGTGGTGCCTTATTTATTCCCCCCCCATCAGTTTTTTTAACACTTTAAAAACTATTCTGACAAGGTGGGAAGAAGTAGCTTCATGATGTTATAAGGGCCAGCCAACATTGTCAACTCCTACTAGAAACTAGCAGAATCAGTTCTTGTGCGTTCAGTTGTGCAGGAAAGAATGTCTGACCAAAATGAGGTGAGTGCAGTTTTGCAGCAGCTTCACTACTCTCACGGCGCAATACTGCAGAAATTTCCGCCTGTGGAACGTGTGCTCTGCAGGCGAAGGGTGTCGTAAACGCGCCTTAAAGCATTTAGCGGCACCCGGAGAGTAAGGCCCCCTCCGGCGCGGAGACTGGCAAACCTTTCTCCACTGCGTAACCAACCCTGCAGCCACCGGAGTGGGTAAGGGTTGCACTGATGGGTGCAGGGGCAGGGGAGGGCAGGCCGGGTGGCGAGGGAGGGCAGCCGTTGGCCGAACTGGCCTGAGAGGGGGCAGGGATGTTGGCGGCGATATCCCCATTCCCTTCCCTTCCCGGCCTACGTCGCCATTACCCTGCCGCCCCAAATGTACATCGGCTTGAGAGCCAGTGTACATTTGAGGAGGCCTGTTGGGCCCAGGCCAACACCGGTGGTGGGGGGGGAAGGGAACGAACTTCCCCTTCTCCCAAGGAGTCCCCGGGCCGTGTCGGAGTGGCCCAGGAAGGGCATAGGATCCAACGGCCGGCCCTATGAGCCAGCCGCGGATCCTTACACAGGATCAGGCTCTCAGAGGTCTGTATGCACCCTGAGAGTAAAGTAATTTTTTTAGTTGGGATTGCTAAACGTTTCAGGATAGATGGTGTTGATTTCTGCTAAGTCAATCTGTCAGTTTAGTCCAGTGCTGTCAGCACCAAATTGATGTGTGGGAGGCAGGTGCTCTACTCTTCCACCTCTTCCCCTCCAACATAGCAAATATGTCTAGAACCCCAGGAGGTAAAAAGGCAGCTAAGGGGGCTAGTGGGGAAGGGTTAAGCACTGCACTGAAGGGGCTAGTGGGGAGGGGAAAGCAGCAAGTGGGGAGGGGCCTCCTATTTAGTGCCTCCTATTAGTCAATCCACGAGCCAGCGGGTGGCGCAGTGGGTTAAACCACTGAACCATGAGCTGTCGATCGAAAGGTCGGCAGTTCGATTCTGCGCGACGGCTCCTGCCAACCTAGCAGTTCGAAAGCAAGAAATTGCAAGTAGATTAATAGGTACCGCGTCAGCGGGACGGTAACAACGTTCCATGCACCTCGGTGTTGAGTCATGCCGGCCACATGACCATGGAAACGTCTTCGGACAGTGCTGGCTCTTCGGCTTTGAAACGGAGATGAGCACTGCTCCCTAGAGTCGGACACGACTGGACTTAATTGTCAAGGGATACCTTTACCTTTACCTATTAGTCAATCCACTACTTTGAGGCTGTTAAGTAGAGACCTAGGTTTCCGGACCAAAGTCTCTGCCCAGTGGTTAGTTTCGCTGTTACCTGATGGACAGTGGCTCTTCAGAATCTCTGGTAGCCCCACTACTTGTTGATTATTTTTACTGCTGTGTCATGGCTCCCCCCTGAGGCATTGGGGGGGACCATGTGTTCTGCTGCAGTGCTGTTAAATAAAGCTCCTTGGGTAGATTTAACTAAACTCCATCTTCTGAAACCCTAGCTCTAAACAGGGGCTCTGAGGGCTATATGTGAATTTTGAGACTGTAGAGGAGCAAATAAGATTCATGAAGTGTAATTTTTTTTTATTTTATTTTTAACATTTTTATACCACTCTTCCTCCAAGGAGCTCAGAGTGGTGTACATATTTCCTCCCTTCCTTTTTGTCCTCACAACAACCCTGTGAGGTAGGTGGGGCTGAGAGATAGTGACTGGCCCAAGGTCACCCAGGAAGCTTCGTGGCTGAGCGGGGATTTGAACCTGGATCAAATTAAATTGTGTTTACTGTCTAATTCTTAGGCTTGCAGCAAGGGTTATTATCAGGGAAATGCTGTGTTTCACTTAGTTAATGTTGCTTCAAAGTGTAGGTTCCTGCAGAAATAGACTACAGTATGTTACAAAACACCATCCAACCTACACTTTCTTAATTCTATCAAGCGGGCAGTCTGATTTTTTTTTAAAGATGAAAGTGTAGTTTCTGTACGTAAGGGTTTATTATGAGCTGCTTCCCTTGAGTCCTTTTATCCAAAGTACCAGGTTTCTAAAAGTCTCTTCGGTTTCCTATGAATACAGTAGGACCTCGCTATCCGTGTGAGATCCGTTCCAGACTCTCTTCCCCCCACCCCCGCATGGATAGCAAAGATCTGCAGATATCAGGTCTGCATTAAAAACCCAGTAGAAAGAAAAAAAGCACCGTTTTACCTTTTAAAAGCCAAACTGCTGCATTTTCAAGCCTCCACAGGGCTACTTGAAGCTCCGCAACCCACTTCCGGGTCACACAAAGGCTCCCCCCCCCAGCCTTGTCCCAGAATGTACCCTGGGACAAGGCTGGGAGGGGGGAAGAGTGAGGGGGGAAGAGCCTTCGCGAGACCCGGAAATGGGTTGTGAAGCTTCAAATAGCCTTTTGGTTTGACTTTTAAAAGGTAAAGCGGTGCTTCTTGTTTAGGCTGTTGGTGTACTCTGCATATCTGTGTTTGAAAACCATTTGATTGCACAGGAACAGGAACAGTTCAGAAGACAGTTTTTGACCTTTGAGGTTAGTGAGGGCACAGGTTGAGCATGTTCAGTGATGCCACTTGCTTTGTGCAGCATACTTCCTTGGGAGATCTGATTGGCTTCCATCTGGGTGGGTGGTACATTTTTCCCCGATTCTTAAAGACATTTCCTTCTGGCTGGCTGTATAGTGTATGCTTAGTTTATCTGGCTTTATCTTTTATCAGGGTTTTACGGTTATTATATTTTATGAGTTTTTAAATTGCTATTTTAGTATTTTTTGTAGTTTTATTATCTTGGTATGTACTGCTTTGAGTACTCTTTTGGCAGAAAACATGGCTTAAATATGCCTGAGATAAATGATAACTAGAACTGAAATTATTAATGTGAACTAATTTCCTTGTACTCTTTTATAGCCATCATCAAACTATGTGGAAATGGGGTAGTGGAGATAATTCAGCCCCCAAAACTGCAGTAAGTAGTACAGTACTTGAAAATGCTGATGTGAATTACAATTTATAATATTCAAACAGAAATCACAATATAGTGCATCATCTTTACAATGTACTATTTTGCTGATTATTCTAATCTAGAGACTGTGACATCTCAACTGTTTCTGGCGCTATAATAGCAGTTTACTTACTAGTACACTTGATATTTAGCATAAAATGAAATGGCATTGATCTGTTTTAGCTTTTATTTATTAATTTAAAAACAAACAACAGTCACCTTAAGGGCTATATGTGTGTGGAAGCAGGCTTCCATGCCTGCTTCCCTAGCTGAATGTAAACAATGGCATTAATTAGTGCTGCACACATGATACAATAGCTTGGGGAAGCACATGCATAGTCCTTTAAAGAAAGTTGAAATCCTGCCAAGCAGCTGCTTGGGATTTGGTGCAGGAAGCTGGATCCAAACAGCTGATCATCAGGGTTTCAGCTTTCGGAAAGGTAAGTGTGGCTAGCCTAGCATTGTATGCTTTGTTGCATCAGAGCCAGAAACCACACAATATTTGGTGTAACTTTAATGCTAGCAGTAGCTTAAAGTGCTAGTGAACTGCATTAAGATGAAAAACTGTACAAAATATTTAACTTCCATTTTAAAGCATAGACTTTAGGTGGGGAAATGGCTTGGGGCACAATCCTACTCCCCCTCCAGGCCGGCGAAGGGCAAAACCCTTGGCCGGCCCAGTGCTGGTGCAAAAGGTGCCATAAGGTAGTTGCATCGGCTTCAGGCTGGTGCAGAAGCCTGTATCTACCCCAGTGCGGCAATTCTGGGCTGCGCATGGCCCAAGACAGTGAGTTTTGTGTTGGTTGGCGCGAGGGAGGGGGTTAACAGGGCTGAGGGAGGGTGGTGACTGGGGGGGGTGGACCAGTCCCAGGAGGGGGGGGGCGGGATCGGCAATTCTGGTGCGTTCCAAATCCTATCCCCCTTCTCTGGCCTTTTTTCCCTACACGGGGCTCCTGGATTTGCACTGCCAAAAAAGCAGGTACAGATCCAAGGAGATCCATAGTGGGGGCTGGAGCTTTATCCAGGGTAAGGGAACAAAAATTCCCTTCCCCTGAGGTGACCTCCCAGCTCCCATTTTCTGCTCAGGATCCAGCGTTGCCTGCACTAGCCTCACTGGATCGCTGGACAGAAAGTTAGGTAGGATTGGGCTGTTAATCTTCTTCAGGTTATCTCTCACTTCTGTAGAGTATGCAGCTGTGTATGCACAAAGGAATCTATATCTAAGTGAATGGGGAAGCCCTGGCTGGCAGGAGATTTTGGTGTGTGCATCGCTGTTCCTTTGGAAAATTGCTGAGTTGGAGCACTTATATAAAAATATGAGAGATATAATTCTGCAGCTCTTGTTATATTGAAAGATCAGTAATGTTATTTCAAATATATGTGGAATACACATGTATTTTATGTATATTTGTTATGTTTTTTAACTATTTAGTATATTGTTCGTATTTAGTAAGCCGCTTTGGGTGCCCGTTTGGGAGAAAAGCAGAGTATAAATTGAATAAATAAATATTGTCTTGTTTGCATCAGTTTGGTTGTTGAGAAATTAATTCTGCTGTCTCTAGGTTCATGAGACTTCCCAAGCAGCAAGCATGTCAGTGGCTGATTTGACTGAACAGTTGGCCCGAACTGAACAGCTGGTAGCACAACTCAAGGAACTTGTCAAGGAAAAGGATAATGAATTACGCAATAAAGAGCAACGCTTAAAGGTATTGTGTGTATTCATCAAGATTGTGTCTAATCTACTGATGAAAATGAACTTCTCAGCTGCCCTGGAAGTGGGTTGCTTTTCCTGAATACTGGCTTTACATTGTTATTTCAAAACTTGGGTCTCCACGACGACCATAATTAACAGGTGCACCTTCATTCTAATTTATTTTAAGATTTCATAACTTGCCAGATATGGTTGTCATTCAAAATGCAAATGTTTCCCAAGTAGAACCAGATGCTGTTGAAAAGCCCAGGGATAAAATTATCCATTCCAAATTGGTAACTATAACAGGCAAATCCATATAAGTCCCAAGGCCACCTGTTGTGAAACTGTAGTTCTTTTAATTAAAAAAAATTGCCTTGTATTTGTGTATTTAGGACTTGATTTATCTTTGTAAATAATTTGTATGTGTAAACTGCATTTGGCTAAAAAGGAATTCTCGATCATCTGTAGGAAGAAAAAGAAGCTTTTGAAGCCAAGTTTTCCAAATTAAAGCTGCAAAACAAAGCCAAAGTGACATCATTAACTTCACAATTAGAGGAACTTAAGAAGCAATTATCAGGACCTGGAACACAGGAAGGAAAACCTGAACAAAAGAGAGTGAGTTTTATCCCTTACAAATTCAGGTAGACTTCAAGGTGTTCATCTCTATTTGTTCTCTGTTATTTATCAGTGTGCATGGCACTTTACAATAGAAGAGAAGAGAGCTCCATACCCTGAGGGGCTCACAATCTAAAATAGTCACAAAAGAGATAACAGTGGAAGGGGTGGAATGGTGCTAGGGAAAATGAAGAAGAATGTGTGATTGTTTCATGCACATATACTTGGTAGTAAAGTAGAAGGACTAGTGGGTGTTATCAAAGACTTCACTGAAAGGGTTGGTTTTGAGGAGGGTTTTGAAGGAAGTAAGAGAATGGGCATCCTTCAGGTGTTCAGGGAAGGAGTTCCAGGCATAAGAGGGAGCAAGGAAGAAAGGATAGAGCCAAAAAAAATTAAGGACTAGTGGGTGTTATCAAAGACTTCACTGAAAGGGTTGGTTTTGAGGAGGGTTTTGAAGGAAGTAAGAGAATGGGCATCCTTCAGGTGTTCAGGGAAGGAGTTCCAGGCATAAGAGGGAGCAAGGAAGAAAGGATAGAGCCATGTAAGGGAGAGGGAGAACTTTAGACGGCTAAGGGTGATAAGATAAGAGAGCAGAGAGGTAATGAGGGGATAGGCCATGGAGGGCTTTAATGATGTGCTGGATCTGGGAGCACGCAGGAAGCCAATGCAGGAATTTAAGGAGGGGTGTGATCAGAGAGACAAGAGAGGTCTGTGATTTTGGCAGCAGAATGCTGGATGGGGGTGAGGGGATTGAGGTGCACTAATGGAAAACCAGAAAGAAAAGGTTGCAGTAAAAGTGAGAGATTACCAGATCATGAACTAGTGATTTTGTTGAGAAAAGAGAGGAAAGGTCCGGCTGGGAGGACGTGGCAGGCTGACAACTCCGCCGATCGCTCCGTATTGACGGAGTACATCTGATGGACTTAACTACTCTACCCCTGGATTGAAAGGGTGTACGAAGAGATAAACCACATTTCTTTAAATTGCCCCCATTCTGACACTTCAAGGCAACAGGCTCTGGTTTTGGGTCGGTTGGAGAGGAAGAAGGATAACAACGAGCTCGTCACAGATGAACCATATGCCAAGCCACCTCCCACATGCTTTGCTTTACTTAGGCAAGAGGCGTAGAAATGATTTATGAACTGAAGAAATTAGCCGAGATAAGAGTTAACGTTAAAAATAATTAATATGTTGTGAAAAGACGAAGTGTACGTTCGAAAGTGAAAGTTTCTAAAGTGGAGAGTTTTATCTATTTTTTCTGTACTTATGGAAGATTAAAACGGTAAGAGAAGGAGAAGGAAAGATATGAAGAAGTTTTTTAAAAAGACTGTTCCGGCGAGAGAAAATTGTTTGTGATTTGTGTGTGTGTTTTCCTTCTACGTATTGTTGACATTCTTGCTAAAAGAATATGAGCCCTTCCGTGTCAGAGTTCATGGATTTTGGCAATTAATCTTTCTGTTTCATGTCAGCGACTCCAGAAGTTTTTTATTTTACCTCTATTTTTTAAGAGAAGGTTGTAGAGCAGGGGTGGGGAACCTATTTGCAGTGGGGGGCCATTTTCCCATGGGGAAAATTGGCAGCGGGCCAGCCGTTAGGCCGCCCAAAAATTTTTGGCCCCCCCCTGCGAATTTACCCCACCCACCACTCGCTCTCCCGCCCGCCCACGGACCGCTTGCTCGCCCACCCACCCACGGACCTCTCGCTCCCGCCCACCCACCCACAGACCACTCGCTCTCGCTCCCATCCACCCACCCACCGCTCTCCGAACCCCCTCCCTCCGCTGTCCAACTTACCTCAGACTCTGGACCGCCGCCGCCGCCGCCAGCCTTCCCGCACCTCCTCCTTTTCAAAGTGGCCTTTCTGTACCTGCGCAGATCGCCGCTGGGCTCAGCGGCGATCTGCACAGGTACAGAAAGGCCGCTTTCAGAAAGAGTAGGCGCCAAGGTGACGTGTCACCTCGGCGCCTACTCCTTTTAAAACGTGCCTTCCTGGACCTGCGCAGAGCGCAGCTGAGGCCGAGATTGCCCTCTTGGCTTCAGCAGCACTCTGCGCAGGTCCAGGAAGGCCGGTTTTAAAAGGAGTAGGCGCGTGGTGGCGGCGGAGCCTCCGGTCCGGTCCCGCGCGGGCCGGATCGTCCCCTGGCCGTAGGTTCCCCACGCCTGTTGTAGAGGGAGAAGTGACAGGATATTGTAACAGATTGAACATGGGGAAGTGAAGGAGAAAGAGAAGTCAAAAGATAAAGCCAAGATGTTGAGCCTGCTCAGCAGGGTGAATGATTACATTGTTAGTGGAGATAGTACAAGGAGATGAGGAGTGGGGGGGGGGGGATTGCTCTTGGACATATTGAGTTTTAGACAACGATGAAACATCCAAGCAGGAATGTCATATGATAAGTTAAAGATGCAGGATTAGATGGAAGGATAAAGTTTCGGAATGGAGGGGTAGATCTGAGTGTCATCACTGTACAAATGGTATTGAAAGCCTTGATCCAAAGAGAGACCACACATACTATATGTTTGTTTGGGTAGGGGGACACCATGCCCCCATGAAGTGCTTTGCTTTTGCCATAGTAATTACTTCTGACGAAAAAGCAGTTGTTGCTTTTTAATTTGAACAGAGTTCTGTCATTGTTGCACTGAAGGAGCGAGCGAGCAAGCAAAAAAAAAAAAAAAAAACCTTGCTGTGCCTGAGATTCTGTTCTATATTTGTGTGGATTGCAATAAGTATTTTAGAAAGCCTTAGGGCCCAATCCTATCCAATTTTCCAGCACCGATGCAGCCACCATGTATCCCAAAGGTAAAGGAAAATTTGTTCCATTACCTTCAGTAGGCCTCCATGACTGGCTGCCCACCGCAGGATGCAGCACACACCCTGTTGGCACGGCTGCATCAGTGCTGGAAAGTTGGATAGGATTGGGCCCTTAGAAATATTTTTAAAATACCCAGTGTTTTTATTAAAATTTCTGTAATGAATTTCTTCAGACCATGTGAAAGCTGCCTTTAAAAAACCTCCCCTTTTTACTTCAATAGGCTACACCAGCATTTCTCAAAGTCTTGGGGAGAACTTTGTTTGTGGGGACTTTCTCAAAGTCTTGGGGAGAGTGTTTGTGGGGGGGCGGGGCGATGGTGGCAGTGGCACTCCCGGGATTGTGCCGCCCCTGGGACAAAGGGGAGCTTTTTTTACTTACTGGGGGTTGTGCTGCCCCTCGGAGGGTGCGGGGGGGGGCTTCGGCCACCCCTGCTGGCCTCCCCAAGCCTCAGATCAACTCCCCGAGGCGACTGAAGTCCACTTCCAGTTTTCAGCAAAACCAGGAAGTATAAAATGGAAGTGAGCTTCAATCGCTTTAGGGAGCCAATCTGAGACTTGGGGAGGCCTGTGGAGGTGGCCGCAGGCCCCCTGCATCTTCCAGAGGGCGGCATGAGCCCCAGTAAGTAACGTTTTCTTCATGACTGAAAAAATTAGCTATCCTATCGTATTGTTTGTCTGTGATATAGCATAAGCCTTCCCCATTTGTTCTACTTGAGGCTAAATTTTCAGGCTTATATTTTTAGGTCCATAGAGACGGTGATCAGGATAATGCTGCTGCAAGTCGTGGAAAAATATTGGTACTTAGAAAGAAAGTCGAAGAACTAGAAACTCAGAATGCCCAAAGAAATGAAGAGCTACAAAAAAAGGTATAATTTAGTATAAGGATGTAATGATTTTTTATCTTGACTGTTACTCCGCAGTTGCACATGGAAATGGCAGTTGGTGATTTACAGACTGATCCTAATGATAGGTTCTTGGAAGTAAATTGCTCTCCTGAGAAAGTATGCATAGGATTGCAGCATTGGTGTGTGAGGTTTTTTTGAGGACTGGCTAAAGGACTATCCTTACTGGCTTTATAGTATTAAGAATTTCTAAAATGTTGATACTATTGAAATTCCAGGGAAGAGGTGAGTTCCAGGGAAGAAGTCAGGGAAGGAGGTGACCCTTCAGTACCAGAGTCATTTTCAGCAAAGTGTAACCAGCTTGTAAATTTATTAGTAAGCTCAGTATTGAGGACACAATACTGTCACTTCTAGTGAATTAACAGTTATTCAACCTTCTGAAGTGATATTAATAGATGATGGCCTTGTTAGTGAGACTCAAATATCTCACAGAAGTGGTAGAAACAAGTGTTGCTCTTCTTGACCAACCCAGTGATCGCCGAAAGGCTCTCAACCATTTTAGCTCACAGGAACGAGGAAGAACCTGAAAAGATAAAATGATGCTTAGTAGGATGGAAGGCAGTGAGAGGTGATAAATGAAGACTTTCAGTGTAATAGGCATCTAGCAAGTGAACAATAAATAAGGTGGTAGTAAAATATTTTTTATGAAGCCATGGTTTTGTCTCCAGGTTGCTGAATTGGATGCTGCACATCAGCGGGGAGCTGAAATGGATGCCATGCTTGCTGAAAAGCAAAAAAAACTAGCTGAAAAAGAAGCCTACATAATTGATCTACAACTAGCCTGTGGATCAACCAGTGATGCCAAAGAAGTACTGGCCCATAACAGTGAATTGAAGGTATACTTCAGTTGTGAGCTCTGGAGATACCATATACAAAAGTGCTGTCATTCCTGTCACCTCAGTGACTTCATCTAGGTGACAGTTCATCTGTAGATCTGGCAATTTCCTCAGTGAGCAATGTGCACAAAAAGCACAAGCCTGTAATTGTTGCTAATATTACTTCTTTTGCTCCTGACCTCTGTAAGCCTGATAAATATTTAGGTGTGCATGCCATTAATCCTAACTCTGTGATTCTCATGCTGGTCTTCTAATTGTCCTTTCATGAATTTTAAAGAATCAACTTTCTGCAAAGGAAACTTCATTACAGAGTATGCAAATCCTAGTACAGAACCTTACCAAGAAAGTTGGAGACAGTGAAGAAAGATGTAGCCTTCTTCAGGAACAAATTGAAACTCTTAAAAGCCTTCAGTGCAAAGAAAAGGAGCACTTCCAGGAAAGAGAAGCCATGTATACACAAAATGTAAGTTGATCTTTAGTAAAAAAAAAAAAGATTAAGGGCCCAATCCTATCCAACATCCCAGCGCTGATGCAGACATATACCAATGGGGCGTGTTCTGCATCCTGCAGTGGGGGGGGGGACAGTCACGGAGACCTCCTCAAGGTACGGGACCATTTTTTCCCATACGTCAGGCCTGCGTTGTGGCTTCACCGGCGCTGGAAGGTTGAATAGGATTGGGCCCTAACTCTTTGAAATTTGGGATTTACCTCCTAATAAGGAAAAGTCATAATAGATTTGCTTAGTGGAAAAACATGGACAAGTAGAATAAGTTTGTATAAGTAGCAGAATTTGTAGTAATGAAGGATTTTGAAAAAAATAACACTACTTTTCTAAACATGAGATTTTTTGCATAGTAGTTACGTAGTTATTACTGCATTGTTATTGCAGGGTATCCGATGTCTCTCCTCAAAGTAATACTTGTCTTTCATCAAGTTGTCTTGGAGTTATTTACTTTGTATTGTCATCAAAGCATCAAATTATATATAATATTGATGTAGATATTTATTGATGTAGATATTTTTGTAATCAACACAACATATGTAACAATCAATAGCAACAAATATCAGCACAAACACATTTTTCAGCAAACACATCAGTGTTCATTTAGTTCATCTACTAGTTATTGCATTGGAATTCACAATATCTCATTCCTATAAATCAATAGTCTCGGATTACGGTTCTTGTGGTTTGCTGACCTTGTTTTTCTTAGTTATAAAATGACAGACTCTTTTAAAGAACACTTTCATGTGTATGATTAGCATTGTTAAAGTAGACTGTTGCTCTCCAGGCTGCTGGTGTTTATCTGACTACTTGTAGATAGGAATAATTCAGTCATTGATGCATGATTTACAAGCACATTTAATCACTGGAATATTATTTTAATGGTATTACAATTTATGGAACAATTTTATAGAAAATCTTATTTTATTTTTAGATCTGTATGTTTCAGAATATTATCCAGGAAAAGGAAAAAGAGCTGATGGGACTGGCCCAGAAACATGAGCAAGAGCTCTTTAAATTGGCTGCCAAATCTGATGCTAGTGCTGATCTAGAACAGGTATGGAAAGATTCTATAGTTTACGAGACCCTGAGTTAGCTTTCTAGCAACCCCAGTTAAAACCCCTAGTATGCTGTTAGTTGCCCCACTGCCAACTTAGTTTGATTATCAGGATGAGACACCCCCCCCCCAAATATTTATGCACTCTTGAAATCTTTCACACATACAGTATATATCAGCCCAGTTGCACCAAGAATTATGGAAGAACTTCAAGAGAAAAGCCCTTTCCATATGGTTTCTGCTCCAAATGTTGGAGCTGGGGCAGGAATGGTAGCAAGATTGAGCAACATTAATAAGAGTCCAAGAGAATTATAGAAAGCTAGGTGGGAAAGAGGAGTGTGCTTTTTGCAGCCTAAGGACTTGCAGTCTAAGGATTCCTCTGAGACCCTGAAGAACGGCTAGTTTTCATGCTTAACACTTGTGCATTGTTGAACTGAGTTGATATAGTTTTTCATTTATTTATTAAAAAAATTATACCCTGCACTTCCCCCTTCCACCAGGGAGATGCTCAAGGCTGCTTGCGAAAAAGAATAAGATACAATAAAGCTAAAATCAGAATCAAATACAAAAAATTAGCAGCTTGTTAGGGTACAAGAACAGGAACAATAATTCAGCGGGTCATCATAAGGTAAAAGCTGAACGAAACAGAAAAGTCCTTAGCTGATGCCGAAACTGCAGCAAGAATAGTGCTGACCTTACTTCCTGGGGGATGGAATTGTTTTTTATGTGCTATTAAGGTGGTATTTGATTTTATGAAGTCGTTGGAAAAGTGTGGGAGGGTAGTGGAAGTCTTCGGTTTCAGAGTGACGTGTGTAATATTTCATTCCATAACATGGAAATCTTTCATTCTCAACAGTTACTGAAAGCCTTGAAACAGAAACTACATGAAAAGGAAGAGGTCATGCTAGGAAGAACACAAGTGATAGTCATGTTGCAACAAGAACTGGATGGCAAAGACCAGCAGCTAAAAGTAAGAAATGGAGTACAAGTCCTGGTAACTAATAGCCTTATGTATGTGCCATGTTGTTGCTGTTCTTACTAGACTTTTACAGACTATAGCATCCACCAACAGCACATTCTCCTGTTTCCTTATTAAAGATCACACTCCCCCCCACATGTTGTTTTCTTATAAATCTATAAATGATTACACAAAAATATTTAGTGGCTCTCTCTGCTATAGTGCTGATATATCCCTTTAAAATAGTGGAAAAAATGCAAGTGGTCAGTCCTTTGCAATGAACTGTCATTTCCTTATCACTTTCCTCCCAGTGCCTTGCTATTTCCTGATCTTTTTCATATTTCCTTTTTTTTTACAGTTGAATCTTATGTTCCCTGTCTCTCCGGTGTCATAGGGCACTTATCTCCTATTTTTTATTTAAAAGTAAGAGTGGCAAACATGTTAATATCCTCAGGCAGCAAAGATACCCATTTGTCTATTACTTGGGGTCAGTATATCATATCACTACGGTAGCTAGTGCTGGTAGAGCGCTAAAAATGAGGTGGGTTGTTTGTTGATACTCTGAAAATGATCCAAGCTCAACAGAACAACACATCCCTCATAGTGCAGCAGCAGAATGATTTAGCAGCTTTCTTTGAAAAAAGTCTGAAGTGCATTGTGGACTGTAGGGGATCACACAATCCTTTCTGGACTCGCACAAAGAAGGATGGCATGCTTTGTACATGCCTCGAAGTCCCTCAGACATGAAGGGGAGTCAACTTTGCACATGAAGTATGTGAAGAAAGGATCTTCTGTGACCTGAGGCCAGTCCCCTTCCTGCATTGGGTGCCTCCAGTTTCAGGAATGGGATCTGCTACAGTGGAACTTGGGCTTCCCTTTTTGGAGATTTATGTCCCCAGCTGACATCAGGATTTTGAATTGAATGCTTACTTGGATAAAATTTGGTAGCATCTCAAAGAACCAAAGTAGGTGAGATGGTTAAACAGAGTGTACCTCTGTCCTACACAGCTGCTACTTTAATATGTCCAGTTTGACCTCGATGCAACTCTTACCTGCAAGTATAAAACTTTGGATAGTTCGGTGGCAGAGCTTTTTGATACTAATGACTTCTGAGAGTTGAGTATGGTTAACAGCAGCCTGGTTCAGACATAGCTTGGAACCATAGTTTAATTCCAAATGCGTTTCTTGGCATTTTGAAACTCAGCTCAGGACAATCCAGGATTTGTCTGGTCCGGATAGCATGGCAAATCTTGGCTTGTTTTAAACCAGGCTAGAAGTAGAAGTCTTTCCTCATGTGAAAAAGAGAGCCTGGGGACATGGTGCCAAACCAGGATGTCTCACGCAAACTCTTGTATGTGTTTGTAAGAGGAGCATTTTCCACGGCTTCATATCTGTTTATATCATTGTTTGATCCAGGAAGTCAATGAACACCTGCAACATCTTCAGTCAGAGAAAGATAACCTCCAGTGCAAACTGGATGCTGAAAAGCATGTAATGCGAGCCCAGCTGAGGGACATGATGGAGAAACATGAGATCGAAATGAAAAGGGTCAAGGAGAAACATAATGCTGATATGCAGGCGATCCAAGAAAAGCATGAAACTGAGCTGCAAGAAAAAGACCAAACTTTGATTCAGCTTCAGAAACAAGTGACCAAATTAAGTACCAGTGGACAAAGTAATTTGGAGCAAGCTTTTGATATGGATGCCGTAATTAAGCAAAAGTTGGAACAGCTAGAAGGTATCCTCTTAAATGACAGTACTACTTACACCTGCTTGCTTAATACTTTTTCCCCCTTCTCCTTTATTAGGAAATGAAAGAAAAACAAAGCAAGCACCACACCAAAGGAAAAAGAAAAAAGGGCAAAAATACATAAGAATAAGATACATAAATATTACAAGACATTAATAAGCAGTCTATGCATAAATCTATGAGAGCCTTCCAGATGTCCAAAAGTAGTTGTCGTCTAAGCCATATGTTCAAATGTTGAGAAGGTTAAAATATCCTCAATCCATTGAAGAATGGCCGGGGGTGGGTGGGGTTTATCCTTCCAGTGTTTCAGTATAAGTCTTTTAGCAACAGTAAGAGCACAAAGAGTCAATTTCCACTGTCCTGCAGTTGGGTAACTTCCCTGTAATAGGGAGATAATTTAAAAGAACGCAAGTGTCTACAATATTAATGTTGGTTGTAGTGCAGATTTAATACAGCTAATAACGTCTTCCCAAAAGAATGGTATCACTGTACAAGACCACATAATGTGCCTAAATGATGCTTCAGGCAAATTACAATGCCAGCAATTGGATTCTTTGGTGAACCCCTTATTATAAAGGCATTGTCATGTCCCAATAAATTCTAAAAATATTTTTTGTTGAATTAATCGCAATTTAAGTTTAATAGATATTGTAGTTATAGTAACTGAAGACATTTTCCATTGATTGTATAAGATAGGATGCTCCAGCTCTGTATTCTATAGCTCTAAGGCTTTGAATATATTTAAGCGACTGCAAATATTTATAAACAAATATTGTAGACTTCTTTTTTTCCATTGATTAAATACATATATCTAAAAATGAAGGAGATTCAGAAGCTGATACCAAATTGACGGCACAATCCTGCGTAAAACTAGGCTGATGGAGAGTGAGCGCTCTGCTGGCCTAAGGAGTCGCAAATGTACCGTAAAGCATGTTTGCAGCTCCTTTAAAGTGGCACTGGCACAGAAGCCGGTGCCACTCATTCCATCGCTGATCCGAACCTGCATCGGCGCAGGGGCGGTGAGGGAGGGGTCCATTGGCTGGCCTGGGCTGGTAGGGGGCTGGGATATCGGTGCTGAGTTGCGCCAATATCCTATGCCCCTTCCCAGCCTAGGCCGGCCTTACATGGCTTCCCCGGACGCATGCCAGCTAAAGAGCTGGCGCACATCAGAGGAGGTCCATTGGGGCCCGCACCACAATCCATCCCATCTTAGGCAGGATTGGGCTGTGAGACACTAACAAATGTTGTAATTATAAATAGTGCCATTCAACTGATAATGGTAAATCATATTTAGCTTACAGAACGAAAAAAAAACACCTCCTGATCTTGCCCAAATAATTTATCTGAAGTGAAAATTGCCCTCAGTCCATGTCTTCCACAAAAAAGATTTTCCCCATTTGAATAAACACATGGTTTAAAGCATTACTTGGATTGTTGAGCAGCGTCCATTTAATTTAATGGTTGGGCCACGTCCATTTAATTGTCCATTAAAAGGCATCGGAAAATCTCCCAACGTTTCACTTCCATCTTCGGGAAGCATTGTCAAGGGTACAAGAAGCTCGTATCCTCTGTTCAGTTAACCCCAGATGTCAACTGCCTATGTAACTGAATGCTCACATTCCTTCTGTTTCTTAAAACAATGCATGGCTCAAACACTCACTGCGCTCAAACACACCAAAATCTTGAATTTGGGCAGCGACAGAAGCAGCCCAAGAAAAGAGAACAATAATGAAGAGGGGCAGGCAAAGAAATGTGTATGCACCTTTAAGAAACAGAAGGAATGTGAGCATTCAGTTACATAGGCAGTTGACATAGACAGTTCTTTGTTCAGAAGTTGCGAGCTTCTGAGCAGGCTACAGTGCTGAACAGAGCTTCTGGATATGGTTTATAATGGAAGTTAAACCAGATATATTTCGTTGTTTTTTCAAGGGACTGACGGCTACCAGTCTGAGTAATGTTTTAAACTCTCTGGATTCTTCTAGCCATGAAAGCCTTAGCACATTTGTAAACACATTAGTGTAGCATGTAAAATGGATCAAATTTATATTTCTGTGATACACTTAATTCCGTGCTTGCTTTGAATTCATGCTTGATCTTGCTTTGAGATGCCTCAGTGACATCACTACCACTGTAATTAGCTTTTTCTTAAAGAGAAACAGTTTGAGAGTCATCTTTATGGCTGGTGACATAGGAACCAGGGTGAGGGGCAGATGGAGTATGAAAGTGAACCTTGTGTTCGCACCCTTACCTTGCGTAGGCTTTGTTATGTTGCCATGCATAGGCCCTGGTTTTCGTTATAGATTGGGGAGGATGTGCAATCCTGAGGCTTGTCTCCCCACCCCGCCATGTAGGTTACCCACTCATTTGGGCCATGTGTGAAACAGTAATTCTAAAAAGTCATAAATGTGCGTAGGCCTTAGTAATTTACCTTTTAAACTCACTGGTATGACAGTCCAAACCTGCAACATATTTTATAACAGTTCTTTAACAATAATTGTGAATGGTGACACAAGTGCTTGTTTGTTTTTAAGCTCAAGCAAAACTGAAAACAGAAGAGGCTATCAAATCTGAAGCTAAGTTCCTTAAGACGAAAGCTTGGTCCAAAGCCAGAATCAGGCAGCTTGAAGATGAATTTAAAAATGTACGTAGTACTTTGCACTTGAACTGCATTTGTGAATCCCCACTACGGTGAGGAAGAGCTTCTCCACATCTGCCTCCTGCAGTTACCCCTAGAACTCTTGGTGCCTCTGATTAGTCTGTCTTGTAGTGGTGAGTGGGTGGGTTTAAAGGCCCTGACATAATTCCTTCTTTGTTTTGTAGATTACATCAAAGAATAATGATGTAACTGCCTTACACAACCAGATTTCAGAATTAGAACGGGACAAACAAGACCTACAGTCTACACTACAAACATTTTCGGAACTTAAGACCCAAAATGGTAAATACCAGTAATGATAAGCTTTCTTTGTCATGTTAGATTTTTAAGATATGATGATGCAGAAATTTTAGAATCATGTCTGTTTGTCCATTAGCATGGGGAGAACTCTTGCATAAACAACTTCACCACTCTCTCCTTTTTGGAAAGTCTCACACATTATGCTGGCTCCTGGAGCCAGGAACTCCCTTGGACTAACACCACAGGACTGGGACCATCATCAAGTGTCAGATTCTATTGTAAATCTACCTCCTCTCATTGTCCCTAAGAAATGTAAATCAGTAATCACCTCAAGACCTGTATGCCCACTTGATCATGCACCTCTCTTGTAAGCATGTGACGGTCAGTTCTGGAAGGTATGAAAAGTGTGCTCACTTGTAGCAAAGGGTCAGCATCCCCTCCTGGGGTGCTGTCCACTGTGCTGCATAACAATAAACCCATACTTTTTCCTTGTTCACCAGTCTTCCTGGTCCTCCATTATTAATTATCATCTGCTTAAAATTCTGCTACAGTGTGTCCTAAGATAATGAGGAAAAAAGATGTTCAGGGTTTCAATTCAGTTGTTGTTCATTTCTCCATTTAATAAGAAGCTGCAAACAACAATAACACTACCAGTAACTAAGTAAACATCCATATGATACATGGAATTGAATTTAAGCAACTGTCAGTGTGGAATGTTATATGTATTGAGTGGGAAAGGCAGTACTGGGGTGCAACCTCAAAAACGACAGAATGATTTCAGTTCGAATCCAAGGCAAACCATTCAACATTACAGTAATCCAAGTGTATGCCCCAACCACTGATGCTGAAGAAGATGAAGTTGACCGGTTCTATGAAGACCTACAACACCTTCTAGAACTAGCACCCAAAAAAGATGTCCTTTACATCATAGGAGACTGGAATGCTAAAGTAGGAAATCAAGAAATAAACGGAACAACAGGCAAGTTTGGCCTTGGAGCGCAAAATGAAGCAGGGCAAAGGCTAACAGAGTTCTGTCAAGAGAACACGCTGATCATAGCAAACACTCTTTTCCAACAACACAAGAGGCGACTCTACACATGGACATCACCAGATGGTCAATACCGAAACCAGATAGATTATGTGCTTTGCAGCCAAAGATGGAGAAGCTCTATACAATCAGTAAAAACAAGACCTGGAGCTGACTGTGGCTCAGATCATGAGCTTCTTATTGCAAAATTCAGACTTAAACTGAAGAATGTAGGGAACACCACTAGACCAGTCAGATATGACCTAAACCATATCCCTTATGAGTATACAGTGGAGGTGAAGAATAGATTTAGGGCATTAGACCTGGTAGACAGAGTGCCTGAAGAACTATGGACGGAAGTTCGTAACATTGTACAGGAGGCAGCAACTAAAACCATCCCAAAGAAAAAGAAATGCAAGAAAGCAAAGTGGCTGTCAGATGAGGCTTTACAAATAGCTGTGGAAAGAAGGAATGCAAAAAGCAAGGGTGAAAGGGAAAGATATAAACAACTGAATGCAGAGTTCCAGAGAATAGCAAGGAGAGATAAGAAGGCCTTCTTAAATGAACAATGCAAGGAAATCGAGGAAAACAACAGAATGGGGAGGACTAGAGCTCTCTTCAAGAAAATTGGAGATATCAAGGGAACGTTTTGTGCAAAGATGGGCATGATAAAGGACAAAAAAGGCAAGGACCTAACAGAAGCAGAAGAGATTAAGAAGAGATGGCAAGAATACACAGAAGAACTATACAAGAAAGATCTTAATGTTCCTGATGACCACACTGGTGTGGTCACTGACCCAGAGCCGGACATCCTAGAGAGTGAAGTCAAGTGGGCCTTAGGTAGCATTACTAACAACAAAGCTAGTGGAGATGATGATATCCCAGCTGAGCTACTTAAAATCCTAAATGATGATGCTGTGAAAGTGCTGCACTCAATATGCCAACACATTTGGAAAACTCAGCAGTGGCCAAAGGATTGGAAAAGGTCAGTTTACGTTCCAATTCCAAAGAAGGGCAGTGCCAAAGAGTGTTCAAACTACCGTACAATTGCACTCATTTCACATGCTAGCAAGGTTATGCTCAAAATCCTACAAGCTAGGTTTCAGCAGTACGTGGACCGAGAACTACCGGACGTACAAGCTGGGTTTCGAAGAGGCAGAGGAACTAGAGATCAAATTGCCAACATGCGCTGAATCATGGAGAAAGCACGAGAGTTCCAAAAAAACAGCTACTTCTGCTTCATTGACTACGCAAAAGCCTTTGATTGTGTGGATCACAACAAACTGTGGCAAATTCTTAAAGAGATGGGGGTACCAGACCACCTTACCTGTCTCCTGAGAAACCTGTATGCGGGTCAAGAAGCAACAGTTCGAACCGGCCATGGAACAACTGATTGGTTCAAAATTGGGAAGGGAGTACGGCAAGGCTGTATATTGTCACCCTGCTTATTTAACTTATATGCAGAGTACATTATGAGAAATGCAGGGCTGAATGAATCGCAAGCCGGAATCAAGATTGCCGGGAGAAATATCAACAACCTCAGATATGCAGACGATACCACCCTCATGGCAGAAAGTGAAGAAGAACTAAAGAGCCTCTTGATGAGAGTGAAAGAGGAGAGTGCAAAAGTTGGCTTGAAACTCAACATTAATAAAACTAAGATCATGGCATCTGGTCCCATCAATTCCTGGCAAATAGAAGGGGCAGAAATGGAAGCAGTAACAGATTTTACTTTTCTGGGTTCCAAGATCACTGCAGACGGAGACAGCAGCCATGAAATTAAAAGACGCTTACTCCTTGGAAGGAAAGCTATGGCAAACTTAGACAGCATAATAAAAAGCAGAGATATCACCATGCCAACAAAAGTTCGTATAGTCAGGGCGATGGTGTTCCCAGTAGCAATGTATGGTTGCAAGAGTTGGACCATAAGGAAGGCTGAGCGCCGAAGAATAGATGCTTTTGAACTGTGGTGCTGGAGAAGACTCCTGAGAGTCCCTTGGACTGCTAGGAGATCAAATCAGTCAATTCTAAATGAAACCAACCCTGACTGTTCCCTGGAAGGACAGGTACTGAGGCTGAAACTCAAATATTTTGGCCACCTAATGTGAAGAGAGGACTCTCTGGAGAAGACTCTGATGCTGGGAAAGATTGAAGGCAAAAGGAGAAGGGGAAGGCCAAGGATGAGATGGTTAGATAGCATCACCGATGCAACAAACATGAAAATGAGCGAACTCAGGAAGATAGTGGAGGACAGGAAGGCCTGGCGGGATATGGTTCATGGGATCACGAAGAGTTAGACACGACTTAATGACTGAACAACAACAACAACAAAGTTGAAATGAAGAAATAAAGTTCTTACTAAAACCAATGGTCTGTAGAAGTTATTGCCTGTGGCTGCTTTGGATAATCCTGAAGATACTAGCGCTTATAGCTGCTACCTCATCTCAAGGAATTTCTACAGACCACTGGTTTTAGTAAGAACTTTATTTCTTCATTTCAACTTTACATGGCTGAAAATCCCATAACTCTCAAATCGTTGCAAAGTAGAATATTGTCTGACTGTGGTGTCTACCTCGTGAAGTGTACACCTGCATTAAATTTCCTTATGTGAAATCGAATAATACTTTGGTATTTTGCAATATGATCCAAACCATGTTTACATGGATGTCAAGTTCTATTAATTTTCATGTGAGAAGTCAGAGCAGCACCCTCTTTTCAGCCTCTTGCTTTCTCTTTTTTTCTTAAATTTTAAACCCTTGTCCAGAAAAGCCCAAACAGGAGAGCACACGTACAACTGAATTAAACTTGCCCATGTTTAAAAAAAAATAGCTTGTGATGCAATGCGAGCCGCTGTTTACTCAGCAAAAGTTTAAAAGCCTAGCTATGCATATTCATATGCTTCCTGGGGGCCCTGAATCAGGTGAGGCAACCAGTAATGCACAGATCATGCTGAGAGTATTCCTTGTGATATAGATAGATCTATGTGGGCATATTTTTCCAGTGTTGAGTTGCATAGGCTGTTGAAAATTGTTCTTACGCTGAATGTTTTTGTGATCAATGCTTGAACTTATATTTTGTCACCTGAATATTTTCTGGTAAACGGTTGGTGCTACTAAGTAATAGAGATAATTGCCTTTACAGAAAAATTGCGGGCTAGGCTGGAGGCCTATGAAGAACAGCAACGAAAATTGCAAGCTGACCTTGAACAAGTGACAAAGAGGGCAGCTTCGCAGGTGTGCTGCTATTGTTAACTAAATTTAGCTAGACATTCATTAGTAGAAATAATTTGATTTAGCAGTGCACAGAAGAAATGGAAAGCCATTTAACATTTGCAGTGTTGGAAATCTGGTGAGGAGTTATGCTATTCTTCACTCTACGTTTATGTTGACTTTATATTTATTCAGCCTAGTGCTGTTCAGCATCTGTACCAGAAGAAAGCTTATTTTAAACAGATCAGGAGTTCCAGAGGAATAAAAACTTTCGGGTTCTGAAGCCATGTAGAAGTCTTTATTAGAATTTAAAAGGATCCAATATTTCAACTGTCCTGCTTACAGTCTTTGCTGGGGTTAGGAAGACTAATAGGGAACGCGTGCCTCAGTCAGTAGATTTACCGTATGAGATTTATATCTTGGAGGCCACCAGTTACTAGTTTCTGGTACTCTTAAAGGGGACTTCTTGTTGTATGGCTTTTGTTTTTGACAGTGCTGGAATCCAGCTGTTATTGACTGTTCTTAGTTCTTCTTTTCTGTTAAAGTTGTTTGCTTGGTGTTTGTACATTTCTATTGCTTCTCTGTTGAGTCTTGGCTAGAAGGTGTTTGAAGTTGCCAGCACTTGTGTTCCTGAGAAGTTGATGGGGTGTCCGGTGGAGATAGCGTGTTCTGCCACCGCTGATTTGTCTGGATGCATCAGCCTGCAATTCCTTTTGTGTTCCTTAATACGGGTTGATATGAACCTTTTTGTGGTTCCTATATATACTTGGCCACAAGAACATGGTATTCTATAGACCCCAGGTTGTGTTAGTGGGGGTCTTTTGTCTTTAGCAGAATGGAGATATTTCTTTTTGTCTGCTTTATTTATCTGTTGGTTTGTATAACTATTAGCCTGGAATGCCTGTCTCAGGTGATTGTCAATAACAGCTGGATTCCAGCACTGTCAAAAATGAAAGTTAAGCCATACAACAAGTCCCCTTTAAGAGCACTAGAAACTCAATAATAACAAATCCCCTTTAAGAGTACCAGAAACTAGTAACTGGTGGCCTCCAATTAACTCAGATATAAATCTCCTGACTGAGGCATGCGGTCCCTGTTAGTCTTCCTAACCCTGACAAAGATTGTCAGCAGGACAGTTGAAACGTTGGATCCTTTTTAAATTCTAATTCTTCTAATTAAATTCTAATTCTAATTAAATTCTAAGACTTTTACATGACTTCAGAACCTGAACGTTTTTATTCCTCTGAAACTCCTGAATCTTCTGGCCATGAAAGCCTAAGAAACTACTATTAAACTGATCAGTTTACATTCCCTTACATTTTGTCTGGACCCAGAAATCCGAATCTTGCAAAATGTGATTGCTCCTTTATTCATCTCTATTCCTTTCCCGTTTAAAACACTTGCAGCGCAATCCTATGCATGTATATTTAGAAGTCCCACTGAGTTCAATTATACTTAGGCTTACCAGATCTCCAACCGGGACAGAGTGCTAGACCTTTAGGAGAAGGAATGTGGGCAGGTGTAGCTTGTTAAGTCCTAGAGCACAATCCTAGGCATGTCTACTCAGAAGCAAGTCCCATTGTGTTCAGTAGGGCTTGCTTCCGAGTAGACATGCCTAGGATTGTGCTCTAGGACTTAACAAGCTACACCTGCCCACATTCCTTCTCCTAAAGGTCTAGCACTCTGTCCCGGTTGGAGATCTGGTAAGCCTAATTATACTTGCTCCTGGGTAAATGTGTAAGTCGCAGTTTTAGGCTTTTTTCAAATGTGTTGCAAAAGAGGAAGCAGATGGATCGCAACTGTGGGTTTTAAGACAGAATGATCATTACAAAGGACTGTGTAGCAGAGTTGGAACCATTCAGAGCTATTATTTTTCACTTGTCTCTGATAGTTTTAGGACAAAATTGTTAATATCATGTTAAAAGATCCTATACAGTGAGCCCTCAATTTAAGGGCCTCAATTTAACAGATTTCAGTAATAATGAACTTTATCTGCTTCTTTAAAACTAGTCACACACACACACACACACACACACACACACACACACACACACACACACACATATATATATAATATGCATGCATTGTTATAAATGTATTCAGGAATAATGGATTTTTGGCATTAATGGACACCCCTTCCCCCCATTAGTTTGTTAAATCAAGGATTCACTGAAATTTCTGTTTTCCTCCTTGAATATATGGAGGAATACCTAACTGGATATATACCTAAAACAGGGGTGGCCAACCTTCTACCATTGGGGTCTCTGTGTTCTTAAGAGTTGTGTAGAACACAGAATCTTGGCAGCTGCACCTGCTGAAATGCATTCACCTATACAACCATTAACGGTCCAGGAGCATTCATGTTGAAAGTTTGGCCACCCCGGCCTAAAACATCTTTGCTGATCTGCTAGAATTGTAATTCTATGGATGTTTCCAAAGAAGTAAGTCTCATTGAGTTCTGTGAGGTTAACTCCTAAGTAAGTGCATAGAATTGCAGCCTAACTGTGTATAAGACAACTTAATTGGGATGGAGTTGCTGTTTGTCAAGTCTTTCCACCCATAAAAAGCTTTGTTAAATTGATTATATTATTTCCATGACCCAACTTCACATGCTACAGGCTAGTGAATCAGGCAGTGTGGATGAACTGCAAAGTCAACTTTTGGAGTGGCAAGAAAGTGCAACTGAATCTGAGGATGCACACAATCAAATTAGAGAGGAGAAATCTGCTATAGCACTCAGAATGGCACAGATTGAAGAGGAGAGAGAAGGTGAGCTTATCTATTTGAGGTGACATTAGGTCATTTTGTGGGCAATATTGGAAACAAATTGATCATTTCAGGCCAAATGTCTGTCTGTCCTCCATTACTCATTTTTACAATTGTTATTTCATACACCTGGGCATTTAAAAACACCTAGCTGTTACTGTTGTCTAATTTATTGGGGAACCTGATCCTGAGAATTAGATTTAGCTCCAGTATTGCCTGTGTGTATAGCAAAAATGTCTTCTGAAGGATAGTACGTAGAGCAGAGCCATTCTGTCTGCCTGCAGTGCCATCCCCTAAATTTTAAATGTGAGGTGCAAGAGATCCAGAGCCATTCTAATCTTCTTTACAGTAATGTAAAGGGTCTCTCCCTGCTCAAGTCCAATTCTGAATAAGTCCATTGTGTGGCATAGCTGTACTATGTTGGTGCTGTATGTAGCATTGCCACAGGGACACTAGCATCTAATCCTATGATCAGGCAATAGAATGTAGTCTTCTGGCATTAGGAAATACGTCTTGGAACGTCCTGTGAATTTCCACAACTTACATGGTTTTAAATAATCAGACACATTATTTATTAAATACTTATGATTAGGATAATTATTTCAAATTTAAAGGCTTTATATTGACAGCTAAGTTGCAAAGGAGAGAACAGTAGCCTAAAATGTGAGCATTGTGGAATGATGCGTTGGTTGCACATATTTATTGAAGCTGAAGCAATATTTAGAAAAGCTGCAACATTGGGCAAATGTTGATAATGGCAGAGAGCAAAATTTCACGTAAATTCTGGAGGTTCTCATTAGCTCATGTCTGTTAACCAGACAAATTTACAGGTTTAAAATGAAATAGCAGCATGACCATTGTCAATTTTAGCA
This sequence comes from Plestiodon gilberti rubricaudatus, assembly GCA_026170595.1. Taxonomy (NCBI): domain Eukaryota; kingdom Metazoa; phylum Chordata; class Lepidosauria; order Squamata; family Scincidae; genus Plestiodon; species Plestiodon gilberti. Next base: position 245,187,711 of record JANXHW010000001.1, on the reverse strand, counting down.
ACTGATATCTTTGCATCATCCCTGCATTTGTCTTTTAAATATTGAATAATAATTTAAGATGGTTCCTCATGAAAAATCTAAGCAAGGGCTGGTGTTCTCATCCATAGGGATACTGCAAATCCATCATCCTATGAAGACATACAATTGCCATATTTCTGAACCTCGTTCTTTGGCAATTGCCTAAATCAGAGGTTCCCAAACTCCCCCTCCTGTGTATTAGCAGGGGGTGTCTATGGCGGCAACGGCGCTTCTGGGATCACACCACTGGCACCAGCGGGGGAACAAAGTTTTTTTAGCCCTACCTGGGGGTCTTGTCGAGCCTCTGGGGGGGCTTGCGGGGAGCCTGGGGACCCCTCTGCAGATCTCCCCACCCCTCAAAACTGCTCCAGATCACAATTGTGACCCACTTCCAATTTTTGGATGAAACCGAAAGTGGGTCACTATCCTGATCTGGAGCCGTTTTGAGGTGTGGGGAGACCTGCGGAGAGGTCCGCAGGCTCCCTGTGCCCCCCAGAGGCCGGCGAGAGCCCCAGGTAGGGCTAAAAAACCCTTTGTTCCCACGGCGGTGGCAGAATTCCGGAAGCGCTGTCACCATAGGTCACCACTCCCCTTAAAGGAGTAGCAACCCATTGTTCCCAGCTGGGGCATTGGACTTCCAGTTTGGGAACCACTGTCCTAAATGCTATTAGTTAGTTTTTTGCATTTTCCTTTATGGCCATCAAATAGATCTGAAATTTCCAAAGAAAAAATTTATGTTCTTATTGGGTGGGACTTGCATCATTGGGCCTTATCTGTTGGACTTTATAACCAAATATGCATATTTATGTATTGGACCGTTAGCCATAACTCATTTGCACTCAGACTGTTATGGCCAAAGGCCGACTAAGAGAGCTTGGGTTCTGAAATAGTCAATGTTATCTTTAAGCCTTCATGCATTAATATGATCAAATGTTAAACTTCCTGTGTGTCCAGTCAGTATTTAATTTTGCATTTTTTCCTTGGGTTAAGCATGACATTTCTGTTTGTTTTTTCCCCCGTTTGCGGTTAAACACGATGAGCACTTGGCGTCCCTTCCCCCTCCACTTCTAACCTACACTGCGATTTGGTCAGCCACTAAGAACATAGTTTCCCATCAGTTTTGTGCATGCAGGATTCTGCAGCCACAACAGCCTATAATGTACTGTTGCTGATTTTCCTCCATAAACTCTTCTGTGGGAAATCTTCAATGGGAAATCTTCAATAGTATATTATAGCAGCTGTTGGTGCTATGTGGGGCCTTCTTTTTGGTAGAATATGTAACAAATGCTGATTTTTTAACTCTTATTTTCTTCCCCTTCGCAATGCCAGTTTCTTCATTTGTGTTAGCTTAATCATTTTTCTTCATTCTTTTTTGTACTAATAGCTGACTCCATATTTATCCAGCAACTGTACCATTTGTAATAACATATTTTTAGTGTTAAAAATGAGGTTATACCCTCAGTTTTCTTTGGAACGTTTTAATTTTATTTTTAAAAAGTGAAGTTATTGAAGATGCAAACTAACATTTGGGGAATGAAAGTTTTTAATAAATATCAAGTAAAATATTTCAAAAGAACATTTAGATTATAAGTGTATCAGTCATAGTTTTTGTTAAGTTATTTTCTGAGAACAAGTCAGGTTCTCATTTTAAGTTATAGCCCTGTAATGAAATTAATTGGTATGGTTTCCTCTACAATAGGACTTTATAATAGGGTTCTGATTGTGGGTCTGATGATGAACTCAGGACATTAATCCTGTGAAACCTGCAGCATAACCCTGCACAAGGCAACCCCGCTCTGATGCGGCACTTTTGGCGGTGCTTTTTTGCTCCCGAGAGGCTCCTGCCATGGGCCAAGCCTCTCAGGAACACTGAGAAGGGCTTTCCCACCCTCCCAACTCCTCCTACCTGTACTTTTTGACCTCCGAAATCCTGAAAACCCCGAAGTGACGCCAGTCACTTCTGGTGGTACGCAGCAGGAGAGTGGTGCTGGAAGTGGTATTTGGCCGGGAATGGGTTGAGAACCCGTACCCTATAGAATAATTTTGTTATCATAAGGGTAGTAGTAGCAGGGATTTTTAAAATCGTATTCATGGACTGATGAAGCCCTATGCCTGCAAGTGCTGGTATAGCGCCATTTATCATAATGAACTGTGGAAACCTAGTTAATAAATGTTTGAGATCAAATCAAATGAATTTGACCCAGAACTCCTTTGTGCTCTGAGGCACTCATAGAATTTCCATGTATGCAAGGATTTTCTGCTGATTTGGTTCTTGATATTTGTTATGTTTTGTAGCTGTTTCTGTGTTATTGGTATTGCTGATCCTATATTACTGTTCTTATATGTTATTATGTGGGTCCGTTTGAGCTGCAGAGAGGCAGCACATGTTAAATAAATGAGAGCCCAATCCTATACTTATCGACCATTGTCTATAACAGGGGCGGGGAACCTTTTCCCTGGCGAGGGCCGTTTTAAATATTAGAAATTTGCTTGAGGGCCGGCCGTAAGGCCGTGCGGCATTTTTATTTATTTAATTAATTTTTGCCCCTGCCCCCCATCGGCCTCCGGAGGCTCCGCGCTCACCGTCCGAAGCCGCCGCCGGGTCCACGCGTCACCTCCGGCGTACCATGCCGATGAGGGCAAGAGGGCAAGAGCTTGCCTTCATCGGCGTGGTACGCATGTGCGAGATGGCCAACGGCCTGGTGAGAAGGGGTTGAGGCGGCGGCCGGGGAGGACATGCAAAGGCCCTCTCCCGGCCTCCGGAGGTGACGCGCGGACCCAGCGGAGCCTCCAGGGGCCGGTTGGGCGGCCTCCCGGCAATCTCTCCGGGAGCCAGACCAGATGGCCTTGGGGGCCTGATCCGGCCCTGGGGCCGGAGGTTCCCCACCGCTGGTCTATAAGGATCCTCCACTGGCGCTGACTGCCATAAAGCACTCAGACAACGTGCTACTCAGCGCGCTGCCAGGGGCACGGCAGGAAGGCCTGCACCTTCCCAATTGCGTCATCGCTTACCTTGTCTTTTGCCAAAGCAGGTAAGATGGCGGGGGAGGAAGGAGGGGGGTGGGACGGGGGATGGGCAGATTTGGTCCAGGAAGGGGGTGGCAGCAGTGGCCACCGAATCCTAGTCCCTTTCCTGGACCCAATCCTGTGGTGCAGGTCCATGTGGACCTGCATCACCTACTTAGCTAGCGCAGGTCCAAGGAGACCCCCCCCCTGCCATGGAGACTTACCCCCGGGTAAGGGAACAATTGTTCTTACCCAGAGGAGACCTCTGCAACTGTACCCCCCAACTGTAAGATGCAGTGGGGGGGGGGAGAATAGGATTGGGCTGTGAGTTAAATATTGGAAGATCTGTGTATTCAGTAGATGTTTTAGCACCTGCAAATTAACACAAACAGCCTAAGGTTCAATGAAACAACTGGTCTTAAGAGAAGTTATTGGGAAACCGGTCTGGCCTTGCCATTTAAGTTTGCATATATGGGAGCTCTTATGTGTACAAATGGTTCAGGCTGATAATTTTTAGAACCATTTAAAAATATTTAAAATGTGGGTCCAAGTTAATTATTGGGATCCTTCAGAACACAACATTACTTTCTAGCTCCATTGTCTGAAATAGCTGAGAATCAATTTTGTATTTTAATTGAGAAGTGTAGACAGTCTTACAGTCCCTAAATAAACTAATGTAACTGTGGACCTTTTCATATATTATGTAGTAACAAACTGTATACCCAACAGGGAGCCATAACCCAAATTTTGGATGACCCCATTTCTGTAGCCCTATGCAGACATTCTGTAACCATGGACATGGTCCATAGTCACTGAGCATCTGAGTGTGCTGGCAAGCCCTGCCACTAAACAAACTCTGTTCTCCATGGGGAGAAATCCTCCCTGTGATTATGGATGCTGAGCACCCAGAAGGGTCTTTGGGAAGGGTCTTTCTTCAGGCACAGCTTTGTGGAGACAAAAGACTGTTATCATGGTTTGTGGGGCCCCCAAGAGTTACACAGCACAATGGGAGCAGAGCTTTCTTGAACACTCATAATGCTTTCAACCATATGTTCCCTCTCTGGCACGAGGGAATATCTCTGTAGGACACAAAGAAAAATTAGGAATTCCCTTACCATGAGTCTCCTGGAAGAGGGGGGGGCATTCTCTGCTGAATGGGTATGCTCTTCCATCGTTAGAGGCAGGGCTGGCTTGATGAAAGTAGTCTCCTCCCATGGAGGTCATTCCTTCCCAGTCCGGATCTGACTAACAGAAGAACAGGGAGACTTCCCTCCTGCATAGTCTGCAGACTCTGTAACACTTGTTGACTCTGTCTACAAGGAATTAGGGTGGGAGGAAGACTGACAACAGATGAAAACTAGAGAAAAAAGGTAATTAACAACCCACGGGAGGCCCTCATGCTAGCCCGCGTCCCTGAACCAGGACATAACAGTAAATATAGAGAGGAGAAAATGCCAGCCAGGGTGGGCTGAATACCCCGCCTTCCTCCCCCAGAACAGGAGATTCACGGTAAGGGAATTCCTAATTTCTCTGGAGGAGGAAGGGGGAACATTTTCCACTGAATGGGATATACCAGAGTTGTATATTACGGGTGGGCCAGGCGACTAGGTGTTTACTCCTGTCACCACTGCTTGTAACACCTGTCTACCAAAGGAGGTGTCGGCCGACGCAACCCTATCCAGCTTGTAAAGTTTGATAAATGTGTTAGAGGAGGTCCAAGTGGCAGCCTTGCAAATATCTACCAAGGAACTGACCCCTTCAAAGACTGCTGCGTTCACGACTCCCTTAATGGAATGTGCCAGGATGCCTTCTGGTGGCACCTGTTCTGACACATCCATTTCGATGGCTAGCCTGAGCCATTTAGAGATGAGGGATGCTGAAGACTTTTTCCCCCGAGGAGGACTCCTCGAACACTATGAATAAGGCTTCTGTTTTGCAGAATTCCTTTGTTCTTTCCATGTAGAACCTAAGGGCCCTAGAGACATCCAGATGGTGCCAATCCCTTTCCTGAGGGTGGGTCGGGTTAGGACAAGGGGGGGCAGGACGATTTCCTGCAACATGTGGAACAAGGTATTAACTTTTGGGATGAGTGTTGGATCGGGTCTAAGTACCACTTTATCTTTCTGAAAAACAGATTTGCATTGGTGGAGAGGGTTCCTAGCTCAGAGACCATCCCTGCTGAGGTCAAAACTACTAGCATCAGGATTTTTAGTGTGAGTTCCTTCAGCAGAATCTTAGCCATCGACTTGAACGGCTTTTCATGAGGGCTCTAAGGTCAGGTCCCAGGTTGGGACCGTGTGAGCTACTGGGGGGTTTAGTAGGGTCACTCCTCTGAGGAAACGTTTGATATGGGGGTGGCCCTAGATGTTGCCCCCTGCCCCCAGAATAAGAACATAAGAAGAGCCCTGCTGGAACAGGCCAAAGGCCCATCTAGTCCAGCTTCCTGTATCTCACAGTGGCCCCACCAGATGCCTCAGGGAGCACACAAGACAACAAGATAACCTGTTTCCTGTTGTAACTCCCTTGCACCTGGCACAGAGAAAACCTTCTAAAGCCAGGAGGTTGCTTATGGCTTGTAACCTGTGATGGACCTTTCCTCCATGAAAGGTTGAGAATACACTCCAGAATACTGTTGAGTGTCGCCACTTGGCGGTGAAGGTTGTTTGTACTGAGGCCCTTGTGAAGGCCGTCCTGTAGGAAATCTAGAATGTGTTGGAATCTTCGGCTTAATTCCCATGACGCCCTTGACAGAGCAACAAATCGCAAACCGCTTCCATGTTGACCCACAAACTCTTTTGGTGGACAGATATCTGGAAGCCAAGAGAGTTTTAACCACCTGTTCCAAGTAGCCGCATTTCATTAGAGCAGCCTGTTCAACCTCCACGCTATTAGTTGGAACAGATGTGGTTGTGTTAGGTGGGCCTCTGTTTCAGCAGAACTGGGCGGTTGGAGAGGACCCATTCCGGCTGGCTGGCCATCTGCAAAATGTCTGAGAACCATGGGCGCCTTGGCCATCGAGGTGTCAGCAGGATAACTTCCGCCTGTTGTTCCCTGATCTTGTGAAGGGTCAGCAGTAGTAAAACCACCGGAGGAAACGCATACAGGAGACCCTTGGGCCAATCTCCCCACAGTGCGTCTACACCTATTTCCCCGTTCCCTGCTGACCTTGCAAAGAAGCTTGTTAGCTGGGCACTTAGGTGTGAGGCAAACACATCTATGGAGGTTCTTCCAAGGTTGGCCGCTATCTGTGAGAAGACCTCTGGATGGAGATGCCACTCTGATTCATTTAGTGTCTGCCTGCTCAGCCTGTCTGCTGTGACATTGTAGGACCCTGCCAGATGCTCTGCTCAGATTGATGCTGCGTTCTGTTCTGCCTACAGGAAGATAATTTCCACCTCTCGGCCAGACTGGCCAACCTGGTTCTCCCTTGCCTGTAGATGTAGGCTTTGGTCGTCGTGTTGTCCGTTCTTATCATCACATGTTGATTCTGGACATCTGGTTGGAAGAGAAGGGCCAACCTAGTGGCACGCAGTTCCAGCCAATTGATGCTGTGCTTGGATTCTATCGTGGACCATATGCCTTGGGTGAAGTTGCTCCCCGAGTGGGGCCCTCATTCCAGGAGGTTGGCATCTGTAGTCACCAGGGTCCTTTCTGGAATTTCCAACGTGACCCCTTTCGAAAGCCTTTCCGGGGCAAGCCACCAGTCCAGGGTGGTTCTGAAGTTGTCTGGAAGGTGAATGTTCATGTCGTTCTTCCTTTCTATACTCTTGGCGTAGGGCCTCAGGAACACCTGAAGGGGGCAAGTGTGGAACCTGGCCCAGTTGACTACATCTTGGCAGGAGACCATGAGCCCCTGCAAGCTGGCTAGGGTCATTACGCTCACTTGGAGCGCCATCCTGATCTGGTTGAGAAGGTCCACCATCATTTGTTGCCTGGCTAGAGATAGAGAGATTCTGAAGGCTTGAATATTTATTAGTAGTCCCAGATGCTCTATTTGCTGAGATGGGGTTAGGGAACTCTTGGTTGTGTTGACAATGAAGCCATGATGTTGCAGACATGCCAAGGTGTGATCCAGGTCCCGAGTGGATTGAACTCTGAACCTGGATCAAATGAGGATGTTGTCCAGGTAGGAGTACAGAGAGATCCTCTGCTGGCAGAGGTGGGCTACAATTGCCACAAGGAGCTTGGGAAAAACTCGGAGTCTAAAGGGTAACGCTCTGTACTAACAATGCGAGTTGTAGCAAAACCTGATGGATTTGCGATGTTTGGGTCTTATCGAGACATAGAGGTAGGCTTCTTATAGGTTGGTAGATGTAAGGAAGTCGTGCCTCTGTAATGCCGCCGTAATGGACCTCCAGGTTTCCATCCTGAACTTTTTTTTTTTAGAAAGAAGCAGTCGAACCACTTCGAGTCCAGGATGGCCCGCATGTCCCCATTCTTTTTCTCCACCAGGAAGAATACGGAATAGACACCTTTCCCCCTCTGGGATGGAGGGACTGGCTCTATTGCCCAAATGTCCAAAAGGTGTTGAATGGCTGTCAACTTTTGCTGATGTTTCAGTGGATCTCTGGACCTGGACAGCTTCCAAAATCGATTCCTGGGGACTTTGCGCATTTCTATAGAGTCACCCTTGGGAACAGTTTCCAACACCCAGCGATCGGAGGTGATGTCCCGCCATTGGGGAACGAACCGAAGTAGACACCCCTCAATAGGTAGCGCCGTTGAGCTTGGCGTCATGCGCCTCTGAGATCTTTGTTGTCTTTGTGGGACTGACTTCCTGTGCGTGTGCCCGATTTTGGGGGAAGATCCTAGATTTATTCCACTTACTTTTGGGCCTGTTGGGCTCTCAGGGCCAGGGAAGTGCCTTATAGGGACAAAAGGATTGCGTTTTGGGGTTATTGGTCTCCTTATTGCTGGATGGCTGGACCTTCCTTTTGTCTTTATTCTCATTGAGTAATGGCTCCAGAGCCTGACCAAAGAGCTTGGCTCCTTGGAAAGGTACTGCCACCAGCCTGTTTTGTGACCCTGCGTCAACATCCCACTGCTGAAGCCAGATATTTCGTCTGGCCACCACGTTGGATTGTAACGCTCTGGCACTAAGTTGCGTAGCATCAAAGGATGAATTGGCCGCAAAGGCTACGGCCAAGGCAAACATTTTTTAGTGTGTTTTTAACTTTTTTGAACAGACCTGGTTCAGATGAGGCGAGGGCTTCCGTCCAGGGAAAAGCCACTCTGGCCATCACTGAATTGGTGGCTGATGATCTAAAGGTTTGGGAGACATTTTCAAAATTTTACTTAAGGGATGTCTCCACTCTCTTGTCACACGCATCCTTGGGTCCACCCTCTCCTTCAGAAGGCAGAAGTGCAGCTGAGGATAAAGCGACCATGGGTGTGTCTACTACCGGTACCTTGAGAGACTGCATCACCTGCTCTGGTAAAGAATATACCGTATTGTCCCGAGTATAGCCCGCTCCTGATTATAAACCGCACCCTTAAAGTTTGGTGCTATTTTTAAAAAATTAAAATTTTAACTTTTTTTAACTTAAATAAAATATACACATTATTAGAACAGTAAAACAGTACAGGAAGTCCTCACTTAAAGTTGTAGATAGGTTCCCGGAAACTGCAACCTTAAGTAAAACAACTTATAATGAAACCAATTTTACCATAGGCTAACATAAGTAAACAAGAGTTGGGTTCCTGTGGCATATTTCTGGTCACAAAAGCATCACCAAACTTCTAAATAAAGTTTAGAATTGTAACTTCTAAATAAAGACTCAAAACACTTCTAATATTAAACATTGAAATGTTTACTATAACAAAATAGCAACAACATTATAATAATGTATAGGAGCAAGATATAGCACTCTCAACTTTCAAGCTGCAGGATCAATAAATATCTTAGTTTCCACATAATCCTGGGGCTGGTACTTAAGGGTTAATGTTTTTGCTGAGGCTAGCTACAGGTCTTAATAACCATTTCAGCAGGCTACTGTTGAGAGAGATCATTGTTTTTGGCCAGGCTGAAAAGGATTGAAAAAGCACTTTGCAGTTAAGAAAAAGAAAAAAAGCTCAGTTTTACCTTTTGAAACTGCAATTAGAGAAGCTTGAAAACACTAATGCTTTCAGTTTCCCTAACTCTCCGCTTTGCAATTTCAAAGGTATTTTATTGGGTTTTTTTTTTGCAACATCCTGATTGTAGGCCGCACCCCTAGTTCAAAGATGTAAATTGGGGGGGAGTGCGGTCTATACTCGGGACAATACGGTAGTTTGTTAAGCAATCTGGAGTTGTGCTTGGAGTGGATGGGGGTAGCCCATTCTGTTCCAACACATTTTGGAAGGCCTCAGGGAAAGGTACTGTGGTAGGTTTGGCTGGCCTCTGCGGGAAAAGATTTTTGGAACCAGAGGCCCCCCCTGATTTGGGATGCTTTCCATTGCCACAGGAGTGATATTCAGAGCCATGGAAGCCTTTGTAATCAGTCTCTGAAAAAGTTCAGTGGGGATGAGTCTGGGTTGCTGTCACATTCCCATCTTCCCACTCCCCAGACAACTCTCCGTCCTCCTCTTCTGATTCACTAGATGAGAATGGGGTAGAGCTCAACTCATAAGTGTGCTTGGTCTTTTGCTTACGTTTTCCATGACTCTTGTGCACACTGGATTTGGAGGAGCTGTGTTTCTTACGCTTCTTAAGGCGTTTTGGGGGTGACTGAATAGTCAGAGGAACTGGGAGATCTGGATTTATTCTAATATTTTTCTCCTTTTATGAGGCTTTGTTTTGCTTAGGTGAGCCTGCATGGCCCTAGCCACAGCTGAAGTCACTAGTTGCTGTATGTGGGCCTGGATTTCAAGGTCTAGAGGAGTGGGCTTTCTGGTGGAAGCTACTCCATGTAGTAGTAGTAGTAGTAGTAGTAGTAGTATACAGTAGTTACATGCTGCCTTTCTTGGTCATTGGATTTCTCCTCTGACTTTAATCCAAGACGGATTACATGGGCAATGGGGTTTTTTTACAATCATATATAAATGTTCAATTTTTCATGAACAACTGCATTCCAGATGGTATCCTTGCAGTCTGGCCTCTCCCTGGCCATCACCTCCCACGCTCTGCTGACGCAGCTGGCAGCTCTTATCTCTCCTCACAGAGGCTTTCATAGCTATTTTTGTCAGCGGTGTGTCTCGAACTGGCCGTTCACTGATCTTTAGGTTTACGAGGTGGCAACTCTACCAACTGAGCCAGACAGTTGCCCTGTACAGATGTCCCCTCCACATTTTCCCTATCCCCCATGGTTAGAATGTTTTGCTTACCTCAGTGAAAAAGGCAAGAAAAGTGGGGTGCCTACTGGGTGCTTGGTTGTCAGCCGGCAAGGCTCCCTCGAGGGGAAGTAGTTGTCGGACGCTGCCTGCGCTGTCACCCTGGCCAGGGCACCGTTGCAGTATAAGGGCTCCAGGGCCTTCTGGCTGCTCCGGAGTTTGGCAGCAAGAGTGGAAAGCGTTGGCGCAGCCCATCTTGGGTACGCGCTCATCCGCTGTTCTCGCTGGCGCTTCATTTTTGCTGCCCTGCTGCTGTGCATACCAAAGACGGAGCCCCCGGATGTTTCCTCATGCCAGTAGGGCCGTTCGTTATATTCCCCAATTGCCCCGGTACCAACTCAGAGTGGGTTTGGGTTGAGTTGGGGAAGCGGGGAAGGAGAAGGAGAGAACAAGAAGAAAAAACTAGAGAGAAAAAACGCTGAGTTCCAAGAGCTCAAGGCAAGCCGACCTTGCTCTGCGAGAGGCAGAGCCGGACTGGAAAGGATCGCCCTCCATTGGAGGAGACTACTTTTGTCAAGCCAGCCCTGCCTCTAACGATGGAAGAGCATACCTATTCAGTGGAGAATGCCCCCCTTCCTCTTCCAGAGAACAAACTAACCCTCTTGCAAATACCGTATTGTCCTGAGTATAGGATGCTCCTGATTATAAGCCACACCCTTAAAGTTTGGTGCTATATTTAAAAAATACATCTTTAACTTAAAGAAAATATACACATTAGTAGAACAGTAAAACAGTACAGCTTTAGTACAGTTAAAGGCATAGGCACCCTGTCCCTTATTGAATCTGGGCACCCTAGTTTAAGTAGCCTTCCCAGATGCAAAGGGGGACAGAGTGCCTACCTTTAACCTTTGGAATTTGGGCAGGTGCAGCTTGTTGCACCCTTGCATGATGATGAGCTGCACCTGCTCAAATTTCAATGGTTAACAGCACAATCCTATGCATGTCTACTCAGAAGTAAGTCCCATTGCATTCAATGGGGCTTACTCCCAGGAAAGTGTGCATAGGATTGCAGCCTAAAGGTTGGCACTCTGTCCTCCTTTGGATATGGTAAGCCTATGCAAGAGCTCTTGCTCTCAACTTTCAAACTGTATTCTCAACTTTCAAACTGCAGGATCAATAAATATCTTAGTTTCCCCAGAGTCCTGGGGCTGGAGCTTAAGGGTTAATTTTTTCAAATGGACATCCTGACGCTAGAGGTTGCTAGAGAGATCATTGTTCGGCCATTTAGCAAGTGATTAAGCACTTTGCAGTTTAAAAAAAGGGGAAAAAAGCCCTGTTTTACCTTTTGAAAGAGACTTGGAGAGACTTGAAAACAGAACGCTTTGCAGAAAACTCTAGCAGAAAATGCTAGGCTTTGATTGTAGGCCTCACCCCTACTTTAAAGACTTGCTTTGGGGGGGAAGTGAGTCTTATACTCTGGTCAATACAGTATATGGAAGGTAGATGAACCTGATCCATTCTTATCCAAATTCTAGAGTAGTTAATGAAATTTAGATTGGGACACAATTTTTTTACCTAATTAAATCAGGTGAATCTTTTTTGAATAAGGAATGGTAACTTGTCGAAGGTGAACAGTTGCAATTGAGTTACTACTTTAACAGTGAATAAAGTATGGAGCCAACTTTTGCCTTCATTTCTTCATGCTGACTTTTGTCTACTTTATATAAACATTTGTCACGTGTATATGCTTTATTAATCACAAAACAGATGGGAATGTCCTTTTAAAATCTAAAAAAAGTCTTGTAATTTAAATTTAAACTGCTGTGTTCTGCAATTACTGTGTAATTTTGAGTCTATATTATTTCATGATATGGCTTGTTGCCAGTTTGCATCAAGCCTGTAATACAGGCTTGTGACTTTCTCATATTACCTATAACCAGCTCACTTTAATATTAAAAAACACAAGCAAGGCTTGCTTTTTTTCATAAAAGTATATGCATAGAGGAATAATCTGAGATTATGTATATCGTCCATATCATATGTTTGAACATGGCAAACTTAATTTAGACTTAATTTAATTGTGTAAGTGGCTGCCCTCTTTGTCAGTATCCATATACATTATTTTTTATTTGAAAAATGTTGCATAAGAGAGAGATACTTTACATGACTTCTAAAATAATGTATTTGCTCTATAGAGGGGGAAATCACAAGGTGGATGATGATACAGAATGCATCTATAACATTTGTTCCTGCCAATCCTTCATAAACCTCTGTCTGTAATCACTGATACCTTTTTGGATTGTACGATATATTTGTCTGATGTGTGATTGCTTTCCTGTGGCACAAAACTGATTGAGGATGACTGGTTCTTTCCTGGCTGCTCTGATCCAGCCATAGTCTCAGGGCAGCAGGAGCTGGAGGAGGAACTGACCACAGGTCAAGGGATTGGCAGAATGCAGCCGGAAAGAAGGAAGAACGTCCAGTCCAGCAGGAAACACCAGGTATGTTGGTTGCATTAAGAATTCACATTTTAATTGGTGTCATAAGCAGCAAAACTGTCCATATTGTACTCTAGGTATATGTGAGGTCTTAATGTGGGGGTGGGGTGGGATTGGATTTAGCTATGGCACTTTGGCCCTTTTTACATTGAAGATTTGTTTTCATTTGTCTAAGGAAACTTTCAAGAATAACAAGTTTTGTCTTTAGGTGCTATAATGAGTATTTTGTGTGTGATTAATTTCATTTCTCACATATAGGAAGATTATGGCTTCGATAGAAAACCTTGCTATGAAGAGTTGAATGTCACTTTGGATAGCACTGATTCTGCTGAAGGAGAGAACATGGGAGGTTGGTGGCCAGAGTACACTTCCCCTAGTACAGGTGTGGCAACCACTAGGCAGTTTATTAAAGCATGCACAGCATCTGTTTTGTCTTATTTTTGTTTTTCAAATTCAACTAACAAACCATGTTGTGTTGTGTTTGTATCTATGTTGAATTTATTTTTTTTGGCTTGCCTTTTGGTTTCATTTTGAAGCATGTGCGTGCTGGATGAACTGTCTAGTTTTGGTTCAAAACTAGAACTCAGTCGTGGTTTAACACCTTGGACTCTCACTTCTGAATAAAGGTTATTGTCATTCATGGTAAGATTGTTTTTAATTAGTCTTGTCATTCTTGTGAAAGTGCCTCCAATCATTTGTTCCACATCCAACCATTGTTTTCCAATTCTGATTGGTATTCTGTTTAAGCTAAATTTATTTATATCTGCAGTGAAATCTCAAGGACAGTTATTCAGTAAAAACTATACATTTTAGGTGTGTAGCTGCTCATAATGAAATTGGCAAACTCTTTCAGAAATGAATGAATGCTATTTTGCCTGAGTGTGCTAAAGTTACATTGTGAGCTAATGTATATTTAAAGTAGACATGTTTCATAGAAAAGTTTCAATGCTCCCATTGAGCAAATTTTCATATTATTCATTCCTTATCATTATGCTCTTGAAACCTCAAATTTTGAAATGGGAAAACAATCTGTGAGTCTGGAAATAAAGGACAGAATTGGAAAGAGAGCACTTGTTTTTAAAGGTACATTATCAAGGCAAGCATGGTTTTGGAACTGGAACAAAATTAAATTTCACGTACCTGGAAGGGCCTCTCCTTCACTTTCTAAAAAGGAAGTGAGATGTAAAATCAAGTTGTAGTGATTTATCAGTGGGACCTAATTTAATCATTGAGGATAACTTTTAGGTGATGGGACTGGGTGTTACAGATACATTTGTTTGTTTTTGAGACTATTAGGTCTGGTGTATTATTAAAATAAGAAATAAAAAAATTAAATACATTTCTTATGTTATACTTTTATCTTGCCTTTTCTCCAAGGAATTCAGGGCAACATAAAAAGTATCCCTCTACTTCCATTTTATCCTCCTGACAACTCTGTGAGATATGTTAGCTGAGAGATCTCTAAAGGCATAGAGATAAGCCAAAACTTAAATTGATGTTTGGTAATGTACAAGGTTTTGCTAGTAGTTGTAATGAAAATATTTAACAAAATAAGTTAGTGAGCCGCAGTCTCAGCTGGAATGTTGTGGTATAGGATTCAGGAATGGTCAAGAAAGGCGTCTGAATTATTTGTTAATATAATGTTGCTTCTTTTCACCAAACTGCCAGGAAATGGAGACTTCTGAATAAACTGATTTATATAGAGTGAAGTCTAGTATAGTCATCTGTTGATTGATCTGAATATTAGTTGCTGCTTATATTAGCAGTCAAGAATAGAAATGCAAATCTCATGTATTTTAGCAGTTCTTGTGCAGAAGCAGTCTAGTAAGGCCCAGGTTTCTCTCTTCTGTAAGATGTCCATTACTAAGCTGTCTCTCTTCCTGCTGCTTGTCAAGTGTTCTTCATGGTGCTTCTGTAGGAAGAGGCTACATTGCTAATGTATTCCCTTGGCTATAATCGATTAGAAATAATTTTGACCTATTGTCCGAAATTGCATAATTAATCTATGTTGATGATGGTCCCATTTGAATGGTCTTGCCTTCTGGACTGTGAAACATTTCTTTGGCCTACTGTGGTGTTGTATTGGCCTGACTGTATATTGAAGTACAGCTGTGGTTATTGAGAATCTGGCCACTCATGTGGAAAATCTTTATTGTAGTTTCATACTAAGTATGGATTCCTTTAATTCCCAAATTCCCTGCAGCCGTGACCCACCTTGGCCAGCCACTCCCGCAGCACGACCCACCTAAGCCAGCTGCTCCCGTGTTGCTGCAGCCCGGGACAGCCTCCAGAGGCCTCCTGATGTGACTGGAAGCTGCATTGGTGAAACCAGAAGTGACTTCTGGGGTGATGCAGGAGTGGCTGGCTAAGGTGAGTCTGGCCCGGAAGTGTATTTCGAGGCAAGGGCAGGCGGGTAGGCCCAACTGGTGACACACACCAACCTCGGGCTGCGACCCCTCAAGTGAGAAGCTCTGCTATAATCCATTAATCCCACTGTGAGTGTACAAAAAAATGGAAAAATTATTTGATCAATAGAGATTAACTTTCTGCAGTTGGGAAATTTAAGATTACATTGGCTCCCTGGGTTACAGACATTCAAGTTATGGACGTCTGCATCAGCGCTTTTGCACAGGTACAGGACGTCCTTTGGTGGTGCTTTTGCACAGGCGCGATAGAGCTGGGCTGGCAAGAGCCAGATGCTCTGAGCTACATATGTTCCAACTTACAGACCTCCAGAGACCCGGTAGGTAGGGAACTTAGTATATAACACATACTAGAACACTGGAAGCAAGTACCAAATTATGTAAGAATACACTATATGTAAAATACAAATACCTGTATTTCAGAGTAGGTACACTTATAAGTTTTCATTTAGATACAGTTGCTTAAACATCCACCAATTCTGAGGGAGAGATCCTGCAAGCATAGAAAAGGTGATGCAAGTAACATTGTAACTCACCATAGATAATCACCAGACTGAGTTCACATTGGCAAGTTCATTTTGAGGGCTGAATGTAGTCAGCACAGTGGAGCTTTTAAAATAGAATAGACTTATTTTCAGAAGTATGTGAAATATATAATGTTGGACAATCAAAATTAGGAGTGCAACGTTTATCTGATTACTTAGTTTAATGAATTAAAACATGTTTAATTGATTAAAAAGGTTCCCCTGATTGATCAGACAGCAGAAATATATTTTTTAATTCCTGCTTAAAAAAAACATGGATAACAGGCACTGTCCTAGAGATATTTTTTCCTTCTGTTCCATACAGGAAGAAAAGTCTTGATTAAGATAGGCCTGATATGACATGTCACTGTCATATAAAAGTGAAATAGTTTGTGAGAACCATTGTTTGTTTATAGAAGTTTATGCAAATTTAATCAGTAAATCTATTTAAGGGTCATGTTAAGGGTCATGTTATTTATTATCTAAGATTTCTTTAATTGGGTGCTAGCCCTAATAAAAAATATACATTTTGAATTAAATAGGTTTAAGGACAGTAGTGGAAGAGTTGGAACTGGAAAGGAATCAGTTGCAAGAACAAATTCTTTTCTTAGAGGAACGTTGCCAGAACTTGGAAGATAGACTGCAGCTCCAAGGCAGAATGGAAGCTTTACAGGTATGTGGCAGAACAGGCAGTAACATGGGGAAGGAAATTCAGATAAGAAATTTTGTGATATGCAAAAATAGCACCTTTTAAAACTTTTTTAAAAATGAAGAACAAACTACAGTATGTTATCAAATTGAATCTATGTAGTGGTGAAGTCATTTTGCTTACCAAAAGATAAACCAAATAATACTCTATATTTTGTGGCATGGAAGTTTTCATGGCTTGGAACGACTTTCAACGACACAGGAAATATGGGTTTAACAGCCATGTGAATTTTGAGAACGAAGAAATAAAGATGCTTTAAAATTGCACAGGTTGTCCGGAGTAAAATCTTTTAAAAGCACATACCATCAAGACATACACATAAAAAAGTGGTTTCCAGCCAAAGGCAAAAACGTTCTTTAGATCTCCTGCCGACGTTTCCTCCCTCATGTGGGACTTTGTCAAAGCGAGCACAGTTTAGTAACTGCTAGATGACATTGCCCCTTGAAGAAATACACGAGTGTTTTATATATCCGAAAAGCGATGTGTAGACTATGTGTTTTGTATCTGGGACTATGGGGAAGAGGAATTAAAAAACTTCCTGGAACATCTGAACAGTTTGTGTCCAGAGATACTATTTATTTACAATATTTCTATCCCGCCTTTCTCCCCGAAGGGACCCAAGGCGGCTTACAACAGAAAAAATACAATACCAAAAAATACATACATAAATAGTTTCAAAACAATAAAAAAGTTAACAAAAACTAATAAAAACAACATCTAAAAATTGATTAAAAATTATTACCATTAAAACAGATAATAAAAACAGCAGTGCCCCACCTGTACCAGCAGAAATGAAAAGGCAAGGACTCAGAAGGCTTCTTTGAACAAGAAGGTTTTTAGGCCTCGCCGGAAAGTGTCCAAGGAGGGAGCAGTTCGTACGTCAAAGGGGAGGGAATTCCATAAGGTTGGTACCACTACTGAGAGAGCCCTATTTCTGGCCGCCACCCCTCGCACCTCCCTGGGCGACGGTACCCGCAAAAGGGCCTTTTCAATTCCCCATGGAAGTGGAGATAAATGGGATCCTTCCCTTCCTGGATGTTTTGGTCACAAGGAAGAAAGATCTGACATTTGGACACACTGTGTATAGAAAACCTACACACAGGAAGGTACCTCCACCAGACATCAAATCATTACCCAGCACAGAAGAATTCCTTGATCAATTCTTTGATTTTCAGAGCACTGCATGTATATGATGCATCATCTTTGGCCAATGAGAGATTCATTATTACTGACTCTTTAAGAGCCAGTGGCTATAAAATACAACAAATTGATGGACGTTGGGAGAAACAATTTAAAAAGAAAAACCATATTCCTAGACCTGGGGAAAATAATGAAACGGAAAAGGTGGGATCCAGTGAACAATGGTGGCTATCTCTTCCATATATAAAAGGAACCACAGATAAAATAGCTCGGATCTTCAGGCACTACGATGTTAAAACTTTATTTACACCCACCATAAAGATTGAACAAATGCTTACAACAAAAGATGTAAGAACCCCACTAATGAATCCAGGAGTGTACGAAATACCTTGTGAATGTGGGCGGAGCTATATTGGTAATACTAAAAGACCTATTAATGTGAGATTACGAGAACATGAAAGAGCTTCCAGATTGTTGCAAGGGGAGAAATCAGCGGTTGCAGCGCACGTAGTGGAAACCGGGCATAAGATCGCCTTTGATCAGACCTGTTCCTTGTATAGTGAAGCGAAGCTCAAGCAGAGATTACATTTAGAAGCAATTGTAATATCCCAGAAAAAGCCCTCGAACCTGATTAACAGACAACAAGAACTTTCTTTTGCAAACAAAATCTGGTTCCCGATCTTAAACAGATCGCGGGTGCACTCATTAAAGCGGCAGACGACCGAGAGGTTATCTCTGGTCAATGCTGAAATGAGCGCGTCCATTTCTAATTAACGATTCCCGCGCTTTTCGGCAGTATAAAACACTCGTGTATTTCTTCAAGGGGCAATGTCATCTAGCAGTTACTAAACTGTGCTCACTTTGACAAAGTCCCACGTGAGGGAGGAAACATCGGCAGGAGATCTAAAGAACTTTTTTGCCATTGGCATGCACGTTCCATTGTCATGCACTGTTGCAAAAACACCGTAAAGCACTTTGTGATGGCGCAAGGCCCAGGTGTGCTGGGCTGGAAGGCTGGAGCCTTCCCGCTGGCATGTCTGTCATCAGGAAGCCCGTTGGAGCAGGTATGTCCCCAGGGGTGGGGGGAGAGGTGGAACAGGGTGGGGGAGGGTGGAATGGGACACCAACAGGGGCAGAGGTGGGCAGATCGGGCCTGGAAGGGGGTGGGATTGGTGGCGCTGCCGCACACAGTATCCAAATTCCCTTCCTGGGCCTGATCCACCTGCATGGATCAACATGGACTTGCACCAGTGATAGCGCTGGCAAAGGTTCAAGTTGACCTGTTGCGACTGCTGGGACTTACCCTGGGGCAAGGGGACAAATGTCCCCTTACCTCGAGGATACATCCAGCAGCCAAAAAATCCCCCACAGGATACAGCATAGCCTGCACTGCTGCCTCGCCACGCGGGAATTTTCTTTGGATTGGGCTGCCCTGCTGAAGACAGAGATTGTAATCAGGTCTGCATTTGACCTAGGAGGATGAGTTGTTTGCAATACATATTATACTTTCCCTGGGAAAAAAATGAACTTGTAATCTGGTATTTCTTCTTGGCCCTGTTCTGTTTCTGGATCCTCAGGTGGCAGCAGGAGTTAAGAATACTTCCAGTCAGCAGCACCTGGTTTGGTGGCTGTTGGAACCACCTTATGAGGAAAGGCGATGACATTTGGAGCTTTTTAGTTTAGGGAAAAAAGGTGTTTAAGGGGAGAAACATGCTTGAGGCGTATAAAATTATGCATGGTGTGGAGAAAGTGGATAGCGAGAAGTTTTTCTTCCTCTCTTACAACACGAGAACCAGGGATCATCCAATGAATCCAATTGACACGAGATTTAGGAGAGACAAAACACACTGCAAAATCTTTAGAATTTGCTCCCACAAGATATGATTGCCACTAGTTTAAATGGATTTAAAGGGGGATTGGACAAATTCATTTGAGGGCAGGTCTATCAATATTTAGTAGTCACGATGGGTACATGCTACTTCCGGGTTTAGAGATGGTATGCCTTTGAATGCCAGTTGCAGGGGAGCAGCAGCAGAAGAGGGGTATCCTTTTCCCTCCAGAGGCATATGTTTGGCAATTGTTGGAAACCGAACACTGGGCTAGCTTGGACTGGTCCAGCAGGGCTGTTGTATTCTTATTCTTTTTGCCCTTCCCTAGCTATTGGTTGCAAGAGCACTTGCTACACCAAAATTGAACTCTCCCTAGCTATTGGCTGAGCCACTGTGATGTCCAGTCATGCTGATGAATATTCAAATAGCTGTTCTGCCAGCACAGAAGTCTTCAGGCCTGAAGAGCTGTGTGTACTGTTAATGGGAGGAAATGCAGAAAACTCAGCAGGCAGTAAACTTACAAAAACTTGTGTCTCTAAGCTGCATGTGAAGAAAGTTAAGTTTGAATATTGGTCTAAGCATGTGACTAATTGTTTCCTTAACATACTAAAAACGCATGTATGTAGTGATGAGCCATTTACAAAAGTCTTCTCAAGCAATAGCAGACCGCTATATGTCAATGTATATTTGAATTGTAACGAAACCTTTCAATACAGGTTGCATTTGGTGTAGATGAAGAAGGGCAGCTATTGAGGGCTATACAGGTGTGTCCTGTCCCTTCCAAAGTGATAGCTTGTTTTCTTAGAAGTGATATTTGCTATGTTTAACTACTAGCCATTTGATGACAAAGTTTGGATTTGTGTGAACTTCTTCTGCTTAATGGTTGCTGTTTGGTTTGCTGTTTAATGATGTGCACTAGTACTGTGAAACTGGGTGGACTGACATGTATACTATATAATAAATAGATTGTGTCAGTAGAGCTTGCTTCGTTGCCTTTGGCATTGCTTTCTACAGTTTATTTCACTACTAATCATTGGTTGATTTTTGACAAGTGCATAGAAAAATGAATTACAATGCTGGAATTCAATCTGAATTGGTTTTTTCACATTTAAAATTGTGTTCAGCAAATAAATTCTTGTTCTAGTCATTTCCATGTAAGAAGTAAGCTACTCCCACACAATGTGTGTGCGCGCATGGTGTGTTTCTGTACGAAACCGATACAATTTTTCTCGATTTTGGTCATCTCATGTTAAGATCACTATGGGAGAAATTTCTAAAAGAAGAATCCTCAGCTGCTTGTACCAGGAAAAAAGTATCCTTGATGGTGTTTCTTGAACCAACAAGCACATTCTAACTTGCATACTTGAAAGATAACCCTGTTACAGTGAAGGTAAGTGACAGTCATGTTATGTAATTTTCTTGCAGAGTGAAAATGACCGCTTACAGTCCCAACTGACACAGCTTCGCAACCAACAAGCACGAGATGCAGAAAAGCACCAAGTTTTTGTTTCCAGTTTGAATGAACAACTTAAAGGGTAAACATTTACATTTATGTAAAAAAGACTATCCAGATGAAATATTGCTGTACATGTTTTTAATATCTTTTAACTTTTATATGTGCATCATCTAATTGAAGGGGGAAATCCTTTAAGTTTTTAAAGATTAGATTAAGATAAGCTTCATGATTGATTCAGGGCAGAGGGGTCTGGCTCAGTCGGGAGAGCTGCCGCCTTGTAAGCCTGAAGATCAGTGATCTTGACAAGTTCGAGACATGCCGCCGGCAAAAAGCTGTGGATGCCTCCGGGAGGAGAGATAAGAGCTGCCAACTGCGTCGGTCGAGTGTGGGAGGTGCTGGCCAGCAGATAAGCCAGGCTGCAAAAGGATACCACCTGGAATGTAGCCGTTCATGAAAGATTGGACATTTATATATTGTAAAAAAGATTGTAAAAAAACCCAAGGGGGGTTAGGACAGCCTGCCCATGTACACCGCCTTGAATTAAAGTCGGAGGAAAAATCCAATGACCAAGAAAGGCAGTATATAAATACTGTATATTATCATATTATATATTATTATTGATTCATAGAAGATTATTTCATACTGAGTTATTTTTATGGATATTTATAGAAAAGTTGAATTCACTTCTGGTTGGTTTGTTTGTTTTGTTATTTATTTATTTATTTACTTATTTATTCAAAGAATTTATAGCCCGCCTTTCTCCCGAGGGCACTCAAGGCGGCTTACAACATATTAAAATACATATAAACACATTAAAATAATTAATTAAAACAATTTAAGTTAAAAAAAACAACCTCAGTGGGTCACCTGCATTTACATGTATTAAAAACCATTTGTTAAAAAGTCAGCCCACCATGTCAGACATTAAAAGCAGTCCTAAATAAAAATGTCTTAAGGCCCCGCTGAAAGGCCTCTAAAGAGAGAGTCATTCTTAATTCCAGGGGGAGGGAATTCCACAATTGGGGCGCCACAGCTGAGAAGGCCCTATTCCGCGCCGCCATCCCCCTCACCTCTGTTAATGGCGGCATGGTCAACAGGGCCCCCCCTGATGACCTCAGAGTACGGGTCGGATTATAAGGAAGGAGGCGGTCCCTCAGATACCCTGGACCTGAGCCATTAAGGGCTTTAAAAGTCAAAACTAGCACTTTGAATTGTGCCCGGAAACGAACTGGAAGCCAGTGTAGCCGCCGAAGCAACGGTCCGACTGCATAGAACCGACAGGCCCCGGCAACCACCCGGGCCGCCGCATTCTGCACTAGTTGCAGTTTCCGAAGTTGCAGACATACTTCTATAAGTCCACTTTTTCAGAGAGCTTGCTATGTTTTTAAATATTTTTTTACCATAACATATTTGATAAGTACAAATCTTTTTTAATTATTATTATTGGCAGGTTGAATGAAAGAAATGGTTTGCTTGAAACTTTGCTTGGGGAAAAAGAACAAAAACTTTCAAGTACAAAAGAAAAGCTAGAGCGGATAGAAGACCTGAGAAATTCACTTCAAGAGAAAGACCTTCTAAATAAAGAACTTGGTGAAAAGCTTTTGCAAACTGAACAAAAAGTGAGTTGTAATGTGTTCTGGGTCAACCGTGTAGAACTATACTTTTGGTAAATGTTCAGTCCTTTATAAATAACATTTTAAAAATGAAATAATATTAATAATAATGTATGTTTTCGTTAGCGATAACTATTTTCCACTTACAGTATTACAAGCTGCAGCTCACAGCAAAATGTTGCTGTATAGCAGCAGTCTCTGAAATCGGTGATTTTAAAGTTTGTTTTTAGTAATAGGGGATATAGGATAAAGCAGATGTTCTCCACTTTTAAACATTTCTGTTTTCAGTTTATTCTCCAACTTCCTTTCTATCCTCTCTCCAATGTTTTTCGCCCTTTTCTCTTTTTCAAAAATTTTCACCTTCGTTTTCATTTTTCTGTCATCTTGCCAAACTGTCTTCCAACCTTTAATTCTGTATTTGACTATTGCTGATATTTCCCCACCCTTTCACTTGCTATGTCTGTCTCCAGTCTTTATCTTGTATGTTTGTTTAAATGTTTTCCATACTTTTTTCTCTCCATCTGTTTTTCTATTCTGGACCCCTCTCTCTCCCTCTGCTCCCCCCTTCTCTGCTTCTTATCTTTTCCCCTGTCTGGCCCATTAGGCTCCTGCAGGCTGCCTTCTCTTGGTATTTGAGGCTGTTCTTGGAGAATTTTTGTAATGGGTGTGTACATGAATGCTAGCTGCTGCTGCTGTCGTTTTTTTTTTTTCTTTATGGGTTTAGCAGCCAATAATTTTCCTACTTAGTGGAGAGGCAGCATCAAGAAGGAGGGAAACAAAAAAGATTGGCACATCAGGAGCAGCTTGAATGTGTGTTTGGTAGCTTGTGTTGGGAGTGGGGGCTCAAAGGCAAGAAAATAATTTGTTGTTTTCTGCTCCCTCTGTCCTCCTTCTGTCTCTCCTTTTTCTTGATGCTGAGAAGTGGCATTACTGAGTGTCAGAATGCTGCTGCTCCTAGTGGTGTAATCTTTTCTGTTTTGTGCAGATTTTTCTCTGTTCTTCTGTTGTTGGTTTTGTCTCTCTTCCTCTTTTTACAATGTGATGGTTTTAAAGGGGCCTAGTGTGTCCGGGGAGGAATAAAACAAGCATCACTGGTTATCTTAGAAAGCAGAATTGATCTCTTATATCTCTTATAACCTGCTATATTCCCAAGGCAGCAAATAGGGTAATAGAAGAGAGGAATTTACACATGCACAGTCTTTTGCAGTGGATTTTGTTGTTGTTTCCATGCAATTTTGTTTTTGAGAAGCATTTCAGAGCAGGAAATCAGTGTTCCAAGCACTGCAAAGCTTTCCTAGGAATCCTGGCTTGCTCTCTTTCACCTGTAGGTTCCCTAGGGAACAAACATTTTTGCACTCTTTAGGAGATTTGTTTTTGAAAGTTGCTAACTTTTGAAAACAAGTAGAGTTCAGTAAATATTCAGAAACCTCATCTTCTTCGTGGATGGTTCTATTTTGGCTACAGGCCGATCAGGACTCAGGACCTGAGTTTACTATAATAGGGAAAGATGGAATTTTCTATATTATATTGGATCACTTTAGGGTGGATTAAACATACCATTATTATCACAAAACAAATTTATTTGGGGGGACTTCCGGCTAGGAGGACATGGCTGGCTGACAACTCCGCCGATCGCTCTGTATTGACGGAGTACATCTGATGGACTTAATTACTCTACCCCTGGATTAAAAGGGAGTACGAAGAGATAAACCACATTGCTTTCAATCGCCCCCTTTCTGACACGTCAAGGCAAAGGCTTTGAAGTTTTGGATTCTCGGTGAGAAAGCTGGATTACCATCGAGCTCGAGCCGCAGATGAAAACCAAGTCAAGCCACCTCCGACATGCTTTGCTTTGCTTTACTTAAGCAAGAGGCGTAGAAATGATTTATGAGTTGATGAGTTGAAGAAATTAGCCGAGATAAGAGTTAACGTTAAAAATAATACGTTGCGATAAGGCGAACTGAACATTCGAAAGTGAAAGTTGGAAAGACGAAGTTAAAGTTTTAATAGTGGTGAGTTTTATTGATTTTTTCTGTACTTATGGAAGATTAAAACGGTAAGAAGGTTTTTTTAAATAGACTATTCTGGCAAGAGAAAATTGTTTGGGATTTTTGTTGTTGACATTGCTGACATTTTTGCTAAAAGAATATGAGCCCTTCCGTGTTAGAGTTCATGGATCTTGGCAATTAATCTTTCTGTTTCACGTTGTCGACCGCAGAAGTTTTTTATATTACCTCTTTTTTTTTTAAGAGAAGAGAGATTGGCACCTGGTGAAAAAATTGCAACATGACTACACTATTGTATTGTTTTAAAAAATGGGAACAGAGATTCGATGCAAAAATGACAATTTTGCAGGGAAATCTTCAGAATATGAACGCAGAACTGAAACAAGCAGTGAAGGAAAAGGATGAAAAGGATGAATTACAAGGAATAAAGGTTATGATGGAAGTACACGAAGATAAAGAAAAAGACAACGATAAAGAGAGAGATTTAGTGGAAGAGACTGTAGTAGAGGAAGTACCAAGACTTGAGATAGAGAAGCAGAGTACTTTACTAAAAAAGGTGCTGAAGATTGTCTTTCGGGAGAGGAATATAGAAGACGTGAATGATTCTGTGGAAAAAAATGCAAAGTGGATACAATTCAAAAAACAAGGGACTTTTTTGAAAGATTTAAAGAAGAAGAAGAGGAAGAAGAAGAGGAGGAAGAGGAAGAGGAAGAAGAAGAAGAGGAAGGAGGAAGGGGAGGGATGGAAGGGGTAATGGCAAACTGTCACAAGTAAAAAGGGATTATAATTTTTTATTTTTTTGTGGGGAATATTATTGGAGTTAATGTTATATAAAAAGAAGAAAATGTTTTATTATTAAAAAAACAAATAAGATATGACTTGTTTTTAAGAAACGTATATTAAGAGTGATGGAAAATTTTTGATGATGAATTAAATTTGAAGACAAAAAATGGGGTGACTTAATAAATTTAAAATATTTGAAGTGGAAGTTAAGACTTTTAGATGATAAAGGAAAAGTTAGTTAACCCTTTTGTGAATAAAAGAAAAATAATGTTTGTTTTTATTATTTGAAAAGACTTAAGTAAGATGTGATTTGTTTTTAAGAATCTTATATAAAAAGGGGATATAGATTTTAAAAAAAACCAGAAACATTCGGAAGGTTTTTATTTTAATACATTTGGAGAAAAATGGGGTGGCTTTATATATTAAAATATTTGAAGTGGGAATTAAGATTTTTAGATGATAAAGGAAAAGTTAGTTAATCTTTTTATGAATATTTGGATACCACTTATAGATTCTTTAAGAGAGAGAGAGAGAGAGAGTGATGAAGTGTGAATTTAATGAATAGTATATTAGAGATATAGGCTTAGTTAGATATTATAAGTAGAAAATATATAATAGTATACAAGTAGGATTTACTGCTTCGCGCTTGCTGTAATCTTTCGTAGTATGTTGTATTGTTTTGTTTTATTTTGTTTTGTAGTTTATTAATAATAAATTAAATATATGATAAAAATGTATTTGGGGTAGAGTGACTTATAAAGATCTGTATAGTTCTATTAGGGACACTTTGTCCTTTTGTCATAACAGCATAACTCACTAAAGATTTTTTGTTTCTGAACCTAGCTGGAGGATGCTTTGAAGAAGTGCAGTGCATATGAAGTGGAGTGTGCAGAACAGAAAGCAGTTATCTGTGATCTGACAGATAAGGTGGCTGTTTTTAAAGACAAGGTAAAATATTAATAGTAGTGAGTGGAAATTTTTGTGTGACTTGACATATAATTATGCTTTTTAAATATTGCGGCTCTCAAACATCTCTCTTACGACTCTCAAACATCTGAAGTTTATCGTATGTGGCTCT
Organism: Plestiodon gilberti rubricaudatus; assembly: GCA_026170595.1. Classification (NCBI taxonomy): domain Eukaryota; kingdom Metazoa; phylum Chordata; class Lepidosauria; order Squamata; family Scincidae; genus Plestiodon; species Plestiodon gilberti. The sequence continues at coordinate 245,161,380 of JANXHW010000001.1, read as the reverse complement.
TACATTAAGCAAATTTGGCAACCCCTGTTATATACTGTATAAACAATAAAATACAGTATATCTTTTTCGTGACTGCATATACCAACCAGGCCATAAAGCCCATGGAGGCTATAGGCTTGCTTTTCTTGAACAATAACTCTCTCTTTTGAAACTGAAGTGAGCTTCAAAAGTAACATATGATATGGCATGGGGGTCAGGTGTCCATAGTAAAAAGGGTTTTAAAAAATCCATTGGGCTAGCACCAAGGCCCTTGGGTGGTAAGCATAAGGAGCTTTTTTGATCCCAGCTACAGTTAGTATTGTTGAGTGAATGCTTTGTTTTAGGCACTCATAAACATTTATTTCATTTCTTTTTATGTTTAGACCTTGAAGCAGGATGCTGCCGTAGAATTAATGCAACTGGATCTTGAACAGACGAATGAAGAACTTGACAGATTGAACACAAGCCACTTAGAAGAGAGATCTCAACTCATTCAAGACCTTCAGAGACGTGAAAGAGAAATTGACAGCCTCAGAGAAGTTTTAGTTGAGAAGGACAAAGAAATTTCTGCTCTTTCTTCCAGTATGACTGAGTATTCTGAACAGATTAATATTCTGAAACGCCAAAACAAGTGCAAGGAGGATGAAATACGAGAGATAGAAGAAGCACTATCCAAGGCTGAAAGGGAAGCCCAATTGCTGAAAGATGTACAGACAGCAGATGTGAAAGATGCAAGCACAAAGATTTCAGTACTTTCTGGGCAGTTAAGTACAATGGAATTGGAGCTGGCAAACACAAAAATGAAGAATGAGGCTAAAATAAAAGAAAACGAAGAACTAGTTAGGCAAATCAAAGAGACCAGCAAAACAATTAAAGATCTTAACTCTGAAATCAAGTCCCGTGATGTTACGTACAACAGCAAGCTCACAGAATGTGAGTCACAAATTAAGTTGCTTAAGGAGCAGATAAGTAAATCAGCTGAAAAGTTGCAAGAAACCGAGAAAAAATATAGGGAGGAAATGGAACATCTCAAATTTCAACTTGATGAACATATTTCTGCAAAAGAGAAACTGAATACTATGTTGAAAGAGAGAGAAAGCAAAGAACAAAGTTTTGTTAATGAGCTGAAATCGGTGAAAGATTTATACAATCAACTGATTTTAGAAAGCGCTAAAAAAGATGAAGAATTGGCTAATTTATCCAGACAGCTTGCTGAGCATACTGAACACCTAGACATTGCCAAAAAGTCTTTACAAGAAAAAACAGAGATCATAAATTCTTTAAAAGACAAGGTTAAAGATGTGGAGCAACAGAGTGAAAAGGAAAAGCTTAACTTAGTTGGAGAACTAAATTCCAAAGAAATGCAGTGGAAAGAACTTAATAATAAGCTACATGAAAAACATGAAATAATTAATAAGATGGAAATAGAAAGACAAACTAACACCCTAGCTAATAAGCAGCTGCAAACTGCTCTTGAGCAGAAAGAAAAAGACTTTGCAGTTCATCTTAAAGCTAAAGAAGTTCTTAAAAATGAAGTTCATACTATGGAGAAGGAAAAGCAACAGCTAATCAGTGAGAATGAGAGTTTGTCCAAATTGCTAGATGTAAAAGAGTGTGAATTGTTGAAGCGTGCTCAATCCATAACAGAGATGGAACATAAGATGTCTGCCAGTGCCATAGAATATGAAAAAATGCTTTCTGAGGTCAACAATGATAAAGAGACTTTAAGAAACAAGGTTGAAGAACTCTCAAGTCTTACAAAGCAGAAAGAAAATTCATTCATAGCACAACTGCTGGAGAAAGAAAAGGAGCGCGATACCTTAGCTGATCAGCTCTCCAAAAGCAAGGAGATGACAAAACATTTACGTGAAGAAATACAATCATTTAGCACTCAGCTGAAGAATGCTGAAGACAGAGAGGTGGAAAAAGAAGTAATGCTAAGTCAGAAAGTGTCAGAGTATAATAAAATGGTCCAGCAGCTCAGCCAGGGAGAAGAAAAACTATTGGCATTACAGAAACAAGTTCAAGATATAGAAATGGAGCTTAAACTGACAAGCAAATCTCTAGAAGAAAGTACCATGCATAACAATTACTTGCTTAAGCAAGTCGAAGAAAAACAAAGTCAAATGACATTGTTAGAGAAAGAAGTGGAAAGACTTCAGGGTGGTGGCATACAGTTATCCCAGCAGGTTGAAGAAAAAGACTCCGCTCTACAATCTCAGCAACAAGAGCTTGAGGATCTTCACAGACAGATTTCCAAGAAAACTGAAGAGTGTGCTGCATTGAATGACCAGCTAACACTATTAAGCAAAGAAATGAATGTTTTGAAATGTGAAAAGGACAACACTTTGGCTATTTGCAGTGCAAAGTCTAGTGAATGTGATGTTCTTCAGCATCAGTTAACACAGCATCAGTGTGAAATTGTGTCTGTGAAACATGAAGCTCATATGTTGAACTTGGAAAATAAAAAAATGAAAGCAGACATTGAAACAGTCAATGCTGTATTAATGAAAAAATGTGAGGAAATGGCTCCTTTAAATACACAGTTGTCTCTGCAAGGTCATAATATTTTAGCCTTGACAGACCAAATTGATGCCCTAGTCATTGAAACAAAAACATTAAAAAGTAGTATTCAGGATAAAGAGGTTCTCCTTTCTCAGAAGGAAGCTTTGATTCAGCAAATGAACGAAAACAAAGAAGGAGATGAAAAGCAGTATTTGCAGATGATTTCAGATTTGCAAAGCCAGGTACAGGCTGTAGAATATGAAGCTGGTAAGCTTAGGCAGGAAGTGCAAGGAAAAGAAAATGAATTGAAAAAGCAAGCCCAAGAGTTAAAATTGCTTAAGGATAAGTCTGAGGAATCTGATTTGCTTAGAATTCAACTGTCTGAGAATATGGAAATAATTTCTGACCTTCAGTGTCAGCTTAAAAATATGATAGCAGAGACAGAAGAATTAAAGAAAGCAATTACAGAGAAAGATGGCTTTTTAAGACAAAAGGAGGAGGAGTGTATCAATTTGCAAGCACGTATTTCTGAGGCTTCTTGTATGCAGCAGAAACAGATAGAGTCATTGATCTCAGAAACGGAACAATTAAAAGCTATTGTTTTTGAGAAGGAGTTGGCCGTGAAGAATACTTCATTGCTTAACAGCCAGTTGAAGACTGGACTTCAGGACAAAGAGAGTGAATTTGAGAGTTTGAAGAAGCAAGCTACAGATGTAGAAGAAATGAACTTGAAACTTAAAAACGAGATAAGTGATCAGAAGACATTAATAAATGATATTAGCCAGGTACTAACAGAAAAAGGGATTTCTATTTTGGATAATACCAGTCTAGTAAAGGAACTAAGAGAGGAACTAAAACTAAATGATGAAAAAATACAGTTAGTTTCTCAGCTTCATGGTCAAATTAATGAACTGACCCAAGAAACCCAGAAGTTAAAAGAACTAGCACAGGAAAAAGAAAATGCTTTCTTATCTTTGCAAGATAAATTTGCTGCTCAGTATGAACAAAGAAATGAGCTCAGTGCTACTCTGAGCAAAAAGGAAGAGTTTATTGCTGGATTACTCAATTCTTTAGATCAGAAAGATGAAGGTGTGCAACTAGCAGAAAGCAATGTTCGTGCTCTTACTAATGAAATTGAGTTGCTTAGAGAAGAACTTGAGAAAAGTGCAGCCACCTCAAAAAAACTTCTGCAAGAGAAGGATGAAATCATCACCATTGGCCAGAAGACAATTGACTCTTTGACAGTTGAACTGGAATCTACAAAATCGGAACATCAGAAAGCATTGGAAGAAGGTGATCTGTGGAAGCAGACTGTGCAACAGAGAGATGAATCTCTACAGGTTGTACAGGAAAAATGCACTGAGCAGGCTAAATGTATTGATTTCTTAAATTCTGAACTCAATATTATAAATTCTAGATCCTCTCAAGAATGCCTGAACCACACTCTTTCAATAGAGAAATTGCAACAACAGGTGGATTCTTTATATAAGGAGAACACTCTTTTACAGGAGAACATTGATAAGCTGAGTATAGAAAACAAAGAGCTGGCTAAATATCAAAGCCAGTTAGAGCAGAAATCAAGAGAGTTACAAGAAGTTCGTGACAACTTGAACTCACAAGCCAGTGAGAATGAATCGCGAATGCAACTAGATGCCATCATTTTGCAGCTGAACAATGAGAAAGAGCAGTTGCAGATGCAGGTTAGTGTGAAGGATGAAGAAGTTGGTGAATTAAAGTTTAAGGTTGAAAAGCTAGAACAAAATCTCCTTGAGTCAGAAAACAGACGGGTGACAGACCTTGATAGGGCAACTCAGAAAAATGCAATTAATCTTGGGCAACTGAGCAATTTAGAAAGGGAAATTAAATCAAAAGATGCTGAGATTCAGTATTTGCAGCAAGAACAGGACTTTATTAAAAAAGAGCTGTCTGAACATTTCTCTGCATTATCCAAAAGTATGTACTTCATCAAAGATAGTGATGGTGGTCAGCAAGTAACTGACAGTAAGACTGTATTGAAAAAAATATCTACTCTTATAGCTAGCATTCTCAGCAAAGAAGCTGACACTTTAGGACTGCAACAAACCCTTTTAGATAGAGAAAAAGAACTACATCACTTAAATGATCAGCTGGAAAGTATGCAGTCCCTAAGGGAAGAAAAAGAACTGATGCAAGCTGACTTTGAGAAGGCCAAAGATACTTACCGATCTGAGATTGAGTATCTGTCCGATGAACTGAACGTTGCTAAGAAGGCATTAAGTAAGCAGAAGTCTGACTGTGAAGAAAGGGAAGTTGCATTCATAGAAATGAAGGAACAAATTGCTTTACTCCAGGAAAAGATAGACAAATCAGACAAAGAATTTGAAAACAGTTGCAAGATGCTGAATGCTGAATGTCAAAAAGTAGCAACACTTTTAGCTGAAGTGGAGCACAAAAACCGGATGGTAGAAAACTTAACGTCTCAAACCAGCCAACAGAAAGATTTAATTTCTTCTCTAAGCCAGCAGTTAAAAGAGAAGGATTGCTCAGTTACTCAAGTCATGGAATCTATGTCTAATGAAATGGTAAAATTTTCTGAAGAGAAAAATGTACTTGCCACCAAACTGCAGCAGCTGGAAGCCATTCGAAATAGCACAACAGAAGAGGCAAGTATATTATCAAAGCAGCTTGAAGAATGTAAGAAAGAACTTAAACTTAATCAAATTGCATTGGCCAATACAGAAGTTACAAATAAAGATTTGCTGAGTGAAAAGAAACAGTTAAATAGTTGTCTGGAAAAATTAAGACAAGAAAAAGAGACCACGAAAAAGAAACTTCAGGCAGCTTTAATAATAAGGAAGGACTTGATTCAGAAGATTGGTAAACTTGAAAAGAATGGACAGGAAGATATAGAAAGAGAACGTAAAAAAACAGAAGATTTACTGAAGCAAATTGATGAATTTACAAAGCAGGTTAAATGTGCTGAAATCCAAAGCAAAGATTTTGAATCCCAAATTGAAAGCCTAAAGGAACAATTATTAGAGAAAGATGCCAAGATAAGTGATCTGAGTGAAACGTTATACACAAAGGCAACATATCTGGAACAGCTGCAGAATAATATTATGGAGCTCAAAAATACCATTGCTGAACAAAAAAGCATAGCTGATAAGAATTTAATGTCTGTGGAAGAGAAGGATTCTTGTCTTGCACAAATGCAGTTCATGCTAACTGAGAAAGAACAAACGTACCAAGTGGAGCTTTCCCAGCTTCTCTTAACCATAGAAAATCTCAAAACTGAAATAGCAAACAAAGAAGAAACATTCATGGGAATGAATGGGGCAGATGCTACATTCAATACTGAAGACTGTTGTAGTGATACCATGCATGTCCCTAGTGAGATTAATCAAGTAAATAAATTGCAGAGAGAGAAGGAAATTCTGCAATGGAAACTTAAGTCATTGCTTGTTGCCCGTAAAGAAAGTACTAGAAAAATTCAGAAAGAAAAAGAGGAACATGCTAAGTTTCTAGCAAATTTTGATGAACAAACTAAAGAGTTTGCGCTCCTAAAAAATGAGCATAAAGCACTTCAGGAGATTCATCAGAGAAAGTGTGAAGAATTTGATTCTAATCTGTTGCTTTTATATTCTCTGCAGAAAAAGGTGGATATTCATGCAACTCATAGTGAAAATACTAAGCAAAAAATACTGGAATCAGAGGAGCTCAACGTGAAGGCTTGTGTTATGGTAGAAGAATCAGAAAAGATGGTTAACGCAAAAGAGGCTATGGTGGCAAAACTCCACAGTGAATATGTTAGTCTTATGGAAGAAAAAGAAAAGTTGAAGGAAGAATTGAGGGAGATGTCCCTTGCACTTGATAGGAAAACACAAGAGACAGTAAAACTGAAGATCTCTCTTGAAGTCTTGGAACAGCAGTACAAGCAAGACAAAGACAATATGTTGATTGAGATAGGTCAGCTTCAGCAACAGTTGGAAATATATGAAAAGGAACTGGTAGACATGAAAATAGTGATTGAAAGGGTGAATAATGAAAAAGATCTTAAAAAAAGGGAAGAAGATAATGTGATCAGTCTTAATGAAGTTGAGAATTTGAAGCATGATATTCAACAAGCCAACACACAAATTGCAGAGAAGAATGAAGAGATCAGATATTTACATCATTCTGTTAAGGATCTCAAGGACAAGTTTGATCATGGAAAAGAAATAATGAAAGAAGTTTCACAGTTGCAGCAAAGTTTACAGGAAAGTCAAGAAGAAGCAAAACATTTTAAAACAGTGTTTGAAAAAATGAAGCATGAAAGAGAAGAGTTTCTCAGCAACCTAGAGAAATCAAATACAGAATTACTAAATATGAAAGATGAGTTAAGACATGCCAGTGAAGAAAACCAGAAACTGTTGATGGAATTAAACATGCTGAGTGAGAACATTTTACCAGCTTCTAATGCAGGCAAAAATATGGCAGTGTTTGTGAAAGATAGAGAAAAAGATAACATAGAAACAGTGGTGCTGCGTTCAGATAATGTGCAGGACAGAGTTCAAAACGAAGGCATCTCTAGTGAGTCATTAGATGTCACTCATACAGGAAGAATTGCATGTACAGAGAGAGCAGATTCTCAAGATCAGCCACCAGCAGAAATTACTCGGGAACAGATGGGAAAAAGCATTATTGGAGGTGACCATAAACCGCAAGAGCAGACGTATGCTACTAAAGAAAAAAACAGGGATGTTCTCCAAAGAAAGCTCCAAGCTGCTTTAATATCTCGTAAAGAAGCTTTGAAAGAAAACAAAATTCTTAAAGATCAAATGGATTTGCTAATGTTGGAAAACAAAGAACTGATTGATAAGGCTCACTCCCTTGAATTTCTTATGTCTGAGTTGAGCAGAGAGAAAACAGACTTGAATGCTACATTGCATAAGGACAAGGAGACTCTAGCAATGGAAAATTCTAGATTGTTGATCGAAAATGAAAATCTAACTGCTGCTTGTGAAAGTCTGAAATCTACTATGGAAACTATTGTCCAGGAGAAGGAAGCTTTTTCTTTCCAGTTGAATTCCTTAAAAGATTCTCAGACAGTTGAATTAACAGGTTGGAAAGCTAAACATAGTGAATTAAAACAAGAGTATGAGTCACTGCTGCAGGCCTATGAGAATATTAGTAGTAAAATAGCAGAAATGAGGCAAATTATTGAAGTCACTAGAAAAGAAAAGCAAGAAGCTCTTCGCAGAGCAAATGAGAGAGACTCTGAAAAACAGGAACTTGAGAAGCTGCTTCAAAAAGCAATGGATGAAAGTATGCATGCCAGCACCCAATTAAAACAGTTAGTTCAGTGTAAAGAGGACATAGGTGAATTGCAGATTGAAGTAGAAAGGCAGGCATCTGAACACAAATTGTGTTTGGAAGAATATCAAAAAAATATTGATGAATCTGCTCTTGAGAATAGGCAGCTAACAGAGGAAAATGAGCAATTAAAAGAAATTTCTGACACCTTAAAGCAGACCCTAGATAAAACTCAGAAAGAAAATGAGGCCCTTTCTAAGGATTTTAGCCTAATACAGTCTGCTCTGAGGGATCTCCAAACACAACTAGAATTGGACAAATTTAATGTGCAATCTAAGATCAGTGGTACACTCAATGAAAGTGAGTCGTCATTACAGCAAATTCTTTGGTTAAATGAAGTGATCTCAGAAAAGGAGAAGAGTATGTTGGTCTTAAAGCAAGAGAACAAAGTTATGTCAGAAAGGTTAAAGGATGCTGAAGAATCTCTCTATCAGGAAAAAAGCTCTTTGTCAAAGTTAGAAATTGAATGTAAAAGTCTTAATCGGGAAATAGTAAGTCTTGGTGAGAGAATTAAGATACTGGAAGATGACAAATGTCTTTTACAGGAAGAATTAGAAAATGTTCAAGAAACATTCTATAAAGTGAAAAATGAGAGAGAATTTTTGGAGGCAGAGTTGGTCAATCACATCAAAAAATTAGATCAAACAACAGACAAACTGAAAGCCGCACAGATACAGAGCAGCTTGCTGATGCAGCAGTTGGAAGATCTGAAGGAAGAAAAATGTGATGTGATTAGAGAAAAAGAAGAACAGCATCTGCATCTGGTCAGAGTATTTGAAGAAAAAGTGAAATCTGCTCAGAGAGACAATAATGGGACAAAGAATAAAACAAAAGAATTGCAAGAACTTTTAAAAGAAAAACAACGGGAGATCAACCAATTGCAAAAAGATTCAATTAAATACCAGGAGATGATTTTGGACTTGGAAAAATCTGTCAAACTGTCACAGTCAAAAAGTGAAAAATTTGAGAAGGATTTAAACAACACAGCAGAAAAGCTTACCAAGTCAAATGAAGACATGCAAAAGCTAAGTGAAAAGCTTTCTTCCCAAAAAATTTTACTGGATGAATCTAAGACTGAAATAGAGCGGCTAGCAACTGAGAACCTGAATAATAAAAAAGAACTTGGAAAGAAAGAAAACCAAATATTAACTCAAAAGAAAGAATATGAGAAGCAACTTGAGTTTGCTCTTCAGCAACTAAAAACATCTTGCCAGAAAGAATGGCTAAACTTAGAAGAAAAGTACAGCGCTCTTCAAAGAGAGAAAGAGAGACTCCTTGGCGAACATCATCAGTTGCAAGAAGAAATTGTTGTCAGGGACACTCAGAATAAGAACCTTCAGGTTGAACTGAATGATGCCTTAGCCAGACTAGCAGCTTTTGCCAAGTGCATGTCTTCCCTTCAAAATGACCGGGACAGGGTCATTGCTGAAATGAAAACCTGGGAAATACAGTTCAAAGAGGCTATTGAAAATAAACAGCGTCAAATAGATGCCAGTAATAATACAATAATTGCCTTACAAAATGAAATGAAGGCAAAAATGAGTTGCATTCAAGAATTAGAGGACAAAAATTCTGCACTGGAGGAACCTAAGAACGCTCAAGTTTCTGTAGACATGGACTATTTCAATGAGCTTTCCAGAATAAAGGCAGAAAATGTCACTCTTCAGAACAGGCAACATGAACTAGCAAAAGCTTTGCAATCCAAAGAAGATCATTTACAGGCACTGATTAAAGAAAAAAATAATCTTAACCATCTCATAAAAAATAATACTATTGTGGAAAAAGAAATGGAAGCACTGAAAATTAATTTGACAAAAAAAGAACATGAAATACAACAACTTTTGTTGGAAAAAAATGATATCCAGTCTGCGCTGGAAAAACAAACTGCCATTTCTGAGCAAATGAAAGTCATGCTGAATCAGAAAGATACAGAAATTTCTCTTCTAATTTCATCTAAAGACACAGAAATTTCTGGGTACCTTGCTCAAATACAACTTCAGCATAGACAACAGATCGCTGAGTACCGCCAGCAGTTAAAGACTCTGCAGATAGCCAAAGAACATTCTGATGAAACTTGTAAGGGTATGCAGAATGAACTAAAAAACCTTCAGATAAAAGCTGACAAAGCAGTTCAAGACAGAGCTGAGCTAGCCAGTGAAATTGATGCCTTTAAAAAGTCAATGTCCTCACTTCAGAATGACAGAGATTCTCTGCTTTCTAAACATAAAAATATAGAGCATGAGCACAGAGCTGTTTTACGTGAAAAAGACAGTCTTCTAGGTGACAGTGCTAATGAAAACAGAAAACTAAAACAGGAATTAAGGAAGCTCCGGAATCAGATAGATGATCTTCATTCTGAAAATGCACTGCTAACTGCACAACTCATAAAATACAGGGAAGATCTGAACCAAGTTTTATCTCTAAAAGATCATCAGTTGAAAGAATTACTTACACAGAAGTTGGAAAACATTAAGAATCTTGAACAGAAAAAACTTGAGCTTCAGAAAAAACTGAATGAAATGCAGCTGATTGTGGAAGTACAGGAGGAAAGCATAGAATCTCTAAGACTAGAAAATAAAAAGTTAACATCAAAAGCTCATGACTTAGAAATTTTAATTGCATCACTAAATAAAGAGAGATTAGCTTCAGCACCCATAGAGAAATTTCCAAGTCAGGAAAGTGATACATTTGATCAGAAGAAAGAACTTGCTGTCCAATGGCAACTTGAAGAAAAATCTGAAAAAAGGGTGCCAAAATTCCAACAAGTGATCAGCGAAAATACAAAAGATGCAGAAGACAAATACCAAAATACAGTTTCATCTCTAGAACATGATGCTAATTTACTGAAGGATGAAACTACTGAATCTGCAGAAAAGAGGCTGCTAGAAGTCCAGTTTCAGAATAAAGAATTAAAATCTCAAATCGAATCTTTTGGAAAAGCTATGACAGCTTTGCAAGGTGATAGAGATCGGTTAATTGAGAACTTCAAGGTCCTTCAAAGCAAGTATACATCTGAACTTGGGTCTGAAAAAAGAAGAGCAGAGAAACTTGAAACAGAGCTTGGTGATTTCAAATCAAATGTTTTCAGTTTGTTCAAAGAGAATTCTCTTTTGAGTGAGACTTTACTAGAAGCTGAAAGCAAGATCACTCTTCATCAATTTACGGATGAACTTGAAAACCTATGTAATATGTTAAATACCCGAGACTTTGAAATTAGCAGACTTTCATCTGAGTGTGAGAATTATGCTCAGCAGATAGATGCCTTTTCCAAAGCTATGGCTAGTCTTCAAGATGACAGAGACAGACTTCTGCAGGAACTCGGCAAGCAGAGAGTAGTTAATGAAGCTAACCAGGGCACAGGTCCAATTTCCATACCCTCTGGCTACATCAATGAGATTAGTTCTCTTAAGCATAATTTGGAGGCTCTTCAAATGGATAGGGAGAGACTGGTAAGTTCCATTAGGTGTCCTCCAATGTTAATGGGAAAATAAAGGCTTAATCTCTTTACTTTTCCCCTGGGGAACTTTAATACAATTGAAAGTTCAGGTTGATAAATAAGATTTCAAATATGTCTGTACATAGTTGCAGAAAATTATGTGAACGATAGTTCTTTAGCCTTACTGAGTCCTATCATATTGTTTCCTTAATATTTCTCTTCTATAGGTTAAAGAAGGAGCTAATGTTGCAACAGCTGAGATATCAAAACTGAAAGCCAAAGTGGATGACCTTGAGAGAGCCTTGCACCAGACAAAAGCTTTCCAAGAAGAAGCTGAGAAAGACAGAGCCTCCTACCAGAATGAACTGGCTGAATTACGGTAAAATACATTGTTTGTTTATTATGGCAGTTCTCAAACTTTTTAATACTGGGACCCACTTTTTAAAATGACACTCTATTGGGACCCACCTAAGCTTATGAGACTTTAAAAAGATGATCTAGAAATAAATAAATATATTTATTTATTTACAAGTAAAGAGCTCAGCTGCTTGCCGGGTAATTAGCAGCTATCTTGCAAACTGCAGGAGCCCAGCTCTTTGAAGGGCAATTAGTAGCTATCTACCGTAATTTTTGAATAGCCTCAAGGCTTGTGACAATTACTTTTCTGAACTTTCCATCACCTGGGACCCACCAGAAATCAGGTCGCGACCCACCAAGTGGGTCCCGACCCACAGTTTGAGAAACACTGTATTATGGTATTTATATGCTGCCTCTTCTTTACAGACTCAGAGCGAAATCCACTGTAGCTTTAGATTGGCAGAGCACGTGCACATTATATATTCAGTAATCTGCATCAACTGTATGGGTGTTGATCTGTTTTGAAATATTGTATTCTGAAATACGAAACGTCACACTGAAAAGATCAGGAGGCTGGGAACAGCCCAAGAGGGCAGAGCTTTATTACTACAATTGTAATGTTAATGGTGTATAAGAAACAAACATTAAAGAGAGATATCATTCTATTCCTAATTGATACCTTCAGTTAATGGCTGGTATAAATACTCCAATTTACATAAAATCAAAAGGTACTCCTGTATTAACAGCCCAATCCCACCTAACTCCCTACGTGGAGATGGTGCCATGCCAACGGGTCACACGCTGCATCCTGTGGGGGAGCTTTGGGCTGTGAAGGCATCCATGAGGTAATGGAACATTTGTTCCTTTGTCCTGGGATAAGCCCTTGCCGCTCCACTGGATCTATTGGGACTTGTGCCAACTGTACAGCTGACACAAGTCCGAGTGGACCCAGAAAGGCAGATTGAGGCCTGGAAGGGGGATAGGATATTGGCAATGCTGCTGCCACTGATGCTGCCTCCTTCTTGGCCACCCTTCTCCCTGCCCCATCTCCGCCCCATTCCTCCCCCGCTCCTTCTGCCCACCCCCTGCTTCCCTCCCATCCCCTCCACTGCCTTACTAGCTCTAGTGAGGGCACTGGTGTCTGGCAGTGGACCTTCAGCACTGCAGCCTCTTGCAGTGGTACTTGCAAAATGGCTGCTAGCAGCACGCAGTATGCGCCATAAGCAGCCATTTTACCACAGTGGAACACTGTTCCGCTGTTATAAAATGCCTCTTGCCCGGCCCAATCTTCCATATCAGCGGATCTCAAAGTTCTCCCCATGAGTTGGGGAAGTTGTAAGTCCTTGCAGGGGCAGGCTGTCGGCGGCGCTCCCGGAATCGTGCCTGGCTTTTTAGCTTAAAAAAAGCTAATTTTTTTTATAGCTTCCAGGGGGCACGCTGGCATTCCGGAGGGTGTGGGAGCACCTCTGCGGGCCTCCCCAAGCTTCATATCTGCTCCCTGAAGTGATTTAGACACACTTCCGGCTTTTGTCTGAAACAGGTTTAGGGAGCCTATCTGAAGCACAGAGAAGCCTGCCGAGGGTTGACCCCCGGTAAGTAAAAATCCCGCCTTTTTTCCCCAGTGGCAGCAGTGGCAGGACGTTGCTGATGTTACTGCACATCGTCACCCCCTTAAGGTGGTAGCAGCTGCATCTGGTTTTCCTGGTGGGTCGCAACCTACCATTTTGTGAACCACTGTTCCATAGGATTGGGTCTTCAAAAACCTTATGTAAGGAAACAAAAAGATTTAAATTTGTTATTTCTCACCAACCCTGCTGTTTCCAAATGATATGCATTTTGTTTCATTGTGTATGAAACAGTACTAAAACTGATGGGCCCACTTCAGCCATAATGCGAAAAAAACTGCAGCAAGTCTCACAGCCCAATCTTGTGTAAAGATACACGGCCGGCCTAAAGGGCTGGCTGCTGTATCTTAAGCCCATTGTGAGCTGCCCCGGGGCTTCTAGGCTGCACCTCTGGAGAAGGGGACATTTGTCCCCTTCCCTGGGTGTAAGGCCTATGGGCCTCCTCGGATGCACACGAGGTCCAGACCTGGCATGCATTTGGGGAGGCAGTGTAATGCAGGCATGGGCTGGGAAGGGGCTTAGGATATTGCCATCGATATCCCTGCCCCCTCCCAGTCCGGGCTAGCCAATGGCCCCCCTCCCTTGCCACCCCGTTCCACCTTCCCATTGACTGGCACGGGACGTACCTGCAGCAGCCTGAGTCAGGTAAGTTCCATGGTGGAGTAAGTGGCTCCAGTCTCTGCGTTGGTGTCACTTACTCCCAAGTCATTGAAAAAGTGTCTTATGGCACTTTTGCAACGCTTTAGGGTGGCGGAGCGCGTGCTCCGCTGTCCTAAAGTTACGCAGGATTGCGCCGTCAGTCTTTCATGCTCCCCTCCCCTCTCCTCCTCTGTACACAAGTAGAGTGAAAACTTCAACTTTCACTTTTGATTAAACCACAGTTTCCATTATGTATAAGTAGGGCAATTTATACTATACATATATCATAATTTAATATAATATACAGTATCTTCTAACTCCAGTTCTTTCAAAGAATCCATTGTGGCTTGTTTTAACTAGCTGGAGTTCTTCCCAAGTTAGAACTTAACGGTATACTGTGTTTTTAGTCAAAAGCAGAAGCTTTCACTTTATTCCTCTTGCGGACAACAGAGGCAGAAAGGGAAATGGAAGCTGTATATGAGGGTTCTTCAGTCTTCAGCCTCACCAGTTTAAAGCACAATATATTTGAATGTTAATAACCAATGAGTATGTTTAATTCAGTTTTATTATTCATCCAGAATGGAAAAAAATCTTCTACTAGCAGAATCTCAAGCGTTCCAGAATCAATTCCAGGCAACTATTGCAGAAAAAGGGCAGCAAATTGCAGAATTACAGAGAGTGCATCATGAAATGGTATATCAGACACCTGAGACTAGCATTTGCCCAACTCAGGTAAGACAGCCTGTTCCAGGACCTGATCAGATACAGTTTTAACATTTCCAGAATGTATAGCATTCTGTATCTCATATCAAAGGTTGAATTTATACCCACATGTCTTTGCAAGTCACACAAAGGCTGTGCTGGGGGAGAATCAGCATGGCTTCTGCAAGGGGAAGTCTTGCCTCACAAACCTTTTAGAATTCTTTGAAAAGGTGAACAGGCATGTGGATGCAGGACAACCCATGGATATTGTATATCTGGATTTTCAGAAGGCGTTTGACACGGTCCCTCATGAAAGACTCCTGATAAAACTCTACAGTCAGGGACTAAGAGGGCAGGTCCTCTTGTGGATTAGGAACTGGTTGAAGACCAGGAAACAGCGAGTGGGAGTCAATGGGCAATTTTCACAATGGCGAGAGGTGAAAAGTGGTGTGCCCCAAGGATCAGTCTTGGAAACGGGGCTTTTCAACTTGTTTATAAATGACCTGGAGTTGGGATAAGCAGCGAGGTGGCCAAGTTTGCGGATGACACTAATCTTTTCCGGGTGGTGAAGACCAGCAGGGATTGTGAAGAGCTCCAGAAGGATCTCTCCAAACTGGGAGAATGGGCAGCAAAATGGCAGATGCGCTTCAATGTAAGTAAGTGCAAAGTGATGCACATTGGGGCAAGAAACCAAAACTTCACATACACGCTCATGGGTTTTGAGTTGTCTGTGATCAGGAGAGAGATCTTGGGGTGCTGGTGGACAGGTCGATGAAAGTGTCGACCCAGTGTGCGGCAGCTGTGAAGAAGGCCAATTCCATGCTTGGGATAATTAAAAAAGGGATTGAAAATAAAACAGCAAATATCATTGCGCCCTTGTACAAATCGGTGGTAAGGCCACATCTGGTGTATTGCATCCAGTTCTGGTCACCACACCTCAAAAAGGATATACCGTATTTATTGGCGTATAAGACGCACTTTTTTGCCTACATTTGTGACCCAAAATAGTAGGGTGCGTTTTATACGCCAATACTAAAAAAATCCCTTTCCCCCCTTGCCCATTTTAAAGCATTTTCGGACTTACCGCGTTTTTCCTGAGCCGGAGAGCTCCCTTGTGCTTTCTTCCCTAACTAATCTATCCGATCTACAGCTGTTTGTCGGGTTTAATTTATGCACGTGCATGAGTTGAGCTTCTCAGCAGCCAGCAGAGTGTGCTGTGCTCAGTTCAGTTCAGTTGAGCTGCAGAAGGCCTAGTCTTCCCAGCTCTCCTCGGAAGGGTAAGCTTCTGAACTGGGCCTAGTTGGGGAGGCTTTGGAAGGGGTAAGAGTTGAGTCTGGTTTTCTTTTTGTACTTTTTTGTTGTTTACTTTGGAAACTGTGCATGGGTGTGGTGGGGGAAAAGAGTTGAGTCTGGTTTTTTTTACTTGGGGTAAATGTTTTTTACTTTGGAAACTGTGCATGGGTGGGTTGGGGGGGGAAAGAGTTGAGTCTGGGGGTTTTTGTACTTGGGATGTATGTTCTGGTGCATTTTGTTCATGTGTCTTATTGCTGTGTGTTTTAAAAGAGATCCTGGTATTTTTGTGCAATTTATGTAAATTAGCTAATTAAGCAGCCAAGCAGTAAGTGGCCAAGTGGCCCAAAAATGCTTTAAATGTTTCTTTCTTGAAACCCAGGGCCAAAAGGAAGGTGCGTATTATATGCCGGTGCGTATTATACGCCGATAAATACGGGTAGTTGAATTGGAAAAGGTGCAGAAAAGAGCGACCAAAATGATTCGTGGGCTGGAGCACCTCCCTTATGAGGAAAGGCTACAGCGTTTGGGACTTTTCAGTCTAGAAAAAAGGTGTCTGAGGGGGGACATGATTGAGACGAATGGAGAGAGTGGATAGAGGGAAGTTCTTCTCCCTCTCGCACAACACCAGAACCAGGGGACATGAACTAAAATTGAGTAGAGGGAGAGTTAGAACGGACAAAAGAAAATATTTCTTCACCCAGTGTATAATTCATCTGTGGAACTCTGGCCTAGATGCCTTTAAAAGGGGTGGGATAGATTCATGGAGGAAGAGACCATCGCAGGTTACAAGCCATAAGCAACCTCCTGGTTTTAGAAGTAGGTTTTCTCTGTGCCAGGTGCAAGGGAGTGGCAACAGGATACCGGTATCTTGTTGTCTCGTGTGCTTCTTGAGGCATCTTGTGGGGCCACTGTGAGATACAGGAAGCTGGTCTAGATGGGCCTTTGGCCTGATCCAGCAGGGCTCTTCTTATGTTTTTAAGCCCAAGTGACTCTTCAAATAAATTTATTTATTTAAATATACCAACATTTCTCATCTATATTTACTGATGTTTACCATCTATTTGTCAGTGGGAAAATTTGAAATGTTTTGATCTTGTGGAAGAAGAATTAAAACACAGATTGGTATTATAATCTCGTTCGAGAATTAAAATTAGGGCAAGATTACTTTCCAGTCTGACTGATGAGAGTAAAAACTGGCCTTTTCACAACATTTTACTGACTCAGTAAAAAATTGTGAGCTGAAAATATGACTCTAAACTCCTTGGAGGAAGAGCAAGATATGAATGTAGCACTACAAAACAGGCACCCTTTACAATGTGCACTCCAGATGAACAAATCCTGTGGTGTTAAATCAGCCCAAGTGTTTCAAAAGAAATTGTTTTGCAAATAACGTTGCAGTGACAATATGAAAACTAATTGTAGGAAATAAGCCAAGATTATCCTCCATATTCCAACATGGAGTTTGTCTAGTTCTCTCTGTCTCAGTTTCATTATTAAACTCCTATGAACTTTGTTGCACTCTCGATAGTTCTATGGGCAAATACTTGGGCTATGTTAAGATGACTCTCTTGCAATTACCAGAGAACATCTGGAACCTCTCATCTCTTGACAAAGTCTTGGACAGGGAACAGGTCACAATGACTTTTGCAAACATTGCAGGCATATTGTAACATTGCCAAAAGCACATCTGGAAGTCTCTTTGTATCTTATAGTTCCTTGGAACCATATATGGAGGTCAGGTGATTGTGAGATCGTGAATAATAGAATGTTGAAAAACATGTTGTATAACCACCTACTTCTATAAAAACCCTACCCACTTCCTTTATGGTATGCATTTGCCATTAGGGCTTTTGCATCCTTGCAACTTGGTACCCTTGCAAGAATAAACCTTATTGCTAAGAGAAACATGGTCTCTGCGTGTTTACTTAAGCTGACTCCCCGACAGTCACAACCAGGTAACGAACTCATAAGAGAGTAAAATAGCACCTTTATAACAAATGTAACATTGCTAATTCCTGTATCTTTTTTGTTGTTGTTTTTGTCTAAGGGGTTAGAAACTGTCGCTCTTGTTGGAAGCACAGACATCCCTGAGCAAGTAAACCATTTGTTGGCTGAGAGGAGCCGGCTTCAGAATGAACTCCAGTGCTGCCTTCGTGAGATGCACCAGAGGGAGCTGCGATTCCAACAAATAAATTCTAAGGTAAAGAAGAAATTAAGGATTGCTGGATAAACACAGGCAGCGCAATCCTGCCTAAAGATCCGCGGGCGGCCCTAGGGCCGTCTGCTGGATCCTAACGTTCGTCTACTTCCCCTGGTGTAGCGCTGGGAGGCCCCAGTGGGCCTCCTCAGATTTTCGCCAGCTCAAGAGCTGGTGTAAATCTGAGGCGGCCGTGTAATGGTCGCCGAGCCCGGGAATGGGACAGGGATGCAGTGGCTGCCATTCCCACCCCTTCCCAGGCTGGCTCAGCCAACTGCCATCCTCCGTTGCCGCCCGGTCCACCCTTGCACACGCCGGTGGGAGACTTACCTTCCCCAGCGGCGGCTGGGTCTATCTGGCAACGGAGTGAGGGCTGCTGGCCTCCGTGGCGGCAGCCCTTACTCGAACATAGTCACAAACATGCTTTATAGCACGTTTGCAACACTTTCGAACAGCAGAGCGTGCACTCCCGCCATTCAAATGTTAGGGTGTAGTACACTCTGAGTGTAGTATATATTAGCATATGTAGAATGCAGTCATGTGTTTTTACTCAGAAGTAAGTCCCACAATGTTCAATATGATTTACTGTCAGAGTTGCATAGTATTATAGCCTTAATGTACACATGAATTACCTACTATCTCTCAAGTAGCTCTTAGGAAAGGCGATGGCCTAGAAATTAGAAACCTCATTTTGTTTCTTGCTGGCCCATATGCTTCTGCTTAGGCGATGTTCAGGTGCTGTGCTCACTACCCCCTCAACTACACCCCTGATAAGTGAAATTAACATCTCTCTCTCTCTCTCTCTCTCTCTCTCTCTCTCTCTCTCTCTCTCGTGCATCTCTCCATTCAACAAGGCAAAGTATTTTTTTAAACTTGGATCAGTTTTCAAAAGTGGTTTGCTCTGTGTGTGTGTGTGGGAGGGAGGGTGGCTGGCTGGCTAGACCCTGTGCTTTGCCTTAAAGGCAAAACTTGTCTCTTGAATTTTGGAAGCATCGGAAACAATATGAAGGAAGGTGCATGTTCATATTTACTTTATTTACATAATTTAGTTTAAGCACAGGAGCTTGGTTTTCATTGAATAGAATTTAACTCCTTTGTTATACACCAGGGGTTCTCAACCTTTTTCACCAAGTGTACCCCCTGGCACAGTCAAATTTTTTGAAGTACCCCCTGTGCCAATTAATTAGCATTAATTAATTAATTAATTAAATTATTAAAATGTAAAATTTAATCATTAAAATTACTCATCTTACACTGTTAGCCACCCTTTGTCCCCAATTTTTGCCACCCTTTTTATTTTAAAAGAAAATATCACCAAAGGTCTCCCATCCAAAAATAAACCAAGGCAATTCCTTCTTAGCTTCCTTCAGAAGACAGAGAACCAGCTCACTCTGCCGTAAGAGCTGCCTTCTTTAAATGGAAGAAACTATGTATTCTAAAACCCAGTATTCTAAAGAACCAGCCAGTAGGAAAGCACTTAATTTGCATTCCACTTGGGAACACAGTCTGGGAGAAGAGAAGGGGTGGTTTTGTTGCACTAGAATCTTTTATGTTCACTGTCAATGAAGTTTTTCTTTTCAGTAATAAATTAGGGACTATTTAGTCAGAGAACTTACTCATCCTAACTTGGATGTAAATGCTAAAAAGGCGGTTATATAGAGATTTGGCAGAGGTTTTTTTTTAATATGGGAGCCTTGAGAGTCTGTGCCTTATTAGCTGCAAGTCAGCTGTGAGTCAGGAGTTTAAATTTAAAAAACTAAAAGCCGATACTGACTCACAGCTGATTGCAGCTGATAAGACACAGCAAGCCGGTTACCCCCGCCTGTCGGTTCGCGTACCCCCAGGTTGAGCACCTCTGGTATACACAATCTTGTGGGAGGTGAGACACATAATTGCCTTGGAGAAATCAGTAGCTTGGCAGTGGTTTATATAATCCAAATTGTTGCAGGTAATGCAGTCAGTAGAAGAAAATACTCTGTTGTCTGCCCAGCTGAAAACTGTGTCCCAGACTTTGCAGGATAACCAACTCCGTTATACTGACCTGCAAAACCGTTACTTGCGGCTTGAAAGGGAATATCAAGTGCAAGTTGCTTCTGTTCAAGGTACTGCTCAGGTAAGAAGCACAGAGATTTTTGTTGTTTATTCACACTGTGGGGGAGTCTACATGGGCATTGCTCCCTGTTAGAAGAAGTTTGAATCAATCTCCGAAGCCTTGAGGAATCTCTTTCGCTAGATGTGTTTTGTCTTTGCTTGGGGAACAGGTTCTGTGCAGGCACTTTTAGTGTGTGTGGAGTAGAGAAGTCAATAACTTTCCCAAAAGTTATGAAAGTCTTGAGTGGGGAGGGTTGAGTGAGAATCCTGTTGTCTACCTGCTCTCTTTCAGTTTCACTCACTTGTGTGTCCATAGCAGTTGACAAGGCTTCAAAGAGTGCAGCTAATGCAAAGTACCTTCAACCTCTGCCTCCCCCCCCCCCCCACACACACACCTAAATAACAAAAGTGTGATAATAATATTGTCAACACACACACAGTAGTAACTTTTCCGGCCACATATCCCATTGCTGCCCAAGGGTTAAAGAAGAAATTGCTCCCAGTGCAGCCTTTCTTTTAGATGTGCCTGTCCTTGATGAGAGATGTGCAGCCATGGCAGCAGCACAGGCTTCAGCGAAGGGTCCAGGACTCCCCATTCAAGATCAAAGAGGAGGGGAAGGAATTGCTGCCTCTTATCTACAGATGACTGGAATTTCTAGTTCAGTCTAAGTATGGGCACTGATGGCATACAAGCTGAGATGATAGCACTCAGTGCTCCAAGCAATTTTCCATCTTTGGACTGATTACTACTGGGAAGCCATGCAGGACATAGGACATCAGGTCCAGGAAGATGGTGCTTTATGTCAGTGTTCTGAGGATAAACTGAGTGGAACAGGTTTCAAATTCGCTTTTGTAATTAAGGCTTCTAATTTAGCAGTAGAAATATATTTTGATGTCATTAATGATAATGATATTCTGCTATGGCAAAAACAGGTGGGGGAACTTTTCATACATTTGACAGTTTCCCTTGCCTGTTTTTACCATAGTTAATCATTATGTTGATATCATCAGGTTCCCTGGTTAACCAAGATTCCAGATGGTGAGCAAATCCTGGTTAAATTAGAACCTCCTTAAGTTTAATCATAGCTAGCATCGGTGCTAATGAAACACATAAACATGTTTGAGAGAGGCAGAGGGAATTCACAAAAGAGAGGTGAGACCGTGAAGGTTCACTTCCATTTCATCCTTTTCCTATAAGTGCATAGTGTCCTCCTGTTTGCGAAGACCTTGTAACAATTGTAGATATCCATCTGTTCTACGTAGTTTATTACCGTATTTGCCCGAGTATAAGACTCACTTTTATCCCCTAAGGCAAGTCTTTAAAGTAGGGGGTACGCCCTACAATCAAAGCCTAGCGTTTCTGCCTAGTGTTTTATGCAAAGAGCTTTCAAACCAAGCCTCTCCAACCAAGGGGCTTTTTTCTCTCTCTCTTCTTTAAACTGCAAAGCACTGTGTTTTCAAGCCTTTCCTTGCAGTTCTTAATCAGTTGCTAAATGGCTGAATACCATGAGAGATCATTATCTCTCAGCAGCCTCTGGAAGCATTTGAAAAAATTAACCCTTAAGTTTCAACCCCAGAACTCTGTGGAAACTAAGATATTTATTGATCTTGCAGTTTAAAAGTTGAGAGTACAGTTTGAAAGTTGAGAGCAAGAGCTTCTGCATAGGCTTACCATATCCAAAGGGGGACAGAGTGCCTACCTTTAGGCTGCAATCCTATGCACACTTTCCTGGGAGTAAGCCCCATTGAATGCAATGGGACTTACTTCTGAGTAGATATGCATAGGATTGTGCTGTTCATTGAAATTTGGGCAGGTGCAGCTCATCGTCATGGAAGGGTGCAACAAGTTACACCTGCCCAAATTCAAAAGGTTAAAAGGTAGGCACTCTGTCCCCCTTTGGATCTGGGAAGGCTACTAATACTAGAGTGCCCAGATTCAATAAGGGACAGGGTGTCTATGCCTTTAACTGTACTAAAGCTGTACTGTTCTACTAATGTGTATATTTAAGTAAAAAAAGTTAAAAATGTATTCTTTAAAAAATAGCAGCAAATGTTAAGGGTGCGACTTATAGTCAGGAGCGTCCTATACTCGGGACAATACGGTAATTTATTTTAGATTCAACATAAAAAGTTAAGTGGCAGAATTTAGATAAAGTATTAACTTATAATGAAACAAATCTTTAACATTGCCATTTCCTCCTATAAGTATTCCTCCTATAAGTATTATATAAGTATTATCTGTATTTAGGGTGAAACTCAAGGAGAAGTTCCTCCGGGAGCCCCCCAAGAGAGAGCTGCTACTGTTGTTGAAATAGACAATATGGAACTCAGTGAACTCAGGAAAAGGTCAGGATCATTTCTGCTTCTTTGTAAAACATTTTTGTTGACTGTGACATAAATTGTAATACACTTCATCTGATGTAAAAAAAAATAGGGAAAACATTACTGTTTGTTTAAATTTCAACAACCTCTCAGATATATTATTATTCCTAAATTTAGTCATTTCAGGGCAGTACTCTAATAGGAGTAAATTTACAGAGAAAGCAATGGATGCTGGCCACTTTTGCTTAAGTTATTTAGAATCTGGTTTTGCTCTAGGCTTGCAGAGATGGAGCTGCAGCATGATTCAGTGCAACAGACTGTATCTCAACTAATGGAAACGCTCTCAGAAGAGAGGAATAAACGACAAGCTGCAGAAGAGGCCCTGGGGCTCTCCGAGGAACAAATGAAAAGGTAGCAACATGCATAAAGATCTTTCATGCTAATCTAGAAGTTCATCGTGTCTCTGTAGGCAAACATTTATATCATTGGAACAACTTACTTACAAGACTCATGTTTTTGTTGCACCAGACTAATATGGCTACTTCTTTGAAATGTAGGGTCACTTGTAGTAAGATATTGTTCAGGGAAACTTGTCTACCCTTCTGTGAAGAATCCTTGATAAGTTTCTAAGGAACCCCATGGTTGCCTGGAACACAGATTGAAAACCATTGGTGTCCTGGATAGATACCCTACATTTTTATCTGCGTTTTTATTATTCTCTGAAATTGTTAGTTTAAAATGTTGGGTAACCAAGAGGTTGTTTTTCTGAGAAGTAACAGGTTGTTTTTCTGAGAAGTAATGTCTCCTTGTGTATTCCATTCCTATATCCTTTTCAAAAACACTGTTCTTTATCCAATCCTAACCAATCTCCCCAAACCCTCTCTGTTGTCCTGAATTACCTGCTGACTGCATTGATGGAGGTAATATGATCTCCCTAACCAGTTAGACTGGTCTTCATTTCCATTAGATACGCCACATGTTGGTGGCATGCCCCATGCCATTTTTTATGCCCTATGATATGCCCTGTGCCATTTTTTAAAACAAGGCTGGCCTTGCTTCAATGATTTTATATTCTTAATTAAGATTGATCCTCTAGTCTAACATAAGCTTAAAGTAATTTTAATAGAATTTTAATTAAGCTGTTGAAGAATACAGAATTTGACATAGTTAAGGAAACTTTGGTTCATCTGGAGATCAACTTGCCCTTTCCAAAAGTAGAATCTAAAGAAAAATCTACATAAATAGGTAAATTAATTTAAAGAATGGGGAACCAGGTAACCCGTTTGCTTTTTTCAATTTGTCTAGGCTTGAAATGAGTAGCTATAGAGCCACACCTAGAGATTATACTGTTCAGATGGAGTCGGATGAGGAAAGGGAGGCTCTGATCATCAACACTAGTGAACATATTATATTACGAAAGGTAAGTCTTTAAATCTTAACCGTAAACCTAGGACCGAAATCACTTCCGCATGCACACTGGGATGATACAGGGGGGCCCCGTATCCATGGATCCGCTATCCGCGGATTCACTTACCCATGGTTCGCAGCGGTCCCCCACACCGCACCACACCGCCCATTACCTTCATTAGAAGTCTAGCACTAGCACTAAAGCAAACACGTATCTTCCTTAAACACACAGAGCAGGCAAGCATCCTGCATACTAGAGAGGCTTCTGAAGGTTATGGTTGTTTTGGGACTGTTGACTTGATAGCGGAGCGAACAATGTCGAAGTGCGAATAATTAGGCTAACAGTAACCTTGAGACAGAGTTTTCCAAAAGACTATATATTTTATTAAGAGGTATAGAAAAACAAGGATAACGCAGTGTTTACTTGTAAATAGTTGCCCAGAGGTTTAAGTGATTGTGGATAAAATAATATTGATAAATCCCCTCTGTTTGGACAGGCACAGGTTAAGTGAAGGAGGAAAAGAGAGATTGAGAGTCAGGCTGCCAGCTGGGCTGTTTCCACCAACAGAGATGACCCAGTGGGAGAGAAGGATAGAATAATCATTGAGGCCTCCCTGAGTTACACCTGAGTAGACCTCTGGGCAGATCCCAGAATGGGGATAGGATCTGGTGGGCGGCCTGGGCTGCCTGCCAGATACTTAAACAGGATTGTGCTGTAAATCCTAGAAAGGCTCTGCAACGTTTCTGTTAACCTTGCAGAGCCTCTCTAGGGCTTAGTCTTGTTCTACTTGCCTGCAATAAGCAGCCAAAGGCTTCTTTTCCATTTGTTTTAAGAAAGAAACGAAGCTTGTTAAAAGAAAGGTAAGAGCCTGGGGGAGGGGGTCACGCCCATGGAGGGCAGGGCCCCCAATCCACTGATAAGTAAAACCACAGATAGCGGATACCGCAGATAGTGGCCCTGTACTTATGGAAATCACTTGCCTTGTGAAAACAGTAAAAATGTAGCTCATTTTTTGAGAGTCCAGTTGGAATGTATATATAACGGTTCAACTAAAGTTTTTTATAGGACCATACACTTCTTTTCTGTACAGATGAAAGGAGGAGCCCTTTCCTTCCGGAGATGGATTCGGGGACGAAGCCTTTATTGCTCCAAGTTGCTGACCTCCAGGGCAAAATCTCGAAATCTCTTTCTTTGTTATTTGTTTATCCTTCATCTTTTTGTTTTCTTTTGCCTGACAGGAATCTTATAAATTCACTGGACTTCTACATAAGTGTGCCAATTTGAGATACTGGACTTTTCGCAAGCAGCTGTTATGCTATGCATAAGAGATCCTTGTGAAAAGTCCAGTAAAGAAAGCTAAAGGAAAAGATATGGACTTATCAAAACACACTACTAAGAAGCTGCTGCAATTGGGTTGTTTAATATTCTTTGGGGATATATAATGATTGAATATTGCTGAATGGGTTGTAAATGTTATCTTTTCTATATAAATTTTATTTTAACAGAGTTGAACTATACATTTGGAGAAAAAACTTGTTTTCAGCTATTGGATTTCTTAGCTTCTTGATTATAACAAGAAGCACACAGAGTGCAATATGGGGGGGGAGCTGGAATCGTTATGTGTTTCTTAACTTTAAATAAATCTTAAGAACTGAAGAGAATTCTTCTCTTACTTTTGTGTGAGTTATGTGTTGGAAAAGGGGGTTGGTTCTAGCAATCAGCAGGTGACCCCTTTCCCTATGGTAAATTCCACCACCCAGCCTAGTTTGCTGCTATCAATGAACACACAGGACCAGAACCTGTAAAAGTTTCAAAAATACACTTTCAGTTTCTTAAAACATACACATCTTCTGAAGTATCAGAGGCTTCTGTAACTTAAGGAACAGAGAACCCTATAGATGCTCTCTTTGTTTAGAAGTAAGGGGTTTGTGCTCTTCAGTAATTGCTGCCTGCCATTGAGGACAATGCTCAGCAACATGGGTGCCTCTCCTTCACTGGTCAAGGAAAGAGAGATCAGGAACATGTGAGAGGAAGTTCCTCAATGGACATCCCTCCTACAGAGCAGGCAAGGCAGTATTGGGCAACTGGACATCACGCTGCCCCCAGAGTCCTACAGGTGGTGTTGCAGCCATATTCCAACATGATCGTACATACC
Source organism: Plestiodon gilberti rubricaudatus (assembly GCA_026170595.1). NCBI lineage: Eukaryota > Metazoa > Chordata > Lepidosauria > Squamata > Scincidae > Plestiodon > Plestiodon gilberti. The sequence goes on along the minus strand of JANXHW010000001.1, from coordinate 245,135,340 downwards.
ATGGCTAATCATGAAAAATGACCAATATCAAATGAGATGGACAAGAGTCATCTTCTTTTTTTTTTTTTTAAGGTGTCCACTGTTTGTTCACTACCTCATCAGTATGGGGATCTTACCTTTTGATCTCTCCACTGTCAAGCCCTTGGACCTCTTGCTGAATAAGCCCACATCCCTGGCCGCATTCCATGCTATGCAGCTGAGAGAAACTTGCCTCCTATTAGCTCTGTAAATGACAGGATTCTTTTTCTGAGCTTTGGCAACTGACCTAAGGCCACAGTCTGCTTTCTTTCTTACTGTTACAATTAACACTCAAGTTGCTTTTATTATTGTTTAACATTTATCAACATAAGAAGAGCCCTGCTGGATCAGGCCAAAGGCCCATCTAGTCCAGCTTCCTGTATCACACAGTGGCCCCACCAGATGCCTCAGGGAGCACACAGCCAACAAGATAACCTGTTTCCTGCTGCCACTCCCCTGCACCTGGCACAGAGAAAACCTACTTCTAAAACCAGGAGGTTGCTTATCACATCAACACATGTGAACACGGCTGACAGGTTGAAATAAAGTGTGTTATGGTCTGTGTATAGGTTCACTTCACCTACTGAGTGCGCTGTGTGCACATATAATACAGCATCGTTGCATCAGACCAGGGACTGTGGGAGCATCAGAGCATTGAGCCCCTTTCACAGTCATTGTAATTTGTTTAGACATCGTCTAATTACACATGACAGAAATACAGATTAAACTGGTTTCGGAAGTCAAATAGGTAGCAGAGGCTGTCCTTTTCTACTCTTGTATTTGTTCCAGCTGACTATTTTGGAACAAAAACAAGAATTTTTTCATATCCAATCCATATCTAATCCAATCATACTGATATTAGAAATCTCTAATCATTAGAAATGATACTGGTATTACCCTGTTTCCCTGAAAATAAGACCTCCCCCGAAAGTAAGACCTGCCGTCATTTTTCCCCCCGTGATTTTTGCTGGCACTCATAAATATAAGACCTCCCCTGAAAATAAGACCTAGCTAGGATCATCAGCTAGACGGACGCGACCACCCCCACACCCCGGCACTTACTTTGACCGATTTAAGCTTCATTCTTTCCCGAGGGTGCAAGGCTCTGCAAGGCCTTGAATGCCTGCACTTGAGTCCTCCACCATAGAGACGACGTGCTGGAGAGGCCTGCAAGGAGGCTGCAACCTTGCAAAGTTTCTTTAGCACGTCATCTCCATGGTGGAGGACTCGTGTAGGCCTTGCAAAGCCTTGCACCCTCGGGAAAGAATGAAGCTTAATCGGTCAAAGTAAGTGCCAGGGGGGGGGAGGGTTGCGTCACAGGTTGGGAAAATAAGACCTCCCTGAAAATAAGACCTACTGCATTTTTGGGAGCCAAAATTAATATAAGACACTGTCTTATTTTTGAGGAAACACGGTAGAATCTCTTGATTATCAGAATAAATAAAAACACTGCAGTGCCAGGCCACCCCTTGCTAGGTGCTCTGACTTGAGGGAGGAGGTTGGCACTATGCCTCCTGATCTAATTAACAAAGACAGGAAGGAGCTCAGTTTGTTTGTTTTTTACCAAATGTCAGTTCAGGAAAACCTGCTTTACATTCTGAAAAGTGAATCAAAATGGCATGAATTTTGTATAGAACTGAGGCCTTTCTGCGAGCCACCAAAACAAAATGAAAACATTTCATGCACACAAATACATACAAATATAACTTCTCAGGGCCCAATCCTATGGTTGCTTTGTGCTACCGGAACTCATGTTCTGGTAGCGCAGGGAGCTTTCTAGCAGCACGAAAGCTAGGCAACTGCCGCAGATGGGCAGTGGTGCAGCACTCGAAGTAGCAGCTCCAGAGGGCCTCCGTTGGTGCTGGTAAGTTGGTGGCAGAGGCATGTTGTGGGCGGGGAGGGTGGGAAGGGGAACATTTGGGGAGGATTGGGGGCAGGGGGAGGGAGGGGGATGGGTCTCAGCAGCACTGGCATGCTCCAGATCTTATCCCCTCTTTCCTAAGCTGTCCCACCCCTTTTCTCTCCTCAGACATATGCCAGCAAAATATTTTTTTCAGGCTTCCCCATCCAAAGAACTGTGTGTATTCTGTTGCTGCCACAGGATAACTCATTTTGTTGTGATGTACCACTAGGATAAAGCTTTGTAAAATTGAGGAACCTTATGATCACATAACTAAATGCAACTTGGAACTTTCATATTGAAATACGTAATGATCACAGTGAACTTGTAATTGGAGCAAGGGGGCATTCCAAGAACCATTTTAAAATTACCAAAGTTCATTGTTTTTCTGAAAACATACTTTTAAAGGCATTCGTTACCAAAACCGTAGCAGTGGTTCAGAGATAAAATTACGTTCATACAGAATAATCACATTGTTAGAAGTTGGTGCTAAGGAGGCATGCACAAGTAGCATTCCTTCTCTGTGTATTTGGCCTACACATGACAAATTAACACCTGAAAAGAGAACCTAGGGGAAAAGAGAAATGAGCGCATGGTGATTATTGAAATAGGAAGTAACTAATGTCTAAAGGGATGTGACAGCGAGAGGGCTGATTGTTAGAACATATGTCAGAAAATAATCAGTTGCCTGCTGAAATTTGAAGGAAGATGCTAGTGATTGAACTAGTATGCCATTAAGTTGATGGATACAAAGAATCCATGTTCTGTACTTGCTTATTTTGAAGTCTTCAGCTGCAAGTGTTTTCCATTACTGAATAGAGTAACTTGGGTGAGGAAATATTGTGCATACTGTACATGAGTGGCAGTTTCCTTTTAAACAGCACCTATACCAAATCCTTTCCTGCTCTTACAGTCAAGAGTTCTAGTAAGTAGTAGCTTGGAAATGTTATGATGCAGCCGCTTAGATTTCAAAAATATTGGATATACTGTACATGCAGAAACCTCTGGATGCATGAGTATACTAACCTGTAACAAGAAGAGTCACAGGTCAGTATACAGGTTAGTCACAGATGGGGTTCTGATTTTTTTTAAATGAACAAAATAGGTAGTTTTGGTACTTACTACTACTACTACTACTACTACTACTAATAATAATAATAATAATAATAATAATTAATATACAGTATTTATAAACCGCCTTTCTTGGTCATAAGAACATAAGAACATAAGAAGAGCCCTGCTGGATCAGGCCAAAAGCCCATCTAGTCCAGCTTCCTGTATCACACAGTGGCCCCACCAGATGCCTCAGGGAGCACACAGCCAACAAGATAACCTGTTTCCCGTCATTGGATTTCTTCTCCAACTTTAATCCAAGGCGGTGTACATGGGCAGGCTGTCCTAACCCCCCTTGGTGTTTTTTTTTTTTACAATATATATAAATGTCCAATCTTTCATGAATGGCTACTTTCCAGGTGGTATCCTTTTTACAGTCTGACAATTCTGCTGACTGGCGCCTCCCACACTCGACCGACGCACCTGGAAGCTCTTATCTCTCCTCCTTGAGGCTTTCACAGCTTTTTGCCGGTGGCGTATTTCAAACTTATCAAGTTCACCAGTCTTCGGGCTTTGAAGGCAGCAGCTCTCCCAACTGAGCCAGATTCTTCTACTCTGTTCACTCTACTAGTGAATCCATTTTCTTCCTGTGAAGTGGACAGTCTTCACTAGTAGATTGCAGTGTTCTGCCACAAATTTGACTGAAGTCCTCAGAGGTGGAAGGGACACAACATCTCTGAATTCTTCAGTCAGCAAGAGACTCAAAAAGCCCCTTAATGATGACTGAAATAACAGCAGTAACAGAAAAGGGAGTATGGAACATCAAAAACATTGTGGAGATTGTTGAGGAGTAGCACCCCTGAACAAAATTTAGAAAGAGGAGGCTGACCACCCACGTTTGGAGAAGATCGTCTCGATGGACTCTGCAGCTCTTGACATCTAAATTTTGCACCTGGAGAAGACACTTTGTTCATCTTATAGTATTTGGAAAATATATAGACTAAGGATCAAATGGGCCCAACAGTTTTTCTCTACAGAAGCACCTCATAGAATTGCAGTTGAAGTCAAGCATCTTCTAACCAAATAGGCAGTGATACCTTTTTGACAACTACCATATTTTTCGCTCTATAAGACACACACAGACCCAAAAAATTAGGGGGGAATGTCTGCGTCTTATAGAGCGAATAGTGAAAAAATGTAGTTTTACTTACCTGGTTGTTGATCTTCTGCTCCAATCTTCGGGTGCCCCAGCAGCTCTCAGTCGTGTTCGGCGCCTGGGCTAAGTTCCCAGGAGCTGGACGCGACCAGGGAGCCCTGCACAGGGCTCCTGGTTGCGTCCAGCGCCTGCACTAACTAATCTGACGCTGAACGCAACTGCAAACCCTCCGGAAACATTGGAGGAACTCGGATGTTTCCGGAGGACTTGCAGTCGCGTTCAGCATCAAGGAAGTTAGCGCAGGCGCTGAACGCGACCAGGAGCCCTGCGCAAACATCGCAGTAGCTGCGATGTTTGCGCAGGGCTTCCTGGTCGCGTCCAGCACCTGGGAATTTAGCGCAGGCGCCGGAGGCAACCAGGAGCCCTGCGCAAACATCGCAGTTGCCAGCGCCTGGGACCTTAGCCCAGGCGCCGAACACAACTGGGAGCTGCTGGGGCACCCGAAGATTGGAGCGGAAGATCAACAACCAGGTAAGTAAAATTGTTAAAACTGTTAAAAGCAAGACATTTTTTACAGTATTTTTAGCTCCAAAATACGCATGCGTCCTACGGTCCGATGCGTCTTATGGAGCGAAAAATATGGTATTCCTCAGCAGCTTTGAGACATAAGTCTGTCTTACAGCACAATCTATCCAGCACTCTGCTCAGCAATACAGCTATGCTGGCAACAGCAATGCTGTATCCTGAACACAAGTTGGTGGGGTTAGAGGTCTCCTCGGGATAAGGGACCTTTTGTTCCCTTACCCCATGTAAAGCCCCAGTCCCCGCAAATCAAGGAGGTCCGTGTTGGGGGAAACCGCCTGGGAGGGTGCTGCTACCACCGATCCACCCTCCTCCCGGGCCCGATCCACCCTCCCCCTGCCCTGGAACACCCGGCCCTGCACCACACGGCCCAGCCACAGCTTACCTGCAGCACACACCGTTCAGATCCAGCCTTGCAGCAGCTTTTAGCCAGACTCCTATGAAATTGATGTGTTGGTCTACAGATGCAACTCCTTTTCGCAGACTTGCACAGAAGTGGGCAAAAAAAGAAAGATGGGAACATGATTTCCCAAGTCTGCTGAAAGGTGATTTTCAGTGTGGAACAATGGATCTGTATGTGGAATGGTAGAAGGTGTCACTTTTCCTTTATGCATGTGATTCTTAGGGACAGCATCTGGCTAAATTCCAGAAGGAATACTCTTGGGGGAGAGGGGTGGATATGGATGTACTTTGATATTTGTCATGGGTTAAGGTTATGTGAACACCACCAGAACATGTTTTTTGTTCAGACGTTTCTGGAAGAAAAAGTAGAGCTGGGCAGCTTGCTTGATTCAGCCAATTCTTGTGATTTCATTGCCATCCATGCACGAGCATCTCTCTTGAGGAGTTTGTAGAGGGGAGGACTTTAAAAGAATGAATTGTAATTACAGTTCAGTTGCCCCAGAATAACAGCCCAATCCTACTAAGTATCTGGTGGGCAGCCTGGCTGCCCGCCAGATCCTATCGCCATTCCCCGAGGTCTCCTTGGGGGAAGGGGATGTTCGTCCCCTTCCCCCAGATATAGTGCGGGGAGGCCCCAATGGGTGTCCTCGGATTTCCGCCAGCTATATCATTGGCGGAAGTCGTGGAGGCCATGTAATGGCGGATCTGGCCTGGGAAGGGGACAGGGATATGGTGGCCGCCATCCCTGCACCCCTTCCAGTCAGTCATTGGCTCGGCCAATGGCCCCCCTCCCTCACCGCCCAGACCGCCCCTGCGTCCGCTGGAGCTGCACTTACCTTCTCCGGTGGCCGCGTGGATGTTCTGGCAGCAGGGTGAGGGCGGCTGCCCTTACTTGCGAGGTGTCGCGAACGTGCTTTACAGCATTTTAAAGTTCCGGTGGATTGCACTCTCAATCAGTGCTTGAGTATGCCCCAAGACACCCAATATTTGAGATGACCAGGTAAAACTTCTGTAGGCAATATAAACCAAAAATCCACGAGACAAAACTAAGGTTGCCTGAAGTGCAGATATGACCATAATTTATCACCTAGTAGGTGACTAGTTGCTGAGTCAGCCCCCATTTTGAGACACAGAGTCACCTCATCTCAAGATAAGGTAGCTATTTTCTGTCTCCTACTACAAAAACCTGATAACATACAGTTCATACATTAGTACTGTACATGGTAACTTTCCCTTTTGGAGCCAGAGTCTGTTAAGTATAAATGGAGCTATTTATAGTTAACTAGGTAGTAATGAAACAAAAACACATACTCTGGTTGTAGTAGCAGATCTAGTAATCTCCTTCCTTGATCTATTAAGTTGGGAAAAGAGAGAGAAAAGATATTGCTTCCCCTGCCCTACCAGTGAGGAAGCCATCTGAACAACATAGACTGGGAAAATGTTCAAGGGTGTCAGAAATTCTGCCCTAATTTATCCAACCCTTTAAGCTGTTGCTTTGATAAGCACAAGCTAAAAAAAAGTTTCCAAAAATGGCATGGAAGACCTTGGGTATTCTACGAACTCCATTCCATAAGCTGATATAAATGTAATAGAAGGTGAGATCATTTCATTTGTTCCAAAGGAGCTATTGCAAATTGTCACCATCTCCTGGTGTTTGGGGTAAGTATTACCCTGATGTCTTTTCAACTTTGTATTTGATGAAACAATACTTGATTTCATGAAAACTAGTCTAGGTAGACTTTATCAGAAGATCTTGCTCCTCTAAAGACATAGATAATGGCTTTTCTAGTAATTCAAGGTATCTAATTGGAGTAGTGTATTCAGTGGTGACTTGATTTGGATGGTCTGGCTATCACTTGGTGATTTGTCAGAACTGCTTATGGTGCACAACAGACTTCTGCTAATTGCCACCATCCAATCAATTGGGACACTTGGTGTGGATAACTACCACTGCAATCCTAAACACATTCAATTGAAAGTCTCATTGATTTCCAATGGAATTTGAATATCAGTCTTTTGGCTTCAACTACACTAGGAATAAGAGACCCCTCCCAATTGCTTTTAGTAGTGTTACACACTGTACTTTTGTTACTCTTAGATTACTACCAGAAATACCCCTCTAGAATTGTTACGAGAAATAAGCACTTCACCCCTGTATTTAGGGGGTACGTTATAGTGTGTGCATATTACAGTCTCACCAATTTGCATGTTTGGCATGCAGAGCTAGTCTGAGGGTGACTTTGCATATTAACATATGGCAAAAATCATATGGACTTGTACACTTTTCCACTTTCTCAAGAACATCCAAAAAAACAAATACAGTGTACCAGCATAGTGCTGAATCACATATTTATCCTTACTTTGGCTGTATAATCATGGGCACAGCCTGGGTTTCTTTTTCTAAATGGCAACTCCTCTGAAGCCCAGCCTCTCTAGAATTCAGTGCTATTACAGAATTAAACTACTGTAGATTACAAATTGGTTTACAATGTACTATTTGTGTGTACAGTAAGAAGTCAGATTTTACTGTCATAATTTTTTAATGTTCACATTTTCATGCATGAAATCAAATGATCACCTACTAAAAGGTGCAGAAGTACTGTTGTTTGAAATTTGGAATAGCCACGATCTTGAACTCTACACATTTACAATATGCATTGTACTTGTAAAAAAAAATCCATTAGAAGTAAGAATATTTGATTTCAGTGGTACTTGCTTCATGTAATTGTGCTTAAAATTACATCCTTGGAGAGGACTTGAGTCAGAGGCGTCGCTCCGGTGGGGACCGTACCGTAAGTTGCGCCCTGTCCTAGTCCCGTTTACAAGCTGGCAGGAGGCAGCCCCGCCCCCTCGCCGTCAGAGCCATTCCGTGCGGAGAAGGCAGGAGGCACGGAATGGCTCTGATGGCGAGGGGGCGGGGCCCCCTCAATTCTTGTGTATCTGGTTATCTAGCTTTCTAATCCTCTACACATTTTGATGAACCTTGATCCCATGTAATGGATATGAACCCCAACCATGAATGCACCACATTTTGTTCTTGTTTTTGCTACAGTAGCAACCACTACCAAACTACTTTTTCCACACATAGGAGTAACAGATATATACTACTGCCCCTTCCCAAAATGTTGCCAGTCTAATGGGTTAACCTTTTTTTGCTTTCCTCCAAATTTCATGGATATTTTGCTTGACCAAGAACCTCCAAATCTGCCTTAAAAAAAACTTTATAAGAAATTTGGTGGTGACTTTATATTAGGGAAGGAGAATTTTAAAAGTGTGTTTTACTCTGCAAGCTATTGTAAGAACCCAAGGAAAGTCCTGACATACTGTATGCTCTCACTTTCACTGGAACCAGAATGCTGGACCTTTTGGTGCGATCCAGCAGAACAGCTCTCTTGTTTCTATGATTCGGGGCAATAAATTACATTTTGTATAACTGAGCAAAATTGACAGCCACTATTAATGTTTCTCATTTATTTGTACAGAAAGACATGTTGTATTTTCTTAAAGTATGCATTAAGCATTTTCTGACACATTCTCAGAATGCCTACCATTGAAATTCAGCAAGTAAGATATACCACCTTTGCTCTGAAGAAACGTTGAGTTATGTCCCCTGTTTTCCCCCCCCCCAATCAATGGAGGGCTGATTCACACATGCATTTCTCCACTTGCTGTTTCACAGATGATATCTGAGCTGCCTCCACTGAGAAATGTATTTAAAGTTATGTGAGATGATATAGCAGTGATGTAATTAGTGGCAGCATGGTTGTTGTGTGGTGTAGGAATCCATTCCTATGATATTTACCAATTACTTCCCACCCAGTTCTGTACAAAAACACTGAAAAAGTATAGGGTTCAGGGTTGGGTATATATAGGAATTACAGTCCAATCCTGTGCAAGTCTACTCAGGGGTAAGTCCCATTGTATTCAGTGGGGCTCAGGAAAGTAGGTATAGGATTGTAGCATTAAAAGCTTGGTGTTTTCAGGAAGGAAGGCATGCCACAGAGTCCATTGCTATCTTTTCTACACTCCCTGTCCCATCTGTCCCTGTGTAAGTGGAGGGGATCACCTAGCCCGGAAAACAATGTTAAGGATCCCAAACAAAAGTCACATGTGCAAGTTGTTTTTGGCTAATGGAGCCAGAACTATCTCATTGTACTTCCTAGAACAAACCTTTTGATAAGGAATTCACAATCCACAAATATAGACTACTTCTTGGTAAGTGAGCACTTAACAGGAGCAGCTGCCATTTTCAAACCATTAACCAACACTTCCCTAACGCTTTCCACAGAGGGCCTATTTTTAGACCTGCCTTGCTAAGATGGTTTACATCCCTGATGATGGTAATGGAGAGATCAGAGTGGTGGTCGTGGTGGTGGTGGTGGTGGTTGGTTAAATGTCACTTTTGGAACAATTTAAAGTCTCAATGTTAATACTTTAAAATGTCCTCCAAGTGCTACCTCTCTGTACAAACTGTTTCAAAGATTCACTGTACAAAGATTCACTTGAAGTTTTGTTTTGCTCATTGACTTTGTAAAGGTGGGAGCAGAAGGTCCCTGTCCACCACAACCCTTAACACCATGTCCCAATTTTAATCAGACCCACTAAGAGAACATGAGTTTAGGTTTTGCAATTGACATGGCTAAAGTAGGGTAGTAGAACTCCAGTGAAGTGAAAACCTAACAGCAAAGCACTCTGATTGTCAGGAATGAATTGCCCTTACCTTGCAAACGGTTATGTCATTGGAGACGTTCTATGTGGTGGAATGCTTAGCATGGTTCAAGGAGCCTTGTTCCTGGCATCTTTCACACATTATGGATTAAGTGAACACACGGTGCATATCCTCATGACTGAAGTGGTTTCAGGTATCTAGTTGAGGGGTTCTCAACCTCTTCCTGGCCAAGTACCACCACTGGTGCCACTCTCCTACTGCATACCACCGGAAGTGACTGGTGACATCACCAGTTACTTTTGGGTTTTTAGAGGTCATAAAATGCAGGTAGGAGGTTGTGGGTGGTTGGGTGAGAGGACTCTTCTCAGTGTTCCTGAGAGGTTTGGCCAAAGGCAGGAGCCACTTATGAGCAAAAACGCACCACTGAAAGTGCTGCGTCGGAGCAGGTTCCGGCATTTCAGTGGTTCAAGTACCAGCAGTCGGCCAAAGTATCACTGGTTGAGAAACCCTGATCTAGTTCACTATGCACCCCAAAGACTTAATACATTGAGGGCACAATCCCACCCAACCTTGGAACGGCAGAGCGAGCGCTCCGTTGTTCTAAGCCATTGTGAATGTGCCATAAAACACGTTCGTGATGACTTGAGAGTAAGGGTGGCCAGCGCGGAGGCCAGCCACCCTCAGCTGCCGGATCGTCACCACGGCAGCCAGAGCAGGTAAGTGATCCCTGGCGGGGGCAGTCCATGCAGCAAGGGAGGGGGCCAAGCCGGCCCAGGGGGGCAGGGACGGTGGCCACCATATCCTCATCCTCTTCCCAGGCCGATTCCGCCATTACACGGCCTCCTCAGACTTCTTTCAGCTAAATAGCTGGCGGAAATCCGAGGAGGCCCATTGGGGCCTCCCTGCATTACACCAGGGGAACGGGACGAATGTCCCCTTCCCCTGAGGAGACCTTGGGGAACGGGGATAGGATCTAGTGGGCGGCCTAGGACACCCGCTGGATACTTACGCAGGATTCGGCTGTGAAACTCAGTATGCATGAGGAAACAGGTGTAGCCACTGTAGGAACTGTAACTGTATGTACTTTAAGCTCTAACTGGCAAAAGGTCCTCACTTCTTCCCTCTATAAGGTATTTAGCCCAGCAATCATCAAGGTTATTTGGACAGATATTTAAACCTCCCCAGAGAAATATCTCTCTCAGTAGAATCCCACAGTCATTTTTTTTGCCTGGTAAATTCCAATGGATCCCTCTCCCCATTATCAACTCTGCTACATGTGAGAGATTTTTTTGTTGTTGTTGTGCTGTGGCTGTCTCCTAGAGTTGCCACCTTGTAAGCCTGAAGATCTATGAATGGCAGTTCATGACATGCTGCTGACAAAAAAAAAAAAAAGCTGTGAATCGCTCTGTGAGGAGGAGAGAGAAAGCTGCTAGCTGTATGCTATCAATGCATGGATGACAATGGCCAGGTTCCTGTCAAGGAAGGGTACAGATGGCTAACCAGTTCAAGTTAGTAAGAGGCACATCTGCCCATGTCTGCTATCTGAGAATCCAGGTGCGATGCTGGGTTTCTTTTCTATCCTGGAATGAGGCAGCTAAGAAGAACAAAGAAAAATTCCACATCTAAAAATAATGATCAAAACTGGGGATTAGAAAGAGTATCTTGTTATGATCTTAAGAAAGAAGGGACAAGTTATTTCCATCCGACCTATCATTTTTTTCTCCCCAGTTCCCTATAACCACATTTAAATTCTAAATATCCTTGTCATTCAATCAAAAGCCTTTGTTGGCATAACACAGATAGACACAAAAAATAAATAGTACATAATACAGAAGACAAGTAGAATGAGAGGAAAGGAAGTCGGAGGAGAAATCCAATGACCAAGAAAGGCGGTATATATTATTTATTATAGGTATACAGTATATGGCAGTGCTTGAACTAGTAATCAAGACAGCAAACAACACACCAGCCTTGATGTCACCTGTCTCTTGCCCCTGGCCTCTGATCTACCTGTTCACTCTCATGCAGTCCATCTTATCCACACCACCATCTCTGTCATACACACATGCAGCAGTACTCCTTCCCTCTTGCACACACTGTGCTCCCTTTCTCCACCCGTGTTGCTAGTAGCCCTCTTTTTTCCTGCTCTACCCATCTCTGGATCTTTCCTCCCCCTCCCCCTTCCAGGCAGGTGCTAGAACTGTTCTCAACAAGGCAAGGCTTCATAGGCTGAAGTGTGGTACAAGGTTATGATTATATTCTGATTATTCTGATTATATTCCTCTGATATCTTAAATAGAAGACAGAAAGAAAGAAAAAATACTTTCCAGTCACTCTGTGACTTAATTCAAAGTACCTTATTGAACTGTCTTTTTTTATATATATATTTATATTTTATTGATATATTAAAACATAAAAACAATACATATTTCATAAAGTTATAGCAAGCGCGAAGCAATACATCCTACTAGCATACTATTCACTATTTTCTACATACAATTTCCAACTAAGCCAAAACAACACCCACATTCTATTCATTAAATCCGCATATCATCACATCATTCCTCTCTCTCTCTCTTAAAAAGTCAATAAATGGTTTCCAATTATTCACGAAAAAGTTAACTGACTTTTCCTTAATTAAAATTGTAAGTTTATCCATTTCAGCATAGTCCAAAACTTTCAGCCACCAATCTTCCAGCGAAGGTATCTCCGAATTCTTCCAATATTGTGCATATAAAATTCTTGCCGCAGCTATCATATATAAAAACAAAGTTTGAAATTTTTCGCCTACATGATCCTCCCACATACCCAACAAAAATGTTTCCGGTTTCATTTGGATCTTAATCTTTAAAATCAACTCAATCTGTTTGTGAATCTGAATCCAATACTTCTTTGCTTGAGGGCATGTCCACCACATATGGTAAAAAGTTCCTTCTTGCATTTTACATTTCCAACATCTATTCGTCACCTTCTCATACATTTTTGCTAATTTGCTTGGGGTTATATACCATCTATATATCATTTTATACATATTTTCTTTAATATTAACATTTAACGTAAATTTCAACTGTTTTAACCATAGTTGTTCCCATTGGTCCATTAAAATAACATGACCTACATTTTTCGCCCAATGAATCGTACATTCTTTAACCTGTTCTTCTTCTGTTTCAAACTTCAAAAGCAATTTATACATTTTTGAAATTATCTGGTCTTCAGATTTTAATTGTGCCTCCAATATTGATTCTTCTTCTACAAATCCATATACCTTCTTGTCCACTTTAAATCTCTCCAAAATTTGAGCATATACAAACCATTGACAATTAAAGTCTTCTTCCATTAGTTTTTCTCTTGACTTCATTATACAGTCTCCTTGTGAAAAAATTAATAAATTTCTGTACAGTAGTCCTTTCTCTTTTGGCACGCTACTTCCACCAAAGTGTGCTTCATATGGTGCAACCCATAATGGTACTTTCTCATAAAATCTCATTTTATATCTATTCCAAATTCTCCATAATGCATGTCTAACATAATGATTTTTAAATTCTAAATTTGCTTTCACTTTATCATACCACAAATACCCATGCCAACCAAATCTCAAGTCAGAGCCTTCTAACTCCAATAATCTTCTATTTTGTAAATACACCCACTCTTTCAACCACACAAAACAACATGCTGCATAATATACTTTCAGATCTGGTAGTCCTAATCCTCCTCTCTCTTTTGCATCTTGAAGAATCTTATATTTCACCCTTGGTTTTTTCCCTTGCCAAATAAATTTAGAAATGTCTTTCTGCCATTCTTTAAATGGTGCATCAGATATAATCACTGGTATCGTTTGAAATAAGAACATCATTTTTGGCAATACATTCATCTTAATCACCGATATCCTTCCTAGTAAAGACAATTTCAATCTTTCCCATCGTAACAGATCTTTCTTAATTTCATTCCATACTTTAACATAATTATTTTGAAATAATGTACAATTCATACTCGTCAATACAATTCTAAGATATTTAACTTTTTTTCCACCTTAAATCCTGTTTTATTCATCAGTTTCAGTTGATCTTGAATCTTCATATTTTTAGTCACTATTTTTGTCTTCTGTTTATTAACTTTAAATCCTGCAAGAGATCCAAATTCTTTTAATTTACTCATCAACAACTCTATATCTTTTAACGGATTTTCCAGCATTAGTACCAAGTCGTCTGCAAAGGCTCTTAACTTGAATGTTTCTTTCTTAATCTTCACACCATATATTCTTTCATCTTGTCTAATATTTCTATTCAAAACTTCTAACACCAATATAAACAGCAATGGTGATAACGGACATCCTTGTCGCGTACCTTTTTGAATTTCAAATGTCTTAGTCAGCTCACCATTCACTAATACTCTTGCAACCTTATTGAACTGTCTTGTGTGGTGATTATATAAATGTAGTAGCCTGCTTAGTTTCTCTTTCTTTGATGTTCTCAAACCCACTGTACATAACCCGATAAGCAACCTGAAGGGTCCTGTTGTTGCTGATGTAATACGTGGTAGTGGAAATATCCCTCAAAAATCCCTAGCTTATGATTAACAGTTTGCAAGTGTTCCATTTGCTTAAATTCCTGATGGATTTTCCCCTGCTTCTTACCTACTGGCAGAAGCCCTCTTCAGATATTCCAAAAAAGTATATAGGAAAGCATGGAGGGACTTGGGATTGGGCCAATCTAGCCCAACCCCCATCGATGCTGTGCTCGCAAAGTGTTACAGCCACCAAGCCAGGGAACGGGACGTGGAGGCCGCGACCTACATCCCCGCCGCCTCCCAGGCCGGCTCGGCCAACCTACACCGTTCCTCCTTTGCCGCCCAGCCCGGCCCTGCTCCAACCAAAGCAACTCTCACCTGCTCCAGGGGCTGCAGGGTCGGGAATGCGGTGGAGTAAGGGCTGCCAGCCTGCACGCCAGCGGCCCTTACTTACTGTGTGCCGAAAATGCACTTTGAGGCGCATTTACGACACCCTCCACCTGCAGAGCGTGCGCTCATCAGGTGGAAAGATACGCAGGATTGCGCCGTAAGTTCCATTATGCTCAATGGGGCTTACTCCCAGAAAAGTGTGTATAGGATTGCAGCCTGATTCTGTTAATATATTTGCCAAAGCCTCACTATGTATTCAAATATTATATTTCACAGTAAAAGAAATCCAAAGTCATCTATTTCTACTTCTTTCCTAAATTTTCCTAATTCATTTTTCTGAAATTGTTGTTTCCACAGCCTAGATCCGTGAGGAGCCATGTGCGATGATGATGAAACCACGGCTCTTGTCTGCGATAATGGCTCTGGGCTTTGTAAAGCTGGATTTGCAGGAGATGATGCTCCACGAGCTGTTTTTCCATCCATTGTTGGACGACCTCGGCACCAGGTCAGTTTTCATAATATGATTAATGATTAAGAAATGATTAAGAAAACAGCCTGCCTAATTCTATGTACACATTAGAAGCCCCACACACCACATGCAAACCACTCTTGAAATGCATTAGAGTTGGCACATGCAAGGAACTTCAAGTTGGTCAAAGCATTCCCCATTGTTCATTGTCTTGGATCTGGTCACTGTATGCTTTCAGTGAACTCTGAGCTCTATCACTTTACCAAAGCATACCAAAGATAATGGCTGTGCTATTTATTGTTTACACTGTGACTCATCTTAAAAGATGAAACAGAGGCAAGTCAAGGTCCGATTAATTAATTAGAGACTCTCCTTATTTACAGGCTCATTTCATTCATTAGCACTCATGTAAGGAAATCAGAGATGAAGATCAGTTATAGGATTCTTATTTCATCAGAACATTTTGGGTTATTCACCAGTAGTAGTACTGCCTCTTTAAGGTAGTATTACCAATGCTGCACTACATAGCATTATTTTGCAAGAGAGTGTGTTATAAAAGACTTATCTGTACTTCTTACTCCATCATAATTAATGATCCATCATGTATCCCTCATGTACTTTTCCACTGGTGTCACTTTATTTTGGGGATTCAAAGAAATAAGATTTCATATCACAGTCTGCTTATGAGCTTCCAGAAGCATCTGGTTGGACAGAGAGGGAAACAGAATGCTGGGCTAGATACAGAGGCATAGCTAGGGGGCGGGAAGGGGGGGCAACCCACATGACACCCCCCGCGACCCACGTGGCACTCCCCCGTGATATGTCAAGCCATGCCCCCAGCTCATGACATCACAAGCCCCACCCCTCCGGCGACTTTACCATTGAAAAAACGTCCCCCGGTGTTTTTTTAACGGAAAAGGCCTACAAGGAGGCTGCTCAAAGCTTCCGACACTAAACGTAAGTGCCTGGGGATGGGTCATGTGAACCCCGCGACCCCTCCAGGCACTTACTTTTAGCGTCAGAAGCTTCATTTCAAAAGGAGCGCAATGAGCAGCCTCCTTGCAGGCTCGGTCCCTCCAGCGAGACTAGGTGCTAGAGAGGCTATGCAAGGTTGCAGAGCCTCTCTAGCACCTTGTCTCGCTGGAGGGGCCTGCAAGGTGGTTGCTCATCTGGTGGGTACACAAGTCTCGGATTCGGCAGCAGCACAAGCAAAGCTTTCTTGGATAAAAGTAAGTGCTGGGGGGTCACGAGGGGGTGCCGGGGGTGGTGCTGGGGGTTGCTAAAAGTAAGTGTCTGGGGGGTCATATGACCGCCCAGCACTTTTAGAAAAAAAAGCTTCATTTGTGCCTCCGCTGAATTTGCGGCTGATGCACCCCCTATCTGCGCATCGCCCCCCACCCAGGGGCCCATCGTCCCCTCCCCCCAGCGACGCATCTGACTAGAGTCACTAGATAGATCTTTCATCTGATTCAGAAAGGCAGTTCTTAACATTCTTAACACTCCTGACATTTAATTCTATGTGTATGCTCTAATTATTAGACATAAACCATTTTTGTTATAGCATAAAAATATTTTGGATGTTATGCATCCAAAACATATGTTGATCTTATTTTGTTTCTTTATTTGCAGTGAGGTTTATTAATCATTAGAATTGTGATTATATTTGTTAAGTAGGAGCATAGCTTATCAAGAAATTAATGAGCATCTTTATAAAAATAAGATGGAAGTCTAACAGACTAATTAGAGCAGCCCTAAAGAAGCATCAACCATTGCTCATTAAATCTGTTTTTTGCAATTGTTGGATTCACAGCCCAATCCTATTGGGGTGTCCCACTGGCGGAACTAACGTTCTGCCAGTGCTGGCTGCCGTAAAGCAGTCGTAAAGTGTGCTTTGGCAGCACGTGCTGCTGGAACGCTGGCAAGAAGGCCGGAGCCTTGCCATGCGCGTCGTCCCAGTGCTGGCTGCCTGCTGTTGCAGGTAAGCCAGAGCGAGAGGCAGGAGGGGGTGAGGAGGGGCGAAGCTGGGCAGGGAGGTGGCATAATGGGGGCGGGGCAGGGAAGATGCAAGAGAGGTGATCTGGCGGCGATGGCGTGCACCAGATCCTATCCTCCTCTTCTGCAGCCTCCCCACCCCTTTCCTCAGACTTGCACCAGCTAAAGGAGGATTTTATCTGGAGACCCATTGCGAGGCGGGAGGCTTATGGAAGGGAAAGGAAATTTAAATCTTCTTTCCCCTCTGAAGCCTCCCGCTCTGTGTCCCCCCCCCCGCTGGATACAGTGGTATTTTGGCACAGCTGCACCAGCAAAGGGAGTAGAAGGGTAAGATTGGGCCATCTATATATACTCACTGTAAAATGTGTTACTTGCATGCTTCCTCCTTAGAACTAATACTTTAAAGAGAAAGTCGGATGATTACTTAGCAATGTAGAGAATATCCTTGCAGACATCATACAAATTGCTTTTCAGTCTTACAATTCAATAATTTCCCAAGTGAGAAATCCAGCTTTATAGAAAGTGGCTCACAGCATATGACATCATCCACTAATTTCTTTAAAATTGAACCTAATGAAGATGAAGTAGTCTTGGCATTTTACACATGCTAGATAACTACCCAAAGTAAGCCAAGGTTGAAGAGCTGGAATGTAAGTTGGCGTTGGATGAGAAATGTTTCAAATATAGGATAGAATCCAGCCAAAGTTGAGCATGTTTAAGTGTCATTGATTTTAACAGGAAAAAAATGATCTCCCATTGAAGTCTATGGAAGTTGAAAATGCACCACTTTGACACTTCATTTGCTAGTGGTATTTCTATTTCTGGTGCCAAACAAAATCCCATGGGTAGGGGCAAGATAAAATGGTGATAACGAAATAAAAACACACAACACCGCTTTCTGCAAAAAAAAAATGTGAAAAATAATAAAATAAAATAAAACCATATAATTTTGCGTCATTATTCATCTGTTGACACTGTACAACCTATGCCACCTACCCAGTACACTTTTAAAGCGGTTATAATTGATAAAAATGGGGGGAAATTGGAATAAGCACGCATAACATCGCTTTCTGTTATTTCATTTTGGTTAAACAACAAAATTGTGAAAAAATAAAACTGTTTTCTCCCATCTCTACCCATGGGTAACAGATTTAAGATGACCTTAAATTTCAAAAATGTACCTTCTAATACAACCCTGGAAATGTGTGGATAAAAATGGCTTGTTAATGCTATCGGATAAGCACTTTCTTGTTTATTTGTTTTACAGTAGTTTCTCCAAAATAGGAACTATGTAAAACAATGACATTTATCATTTGAAACTGTCAGGGAGAGACAGATTGGAACAGTTTCTAAAGAATACCTTTCTCCTTAGTCCTTAATAATTGTTGTTATTTTACTGTAATTATGACAATGGAAGGTTCCCTTGGTAAACATTTGTAGACAGCAATGTGTCAAGCTGATGTTTTTCTTTTTATAACTTCATTATTTATAACTTCATTTTCCAGGGTGTTATGGTAGGGATGGGCCAAAAAGACAGCTATGTTGGGGATGAAGCGCAGAGTAAAAGAGGAATCCTGACTCTGAAATACCCCATTGAGCATGGGATTATCACTAACTGGGATGACATGGAAAAAGTGAGTGGATGTTGTTCATTAAGCATATGAATTATTTGTGATCATTTGCTGCCTTTGAACATGGTCAGTAATGCTTGTGACAGTGAGAAAGCAATGCCCAAACACTGGAGGCAGACCATGGTCTTTCCCTTGCACAGCCAGGGTCCTCAAAGCTGCTTCCAAATTATGTGATCCCACACTGCTTGGGAGCAGAACATGACCACATGGATGGGGCTGACTGTGACTGTCCCACCCAACCCGCCTTATTGATGGGGTACGGTTTATATGGGGGAAAAGTCACACGGCTGCACCATTCATGTGGTTGTGTTATTCAATACAGTACATACTTCCCTACCACATGGGATCACACTATACAGCAGAAGTGCCTACCAGGATGCTGGTTGCATGTGTGAAGAGGACAGGGGATCCTAAGTGACCAGGAGCACTCATGGAACTGGCCTTGCTTATACTTCTGTCAGACTCTACTTCTGCTATGTGAGAAAGTGATGTCTTGGGAGCAAGGCATTGCTGGACATACTGCAGCAAAGGCAAGGCAGGGTTAAAACAGTTCTGTGGTAGGGAACAGTCACAAGCAGAGTTCCTCTCTTGCTTAGATGAAAGAACGCAGAAGAAAATCCAGCCTTATCTCATGATCTGCTGTGACCTACAGTTGTTAAAGATACAGGTGGGCCCCCATATCCACTGATTCGCTATCCACGGTTTCAGTTATCCATGGTTTCAGTTATCCACGGATCGTGGAGACACCCCCCCCCCAGGCTTTTTCTCCAGTAAGCTTCATTTCTTCCTTAAAGAAGCAGGAGAAGCAGCCTCTGACTGCTTATTACAGGCAAGTAGAACGAGACTAAGTACTAGAGAGGCTCTGCAAGGTTAACAGAAACCTTGCAGAGCCTCTCTAGGACTTAGTCTCGTTCTACTTGCCTGCAATGGAGGCTGCTTCTCTGTTTTAAGGAAGAAACAAAGCTTGCTGGAAGAAAAATAAGAGCTGGGGGGGCAAGCATGCCTGCCTGCAGGGGAGGCAGGGGGGGCCCTCAGGAAACCATGGAGGGGGTGTTCGCTCTTATCCACGGTTTCAAGTATCCACGGAGGGGCCTGGAACATATCCCTAGCGGATATGGGGGCCCACCTGTATTTCTTTACAGGTCTGGCTTTTGTCCTATAGTTTACTGTTTTGGCCAAGTTTCTCCACAGGTGAGCTGGATCTGTATCTGCAGGCTTAAGTCCTGACAAGTGACAACTATATAATACTGATGGCAAACAATGCCAGTTCCCTGTCCCTCTATTCTCAGGTGTAGAGAGCCCTGTAGAGTGGGCCACAGGCCTCCCTGCACCTCAGAACAGGTCTGAGATGCGATTGGAAGACACTTCCGCTTTTCACATGTATTAGATCAGCGGTTCTCAATGTACTCGGCGTGACGTACCACCTCCATGGCTGCCGCCACGTTGAGTACCACTGGAAGTAAGCAGCAAGGACAGGTTTTTGACCCAGTTTTCAACAGAGAAGGACGCATTGATAATTAGATCGAATTCATTATATTATCCAAGTAACAAAACTGTCACAGCTGAACAATTCTGAGATTTTCTGTGTTTAAGTTGTCTGCAGAGAGAGAGAAAAAGCGACATTCTTCATCCTCTAGATGGAAGCATAGCATTTCCATATGCTCAAGCTCAATAATTCACTCCCATTATTCCTAAAAATTCTGCCGCTAAAAATTAATGTGATGTAATACACATCAAAGTGTGCAGTTACAAGGCAGCCTCTGGGGTCCTTTCTTCAGTGTGCTCTCATGGTGCCTTGACGATACAGTATTACTAGGTGAGTTCTGAAGGTGACCAGCCGGGTCAGCCCATCTCTTTCACTCTGAAGCCAAGAGAGGGGATGCAGCTGCTGCACCTCTTGTCCTGGTCTCTCCCAGTCCCTTTGCCCATCCTTCTTCTCTCACATATGCTGCTGCAAGCAGTCTGCTTGTGTGTGCATCCAGATGGGAGTGTGCACTATATTTGCCAGTGATGACTGTGCTGCCAAGACTCCATAAGGGGGAATTATTTCATTTTCCTCTGCTGCCCACCATCCACCCATCATTCTCTCCTAGGCTCCTCACAAGCCACCTTGGCTAAACCCTTTCATTTTCATTCCCTTCAGAAAAGTTAGTCCTCCTCACCCTCCTCCAAAAAGAAAGCTCAAGTACCTATGAATACTGATGAGAGTGGAAGGGGCAAGGAGAGTTAAGAACATGACCAGGAAATGTACAGTATGAGAAAAAAACTAGTGATTGTGCCCCAGAACGTGGAAATATTTCTTAGGAGATGGGTAACCCCCTCAAGAGCCTTCTATGGGTGTAATTATGACTGAGGTTTTGGAGAGAGGATGGTTTGAGATTGCAATGGACATATATCCAGAAACACACAAAGGGAACTGGGGATAAAGAAAGGCACATTAGTGAGACGTGGAGAAACAGGCTTCCTTCTTCTCCACACAAGCCTTCTTTCTCTTCCTCCACAAATACTGTCCTGCTTCTCTTCTGCCATTCCTCCCTTCCCCCCCCCCCCGGGCCAAATATTCCCCTCTTAAAAGCTTTGTATTATTCTTGGGCACTGACAAAACACACTCCCAAAACCAAAGAAGAGGCGAATAGGTAGTGGTACTGTGAGGATGTAACAACTTTGAAGGTTCAGATCATAAACTTGTGTAGTGGGTAATCTCTCTCTCTCTCTCTCTCTCTCTCTCTCTCTCTCACACACACACACACACACACACACACACACACACAGAGAGAGAGAGAGAGAGAGAGAGAGAGAGAGAGAGAGAGAGAGAGAGAGAGAGAGAGAGAGAGAGAGAGAGAGTGTACTGCAGTGTTTCTGCATATATTGCCATAAGGTGCATGGGCATTCTCAGTGAGCTGTGGGAAACAGAACGGATGGGGAATGAAATGAAGCGTACTCTGGCTCATATGCTTCAATTCACAATATTCAAATCTGGGTTGCTCCATTTCCAGTGAGCAACATATAAGTGTTAATGCATTCACAGCTACTGAACATTTAATGTCAGTGGGGGAAAGCACAAGAATGGGGCATTGTCTTCTTCTGATGACTTTATAAATGTCTAGTGCTCATTTCTCTTCAACAGTACAGGAAATGGACAGGAAATCTTTATCGCAGCTCCTCCTTACATTTTAATTTTAAGCATTTGAGAATGTGATGGCCTGGGGAAAACAGAACTGAGCTCTCTTGAGTGTTAATAAAATCAAACAAATTACAGTTGAAATGGGACCTTGTCAGTCATTAAAGGCTTTCTATCATGAAAAGTGAAATCGTTTGATGCCGTATGTAATGCATTTGGCTCATGCCAGATTTACAAACTTATAAACTCTCAAAGGCTTTGATGTGAACATTCTTCAATGAAGGTATTTAAGTTGAATGAGCAGCTGATTCAAACAGGCTGGTGGATGTGTGGTATAGTCTTCTTAAGGGCCTGTAAGTAAAGGTAAAGGTGACCCCTGACAATTAAGTCCAGTCGTGTCCGACTCTAGGGTGTGGTGCTCATCCCCATTTCAAAGCCGAAGAGCCAGCATTGTCCGAAGACGACTCCGTGGTCATGTGGCCGGCATGACTCTCCTTGCCGCAGCGCGTAGCATGCGGCTGGAACACGGAGCGCTGTTTACCTTCCCGCAAGCGGTACCTATTTATCTACTCGCATTGACATGCTTTGGAACTGCTAGGTTGCCAGGAGCTGGCCAAGCAACAAGCGCTCACCCCATCGCGGATTCGAACTGCCAACCTTTCGATCAACAGCTCATGGTTCAGCGGTTTAACCCACTGCACCACCTCACAATACAAGTGGAAGACTGTTTATTTGAAATTTCCCCCTACCTTTCCTAGCAAGTGGACAGCTAGCATATTAGGAAGGAGCTTCAAACTTAGCCCCTCTGCTATGCTAATTTTCCAAATGCAGGGAGATGTTAATGTGCTTTCAAGCACACAATTCCCCATATGACCAAGGTGGTACTATCAGGTGACAACTATAGTATGTGCACCTCTTGAAGATTTAATCAGCCTTTTAATCAGCAGAGAATTTTCTTCCTTTTTAAAACCACTGAGTTCTGAGCAAGTCCAATCAGGTCCAGATAAAAGTCTTGATAACAGATCACTTTTTGCTAGAACCTAAGGACATATATTACATTTACAGCGCAATCCTGTGTAACCTTGCACTGGTGTAACAGTAGTGTAAGTGCACTTATGCCAGTGTAATTGCACTTACACAGGTACATCTGCTGTTACACCAGTGCAAGGTTACACAGGATTGCGCTGTTAATGTGTAGTCTGGGCCTGTGTTTTGGTTTGTCTTTTACTCAAACAGCAGCCATAGGGCTGCATTCAGGACTGGGACTGAAGCATGCAGGAAGGGAGTATTTAATCTTATCTTTTCCTGTGGTGCCTGCCCCCATTATGGTCCCAATGAAAACTGTGCCTCTGAAGCTGCTACTAGCCCCAGAAGGGAAACTTGCTATTAGCATCAAAGGAAGTTTCTCTCCCAGAGCTAACAATAACTTCATATGTCTTTATTTATTTTCCCATATTTATTTAAAATTAAAACATTCTGTTTCAAGCACAACCCTTGCCTTTAGCACTGCCTGAATGCTTGCCTTTAAATCTCATCTGTCCTTTTCAGATTTGGCATCATTCTTTCTACAATGAACTTCGTGTTGCCCCAGAAGAGCATCCTGTGCTCCTGACTGAAGCTCCTTTAAACCCTAAGGCTAATCGAGAAAAAATGACTCAGGTAATTATTTGGATGTTGGTGTGTGGTGGATTTTTCTCCCCATAGTTGTTGTGCTTACATTCTGAGTAAGGAAATGAAAGTTTCAGCAGTGGCAGAAATGTGACGACATCATCATATAGCATCAATAGACAATGGGTTGCACTATGTGAGGGTTCTATACTGCACTTTTGTGTAAGTAACCGCACAATCTAGTGTATACATTTACTCAGAAGTAAATCTCATTTTATTCAATGAAGCTTACTACCAGATAAGTGTGCTTAAGACTTCAGTCTTAGAATCCAATCCTATTTTTCCCCCCTGCCAATTGTTCCTTTACCCAGGGGTAAGCCTCCACAGCACAGGGGAGTCTACTCAAACCTGCGCTAGCTAAATAGAGCCCTCCCCTGCCCCCGCTCCACCCTCCCACCACCCTTTCCGTCTTCCCTGCCACCTTACCTTCAGTGGTGGGTGGCTTCAGATCCAATGGCACGGGCGGGAAGGCTCCGGCCTTCCCGCCAGCATCCTAGCAGCGCACTACTAAGCACGCTGCCACTGCCAGAGTGCCTTTTACCAGTGGCGTTGCTGGAGGGAGTGCGGCACCATAAGTGGTGCAAGGCGTTGCACCGCACCTTGCAAACTGGTATAATGCGGCCCCTCCCACTTGCCCCCAGAGCCATTCCAGCAATGAAGGCAATACACTGTACATTGCCCTCACCACCAGAATGGCTCTGGGAGGGGCCACATTACACTGGTTTGCAAGGCGGTGCGGCACTTACTGTGCCGCACCCCCTCCAGCAACGCCACTGCCGTTTACGACTGGCTTTACAGCAGTCAGCACCAGCAGAAAACGCAGGCCAACGACCGACGGCCCAAGTAGAATTAGGCTGTTGGTTTATTTAATATTTATTTATTTCAAACATTTAAACCCTGACTTTCCCCATCCAATTGCATGTATTCAAGATGGCTTACAGGAACAATGACAAATAATAAAAATACAATTAAAATATAAAAGAACAAAGAATGAAGCAGCGAGTTACATAGCGTTGCTCTGTATTCCTCTGATGTGTATCCTACTTGTCATTTTGAAATGTTGATACTTGAAATGTTGATACTATAAAGTTACCATGTGGAGTACTCGTGTATGATGAACTGTATACGTTGTTATCAGGTTTTTGTAGTAGGAGACAGAAAATAGCTACCTTATCTTGAGATGGGGTGACTCAGTGTTTCAAAACAGGGGCTGACTCAACAATTAGTCACCTACTAGGAGTGGTGACTACTAGTCACCTACTAGGAGTGGCAAATTCTTAAAGAGATGGGGGTACCAGACCACCTTACCTGTCTCTTGAGAAACCTGTATGCGGGTCAAGAAGCAACAGTTCGGACCGGCCATGGAACAACCGACTGGTTCAAAATTGGGAAGGGAGTACGGCAAGGCTGTATATTGTCACCCTGCCTATTTAACTTATATGCAGAGTACATTATGAGAAATGCAGGGCTGAATGAATCGCAAGCCGGAATCAAGATTGCCGGGAGAAATATCAACAACCTCAGATATGCAGACGATACCACCCTAATGGCAGAAAGTGAAGAAGAACTAAAGAGCGTCTTGATGAGGGTGAAAGAGGAGAGTGCAAAAGTTGGTTTGAAACTCAACATTAATAAAACTAAGATCATGGCATCTGGGTCCATCAATTCCTGGCAAATAGAAGGGGCAGAAATGGAAGCAGTAACAGATTTTACTTTTCTGGGCTCCAAGATCACTGCAGACGGAGACAGCAGCCATGAAATTAAAAGACGCTTACTCCTTGGAAGGAAAGCTATGGCAAACTTAGACAGCATAATAAAAAGCAGAGATATCACCATGCCAACAAAAGTTCGCATAGTCAGGGCGATGGTGTTCCCAGTAGCAATGTATGGTTGCGAGAGTTGGACCATAAGGAAGGCTGAGCGCCGAAGAATAGATGCTTTTGAACTGTGGTGCTGGAGAAGACTCCTGAGAGTCCCTTGGACTGCTAGGAGATCAAATCAGTCAATCCTAAATGAAATCAACCCTGACTGTTCCCTGGAAGGACAGATACTAAGGCTGAAACTCAAATATTTTGGCCACCTAATGCGAAGAGAGGACTCTCTGGAGAAGACTCTGATGCTGGGAAAAATTGAAGGCAAAAGGAGAAGGGGAAGGCAAAGGATGAGATGGTTAGACAGCATCACCGATGCAACGAACATGAAAATGAGCGAACTCAGGAAGATAGTGGAGGACAGGAAGGCCTGGAGGGATATGGTTCATGGGATCACAAAGGGTCGGACACGACTTAATGACTGAACAACAACAACAAAAGGAGTAGGTGATAAAATAGTACAGTCATCATGTCTGCACTTCAGGCGACCTTAGTTCTCTCATGGATTTTTGGTTTGTGTTGCCTACTACAGCTTAGTTTTATCTGGTCATCTCAAATATTGGGTGTCTTGGGACATACATACTCAAGCACTGATGTATTCTGGTCTGGAGCAACTGAACTGTGGACATAATTCATCTAGATGACATAGCATAGTAAAGGTAAAGGTATCCCCTGACAATTAAGTCCAGTTGTGTCCGACTCTAGGGTGTGGTGCTCATCTCCATTTCAAAGCCGAAGAGCCAGCGTTGTCCGAAGACGCCTCCGTGGTCATGTGGCCGGCGTGACTCTCCTTGCCACAGCGCGTAGCATGCGGCTGGAACACGGAGCGCTGTTTACCTTACTAGCTAGCATATAGAGAGTTTGGGTGCCAATGGGTTTTCAAATGTGCTTTACTTGTTGTAAGCCATCTTTACTTGAAGAGATGTTTTCCTCCCCATTCTGAGGCACTCAGGAAGGAAGGAGTGCAAATGGATGCTAAAAATCAAGGAGCAACTTGTAAACCTGAAACTTAAGAGCACGTTCTTATGAAAATGTATGCCTTCCTTCGCCTGTGGAAGCATCTCATTGTTGTTCAGAAGTAGCGCTTCCTTACTTCACTGCTTTGGAGATGGTTGTATGAACTCTGCCAAAGAGCAATTTCATAGTTTCGCAGCAAATTATTCCTCATAAGGCCTTTTGCTCTTGCAGTGGAAAGATAAGAAATGCTAGTCATCCACCTTTGCTCAGAGAGATACACATACTGCTGAGCTGTTCATTTTTGAGAGACTGTGAATTAACACATTTACTGGCCATCTCTGGAAAGAGACTGTTCAGCTGAGTCGGGAAGCTGTCAAAGAAACTGATATTAAAGCTAGAAGAAAAAACACATACATTTCATAGCTTTTAGATGCTCATAGGCAGCGTCTAGAATTCTGCAGTTTACGAAATCTCAAATTCTGTGTCCAGTAAAACAACAACAAAATCCATTATTTGAATGCATTGTGAAAATGCTATTACGGTAATTTGCATGCTTCATTTCTCTGAGTCTGTTATCATGGCCTCCCTCCCCAGCTTAGTTGTCTTTATATAAATAAAGAAGACCCACTTTAGCCCTTCCCTTTAGAGAATGTGCTCCAGCCCTTTGCTCCGTCACCCACTGTGATTTCTCTCATATTGGTTTTTGTTCAGAAAGACCACTGCATCCCTCTTCCAAGAGAAGACTACCGGTAGCTGTTTGCAAAATGGTATTCAGTCGTAAGGGAAGAATTGTGCCTATACTGTATCATCCAAAGGATGCTGATTCCGCTTAACAGCTAGATCTAGTATGGTTGTTGAAGCCAAACTAGATGTTTCTTAGATGCCCTAACAGCAAAAGCTTTTATCTTGTTTGTTGTTGTGCACAGAGAAGTAATATTTATGGGTTTTTTCGCCATGTGAAATCAGCTCTTTAACTAGAAGAAATAAAGCGAGTTCTTACACTTGGTCCGTTGAGATTCCTGTAGCTTTGATCCTACCGGTATTGGAAAGCGGGCGATCCAAGCGGACTCTCCAAAGCAGACAAAGCGGTGAAAACAAGCAGCTTTGGCATACAGCAGCCTGGAAGGGCAATTTTTGCTGTTAGTTGCATGGAAACAAAAGTGATCCTGTAGTTGGAAGGCAAGACTTACTGCGCAATCCTGCGCAAGTTACAAGCGGCAGACCTAGCATTCTGCTGCCCAGAGTAGTCGCAAACGTGCCGTAAAGCACGTTTGCAGACTACTTTAGAGCCGGGAAGGCTGGCACAAGGCCGGCCTTCCCAGCTCCACTGGCCGAGGTCTCGGGCCGCAGCTGGACCCAAGCACAGTAGGATCCGGCGGATGGCTGGGAGGGTCAGCGGACGGGGGCAAGGGACAGTGGAGCCGGGAGGGTGGCCATAAGTCCAGCCGCCCCGGGCGGGGACAGGGGCATGGCGTCCACCATACCCCGGTCCCCGTTACACTGTCTCCTCTGACTTCCGCCAGCAAAATAGGTGGCAGAAATCCAAGGAGCCTATCGGCCCCAGCCGCCGTTACACTCGGGGAAGGGGACGAGTGTCCCCTTCCCCAAGTAGACTTTACGCTGTGGGCTGCCTGCTGCAGGCTGCCCACGGCGGAGCACTGGATCAGGCGGATGGACTCGGCCGCCCGCCCGATCTTTACACTGGATTGGGCTGCCTGTACAATACTTTCTGCATTAAATGTTTGTGGAACCAGAGGCGTAGCTACCCCGTGACACACCCTGTGATGTCACTTGCCCCACCCCGAAGTGATGTCATGCAGTGCAAAAACATTCCTGGAGACCGGGCGGGGGGGCAGGGCAACATTTATTTATTTATTTATTTATTTATTTATTTACAATATTTTTATCCCACCTTTCTCCCCGAAGGGACCCAAGGCGGCTCACAACAACAGATACAACAAATAATCACTCATTTAAAACAATAAAAACAATCCACAAAAGCTAGTAAAAACATCATCTAAAACATCATCTAAAATTAATAAAACCACATCAAATTACAATTAAAACAGAAGCATAAAAAAGCATTAAAAAGCAGCAGCACTCCACCTGTGCAGGATGTTAAAAAGGCAAGGACTCAGAAGGCCTCCTTAAACAGGAAAGTTTTCAGGCCTCGCCGGAAGGTCTCCAGGGAGGGAGCAATACGTAAATCAAGAGGGAGGGAATTCCATAGGGTTGGTGCCTCTACTGAGAAGGCCCTATTTCTGGCCGCCGCCCCTCGCACCTCCCTGGGCGACGGTACCCTCAAAAAGGCCTTCTCTGATGACCTAAGGAGACGAGCCGGAATGTATGGAAGTAGGCGGTCTCTCAGATATCCTGGTCCCAGGCCGTATAGGGCTTTAAAGGTCAAAACCAGCACCTTGAATTGGGCCCGGAAACGAATCGGCAGCCAGTGCAGCCGCTGAAGAAGCGGCCGGACAGAGTCGAACCGCCTACCCCCAGTAACCACATGGGCCGCCGCATTTTGCACTAATTGCAGTTTCCGAACCGTCTTCAAGGGCAGCCCCACGTAGAGCGCGTTACAATAATCTAATCGCGATGTCACCGTGGCATGGATCACCGTGGTCAGGTCTGCACGATCCAAGTACGGTCGCAGCTGGCGCACCAGCCGAAGCTGGGCAAAGGCCCCCCTGGCCACAGCCGCCACCTGGGAATCCAGGAGCAGCTGTCGATCCAGGCGGACCCCCAAGCTGCGGACCTGCTCCTTCAGAGGGAGTGCAACCCCATTCAGAGCAAGACGATACTCTAGCACCTGCATCGTGGATTTCCGGACCAGGAGAACCTCTGTCTTGTCCGGGTTTAGTTTCAGCTTATTAGCCCTCATCCAGGTCCCCACTGCCTCCAGGCAGCGCTCCAGAACCTCAACAGCCAGCCACCCTGGAATCAGGAGGAAAGGAGAGATAGAGCTGGGTGTCATCAGCATATTGATAGCACCCCACTCCAAATCCCACATTTCTCGCCGCCGCTGACCCACACAGAGGCTTCTGCACCTGCAGAACCCTTTTTGCGCCGCTTTGTGGTGCAAAGAAACTTACTGTTGCCATTTTGCCACCGGTGTGGGGGCTTTGACACCCCCGGCTGTGCACCCCAGGGCGGTCTGCCCCCTGCCCCCCTAGCGACACCACTGGTAAAATCAGGAAACTGGGTTCAGGGCTCTTTGTGTGCCCACTTTCTTGGTCTGCTCCTTACTAGAATGAATCTGTTTGGCTCACCTTACCTATCACAGCAAAAGCTAAGGATTATTGATTTTGGAAATTATATGTATTGCGTACAATTGGAACAAAACATATTATGCTGTGGGAGAAATAGGTAATCTGTTACAACAGGACAATAAAAAGTACTGCAGCATTCATTTTTGTGGGCTTCTGCTTGGAGATCCTAAGACCCTTCCTTTCCTCTCTATAGATCATGTTTGAAACATTCAATGTACCAGCAATGTACGTGGCCATTCAGGCCGTCCTCTCTTTGTATGCATCTGGTCGAACTACTGGTGAGTTTTGATTGTTATCTTTTCTTGTTAGTGTGCTTATTTAATACACCACTCAGCCCTACCTCCTTCTGTGTATGTACATTGAGGTTGAGTACATTGGGCACTGTTTTTTCCCTGACTCTAATAGAAAAACAACTCCAGGAGCACTTCCAGATGTGGAGAGTTTAGTTTGGGATTGTCACTTTTTGTTCACCCCCTCTTTACAGGGGATTCACACAACATCATTCATTGGCTGTCCACCTGTATTTTTCCTTTTCTTAAATTGTTGCATTTATTTACACAGAAAATTCAACTGTTTTGAGAACAGCAGTGCAGTAGTGCGATGGCCATAAGTGTGGGCTACTGTTAGCACTACTATTCTGACTGTTAGCACTACTATTCTGAATTACACATGTGGAACCCCTCCTGTTTCAGTTGTGGTCTGTTGTACTTTATCTAGGCATGACCCTCTTTAAAAAAAAGAGGGCCATGCCTAGATAAAGTACAACAGACCACAACTGAAACAGGAGGGGTTCCACATGTGTAATTACACATGTAATTGCAGTGGAAAAGCAACAACTGGCTGGTTCTACAAGGAGCGTATCTTGAAGTGTTCAGGGCCTTCTGAGGAGCCCCTTTCACGTTGTTTTCATGTAGGGACAGGGCCAGCCCAACCAAGAGGCCAACTGAAGTAGTTGCCTCAGGTAACAGATTGATGGAGAATGACCACCTCTGTCCGCCCACTTGCCTCCACTGCTCCTCCTTCTCCTCCCACTTCCTGGATTGGAAAAGGCAGAAGGGGACAGAGAGGAAGAGAAAATATGGAGGGGAGGGGAGTGCTGAGAGAGTGAGAGTAGAGCCTCACTGGAGAGTGAGAGGAGCAGAGGCTTGTGCTGCTGCACATCATCAGGTAAGGGGGGGCAACACTTGGCATGTCACCTCAGGCATCCAGGGGTCTTGAATGGGCCCTGTGTATTTATTTATTTTTCACATTTTTATACTGCCCTTCCTCCAAGGAGCTCAGAGTGGTGTACATATTTCCTCCCCTCCTTTTGTCCTCACAACAACCCTGTGAGGTAGGTGGGGCTGAGAGATAGTGACTGGCCCAAGGTCACCCAGGAAGCTTCGTGGCTGAGCGGGGATTTGAACCTGGATCTTCCAGGTCTAAGTCCAACTCCCAAACCACTACACCATCCTGGCGGGAGGCATTTATATTAATTAACTGACAACCCCCCCCTCCCCACATACACACACACAACTTTCAAAGACTACTGCACATCAGAGAAGTTTGGAGCAATCTAGCCTCCAACAGACATCTGACTGTGACAGGATCCACAGACTTATCAGAGCTGCTGTTCTGTAGAGCTGTTCCCCTCCTCCACATCAAAGAAGGCGTAGAGTTATAGACAGAGAGTGAGGTACCTTTTCTTATGGAACACAGAGAAAGAAGACCCTTGTACACAAGGGAAAATTCCTGTGGTAATTGTTAGCACTTGAAGGAAGGAATAATTTCAAGCACGTGTAAATGTACTTGACAAATGTATCCTTTCTAATCAAATTTAAAATGACCTATTGTTTAGCACTGAGACAAAAAGGAAAAAAGATCAGATGCCAGATGGAAACTTGTCATGTGGCAGTGCTTAAATGTGCACTGAAAGGGATTAATCAATCCTGACTGTATGATAGATCAATTTATGTACTAAGGAGTAACAAGTCTATGTGAAATGACTTTGGACCCATAGTGCACACAATTAAGACAAAGAGTTTGGAAAATGGAGGGATGCAAGGAAGGGAGAGATGGGATACTAAGTACAGCCCCCCCCCCGCTATCTATGGATCCGCTATCTGTGGATTCACTTATCCGCGGATAGCGGATACCCACCCCACCCCACCCCATGCCATTATTTTACCTTAGAACCTTGTCTGTGACTTCCTTTCAACAAATGCTACAGGTATAAGCAACAGCATGCTGCTTATAGCACAGACGCCAACTGAGTGCTGGAGAGGCTCAGCCGAAGAACAGGAAGCAGGCACTGGAACTGCTTCCTGTTCTTCTGCTGAGCCTCTCTAGCACTCAGTTGGCATCTGTACTATAAGCAGCCACCAGCATGTTGTTGCTTATAGTAGCATCTGTTGAAAGGAAGACACAGAGCAACTAAGGGCGCAATCCTATTCTAAATTTGGCCGGCGGAACGAGCGTTCTGCTGGCTGAAGACGTCGCAAAAGTGTCATAAAGCACTTTCACGACGACTGAAGAGCAGGGAAGGCCAGCGCAAGGCCGGCCTGCCCTGCTCCGCTGCCCGGACCATCTCCCGTCCACTGCCAGACCCAGGTAAGGATCCAGCAGGGGGAGTTCGAGAGCAAACGGCAGGGGCCGATAGGCCGAATTCTGACCCCCGCCGATCGGCTGAGCCGTTACATGGCCTCCTCCAACTTCCGCCAGCAAAATAGCTGGCGGAAATCCAAGGAGGCTGATCGCCCCCAGCTGCAGTTACATCTGGGGAAGGGGACAAGCGTCCCCTTCTCCGAGTAGATTTTCTGCCACGGGCTGCTTGCCTGCGGCGGAACTCAGGAACCTCAGGATCCGGCAGGCGGCACTGGGCCGCCCAGCGGATCTTTATGTTAGGATTGGGCTGTAATTAAGGTAAGAGAAGGGCTGTGGGGGCGCGCGGGGGGTGTTTGCACCTATACGCGGTTCCCCGGTATTTTTGGGGGCCCGGAACAGATCCCCGTGTATACTGGGGGGGCCCTGTACAAGGAAGAGATAGAGACAAAGAGGAGATGAAGCAGGGATGGAAGGAAGGAGAGGCAGGCAGAGAGACGTAGAGACTTGAAACTCTAGACCTCACATGCGGCAGGCCTACTAACACTTGTTCTGGCGTTGGTCCTAATACCTGATGCTTCTAGTGGCTGTCTGACTCCTGCATCAATCAGGGGTGTGGGATGAGGAGTGGTGCCAGATACTGATGTCGGTCGGCCTTACTGAGGCTAACGTCACTACAGCTGGCCAACTTCTTTTTATATCAAACATTTTGGCACTTGTGCAGGGTGAAATCCAGCGGGAGCAGAAGTAACAGCAAAAGCTTTCTGTTTGCTGCTGCGGGCTGGCAGATACAGTGGGCTTGGCCTATGCCTGCATTCCAGTGTGTGTTGCACTGGCGTCGCTGGAGCGTGGCGGGGGGGCGGGCCGCCAGGGGGTACACGCGTCACCCTCCGGATGCTCTGAGGCCGGCCCGGGAGCCGGCCTCGGAGCGTCCGACCCCGCTCCAGGGCCTTCTGAAAGAAGGCCCATGCAGCGCGTTAATACGGGTATTTTTAGAATTTTGCGCATGCGCAGAGACCGTTTTGAGGGCCTCAAAATGGTCTCTGCGCATGCACGAAAATTCTAAAAATACCCATATTAACACGCTGCATGGGCCTTCTTTCAGAAGGCCCTGGAGCGCCAGCGGGGTTGGACGCTCCGAGGCCGGCTCCCGGGCCGGCTTCGGAGCGTCCGGAGGGCGACGCGAGAGCGTCACTAGGGTGACGCGCGCCCCCCTGCCTCGGGGTGACACGCATCCTAGTGACGCTTCTGGTGTGTTGAACTTGCTGTGCAGAAAAATGGGTGTAAAAACAATCCTTATATATCCCACTCTGCCTCCCTCTGATCAATTTAGCCAGGATGGGTGGTGGGGAGAGAGGAGATGACTATTGTAGGGAAAACAGCACAAATGCACTCTGCAGTTTCTTTTGCAGAAGCACATGAAATGCTAAACGTGGACAGAATGCAACAACTTTGGTTGTTAGTGGACATGTGTGGGTCACACAGTTCAAACATATGCATGAAATGAAAATGATGGTGCTGACTTGGACCTAGAAACATTCCAAATTTATTAACAAACATTCTGGCAATTGACCCAGCCAGAACCAAAAAAGGTTTGCTTGGTCTTTTTGCTCCTGGTCAGCTGGAAACTCTACCAGCTAAGTCTGTTGTTGTTGCTGGAAAACCGCAGAACTCCAGGGGGCTGCTAACACAACAACAACACACCAGGATGATATGGTTGCCAACTGGCCAGAAAAAAAAAGATCCAGTCCCAAGGGGGTTTTACCAGCTATAGTTAGTGTTTATCCTGCTATGAATCATAACACTGATTAAAGCACACATTCTGGCCCGAGTGACTTGAGTTGCAGTCCCCGCCCCCCGACCCCACCCTGGTGTTCTTGGATGCCCTATAGGAGGAGTCCATGTGGGCTGCATACAGAAGTATATGCCACCAGGTGAATAGCTGCTGTGTTCTGCCCCATAAAGAAGTCTGCATTTTGGTGGCAAATCCACATGCTTGCTTGTACATCAGCATTTGGGATTCTTTGCAAATTGTTTGGGATCCTTTGGATGCACAGCTATAGAAATGTAAGATCATTATCATTAGCATCTGTTCAGAGAGAACAATACCATGCAATTTCTGACTCTTTCATGCTTCTGCTGGAGGCAGTTGCTTCTTTGTATAGGCGAACAATTTCCCCCTTGCAGGAGGAGAGTTTTGCTTAGAATGGAGACAATAGGAGTTGTCATTTGCAGTCTCTCCTTTCAAGCCCTGTTGACAAAGTGTTTAATTTAGCAGATGGATAGATTAGAAGGGTGGGACAGGGTGAGGACAGCACAGGGAAGAATGCTGATACTTTTCATTTCTTGCTCTCTCCTAGGGATAGTTCTGGACTCCGGGGATGGTGTCACACATAATGTACCTATCTATGAAGGTTATGCCTTGCCACATGCTATAATGAGACTGGATCTGGCTGGCAGAGATCTCACTGACTATCTTATGAAAATCCTTACTGAGAGAGGATATTCTTTTGTTACTACTGGTAATCAGCATCTTTCTTATAGTTCATTTTTTTAACCACCTTGTTCTGCCACATTGCATCAGATACAGAAGCATCAAATGTTATTGATTTCTTTGCACTGTAAGGCTTCCAAACTGCACAGTTGAGCTGCACCAGCAAATATATCATTCATTCAACAACTTCTGGAATCCACACACAGATTAGGTGCTTTGATGTCAGCAAGTGTTGATTGTGTACTTAAACATTTCAGTTCTAAGGTCTCCTCTATCTCCTTGAGCATGCACTTCCCCAGTTCTAGATTATTATTATTATTATTAACAGTATTTATATACCGCTTTTCAACAAAAAGTCCACAAAGCGGTTTACAGACAAAATCAAATGATTAAATGGCTCCCGTACCAAAAGGGCTCACAATCTAAAAAAAAAAAATGCAGAGGAACACCAGCAAAATATCAGAGTGATGGGACCAAACAGTTCTCAAGGGGGAGCAAGTTCCACCATCTGGGGGCTGTGACCAAGAAGACCCTGTTGCAACCCCCCCCCCCCCGCAAGCAGATCTCAAAAGGAGGGGAGATCACAGAGCAGGGCCTCTGTCGAACAAAATGGGCAGGCGGAGAGGCAGTCCCTTAAATAACTGGGTCCCAAGCTGAGAAGGGCTTTAAAGGTAGGCTTACCATATTTTTCAAACTTCAAACCGGGACCCCCCCAGACCCCCCCCGAGGTAAATAATTAATTAATGTCAAAGCAACGAAAAAGCAAGGCCAAAGAACCACAACCAATCGTAAAGCACCACGAAAAAGCACTCAGAAACAGCCCAAACCAACCGCAAACTACCCTCCACAACGAAAAAGCAATCTAAACCACAACGAAAAAGCCATCAGAAAGAGCCCAAACCAACCTTAAACTACCCTCCACAACGAAAAAGCAATTCTAAACCACAACGAAAAAGCAGAAAAAAGAAGCATAAATGTCACAATAAAGCATAAATCCCAATAAAAAATCCATTTAATGAATAAATTTTCGAAGAAAGGGGGCGCGAAGCGCCCCCTTTTTTGCCGCGCATAGCACGGCCGGATTTTTTAAATAATTATTTAATAAAGTAAAGGGGCGCGAAGCGCGTCCGAAATTTTTAAATAAATAATTAATATTTCTATTAAAAATAATAAAAAATACGCTTACCTGGTCGCTGGTCACTGGTCGGTAGTCGCTGCTGCTGTTGCTGCTGGGGCCGCGGCAAGCAGGCACCAGGAAAAGCACAGCCTGCTCGCCTGCGTTGCGCGAGCCCTGGAGCTCGCGCAACACGGGCAAGAAGCAGGCTGTGCTTCTCCCGGTGCCGCTGCGAGACCAGCGGCACCGGGAGAAGCACAGCCTGCTTGCCCGCGTTGCGCGAGCCCAGGAGGTTCGCGCAACACGGGCAAGAAGCAGGCTGTGCTTCTCCCGGTGCCGCTGGTCTCGCAGCGGCACCGGGAGAAGCACAGCCTGCTCGCCCGCGTTGCGCGAGCCCTGGAGCTCGCGCAACACGGGCAAGAAGCAGGCTGTGCTTCTCCCGGTGCCGCTGCGAGACCAGCGGCATGGAGAGAAGCACAGCCTGCTTGCCCGCGTTGTGCGAGCCTGCTAGAGGCTCGCGCTGGCCGGGCAAGCAGGCTGTGCTTCTCCGGTCTCCCAGCGGCACCGCATGGAGCCGCTGGGAGACCGGAGAAGCACAGCCTGCTTGCCTGGCCAGCGCGAGCCTCCAGCAGGCTCGCGCAACACGGGCAAGCACTGTGCTTCTCCCGGTGCCGCTGACGACCGGGAGAAGCACCCGCTCGCCGCGCCGCCATCTTCTTCTTCTTTTTTTTTTTTTTTAAACTTACCGGGCAGCATCTTGGGTCACGAAATCTCGCGTGATCCAAGATGTCGGCGCCCAAATCTCGTGAGGGCATCATGCCCTCACGAGATTTGGGCGCCGACATCTTGGATCACGCGAGATTTCGTGACCCAAGATGCTGCCCGGTAAGTTTAAAATTTAAAAAAAAGATGGCGGCGCCCATTCGTCCCCCGGGACACGACCGGGAATCGGGTCCGATTTCCGGGACTGTCCCAGCGAAACCGGGACGAATGGTAAGCCTATTTAAAGGGGATAAGCAAGACTTTGCATTGCGTGCAGACACGAACTGGTAACTGATGAACCTGATGCAAGATGGGGGTCGTCTGCTCTCAAGCACAGATCCCAACCAGAACCAGCCCTGCCACATTGGGTGCCAGCTGCCCTTTCTGAAAACCCTCCCAAGACATCCCCATGTAGAATACATGGCAACAGTCCGATCTAGATGAAATGAAGGCATGTGTATGGCAGAGGTGGAATAGAAATTTATCAAAGAAACCCACAAATATCCTCCATGAAGGCCTCCTGCTCTCTCAAACCACTCTTTCCTTGTACTGCCCCTTACTCCTGGAATACCCAGTATTAGGCTTACCATTCGTCCCGGTTTCGCCGGGACAGTCCCGGAAATCGGGCTCGATTCCCGGTCCGGTCCCGGGGGACGAATGGGCGCCGCCATCTTTTTTTAAAATTTTAAACTTACCGGGCAGCATCTTGGATCACGAAATCTCGCGTGATCCAAGATGTCGGCACCCAAATCTCGTGAGGGCATGATGCCCTCTTGAGATTTGGGCGCCGACATCTTGGATCACGCGAGATTTCGTGATCCAAGATGCAGATGCTGCCCAGTAAGTTTAAAATTAAAAGAAGATGGCGGCGCGGCGAGCAGTTGTCCGCCCGCTCTCTCACTGGCATGGAGCCAGTGAGGGAGCAGGCCAACCGACAGCCTGCTTGCCCGTGCTGCGCGAGTCTCCGGCAGGCTCGCGCAGCGCGGGCAAGCAGGCTGCGACCTGGTCTCCCAGCAGCTCCGCACAGAGCCGCTGGAAGACGGGGTTGCAGCCTGCTTGCCAGCGGTCTCGCAGCGGCACCGGGAGAAACACAGCCTGCTTGCCCGCGTTGCACGAGCCTCCGGCAGGCTCGCACAGCGCGGGCAAGCAGGCTGCAACCCCGTCTTCCAGCGGCACCGTGCGGAGCTGCTGGGAGACCGGGCCAGCCTGCTTGCCCGCGCGGCGCGAGCCTCTGGAGGCTCGCGCCGCACAGGCAAGCAGTCTGTGTTTCGCCCGAGGCTGGAGGAGCAGCAAAGCAGGAGGCTGGGGAGCAGCGCCGGGAGCAGCAAAAGTAAGTTAATTTATATTTATTTATTTAATTTAAATAATTAAATAATTAAAAATTCCGGGCGCGCTTTGCGCGGCAACAGGGGGCGCTTCACGCCCCCTTCACTTAATTAATTATTTAATTAAAAATGCCGGGCGCGCTTTGCGAAGCGCCCCCTTCAAATGATTAAATATTTAATTAGAAAGTAATAATTGGTCTTATTGTATTGTATATTTGTGTACTTGTACTTTGTAGGTTAATTTTTAAGGTTGATTTTTGGTTGTGGTTGTTTTTGGGTTGAGGTTTGTAGTTTGTGGATGATTTTTGAGGTTGTTTTTGGGTTCTGGTTTGTAGTTTCTGGATAATTTTTGAGGTTGTTTTTGGGTTCTGGTTTGTAGTTTCTGGATAATTTTTGAGGTTGTTTTTGGGTTCTGGTTTGTAGTTTATGGATAATTTTTGAGGTTGTTTTTGGGTTATGGTTTGTGCTTTATGGTGCAGAGAATAAGGCACCTGAACCTTGCTGTCAGAGTTTCTGGTTTGAGACTCCTGGCACCTTACAACAGTGAGGAGAGAGGCTAAAGGGGAAATTGCAAGAGTGAAACGCTTAGAAGAGAGAAGAGCTTATGGCAGAAACAAGCATGAGCCCTGTCGTACTGGTGGGTCTCGAATTCTGCAATAGGGGCCTATGCTGAGATACACTATTACACTACATGGCTGTTAAATGCACAACTGATTGCAGCTGCCAGTGTAAAATCAAGTGCATTGTCAAATTCCTGAGAACTCCAATTTCAGGAATTAAGGGAAGGTTGTTAGCCTGAGGAGTTCAGATAAGAAGTTGTAAAAGGGAACAGTAGCTTCTGGGGAAGGCTCTGAGACCATAGGGTATTTGGGAATGTGTGACAGGGACACTTTCTAGTAACTTCCTGCCCTGTTTCCATTGATTCTGGTCAGGGCTGGCGTTAGAGGTTGTTGGTCAGTTTGGGCTCTGGCCAAGAGCCCACAAGCTCCTGGGGGTCCGCCAAGTCAACTCCTGAAGTGCTACAGGACCTCTTTTTAATGTGGGCAGCAGTGGAAAAATGCACGCAGCCAAAAGCATCACTCTGCTGCTCCTTCATCATGCCCTGCTTTAGGGTTGCTTGCTCCCCAGGTCCCTGCAGAGCAAGTGTGATTGCCTGGGAGGATGAGGGAAGGAGGAAGGATCAGCACAAGACTCATCGAAAGTCCCTGAGGAGCACCCCAGTTGACAAGGGGGTGAGGAAAGAAGGATAACCTCCTTATGCGTAGGCCCTTCCTCCTTCCTGGACCTCCTGTTCAATCTCCCAGGGACCCTGCATATCAGACAGGTCTTTGCCCACCTGCCCAGTGGCCAGGTAAGCTCAGGACAGGGCAGGGGAGCACTGGGTGGGAGGAGAGCCTGGCCATGCACACTTTGCCCAAGGCAGCACCGCTGCAGATTCCCATCATTACGAGGCAAAAAGCTGCCTTTTCCCATCGTTGGTTATTATTACAGTATTTTATTTGGAATGTTTATATACTGCTTTTCAACAGCAAAAGAAGTTCACAAAGCGGATTACATAGCAAAAGAAATGAGAACGATTCACCTCATTCTGCCACTAATGGTTGGCATATCCTGCTAGACCAGGAAGGATGCTGTGACATTTGGCACATACTATATTGAATGAGTTGGACCATAAGGAAGGCTGAGCGCCAAAGAATAGATGCTTTCGAACTGTGGTGCTGGAGAAGACTCCTGAGAGTCCCTTGGACTGCTAGGAGATCAAATCAGTCAATCCTAAATGAAATCAACCCTGACTGTTCCCTGGAAGGACAGATACTAAGGCTGAAACTCAAATATTTTGGACACCTAATGCGAAGAGAGGACTCTCTGGAGAAGACTCTGATGCTGGGAAAGATTGAAGGCAATAGGAGAAGGGGAAGGCAAAGGATGAGATGGTTAGACAGCATCACCGATGCAACGAACATGAAAATGAGCGAACTCAGGAAGATAGTGGAGGAAAGGAAGGCCTGGCGGGATATGGTTCATGGGATCACGAAGGGTCAGACATGACTTAACGACTGAACAACAAATATTGAATGTATTTTGTTATAGCTCTCCTGCTATCAGTGAGCTTTAGCATGCTCTGTTTATGCACAGCTCTAGTTTGCCTTCTAAATCCTACTTAATCTTCCAAGTGTTTTGTTCAACTCAACAGCATAAAGCATGCATTAAAACTTCCTTAGATTTTCCCTTAGAAATTTACCTAATTGCACAGAGATCTGAATAAAGCATGTGCACAATGAGAAATTCAGAGTTCTTTCAGGCTCTTTTTTCAGTGAAAAGCCTTAGCATTGTTCTGTGCTTTCTTGGGATGTGG
This sequence comes from Plestiodon gilberti rubricaudatus, assembly GCA_026170595.1. NCBI lineage: Eukaryota > Metazoa > Chordata > Lepidosauria > Squamata > Scincidae > Plestiodon > Plestiodon gilberti. The sequence goes on along the minus strand of JANXHW010000001.1, from coordinate 245,095,055 downwards.
CTGTTCTAATTATATGGCAAGAGGTGGCAAAGGTAGGAGTAAGGTAGTGGGGAGCCTCTTCCATTCTGATCAGAGCTGGGGATGTTTGAGATTTGAATGGATAGAATTAAATACCTTTCCCTGAGCCAGAACAGAAGACTAAGCCCTCACTTTTGATGTTTGTAGCGGAGCGGGAGATTGTGCGAGACATCAAGGAGAAGCTCTGCTATGTGGCTCTAGACTTTGAGAATGAAATGGCTACTGCTGCTTCCTCCTCTTCTCTGGAGAAGAGCTATGAACTGCCTGATGGACAAGTTATCACTATTGGCAACGAACGGTTTCGATGTCCCGAAACTCTCTTCCAGCCATCATTCATAGGTGGGTCTGGGCTTCTGCATGTTTGGTTTAGTAGTTGCATCAAGCAAGTGCAAACAAGTTTTTGAACTGTCTGTTACAACTGAATATTTTTTCCTTTGGAAACAAATCATGATACCCTCTTATGAAGATGATGAATATATACTGTTTTTCAGCAAAAAAAAAGAAGTCACAAAATGGCTTACTTAGCTAAATATATAAATGGTTCCCTCTCCCCAAAAGGCTTACAATCTTAAAGATGCAAAAGAGACAGCAGCAAACAACCTCACAAAAAGATGCTATGTTGGGGTAAAGAGGGACAATTGCTCTCTCCTTGCTAATTATAAGAGAGCCACCACTTTAAAAGGTGCCTCTATGCTGAATTAATCTTGAGACTATAGATGTTACTATCATAGATGCTAATTACATATTTGTTTAGCTGTCAAAGAAAGTGAAAGGGTACTAAGAGAAGAAGATCAAAAATACTGTTGTATCTCTCTTTCGTTGGCATGACCACAAGCAGATTCACCAGATTTACCAAATGGACTGACTAGTTATTTATTAAGTTGGGAACCACTGCTCTCTGTGATGGCGAACCTATGACACGCGTGTCACAGGTGACACAAGAGGTCATTTTGGGTGACACGCCAGTGTTTCCCCCAGGGCCCCGACACACCTTACATTATTTTCGCAAAAGTTTTACAGGCTTGTCTTGAATATTTAGGACAGGGATTTTGGCAGACCTCTTTCAAATTATTCTCTAGTAAAACTCAACCACAAAAAAGTCACTAATTGATGTTAATAAAATGCAATGTGTTCTATAGTTGTTTTCAGTTCAATTCAAAATTACTATTAAAAGTAGCAATAGTCAAAGTACTATTAAAAGTTATGGGGGGAGGGGCGACACACCAGCATAGTCAAGTTAGGCATTTTCAAAAATGTTGACACACCAAGCCCAAATGGTTCGCCATCACTGGGGGGATACCCTGGAAGATAGAGCAACCAAATTTCCTCTCGGCAGGCGATAACTCTCCATCGTTGGGAAGTCTTTAGGCAGAGGCTGGATAGCAATCTATTGGGGATCTTATACTTTTGGACAGCCTGCATGGGCAGGGGGTTGGACTTGATGATCTTGTAGGTCCTATCCAACTCTATGATTCTAACAAGTATCTGCTTCATTAAAAAACACAAAACGTGAGTATTTGAATATTGTATTTGGATAAAAAAATACATACGCTTTGCTTCAGATTTAAAATGTATGTGCTGGGATTTTCAGATCACATGCTCCAAGTGAACTACTATAACTGGAACAAGATTTTTTTGGCTCCTGAAGATTTGCTGAAACGCATTAGACATACAGGGATGTCTAGACAAACAAAAATACAAACAATTGCTCAATGAATCCCTGTAATTTCATTTCAGGGATGGAGTCTGCTGGGGTCCATGAAACAACGTATAATAGCATCATGAAATGTGACATTGACATCCGTAAAGATCTTTATGCTAATAATGTGCTCTCTGGAGGAACCACCATGTACCCTGGCATTGGTGACCGTATGCAGAAGGAGATTACAGCTTTGGCTCCAAGTACTATGAAGATTAAGGTAATTGTTACATTGGATGTTGATTTAAGTGACTGTGAACAGGCAAGTCTAACACCGCAAAGGCATACTACTCAGGTCCAAACTACACATTACGTTAACATGTTTTGACTGCTTCTTCTTGTGTTTTATTTAACACAGTGCATGGATGAGGCAAAACCATGGTGTGGGGGGCATAGAGAGGTTTAAGACGTTGCCCTCGCAGTGGTTCTGATTGAGATAGCACTTCCTTCCTCACACACTATTACTGGAAGGAAAAAAGCTTCACTGTGTGGGTCCCCCAAGTTCTATTAAATGCAAATGGGAAAAGTTAAGCGTATTTTTTGTGTCCCTAAGGTTTTTTTCCCCTCTGTAATTAACAGCACCTTCTGGTGAGGATGATTTGGATTGGTCTGTGGTGCTGGGGAAATGGCTAGAGCCCCCCCCCCCCATGCCATGGTCCCAAATTGCACCACCACCTTCCAACTGCTTCTTGAAAATACATTTGATGACCAAAGCTAAGTTCATTGGAGTTAAAGGATGTTTCTTTAATGCTAGCACTGAACTGAGCGAACTCAGGAAGATAGTGGAGGACAGGAAGGCCTGGCGGGATATGGTTCATGGGATCACGAAGGGTCGGACACGACTTAACGACTGAACAACAATAAGTAATTTTAAATTTATTTTATAAGTACCGTCTGCCTTTCTTTAAATTATTGTTCCCTTCCCTGAACCTTTGGCATGGAGTGACCAACAAATCTAAATCAATCAACCAATCGGGCAATCATTAAATTAAATTTAAATTTAAATCATTACATCAAATCATCACACACACACCCAAATAAATGTAAATATGTAATTAAGTAGAGCCGCGGTTCTCAAACTTTTTGGTCTCTGGAGCCCTTTACACTTCAAAACGCAGTCTCAGGGAGCCCCAGAGCACCAGTGCATGTGCAGAGTGGTGCAGCACCAACCAGATGGCGACCACTTATGGTGTGCTCGTGGAGCTCCTGAAGGAGTCTCAGGGAACCCTAAGGCTCCTAGGAGCACACTTTGAGAAACGCTGAAGTAGAGAATCACTATGCAACTATGTCATGATTGAACCAAGAGACCAGAGTTAATGCTGTTATTTCATTGAGTTATTGACCTGATTCACTAATAACCTTCTGACCATTATAGACAGCTATGGAGAGTGGACATTTTCCAGGATAAAAGTAAAATGGGGTCAAAGAAAGGTTTCTAGCATGACTGAAATGAGAGATATCACCACCTCGTTTATTTGTTCCTTTCTTTGTGTTACATTTTTCCTTCTTCTAGATGATTGCACCACCAGAACGTAAATATTCTGTCTGGATTGGGGGCTCCATATTGGCTTCACTGTCAACCTTCCAGCAAATGTGGATTAGCAAAGATGAATATGAGGAAGCTGGGCCCTCCATTGTCCATCGCAAATGCTTTTGAGTATGCCTATGATTTAGTCTCAGCAAAGCTTTGTGGCATTAAGGAAAGTACACGCTTTAAGCTTTCCCCCGCTGCTTATTTTTAAAAACACAGTAAATGTTTATGTTGATTGAATAGGTATTTGTCATTTCTAAATGTGTCAAGTGGGCTTCAGATTTTGCACTGAAATGACAGAGACTCTCAAAAATTCATAGTGACTGTACAATTCACTAGGCCTTCAAGGACTACTTTTCCAAGAACATAATGGGTCGATAGGAAGCTAGCACTGTCTGGCAACCAGATATAATGCTTCATTCTTCATAACGAAGGGGGGGGGGGAAACCAAAACAGCTACATCTAGAATAAGTTATTCAATGTCATATATGCTGGCCAAGTTCAGATGTGATGACACACCATAGTTTGCTATTGTGAGAATGAACAGGAACAAGCTTGGACTAAATGTGCTGCTTCTTCTCCTTCCTCTCTTAATTGTGTATGAGGAGAAGAGATTAAAATCTTCCATTTCTGATCTGCAAGAAATTATGGTTTCCTATTTTGTCCAAATCCAGGAAACTGTGGTTTGTACAAACCATAGATTGTTCACAAACTAGGATATCTGACCAAAATGACATCATAACCATCTGGTTAATGGTTAATAACCAAGGGTGGAGCGAAGGCAAGTAGTTCTGCAAGACTCCGTTACACTGGAGTCAGCGGCCCCTCCCCCTTGCTGTTGAAGCCATTCCAGCAGCAACAGGGGAGTGTCCTGCATGTTGCCTTTGCTGCCAGAATGGCTCCAACAGCAAGGGGGAGGGGCCGCTGACTCCATCGTAACAGAGTCTTGCAGAACTACTTGCCTTCGCTCCACCCTTGTTACGCCTCTAATCGTTTATGTTCAGTTTAGGTCCAAACTAGACATGCACCTAAAGTCACAAAGTAGCCTGATTGGGGCAGGAGGAGGGTACTACGTTTTAAGAAATTGATTAGCGTTGTTAGGAATATTTTTATACTGCTGTTCAACCCCCCCCCCAAAAAACCAACAAAATGGTTTATACAGCTAAATAAATACATGAATGGTTCCCTGTCCCCAAAGGGCTCACAATTCAAAAAGATGCAGAAGAAATGCCAGCAAACAGCCATTAGAAAAGATGCTATGTTGGGGCCAATAGGAACCATGTGTGTGTGTGTGTGTGTGTGTGTGTGTGTGTGTGTGTGTGTGTGTGTGTGCGCGCGCGCGCGCGCATGCGTCCGTGCGCACATGTACGCACGGGGTGTGAAACCAAGGCAAGTGGATGGGTGAGGTTAGAGCATGCTTGCCATGGTTTTGATCCTGGTTGTTGTATCCTATGTGCTATTTTTAGTTTAAAAAAACCCCTTCCATTGAAAGCTACTGGAAGAGTTTGCTAGGTTTCATGCTACACACACATCCCACTATAAAAAATATAAAACTTACCACCACCACCCATTGGACTATGCTGCACATTTAGGTGCATATTTAGTTTGACCCTTATTTTTCCTCTCCCTGTATATTAGTGCTCTGAGTAATTAACAGTGCAACCCTATGCAAGTTTACTCAGAAGTAAGCTCTACTGTGTACAGTGGGCTATGTTCATTCAGGTAAGTGTGCACAGGATTACAGCCTAAGTGGCTTTTCATTAACCTACTACTACTGCCATTGTTAGACAAAAGCAATGGTTGCTAAATAAATAATATTCCTTTGAAATATACTCTCATAATTATTGGGTCTTTTAATGAATGTGTAATTAACAATGTAATGCTAATGTAACTTGCTTTAATTGCATAGCAACTATTATCTATTAAATAGATATGAATAAGCAACCAGAGCAGTCTGTTTTAATTAGTTAATGAAAATTGCTCTGGTAAATTTAAAAGGAGTGTTAACAATAAGCCATATTGGTATGACATTTTATGATGAAATTGTAGCAAACCCAAATGCTCTGAGATTTTAGTAATGCAACTAAACTCAGTAGGATAATGGAACTGAAGTAATCCACAAACAAATAATATTCTATGACTCATGGTCATCAAAGAAACTCAGAAACTTTGCAGTATGTTTGTTGTAACTATATATTCTATAGAGAGAGAGAGCTACACGAACTAAATAAGAATGTTCTAATTTCTGAGTGCATATAAGAAAATACATTGAGAGTGACTGATTGCTGTAGATCTTCTCTTTGGGCTCTTGGCTAATATTGTCTCCAACTCTTGTCTCCAGCTCTTGAGAAAACAGCTTAAAGGTGGTTGCTGAAGAAGTTATGCTGGCAGCAGGGGCCAGCCCAAAACCACCCGGCACCTGTTGTGGCATGCCAAATGCTGCCCCCTTACCTGGTGATATGCCAGTTCCTGAATGTCCCACTCCCTGGACTGGAAAAGGAAGAGGGGGATGGAGTGAAAGAGGTGTGTTCCTCTCCTCACTTCCTCCTCTGCTCCTTTTCTAATCCAGGAAGTGGGAGGAAGAGGGGCAGCGGGGGAGATGAGTGGGCAAATGAAGATGAGCACCGCCACCAACGTGCTACCTAAAATGACCCCCTTAAGTGGCCTCATCAATGGACCGGTCCTGTTTGCAGTGAATGTACTAATGTCTGCTATTTGTTGAATTCTCTCTGTGGTCCTTTATTTCCAGACAGGAGGTCTTCTACAGGAGAAATAGGGCTTCCGTTGATTTGCACTTTACTCCTGCTAGCAGGATCCTCAACAGCACAAACTGTAAGGGGCGGGGGTTATGCTAGGTAGTCTAGCTCTGCTTGATGAATAGCTTTTTATGTATATTTTTCAAGAAGCATACTCGCCAGCACTGGATGTAACCTCCAAAGAAAAATAAAATAAAATGTGAACATGGGGGAAAATATAGTGTGAAATAGTAGGGTTACAAAATGGTGTGGGTAGGGGAGAACAACCAACATTTGTAGTTTTCCTGGCAAGACCAACAAATACAGACACCATTGTGCAGTGGGACAAAACATTAAATCAGCTCATTGCTCAAAGTAGTTGCTTCACCCAGCCTCACTGGTGGGTCAGCCCTGGGAAAATGGTCCCTCTGAACTCTGCTGCTTCCTTACAAAGGCTGCCTTGGAGTCACTACACAAGCTAGTGCAAAATTTTACACGTTTTCATTTATGCAGTCTTTTTCTCAGAATAGATACCATAGGTATGCTGAAAGTGGTTGGTTCAAATGGCAATCTGAGAAACCGTTAGCAGAGGAAAATTGCACCATCAAAATAAAATTATATTTGGAAATAAGATAAAGGAAGCTATTTTTTTCCATTCCATCTGTAATATTTGGAGCTTGTCAATAAAAAATAACCTTAAAATGGTGTTAACTAGAATTCAGAAGTGAATTTCCTTGTCATATTTTTACTCTCAAAGCACGGAAAAAACAAATAGCCTGAATGATCAATTTAGAATTCTCTTTTCCATAACTATATAGATTAGTGAAAAGACATACCTACCTATTGGATGTATTGAAAACAAAGCTTTTCAGAGATGATATGTACCTTTTAAGGGAATTTAAGGGTGGATCAAATGGCCTTTCCACTGAAATCGACATCCAATTCCATGGGAAAGACCCATGTGACTGACTTCTGCCCAGGGTTATCTGTCTACTGTAGTAGGGGGTTGTCTAAATATTCTCTACACTTTGGAGAGCTGCAATTTTCTTTGGAAGGGAGCTGCAATTTTTTGCAATCCCTTTTGCAATGTTTATGTAGGTGGATCCTCCCTGCTCTTCATATCCATGCTCTGCAAACAGCTGGGGAGTTCCTGTGCTTGGTAATTCTGGGTGCTCAGTATGTTAGGTGAGTGAGCAAACTTGAAAGGTGGATCCGGAGGCCACCCCATCACAAATCCCTGCCTTTCACTGTTGTGATAATTTTCAATTGTTTGATTTTATATAATCCACTCCGGGAACCTTGTCAGCTGAAGGGTGGGGTACTAACACTTTAATTAAACAAATAAGTGGTATAAAAAGTTACTCCACAGCTTTTTAGGTAGATAGTGTTGAATTAAAAGATTGGGCAAGGAGGAGCATTTAATGAATCAAGGCCACCACATTTCCAGCCCACTTCTGCCAACATGAAACTGGGCAATGTAAATGAAACTTACAGCCCGGTCCAGCCTAAGGCAACTGCGGTACAATTCAGGCACAATTGCAGCCCAAGTGCTCTAGGCCCGAGTTGTGCCTGAATTGTACCCGAATTGTACTGCAACTGTGCCGAACTTGGGACGGACCTACGACGGACGCCGTGCGCATGCGCAGGACGGGCGCGGTACAGTTGCGGTACAACTGCGGACTAAAAGTGGGCGTTCCGTGGGCGTCACGGGGGCGGGAACGAAATTTGGTCCGGTTCCAGACATTGGCAACCCCCTGACACGCCCCCTCGAGCCCAACTCAGGCCCAAAATTTGGGCCAGCAAAAAGGGTGGACCCAAATGTGAGGAGACCCATAGGAGCCATTTTACCTTACCTACACCAGCCCTCTCCTGAAAAGTTCTAACACCCTGGGCCCCAGTTGGGACTGAGTTGGGACCGAACAGGTGTGGCCAAACTCTGGACATGGACCCAAATAGTTACCCTATCAGCACCCAGCCCCACCCAGCGTCTCTCCCACAAAAGCCCAGCCCCAGCCCTCCACTCTCTCTCTCTCTCTCTCTCTCTCTGAGCACGTGGTGTGGGGTTCTGTCCCCCAGCAGCCACAAAGTGGGACTTTGAAAATTTTTCTAACACCTCTCTTCTCTTCTCCTCTCTCCTCTCTGACCCCCTCTAGGGCAGAGAGGGCTGTTCTGCCTGTGGCCAAACTGTTTACTCCTGTGCCTGGGCAGCTCTCTCCATGCAAGTGTTTGCTAACCCATGTCTTTCTCCCAGCCCCTCTCCCCCCCCCACAGGCAACAACACCAGCAGGTAAGTGCAGGTAAGTGCAGGGGTTGTGCTGACATGTGGTCTGACTTCTGCCTCTTTGCATAGAGAAATATAGGTAGATACATGCCTCTTTACCAATGTGTTGTCTCATAGCTGCCTGCAATGCCTGCCATGATATGCCTCTCTACCAATGTGTTGTCTCATAGCTGCCTGCAATGCCTGCCATGATATGCCTCTCTACCAATGTCTTGTCTCATAGCTGCCTGCAATGCCTGCCATGATATGCCTCTCTACCAATGTCTTGTCTCATAGCTGCCTGCAATGCCTGCCATGATATGCCTCTCTACCAATGTCTTGTCTCATAGCTGCCTGCAATGCCTGCCATGATATGCCTCTTTACCAATGTCTTGTCTCATAGCTGCCTGTATTAATGTGAGCACACAATGCCATGAGTGTTGAACTGTAACCCTTATGTAGACACCAGCTGTTCCCCCCCCCTCTTTTCTCCACAGGGTCTACTGACAGGTCAGTATTGCTAGGATTGCCATGGTTGTGACCCCCAAGTTGTGTTGTTGTCTCTCTCTGTGACCCCTTTCCCTTACAGGATCATGCTCACCTTATACCCAGGGAAGGAGCGCAGACCAGGCTATGTGTGTCACACCACTCAGCTGTGTTTGATTTCTCTCCCTGCAGGCCTTTGCAACCGGCACACTGGCATTCCTTCAATGGGGAGTGCTACCACACACCAGCTGCCATGGAACACCCCCCAAGGTGGTCATCCCCCCAGGAATGCCCACTACCACTGACCGTCTGGGGAGCACCCCTCGGCCCGCAGTCTGGTTGCCCTATGGTCGTCTGCCTCGATGCTGCCAGAGGTCTGGGAGCCTGCCCTGCAACCCCCCTCAGCTGCTGCTGCTGCTCCACCTCCCTGGCTGCCTACTTGCTGTCCCTCCCCTTTCTATGGAGCAGGCTGTGGTTCCACAGGGGAAGAGCCTGCGTCTCCAGGCACGCCTGCTGCTGCTGCTGCTACGTTCTGAGTGGCTGCTGTGCTGCTGCTGCTGCTACGTTCTGAGTGGCTGCTGTGCCTACCCCTGGCAGCCTCGCCTGGCCATCTCTGCCAATGTTCCAGAACAATAAAGATGCCCCTTGGGCAAAGGCCCCTTGAACAACATGACCCCAATGTTGCACAAGCACTGCCCCACGCACACAGAGACAGCGCCCAGCACACAAGGCCCTGCATGAATCCCAGCCAGGGCCTGCCACAGCCAGCCCAGGGAGAACACAGCAGGGGGGCTGCCAGACCCTCTGGGCTCAGAGGGGAGGGGGGAGTTGGGGGGGCCTCTCAGGCAGGCAACCACTGACAGGCGACGTGGCGCACGTCCGCCACGTCCGTGAAGAGCCCTTTCATCAACCGGGGCTCTCACCCACTCTCGGTCCACCCGTCAACGGCGTCTGTTTCCGCCCGTCAACGGCGTCCATTTCTGCCCTCGGTCCGCCCATCCACGGCGTCCGTTTCCGCCCATCAACGGCGTCCGTTACCGCCGTCGGTCCATCTGCATGAGAGGCGCCCGTTCCTGCATTGCCTCCATCTGCGAAGTGACCCCTGTGTCCCTATTGGTCTCTGCAGACCCCTCTCCCTGTATCCCTCTCCCACCAGCCTTGTTGTCTGTCTGTTTCTGACCCACCCGTGCCCCTCCCCAGCACCCCCTGTCTGTGTGCCTGCCTCCCCTCCCACTCCCTGATGATGGACGCTGGCATCCCCCACCCCGCCAGAGCGCCTGCCGCGAGGCGCCGACGTTGCCCCATCTGGGGGTGTGATGAGCTGCGTGAGCCCTTCCCGCTCGCAGCAGACAAGCCCGAGGCATCTCTCGGTCTTGGCCGGGGCACGGAGCAGAAGGCATGCCGGGATGCCTTCTTTGTGGGCATAGCCACGGCCCTGGAGGCCCAGGGCTTCAGGCAGTGCACGGGCATGTCCTGGCAGAGGCGGTTCCAGACTTCATGAGACCCCCCTTGTGTGTGACGTTCCCCCCCTCCCCCCCATGACTCCCACGTGCAGCCTCAACATGGCTTGGGGGTGGCATCGCCTTCTGCAGGAGGGAGGGCAGTGGCACTCCCCCCTGCGGCAGGTGGCTAATGCCCAGGGTGCCCTGGGGCAGCTGGCACTGGCACAACCTCTGCCCTTCCGCTGACTGTCGCACGCCCAGTGCCTGCAGGCCCACCTGTGGCTGCCCCTCTGCTGCGAACGCTGCAGCAGCTGTGGTAGGTGCACACAGATGAGCTGAGGAGGGGGCTCTTCGCTTCCACAAGACTGACAGCTCCCCACAGGGGCCTGCCTGCCTCTGCGGTAAGTTTTGCCTCGATCCTGGCCCACTGCTGTAGCCTCCAGCCTAACTCAGGCACAGTTGCAGCCTAACTCGGTCCTAGTTTGGGCCCCAATTGGGCCACACTTGGGCCTCAACTGTGCCTGAGTTAGGCTGGACTGGGCCCTTAGTTTGTCCAGTTAAATAATTTACCTGAAAACTTCCAAAATAATATACTCTAGCTAGAATTACAATTTGTCCTAATGCTTTGCACATTAATGCTTACGTTCACCTGAGTACATAGACACTGTGTTGAGTTTATGGTGCCACCATTTATCTGGGGCGTGGGGTATTTCTAAGGGGCCGTGTCAGGGAACTATGGAAGCCCACCCACCTCATAGATGCTCAAGAGCAGGGGTGTCAAACTCGTTTCATACAGCAGGCCGAATAGCATTCATAGTGCCTGCTGAGGGCCAGACGTGACATCATTAAGCAGGACATGAAGTCATTAAGCAGAAGATAACCAGAAATAAGCACTTTGTTCTCGTATAGCAACTCATTAGCTGCAAATGATAGAAGAGAAAATATGCAAATCTTGAACATATTTTCAAGATATGGGAGAGCCCAATCGTCATGTTGGCCACCCTTTCAGCTGCGCCCCTTCTATTGATGCCTCACCTCACAACTCAGCTGAGAGGTGCTCTGTGAAGTGATGCCTCGACAACAGCTGCTCTGCTATCACATGATAATTGGGCTCTCCTAGTGCCTTGGCAGTGTCTCCCTCTCTCACCCTTCTTGGTTTGCCCCTTCCCGCATAGCATTACTTTTCTTCCGAGGTCTCTGTCCATCTCTCCCTCCCAGAGCCTCAGCAAAAGCGGTGCTGCTGAAAGGGTGGCGCTGGCAGAGAGCCCAATTATCACGTGGGTCAGATAACACGGGCCTTATGTTTGACACCCCTGCTCAAGAGTGTAGTGGTTAATTCCATCCTAAAAGTAGCATAAGCATTATACATTGGCTTGAAACTTCGGAATTCTTTTTCAAAGACCCAGAACCAGTCAGAGACTGACAGTCCTCCATGGAGCAAATAAATCTTTGAAAATATTGTTAAAGAAAATTACCCGCATACGGTGTTCATTGTTTTTAGGAAGTGTAGACAGTGGCATCCATGAAGTACCGCCTCCAGGAATAAAACTGCAATAACTATGTATGCAACTGGAATGCTCCTTTTTTCTTTTCTTTCCAGCAAAACAACATTCTGTATTCAGAAGTTCTTGTTTAGTATTTATATTCATCAGGCCAGCTGGGGCTGAGGTTTGAATTCTTTATGCTCAGAATATGAATCTGCATCATGCAGCTGATTTCATTTTCACTGTGGAAGGCACTTGATTATATTCTGAATATATTTCTAAATAAATCCAAATATGGAATCCTATTCAGCATCAACAGCTTGATATATATTTTGAAATGGGGATTAAGTACATATATGCTGAGAACACGGCATAGAAGGAAAGAAAACGAAAACCAGGGAGCTCTGATCTGACAAACCTCTTCTTCAGCAAAGGACATGTCCAAACTGTTTTACGTTTGTCTTGTTCTCCCTCTACAGTACTACTGCATGTTTCCTACAGCCCAAGCCTAGCTAGGGCTGGACCACTTTAATGACAGTGGAATATGGTTCTGCTATCATAAAATGGGGTTTGGAGGCATGCACAGTGTGCCACTTTTAGAAACACCGCTGCATATGCTGGTAGTGCTGGAGGTGCACCATTGGACCCAGTTACCCCAACCACCGAACAGTAAGCCAGCTGGGCAGGGGGAATGGAGTGGGGATCAGGCCTTGGGGAGGGCATGGCAGAGATGGGCAGAGGGCGGGTATCAGCAGCGATGGCTCTGCCTATATCCTCTGCTCCGGTTTGGCCCCGACACGCCCCCTTGCCTCTGCTCAGACTTGTGTCTGTTAAAGAGCTGGCACATGTCTGAGTAGAGCCGTAGGGGCCCACGCAGTAGTGAAGTAAGGTAATTAAAGAAATGTTTACTTGCCTCTCTGCTCTGCATGTATCGTCCCTGGACACCTGCAAGATGCAGTGGAGCCTGTGCTGGTGCCGCTGCGTCATGCGGGCAGACTTTAGTTACGATTGGACCCTTGGTCATGCATCATTCTCCCAGAACTGCAGGTGAGGAGGGGGAGGCACAGTGATTTTTTTAAGTGCAAACTGGATGCACTTGTACCAGGGACGTGCGGTGAGGGGAGGTAGGGGAGGCAGAACTGCCCCTGTTGTAGTCCACAGAAAATAGCCGCAGACTGCCCTATGATTGCGCACACGCTCCATCCGCTGTTTATTTGTTGGAGTGTGTGTGCGATCACAGGGGAGGCTGCGGCTATTTTCTATGGACTACAATGGGCGGTTCTGCCTCCCCAGTCCCCTCACCACATGTCTCTGACATGTACCTTCCCTAAATAAGATCCAACATGGTGAAAAGTGTGACCACAAAAGTAAACTGGGGAGGGGGGCTTGGTATAACAACAACAACAACAACAACAAATTAATAACATTGGATTGTGAAGTAACTTTCAGATGAGTTTGGCTTCTGCTAAAATAGCAGACAAAATAGTAAGACATCTATGTTGAATAGATGCATGTCAGCAATAATTCAAATTCATCATTTTTGTAAGTTCAAGAATGACATGATAGCAAAAATGTACAGTATAAAACTTATACCCAGACCAATTATGAAAAGATTTATACCTCTTTAATGATATAAAATTTCACATGAGAAAACCCAAACGCAGAGTGCTAAACAGGAACAACAATGACAAATTATGGGTGCAGTGACTATGTCTTCAAGATGCTTTGAAAAATGTCTGGTCTGGATTTACCCCCAAATGAACAGTTGTTCTGGAACCATCAGACCCATGGTTCATCTCTCATCCCTAGGACTGCAAGCAACGGAATAGCTGCATGGTGAGAGTAGAAACTGGTGGGCACAGGTCTTTGCTTGCGACTCAGGGTAAAAAAAAGGTTGAAGCCAAATCTTGGTGAGATTTGTATTTCAATGAAATATGCAATTTAAGGAAACGTACAATTAAACACAGAAATGTTAAGTTGTTTACAAACTGGAGCCCAAGTCTCTCTCCTCTTATCCATTTTCTTGAGCAGTAGCGTATTTGTGAGCCATATGGTGTTTTATCTTGTGTTGTAACATGGTTGAGTTTTAAGGATGACGAAGTTAGACCATGTAAGGCCACTATTACTGCACATGTTACAAGAAGCTGTAAAAAGTGGATTCATGAATAGCTTGCACAGTGCTTCGGCTTTTCAGCCCAGGGGATAATTGCTCACCTCCTCCACATGTGACAACTTATTTATTTATTTATTTATTTATTTATTTAATGGATTTCTACCCCGCCTTTCTCCCAATAAGGGCAATCAAGGCGGCTTACAGTTAAGAACAAGTTAAAATATATGTGAATTTCACCATAGAAGTGCAGGCAATGAGGCAAGATTGTGGAAGGGAGTGGCGACTGGACACAGGTATCTTGTTGTCTTGTGTGCTCCCTGAGGCATCTGGTGGGGCCACTGTGTGACACAGGAAGCTGGACTAGATGGGCTTTTGGCCTGATCCAGCAGGGCTCTTCTTATGTTCTGTAAGATTATTATTATATATTTATTATTATATCCCATCTTTCCATTTTTAAAATAAAACACCCAAAGCAGTTCACATCAAAATTTAAAACAGTCAAGTAATCAACATTCCTGGTGTTCTAGGATCTAGACCAGGGGTTCTCAACCTGTGGTACGGGTACCCCTATTCAGCAGCGTACCTAGAGGTGTGGGGACCTCTTGCTGGGGGTACGACAAGCCCTGCCCCTTATCTGCCCCATCAGCAGCTAATTAAGTGTTAATTAACATGGATTTTAAATTTTAATTATTTTTCGAGCACTTCTGTCTCTCTGATTTTGGTTTTGGGCTTATTTGGGCTTATTTTTGTACTTTGGAAAATGTACTTTGGTGGGGTGGGGGAGGGAGGAGCTGATTTTGCGAAGTGTGACTTGGAGAAAAAAGAGATCCTTGCATATCTCTCTCTCTCTCTCTCTCTTTCAGAGTTAAATAAGACATTTTTTCACATTTAAAATTGTTTTAGTACTTTTTTAACGATTAATCACCTAATTAATTGATTAATCCAATTAATTAGCAGTTAATTAGTAGGGGGTACTTCAGAAAATTGAACCATGATAGGGGGTACCTGGGCCTCCAAAGGTTGAGAACCCCTGATCTAGACTGTAAGGTTCTCAGGGTAGGAACTGTCTTTTCCAGGGCCGCCTTAGGAGCTGCAGGGCCCAACTGGAAACATTTTTTGTGGGGCCCCAGGGGGTGATCCCTCCAGATTCCTCCTCCTTTCCTGGATGGGCTGAATGTGCTGTCAGCCGGCACAGGCCTCTGCCTCCTCCATGTGTCGCTCTTGCCATGGCCCTGCAGGGGTTGGGGTAAGAGGAGCCGCCTGTGCTCGCCGCTAAGGGCTGCCCAGTCCCGCACTCCTTTCCCACCCTTTCAGCGGTGCCTGGCCCGGGGGGGGGGGCTTAAGGTGCGGGACCTGATTTTATTTTCATGCTTGCTTGCTACCAATAGTGATGAGCAAAAAGAATACAACTTAAGAACAAAACAACTTACAAACAGACCCCTGGAACCTAACCTGTTCTTAAGTAGGGGATCCTCTGTGTGCTGTTTTCTGAATATGGAGATTTCACTTAGCTGTCTTTGCTAATAGCCATTCATGTACTGTATAGTTTTGGATTTGTTTAACCCTTTATTGAAACAGTAGTAGACATAACTACTCACTTGCAGTGAGTTCTATAAATTAATTATGTGCATGGTGTGAAGTACTTTCCTTGATAGTCCCAAAATAACCCTAACTGCAAGATGTTCTTAAAGCACATTCCCCCCCCCCCTTTTTTTTTGTAATTTAAACTTGAACATATCCAAGAGCAGGCAGTTGAATTGTGCTGTGAATCCTGCCCTCCTCACACTAAAAGCGTAAATGGCAACCTTTGGGCAATTTGTGTGGCAATATTATTAGTTGAGAACTGTTGTCCAGTGGAATGTGTTACCCTGCAGCTTCCATGGTAGCCGGCTGTGGGATGCAATATTTTGTGCACACAGATGGCCCACTCTCCTCTGCCAGGCACAGTTGTAAGCTGGGAGGAATGGTCCCCCCATGACAGCTTTATTTTAGTTTCTTTCCTGGCACTCCTGTAAATAGCACTTTTAATTGCACATCATATTCTAAATCAGCAGTCTGGCTCACACACAGAGCGAGTGCGGAATTAACATGACATGACCCAGAGATGCAAAGGGATTTCTTTCATTACCAGCATTCTGATGCAGTGGAGAACACAAGCCTTGTTTCCAAGACAACCACCAATGCTAAGGGAAACAAGCAGACTAAAGAGCAAGCTTTTCATGGGGAGGAAATCAGTTCACACAATATTCGTTTTTTAAAATGTACCCATGAAATGTTAAAACTCCTTGTAGAAATTAGCTATGTGGGGGGAATGGCAAGCAATAAAGCTTAGGCCACACCAAGGGCCTTTCCAGCTAATCAGTTTATAGTGCTAATAATAACTGTGTGCTATAATGTGCAGCTGTTAATCATTTGTTGCACAGGATTCAATCATCTTGCATCAATAATACTGCTGAAAAACCTTTTTTAATCATATGAAAGGGCCACGAACAGCCTCATGCATTCAGATTTCCTGAGGAAAATATAAGAAAAACCCTGCTGAATACGACCAAAACCAGTCTATTTCGACATCCTGTTTCCCGCAGTGGCCAGCCTGGATCAGCCTCCCCCTACAAAAAGCAGCCATGGGGTAAACGTAAGAACATAAGAAGAGCCAAAGGCCCATCTAGTCCAGCTTCCTGTATCTCACAGTGGCCCCACCAGATGCCTCTGAGAGCACATAGCCAACAAGATAACCTGTTTCCTGTTGTCACTCCCTTGCACCTGGCACAGAGAAAACATACTTCTAAAGCCAGGAGGTTGCTTATGGCTTGAATGGTCATGAATCTATCCAAACCTCTTTTAAAGGCATCTAGGCCAGGTGCCATCACCACATCCTGTGGCGCTGAGGCCTGCACCACCCACCTGCTGAGTGGCAGAGGACCCAGCACCGTGGAGCGGGTATGTCTCACTCTGAGCGGTGCAGGGCCTGGGGGAGGGCTGGGTGGATTGGCCATGGGAGGGAGGTGGGACCAGTGTCCTTGTCAGATGCCATATATCCTATCCCTCCTCCCAGGCCCTTGCAGTTGACATGGGGCTGCTTGATTCTCCGCCAGCTAAAGAGCTGGCGGAAAACTGAGTAGCCCTATTGCGGCAGCTAGGGGTTTACCCATGGTAAGCAGGCAAATGCCTGCTTACCTCGAGTAGACCTCCAGCCAGGGCCTTCCCTGGATAGGATTCAGTGTGGGCCACGTAGTCCATGCTGAAAAGCCTAAGCCAGGGGAGGATAGGATTGGGCTGCCCGTCTCAGTTCAAAAATGGTAGATGGGATTACAGCCCCTTTAGGCTGACATATAAATAAATAAAAAAGGAGAGAAAAAGGTGAAAACAAAAAATAAATATGCAACTTCAAGTGCAATGTTAAATGCACGTTTAGTGTTGTACTTGACTTGATACGGCAACATAATGGCACTCTCATAGCAACAGGCTCTTCAGAGAGCCTTCCCTCCACCTTCCACTCTCCCCCAACGAGGGCTCCAATCCTGCAGGCAGAAGCAACTGAGAAAGTAGGGTGGTGGCTGATCTGGAATGCTCAGACACACCCCTTCAATGATGTTTCTCCCACCTTTCTCCTGTATGTAACATTTTCCGTGTATTACAGATAGGTACTGTAATACTCCTTTGATTATCTGTAGCCATGGAGACTGTGATCATAGCTGGTACAACAGAGCCCCTGAAATCCAGGCTTCCAGATCAGTCTGCATACTGAGCCTACACATTGCTTCTTGAACACCTTGGATTTCTCCCTCCTAGGTAGAATACATGAATAAGAGGATGCTTCATGTTAGTTAGACTATCAGGAAAAAATTATTGCTATGCAATGAATGCAAATCTCTCCTATTGCCAATTGGGAGTTTGGTTAGTTTTACTAATGCAGTGTTTAAATGCTGTATTGGTTTTTCCAGCACAAACAATTCAGAAGAGGCACTTTATCATTCAGCTGAGTCCTAATTCATTCAGTAAATCAGGTAAATTGCTATGCCAAAGAAATGCTGATTTAAGATTTAATGCAGAAGTTTCATTTTCAGCTTTGTCTGATTGGATTTTATTGGATTTTAAAGCGTCTTCTACTCTTTTGCAGGGCTGTACATTCTTTCTCCATTCATCCCTATTGGATGGCATGATTTGTTTTGATTGGAATGTCCTGCTTGAAGTGAGGTAATTGTGAGTCTTGTTTTCTCTGCCTTGCACATTTAATTGCATTTTAAGGCATCTGTAGAAAGTCTGGGTTAAAAACTATTGCAAACAGGAAGAAAAGGACTAAAAGAAGTACCGTACTTTTTCGTTCATGCAATGCATAATAATTAATGAGTGAAATTCATTGCCAAAAGATGTGGTGATGGCCAGTAGCTTAGGTGGCTTGTTAAGAGACTGTGTGCCCCCGAATACTATTGCAAGGGTGGCAAAAGCGTCTTAGAAGTGTCCCTTCATGTCTTGCTTGTGGGCTTCCCAGAGTCAACTGGTGAGCCACTGTGGGAAGCAGGGTGCTGGCCTATATAAGGCCTTGGCATGGGCCAGTAGGGCTCTTCTTATGTTCTTAAGGGCAGCACAGAGACGCTCCCCCCTTCCCCCTAAAGAGGTAAAGCTTTCGATTGGTGCTCTAACTGAGGAAGTTTTTTGTAGAAAGCCCAATACATTGCAAAGCCAAGGGCTGCTTGCATCATCCCTCCAATTGCAACACCACCACCACCCACTGTTCTTGAGGGTTCCCCAAACCTTAGGATCAGTGGCGTTTCCACGGTAGGGGCGGCACAGTAAGTCACGCCGCGTCGAGTACCGTGTTTAGGAACCGCAACAAGGAGGCGCCGCCCCCTCGCTGTTGCAACCATTCCGCGCGAAGAATACAACCGGGCAGGACAGGCGCGTTCCTGCCCGGTCGCGTTCTTCGCGCGGAATGGTTGCAACAGTGAGGGGGCGCCGCCTCCTCATTTCGGTTCCTAAACACGGTACTCGACGCGGCGTGACTTACGGTGCCGCCCCTACCGTGGAAATGCCACTGCTTAGGATTAGCTCTTTGGAACTGTGGAGGCCTGCAGGAAGTCTCCATTCCACAAGCAGAACTGTACTTGTGGTTCTTGGAATTCAACCTACAGGCTTCTTCAGGGGCACTGTAGGAAAACGAACATAACAATGCCGTTTAAAAAAAACTTAATGTAAAACTGAGACAACATATGACTATGATATTTGTTAACATTTTGTTCAAAAGAAGCCAAGAACAATAATTCTCACAGAAGATGCACAAATGGCAGCTTACATATGATCTAATCTAATTAATATTCTACCTGAAAGGCTGCAACATGTGAGTGGAGCTGAAAAGTAAATGTCATCTGAAAGGTACTAAACCATCCAAATCGGCTGAAGGAGCACTAAGAAGAGGAAGAGTGAGGAAGACTTCAGTTAATTGGTAAAGGTCATTGGGAGGGGAGGGGAAATGGTGCTATTATGCATCACCGGCAGATCATGTCAGCCTGTGTCTGAAGTTTAGGTTTTTTGATAAATCTACCTTAGGATGAAACAGAATATCATATAATGTTTTTTACAATAGACAAAAACTTTGTATTAAATTGATCACAGGGAGATTGTTTTATTTCTTAATTAAAACTTGCATGTGGTCTTTTGGTCAAAACATCCTGAAGATGTTTACAATAAAAATGTACAGCAACAACACTATAACAAAGCTATAGTAAATAAAACTAATCCTTACCACTGACGTTGGAAGTTTGGGAGCAGTGGCAAGAAGCAGGGCCTTTTGATAGTGGCACCACAGTTCAAACCCTTCTGATTGAAGAACTGTTCCCTCCTAAGAGATATTCTGGTGGGAGAGGAAGACTTTTTAATTTTAATATTTTAGTGTGGACAGGTGTTGAGTTGGGTGGGTCGGTAGCTCTTACTCTTTGCTTACTGCTACTTTTATTTGATATTATGTAATATTATTGCTGCTATTGTGCTGTTTTTATTAGTGCTGTTTTGATTTAATAAATAATGTCTATTGTCTGCTGCTTATCGACGTGAATGTACTGCTGCTATGGAGAAGTTCTTGAGAAACAAAAGGCATGGCAGGGTGAGTGTTGCCCCAGGCTCGGGTTGTTGATGGGAGAGGTTTCTTGATATAGGAAACTGAAGAGAGTGTCCAGGTGGCCTCACTCCTGGGCAGCTGGAACTTAATATGCATTCGGATTTGTTCTTACAGCAAAAATCTATCAGGATGGGACACCCAAATTTGCAAGACCATACAGCAGGGCTTCTCAAACTGTGGGTCGTGGTCCGATGCTGAGATGGGTCGTCAGTTGGGCCCACCTGCTCGCCCTTGCCTCTGTTTTGCTCCAAATTGGAGCCAAACAGGAGCAACCGGAGGCCAATTCTGGGCCGCAACTCACCTTCTGCAGCTGCTCTCCTGTCACGCCAGGCCCAGGACAGCCTCTGGAGGTCTCTGCGGGCCTTTGAACGCCTCTGGAAGTGACTTCTGGGTCCAGTTTCGCCAACATGACTTCTGGTCACGTTGGGAGACCTTTCTGAGGCCCACAGAGGCCTCTGGAGGCTGTCCCGGTGGGTCGCAACAGGGGAGCAGCTGCAGAATCTGAGTCACGGTGGCGGAGACTTTGAGAACCACTGCCTTAGAGGAGACACACAGATGCCCTGCAGCACTACAGCCTTTCTTCCCCTTAATGGCACTCAGTTAGCATGACATTTCCTAAGAGTAAAGAACATAAGAACATAAGAAGAGCCCTGCTGGATCAGGCCAAAGGCCCATCTAGTCCAGCTTCCTGTATCTCACAGTGGCCCCGCCAGATGCCTCCGAGAGCACACAGTCAACAAGATAACCTGTTTCCTATTGTCACTCCCTTGCACCTGGCACAGAGAAAACCTACTTCCAAAGCCAGGAGGTTGCTTATGGCTTGTAACCTGTGATGGTCTTTTCCTCCATGAATCTGTCCAAACCCCTTTTAAAGGCATCAAGGCCAGGTGCCATCACCACATCCTGTGGCAAGGAGTTCCACAGATGAATTACACGCTGGGTAAAGAAATATTTTCTTTTATCCGTTCTAACTCTCCCTCCACTCAATTTTAGTGCATGTCCCCTGGTTCTGGTGTTGTGCGAGAGGGAGAAGAACTTCCCTCTATCCACTCTCTCCATCCCATGCATAATTTTATACGTCTCAATCACGTCCCCCCTCAGGTGCTTTTTTTCTAGACTGAAAAGACCCAAAGGCTGTAGCCTTTCCTCATAAGGGAGGTGCTCCAACCCACAAATCATTCTGGTCGCTCTGTTCTGCACCTTTTCCAATTCAACTATATCCTTTTTGAGGTGTGGTGACCAGAACTGGACACAATACACCAGATGTGGCCTTACCATCGATTTGTACAAAGGCATAATGATATTGGCCGTTTTATTCTCAATCCCTTTTTTAATGATCCCGAGCATGGAATTGGCCTTCTTCACAGCTGCCGGACACTGGGTTGACACTTTCATCGACCTGTCCACCAGCACCCCAAGATCTCTCTCTCGATCCGTCACAGACAACTCAGAACTCATTAGCGTATATGTGAAGTTTTGATTTCTTGCCCCAATGTGCATCTGCCATTTTGCTGTCCATTCTCCCAGTTTGGAGAGATCCTTCTGGAGCTCTTCACAATCCCTGTTGGTCTTCACCACCCGGAAAAGTTTAGTGTCATCCCCAAACTTGGCCACCTCGCTGCTTATCCCCAACTCCAGGTCATTTATGAATAAGTTGAAAAGCACCGGTCCCAAGACCGATCCTTGGGGTACACCGCTTTTCACCTCTCGCCATTGTGAAAATTGCCCATTGACTCCCACTCGCTGTTTCCTGGTCTTCAACCAGTTCCTAATCCACAAGAGGACCTGCCCTCTTGTTCTCTGACTGTGGAGTTTTCTCAGGAGCCTTTCGTGAGGTACCATGTCAAACGCCTTCTGATAGTCCAGATATATAATATCCACGGGTTCGCTCGCATCCACATGCCTGTTGACCTTTTCAATAAATTCTAACAGGTTTGTGAGGCAAGACTTCCCCTTGCAGAAGCCATGCTGACTCTCCCTCAGCAGAGCTTGTTCTTCTATATGTTTTAAAATTTTATCTTTAATGAGACTTTCCACCATCTTTCCTGGAACAGATGTTAGGCTGACCAGCCTGTAGTTTCCTGGGTCCCCCCTCCTTCCTTTTTTAAAGATTGGCGTGACATTAGCTATCCTCCAATCCTCTGGCACAGTGGCCGTTTTAAGAGACAAGTTGCATATTTTGGTCAAGAGGTCAGCAACTTCATTCTTGAGTTCCTTCAGAACTCTTGGGTGGATGCCATCCGGGCCTGGTGATTTATTGATCTTTATTTTGTCAATTAAGTCTGAGACGTCTTCTCTTTTAACCTCTATTTGACTTAATTCTTTAGTCAGGGGAGGCCGTTCAGGCAGTGGTATTTGCCCGAGGTCTTCTGCTGTGAAGACAGATGCAAAGAACTCGTTTAATTTCTCTGCAGTCTCCAAGTCCCCTTTTATCACTCCTTTCTCTCCCTCACCATCCAGCAGACCAACCGTTTCCCTGGCAGGTTTCCTGCTTCTAACATATTTGAAGAAGCTTTTGTTATTCCCTTTTATGTTGCCTGCCATACGTTCCTCAAAGTCTTGCTTGGCCTCCCGTATCATCTTTTTACATTTCTTTTGCCACAGTTTGTGCTCCTGTTTGTTATCCTCATTAGGGCAAGACTTCCATTTAAGGAAGGAAGTTTCCTTGCCGTTTATAGCCTCTTTAACTGTGCTTGTTAGCCATGCCAGCACCCTCCTGGACTTAGTCAAGCCCTTCCTCCTTTGTGGGATACACTCCCACTGGGCCTCTATTACTGTTGTTTTAAACAGCCTCCATGCACTCTGGAGTGATTGGACTCTTTTTACCTTCCCTTTCAGCTTTTTTTTAAACTAGTCTCCTCATTTTGAGGAAGTCTGCCCTTCGGAAGTCAAGGTTTTTTGTGTCAGATTTGCTAGGCACTCTCCCCCCGACATGCATGGTGAAACAGATCGCAGCATACAGACCATACATTTTACTGTATGGCTCAGTACTGGACTGAACAAACAGAGTTCATGAAAGTTTTCATGGCTTGGCACAATTTTCAATGATACAGGAAATTGAAATCATTGTAATCTCCTGTATCATTGAAAATTGTGCCAAACAGAGTTCAGCCTGAGTTCACACTCTTCCAGAGCCAAGTCCTGCCTAGCTCCCAGAAATGTCAGCGAGAAACCAAAATGGAGTTAGGTTAGACTCTGCACGTGTTGGGAAAAAGAGGATGTTTATAACACTACTTTATGCAGATGTGAAGACTGGAAGTAGGGAAATGTATTTCTTATCCCTGATGGGTAACCCAAATCAGCTTATAGAATAAAAGTTAAAAATTTAAATATATATAAAAATGCATAATATATATTACAATATAATTTAAAAACAATGAAATACCTATATTCCTTTATTAATAGCATTTGGACAGTCCAATCCAGTGCAACTCCCCCAGTGCATATGCAGCTGCACCAAGGTGACGTGAGCCATGAAGGCCTCCTCAAGGTAAGGGAACATGTGTTCCCTTCTCCCCAGGGTAAGCTTTCACTGCCTCGCTGGGTCTAGACCTGCACCAGCTGTTTTGCTGGTGCAAGCCCAAGTGGACCCGGGTAGATGGATCGAGGAATGGAAGGGGTATAACAGAGTTTCCCAACCTTTTTCACCAAGTGTACCACCTGTCATGGTAAAAAATTTTGAAGTACCACCTCCGCCAATTAATTAATTAGTATCAATTAATTAGCACTAATTAATTATTAAAATGAATTGTAAGTCAGGACTACTTGAGTATTAGGTTTACTTATGTGCTACCAATGAGCCCTGCCAGCCACACACACACACTACAGCCCTGCCAGCCTTCTCCACACACACACTGGTTTTTCTTACCTTTTGGCTGCCAAACGCTCTGTTTTCAGGACTGTGACTGACTAGCTTACTCAGATGTTAGTTGGAGGCTAATTAGTCTTATTCAGATTGCTGTTTTACCTTTAAAAAGCAAAAACACTCCGTTTTCTGGACAGTATAGATCAAAATCATGCTGCTAAAACATGCTGTGCCTCCAGAAAGAACGTTTCGGTGATGCAGCAGGCTCATAGGATTGGGCCGCAGATGACTAGTCTACCATGTAAAGTATCTCCTCCAGAATCTTCAGCCTGCAATTACTACTTCACCTTGCTTCCTGGTAAGAACAGGCTTGCACACAGGCCTTTAACATCATTTTCTTGCCTCTTGAATTTTCTGTGCCTCCTTGTCCCATACTTGCAAAGAAGACAAGTTTCAAACTGCTACTGCAAACTCATTTACTGCTCATTCATACTGCAATTTTAATTTAGCATGCTTATTCTACACATGCCAGAATATGTTAATTGCCTAAATTGCTTGAGTTTATATGAGAAGCTGCCAAATATGCCACTTAAATGTTTTAATTACTTCAGAAAATTTTGAGAAGTACTAATAATATTTGACAGCACTGTGGTTATTTGCAGTGTTGATCGTCAGAAAACAGATAGACCAAGTGATATTAGGCAGGGCTATTAAATAATCAGCTTCAGTAGTTTTATGTGATGGGCTGGTCAACTCATGCAATGAAGAGCTATGAAATCTGATGGTGCTTGAAGTTTGGATCCCAGGTAAAGACAGGTTTTTAAAATGTGACTTCCTGTGTTTATGGTTGAGTATTTGCATTTTAGAGTGAATCCCATCCTCTCTATTTCAAGTTTCAGAAAGTTAAGAGTTTCCAGCCTGTGGCCTAACAAGCTAGATTTGTTCCAGGTTACATTCCTCACTTATTTCTGATCCTGTAGCACTGATGTAATCTCTCTTCCAGTCCAAGCAATGGGAGACATGAGATGGTGGCAGTAGCACAAGGAAAAGTGGAGGAGAGGATATATACACCCGGGAGGGGTTCCTACAGGTGCAGCAAACTCAAATGGCAACACTTAACGAGGGGCATGCAGCCTAGCTGTGGGTGTAGGGAATGAATGAATGACTGTATGTATGTATGTGAAGCAGGACATTTAGGATAGTCAGGACTGGTGCAGGAGTGTACTGTAATTCAAGTACTGTGGGGATTTTAATGAGTCTATTCAATACCCAAACATTGTAATTCTCTTCAGATTAGAAAAACCGATCAGAAATATAGAGCCTGCCCTTCCCCAGCACTTGCTCTGTAGCACCTCCTTCGTGCCAGAAACCAGCAACAGGGAAGCCGGCCTGAAGCCCAGGGAGACTGGTCCCCTGATCCTGGCAGGGCAGTTGCTCTCTCTCCCCTTTGTAACTTAGTCAGATGTAGGGAGAGGGAGAGGAGATATACGTATACTGAACCCACTTCCTCCTCCTTTCCTTGGAGACAGCTTCCCAGATCCTCTGCCTTCTTTTCCAGAGAAATCTAGAGAGCCCTCAACCCTATGTCCTCCTCCCCCACATCACAGGCACAGACTGCCCTGGCTCTGGGCCCCTCCCCCTTCCCTGCCCCCATATCAGGTGCCCCATATATTTTGCCATAGCAACAGGGAAGCAGGCCTTAAGCACTTTGTGAGAGGCAAGGGTTTCTTGCTCAGCCTTTGGCTCCAGCACGCCTCCTGCAGTATTCCTTTCCCCCAATTGGGGGGGGGGGGGAATTCTTACCCTGGGCATGAGGTGAGCAGCAGTGACCTCACAGACCGCAACTTCAGTGCCAGTGGGGGCGGTGATGGTGGCATCTGAAGTGCCGGGAGTCCTGACAACCACAGCAGGGATGGCGGCCAGGATACCTGGAGATCTACTGGTGGTGTTAAAGATCCTGGACAGAAGTCTAGGCTAAAGAAGAGAAAATAAAAACCATGTGAGGTCAAAAACTAGAGCAAGCCGATTTCCCAGTAGTTACATTCTAATCAGTCCTGTTCATATACTCCCCTACTCATTTCAAACAAATTGCAATTCTAGGGTAAAATAATCATGTCTTAGTTACATATATACATAGCGCTCTCTCTCTCTCTCTCTGTTGATCCCCCTTCCTTCTGCAGCCTCCTGTACCCCTTCCTCCAAATTGGCTCCGGTTGGGGGTCCCTCCAGAGAAGGATGGCATGAGAGGCTGTACCAGGAAGCAGCCAAAATCACCCTTCTCTTGAGCACCCTTCTCTTGAGCCATAAATCCTTCTCTTCTGTTTGTGGAAGCACAGCTTAGGGTACAACATTGATTGCCTGTATAAACAGTTTTGGGAACTTCTGTGACACTACATTTTAAAGAATCATGTTTTGATGTGAATGTATTAGGTTTGCTTCCTTGAACAATTAACATTAGTCACAGAAAAAAGATTGCTGGCTGACATACTCTACTATGTATTTACTTATCTGCAAATGTAGTAATTATTGCTATGTGCACAGACAACCTATTGTGTACTGGTATGATCAAATGCATTTTACTTCACCGATTTGTTCAGTAGATTTTAGTTTCTTCTACCTACCAGCAGGTGTCACACTTATACAAACTTGGCAGAACAGCAAACTGGCTCTCCATCCTTCCCTAGACACATCATTTACAGTTGCCTTTGCTCAATACAAGCTCTAATTGGGGTTCTTTCCTAGACCAAAAGGATAGGGTAAGATTTATTCCTCCAGGGTGTGCATTCATATTTCAGAGTTGATGTATGCTGTAAGTTTCTCTGTCCTCTGCCCCCAGCAGGGTTGCCATGAGAGGGGTGCGCTCCACTTGATGTCTGAATCCTTCATGGCCTCAGGGAAAGAGTGACAGAAACAAGAGGGGGGCAACCCTGACCCAACAACCAGGCCTCAAGAGTTTAGCAGTGGGGAGGGGTTTGCTTCACCCTCACGGCTCCTTCCCTGGGCTTGCCCCGGTGCAGAGAGACCTCTACAGACCCTGGTATAGAGCAGCCCTCAGGTAGCCTGTCCAGAAACCTCTCATCACCAGCCCTGAGTGCCTTATGAAATGCTGGGCCATCCCCTTCCTGGGCTCTCTCTCTC
Organism: Plestiodon gilberti rubricaudatus; assembly: GCA_026170595.1. Classification (NCBI taxonomy): domain Eukaryota; kingdom Metazoa; phylum Chordata; class Lepidosauria; order Squamata; family Scincidae; genus Plestiodon; species Plestiodon gilberti. The sequence continues at coordinate 245,068,229 of JANXHW010000001.1, read as the reverse complement.
TCTCCCATCCCCACCCTCAGCTTCATCTGGTCCAGCCCTGGGGTTAAAGGGCCAGCATTGCTTTGGAGCAGGGAGGCCCCCATCCTGCTAGGAGCAGCCAACCCCATGCCTTGAGGGCCAGGGGGTCAGTGGGAGGACCGGACGTACAGCCATGCGTTGGCCATATGGTGCTGGTGGCTGCTCCCCCCCCCCCCGGGTTGTAATGGGACAGCTGGAGTCCCTGAGGTGGTGGGGCAAGTCTAGAAACGGACATATGCAATTTCATAGCAAAGAATAGAAGTAGGTCTCCCCTTAGGCTAAGGAGCTATTTCTGAAAGTGATCTTCATAAGGTTCTTCCCCTGAAGTTGTAGCTGAACTTGATTACAAGTACTGTATAGGAACATGTGACCATGGGGGGGGGGACATTCTTCCATTGGTGTATAGTGTGCTCATTTTACCAACTATACTTTAAGTTATGTGGACATGCATTCAACTTTTGTTTGCAGTCTTTTCTGGTTCCATCCATTTGTTGGGGCATCTCTAGATATGGGGCATTTTTAAAAGCACAGAGTCGAATCACCAACTTTCAGCTTTTACTCCCTGTGACTGGCTCAAGAAGGCGGTAAGAACTGCAGTCTTCCACCCTTCCTTTCCACTGTCAAAGAACTGGGAAAGGAAAGCCTTACTTTGGTGAAGTTTTATTTTGGGAGTCAAGAGCCTCAGGTGTGGGTTGATTTTTATTTATTTATTTATTTATTTTGTATTTTTAGTATTCACTGCAGCTCTTCTCCCTGGTCTTTAATTCTCTTTCATTTATATGTAGGACCACAGCAAAAAATCAGGCTGTGTTTTTCATTGTTTCTCCCAAGTGGCAACTAAGCACCGCACACAGCATGCATGGTGATAATTCCCTTCTGAGCTATAGATCTGGGTTTTTTTTCCTCAGCTGTGTGAGTGGTGGTGGGGCTCTAGTTGATTCAAATAAATGAGTGTGCAAAATCCATTTAGGACCTATTGATCCAATTGCATTTGGGAAGTTGAAAATCTTGTAGAGAGTTAAGAGGAAATATGGACAATGGACAGAGCTGTGATTTGTAAACAATAGCTAAATGGTAGTAGAAATAGCTAGTGGTTTGGGCAGAGAGAAGGCAACTGGAGATCAAGGAGGAATTTTGGACCTCCCAATCTGTTTGATTTAATTATGAGGCTCTGATCTGTGAAACAAAGCCACTCAATTTGAAATGTTTCTGTCTTACCCAAAGCCATATTCTGAAGCTTTTCTTCTAGAATTATATTATTCAATTATGAAAATGTTATACACAGGCACATTTACCAAGTAAGTGGCACTAATTTCCAGACCCAACTCAAATGATGATTTTATTTAACCTCTGGTCTGGTTCTGGATGAATCTAAAACAAATCCTCCTTCCATATGTTCCTTTCCTCACTTTTTCAGGCAGGCCTCATGAGGGTGCTTGTGCTTCCATCATTTGAAGCTTGGCAGGTGGTGTGGCAACCTGGTCCATGGCATGACCTTCTCCATAGTGGCACCCTCCCGATGGAACTTCCTCTTGAAAGAAGCTATACTAGTCAGCATGCTCCAAGGTTTTAGAAAACTAAGAACAGAACAAGATGTTGAAAGGCATGGAGCTGCCATCACTCTGTGGCTGCATTCAGATGTCACATTTCTTATCCCCTAACTATAGATTGGAAGTTTGAGAAAGAGCTCAAATGCTCATCCTTCACTCCTTCCATTGGTGGCATCGAGGAAATGGTTTACATAAGAACATAAGAAGAGCCCTGCTGGATCAGGCCAAAAGCCCATCTAGTCCAGCTTCCTGTATCACACAGTGGCCCCACCAGATGCCGCAGGGAGCACAAGACAACCTGTTGATAACCTGTTTCCCGTTGACACTCCCTTGCACCTGGCACAGTGAAAACCCACTTCTAAAACCTCTAAAACCAGGAGGTTGCTTATGGCTTGTAACCTGTGATGGTCTTTATCCATGCATATGTTTGGGGGGGCCCTCTGTTGAGAGCCCCCACTAATCCATTGGTTGTTTCAGGACTAGCAGCAGCCTAAGATTCCACTTTGAAAATCTCAAGTCAATCAGTGACTCTACATTTTCTTTAGTCACTATGATTAAGTTGCACAGAATAAAGAAATCTGGAGTTGCAATGTGACTCAAGACTTTCACAGTGGAATCTTAAGTTGCTATGACTCTTGCGGCAGCCAGTGGGGTTCTCCCAGGAGCTTTCTAGGGCCCCTGGGAGCAACCCCAACTGGCTGCTGGGGAGAGGAGGGAGGTGGAAGTGTCTACTTTCTCATAAGGCAGATATGCTGCCAGGTGGTGAAATCACTGCCTGGCTGGGAGCATTCCATGGTGGGAGGGGGAGAAACTGCAGGCAAGCTCCAGTGGGAGGCCAGGAGAGGTCAAACAAGCCAGGGTGGCCGTGAAAGGGACGTCTGGAGGGGCATGTGGTGGGTGTATACAGGTGCTTGTTGCAACAGGGGTCAGGTATGAATAGGTGTGAGTTTGGAGGGACTATGGGTCCCAGTTGTACCCTCTCCGACAAAGGAGAAAATATTTCCTGAATGGCCGGCCAGAGCTTAGCCCAGGACGGCTCTCAGCAAGACCAGATGATACAAACAATGGGGAGTCGTGAACAGACTCGGGGTTAAAAGCATCCCCAACCCCAAGTCTGCTGCTGCCACCTCCCTCCAGCCTGCCATGGACAGAACCAGTCCAATCTACTTCCTGCTCACTTTCAGCAAGTGGGAAGCAGATTGGGAGGTAGTGATCCAGCATCCTACCCCCTCGCCTCAGTCCTTCCTCGCACAGTCACTATAAATAAAACAGAAAATGCAGGACATGCTGGGACCTCAGCCTTTCCTTGTGTGGTTCCTTTAAATAAAACAGGAAGTGCAGAATGCCCAGGGTAAGCCCCAGCATGTGCAATGGCTCAACTTGGGCCTGCACCAGTGATATCACAGGGGACAGGATATGGTGTGTGCCGGCACCACTGATCCCGCCCCCTCCTGAGCCCGATCCTCCTGTCCCTGTTGCCACCCTCCCCCCTGTAACATTCCGCCCCTCCCAGCCCTTCCCCCGCCCTTCCCCCTTCCCCCGCCCTTTATGTGGACTTACCTGCTCTGGCGGGCATCCGTCCAGGTACCTGCAGCGTGGCGAGGTCCTGTGCAAAGCGCTTTACAGCTCTTTTGTGACAGCATGTGCTGACAGAACTAGTGTTCTGCCAGCACTAGCATAGAGTAGGTTTGGGCCAAAAAACCCAACATGTGCAAAACCGCAAACTGAGGTCAGTTAAATATTAATTGGCCATTTCTGAAATTAAACATGTGTGTCTTTTAAGAAGATTCAATCCATAGCTTTTAATTATGCAGTATAACTCAGCCCTCTCAGGCTTTTAAAGTCCATCAATTTGTGTGATTTTTGTGACAGTTGTCTTACTCCATTAAAACTCACCCAATATGTTAAAGTGTGAATCCCTCTAGGTAAAATTATCTCTTTTCTTTAGTTTCCACACTTTTAAGATTCTATTTTCTCAACCCTTTGCTGCTGCATTAATACAAAAATATATCACTTGCTCCAATGGATGCTTCAATAGATGCTTAGGACTAAGTCCAATTTAACTCCATTGAACTTGCTTCTGAGTAAACATGCATAGGACTGCATGTTACTATAGTGCCCTTGCAGAAAGATTTAAGAATAATTCTTCTTGCTTGCAGCTACATATGTTGACCTTGTTCATTTTTCTGGATTGACTGTGGGATAAAAAAAAGGAAAAACCAATCCACATATTGTACCTTCCTCACAAGTTACAATTCCTGATCCATATTTCCTGCTCTGGATTTTTTTAAAGAGGAAACTTAAGAAGTGGTTATTTTATGGATGTAATAAATAATTTTATTTATTACAGTACACATAACATTACAGTACACATAACAGCGGTTGACATGTGCAATGTTCGAGTCATGTATATTCACCACAGAAGGTTTTAGAGTTCTTATGACCTAAAAAAAACCCTACCCTTTTTACTAGAAGTCTGTCAGTTGCCTTTATGTGGCACTGCTATATCACAGCAACAGAGGGCAATACCGGTAGTACAACTGACTCTGTGATTGGAACTCCTCACATTCTTTACACCCTCAAAAAGCAGCCATGGGGACTCCTTTTTGGATCCGGGCCTTGGTGTGGGGACAAGAGAGGGTCTAACCCTTTGTCCCCAGGCTGATTCCTTTACTTGACAATTAGCAGCAGAAGGGGAAACTTATGGGCACAAAAACTGTGCTGTGACCCTGATCCAAGTTCTCTCTCTAGCGGTCTTCTTGAGACAGGGAAAAAAAGGAGACGTTCACAGAACTCCCACATAATGCATCGTTTGGCCCTGGGGTCACCTCCCAACCTCTTTGCCCTTGAAAATGGGACCTTAGACCTGGATTTTAGGATCATGACCTGCTTTGCTGCCACAGCACAGCAGCTGCTATGATTAGGCCATCAGATCCTTCCTTTCTAGAAGTAGGTAGCTGCATGCGAGCATCCTTGAGCTTCAAGGGCTTGGGACAGATGGTTACATGAAGAAGCTACTTGAGCTGCTTATTTCGTTTCAGGGGATTTCATTCAATTTTGAAGCAGCATCTGCAAGCTGACAAGCCCTGTCAACCACTGTTATGTGTACTGGCTCTTTCTTCCAAGTTTGTAACAGAAATACAGATTTTCTTGGCCCTTTTTGTCTTTGTAAAAAAAAAACACCTTTGCTATAACAACAAACAAATATATTTGGCAAAAGCTGTAATGAAAACAAAACTGTGTCTAGAACAAATACAGACAGAAAGACAAAAAGTCTGTGAAAAACCTGTGAGGTTTTATCATGGACCTGGCCATAATGCCACATATTGATCTCCTCCTCCTCCCCCCCCCTTCTTTGTCTAATTCTTTGTGTTGTCTATATATACGGCAGTTTTATTGACAGTTTTGTGTGCACTGATATGGAAATGTTTAAGCTCTCTAGCTTCCTCTCCTTCACATAAAATAATATTAAGCATTTACACAGGGTTCTTCATCATCATTAAAGAAAACAGATGCCAGTTAATGAATTAACTCTGCTTGCTTATCCCATTGTTAATTTCTTGCCTTCTAATGTTTATGCATTTTATTTCCTGCTGATATTTATTCCCTGTTGTTTACTGCAAACAACTCCCCACTAGATATTGGTTATGTTTAACACAGCATTCTTTGTCTCTTTATTCAACCTTCATCCTGTCCTGTGAATACTTAATCAGGGGATCTGTCAATCTTGATGTCCTTTCTTGCCATTCCTTCGTCTCACTTGTATTCAGTGGATAGATACATAACAGGATTCTCAGTCTTGCAGTTAAAAGGCAGTGTTTTGTTATGGTTCTTTTGTAGAAAACTACAAGACATACAAAACAATAGTTTTAGAATATACAAAGTAATTTGTGAACACAGAATTATCCCAATGATATAGTAAACCTTTACTTTTCTCTATTCCTTTTCTGAAGCTAAACAAAAGTCACTTTATAGTACCTTTTAAAGGCTCACCAGAATTCTTTGTTTTTAACGGTTATTCTGCTCTATTTTAGTTACAGTACCTCGGTTTATTAAAATATGTCCCTAGATTTCAATAAGATTCATTCTGTTGTTCCTAATTGATAATACCTTATACATTTATCCTTTTGTTTCTCAGTCATGACTGTCTTCTAGCAGGTGAATGCATCATGAGTGATTCCAGAAAAGGGGATTCGACAGATTTATGAAGTCCATCACAGGTTACAAGCCATGATGGGTATATGCAACCTCCTGGTTTTAGTACTAGGCTATCTCTTAATGGGAGTGGCGAAATTAGGGAGTGGCGACAAGATACAGGTATCTTGTTGTCTTGTGTGCTCCCTGAGGCATCTGGTGGGGCCACTGTGAGATACAGGAAGCTGGACTAGATGGGCCTTTGGCCTGATCCAGCAGGGCTCATATTCTTAATAATAGATCAAATAGATAGATGAACATTGATTTAATAACACTGTGCTATATCCTGCATATAAGGAAATGAAGAAAGTACCGTGCACAGCAGGCTTGCAATAGAAAGTCTAGTTACATGTCCAGATGCATCATGTGATACTTTTCTGCATGCCAAGCACATGCTCTACCCACTGAGTCATGGCCCTTCCCCATATGCATTGTAATAATGAGATACTTCTGTGGGGTGTTCTTGGGAGTTCTCCACACTTGGAAGGACTACTATTTATTATTATTATTATATCATGTTATATCATATATCATATTATATAATTATATTATATTATATCATATTATATAATTATATCATATTATTATATCATAATAATATATTATATATTATATTATTATTATTAATAATAATAATAGAATTTCTGTCCTGCCTTTCGAGCTTATTTATATTTATAAGCTTCCTCTTTTTTTCTAAACACACACACAGAGTATATACTGTATGTACATAAATAGTATTACTTTTTCCCCAGTATTTTTCATTTTTCTCAAGGGAAATATGTTTCTTAACTGGGCAACCACACCTCTTCTTTACTTTTCATCTATTTTCAAACTTTGCTTCCCCCCCCCCAGACACGCACACTTATTTGTTTCCTGTGATCTTTGCCCTTTACTGTAACATAGTTCTAATTTGCTTCAGATCCTCCTGCCAGAGGGCTGACTATGGCTAATTGTGTTTTATGTGTATTCAGTAAATATACAGTAAGACTTAAGTCAGATGGGAGGTGGATTTCCTGCTCCGACATGGTGGCGCGTTTTCTCTCCCAAGAGGCTCCTGCCTTTGGCCAAGCCTCTTGGGAACACTGGGAAGGGCCTTCCCACCCGCCCAGAGCCTCCTACCTGTATTTTTTGGCCTCTGAAAACCTGGAAGATACTGGCAATGGTGTCATCGCCAGTCACTTCCGGTGGTACATAGCAGGAGAGTGGCACTGGAGGTGGTACTCGGCCGGGAAGGGTTGAGAACCCCTGGTGTAGATGGGATTGGTGCATACTTTCCTTGGAACATAACCCACTCCCACCACACACCTATTCCTCAAGCTGCTGAAGCAGATGTCAGGCAGGCATAACTCTGTTTTATGATGATGTGCCAAGGCTTTGTGAACATCCCAGGTCTTTTTGGCACAGCCTTCAACTCCTTCCCCTTTCATGGCTGGCTCAGTTGTAGAGAACCTCTTTTGGATGCCAGGGGTTCAGAAATAGCATCTCCAGTTAAAGGGCCTAGTTAGTAGCAGGTAATGAGATTGAAACCTGGAGAGCTCTGCCAGTCAGTGTAGACAATATAGAGTGAGATGGACCAGTGGCCTGCCTCAGCAGAAGCTGACTCCCTGTGTAAATTCAGGGCATCTTTACACCAATCATCTCTCAAGTCATAATAGCAATATGGGAGTGGACTGGAGAACACTTCCACTCATATGTGCTGTCCAATTTCTGTCAATTTCTTCCCTCACCTGCAGACACTCAGACCACCATAATGCGTGTTGTTCTGAAAGGTCCTCTCCTGAGCTGTTTGGGAGGCACAAGGAGCTGCAGTGAGAAGGGTTGGAAGAAAATCTTGGTGCACAGTGGAACTCCATTCCTAGTTCTTTGGATACAGGGCATTGGTTTGCTCATGAAGGCACAAACTTTTGCACAGGGTTCAAAAGTGAGACGTATATGCAGATACATATGGTTCATTTATCAGATTGCATGATAACGGCTTTAGCTCTGCAGTTCACTTCAGTGCAGGTGGCCCAGCTGATCTTTGTCGTCAAGCATGTTGCCATGAATAGTCTGCATTCTTTGGACTGGGGAGACAGTTTGCCACTACAGTGAAGCTCCCAACCCTCCAACCCATTTGACTCATTCCACCTGTTTTGATTAATAAAATAGCAGTTTAAGGATATACAGTAATAGGAGGCACAGACTTCTCCAGGTATGATTATGACCTAGTTTCACTTATCACTCATCTCAAAGACAAAAGAAGGTGAGAATGTTTGAGAGAACGAACGTGATTAATTGGCCTATGCTACCTGCCCCAGAATGCTGGGTGAAATTGGGACACGATTTTCCCAAAGCTAAATTCACAGAAAGCAGCAGCTGGGTTTGCTCTATTCAGCAAACGCTGTGCATAACTGACACTTAAAATCTGAATGCTTCTGAAATGCTGGGCTGCATCAGTCAGATTAAATACAGTAATGGGCTCATATGAATTAATTATTTCAAAATATTGTTATCTTGTGTTAAAGCTTCAACATTTAGCTTCTCTGAGAAACATCACTAATGAGCTAACAATTTATCTGTCATTGTGGTGAAAAGAATGGTAAAAATATCAAAGTAGTTCTGTAGATTCTGCATACATAAAACCCAATTTTGGGACATGGACTAAATTATGCAATTTGGACAAACTTGCATAAATGTATGTAATCTGCATGCTTTATTTGGCTTGACTTTTTATTTGGCAGAGTTTGGGACTTATTTATTGCTTTTTTGAATGCATGAAAGACTGAGAGAGAATTGGAACTTAGATAAAAGGGAAGGGAGGATTGCTTAGCCTGGAGGCTAAGGGAAGAACCTGGGAGCTGTGTTTCACTCCTTCACTAGAACTGTGCATAGGAACATAAAAGAGATCTGCTGGTTTAAGACCAAAGGTTCACCTAGTCCAGGATCTTGATTCATACAGTGACTAGCCAGATGCCCCTGGGAAGCCCATAGCAAGGCATGAAGGTAAAAAAGCCTTCTCCTATGTCTTCTGTGTCCCCAGCATTTGGTATTTAGATGCACACTGCCACTGGAGAGCCAATGTGGTGAAGTGGTTACAGGCGGGGGCACAACTGGGTGGGGAGGATGGCATAACGGGACGGGGAGGCTGCGGGAGGGGTGGATCTGGTGGCGAAGGCATGTGCTGGATCCTATCCCCCTTTCCTGCAGCCTCCCTGCCCCCTTTCCTTGGACTTGCACTAGCAAAATCGCTAGCGCAGGTCTGAGAGGACCCATTGTGGAGCAGGAGACTTACCGAGGTGTAAAGGTATTTAAATCCTCTTTTGCCCCTGAAACCTTCCGATCCAACCCCCCCACACACACACACACAGGTGCACCAGCGGGGGTATGTGTGAAAGGATAGGGTTGGGCTCTCAAGCAAAGACATGGAATAGCAGCATGCATTTAAATCAGCAGACCAATGAAGACATAAAAGCCATTGCTGTTTAACTTAAAGCTTGAAAAATAGCATGGGTTTGCTTGGCACTTAAATGACACTAGCAATGGCACCAGACCAATTTCTCAAAGGAGGAAGTTCTAAAGTGGGGTATAACTGCTGAAAAGGATTTTCTGCATTAGCTGGGTGACCTTAGACCAGTCACTGTCTCTCAGTCTAACCTACCTCAGAGGGTTGTTGTGAGGACAGAAGAAGGGAAGGAACCATGCGCTAGCCTGAGCTCCTTGGAGGAAGGGCGATATAAAATGTGAAAAATAAATAAGCTACCCACCTAACTTCTAGTGATGTTGTTGTTCAGTCGTTAAGTCTTGTCCGACCCTTCGTGATCCCATGAACCATATCCCGCCAGGCCTTCCTGTCCTCCACTGAGTTCGCTCATTTTCATGTTGGTTGCCTCGGTGATGCTGTCTAACCATCTCATCCTTTTGCCTTCCCCTTCTCCTTTTGCCTTCAATCTTTCCCAGCATCGCAGTCTTCTCCAGAGAGTCCTCTCTTCGCATTAGGTGGCCAAAATATTTGAGTTTCAGCCTCAGTGCCTGTCCTTCCAGGGAACAGTCAGGGTTGATTTCATTTAGGATTGACTGATTTGATTTCCCAGCAGTCCAAGGGACTCTCAGGAGTCTTCTCCAGCACTACAGTTCGAAAGCATCTATTCTTCGGCGCTCAGCCTTCCTTATGGTCCAACTCTCGCAACCATACATTGCTACTGCGAACACCATCACCCTGACTATACAAACTTTTGTTGTGATGGGGGAACCCAAATAAGGGCCTCAGTCTTAGTGGGTTGGGCCATATTTCTTTGTAATTTTTTTGAGAAGATGGCCTGCAGGCTCTCCCCTTTAACAAGCTCTCTCATTTTTGAGAAATTCTCTCTCAAGTTAAATGTTGTTAAATGTTAAAGTGTTGTAGCCACTCTTCTTGAGATGTTACCTTTTAATACAGTGGGTTCTCTCTGGTAAAGTTAAATGAAGTTTCATTTTATTAGTTAAATAAGATGGTGTGGGCAAACGTAAATTCTTCCTTCACTCCTCCACATTCACTCCTCATAACTGAAAACTCTCAGGAGTCAAAGTCTCATGTTATCGTATTATCGTATCGCTCTGTCATTGTGACTGTCACACTCTGCCACTGGGGCTTTCTATTCTACAGTAAGTCTGGAAGGTATTGAAATGCCCTCTACTCCTAACCTTTGCAGTAAAGCACTTGAGCACATGATCACATTAATATATACCTGTGCTCAATAGGCCTCATGGAGACACAATTATGCATCTCAAGTGAGATACAGAATCTATTTACAAGTCTTCCTAAATTGTACCAGACATGATATGTGGAAGAGATCATATTAAAGATTTGTCAGTCCTTCCCTTTGGAGCCTTTAATAAGCTTATGTCACAATCTTGTTATAAGAAAGCCCCTTTGGGCTACAAGACGTACAAGTCATCATCATATAATTGGCTTCTATTTTGAAGGTTTGTTAAAAGAGAAAGAAAGAGCTTGAGAAAGCATTTATGGAGATTGATGAAAGGCTCTTAAAGGTAATGATCAAGTGCTAAAGGCCATGGTCAATCAAACATTGTAAAATATTGAGCTGCCCAGTTTTTATACTGTGATTTTCTAAGGGTTTAAAAAAAAACAATAGTTAAGCACAGTCAGGTATCAGGAGAGGGGCCCAAGTGTTACATGCAGAAAGTCCCCAGTCTAGGCCTTGGCATCTCCAGTTACTAGTAGTGGAAGTGGGGAGGAGAGACAAGAAGAGACTATAGGGAATGTTTACAGCAGCCATACCTTAAGCATGTCTTCCCTTCCCGTGCCACCCCACCCCCAGCTTGCTTGTGTGAAGTGGCATCCTTAGGGGTGGCCCATCCATGAGGCTAGGTAATGCAGGTTGCATCAGCAGCAGATTGTAGGGGGCGACTCGGGCGAGAGGATGATGCATTTGGGGTGCCCCTCATCTCAAGTTGGCCACCACTGCCAGTTCCTCCAGTCACGAGGTGCATTGACCCACTTTTCCACTCGCTAAAAGCAGATCATCTGCCTCCTTACTAGTGCTGGACTTCCAGTTTGATTTACAGGGACCGTGTGAACAAAGAAGCGCCTTCAGTCATGCAGTCTCTTTTTAAAAGAATAGAAGTTCTGCACTTGCACATTTGAAGAGACTGCATGAAGAGCACAGAAAGTGTTTTTAAATTAGTGCAGAGATGGCAGTGGTGAACCCGAGGCAGCATTGGGTGGCATTCCATGTTGCGCCATAATATATCCTTCATGATGCTTCCTCTGTACAATAGCAAATGGGAGAGCTAAACAGGAAATGCTATTCTGTTTACAAGATAATTTACAATACAACACAATCAAAATGGCTAACCATAGTACATGCAAAGTCATAAGCATAATTAATATATAATGACATTCAGAGATGCTATCTCTTGAAAAGTTCTTGCAACCATTCTGGAAACTGAAGTGCATATTCACATGAATCAAAATGTTCAACTTCTGGCTGGTTTCTGTGTACCTAATATGAAGCTCATGCTAAATGAATAGGTAATAGAATAGGTAAGAGTGAATCATGCCAAATGTCCAGGTTTGGTTATGCCACAGCAAACCTCTGGTAGAGCCTTGTAGTATCTAACTAACCATTAACTGGGCACAAAGGCACCTTTTAAAGTGGTTTCCTCTTATATTTAGCTGGAAGAGAGCAACTAACTTTTTCATACCAGTATGGTGTATTTTCCAGTGGTTCTCCCTGGTGCAAGTGGTTGTCCCTGGTTGTCTTCTGCATCTTTTTAAAGACTGTGAACCCTTTATGGACAGGGAACCATTTATTTATTTATTTTGCTATGTAAATAGCTTTGAGAACTACTTTTTGTTGAAAAGTGGTATATAAATATTCTTAATATTAATAATCAGAATATCTTAAACAGCAACAAATTTACAGCCCAATCCTACCTAAAGGGCTGGCCACTGCATCCTAGGCCCATTGCTGCCCGGGCTCACCTCAGGGGAAAGGGACGAATGTCCCCTTCCCACGGTGTAAGCAGCATGGGCCCCGATGGGCCTCCTCAGATGCACGCCAGTTCTGGATCTGCCGTGCGTCTGGGGAGGTCATGTAAAGCCGGCCTGGGCTGGGAAGGGGCTTGGATACCGACGCAACTCAGTGCCAATATCTCCATCCCCTCCCAGCCCAGGCCAGCCAGTGGCCCACTCCCTCGCCACCATTCCCCCGCCCCTGTGCCGACTGGTGCAGGGCTCACCTGTGGCAGCTGGCGCAGGTCTGATTAGGCCACAGAGTAAGCGGCGCCAGCCTCTGCGCCGGTGCCACTTACTTGAGAGGAGACGCAAATGTGCTTTCCGGGACGTTTGCGACTCCTTAGGCCAGCGGAGTGCTCACTCCGCCGGCCTAAAGGTAGGCAGGATTGCACCATTATTTTAGTATGTTTTCATGGAGTACAGTCCATTAGGTGTTCATAGAGTTTATGCTTGGGGGCAGCATAAAGCCCACCTGGCACCCAAGGCAGTGCCAAATTCTGCCATCCCCACCAGCACACATGTGAGCGCCAGCACTTGCCCATGCCAGTACAAGTGTCAGCATCCCTGTGCCAAACCAGGCAATGATGCTGAAATAAATGTTAGTCCAGGGGTTCCCAACCTTTGGAGGCATGCGTACCCCTATGCGGGCCTCTGGTTGCCCCACGTACCCCCCTTAAAATGTATTTTTTTGGGTTGCGGCGCAGGCGGATGGGTCCTCCTGCCTGCGCCGCAGGCTGGAGGGAAAGGCTACATCCCTGGCAAATAGGCAGGGCTGTAGCCTTTTTTTCTGGGTTGCAGCGCAGCAGCTGATAGCGGGCAGCATCTTGCATACCCCGGCCTGCAGTCCGCGTACCCCTAGGGGTACGCGTACCACTGGTTGGGAACGCCTGTGTTAGTCTTTAACGTGTTACAAGATTCTGTTGTTTTTTGTGCAACGTACTAACACACCTACACTTCTGGAAGCTGACACTTTGGTAAACATGCTCCCATTAACAACCAAGTTAATAGTATGTACAGTTATGGCAAAAGGGCATATTTACAGGGTAGCAAGTTACAATATGGGACAAAACTAGCACATTGTACTGCTGTCTAGATATTTTGAGAAATGAGGACACAAGAAATAGAGCAACTTCAGCTATACCTTCAGCGTAACAGTCATAGTACAAAAACTATCTTGCTGCTGCTGCATGAAATCCACCATGAAGACCATCTTAGGCCTACTTTTTACTGAGTTGATAAACCTCTTACTATTTCAGACTGCAGGTAGAGGCTCACATGACTGAATGTTTCTCCATTCAAAACATACATAAACATCAAACATCCATAGCTGTCATTCACTTGGTTAATTGTATCAGCTTTTAAAAATTATTTATACAACCCCTCAGGTGGTTGATCACACACTCAAGTTAACCTGAAATGATACTGGATACCTTGATACAGAGCTCAGCTCAACTGGTTTTTGGCACTTCTGGATGCTGTCATGCATGCTTCATGTCTCAGTTCCTCTTGTGGAATTTACTAGGCATTCACATGGAACTGAAAATATGTGGGTTTGGATGAATTGCACAAGTTGACATGGCCCAAAACTACAGGCGTAATATGGCATCTCTCTCTCTCTCTCTCTCCTCTCTCTCTCTCAGGGGCTTACAATCTAGATTGATACAAGGGAAACTACAGTGTGATTGTTTCAGTTACATGTACTTTAACCTTAGTTAAAGTAGTTAAACCTTAGTTAAAGTAGGGAAAGAGGACCAGGGATTATGCTGAAGACATCATGGAAAAGGTGGGTTCTAAGAAGGGAAAGGAAGTAAGTAAGCGAGGACGGAAGCACATGGTATTGGTATCATCAGGGGTCAGCCAGGCTAGACACTGTCCGATGGCCCACTGCCACTCAGGGGCCCACAAACTGACCCATGAAGACCCTGGCAGTGGCAAATAGGGGCAGCATGAGTTCAAATGAGTTGCTCACACTGTTGCTGCTTTTTCCTTCCTTCTCATCTGCAACTGGGTTTCCTCAGAATCCCTTGCAATTAAACAAGGAAGTCTGTCTGTTTGCTGGTGGACAGGATAGACAGCTGCTGCCCCTGGACACTCTCCCTCTATACCCTCAGGTTACTGAAAGATGAGCAGGTAGAGCACTTTCTTTTATCGTCCAGGAAGATAAAGAAGAGTGGTCTTTGGCCGCTGCTGTCTCACTGGCTCTGAGAGGAACAACCAGCAACCCCCCTGTTCTTCACTTTCCTGGAACGTGGGGAACAGTAAAAAGTGGCAGTCTTGCGTCAAAGCCACCAAAGTGCCGAGAGAGGAGCAGCAGCATTTAACCACCACCTTTTACCCTTCCCCAGATATCTAGGAACAGGAAGAGCAGGCAGTTGGTGGCTGCTCCTTTCTTAGCACCCTGGTGCAGGGTGACCAGATACAATGGAGGACAAAGTGCCTATACCAGTGGTTCCCAAACTGTGAGGCGTGGCTCCCAGGGGAGCCGTGGAAGCCAGCCAGGGGAGCCGCAGAAGGATGGCTTCAAGTTCCCTGTGGAGGGAAGAAGGGGGTGCCCCAGTCAACATACCCCACATCACTTCAGATTGGACCTATAGAAGGGGGAGAAATGACCTTCACAGAAGTTATTCACAAAGAGGTGAAATTGGGGAGAAAGCTTCACCTGGTGGTTTTCTACCCGTCACATAACATAATGTAATGGGGAGCCGCGGCCAATAGTCTCCAATGGTCAAGGGAGCCGCGGGTCAAAAACGTTTGGGAAACACTGGCCTATACCTTTAACCATTGTATAGAAGAGGGAATTTTGGCAGGTGCAGCTTTTTGCACCCTTCCATGATGAGCTGCACCTGCCAAAATTCCTTCTTCTATACCAGGGGTGGCCAACCTTCCAGCGTTAGGGCTTCTGTGTTCTTAAGAGTTGTGTAGAAGACAGAATCTTGGCAGCTGCAAGTGCTGATGGTGCTGCTAAAGCAGTTGCACCTGCTGAAATGCCCTCCCCGATGCAACCATTTAAAGGGCCAGCATTCATGTTGAAAGGTTGGCCACCACTGTTCTATACAATAGTTAATAGCACTTTGTCCTCCATTGTATCTGGTCACCCTGCCCTGGTGGTACTGAGGAAAGAGTGGCCAAACTACCAGGGGAGGGTTAGCATGTGTGTGTCTGTGCACATGCACATGTGTAGCCAGAGTGCCATGAGGGACCCAGGACAAGACTTTGCCTGACAACCCTCAGAACCTGGTGCTGATATTACAAAGGTGCTCCATGAGGTAGCTCCAAACATAAGGGGCAGCAAGGGAAGAGGCTGGAGTTGTGTGACGGAACAGGAGACTTTCAGATGGTTCACGGTGGTGAAACTGGAGGAGCAAAAGTCATGGACAGGAGTGTGATGGGATATGGGAGCTCAGAAGCAGGGAGGGGCAAGAGCGTGGAGGGCTTCGAACCCAAGGACTAGGAACTTGTGCAGGGTCCAGGAGCAGACAGGATGCAGCCAGTGAAGAGGGGAGCAATGAGAGAGGCGACTGAGTTGGGCAGCAGAGTGCTAGATGGAGGTGAGGGGACCAAGATATGCCCATGGAAGATCTGGGAGGAGGTTGCAGTAGTCAAGGTGAGAAATGACGAGGGTGTGAACTAACGTTTTGCTTTGAGGGCAGAGGAGAAAGGCCATATTCTTACCATATCGTAAAGGGAGAAGTGGCATGATTTGGTGACAGACTGAATATTATGGAGAATAAAGGAGAAAGATAGAGATTGTCACTTAAAAAACATTTAGTCATGCTGCCACTCCCATTAAATGCAGTTAAGTACCAATTAACTGCATTTAATGGGAGTGGCAGCATGGCTAGATGTTTTTTTAGGTTAGATGGTGTTAGATGGTGATCTGCCACATTTGGACAAAACAGCTTTAAAAGATGTTGGAAATAATTTATAAGGTGGCACAGCTAAGGCATAGAGAAAACATTTGAAAATGCTCAAATTAAATAGGCCAGAATGAACTGGGGGCTGTTTTAGAGCAGCAGCTGAGTGCAGCCCTGTATCCCAGATGGGCACGCTGGAACAGACAACAAAGTAAATGTAGTCAGGAAAGGTCTGATGCTAAATATGTTCATAATTCCTGTTGAAGTGAAACTACTATATGGTGCCTTCCCACTTCCTCCCCCCCTGAAATTTAAATACTATGCCTAAAATTTATTTTAATAATAATAAAAGGAGCAAAACTGAATCCAGGAGCAACCCCCATACAACAAAGTTGTCTTTCAAGGGGAGAGCAACCCTGTACTGCGGTGTTTCCCAAATGTTTTTGACCTGTGGCTCCCTTGACCATTGGCGAACACTGGTCATGGCTTCCCATTACATTATGTTGATGCCTGCCAATTGGCATTGCACTGTATTGTTTTTTGTGCAACGTAAGGGATTCCGTGGAATTCCGTGGCTCCCCTGGCTGGTTTCCATGGCTCCCCTGGGAGCCACGTCTCCCAGTTTGGGAACCACAGCTGTACTGGATAGGTTGTACACCCAAATCTAAATGAACTCTTTTACTGACCAGCAACACCTCTATTTTTGTTTAAGTCAAGCTTCAAGAAAAAGAATAGGAATATTACTCTTCTCTAAAGAGCTACAAAGCTGTTGCACCCCTCTTCCGTTAGCTCCTTTTTCAAGGTGAATACTAACCTAACCACAGTTTACTTTCAACCACATGGGGAGCTATTCTCTAATGCAGGGGTGGCCAAACTTGCTTAATTGTAAGAGCCACATACGATAAACTTTAGATGTTTGAGAGCCACAAGAGAGATGTTTGAGAGCTGCAATATTTAAGAAGCATTTAAATTCTTAAATATATTTACTCACCATGAACATTAAACTTACATTTTAATCCAGTGGACTCTCAGTTTATACCCGTTAAATAATTATAAAGTTTGAAAAACATTATTTACCTTTTATATTAATTATGATGCAAAAAGGAGCTCAGTCAACACATTTCTGCGAGCTGCACATTGTATGTCAGAGAGCCGCATGTGGCTCGTGAGCCAGAGTTTGGCCACCCCTGCTCTCACTAGCGTCACTGCAGGGGGGCGGAGCTCCAAGTTCCGCCGGGCTCTGACCCTCCGTTACACGATGGGAGAAGGCGGCCCCGCCCCCTCGCCTTTGGAGCCATTCCGGCCGACGAAAGCACTTGCCGGAAATGGCAAGTCGGCCGGAATGGCTCCAAAGGCGAGGGGGCGGGGCCACCTTCTCCCGTCGTGTAATGGAGGGTCAGAGCCCGGAGGAACTTGGAGCTCCACCCCCCCTGCAGTGACGCTAGTGCCTGCTCTAGTGTCTGCCCATACAGTGAGGAGAATGCTAACCACATGTCTGCACTAAGCAAAAATCCAGGAAAAGAAGAGAAGTACTGTATGAAATTATGTGGGCAGAGAATGGAGATTACTGGCTTCCTGGGTGATTACTGGATTACTGGGTGAGGAATTAAAAAGTCCATTAACATTAATTTCACCATGAAATAAATTAATTCCAAGTTAATATGTTAATTATGTCTGTTTTAAAATATCAATAATGACATGAATCAAACCACATTTTTAAAGTTGTAATAGATATGAGAAAGCCCTTTATTTTTACTTAAATATATTTTTAACCTTCCCATCCTCCAAGAAGTTCAAAGTAGAATGCACAGCACACAAAACTGGGGATACATACAGCACAATCCTATCCAATTTACACCACCAGTGTAATCAGCGGGGGAGGGGAGGGCGGCTGGAAGCTTTGGAGGGAAGGGGAGATTTAAATCCCCTTTGAATCCCCCTTTGGATGGGATTTGAATCCCCTTTCCGTTCTGGGGTCTCCTGTTCTCGCTGCACCGCTGGTTACACCAGTGGTGTAAGTTGGATAGGATTGTGCTGAAATACAGGTAGAAGTGACTCCTGTTGGAAAATAGGTGCAATGCTGCCTACAGGACACCAGGGGGCAGTGTAATATCCAGAGAACTAAGAGGCTACCTGCCCCAGACCTTTACTTTGTTCTTCTTTGCAGACCATTACTTTGTTCCTCGGAGGCAGAGCAGCCGAACACAGCTATGCATGAGCAAAAGAAATTGGCTCCACCAACTCCCAAACTCGCCAGCCGCCATTGTCCTCAATTTGTGAGGTTTGGAATCTAGGGAAATAAGTGAGAAGTCGTTAGTGAAACAGGTAGTACGGGTAACGCAGCCATATCCATGCAAAAAAAAAACACAGCAATCCGACCGAAGTTTAAAAACAATGACGATTTTATCTGGGTCTAACGATGTATTCCCGGACAAACCGAAATTATTAAAAACCACGGATATGCATGGATATCTTTTCTTTGCATGGATATGGCTGCGTTACCCGTACTACCTGTTTCACTAGCTATTTCTGCTGGCCATGAAAGCTTTCGAATGAAAGTGAGAAGTCACTCAAGTAAGTTGTGCTTGGAGGAACTATCCCAGTTTTCTTGACACTGAAGTCATGACTGTATATCAGTGGGGAGGTAACACAAGGGGCATTTGCCTATGAAGTTTAATAAATCTGAGAGAATCCAAGTAGCTGGAGATGGTAGATTATTGAGATTGGGTAGAATTGGTTGTTATGGGCCATGGACGACCTTCAAGAACCATAAAAATAAATTCTGTCCTCTTGCTCAACATCACAAACTAAAGATTTCATTGATTTGGCACAATGGGATCAATTTTGTCTATACATCAGTCCTGCTTTACACCCATACAGTTAGAGAAATGATGGGAAAGTGCATGAGATTTTAGTTTCAAGAAAAAAAAACAAGTGAAACATGTAGGGTACAACCAGTTTGCATGACAATTCCCAAACTTCGTGTCATAGTTGGTTGCAACATATGTTCGTACAAGTCCCTGGTTCTCACAATAGATTTTACAAAAGTATTTTAGAGCTTGTCCAGAAAGCATAATCCCTTATGTTTGGTTAGTGCTGCATTGCTCAACCAGCTTGTTTTTCATTTCAAAAAATTTATAACCCACTTTTTTTGTCCCAATAACAGGATGCACAAAGAAACTAACAATAATAAAATTAAATAATAAAATCACATATGGAAGAACATTCAAGAGATAGAAACTAACACTGTGGATTTGTGCCACAGTCTCAGTTTTGAACTGACTCGTATTTATCTTGTTTGTCTCTGGTTTGTCAGTTTTACCAGCAGGGATTAGCATAGTCTCACATAATCCAGTCTGGAGACAGGTCAAAGTTAATTACAGAGTTAACTCTGCCCACAGCAGAATACATGGCTGAGAAGCTCAGGGAAGATGTGCTGCCACCAAGGCCAGTAGCTGCTGTGCCCACAGGCAGGTGGCCAGAACAGCATCCACACATGCCACCACCCACCAGACACTGCTGTGCCCACCCAGGCCACACAGCCCCACTCACAATGCACTCTGTTGCATCAGCCACATGCTGCAGGTCAGTTAGTCAACAGCCCCAGGGGGGCACACATTGCATTGGCATCCCAGCACACATGGCACATGCCAGCGCACTGCCAAACCACCCGCAGGAAGTGTTACCACCCCCATGCCACAGGTTTTTATGGGGGATTCATGGGGGGGGGGGAAATGGAGGAGGGAGGGGATGGAATGAGCAGGGGGAATGGGAGAGAGGCAAGGAAAGAAACGGGGGGGGGGGGTGCACAAAGCTCCATGGCCATGTGCCTAGGGGTGCAGACAGTGGGCACTGGCCCTGCTGGCAAGGCCCCCATGCAAATGCCTATGCTCACGGCTGGCACCCCACCTACATCCTGAGCTGGCACCCTAGCCAACATGCCCAAAAGGCAGTTCTGTTGCCTAAGCAGGGTGGGTCCACCAGTGCCTGTTCCTGCCACTATGCATCCTCCCAGGCCACCATCAGAGCCACTAGAATGTCTTCCTGGCGTTGCTCCACGGCATAGATGGCCCTCACAACCCTGCCCAGAGCCTTCACTAACTGGACCTGACCTTCAGGGCCATGTCAGCCACCTACTGTCACAGCTGGCCACCTTCCATGTGTACCTGCTCAATGTGGCCCCACAAGGTAGCTACATCCTTAGGCAGCGACTGGGCTGGCTGGGCATGTGGAAGTAGGGGAGGCTACTCGTGGTCAACCATGCAGCCAATGCTTCTTGTCCTTCATGGAGTGGCTTGAGGGAGTGGCGCTTCCTGAGAAGGCAGCTGTGGCTCCCGCACCTCTGTCCACTCTGGCATTGTTAAACTTGGAGGTTGGTTGTATGCATACCTTTAAAGATATATAGAACTTGGTTTTACTATTTAATGGCCCTGAAGTACAGATTAATATCAGCATCGGAAGGAAAATACATTTTTTCTGGAACTGCAAATGGAACTCAAATACTGTCTGAAAAACTTACAAGATTATCCCCATATTTAATTGCTAGAATAATTACGGATATAAAATAACATTTCTGCTGCTCATCCCACAGAAAAATGAGCAAATAGCTTTAGACATTTAAAAGAAAATGTTAGTCAATTGAGCTCTTAGTGGTGGTACACAAGAAACGAACTGCAGCTTTTATGTCATAGTCTTACATTTCTGAACCACTTTTTACCTGCCCAAATTCAGAGATCCTATACCTACCTACCTGGGAGTAAGTCCCATTGAATTCAGTGGGGCTTACTTCTGAGTAGACATAAGATTTTATTTCATTCCTATAGGGTAGGGCAGAGGTTCTCAATCTGTGGTACGCGTACCCCCGGGGGTACGCGAACCGACAGGCGGGGGTACACGGCTTGAGGCATCGGCTTTTAGTTTTTTAAATTTAAACTCCCGACTCACAGCTGACTTACAGCTGATAAGGCACAGACTGGCAAGGCTCCCATATTATAATAATAATAAAAAGCCTCTGTCAAATCTCTATATAAACCCCTTTCTAGCATTTATATCCAAGTTAGGGTGAGTAAGTTCTCTGACTAAATAGTCCCTAATTTATTACTAAAAAGAAAAACTTCATTGACAGTGAACATAAAAGATTCTCGTGCAACAAAACCACCCCTTCTCTCCCCCCAGACTATGTTCCCAAGTGGAATGCAAATTAAGTGCTTTACAACTGGCTGGTTTAATTTATATGCTGGGTTTTAGAATACATAGTTTCTTTCATTTAAAGAAGGCAACTCTTATGGCAGATTAAGCTGGTTCTCTGCCTTCATAAGGAAGCTAAGAAGGAATTGCCTTGGTTTATTTTTGGATGGGAAACCTGTGGTGATATTTTCTTTTAAAATAAAATAGGGTGGCAAAAATTGGGGAAAAAGGGTGGCTAACTGTAACAGTATATATATATGTGTGTAATTAATTGGCACAGGGGTACTTCAAAAAAATTGACCGTGCCAGGGGGTACACTTGGTGAAAAACGTTGAGAACCCCTGGTGTAGGCTTTTATTTTTTACTGAAACCCAGAGTTCATAATATAAGGAAATTGCTACACACACCCTTTTATCATTCTTATGCCTACAAATTTGTTCCCCTGCCAGAAAGCATAGGAATGTCAATGAAGAAAAAAACATTACACACATAATGGAACATTTAGCATGAGCTTCGGAGAGATACTGGCTTGTGCCCTGTGGGTGAAATCCATGCTCCAATTAAAACAGCAACAAAACTTCAAGTGATTTTAATAGAGTTGGACTGCACCAACCTGGACTGACTTATGGCGCAATCTTGTCTGACTGTGTTGCCCGCTCCACTACTCCTCCACTACTCCATAAGGCACATTTCCGACACCTGGAGAGTAAGTGGCACTGAGGCTGGCGCCGCACGCTCTCCAGGAGACAGAGGCCTCCGCTGGCAGACACAGGTAAGGCCTGCGCCTGGGGGTGTGGGGAGGGCGGAATGGAGCAGAACAGGAGGGGGTGATTGAGTGACTGGGCCCAGGAAGGGGGAGGGATCCTCGGTGGCGCATTTTGCCAAATCCTATCCCTCTTCCTGGGCCTGGCCACTGTTACATGAGCCTCCCGGATTTGCGCCGGCCATTTTGCCAGTGCACATCCAAGGAGACCCATTGGGGCAGCTGGGCTGTTACTTGGGGGTAAAGGGACGAATGTCCCTTTATCCCAAGGAGGCCTGAGTCAGCCCAATACTAGATAGAATCCAGCGCAGCATGCTTTTGCACGCTGCAGCGGTCCGAGACACGATTGGGCTGCCCATATATTTGCAAATTTGGCATCCATATATTGAGGTAGTAGCTCAGCATTCTGATAATATGCCCTATATTTGCTTTTATTTATAATGTTACCTAATAATACTTAATTGCAGTAATTTCCTACTATGAAAGTGAGATCAAAATGAACCCTATAGCTCTCTCTCTCTTTTTTGTCCTTGTTCAGCACCTCCATGTCACCTGGAACAAAAGAATTGACAGGTAATGTATATAAAAATAAATGAAGGTGAAGGTGAAGAAATCACTTCAGCATAAATTATTTTTTACATCCTGACCTAGTATTTAAGTACAGCCCCCCCCCCGCTATCCACGGATCCAGTATCCATGGATTCACTTATCCACGGATTGCAGGAACCCCTCCCCCCACGCTCCCCTGGCGATTCTTTTACCTTAAAACTGTGTCTGTGTCTTGCTTTCAACAAAGGCTATAAGTAGCATGCTGCTGCTGCTGCTTCATAGCACAGACACAGGGTCAGCCGAAGACCAGGAAGCAGTTTCAATTTCTGTTTCCTGGTCTTCGGCTGAGCATACGTCTTTCCTAAAAGCAGCAGCATGCTACTTATAGCCTTTGTTGAGCACAAACACCATTTTAAGGTAAATGAATCACCAGGGAAGCGTGCGGGGGTGTGTGAAGGGGGCTGCGAAGCTTGACACTTGGCTCTACAGAGCCCGTTTCAAGCCATTTGCGTGTTTGCGCAACAATTAGTTAAAATGGGGCTGTAGAAGATGGCGTTCGCTCTTATCCACGGGTTCCAGGTATCCACGGGGGAGCCATGAACCAATCCCCAGCTGATACTGGGGGGGGGGGCTGTAATGTAACAGTTAAAACTATTAATTGTTTGTGTCCAAAACCTTACAGTGAGAGAGGGTAAGGGAGATACAAAGGCAAAACTAGCAAGATACAAAAGGTGCGAGTCATGTGCAGCCCGAGGGTGTGTGTGTGTGTGTGTGTGTGTGTGTGTGAGAGAGAGAGAGAGAGAGAGAGAGAGAGAGAGAGAGAGAGAGAGAGAGACAGCACACTCTGCCCGAGCCTCTGCTCGGTGATCTTCGGCCTGCTCCGGGCCCAGCCGCCACACTCTGCCCGAGCCTCTGCTCGGTGATCTTCGGCCTGCTCCGGGCCCAGCCGCCTCATGCTCTCACTGGTGAGCAGCGAAAACACGCTTGCAGCAAGAGTGCAAATTGAGGATTAAGTCCAGAGCCAGCCAGAGGCTGCCGAGTAGAGGCTTGGACAGTGGGCTTTTTGCATTAAAAAATTTGAAAGCTTGGCATCCCGTCACCACTGAAACGTCCGGGTTACCGCACTGGGTGACACCAGCGATCTCACTGGGTGAAGCCGCTGGTGCGAATGTCAGCATCAAATAAATAAACCGTATTTAAAGTTATAATGAATAGCTTTTATTTTCAAGATTGAAAGTTACTTGCTTCACTTTCCTGTGCTCACCAAACATGAAACATTTAAGTGCAAAATACTGTAGCTATTTACTTATTAATTTGTCCTTAAACTCTGACATGCTCTAAGAATTACTCACTTGATCTCTGAAGTTGTATAGAATCTCTACATCAATGAGGACTGAAATCTGTGTGTTTTACTGCCTCTGAGGCTAGAACTAGCCATATGGCTACTGCAGAAAACAGCAGCCTCACATTCCTCCTCCTCTCTTCCCTAGTAATATACAATACTATGAAACAAGTAACATGATGCCACTATGCATCAGGTTCGTCACCTACAGAAGTAATAGTGAACAAAGAGGTGTAGGAACATGGAAACTCATAGCATGGTGATCTCAGTTCAAGTATTTTTATTATTCAACATTATGAGAGACAGGAAGAGAAGATATCACATGGGCAGGACCGGCCCATCCATGAGGCCAACTGAAGCTGTCACAGTAGGTAGCAGATGTGTGGGGATGCTCTTCTCTGTCCACCTTCTTGCCTCCACTGCTTTTCCTTCTCCTTCTATTCCCTGGATTGGAAAAGGAAGAAGGAGACAGAGAGGGAAAGGAAATGCGGAGGGGAAGAGAGTCCCTTGCTAAGACTTTGGATAGTGGGAGGAGGAGCAGATGCTCGCTCGCACATCATCGAAAAAGGAGAGGCAGCACTGCATGCTGCCTCAGGTGTCAGAAGTTCTTGGACCAGCCTGGGGCTGCTGCTTTCAGCCAGTGGTGTTGCTCTAGGTGGGGCGGAACGCTAAGTTCCGCACCGCCTAGAGCCTCTGTTACGCTCCTGCACGAGGCAGCCCCGCTCCCTCGCCTTCGGAGCCATTCAGGCCAGCGAAGGCAATGCGCAGGAGACCCTACACATTGCCTTTGCTGGCCTGAATGACTCCAAAGGCGAGGGGGCGGGGCTGCCTCATGCAGGAGCGTAATGGAGGCTCTAGGCGGTGCGGAACTTAGCGTTCCGCCCCACCTAGAGCAACACCACTGCTTTCAGCACTATATATGTGTTTCTATATATATAATATATATATGTGTGTAATACTAGTTTCACTATATATTTTCTAGTTTAATAACTGTAATACTAGTTTCTGTAATACTAGTTTCACTATATATGTGTAATACTAGTTTCTACCAGGAAAAAGTGGTTGAATTACAGGAGGGCCAGAATTAAGGGGCCCAGCCTCCTTACATTTTGTGACAATCCTCTTAGCTGCTGTTTTTAGAAGGCTGTCGGGGAGGGTGATTTGGCTAAAACTAGGGGGAGCTAGGGGGTGGAGCTTTTGGATTTCATTAAAGGTCTCCCCTACCTTTCCTCCGGTAACTATATTTCCTAAGCCTATATTTCCATTGATATTTTAATCAAAATTTATGTTTGAATAGTAATACAAAAATGCCTACACAAACTAGAAATAAGTGGCTTGTGATAAATCATATCCTGGTTACACTACCCGAAAGCTCAGAAATGTGCATGCTTCTAAACAGAATTGTGTTTCAGTGAAAGAGGAAGCAGTTTATACAAAGCTGTTGAAAGGTGGTAGTACTTTGACATTTCTCCTTAAAAGGAAAACTACATGCAAACCTCACGGGTAAATTATAGAAAGTGAACAGCCGATTTGGGTTGTATCATTCGCATGAATGAACTCCCTTTGGTCGAATTATGGTTCAATAATAAACTGAAGGAGAATGTTCATGTCACATTGATTATAATTTTCTGTGTGACAAACTGTTTGCAAACCTGTTCACAAGATGTCTATGTTTTTATTTGTGTGTTTTTTATTTCAGAGGATGAAAAAAGAAGATTCCTTGTCGGTATTACCAATACCTTCTAGAAAAATGTTTCCAAATTACAAAATTATGTTTTCTCTCCTTCTTGCATTTGAATTTATACATGCAGATTTAATTTGCATTTACTTAAAGGTAAAATAGGGCCTTCTCGGCTGTGGCGCCCCAATTATGGAATTCCCTCCCCCTGGAATTAAGAACGGCTCCCTCTTTAGAGACCTTTCGGCGGGGCCTTAAGACGTTTTTTATTTAGGACAGCTTTTGATGTCTGACATGGTGGGCTGACTTTTTAACAAATGGCTTTTAACAAATGTAAATTCAGGTGACCCACTGGGGTTGTTAATTTAAATTGTTTTAATTAATTGTTTTTAATTATTTTAATGTGTATATATGTATTTTAATGTTTGTATTGTAAGTCGCCTTGAGTGCCTTTGTTGGGAGAAAGGCGGGGTATAAATTCTTTAAATAAATAAATAAATAAATAAAGTGGAAAAACAATTGACTTAGAAATTGCTTAAAGTTTCTTAAAAGATTTTCATGTTTGATAATTGCCAAATAAAATTCCAGAAGTTATAAATAGTCAGTTTTGAAGTAAGATGAACTTGCCATCCTTGGGAAACAGAATATCAAAATAAGACAACACACTCATTTAACTTGTAACAAATAGCAGAATCTATGATTAGGCCAGCGCAGGAGATAGCAAATCCAAATGGTTCTCTAGCAATAAACATATAATAATACATTCATGACACAATCCTAACCAGCCTCTGCATTGGTGTAGCACACGCTGCGCCGCCGCAGACTGCCACAAACGTGTCGTAAAGCACGTTGCGCCAGTGCGCCAGAGACCAGCGCCGGTGGGAAGTCCTGTGTCATTCCTCCAGCACCAGTGCAATGAGGAACACGTGTGGGAGCAGGTAAGCCATCCTAGGGGGTGGGACAGGCCGCTCCCAACTGGGGATTTACAGGAGTCTTAAGTTCCCAATCAAGTGGCCTTGAGCAACTGGGTTGCTAGGGTAGTTATCTGTCTCTGGGCGTATCTGTGAGCTCGTTAGCATGCTCTGGCGCAGCCGTGACATTTCACGGTAAGAAGGTCTTGCGTCCACCAACTCGGTCTCTGTGAACCAGCACAGTGTCCCAAATAACTTGCTGAGACAAACAGGATGTCAAAGATAGAGTCAGAAACCAAAATGGATTCTTCTTAACTTCACACCCACCTCCTGCTTTTTCCTGCAGGATGCAGCGTAGCCTGTGCTGGCGCCGCTGCATCGGTGCAGGGAAAGTTAGGTAGGATTGGACTGTCAATAACTAACAATTTGCTGCATTTTAAGGCATTTTTACCCAAGGATAAAAATATGCAACAGGAGTTAAAGCGCGTTCCGATGGTGCTGACTGCCGTAAAGAAGAACTTGCGTGCTGCTGGAGCGCCAGCAGGAAGGCCGGAGCCTTCCCATGCACTCCAGAGCAGCCAGACAAAGTCGCTGATGGAGGTAAGGTGGTGGGGGAGCCGGAATATGGGGAGGGCAGAATGGGGGTAGGGAGAGGGCGGGTTCGGTGGCAGCGGTGGTTGCCAAATCCTAACCCCCTTCCTGTGCCGTAGGTCCACACGGACCTGTGCCAACGATTTTTCTAGCACAGGTCTGAGAACATCGCCCCACACTATGGAGGCTTACCCCCAGGTAACTTTTGTTCCCTTAGCCAGAGGAGACCTCCGCAACCTCCCCCCCCCCCCGCAGGATACAGTGGTAGCCATTTTGGTGACGCTGCATCGGTGGGGGAAAAAGAACAGGGTTTGGCTGTTAGTCTGGCGCAGCGGGTTAAACCGCTGAACCATGAGCTGTAGATCAAAAGGTCGGCAGTTCGAATCCGCGACGGGGTGAGCTTCTCGTTGCTTGGCCAGCTCCAACCTAGCAATTCCAAAACATGTTAATGCGAGTAGATAAATAGGTACCGCTTGCGGGAAGGTAAACAGCGCTCCGTGTTCCAGCTGCATGCTACGCGCTGCGGCAAGGAGAGTCATGCCAGCCACATGACCACGGAGGCGTCTTCGGACAACGCTGGCTCTTCGGCTTTGAAATGGGGATGAGCACCACACCCTAGAGTCGGACACGACTGGACCTAATTGTCAGGGGTCACCTTTAACTTTTTACCTCCTTTGGATGAGAGGATACTGGAGACTTCTGGTGTCTTTGTAATGCTTATTTTATGTACAAATATACAAGCAGTATATTCACTAATATTGGAAGTACATAGGCTCCTATGGCAGGCAACGTATTCGATTCTGCATCATTTCCAGCAAGCAGCTGTTGCAGCCTCCCCAAAACTGCTCCTCTGATTCTAGAGAACTCCAGGTAAACTCTCAGTTTTTTCCTTTTCCTAATTCAAACTGCAAACCGCTTTTTATGCACACACACTACAGAGCTTTACTCTAATACTCTACCTGTGTAGGTTGATTGCACATTCAGGGGAGAAAAATCTTATAACCATTAAATCATACTGAGGGAATGTTGATTATCTCCCATCATTAGCAATCAATCTGCTTTACCAAGAATGGTCTCTCAGCTTCCACAACAATTTGGAGTGGAAAAGAGACACATCTCTGGACCAGTGAAAACGTTGGAGACAGAAACCTCCGTAGATATAGTTAAATCCCACTTTGCCCCACAGTGGGGACTGAAGCAAGACAGTTGAAGGGAAACTCAGTAACATGTTGGTATGCGTCACAGAAGGCCACAACTTTATTGCTCACTACAGCTTCTGGAGGCAAAACACACAACTTCAGACCAGTAGCGTCGCTGCCATAGGACGGGGGACCCCACCGCCCCAGGTAGCATGCGTGGTCTACTTGCAAGGAGCAGCCAGCCAGCCATGGCATTGCTTCTCGGCGTGAGCCGGTCTCTCTCTCTCTTTCTCTCGCCCTCTCTTCCATTAGACTCCAAATGGAGTATTTCCAGAAGCGAGAGGGGCAGAGTGACATGGCGGCCAGCTCTTTACTGTGTGTGTGGGGGGGTGACATGATGTCACCCGGTCCCAGGCAGTGGGGTGGGGCTAGCGATGCCACTGCTTCA
This sequence comes from Plestiodon gilberti rubricaudatus, assembly GCA_026170595.1. Taxonomy (NCBI): domain Eukaryota; kingdom Metazoa; phylum Chordata; class Lepidosauria; order Squamata; family Scincidae; genus Plestiodon; species Plestiodon gilberti. Next base: position 245,039,509 of record JANXHW010000001.1, on the reverse strand, counting down.
GACATCTGTAAGAGCAGGGACCCTGCAGAACTGTCCCCCTGACTGTTAGTAGCATTATCTTCCAGCCCTTCTGTCTGGAGTAATTATGGGGTGAAGCTGTCAGCAAAAGTTAAGAAACCCCCAAGCCACCCTTTTCAGCTGGGAACAGGAAGACGGTTCCCGTGAGCAGGCTGGCCTTTGCACCCCAAATCCTCCAAAGAAAGGCCCACTAAAGGGAAAGAAAATCTGCCTCTGCTACCCCTTTTCAGTGGTTCCTGCTCCATACCCAACATACATGTCAAACTGTGACAAATAAAATCGAAGAAAGCACAACACAGTGTAAAACAACAAGCATCCGTTGCTATAGGGAAAGCAAAAACCCTGTCACTATAGGCCTGTTCGGGTAAAATTCCTTCCCAGTCTTATTGGCCAGCAACTGACACAGTCCATAGCAAAGGCTGCAGTACATGACTGCAACAAGCAAGATTACAGAGGAAGGAGAGGAGGGCAGGCTGGGAAAACACTGTTGAACACATGGATCCCAGTCTCTTTATATAGCCTTGAGGGTGGATCAGAGTTTTCCTGCGAAAACTCCACAGTCAGGGAATAAGGGGGCAGGTCCTCTTGTGGATTAGGAACTGGTTGAAGACCAGGAAACAGCGAGTGGGAGTCAATGGGCAATTTTCACAATGGCGAGAGGTGAAAAGCGGTGTGCCCCAAGCAGCGAGGTGGCCAAGTTTGCGGACGACACTAAACGTTTCCGGGTGGTGAAGACCAGCAGGGATTGTGAAGAGCTCCAGAAGGATCTCTCCAAATTGGGATAATGGGCAGCAAAATGGCAGACGTGCTTCAATGTAAGTAAGTGTAAAGTGATGCACATTAGGGCAAGAAACCAAAATTGCACATATACGCTAATGGGTTCTGAGTTGTCTGTGACGGATCAAGAGAGAGATCTTGGGGTGCTGGTGGACAGGTCGATGAAAGTGTCGACCCAGTGTGCGGTGGCTGTGAAGAAGGCCAATTCCATGCTCGGGATCATTAAAAAAGGGATTGAGAATAAAACGGCCAATATCATTATGCCTTTGTACAAATCGATGGTAAGACCACATCTGGAGTATTGTGTCCAGTTCTGGTCACCACACCTCAAAAAGGATATAGTTGAATTGGAAAAGGTGCAGAAAAGAGCGACCAGAATGATTCGTGGGCTGGAGCACCTCCCTTACGAGCAAAGGCTCATAAGGAAAGGTGTACCCTTTGGGGCTTTTCAGCAAACTTGGCCACCTCGCTGCTTATCCCCAACTCAGGTCATTTATGAATAAGTTGAAAAGCACCGGTCCCAAGACCGATCCTTGGGGCACACCGCTTTTCACCTCTCGCCATTGTGAAAATTGCCCATTGACTCCCACTCGCTGTTTCCTGGTCTTCAATCTTTGTGGGATACACTCTTTCCCCTTCCTCCTTTGTGGGATACACTCCCGCTGGGCCTCTATGACTTGTTTTAAACAGCCTCCATGCACTCTGGAGCGAATGGACTCTTTTTACCTTCCCTTTCAGCTTTTTTTTAACTAGTCTCCTCATTTTGGGGAAGTCTGCCCTTCGGAAGTCAAGGGTTTTCGTGTCAGATTTGCTCGGCACTCTCCCTCCGACATGCATGGCGAAACAGATCGCAGCATGGTCACTGTTCCCCAATGGCTCTGACCAGATCTTGAGTGTCACACAATATCAAATCCAGAGTCACCTGTCCTCTGGTCGGTTCCGTGACAAGTTGCTCTAAGGCACAGTCATTTAACATATCCAGAAATCCAGTCTCTCTTTCATGACCTGAGCATGAATTGACCCAGTCGATGTGAGGATAATTGAAGTCCCCCATGACTACAACCCTGTCTCTCGTTGACACCTCCCTGATTTGCTTCCTCATTTCAAGATCCCCTTCAGGTTTTTGATCTGGAGGACAGTAGCATGCCCCTACTATTACATCACTCTTTGAGCCTGGTAATCTAACCCACAGTGATTCTATGGAGGAGTCTGAGCCCCCCTCCAGCTCTACTCTGGTGGATTCTACCCCCTCTTTGACATAGATGGCCACCCCACCTCCAACACGCCCCTCTCTGTCCCTCCTATAGAGTTTATATCCTGGAATTACAGTATCCCACTGGTTCTCCGCATTCCACCAGGTTTCTGTTATACCTACTATGTCAAAGTTTTCCCTAGCCACCAAACATTCCAGTTCTCCCATCTTTGCCCGTAGACTTCGGGCATTTGCATAAAAGCACTTATATACCTGGTCCCCCAAGAAGGGCTGCATGTTTGCACCTTTATTCCTGCAGCCTTCTGTCCTGCTAGACTGGCTGTCATGTCCCATCACGCTACCTCACGCTACCTCACGCTAGAGGTACCTCACGCTACCTCACGCTAGAGGCCCAGCGGGAGTGTATCCCACAAAGGAGGAAGGGCTCGACCAAGTCCAGGAGGGTGCCGGCATGGCTAACAAGCACAGTTAAGGAGGCTATAAAAGGCAAGGAACATTCCTTCCGTAAATGGAAGTCTTGCCCTAGTGAGGAAAATAAACAGGAGCACAAACTGTGGCAAAAGAAATGTAAAAAGATGATACGGGAGGCCAAGAAAGACTTTGAGGAACGTATGGCAGGCAACATAAAAGGGAATAATAAAAGCTTCTTCAAATATGTTAGAAGCAGGAAACCTGCCAGAGAAACGGTTGGTCCGCTGGATGGTGAGGGAGAGAAAGGGGTGATAAAAGGGGACTTGGAGACTGCAGAGAAATTAAATGAGTTCTTTGCATCTGTCTTCACGGCAGAAGACCTCGGGCAAATACCGCTGCCGGAACGGTCTCCCCTGACAAAAGAATCAAGTCAAATAGAGGTTAAAAGAGAAGACGTCTCAGACTTAATTGACAAAATAAAGATCAATAAATCACCAGGCCCGGATGGCATCCACCCAAGAGTTCTGAAGGAACTCAAGAATGAAGTTGCTGACCTCTTGACCAAAATATGAAACTTGTCCCTTAAAACGGCCACTGTACCAGAGGATTGGAGGATAGCTAATGTCACGCCAATCTTTAAAAAAGGAAGGAGGGGGGACCCGGGAAACTACAGGCCGGTCAGCCTAACCTCTGTTCCAGGGAAGATAGTGGAAAGTCTCATTAAGGATAAAATCTTAAAATACATAGAAGAACAAGCTCTGCTGAGGGAGAGTCAGCATGGCTTCTGCAAGGGGAAGTCTTGCCTCACAAACCTGTTAGAATTTTTTGAAAAGGTCAACAGGCATGTGGATGCGAGCGAACCCGTGGATATTATATATCTGGATTTTCAGAAGGCGTTTGACACGGTCCCTCATGAAAGGCTCCTGAGAAAACTCCACAGTCAGGGAATAAGAGGGCAGGTCCTCTTGTGGATTAGGAACTGGTTGAAGACCAGGAAACAGCGAGTGGGAGTCAATGGGCAATTTTCACAATGGCGAGAGGTGAAAAGCGGTGTGCCCCAAGGATCGGTCTTGGGACCGGTGCTTTTCAACTTATTCATAAACGACCTGGAGTCGGGGATAGGCAGTGAGGTGGCCAAGTTTGCAGATGACACTAAACTTTTCCGGGTGGTAAAGACCAGCAGGGATTGTGAGTAGCTCCAGAAGGACCTCTCCAAACTGGGAGAATGGGCAGCAAAATGGCAGATGCGCTTCAATGTAAGTAAGTGCAAAGTGATGCACATTGGGGCAAGAAACCAAAATTTCACATATACGCTAATGGGTTCTGAGTTGTCTGTGACGGATCAAGAGAGAGATCTTGGGGTGCTGGTGGACAGGTCGATGAAAGTGTCGACCCAGTGTGTGGCGGCTGTGAAGAAGGCCAATTCCATGCTTTGGATCATTAAAAAAGGGATTGAGAATAAAACGGCCAATATCATTATGCCTTTGTACAAATCGATGGTAAGGCCACATCTGGAGTATTGTGTCCAGTTCTGGTCACCACACCTCAAAAGGGATATAGTTGAATTGGAAAAGGTGCAGAAAAGAGCGACCAGAATGATTCGTGGGCTGGAGCACCTCCCTTATGAGGAAAGGCTACAGCATCTGGGGCTTTTCAGCCTAGAAAAAAGGCGCCTGAGGGGGGACATGATTGAGACTTATAAAATTATGCATGGGATGGAGAGAGTGGATAGAGGGAAATTCTTCTCCCTCTCGCACAACACCAGAACCAGGGGACATGCACTAAAATTGAGTGGAGGGAGAGTTAGAACAGACAAAAGAAAATATTTCTTTACCCAGCGTGTAATTCATCTGTGGAACTCCTTGCCACAGGATGTGGTGATGGCATCTGGCCTAGATGCCTTTAAAAGGGGTTTGGACAGATTCATGGAGGAAAAGACCATCACAGGTTACAAGCCATAAGCAACCTCTTGGTTTTAGAAGTGGGTTTTCTCTGTGCCAGGTGCAAGGGAGTGGCGACTGGACACAGGTATCTTGTTGTCTTGTGTGCTCCCTGAGGCATCTGGTGGGGCCACTGTGTGACACAGGAAGCTGGACTAGATGGGCTTTTGGCCTGATCCAGCAGGGCTCTTCTTATGTTCTTATGTATCACTCCCAATTCTTACTCTGTTACTTGACTGTTCCGCATCCTCTGCACCCTCATTCCCTAGGGATGAGGAGTCCCGAACCGGATGTCCCTCGGCTCCTGTCGGCTTTCCCCCAGGAGTCAGTTTAAAAGATGCTCTGCCACCTTCTTAATGTTACGCGCCAGCAGTCTGGTTCCGTTTTGGTTCAAGTGAAGCCCCTCCCTCTTGTACAGGCCCGGCTTGTCCCAAAACGTTCCCCAGTGCCTAACAAACCTAAACCCCTCCTCCTGACACCAGTGTCTCATCCACGCATTGAGACCCCTGAGCTCTGCCTGCCTAGCTGGCCCTGCGCGTGGAACAGGTAGCACTTCTGAGAACGCTACCTTTGGAGTCCTGGATTTGAGCTTCCTACCTAGCAACCTAAATTTGACCTCCAGGACTGCCCGGCTACATTTCTCCACGTCGTTGGTGCCAACATGCACCACAACCACTACCTCCTCCCCAGCACTCTCTACCAGCCTATCTAGACGAGAGGTGATGTCCGCAACCTTCGCACCAGGCAGGCAAGTCACCATGCGGTCCTCACATCCGTCATCGACCCCCCTCTCTATGTTCCTGACTATAGAGTCACCCACGACAAGAAGCCCCCTTCGCCCCCTCCCCAGAGGAGTATCCATAGTGCGACTGGATACGGGCCCATCACCTGAAGAAGGGGTCCCCACTGTGGGATTGTTTCCCTCTTTTCCAGAGCGATGTCCTCCAGCCCTGAGACTCCCTTTCCTGGCAGCTGAGGAGCTGGCCAACTGAGGGTGGGACGATACCTCCACGTCCCTAGAAGTCTCACCCTGGTTCCTCTCTACCTGTCTCTGCTTCTCCAGGTCAGCAACCGTGGCTTCAAGGGAGCGAACCCGTTCCCTGAGATCCTGGAGCTCTTTGCACCGAGCACACACCCATGACTTGTGCCCAAGAGGCAGATAGTCATACATGTGACACTCGGTGCAAATCACTGGGTAGCCCCCACCCCTCTGCTGGCTGTCTGACTGCATAGCTTTTGAGTGTAAGTTATGGGTTTATCAAAATTTGGGTACCTTAATGTTGTTGGAGCTCTCCTCTCTTCAAGGGACGTGCCGGGCTTTGTGTGGGGCCTGGCTTCCTCGCCACGCTGCTGAACTCGCCCAGCTGCTTAACTCGCTTTGACCTTTACATTTGTAGTAACAAACCTTTGATTGACCTTTACATTTGTAGTAACAAAATCAGAACTGGATATATTTGTATATTTACAAGATTTATACCCTGCTTTATAAAATTACTAAAGTGGCATATATATACAGCAATAAAACAACAACAAATTCTAAAAACAACAATAAAATTATACACATATCAATGGTTTGAGTATGGATCTGAGTTCATGAAGGCTTCAGGCACAGCTGCTAACACTAATATAAAAGACACATTCAGAAAGAGGCTTTGTCAGATGCATGCATTAAAGTACCTAATTCTGTTGCAGTGGTACACCCTACACCGACTGATGCAGGTTATCTGAAAAGACATAATGAGGTTTCAAGAGCTATCTGTCAGGAGGCTTATCTTCTGGTGAATGAGGCTGCAATTCTATCCACACGTTCCTGCAAGTCTCATTGACTATAATGGGATTTACCTCTGTGTAGACATGCAAATGGGCTCTAAGCTTAATAAGAACATGTCTGACAACAGAAAATAAGACTATGGGAAAGGGAAAGTAATAGTATTAAGAGAAGGCAAGGGAACACAACAGGCCTGTGCTAAGAAGAGAAAAAGAAACATCTTATTAACAATGTACTGTTGAATAAACAGTTTGGATAAGTATACTTGCAAACACTTATTTTTAAAATCAGAGCAGAGCTCACAAGGACGGTGGGACGCTTGCCCGGACCCAAAGGCAGTTAAAATTATATTTCATCTGGATAAGACGTTAATTGTTAACTATCATCCAGAAAGCTAGTTATGTAATTGAATAGTTTGATGGTAAAAAACAACAACTGTCAAGCATTATTTCACTAAGAAATAATAATTGTGAAACTAATCATCATCATCATCATCAATGGTGTCATTATTGTTCTCATCATTACCACCATCATGACATCAGGATCAGTTAGCAGCACCCGGAAGTCTGAAAGGCAGAGGTGGCATACTGTATTGGGCCTCAACCAGTCATCTTTGCAAAGTGAATGCATGCTTTCATTTGACTCTTTGCACATAACTCTGTCTGTGTGTGCAGGGCCCGGCTTTAAACCAATTGGACCAATTGCTCCCAATTGGGCCCTGTGCCTAAGGGCCCCCTGCACTAGGGTGATTTTGTAACTATTTTTCAAAGGTAACCTACAAACTTTGTTTGTTTAGGGTTATATGTATGCAATTTTATATTAAAATGTGCTTAGGTCCATTTGGTCCATTAACTAACATGTACTTTTAAAGCACACATTTTGATTGCTTTCTATTCTACAATAAATTTTATTTGTATCTCTAAGATTCTACAGACAGCTGTGAACCTAGGGCCCAGCAAAAATGTTTCCAATTAGGCCCTGTAGGGCATATCTCTCTCTCTCTCTCTCTCTCTCTCTCTCTCTCTCTCTCTATGTTTCCACATCACCTTTTCCATATATATGTGAGGAATATTCACAGTGTATTATCATTATCTCCTACACAATCATAGAAGAATAGAGCATGAAGGCAGGGGCAGCCTCAATAGATATGCTGCTTGAGATTGTGGAGGTCCACTATATCTGCACTTTTGCCCTCCTTTTAAAAATTTAACAGACATGTACAGCGCAATCCTACCCAGCTCCTCCACTGGTGCAGCAGTGGTGGAGGGCAGAATGGGAGGCTTTGGAAAGGAAAGGGGATTTAAATTAAGATAAAATCTTAATCCCCCCCTTAAAGGGGATTTAAATCCCCTTTCCCTTCCAAAGCCTCCTGTTCTCTCTTTACCACTGCTGCACCAGTGGGGGAGCTGGGTAGGACTGCGCTGGCAGTCTGCCACCCAGGGGTGACCCAAGCATGAGTCAACTTGAAATGGTTCTGAAAGCGGCATCCTCCGCCCTCTCCAACCTGTTGCTCCACTGGGTGCTCTGATCCTCTTTCTCTTCCTTACCTGAGACAAACTGGCATAGGTTCTTCATATTTGCCACTAATAATAGAAGATATATCCTTTGGTGTGTTTTAATCAAAACGTGAAAGTACGACTTCTGAATTTTCTGCATTCTTATCAGAGAGGTTCTACTAACTAGAGTAAAAAGAACTTACTGGAATTCTTTGTTCTTTTTCACAGCTTTCAAGGCATTTGTTGAGAATGGAATACAAGGAATCCCTCTTCATGAACCATGCTGTCCTATTTTCAGTGGTATCCCTAGAGTTATGAAACAGGATTTAGCTAGTCAGTTTCTTCTTGTCAACTGGAAGGAAAAAAATGTTCAGATGCTTTAAAAATTAAAGAGCCTGGGTGAACCACTTTAGATTGAATAATAAAAAACACACCCTTCAATTCAAAAAATGGAGTCCACTCTTATTTTCTGCTTGCAATTTTTGGATAATCTTTCGAACCACCTTTTCACTTACATTAGGCAACAGAAAGTGACAACTAGCAGCAACAGAAAAGCTGTGCAACAGCCTTATGACTTGTAACTACTAGTGTAGCTGGAAATGGTCTGAATGCTTGACAATGCATTTAATGCTTCTGTCTGTACTTATTTGATTATTTACCAATGATTAATTTGATCACTGCATCTTTACATTTATTAGTAATAATTATTATTTTGCATCAGTATACACGATACAGTACTAATCGTGTTTTGCTTTTTTATAAGCAAAAGAGAGACGTCTCTGCCTCAAAGAGTCTCTGCCTCAAAGATACAATCTGAAATTTGGCAGTGTGGAGAGGGAGGAGAGAAGCAAGGATAACAAAGAAGGAGGAATGCGGATACACACAAGCATTGTTGTGGTTGAGAATGAAAACTAGGAAGGGGGTAAAGAATAACTTCATAGAAAAGGTGAATTTTGAGGAGTAAGCATAAAGAAGGGGGAAGAGTGGTACCCTGTAGGTGTTCACAAGGGCGTTCCAAGGGAAAGGGCAGCATAGTAGAAGAATGGGAGAGCAAGAGAGCAAGGTAGAGTTGGTATTAGAGTGAAGGTTAAAGACAGGAATATAACAGGAAATGAAAACCAAAAAATTGGACAGGACTTCAGTAATGATGCTAAGATGTTACCACTATAATGTTGAGTCAGTTTTTTTCCTGACTGGTGAGACAAATATATCTGGTTGGGAATGTGAAAAAATGCTACGATTATCCCCCTATTTACCTTTAGGTTTCCCCCTTAAGAACTGATGTACTGTATTGCCTTGCTTAATCAGGTGAAGAATCTAACTAGGCTAACATACTTTTTCCAGCAGAAGTGACCCCAGAAATTTACTAGCAGAGCATGAAGCTGATGGCCATCCTGTTGTTTGCTCCATCATCCAGGACCAGAGGCATCACTAGGGTTTGCATCACCCGGTGCAAGAACTCAGTGTGTCACCCCCCATGATGAACCCCAGAGGTGAATGGGGAGAAACAAGGTTGGGCTGAGCTGAGTTCTACACAAGATTCCCATCAGTCAGGAGTATGTATGTCTACAGATTATTCCTGGTCAGTGGTGTCACTAGGGTTGGTGTCATCCCCATTAACTTTATTTATCAATTTTGATGGATAAATAAATATTATTTATTTTAATATATAACAGTACAGGTCACCCAACAAATCAGTAACCAAAAAACAGTGGCCAACTTGGTCTGTGTTCGTTTTTCGCATAGCAAATAGGAGGAAGTGACGTTTCTAGCATGCCTCTAGCATGCTCTTGTTGTTGTTGTTCAGTCGTTAAGTCGTGTCCAACCCTTCGTGATCCCATGAACCATATCCCGCCAGGCCTTCCTGTCCTCCAGTATCTTCCTGAGTTCGCTCATTTTCATGTTTGTTGCATCGGTGATGCTGTCTAACCATCTCATCCTTTGCCTTCCCCTTCTCCTTTTGCCTTCAATCTTTCCCAGCATCAGAGTCTTCTCCAGAGAGTCTTCTCTTCGCATTAGGTGGCCAAAATATTTGAGCTTCAGCCTCAGTACCTGTCCTTCCAGGGAACCAGCTCATTTTAAAAACAACAAAATGGTGAATTACTTTAGTTCAAGGTGCTTTTGTGGCATTAAATATTTATTTACAAGACCTGGATGAGAATCTAAAGACACATGCTGGGGGGGAGCACTAAGAGGTTGCGTGATTGTGGGCTGTGTGACCCCCCTGTAGTGAACCTTGCCACATATCTACCAACCCATTTGCTTTCATTTCTTCATATGTCCACTTGCAGTTAGCTGTTACATTGGAATGCAGTTACCACAAACTGAATAATTTTAGATTAATTTAGAAATGTTTATTAATAAGTAACATGACAGTAAACGGATGGAAAAATAAGCCCTTGTTTGTTTCACAAAAGCCATCTCTTTATTTGAACTACAAATTACTTCAACCTCTCACTGGTCACTGACAAGTACACAGCATCTCTGATTTTTTTTTCCATCCTCCTTAGACATTCCATATCTCATCCGGGCTGTTGCAGAATCCTCCACCATGCTTTTAACTGTCCAACTCCAAAGGCTCTCTTCACCTTGCTCCAAATAAGTGCATGACATTTCATAATTTGCCAGCACAATGCGAAGCATAGCATCCATCAGGCAATCCATGATGCCCTTGCAGAGGTCCTGTGTATGGGGAGGGTCAACAAAAGGCACATGAATCAAGCAGCGCCGCCCTCCTGCCATCGCACTCACTGGACCAGGAAATACTGTATACTGTCCCAGTGTCCTCAGAAGGGCAATCAGTCATGCATGCCTACACACACACACACACACACACACAAATAAATAAATAGGTAGATATTCGTGCTCTGGGGAGCTCTGGGAATTGTTTTTCCAAAAACCGTACAAAATCAATACATGTTGAATGAAACAGTTTTAGTTTCACTTCACTATCTTTTCTTTGCTCATGTCCCCCATTGAAAACATTCTTATTCTTGGGTACATTCTTAGATTTTCACGACGTGTCCAGATTTTAGAATTCAGAACAAGCATTTTGCCGGGAAACTCCATCGTAATATATAATTTATTATTATTATAAACAGATGCTTAAAACTTTACGTTTCGCCTCCAACGTAGGAGGCATCATCAGAAGTATATGAGCTACTGTTACAAACCCACATAAAGGTACTTGGCTTATTCTGTGGGGAAAAAAATTCAGGATCAAGTGGGTTTTGCATCCAAATGTGTGCTACATCTGTGGGAAATGCTGATTTCCATACGGGTTTATACTGGGCGGAAGAACTTATATTAGTTCTCACTGAGGTGGTAAATCTGTGCCTGGGCTGTAGTACTTCACACTGTAGGTGAGGATTTATATGATTTACGGTGCGATCCTGGGTAACTCTAGAGCAGCGGAACGTTTGCGACTACTTTGGAGTACGGGCCGCTGGTGCAAAGGCCGGTAGCCTTCATTCCACTGGGGAACTGTCCCTGCGCCCGCTGGAGAAGGTAAGCCATTCACCAGCCTTTGCGGGGGTGGGGGGAGGGTGTACCGGACAGGGAGGGAGGGTGGCCATTGGGTGAACTGGGTGGGGAGAGGGCGGGGATATTGGCGGTGCACTCCGCCGATATCCCAGACCCTCTCCCGGCCCGGTTCGGCCTACCTCCCCCTGGCTTGAATGTACGCCAGCTCCAGAGCTGGTGTACATTCGAGAAGGCCCATAGGGCCTCAGTCAGCTCGCATGTGGGGAAGGGGACGAGCATCCCCCTCTCCCGCGGTCCTCCCAGGCTGACCTGGGGCATCCCAGGATGGCCACAGGATACCATGGTCGGCCCTTTAGGCCGGCCGGGTATCCTTACACAGGATTGGGCTGCCCATGTTTCTACCGACAAAGAAGTCTCTTCATGTAAACAGCTAGTATGGTATGGTAGAGGCTAGGGTTCTAGCCTAGGCTCTTCCCTGCGATAGTGTTCTATGTGCAGGAGTACATACGTGTCTGGGATTGGACTTACTCAGGGATGGGGCTCCCATTGAGGCAGCGCTTGACAGCACTGGTGCTACCTGGAGGGTGCTGGAGGAGGCTGTGCCAAGGATGCTCCCAGCAGCTGTGTGGTCGGATGGGTGTTCAGTGGGAGCTGACAGTGTCATAAGAACATTAGAAGAGCCTTGCTGGATCAGGCCAAAGGCCCATCTAGTCCAGCTTCCTGTATCTCACAGTGGCCCCACCAGATGCTTCCAAGAGCAGTCAACAAGATAACCCGTTTCCTGTTGTCACTCCCTTGCACCTGGCACAGAGAAAACCTACTTCTAAAACCAGGAGGTTGCTTATGGCTTGTACCCTGTGATGGTCTTTTCCTCCATGAATCTATCCAAACCCCTTTTAAAGGCATCAAGGCCAGGTGCCATCACCACATCCCGTGGCAAGGAGTTCCACAGATGAATTACACGCTGGGTGAAGAAATATTTTCTTTTGTCCATTCTAACTCTCCCTCCACTCAATTTTAGTGCATATCCCCTGGTTCTGGTGTTGTTCGAGAGGGAGAAGAATTTCTCTCTGTCCACTCTCTCCATCCCATGCTTAATTTTATACATCATGTCCCCCCTCAGGTGCCTTTTTTCCAGACTGAAAAGCCCCAAAGGCTGTAGCCTTTCCTCATAAGGGAGGTGCTCCAGCCCACAAATCATTCTGGTCGCTCTTTTCTGCACCTTTTCCAACTCAACTATATCCTTTTTGAGGTGTGGTGACCAGAACTGGACACAATACTCCAGATGCAGCCTTACCATTGATTTGTACAAGGGCAAAATGATATTGGCCGTTTTATTCTCAATCCCTTTTTTAATGATCCCGAGCATGGAATCGGCCTTCTTCACAGCTGCCGCATACTGGGTCGACACTTTCATTAACCTGTCCACCAGCACCCCAAGATCTCTCTCCTGATCTGTCACAGACAACTCAGAACCCATTAGAGTATATGTGAAGTTTTGATTTCTTGCCCCAGTGTGCATCACTTTGCACTTACTTACATTGAAGCGCATCTGCCATTTTGCTGCCCATTCTCCCAGTTTGGAGAGAGCCTTCTGGAGCTCTTCACAATCCCTGCTGGTCTTCACCACCCGGAAAACTTTAGTGTCATCTGCAAACTTGGCCACCTCGCTGCTTATCCCTAACTCCAGGTCATTTATGAACAAGTTGAAAAGCACTGGTCCCAAGACCGATCCTTGGGGCACACCGCTTTTCACCTCTCGCCATTGTGAAAATTGCCCATTGACTCCCACTCGCTGTTTCCTGGTCTTCAACCAGTTCCTAATCCACGAGAGGACCTGCCCCCTTATTCCCTGACTGTGGAGTTTTCTCAGGAGCCTTTGATGAGGGACCGTGTCAAACACCTTCTGAAAATCCAGATATATAATATCCACGGGTTCGCTCGCATCCACCTGCCAGCTGACCTTTTCAAAAAATTCTAACAGGTTTGTGAGGCAAGACTTCCCCTTGCAGAAGCCATGCTGACTCTCCCTTAGTAAAGCCTGTTCTTCTATGTGTTTTAAGATGTTATCCTTAATTAGGGTTACTATAATTTCCCTACCCCCATCCGGAACACCTCCCCCCATAGTCCCCCCCCACATTCAATCAGTTAAATAACTAAAAATTTAAAATTAAAAAATAAATGAAATAAAAATAAATTGAATAAATTCACTCTAAAGCGCCCCTTCAGCTGCTTTTAAATTATAAAAAATTATAATTTAATTTATAAATAAAATAAATAAATATAAATTACCTTACCTTTGCTGCTCCCCGCGCTGCTGCTGCTCCCCAGCCTCCTGCTGCTGCTGCCCGGCCTCCTGCTCCCCGGGCGAAACACAGCCTGCTTGCTCGCGTGGCGCGAGCCTGCCGGAGGCTCGTGCCGCGCGGGCGAGCAGGATGTCATTCGCCCGCTCCCTCACTGGCTCCGTGCCGGTGAGAGAGCAGGCGGACGACACCCGCTCGTCGCCGCCGTCGCCATCTTCTTTTTTTAATCTTACCTGGGTGCCGGCAGCATCTTGGATCACGAAATCTCGCACGAGATTTGGGTGCAGACATCTTGGATCACGCGAGATTTCGTGATCCAAGATGCTGCCGGCGCCCGGGTAAGTTTAAAAAAAAGATGATGGCGGCGGCGATCCCTCCGGAAATCGGGACGGGACAAAACCTGGAATCATGGCCGATTCCCGGGACTGTCCCAGAAAAACCAGTACGGATGGTAAGCCTATCCTTAATGAGACTTTCCACCATCTTCCCTGGAACAGATGTTAGGCTGACCGACCTATAGTTTCCCGGGTCCCCCCTCCTTCCTTTTTTAAAGATTGGTGTGACATTAGCTATCCTCCAATCCTCTGACACAGTGGCCGTTTTTAGGGATAAGTTTCATATTTTGGTCAAGAGGTCAGTAACTTCATTCTTGAGTTCCTTCAGAACTCTTGGGTGGATGCTATCCGGGCCCGGTGATTTATTGATCCTTAATTTGTCAATTAAGTCTGAAACATCTTCTCTTTTAACCTTAATTCTTTAGTCAAGGGAGGCCGTTCAGGCAGCGGTATTCACGACCGTTCAGGCCATTCAGTCACAACAGCAATCCAGAACCGTCCACTACCGGCAAGCCAAAGTTCCTTGGTGGTTGTTACAGAGGTAAGAGAGGTCGCCCTGAGATGGCTGAAACCCATAATGGAGGGGAAAACAAAAATGGTGGACAAGTAGTCCTGGACTAGATCTACCACATAATGCTTCCAGATGCCTGTATTTGGTTGATGTGCAATTGTCCAGCTAATCTTAAAACCACAAACTGGTTGTTTGAGATTTTCTTCTCAGTGGATATGACCAAGACACCTTGGAAAAAACCTGCAACGGGGACAACGCCCGGGAGTCAGGGAAAGGTCGGCCCCCGATAGAGATTACCCTGACACGGGAGACCACCCCCATTTTCAGTTAGGCCGTTACCTAGTGGGTGGCCCCCTGGTGGAGGCAGGGGAGTGGCCCCTGTGGGGCAAGAGGCCCAAGGTACCGTGTACATACCCCCCTCTAGCACCGGTGAGAATGGCCCCCTCCAGCCCCGTTTTACCTGTGGCCAAATGGGCCACTTCAAAGGGGAATGCCTGTACATTCTGTAGCACAGCTTGTCATCACCCTGGGAAGAGCCCAATGGGTTCAAGAACCTCCCCTTGTGCTAAAAGTGAAATTGGGTGGCTAAATCTGATGGCACTGTGGGACTTGGGCAGCAGTGTCTCCATGATATGCCACCATCTCCTACCAGAAGGCCTGCCTGTGTGCTGGAAGGCAGCCATAGCCTGCCTCCATCAACACACCCGATGTCTGCAGGTGGTACAAGTCAGGTTAGAGTACTTGGGTCAACTTGGTCGACCTGCTCAGGGTGGAAGAGTTGCCGGTTCAGCTAGGAACAGGTGCATCCTGCTTCTTGGATGCCCTCCATGGCCATGGGCTTCCCAGCCAGCTAGGCCGCAAGTCTTGGCAGTGGAGGAGAGTGACCCCAGGGACAGACCCCCCCCCAGCCCACCAGCCTGGCAGCCCAATGGATGTGCAATGGAGAATTCTAGAACAAGCGACGGGGGATGCCACCCTGGAACAATTCTGGAAATGTGTGGCGTGGCGATGAGCGAGGGAACAGTGCAGGACCCAAGGAGGGTGGAGCTTGAGGGAGCTTCTACTGATGAGTGAAGGGGGCCTGGAGTGAAGGGGGCCTGGGACCAACCTGCAGTCTGACATGCTACAGGCCTAAGTGTGAATGTCAGGAGCATGCCAGTTAATCTGGAATACAGCATTGGTGAATGCTCATAACGCAAAACAGACAGTGGGCAACGTCCTAAGTAAAAGAATACAGCCAATGCAAATTTTACATATGAATTTATTTAAGGAAGCAGAAATTTCCCCTTTTTTCCTGTCACACAGGCAAATGTCCTAAGAATGCCTTTTAATGCAGAAAATATATTGATAATATTGTGTAGGAAGCAGAAGTGAACCATTTTTACATCTAATGTATATATTCCAGTTAATTCAGTTGTTCCCATTTCACACAGAAGCACAAGCAATGTAATAAATGGATGAATAAATATGTATGTTGTTTGGGCAAGCACACTTCGCTCCTAACTTCCCTTTATATTAATTTGTGAATAACGGCATCCGTCCCAAGAAAGGTGAGAAAGGGGCTCTTTGGGCCCAAGGTCTGTCTGTCCATGATAAACACTGCCCCACTTGACGGGCTCCTCCACTCTTTGTTCCTAGGTGAAGGGGGGGGGGAGTGGGAAAGGAGGGGCCTGCTTCTGCCTCGCTGCACTTTCTGCGGAGAAAGTGTTTTATGTATGTGTGTGTGAGCTGCATATGCACTGTACATGCAAGCCAAAGAAAGCTTGGCTTTCTCTTGTCATTTGTCCCCTCAGGAAATATAGCCGCTCGGAGACACAGCTTGACTGGACTGCCGAGCCCCAGCGTGCGCCGTGCTTTCCTTTATCTGGAGTGAGCTGCTGGAAGTGAGGCGTGAACAGAGCTCCTCTCCCCGGGGTGGGGGCAGGCAGGGGAAAGAGCCGGGCACTGGTCGCCTATTGTCACATTGCATCCATTTGCAGCGTGTGCATGGGAGCGCAGCGCCCGGCCGTCTGGGGAGTTTTTTGCTTGCTTCCTCGCTCGCTCGCGCTCTCTCCCGCGCCTTCTCTCCTCTCCTCCTCCAGCTCCCTCCTTAGGCAGGCATTCCCAGTAAGTTGCGAGGCGCGTGGGCATTTGCACCGGCTCCTTCCAGCTCCCCGGCCCAACTTTTGCGTTGTCGTGTCCTCTACAGCACCATGATGACGGATTACAAAAGCTGCGGGGAAGGGAGCAGGAGAGCCAACCCGTCTGCACTGAGGTTGGGGTAGTGGCGAACGAGCGGAGGGGTGACCGACCGGCTCCTACTGAAAAGACCGCCACGCCCGGGCCCGCCACTGTGCCGCTAGAAGAGGTAAGAAAAAGCAGCAGCACAAGCCGGCGTGCTTCAGAAAAGTCAGCTGGCTCCTTTCTCCCTTCGGTCGACTGGGGGCCGCTGAGTAAACAACGCTGGTTGGGTGTGTTTGTGGGGTGTGCCCGCCTGGCTCTTCGCTGGGTTGTGCTAGGATACCTGAGGCAGAGGCAGCCTCAGTTCTCAGACCAGTAATCTGGTCCCCCCACTTTATAGTTTCCTCGGTAAACTTTGAAAAGGCTGCAATTCTGTGCGCGCTTACTTGGGAGTCAGCGTCATTGAACTCATTGGAACGTCCTTAAAATATGTATAGAATCAAGCTGTAAAATTAATTCCCCTCTTCTTTTTGAATTTAGTGGTGAGGCCTCTTAGCTACTGTATGAATGAATGAATGGACGCTCGAAAGACGGAAAACAACTTATTTTGTAGCTATCGGAGTAAGAGGCACTTCAGTTGTAAATTGCGATTTTGTGCTTATGTACCGTGCAGTCCTCCTAGCCATGTCTACTTGAAAGTAAGTCTCACAAGTTCATTGGGACTTAACCCCAGGAAAGTGTGTATAGGATTGCAATTGTAATTACTTTTCTTGGGAGTGTAATCTAAATTGAAATCCATAGGATTTACTTCCCAGTAACCTAATAGGACTGAACTGCGAAACAGATTTACTTGGTGCAAATAAGTCCCATTAATTTCAAGTTGCAAACAATTGTGTTTAGCATTTTAGGATTAAGGTGTAATCGTTGTCGAGAGGAAGTCCGTCCATGCCCTGTGCAAATGTATGTACATAGGCACAGCCATAGCAATACTTTGCCAGTGGGAAAAGCAATAAAGCTATATTGAACATAATTTTATTTTTCCTGAATAGAGGTTCTCTCCATAGCCTGTGTTATAGATTTAACCTGTGAAAATAGATCTTAGACCCCTCTCTACCAAGAAGGATGCAGTGGTAAAGCAGATTATGTTTTAAGGTGTACACAAAAGAGAATGTCACAACATATTTCTGATTGAACTGTGTGTGTTAAGATATATGAGCACTTATTTCCTCACCAGTTGAGGAAGACTGAAAAATTAAATAAGAGGAAAAACTCACCCCTCATTTGTTCCCACAAGTTGTCTTCTGAATTGCCAATGATTTGGGGATAAAGAATTCAGTGTCCTCTGAAAGTAAGATTCAGTGATAGAGGACAACAAATGGGAAGTATACAGTGAGTACACTGGCAAAATTCAACACCAGGTGGCACCTTTTGAAGATTTGTGACATTTCTTTTTAGCTGTGTACAGTTGGACAGGTGGAAAGTTTGACATGGAAAGAACTGAGTTACTCCTTCACCTTGCCATAAAGTTGTTGTGATGGGGAAGTTGCATTTGTTGAATTTATGCCAGTTATGCAGGTGCTCAAGGCTCAGAAGGTGGCAAGCATAGAAGAAAGGGGTGATAGGAACTTCTGGTATGGTTCATAGTTAACTTGTTTTGTGGCAGTGCTCTTGCGCATTTAACTGCTGGCTGGCATGCAAACATTCAACAGGTGCAGGTTAAGAGGCTTTGCTGGGGAAATCTGCACCTGTTGAACTGCCTGTTATTATCACACAGAAAGGTGAAGTACTCTGCCAAAAATGTGGTTCTTAAAGCAGCGTTGACATGTTAACAGGGAAAGTTAAGGGGTAAAAACTGTAATAGTTTTGTGATAACTTGTTTGCTTTAGAAGCAACAAGATGTACATGAGGACTAGAGGAAAGTACACAATCCCTAGCACATTTACATGGAAATGTCAAATGCTTGAAGTGTCAAAAATGCAGGAAAATTTTTTATTCTCTTCCTCCTCTCTCCATGGCACGGACATAACCCTAAAGACTTGTGAAGTACAATCTGCCAGGAAGAAGAGAATCCACAAAACAGAAGGAGATACCACCGTCTGGCCCTGAGAAGGTCAATGTACATCTCCTGCAACAAATGGAAGTCAACACCTCTTCCTCCTCCCCCCCCAGTGTATGTGTGTGTCTCCACCCCCAGGTGTATGTTCAGCCCAAATAAGGTACAGATGGGCACCCATATCCGCTGGGGATATGTTCCAGGCCTCTCCGTGGATACTTGAAACCGTGGATACGAGCGAACACCCCCTCCATGGTTTCCCGAGGGCCCCCCCACCCTGCCTCCCCTGGAGGCAGACATGCTTGCCCCCCAGCTCTTATTTTTCTTTCAGCAAGCTTTGTTTCTTCCTTAAAACAAACAGAAGCAGCCTCCATTGCAGGCAGGTAGAACGAGACTAAGTCCTAGAGAGGCTCTGCAAGGTTTCTGCTAACCTTGCAGATCCTCTCTAGTACTTAGTCTTGTTCTACTTGCCTGTAATAAGCAGCCAGAGGCTGCTTCTCCTGTTTCTTTAAGGAAGAAACAAAGCTTACTGGGAAAAAGTAAAAGCCTGGGGGGGGGTCCCCACGATCCGTGAATAACTGAAACCGTGGATAGCGAATCAGTGGATATGGGGGCCCACCTGTATTTCCTTTTTCAGTGTAAGAGCCACCAACTCCTCTTTGCATAGGCATAAAAGACAGGTTGCCAGTTTTGCTCTCTCTCTTGACCCTTGCCTCCTGAACTCTTCTTCTCTGCGTGCCCTCTTGCACCCCCCCTCTTCCCTCACTCTTAACTTGACTTCTCAGTCACTCTACAGACTTTCTGAGCCTGACCAGTTCAGAGCCAATTTGTTTCTTTCCTCCTTTTCATTCACTGCTGGCTTGTGCCATTACTACCCTTACTCTTATACAGCATTGCAGCCAACGTCAACCTCTACAGCAGGGGTGGGGAACCTGTTTGCGGTGGGGGGCCATTTCCCCATTGGGAAAATTGGCTGCGGGCCGGCCAATAGGCCGGCTGAAATTCCCCCCCCCCCCGCAAATTTGACCCCCCGGCGAATCTACCATTCTAACCCACCCACCCACCCACGGACCACTCTCCCTCCCTCCCACCCACCCACCCACGGACCACTCTCCCTCCCTCCCACGGCCGCTTACCTGAGGCTCCGGGTGGCGGCGGCAGCAACTGCTGCCGCCGCCTTCCTGCGTCAGCTCCAGTTTAAATCGGCCTTTCTGCAGCTGCGCAGATCGCCGTTGAGGCCGAGAGGGCAATCTCTCGGTGTCAATGGCGATCTGCGCAGCTGCAGAAAGGCCGATTTTAAAGGGACTAGGCGGGCGGTGGAGCCTCCGGTCCCGCGGGCCGGATCGGTCAGGTCCCGCAGGGGCCGGACTGGATCGACCCGTGGGCCGAAGGTTCCCCACCCCTGCTCTACAGGAATGGTAATTATCACCCATGTGCAAATCAAGGAAACCTGCTAAACCTCTGTACGTTCTACCTAAGTTTCCTAGATCTGTGTGCTGTGTGTTTATGATTGAATTGTTGCATATTGAATTGTTGCATATGTATGAGTCTGACTAAAATATTTAGCAAATATTGGAAAATATTGGAAAACAACCCATGTGTGTCCTCAGTATTATTTAAAATGGAATTCTGTGCCTGGTATACACAGGTATCAAGATCCCTGAACATATACCAAATTGCTATATTTAAAGCTATTCCCCATAATAACAAAGGCAATTTTGGTAACAAATGACTGGCCCAAGCTCACCCAGTGAATTCCATTACTGAGTGAGGATGTGGACCCAGGTCTCCCTGTTCCTAATCTGACAGCCCAATTCTATGTATATCTGCTCAGAAGTAAGTCCTAGGTAAGTGTGCATAGGATTGCAGCCTGTCACTCTTAACTACATCATGCTGGTTTTCAAGTTCTCTAATTCTGCACATCTTTCAAATGCTGCTTCTGCTTCACTGCCTGGCCAGAGGCAGTAATGTGAGCAGAAAAACTCCCTTATATTTTCAGGTCACAAGACTTCATTAATTGCATTTATTAATGCTGCTCTTGTCCTTATTAACCATTAGCTAAACTCATATTTTAATCAACTGGGTTGAGACTTCAGGTTGAGTCAGCATGCTTCAGTGCCTAGTAAATGTAGCAACTGTGCACTCAACTTACTAAGGACAGCTTGCTCATCCTGAACAAAAATTAAATCATTTGCTGGAAAAAATGACAATTTTAAAGGTTACTGAATATGCTGGCTCCTTCTTATACCAAAGAAAATGCCTGTGTGCTCTCCAGTTCACCTCAAAGGAATCCACTGACCAAGTTTAAATCCTAATATATTTTCCTAAAAAAGCTTCTCAGTAGGATATGCAAACTCCATATGTGTGCATTGAAAAGTGGGGAAAATTCCATGAGCGGAACATTGAATATGTGTGCATTGAAAAGTGGAAGAAAATTCCTATACAGTACTGAAATCTCTGATTGGCAGAAGCGGAGGAAAGGGTGGGGCGGGGGGGCGGATCATCCCTGGGCAGCAAGCAGGGGGGCATCATACCGGCAACTGGGATGACAAAATGAAGGCAGTAGTGACGAAATGGCGGTGGTGGTGACGGAGAACGTGGCAGCGGTGATCCAGGCGGGAAAGGCAGTGGAACGGCTTGGAGGAGTCCACAGAAGCCTCCTGCTGCTTCCGAGCTGCGTTTGTGTTGTGCCCCGCCCTCCCACCCAGCCCCCAAGGGACGTTTGGCTCCGTCTGTCACTCGGGGGCGAGGTGAGTGACGTCAGCATCATGAGGGGGGCGGTGTGTCTTGCTTGGGAATCACCCCACTCCTGGGACCCAAAATGTCTTGATCCAACTTCTCCTTCTAGGAGCAAGTTTGTTCCCTTTAAATAATTTCAATCTGAAATACTCCCTTAAATGTCCGCTTCGACTGATTCAACACCTTTCCCTCCTCAAATAGTTATCAAGCTATGTGCAAAAAGGAAACTATACTCTGAACAAGCAATTAACAAAATTTATTGCTTTACAGCAACCCTAATACCATAAATCTTCCAAAGCAGAAACCCTTCTTCTAAACAGAAACAACAGTCTATCTCCCAAAAATCGCCCCTTCAAACAAGTCTCTTTTGGCACATCTTATTTTTAACCACAGCGTGAGCGAAACCCTGCTTATCTTATGTCAAAGAACAATTAACAACTCAATGGATAAGCTAAGTACTTTGCATGGAGCTGGAGACAGCATCCCCTTTCTCTCTAAATCCTGAGATATTGCAGGTTTGCAAATAAAGTATTTTCTTTTCTGTTGAATGTTTTTAAGAAAGCAAGCACAAAACAAATGCAAGACCTGCAATTGGAAATGGTGCAGAGCAGGTTCTGCTTTACAGTCTTTGATTTCTCTCTCCTTGATTAAGAGAGGTGAAAAAAAGTTGCTTGCATTATGTCTCCCTTGTTTAAGCCAGAGGAAGAGGAGGCAGCCACTATGTTTGTTTGTTTGATTAATTATTAGGATTTCTCTCCTTCTTCCTTTTTGACCCACCTCTAAGATAGTTCCCCATTCTATTTGCTGGGGACAACCCACCCACCCCCCATTGGAGACTGCCAGGCAGTATAAGAATCTGTTTTTCATCTTGCAAAGATGCTACCTAAAGGAGCTTTCTCGAGCAACTGGGGTGGGGCATGACTAATGAAAAAAAAAGACCTCCCTCCCATGCTTTGATGTTTCTCTTGCCATGAATAGGACTAACGCAGACGACATCAGTGCCCTCTACCCAGGCCTGCCAATGGAGGGAGGGCAGCATCCCAACCCCACCCTGTGCACTCCTGGCTTAGCTGCTGCTCAGCATAAGCATGGAAAATCCACTTTAGGGCTCGTTTTGGGAATATACACATACATATAAGAAAGGGTGCCTTTGAGCATGTAAAGAGTGCCTGTCTCTTCAGTGGACTGTAATGGGGAGTCACGGCTAACGGCGATGGAGGTCAAGGGAGCCGCGAGTCAAAAAAGTTTGGGAACCACTGCCCTAACTTTAACAGTAAAAAATTCATAGGAGTCTGAGAATAAATATAGCCTCCCCACCCACAGCACAATTGTAGAATTCTAGCTATTGGCACATTTAGGCATGTGGTTGAAAATATAGTGGTAGCTTTGAGAAAGGTGAGAACCATGCTAGGCTATAACCTGTTTTTCATCTTTAGGGACTAAGAGCTTGCCAAAAATCATAGTGAGTCTTTGTCTCTCTCAGTGGAAATGGTGTGTAAGAAGACAACTTTCAACTAAAGTTTTAGTACAAGCAAGGTTTTGTATATGAAGATGGTCTAGTCCTGTGCACGCTTTCCTGGGAGTAAGTTCTATTGAATTAAATGTGCTTTACTTCTGAGTAGACATGCATAGAAGCTACCGATGCCAAACAGGAAGATAACTGAGTGCTGTTTCTTACAATATCAGGCACAGGCGCTTGACTATCTTCGGTCTGATTTGAACGTCCTGACTGTACTAGTGATTATTTTATAGGAGGCTGGTGTAGTTCTTCCTCTTTCCAGGCACAATTTTAGAATTCTCACAAATGACAAATTCGGGGGTATGGCTGAAAATGTGATGACAACTTTGAAAAGGCTGAACGATATACGAGGCTATTGCCAAAATAGGCAATGCCTTGTATATTAAAACAAATTGAAAGTTTTCGTGCTGAAAATACCCTTGTATATCTTTCAGCCTTTTCAAAGATGGATTTCCCCATCTCGGGGAATCCAGACCTTGCCAAAAATCAAAATGAGCTTGGAGATTATTTGAAAATAGCATGTAAAAGGACAACATTCAACTAATGTTTCAGTAAAAGTGTTTGCAAATTATGTATTAAGATAAAATTATTAAAACTGCCAGTGCCAAAGCAGAGGAGGTAACTGAAGGTTGCTTGTTTCTGGAGGAAGTGCAAGCGCTTGCCTATCTTGGAAAACAATTTTGGCTAGGATTTTATAGCCTAAGATTTTCAGTATATTTATCATGGCTAGCGATCAAATGAAGATACAATTTTCATCTTTCTACTCTAAATATCTGAACTGGGTCTAAAATTGTCTAAAATTGTCCAAAGGACTAAAATTGTGCTAATTGCACTGAGCTAAAGGCTCATGGCAAGGCAGTTGTGTATTTATTCTACCTCACATTGCCTTAGAACGGTAGGGGCGGTACTGTAAATTGCGCCCCGTCCTAGTCCCCATTTACAACCAGGAACAAGGAGGCCCCGCCCCCTTGCTGTCGGAGCCATTCCGTGCGGTGAAGGCAGCGGGCAGGAGTAATGCCCCTATCGTAGAAACACCTCTGCCTTAGAAATGCCCCTCTCTAAGAGAGGCCTAAGGACTCAATCCTATTCAGCTTTCCAGTGCTGATGCAGCCATGCCAATGGGGCATGGTGGTGGGGCAGTCATGGAGGCCTCGTCAAGGTAAGGGAACATTTTGCCAGGAGAATGCTGATTCTATGTGGATTTCTTTTAGTCAGGGACATTTTTAGCTGGAATCTGTTTTGTACTTTATTTTGAAATTTGCCTCTTGATCTCGGGTATAGAATTTACTGTTCATCCGTTATCCTTATTTACTCACAATACACCCTTTCCTGTGTTTGGATTAAAACACACCTGCCTTTAATTGAAGAGCAATCTGCCTTCCATCTCTGCAGCCTTAGTGTGTTGTGTGATTGTATGGGGATGTTTAGTTGAGAAAGAGAGAGAAACGAAGGAGACACTCTCCCTCCTCAGGGAACTCGGGATGCAGCTGTCAGCAGAGGAGGAGCCAGACCATTTACGCCCGGGGGCGACCCCTTTACACCCCCCTTAGGTTTCGGTTTTGAAACCCTTAGATTTCGTTTTTATTTTTTCGCATTTTTCCGGGTTTTTTGCATTTCGCGGGCAGCTGCCGCCCCCCGCTGCATCCCCAGGGCGTCAGCTACCTCTTGTTCGCCCCCCAGGTGTGTGTGTGTGCTTTGCGGGTACTTAACTGGCTTTTTCGGGTCGCAGGGCAGGCAGCATTTTTCATTCCGGCGTCCATTTTGAATTTGCGGGATTCTCTAGGACTTTCTCCCCTAATATCGTTGACCGCACGCCCTCTCTAGGGCGAACGTCTCGTTGGTCTCACTGGTCAGTCCGCCAGAGCCCTAGAGAGGCCTGGAGGACCGACAGACCAGTGAGACTGGAGGAGAGTCCTAGAGAGCCCCGCCCATTCAAGATGGACGACGGGACGAAAAATGCTGCCTGCCCTGGGCCCCGAAAAATCCAGTTAAGTACCCGCAAAGCACACACACACACACCTGAGGGGCGAACAAGAGGCAGCTGCCGCCCTGGGGATGTAGCGGGGGGGGCAGCAGCTGCCCGCGAAATGAAAAAAAACCCAGAAAAATGCAAAAAAATAAAACCGAAACCTAAGAAGGCCTACACCCCCAAACAGCCTCAGCACCCTATGCCCTGGGGCCCTGGTCCCTCCTGCCCCCCACTCTGTGACGCCTCTGGTATTCAGTGGCATAGTAATGCTGCCCCCGCCTGGGTGCGGCTGGCCATGATGATGCCCCCATGTGGCCATACCCCTGCCATGTGACGTCACCCAGAAGCCGCACCCCCACCACGTGACGTCACACAGTTTTCTACTGGCTGACAACGGCCCCAGGGGTGGGCGGGAGTGCCGGAAACACCACCCCGCCCCTCTGGAAGTCTCGGCAGTGGTGCTGTGAGGCTTGCTGCGAAGGGCAGCAAAAAGTAAAAAAAGCAGCGCTGCCACTCCACTCCAGGGCCAGGTCAGTTTGCTGCCCCCCCCTTGCTGCCCGGGGGCCACTGCATATTATTAAAACCCAAAGGGAGACTTTGGCTTTTTTTTGCAGAGGGATGTATGTTTTCCCAGTGTGAAAATAGCATGTAGCTCTTTCTGCTTTAAATACTATATCTTAAATACTATCTACAAATGCAGGATGTTTGGTTCACTATACTTCCTATATTTTGACATGGTTAGATATAGCTCAATGTGAAAATTTGCTTTTTTTATGGTTATTTCTTCCAGTCAGTTTTCCTTTCATCCTTACCCATTTCAACCTTTGTTTTTCTTATATTCAGGATATCTTTATCCAGTTTGACCTTGTTAGGTTATGAGAGAGAAAAATATTCAGCACAGTGTAGCCTGGTGTTGCAACAGGTTTTTTCCTACAAAGAAGTAAACAAAAAAATGTCATG
Organism: Plestiodon gilberti rubricaudatus; assembly: GCA_026170595.1. NCBI lineage: Eukaryota > Metazoa > Chordata > Lepidosauria > Squamata > Scincidae > Plestiodon > Plestiodon gilberti. The sequence continues at coordinate 245,013,854 of JANXHW010000001.1, read as the reverse complement.
TCCTGGTTAATGTGTAATATAATATGGGACAGATGTTTATATGATGAAATATTACAGGGATGGGGAACCTCAAGGCACCTTTTGGTTTCTTCTTGTTCCCCTCTTATGTTTCCTATTCTGCCTTTGGCCTTCATGTACTCCTGAGTCCATCTTATGGGCCATTTCAGTCTGATGGAACTCCTTGCCATGGAATTCATCTGTGTAACTCCTTGCCACAGGATGTGGTGATGGCACCTGGCCTAGATGCTTTTAAAAGGGGTTTGGATAAATTCATGGAGGAAAAGACCATCACAGGTTACAAGCCATAAGCAACCTCCTGGCTTTAGAAGTAGGTTTTCTCTGTGCCAGGTGCAAGGGAGTGGCAACAGGAAACAGATTATCTTGTTGGCTGTGTACTCCCTGAGGCATCTGGTGGGGCCACTGTGTGATACAGGAAGCTGGACTAGATGGGCCTTTGGCCTGATCCAGTGGGGCTCTTCTTATGTTCTTATGATGGAAGTGGGATCTTAATGGTCAGAGAGGCAAGAGATCTTCCCAGTAGATAAAAATGATATAGAAGGAATCTGGGATTCAATATTATAGGCCAGGGGTTCTCAACCAGTGGTACTCGTACCACCAGTGTTACTTCAGCTGACTGCTGGTAGTACTCGGACCACCGGACCACCGGATCTCCGCTCTGACATGGCGCGTTTTCGCTCCTGAGAGCAGTGGCGTACCCAGCCGATTTTGCGGGTGGGGCCCGGTCCTCCCCGCCCCGCCCCAAAACTAATTAGCATAAACTATGCTAATTTTTTGCCGATTTTTTTGCCGATTTTTTGGGCCGATTTTCGGCGATTTTAAGGGGTTTTTAAAGGGGTTTTTAAAGTATGTATGCTTTGCGGCACTTAACTTGTGTATAGGAGCCTCCAGCGAAGCGATCGGCTGACTCTCTCCAGCGACGACGTTCTCTTCCAGGGGCGCAGATCGGCGATCTGAGATCGCTCCTCTGCAGCCCCTGACCAGAACTGCTCATCGTAAGCTCATTGTTTGAGTTCGCGCATGCGTGAATGGCTGTTTGCTATGCGCATGCGCGAACTCAAACGATGAGCTTACGATGAGCAGTTCTGGTCAGGGGCTGCAGAGGAGCGATCTCAGATCGCCGATCTGCGCCCCTGGAAGAGAACGTCGCTGGAGAGACTGAGAGCCGATCGCTTCGCTGGAGGCTCCTATACACAAGTTAAGTGCCGCAAAGCATACATACTTTAAAAACCCCTTTAAAAACCCCTTAAAATCGCCGAAAATCGTCCCAAAAAAGTGGGAAAAATTCAAATTTTTCCTGCTCTCCTCCGGAGCCTCCCGCCCCCCCCCGCACCACCTCCCGCCCTTGCGCCCTGGGGCCCTCCGCACCAGGGCACCACTCAGCGCACGCCCCTGCCTGAGAGGCTCCTGCCCTTGGCCAAACCTCTCGGGAACACTGAGAAGGGCCCTCCCACCTGCCCAAAGCCTCCTACCTGCGTTTTCTGACCTCCAAAAACTTGAAAACCCAGAAGTAAATGTCATCTCTAGTCACTTCCGGCACTATTCTACTGCTGCGTACCAATTCAGGTGGTACTCGGCCAGGAAGGGATTGAGAACCCCTGTTATAGGCACTTCTGTGTCAGCTAATTTCTGAAACCTAAAAAACCATGATAAGGAAGTGCATCTGGGTGTGTACAGAATGATTTTCATCCACCACTGAGTCACAACAGTCAAGTGCATATTGAACTTGAAATTAAGAGCTTCCGAAGCAGAAGAGTATGGCTTCCAGGCAGGTTTCATGCTTGGTACCTGTCATTTTGAAAGGAACTTGGTACCTGCCATTTTTGAATGGAAGGAGCGGTACCCTTCTTTCTAGAATTTGGCCTTTGGAAATTTGCCCCCAAAGGTAAGTTACAAAATGCTATCTAGGCCACAGAGCAATTGCATTTTTGCCTAGGGAAAGCCCACTATATATCAACTAGACATGACAAAAAAAAATGTACTTGTGAGCTACTAAAGAGCAAGTGAAGTGTTTATTCTGCTTATGCTGCTGCTGAGGGGGAGGATGGGGAGTGAAAAACAAGAGGCTTGTCTCTTCCTCACATGTAAGAAGAGGCTTGACTCTTCTTCACATGGAAGTGTCATGTGAATTGTTGAATATAATCTAATTTCAGGCCCTTGTGCTAGTATGTTAGAACTAAGTGAAGAGCCAGTCTCTGCTTCCTTTGATACTAAAAAGCAAAGCATGCTAAGCAAAGCATTTCAGGAGGGGTAAAATATCTTGCAAATAGCACTGTGCCCATTCCGGTCAGCCTTGTAGTAACTCCTAAAGGCCTGATAGAGCAGAATGAGATGATAAAATGCTGAGATGATAGAACGTATTACACCACTTCAAGGTACAGGTGGATATACTGTATTTTTAATGCTTCCTGCGTTAAACATTCCCTTGAAATAGAAACTCAACAGAGTAGTCTAAGAGCTGCTCTAGAACCTACTTCTTTGATGCTCTAATTTTCTGTTTGCAGGGTGTTTTGTGTTTGTTTTGTTTTTTAACTGAGGGAGCGTTCAAAATTGACACTTCCATCTGTAGTTTGAAGTGGTGCAGTTTGTCCTGCCACTGCATTCTCACTTCATTATGCCACATGTACACTCAGTCTGATTTCATTGTGATGGAGGTGGACAAGATTGACACTGGGCTAAAGCCGGAGATACACCACACATGTTGGGGTGTGTTGTGTCCCGGTGCGTTGCGAGAGCAGCCAATGTGCTGGAACGCAATGCAACGCACCCTAGGCACACCAAAGAAAGCCGCATGGAGAAGGGACGACGTCCTGCCCCACCCCCTCTCTTTTAGCCAATCAGAATCAAATCTTTTCAGACTCGATTCTGATTGGCCACCGTGTTGCTCCGCGTCCTGCCCCCACACTCAAAACGCTGTGTATCATTGGCTGAACGTGGCCGAACGCTGCCAAAATCGAATGTAGTTGAACTCTGCATGCATTGGAATGCAGCTCTCCTGTGTTCCAGTGCAAGAGAAGTCACACTGGGATTTTTGAGCTACACACGGATGCTGCTAGACGCAATGCACTCTGACGCTTGCGGTGTGTCTCCAGCTTAACAGTGCACTCATAGTGCATGTGCAGTGACTGAGGGTCTGGGTTTAAAAATCTGCTGGGTATGTGCATTCTGCACAGGTGAGTCCTGCCTGCCTGCTGACATCTTGTTTACAGTGGGCCTAAAATAAAGCCTTTGACATGTCACCAGCTAGCTGCTCAGGTTCACATTAAATATATTTCAGTTCTATTGGTGCCTGTTTGGTTTTACATTTGGTACTTTTTGTTATCCCATGTTTTTCTTCTTTTCCTTTCTTCCATTGCAGTTGTTTCCTCTCCCTACTTTTCTGCTTCTTCTCCAAAAGCAGATAATTCTCCATTCTCTATGAGTGATTCCTTTGAGAAGAACTGCACATTCCCCTTGGTCCTTTTCCTAGTATAGTACACTATATCACTTGGTGAGTAGTGTGATTGGCAGGGGAGAAGGGAGTCTCTGGGCTGCCTGACTCGGGTTCATTGTTCTGTGTTTGCAGCTGGAAGTCACAGCACTCCCTGGAAAGTTTGCTTTTCAAACATACCTTTCCTTTTCCTGGTGCCAGCTCTGCTAGGAACTGATATTTTGAGGATTTGTTTGTTTGAGACACGCTGCAGGTAAGGTTTCTACATACCAGGTGGGCTTTTTTTGGAACAGGGAAACTGGAGGATGGCAGGGGGAGTAGAGGTGCGTTCCTTCACTTGACAGGTGAAATGCATTTCAAAGCAGGGACAAATGCGTTACGTAAGCTCTACTAACATGATCTTTCCCTCTCATGTTCCTGGCTTCAATTTCACTGATAGATTTCAGTTTCTTCTTTTGTTTTGTTTTCTGGGGTCGGTGGGAAGGTGCCAGACAGAATAGTACAGTATACCTGTGTGCCCACCAGCATTTCACAGATCGACAGTCATTTATGCTTGTGATTGTGTCTGATCAACCGCCACTTCTGTTCAGAAACATTCCCTAACAAACCTATAGTGTGATCAGTTGCATTTTCCCCTGCCATTTTTTTTTAATCTTTTGGTTGGAGAAGAGGTAAGAGAAGTGCTTCTCTCTGACTTTCCTGGTTTTTCATATGTATTCACACATCTGGACCACCAGTGTCAAAAAGTTGCTAAAGGGTTATTTTTCCCCTCTTCAAAAACAAACACATGCCTTACAAAATGCTTTTCATTCATTCAGAATTTTTTTATTAATCCAGTTTTCTGTTTGTTCTGTGCCGAACAATATGACTGTACAGTGAAAACAGTCACTGCTAATTTTGTTTATGGTCAGTTTCTAGTCAATAGGATTTATCCAAGAATGACATGTTTTTTCCATTTCAGGTCTTTTTGTGGGAATGACTTCTTGACTGAAAAGACAGGCTTTTTTCATGTGCCCAGATATGAATTGAGTTCATATGCATTAAAACCAAATGTGTTTTGATGGCTTAGCATGAGATCAAATTACTGGTCTCCCCATAGTGAAATGTGTAAATCTTAGCTAGCAATTAATTTGTAAAAAGAGAGAAGCTGGGGCTGAAGCTTGCCTGGAAATCATGCCATCTTCCCTGGAAACCCTATGTGTTTTTTAATCCTACATTTGGGGGAATGCATTTAAGGTGTTGCTGAGGGAAAAGCACTCTGAAAATGCTCAAAAGACTTCTTTTTATTGAATATATTCTGGTATTCAGACCTGATAGCAAAACCTGATTCTCAAGCTGCTTCCAGGCACAAATAAAGCCCTGGGCTCAGGAGCACCTAGGGCAGTGGCACCTAGCGCGACCCACCATTGGAACCAAAAGCTGCCCCCTGCCTCCTTATGGTGCGGGGATAGCATGGCGGCGGCGGAGATCTCGGGGATCGCCGCCGCCAAAGTGCTCAAAAATGCCGTTTTTTTTAACTTACCAGGGCTTGGGGTGGGGGGCTTTGGGGAGCCAATGAGCTGATCACTTTAGTTCTTTCTTAACTGCAACATGGAGCTATTTGGCTCACAGTTGTATGTGAATTGTCCATGAGTTAAGAAGGTGTTTGATAACATGCAGAAATCCTAGCTTATATTTATGATGAATGTCATGTGGTACAAATCTGCCTGGATAAACATTGCCTAGACCAGGGCTGTCCAACTTTTCAACATGAATGCTCCTGGACCTTTAATGATTGTATAGGTGAGGGTCTTTCAGCAGGTGCAGCTGCTTTAGCAGCACCATCAGCAATTGCAGCTGCCAAGATTCTTGTCTTCAACACAACTCTTAAGAACACAGAGGCCCTAATGGTGAAAGTTCACCACCCCGGCCTAGTCATAACTGTGATGGTAAAATGGATTTGGTCTCCCTGCGCGTTGCCTTCGCCCCACTGAATGGCTCCGAAGGCGAGGGGGTGGGGCCGCCTCGTGCCGGTGAGTAACTGAGGTCAGCGCGCTGCAGAACTTAGCGTTCCACCCCACCTCCAGCAACGCCACTGGGCATATAGCTTTTAGGGCAAGGGTAATTGGGTAGGTTTTACTGTATGTTGCTATATGGAAGCTTGTTGAACTGGTTGTATGATTCTCACTTTAGGTATTCCAGTTCCCAGACAAGCCCCTGCTGTGATGCCAGCTTTCCTGCAGGAGACTTAAATGTACTGTACTACAGTTTTAATAAGATGGGCCTTAGTTTAGTGGTACAGAACATGCTTTCTGTTTCTGTGTAGTTCGTCCCTGCCATCTCCAGTTAAAAGGAACTCAGCGGGGCCTGAGATGAACCTTTGCCTGAGAAAGTGGAGAGCTGCTTTCAGTTGCATTAGACATTTTTGGGCTAGATGAACCAATGATCTGATTCAGTCTTAGGTCAACGTCATACTGTATATTTGGGACAAGGGGGGAGATTCTCGTTTCTGCAGTGGAACATATTTATTTATTTATTTATTTATTTATTTAGCACATTTTTATACCACCCTTCCTCCAAGGAGCTCAGAGTGGTGTACATATTTCCTCCCCTCCTTTTTTGTCCTCACAACAACCCTGTGAGGTAGGTGGGGCTGAGAGATAGTGACTGGCCCAAGGTCACCCAGGAAGTTTTGTGGCTGAGCGGGGATTTGAACCTGGATCTTCCAGGTCTAAGTCCGACTCCCAAACCACTACACCATCCACCACAACATCTAGTGCATTCACATACCAGGATCCCAAATGTACTAAATATTATATATACAGATCATGGCACACATTACATAGCAGCAAGCCTGGGTAAGCCACATAGGGAGCTACAGCCAATCCTGATTTGCTGATGTGATGCAGGTATTCTCAAACACGTTTGCCTCATTAATGTTTTACATTTTTAGGTGTATGTTAATGTTAGTGATGGCATGATTGGGTTAACACCATTTAAATACAGTATTGAGATAAATCATAAAATGTTAACAAAAACGGTACCTGACATGTTCCTCTGCATTGAGGACAGTGAGTGAACATGTATTTAAGTGGACACATTTCCAACATTTATCATGGTTATAGAAGGTCATAGCTTTGGTCTTTCTTTTGAAATACTCAGACTTTTTCACACCCATAGGTTTGGTTAACTAGCATTTGTTAAGACATTCATTTTATGCTCATTTGTGTGTTTGTGAGACTACACAATGGAAAGCCATTATAAAGTCCTTTTAAAAACTACCTATTCTCACAAACGATATTAGAAGTGGCTTTTTAACAATGAAAAGCTGTAATTACTTTTCAGAAACCTTTTAATTTCATGCTCTAGGAAACTATAGCCTCTGGCAGTTCTATTACATTGTTAATATATGAAGACTGATGTGAATATTATTATTATTATTATTATTATTATTATTATTATTATTATTATTATTATTATTATTATTATTATTATTATAGAATACTGTGCTACTAGTTCTATAGGGTTTGAACTAGTGGTTTGAACATGGGGGGGCTGCTCAAATAGCAGCCCCCCCATGCTGCATGCCAAACAACTTTGGAAGCTGAGAAAAGTTTAAAATGCAGTTTGTGCTATGCATGGCCATCTGTTCTTCAAAAAACTCCAAATTAAAATCCTCACTGGGCATGTCCAGGCTCCTGTAGGAGCTCCTTGGATCTCAGCCAGTGACATTATTTACTTGTGTCATGTTTAACTTTAATTTTTAACCAGGGCTAGAAAAACTACTGAGGTAGCTGTTAAAAAAAATGCATCATGGACTGAAATGGATATTCAGGCCGATAGCTAGGTGATTTAGAACTGCTGTTGTGAATGCCATAGACGGGAAATGTGCGCTAACATTTTACAAAAAGGTTTATGACCTCTAACTATTTACCAAGGATCATGGTACTCTGAAGTCTATTTAAGAAGTGCATTTAGATTCCCATCAAATATGTAGGGATTTGTGTAGTTCATGATAGAGGAATATTTGGCCGTTACCATAAGGGTTGACTTGAGCACAGCAGGAAATGGGTGTGGGGGCTAGCATCCTAATACATATACTATTATGAAAAGTATACTTGTGTGGTCATTCCTTCATACATAAGTATGGATCTGCCTGAATGAAAATGTAATGTGAAAACCAGTTCTTTAATGTCTAAATATTTAGCTTTGGAAGCGTCTGCGCTGGTTCCAGTATCACGAGTGGCTCATGCTTCTGCATCCAGTACTTATCTTTAAATGTGTCAAGTGGAACTTGGACATCTCACACACCTGGAAACCTCTTTTGCACAACCCCACTGAAAATATAGGAATTGTGCAGAGGCGCAGCAAGAGTAATTTCAGGTGGATTGTTGGTTTAATCTAAAAGGGTTGTTTTTGAAGGCAGCATGAAGAAGACATCTGCAAGACAGCGCTTGGCTTCTTAGGCCAAATTAACTTGTTAGGGCAGAACTACATACCGTTAAGCATAGTTCCATGATTGTCTTTCCTGAGGGCTTTCTTCATAGCACAGAAGAGCATTGGTGGCTTCAGACTGAACAGTGGGCCAACAGGAGAAGGGGAGAATTTGTTTTTTCCTTTCCAGCTGTTTGCCCATCCAAAATCACATGGCCCATTGCTGTGTTTATCTAAAGGGGTAAAAAATACAGGGTGCCGTATCTCCAATTTCCCACAGTAGCCTGTAATGGAACACAGGTTGTTGTTGTTCAGTCGTTAAGTCGTGTCTGACCCTTCGTGATCCCATGAACCATATCCCGCCAGGCCTTCCTGTCCTCCACTATCTTCCTGAGTTCGCTCATTTTCATGTTCGTTGCATCGGTGATGCTGTCTAACCATCTCATCCTTTGCCTTCCCCTTCTCCTTTTGCCTTCAATTTTTCCCAGCATCAGAGTCTTCTCCAGAGAGTTCTCTCTTCGCATTAGGTGTCCAAAATATTTGAGTTTCAGCCTTAGTACCTGTCCTTCCAGGGAACAGTCAGGGTTGATTTCATTTAGGATTGACTGATTTGATCTCCTAGCAGTCCAAGGGACTCTCAGGAGTCTTCTCCAGCACCACAGTTCAAAAGCATCTATTCTTCGGTGCTCAGCCTTCCTTATGGTCCAACTCTCGCAACCATACATTGCTACTGGGAACACCATCGCCCTGACTATACGAACTTTTGTTGGTATGGTGATATCTCTGCTTTTTACTATGCTATCTAAGTTTGCCATAGCTTTCCTTCCAAGGAGTAAGCGTCTTTTAATTTCATGGCTGCTGTCTCCGTCTGCAGTGATCTTGGAACCCAAAAAAGTAAAATCTGTTACTGCTTCCATTTCTGCCCCTTCTATTTGCCAGGAATTGATGGGACCAGATGCCATGATCTTAGTTTTATTAATGTTGAGTTTCAAGCCAACTTTTGCACTCTCCTCTTTCACTCTCATCAAGAGGCTCTTTAGTTCTTCTTCACTTTCTGCCATTAGGGTGGTATCGTCTGCATATCTGAGGTTGTTGATGTTTCTCCCGGCAATCTTGATTCCGACTTGCGATTCATTCAGCCCTGCATTTCTCATAATGTACTCTGCATATAAGTTAAATAAGCAGGGTGACAATATACAGCCTTGCCGTACTCCCTTCCCAATTTTGAACCAATCAGTTGTTCCATGGCCGGTTCGAACTGTTGCTTCTTGACCCGCATACAGGTTTCTCAGGAGACAGGTAAGGTGGTCTGGTATCCCCATCTCTTTAAGAATTTGCCACAGTTTGTTGTGATCCACAACCGCGGAACACAGGTAAGAGAAGTGTAAGAACTGAGCAAGAAAAAGGAAAATGTAACCCTGTCAGAATCCGTCCCCACACATTTTAAATACCTTGTGTTTTGATGCCTCAAAAAAAAAAAACCCACCACATTTTCTTCCTTTTTCTTTACTTTCACAATTGTGTAATTTATTCTGAAAAATTCTGAAAATTTTACTTTGAAAAGTTCATTCCAGCCTTCTGTGACATGAGACAGGGGAAACCAGAGGCTCTTTCTATGGCGCATCCTGGCCCAAATGTCTTCGGATCCAAATGTCTTAGGATCCAAAAGGAAGCATCTCAGTGTGAAAATGGCTATAACTACTGGTTATAACTACTGGCTATAACTACTGCTACTGATCCCACATGGGGCATGCTGGCTCCCTGACGACTGTCAAAGCTACCGTGCTTGAAGCAACTGTATTCCTGATGTTTTTAGCCTTAATGTGATGTGGATCAAATACATAGACTTCCTCTTGAAACAACACCTTGCATAGAAGAGTAGTTTGGCTTATGGGTGGAAATCTAGTCTGAAATAGTTGTATAATATAGTTTCAAATAACTAATTTCTAAATTTTCCGTCAAGAATATAATTCTTGGATACAGAAATAAAAGCAAAACCATTAATAACTAACTCCTATACATTTACTCTCTACACTAAAATGAGCTTTGGCATTGGGTAGATAGGTTCACTTCAGTTTCCTGAAGTTAAAGATTGGTTCAGCATTTGGCATGGGCTATTTGTAGGCCTAGCCCAAATAAAGACAGATGGCATGCGCAGTTTCAGGTCTGCCTTTACGGAAAATCATATCAGAGGCAAGCCAACAGTTGAAACAATAGTCTCTTGAACGGGGAAAGATGACGTCTCTATTCATGGACACAAGAGCCCATGGTAAAAATATTGAGGTCTGTGACTTTTGCAAGGAAAACCCAGATGAAAAGATTGCTTTCATTCTTTCCTGGCTATCTTCTCCTCTTTCCCTTCCCTTCTCCCAGAGGAGACCAGTGTGGGTGAGCTCCGCTTCTGCTCTGTCTCCTGACTGTCCTAACCCAGTTGTGTGCAGCTGCTGAAGAATTCATCTTCCTTTGAAGCAGTCATGAACAGTGGTGAGGTTGTCTGCTTGGAGTGGCTCCAAAAGCCAGACAAGAAATGCTACATTAGTGCCTTTGACAGCCTTGCAGTTTTTCACCTTCCAGCTCTCGGTTTCTCCCGCCTCTATTTTTCCTTTCCATTTGTTAATCTCCCTGTTCTGCCCTCCCGCCCCGTTCTATCCCCTCCCTTCCAACTTCTGTGTGATCTTACTGGTGGCGGCAGGCATTCATTGTCTGTTGTCATGTGGACTTGACTGCTTGCAGTGGTGTCTGGGCCGCGCTCGCTGGCGCTGTTGCATTTGCAGCAGCCATAAAGCTGTTTACGCCATTGGAGCGCTCGTTCTGGTGGTATAAATGGGCCATAGGATTGGGCCGTAATTTACTGTCTTCATGGTCATTCAGTTACTTACCTTTCTGCAACTCTGAATTCCCCTGTTCTCCCCAGTTTTCAACTTATCTTTTTCTTCCTTATATTGATTCTATAAATTTTCCTTACAATATCAGTTGTCAGTGAGAATAAATATGGCAGCTTTGTGGAAACTGTGCCTTTTGTCTAACCCAAATGGCTTCCATGAGAGTTCCATCATGCAAAGTTTCGTAAAGAAGATTTTATTGTTTTGCCTTTTTTAAAAGAATACTGTACAAAACAGTAATTAAATAAAAGGAAACAGTTTTAGAAGAAAACTTTTCTCTGATTGTGCCCCACACGTACACACACAGAGAGAGCTCTGTACTATATCCTAATCCCAAACTCATGTAAAATATAACTAGTGATTACAGAAATGTGAAGAACTTGGGTTAATATTTGGCCAAGTGTTGATTACAGAGGCATTTGCCTGTTGTTGAAAGAAGTGCACTTGGATGTTGCCAATTCTTTAATACAAGACTATAGAGGCTAATCTGGTAACTGAAACTGGTTGGTGATAGCTCCTCCTGTGAAAAGTATTCAGATTTACTGGTTTTTAAAGACAACTTCCTCCCGGCTCATCCAAAATAAATCTTTAAATCTTCATATGACTGAGCTTTGTAACTAAATGTTTTTCAAATTTGTTTGATTGGTTACTTGACTTTGAAAATGCTCTGCAATGATTTATTAACTCCCATTGAGTGAGCCAAATCCAGAATTATCTGAGTAAAATTAATGACAAGAATGTACAAACACTTTTCAGTCATAGTTTGACATGGAGGCATTCACAAGCTAGTTGTACCTCCAGATCCCGTGCCTCCTGTAGCCAGAATAAGCTGTAGTTCTTTAACTTACTGCAGGGGTTCTCAGCCAGTGGTACTAATACCACCAGTGGAACTTCAGCCGACTGCTGGTGGTACTTGGACCGCCGGAACCCCGCTCTGACACGGCGCTTTTGTTGACTCATTTTCGCTCCTGAGAGGCTCCTGCCTTTGGCCGAGCCTCTCGGGAACACTGAGAAGGGCCCTCCCAGCCATCCACAACCTGAAAACCTCTGGCCTCCAAAAACCTGAAAACTTAGAAGTAACTGGCAATGATGTCATCGCCAGTCACTTCTGGTTATGCTGCAGGAGAGTGGCGCCTGAGGTGGTACTTGGCTGGGAAGTGTTGAGAACCCCTGGCTTCCTGTCTTGCTCGCTGGGCAAAGGTTTGACCTTGATGCCACCTCTGTATATCCAGAACATTGCTGCAATTTTCTGTATATTTGGATAAATCTTACTGATGTATTTAAAAGTGTTGTTCATTGCAAACCTGTCTTAAACTATGGAGCAACTAAAAGGAAATTGAATATATTAATATAATCTTGAAGCTCCCCAAAAGCAACCAGTGGTTTGAATTTGACACACATGAAACACCCCTCCCCAAATTAGTTATATTATTTTGTTTCTGAAAAAGCAATGCTGTGTGTTTGATGGCTGATTTCTTTCCTTCTTAGAAAGTACCGGTATTTATTCTTTGAGATTAAACATATATTATACTTTGGGCAGAAAAACACAACAAGTTTATGTAACAGACTGATTAGAACAAGTGGAGCAGAGACCTGAATGTGTTTTTTAATATCACAATTTACTGAAGCCCATCTTTAGGGAAATCTAACCTAGAATGCTGGAATTAATTTGTCCATCCAAAAACAACTTGTGAAGCTGTTATAACTTTGTGGTATATTGTGCTTTTTAATTTTTGAAATGCTTGCTGCTGCACATGGAATATTGACCTTAATTACTTTTCAAATATAAATTATGGTTTAATAAACAATAAATATTGACCCACATTCTTGTTTTAATTTACCAGTACTTTAATCTACCCGGTCTCTTGCTGAAGAGATACGCGTCAATTACTATCCTTTCCAGTATGTGATCAGTGGAAAGCATCCAGTGGCGTTGCTATAATGGGGCCAGGGGGAACCAATGCCCCTGGGTGACAACCGCAATCTCCTTGTGAGGAGGAGCCGCAGCGGGTTTTTTGGGCCCCATTGCTGCTTTTTTGCAGCCGGGGTGGCTTCATTTGCAGCTGCAGAGCTGAAACATGCCAAAATTGGTGCGTTTTTTTTTTGCCCTCCCACCCGCCCTTCAATCGTCAAATGAAGCCTTCCGGGAGCACAGGGGGCAGGGTGATGACATGAAACGCGCCGTCGCCTCCCCACGTGATCCTGCTAGCAATGCAACTGCTTACAATGACCAAGTGTACATTTGTGTATCTCTTGAACGACACCGAATTAATAAGCAAACTTTTGACACTTGGCTGCCATTTATGAGCTGAAACCTCAAAAGATACCATAAAGAACTCAGTCTTTAAATAAGATTCATAATCAGTCAGTTTTGACACAGATTCTTGAGAATACAGGTGGATCCCCATATCCATGGATTCGCTATCCACGGTTTCAGTTATCCACGGATTGTGGGGGGGGCAGGCTTTTACTTTTGCCCCAGTAAGCTTTGTTTGTTTCTTAAACAAACAGGAGAAGCTGCTTATTGAAGGCAAGTAGAACGAGACTAAGTACTAGAGAGGCTCTGCAAGGTTAACAGAAACCTTGCAGAGCCTCTCTAGGACTTAGTCTCGTTCTACTTGCCTGCAATGGAGGCTGCTTCTCTGATTGTTTTAAGGAAGAAACAAAACTTGCTGAAAGAAAAATATGAGCTGGGAGCGTGTGCACGCCTGCCCTCAGGAGAGGCAGGGCAGGGGGCCCTCAGGAAACCATGAAGGGGGAGTTCGCTCTTATCCATGGTTTCAAGTATCCACAGAGGGGCCTGGAACATATCCCCAGCGGATATGGGGGGAGTACTGTAATTGTAGTTCAGAGTCACAATACTGGGAATTTTTTAATGAAACTGGAAGAACCTCTATGGAGAGGGATTCATGGTGGTTAGTTTTCCAGTCCATAGCAGTCATTGGCAGCTGTTAGTTTGTGGACCACAGCCAAATGGCAGATTATGCTGGTCCTGGTTCCACTCTCACATTTGGAGCTCTCTTTGTCTGTGCAAATAAAATTTATTGCAAAAACATACTTATTTTTCAATTTGTTGGTGGGTGAACGATAAGAAACAGCATCTCCTAGGCATCTAGTAATGTTTACTCTAGTGTGAGAAAGATTTTCATCAAATATCTGAAAAGACAAATTCAGACGATTTAACTTACTATTATTTATTATTTATTTGATTTATACCGTGCTTCCCCCCCCATAGGGTACTATATGTTTTATAGGGACCATAGGGTCCCTATAACCTCATGTTGCCCTGATCTACTTTCTTACTGTTGAGTTTTCATGGCCTGAAAACTGCATAATTCTTGATATCCACATGAACATTGCCAGTCATTTCTGAAAAAATGAATGGGTGGAAGGAAGCAATAGGACACTTTTATAGTAGCTTATTAGACTTGGGGCACAATCCTGGCGAACTTTAGAACGGTGGAGAGTGCGCTCCGCCGTTCTAAAATGTTGCGAATGTGCTGTAAAGCACGTTCGAGACTACTTTAGAGTAAGGGAGGCTGGCATCTCTTGCTCTGTCGCCGGACCAGCAAGCAACCACCAGAGGAAGCTCTCCCGCTGGCGGGCGCGTGGGCGGTCTGGCGGGTGAGGGAGGGGGGCCATTGGCCTAGCTGGCCTGGGAGGGGGCGGGGGAATGGCTCCTGCCATATCCCCGTCCCCGCCAGGCTGGCTATGCTGTTACACGGCCTCCTCTACTTCCGCCAGCTATTTAGCTTGCAGAAATCTGAGGAGGCCGATAGGGCCGGCCCCAGTTTACACCCGGGGAAGGGGAAGAGTACCCCCTTCCCCGAGTAGATTTATTTTATAGAGCAGTTCTATTTTATATCATTTAAGAATCTATCCGTAGAATTGGGCTTGAACAAGGAACAGACACTTCTTGTAGTATATTTAAAATACTCACAGGTGGTGTTAAAACTTTGCAAGTTTTTCATATTGTGAAAAGATTTTATTTTGTCCAGCAGTTGTATAAATATTTACTGAAGACAGTTCTGACCTGGAAATGTTATATACCACAACATAATTTTGGAACAATATGCCATTTGGACTTGTGTGTTACTCATGTTTCCCTTTGCTCTCCCTGTTCTTTTGTTGTCTTAGTAACACCTTGCCTTTTAAATGGCTTCAAAGGAGCCTGTGTGTGCTTTGGCTTTTACATGCCTGTACCATGGGAATGAGGAATTCTGTGCTTCCAATGTTGTTGTTGTTTTAAGGACTCTCTGTTTACTTCCTGCTGGATCCAGGAGTTACACAGTATGTTTTATTCCTGTTGTTTAAAACTGCACATATGTGAGCTGCCTATGTTTATATAATTTGTCCAAAGGTAATTTTTATACCGTATAAAACTGCTGAAAAATTAGTTGCATACTTGAAGAGGAAAAAAAAGTAAAACCTAAATATTAATATCTTTAGTACTTATTTGTATATACATCTATGTCTGATGTGGCTTATTCTTCTGCTTACAAAATTATGCTAGAACAAAATATTGCAATAAGGGAAACCTGTTTGAAAAATAGGAACAATCCGACCCCCCAGAATGCCCCCTCCGCTCCACCGTGGGCACCTATCTCTCCTCTGTGGCGCTCCACCATTCTGCAGCGTCGGCAGAGCAATGCAGGCCTCTCCACTGGCGCCGCTGACTCGTCGGGTGCCGCTTTCCGGCACCTTTGCGATACAGACCGGCGGAGTGATTGCTCCACTGGTCTACATTTAGACAGGGTTGCACTGTAAGACTTCTTGATTACTAGAAAAACTGACAGTGGGACCTCTGTACATCTGTCCCTCAAAATAAGGGACTCAAAAGTGTGCCCCCAAATAATTACAGTACTTCCAAGTTACCCAGAAAGCTGAAATCGGTGGCAAGATGATTATCTCATAATAGTGGCCAGCACAGAACAAGTGAAACTACCCATGAGTTAAAATGTTGAAGTGTGGAAGTTCTATTATGTCTTTGGGTTTGGATTTAGGTTTGGATTTGTTGTTGTTGTTGTTGTTCAGTCGTTAAGTCGTGTCCGACCCTTCGTGATCCCATGAACCATATCCCGCCAGACCTTCCTATCCTCCACTATCTTCCTGAGTTCGCTCATTTTCATGTTCGTTGCATCGGTGATGCTGTCTAACCATCTCATCCTTTGCCTTCCCCTTCTCCTTTTGCCTTCAGTCTTTCCCAGCATCAGAGTCTTCTCCAGAGACTCCTCTCTTCGCATTAGGTGGCCAAAATATTTGAGTTTCAGCCTTAGTACCTGTCCTTCCAGGGAACAGTCAGGCTTGATTTCATTTAGGATTGACTGATTTGATCTCCTAGCAGTCCAAGGGACTCTCAGGAGTCTTCTCCAGCACCACAGTTCAAAAGCATCTATTCTTCGGCGCTCAGCCTTCCTTATGGTCCAGCTCTCGCAACCATACATTGCTACTGGGAACACCATCGCCCTGACTATACGAACTTTTGTTGGTATGGTGATATCTCTGCTTTTTATTATGCTATCTAAATTTGCCATAGCTTTCCTTCCAAGGAGTAAGCGTCTTTTAATTTCATGGCTGCTGTCTCCGTCTGCAGTGATCTTGGAACCCAAAAAAGTAAAATCTGTTACTGCTTCCATTTCTGCCCCTTCTATTTGCCAGGAATTGATGGGACCCGATGCCATGATCTTAGTTTTATTAATGTTGAGTTTCAAGCCAACTTTTGCACTCTCCTCTTTCACTCTCATCAAGAGGCTCTTTAGTTCTTCTTCACTTTCTGCCATTAGAGTGGTATCGTCTGCATATCTGAGGTTGTTGATGTTTCTCCCGGCAATCTTGATTCCGGCTTGCGATTCATTCAGCCCTGCATTTCTCATAATGTACTCTGCATATAAGTTAAATAGGCAGGGTGACAATATACAGCCTTGCCGTACTCCCTTCCCAATTTTGAACCAATCAGTTGTTCCATGGCGGGTTCGAACTGTTGCTTCTTGACCCGCATACAGGTTTCTCAGGAGACAGATAAGGTGGTCTGGTATCCCCATCTCTTTAAGAACTTGCCACAGCTTGTTGTGATCCACACAATCAAAGGCTTTTGCGTAGTCAATGAAGCAGAAGTAGGTGTTTTTTTGGAACTCTCGGGCTTTCTCCATGATCCAGCGCATGTTGGCAATTTGATCTCTAGTTCCTCTGCCTCTTCGAAACCCAGCTTGTACATCCGGTAGTTCTCGGTCCACGTGCTGCTGAAGCCTAGCTTGTAGGATTTTGAGCATAACCTTGCTAGCATGTGAAATGAGTGCAATTGTGCGATAGTTTGAACACTCTTTGGCACTGCCCTTCTTTGGAATTGGAACGTAAACTGACCTTTTCCAATCCTTTGGCCACTGCTGAGTTTTCCAAATTTGTTGGCATATTGAGTGCAGCACTTTCACAGCATCATCATTTAGGATTTTAAGTAGCTCAGCTGGGATATTATCATCTCCGCTAGCTTTGTTGTTAGTAATGCTATCTAAGGCCCACTTGACTTCGCTCTCTAGGATGTCTGGCTCTGGGTCAGTGACCACACCAGCGTGGTCATCAGGAACATTAAGATCTTTCTTGTATAGTTCTTCTGTGTATTCTTGCCATCTCTTCTTAATCTCTTCTGCTTCTGTCAGGTCTCTGCCTTTTTTATCCTTTATCATGCCCATCTTTGCACAAAATGTTCCCTTGATATCTCCAATTTTCTTGAAGAGATCTCTAGTCCTCCCCATTCTGTTGTTTTCCTCGATTTCCTTGCATTGTTCATTTAAGAAGGCCTTCTTATCTCTCCTTGCTATTCTCTGGAAATCTGCATTCAGTTGTTTATATCTTTCCCTTTCACCTTTGCTTTTCGCATTCCTTCTTTCCACAGCTATTTGTAAAGCCTCATCTGACAGCCACTTTGCTTTCTTGCATTTCTTTTTCTTTGGGATGGTTTTAGTTGCTGCCTCCTGTACAATGTTACGAACTTCCGTCCATAGTTCTTCAGGCACTCTGTCTACCAGGTCTAGTGCCCTAAACCTATTCTTCACCTCCACTGTATACTCATAAGGGATATGGTTTAGGTCATATCTGACTGGTCTAGTGGTGTTCCCTACATTCTTCAATTTAAGCCTGAATTTTGCAATAAGAAGCTCATGATCTGAGCCACAGTCAGCTCCAGGTCTTGTTTTTACTGATTGTATAGAGCTTCTCCATCTTTGGCTGCAAAGCACATAATCTATCTGGTTTCGGTATTGACCATCTGGTGATGTCCAGGTGTAGAGTCGCCTCTTGTGTTGTTGGAAAAGAGTGTTTGCTATGACCAGCGTGTTCTCTTGACAGAACTCCGTTAGCCTTTGCCCTGCTTCATTTTGCGCTCCAAGGCCAAACTTGCCTGTTGTTCCGTTTATTTCTTGATTTCCTACTTTAGCATTCCAGTCTCCTATGATGTAAAGGACATCTTTTTTGGGTGCTAGTTCTAGAAGGTGTTGTAGGTCTTCATAGAACCGGTTAACTTCATCTTCTTCGGCGTCAGTGGTTGGGGCATACACTTGGATTACTGTAATGTTGAATGGTTTGCCTTGGATTCGAACTGAAATCATTCTGTCGTTTTTGAGGTTGCACCCCAGTACTGCCTTTCCCACTCTTTTATTGACTATGAGGGCTACTCCATTTCTTCTAAGGGATTCATGCCCACAGTAGTAGATATGATGGTCACCTGAATTAAATTCGCCCATGCCCGTCCATTTTAGTTCGCTGATTCCCAAGATGTCAATGTTCAATCTTATCATCTCATCTTTGACCACATCCAGCTTGCCTTGATTCATAGACCTCACGTTCCATGTTCCTAAGCAATATTGCTCCTTGCAGCATTGGATTTTCCTTTCAACCTCAGACACATCCACAGCTGGACGTCCTATTGGCTTTGGCCCAGCCGCTTCACTCTTTCTGGGTCTACTTGGAATAGTCCTCCGCTCTTCCTCAGTAGCATATTGGACACCTTCCGACCTGAGGGGCTCATCTTCCGGCGTCATATCTTGTAGCCTTTTGGAACTGTTCATGGGATTTTCTTGGCAAGGTTACTGGAGTGGGTTGCCATTTCCTTCTCCAGTGGATCACTTTTAGTCAGAACTCTCTGCTACGACCTGTCCGTCTTGGGTGTCCCTGCACGGCATAGCTCATGGCTTCATTGAGTTACGCAAGCCCCTTCGCCACGACAAGGCAATGATCCATGAAGGGGAGGTTTGGATTTAGAGTTTAGATTTGGATTTAGAGGGGTGCAGCCTCCAGCTGCAGCCAGAAACAAAGTTGTATGCTTGTAGAGTGCAAGCTTCATTTGTGAATGCATCTGTATGCAAGGGAATACAAGAGGAATTCATAGGGAGATCAGGAAAGGTAGGGGCACAAAAATGTGCCTGTTTTTTCACCTCCCAACTAAGCAGAGAAACCATGGAAAGTCCATGGTCTGAGAGCTCTTTGGTTCTGATGATGGCTTCTCTGTAGTCAGCCAGTGGTACCTTGGATGACTGAGCTGCACTTTCTACCCCTGCAGCTGGATGGTTTCCCAATAGGCTTAGACAAGTACCTGTATGCCACCCGTTGACGCAAGGAATAATTTCTGTAACATAAAGAAATAATACATGCAAAATCATAATCTGGACTTGCCATTGGCGTATTGGGAAAAAGGGTGATGGTGGTATCATTTGAGTTGCTGGTACTGGAAATAAAGTTAGGGATCTCCACTTTTTAGAGAGTATTCACACACTGAGAGAATATACAGAACTTATTCACCATCAGAATTTGCAGGGGAGAACTTTTAGGGAAGTTTTTTTGGAAAATTAATTTCAGCTGTTATTACCGTAGTTCTATTATGTATGTTCTTTACACTCTTCTTTGGAAGTTTTTTAGTGATTTCCTTCACAGGGTAAATCACAAGGTATTTCTTCTGTTACTCTTCTTGATCTTTCCTCTCTCTGTCTTTGATATCTTTCCATTCTTTTAGCTGGATTTGTCTGTTTCTTTCTCTTGATTCTACAAAAACATAGACTTAGGTTCTTATTTTATCTCATGTCGATTACCGTAATGTAGTACTGTATCTGCTTATTGACTTTCATGACTGTCATCTTGCTCATCTTGTTTCTTTTCTGAAAGTTTGCTTGCTTGCTTGATCTCAATTGCTTGTTTTGATCGTATTACTCCTCTTAATCATTTGCTTTATTGATTTTCTTACCTGTTTGCATTAATATGTTGAGTTAATACCGGTATGCAAAGACTTCATCCTAGAGCTGGATAAGCATTTTTATACCAACTTTTAATTCCATCAGATGGAATTAATTTCTATTACTATTTCTATTACTATTTCTATTTTGCTATATTTTTTTAATAAGGCTGCTCCCCAAAAAAGAAGCGGCCAAACCTTCATTTAGGAGTTAGGGTATGAAGATAATGTGTTCTTGTAAATATAAAGTGGAAGTAGAGGCCAATCCTATCCTTTCCACCCTCCCGCTGATGCAGCAGCGCCAAAATTCAAACTATACATTCAAATTGTTATAGTACTTCTAGGCCATGGGCAGCCCAATCCTATCCAGCGCTAGTACAGCGGGGCTGTGCGGCCCACGCTGTATCCCGAGCTGGATAGGAGTGGGCCAGAGGTCTCCCCGGGGCAAGGGGACGTTTTTCCTCTTACTCTGGGTAAACCCCCAGCCCGCACAATGGGGCTACTTGGATTGCCGCCATCTCAATCTCTGGCACAGAACTAAGAAGTCCTGTGTCAGACTTTCAAGCCTGGGAGGGGGATAGGATACAGTGTGTACTGAGGCTGCCGATCCATCCACCTCGCCCTACTCCACCCCGTTAACGCCCTCCCCCAGCCCCCATGCCTCTCAGAGTGACCTTACGTGCTCTGGTGCGTGGGGCTCCTGGATCTGGTGCCAGAGGGATGGCACAAGCCTTTCCTCTGGTGCCGCCTATTTTCCGGGTGCCGCACACATGCTTTATGGCAGTTTGCAACACCCTAGCTGATGCAGCAGGCGCTGCGCTGGCCTAAGGAAACCTTAGGATTTCTGGCAGGACGTCTGGCTCAGTTGGTAGAGTGATCATCTCATAAATGCCTGAAGATCTGAAGGACGGCAGTTCAAGAAGACCGGAAGTGTCTGTGTCAGTCGAAGAATTGCTGGCACACCAAGCTGATAAGTTGCAGAGCCTCTGTGGGGAAGTGGAACTGCAGCTGCACTTGAGTGAGAGTCAAGGTTGCCTGTCAGCTGAAGCGTGGTGAGGTGACTGTCAGAGAGAGAGAAAGCTGGACTGTGAAAGAAACCATCTAGAACAGTGGTGGGGAACCTATTTGCGGTGGGGGGCCATTTCCCCATTGGGAAAATTGGCTGCGGGCCACCCATAAGGGCGGCTAAATTCCCCCCCCCCGCAAATTTGACACCCCCCCCGTGAATTTATCACTCCCTCCCACTCTCCCACCCACGGACCACTCTCTCTCCCTCCCTCCCACCCACCCACGGCCGCTTACCTGAAGCTCCTGGCAGCGGCGGCGGCGATGATGGTGGTGGTGGCGGCGGCAACTGCCCCCGCCTTCCCGCATTACCTCTAGTTTAAATTGGCCTTTCTGCAGCTGTGCAGATCGCCGTTGAGGCCGAGAGATTGCCCTCTCGGCCTCAACGGCGATGTGCGCAGCTGCAGAAAGGCCGGGTTCAGAAGGAGAAGGTGCCGACGTCACCTTGGCACCTTCTCTTTCTGAAAGCGGCCTTTCTGCAGCTGCGCAGATCGCCGTTGAGGCCGAGAGGGCAATCTCTCGGCCTCAACAGCGATCTGCGCAGCTGCAGATAGGTCGATTTTAAAGGGACTAGGCGGGCGGTGGCGGAGCCTCCGGTCCCGCGGGCCGGATCGGTCGGGTCCTGCAGGGGCCGGACCGGATCGACCCGCGGGCCAAGTCCGGCCCGCGGGCCGGAGGTTCCCCACCCCTGATCTAGAATGAAGTGTTCTACAAAAGATTAGAATGTTATTGTATTGTAAAACCCCCTTGGGTTTTTACAGAAAGTCTGCCCATGTACACCGCCTTGAATTAAAGTCGGAGGAGAAATCCAATGACCAAGAAAGGTGGTATATAAATACTGTATATTATTATTATTATTATTACTAGGATTGTGCTGCAAGAAGCTGAAATCTGGCACATAGCTCAAGACAACTAGAAAAGTTTTGAAATAGTGCATTTTACCATCAAAATATAGGTCATGAAATTTACCTCATAATAGAGGTCATGATTCTAGCACAGATTCTAAGCTGTATGTAGGACAGAGGTGTGGCCTGGAGGTTTGAGCCAGTGCCCTGCCTGAAGAAGCTAAGCAGGGTCGACCTTGATTCCCGCTTGGATGGGAGACGGAAGCTGCTGACGAACCTCGCAAAGACTGAGAAGGCATCATGAGAGGGTGGAATGCGGAGGAGTCAGCTAGAGAGAGAACATCTAAGACAACTGTCCGAGGGTGAACTGTGAAACTTGGAAGTGCAAAACACAAGCCAGAAGGAGGGCTGCACTCGGAAGGGAAAACATCTTGAGCATGGAAGGTTCTATATAGGAATAGAACAATATTGTAAAGACCCTTATCAGGTCTAAAGATAGCCTGCCTATGTAAACCGCCTTGAATAAATCTGATGAGAAATCTGATGATGAGAAAGGCGGGATATAAATACAGAAAATAAAATAAATAAATAAGAATGGTGGATTGTAGGTATTATTCAGGCTTGGTTTGGGGCGGGGGGAGGCCCTTCCTACTGCAACCAGAAACTTGATGCATGAGTGCAAAATGGAGGCTTCATTTATTAGTTTATAATATATGCATGTCAGACACAGTAAAAAGAAAATAACTGAAGGCCACCTAAAGTGCAAGTAGGAACATGTTTCTGTGCTTTTGAGAAATGTTTAACTGAATGTTGTTTCTCTATAAATGGGAACGTGGAATATGATAGGAAGGTATATAGATCTTCACTGCTAAGAGAAAATTCTGTGCAATTTATAGCTTAAAACAGAGAGAGAGAAAGCCTGTGTGGTTTTATGGTTAGAGAGCCTTGGGCTAGGAACCTGGAGACTCAGGTACAAATCTTCACTGAGCCATGAGTGACCTTGGGGCCAGTCACTCTCCCTTAGCTAAACGTACCTAGCAGAGTTGTTAGGATAAGATGAAAGAAGGGAACTTTGGACGCTGCCCTGAGCATGTATTTGTATTGTATGTAGAGCAAATTAGATGGGAATTAAAAATGCTGAAGGAGTTGAAAGGTATGATTAGACATTTGTAGTTTACTTGAGCTCTATTGTGTCAATGATTTTGTGTAGCCAGTTGCTTGAAAGTACGCACTCTTTCAGCTACATGAAAATTGGCCACCACAGTGGGGCATTTGACATGACATATTTTTCACTCAGAGGGGCTTGCAAAAAGGGGATTGACACCTCATTTTGAAAATTATGGTGGCCCAGTCATGAAAGAGGACACTGTAGCAACTGACAGTTTGTTGCTGAACCAGCACTGAGCACTCCACAATCAAATACAAAGACCAGCGATAAAGACAGATGTGGTATTTTAAAGAATAGCTGCAGGCAGTTCTTCACTTGTTGTGTGAGCCCAGCTTGGCAATTTCTGTGACGTACCAGAAACTTGAGTGCTGGTTCGACCATAAACCTTGCCTTTCCCTTCATGGATTAGGGGAGCTGTCTTTTCACACAAAAAATTGTTTTTTTTAATTGATTTATATGTTCATCTTTCATATTTAAATGAAAAATATGAAAAACCAGTACAAACCTTCTTTGGAGGTTGCAGGGTGGCATATTGATAATATAACGGCTTTCTCCCAGCTTTTCCCTCTTTCAAACAGAACCATAGTGCAAACTTGCAGATTCACTTTTCAGAGCTCATCCCAGGAGAGAAAAAAGTACATTAGTGTTGAAAATTGCAAGAGAGCTTTCAAATCCATCTCTCTTCTTGAAATATCTTACGTTTGTGTTTCCTGTCAGAGGGAGAGGAAAAGTATTGAATGTTGTGAATGAACTGGTCCCACCATTCTGAATACCTTACATCCATGTTCCCCCCAAGAGTCGATACATTTTCCAGCTCTCTTTGACAGCTGACACAAGTAGTTTACTGGTATGACATAGTGTAACTATGATCAGTGTAATGTGAGAGAAGTAGGGGAATCTCTGTACTGATGAGTAGGGATTCTGGTTGTCAGAGCGCAATGTGGAATCTGATCTATGAAGTCCTATGATTTCTTTGGCATTACATTACTCATGTGAGCAGGCTACTTTTTGAACTTTTAAATATCCAGGAGAACCTGGAACCAAGAGGGCTAAACTACCTTTTCCTTAGGTATTATATTTTGCTGCCTCAAGGCAACAATTCCTAATGATAGGAATTTTGTGGGATTTTGTAGTGCTTTGTACACAGTGGTCTGGTTCAGATGTAATGCTAAATTATGATTTGCCACTATATGAATGAGCATTTTTGAACAGTGGGCTCATGCACTTCTCCCTCAGGTTTCACTCATGCATGCGGAGTTTTGATGTTTCCGCTTTCATTGTAGAATGAACCACAGTTTTGCATTATGTAGAAACTTGAGGAATTGTGGTTTGTTGCAACAAACCAGGATCCTGGTTTAATTAACTATAGCTAGAACAAAACAAAGTTCCCTGAGTTTGCATGTAACTCAGAGTTGTGGTTTGTTGTCAAGTGAAAATGGAAACTTTAAAATCTTCTCTTCTTGTGTGCGAGAGAGAGAAGAAGGGAAATATGTGAGCCAATGGCTTGTAGAAGGTTATTCCCATAGCACTAAACTGTGGATACATCATGTGGAGCTGCAGATGGGATGCTTTAGGGGCAGGAAGTGATGAGGTGTATGAAGCCCATTTGCCACATTACAACAGATGTAGGAAAAGAAGCCTGTGACTTGCCCTTTCTCAACTTCTGTATAATATATGAAGTGATATGTAGTTCTTGTAGCATTGAAGAATGAGAAAAGAGTAACAAGGAAATACATTTCAAGTCATCTGCAAGGATTAATTATTTTGTTCTCATGTTAATGAGACTCTCATCTGATTGCATTAGCACTTTCTGATGAATAGCATTACATATAATTGTGCTTTCATTTGTTGATCATGCTGTATTTCCCATTTCTTGTGTCCTCCTTTTCAGGAGGATGCACACACACTGCCTCTCTGTTGCCATAGAAGTGAGTAGGCACCAAAATATGTGCTCTTTCCTCTGATGCTGGGGTCATGAGTATCCGGGTCATGTGGAAGTTTTGCTCCATGTGACTCCATGTCCCCAAGGGCAGCCAATTACTTTCTGTTTTTCAAAGTGGCAGTGATTCACTACTATAGGAGAAAGTAAAATAAAGTACTGCTTTTAAGGATACTGAAGGGATGGGAGAAAAACCAGTCCCCCAGCCCAGGTGTTGTGGTCTCTAGTATATACTCCTATTAATTTCTGTTGTAGAAAGACATGGCAGCCACTGCAATTGCTCACATTATTAGTGACTTAAACCATGGCTGATACTAACCAAGGTTGGCTATTATTTACCAAGCACATGAAACCAGTTTCAATAGTTATATTACAAACCCACGGGTGGTGTGGGGAGGGTGGAACTGGAGGGGGGATTGGGTGACTGGGCCTGGGAAGGGGAAGGGATCATCGGCGGCGCACTCCACTGAATCCTATCCCCCTTCCTGGGCCTGGCCGGCATTACATGGGCCTCCCAGAATTGTGCCAGCCATTTTGCTGGCGCACATCCGAGGAGACCTATTTGGGTGGCTGGGCTGTTACTCAGGGTAAGAGGAGACCTCCTGTGCTGGTGCTGGCCTGATCCAGGATAGGATCTGGTGCAGTGTCCTAGACAGGATTGGGGAGATATGATAGCCATCTTCAAGTATCTGAAGGGCTGTCATATAAAACATGGAATGGACTTACTGTCCATGACTCCTGAGAACCACTAGAACCAGTGGGTTGGCACTACAAGGAAGTAGATTAAGGTTAAATGTTGGGAAGAATGTCCTAACTGTAATAGCTGTCCAGCACACATATTCTGAAAGTTTGTGGTTTTTAAAGTGCTGTTTTCCGTAAAATCTTGCTTGCATCAACCTGTCTCATCTAATTCAAATGCCCTGTCTCACCAGTCCCTAAATGTGTTCATCAGGTGTAGAAGACCTGTCTCTGTGTTGGGAAGAGCTGGCTCAAACTAAGCCTTGCATATCTTGCATTCTGAACAGTTTGCCCTCTGAATCTCCTACAAGTCTACTTATTTCTTAGGGACAAATTACTCCAGCTAAAAGCTAAACAAGTTGATATTTTTGTTTCCCTTGTCTTATATACAGTGCTTCTATTAATGAAATATCTAATGGCTGTTTACTTTTTCTGCTTGGAAACAAATTTTACACAGTGAATTCATATTTAGTTTCTGATCCTCTGTAACCACTTGTCACATACCGAATTCATTTTGCAATCATTTTGCCGGATCCCATTCCTGCTCCGGACTGCCATGCAGCGGGCCAGACGTCTACTCATGGTAGAGTGTAAACCAGGGCCGGCCCTATCGGCCTCCTTGGATTTCCGCCAGCTAAATAGCTGGTGGAAGTAGGAGGAGGCCATGTAACAGCCGAGCCGGCCCGGTGAGGATGGGAAAATGGCCGACGCCATCCACGCTCCCTCCTAGGCCAGCTCGCCCAATGGCCCCCCACCCTCGCCACCTGGACCGCCCATGCGACCGCTGGCAGGATCCTTACCTGCCTCCGGTGGCTGCATGCTCGTCCCGGTGGCGGAGTGAGGGAGGCCGGCCTTGCCCCGGCCTCCCTTACTCCAAAGTAGGTGCAGATGTGCCTTATGGCATTTTGTGACAGCTTCCAGCGCCTGAGTGCTTGCTCCGGGAGCGCCAGAAACTTACCCAGAAATTCCCTGTAACACACATACACTCACATTTGCGAGGGACAAGGATGCTTCAGCACCTCCCTTTGCAGGAGCTACTGAGGGAAAAGGAGAGAACTACTGTACTAGGAATCCCAGCATATTTACTAAGATATTAATTTCACTTCATTCAGTGGGATTTACGTTCAAATAAGTGTGCATAAGATTGCGGCCTTAATTTCCTGAAAGTCCCTAAATGTGCACAACAATACTTCGTTCTCTTTGACCTAGAATAAACTCTTTTTAGTGATTCTGTGGAACTGTTTGCCTGTACAAACAGTGTGCACATGGGTTTTAAAAACATTACGAGTTTTTAAAAACAATATGTTGTATTGTATTAGGAATTATCTCCCATATACAGGGACCTGCACATCATCACATTAGGAAGGCCTGATTGCATTTCAGAAATTAGACAGCAGTTCTTTATATTTATAGTATGAAATACTTAGAATAATTCACTTAATGTATCCATAACAGATATATAACAGAATGTTGTCAGCCTATTTTTAATGAATGCAGATGGTTCATTTGAATTGTGTTGGAAAATTCACACTACAGAAAATTCAAAACAAGATCAGGTATCTTTTCAGTGCTGTCTGATTGATGCCATGTTACCTTTCTTTAAAATAAAGTAATGGTAGAAAACGTGCCATGTCAGGTTTTATGTTGGAATGTCTTAAAATTATATAATTTTGTACCGTGTTCATGTTCTAATTTTTAAAAATTTCTGTGCTGTCTGATTGATGCCATGTTACCTTTCTTTAAATCAGGGGTGGGGAACTGGCGGCCCGCGGGCTGGATCCGGCCCCAGGAGCGATCCGGTCCGGCCCGCGCAAGACCGGACCCGAATCAATCAGGTCCGGCCCGCGCGAGCAGACCGGAGGCTCTGCCAGCCCCGCCGGCCCCCCTGCGCGCTCACCTCGGCGCAACTCCTTTCGAATCCGGCTGCTTCTCCGTGCAGAGAGGGGAGAGTGCGCGGCGCGCTCACCTCGCGCGACTCCTTTGGAACCCGGCTGCAGCCGGATTCGAAAGGAGTCGTGCCGAGGAGAGAGTGCGTGGCGCACTCGCCTCACGCAACTCCTTTGGAGCCCGGCTGTTTCTGCGCATGAGCCGGGTTCAAAAGGTGTTGCGCGAGCAGCGCGTGCGCGGCCGCCTGAAAAAGGTAAGGAGGGGGGGAGGTAAAAGCAGGGGTGGTGGTGGGTGGGTGTGCGCCCCCCCGGCGCGCACGCGCTTTCCGCGCGCGCAGGGGTAACTATTTCCGATGGAGGGGCACACGGCCCGCGGGACATTTTCCCCATGGGAAAATGGCCCTCCATCGGAAATAGGTTCGACCACCCCTGCTTTAAATGGAGAGATATTACAGAAATGATGTTGCATTTATCATCATCATCATCATCATCATCATCATCATCATCATCATCAGTATTTATATACCGCTTTCAACAAAAAGTTCACAAAGCATTTTACAGACAAAATCAAATGAATAAATGGCTTCCTGTCCCAAAAGGGCTCATAATCTAAAAAAGATCAGAACACCAACGGCAAACAGCCACCAGAAAAGACACTGTGCTGGGGTGAAAGGGGGGAAGTTACTCTCCCCCTGCTAAATATAAGAGGAGCACCAATTGAAAAAGTGCCTCTTGCCCAGTTAGCAGGGGTTACTTACCCTACTCCACCGTGCCATGGTCTCCTATGGGTCTCCTCAGACCTGTGCCCCTTTACTACCATCCAGGTTTTGCAATGCTCTCTAATCACATCTTGTTCACGGTCCATTTCTCTCTCCTATTCTACTCTGTTTGCATCTAGCATCATGTAAATATGTTTACATATTTCATTCTGTGACATAATAAATTTATTCACTACAGTTTTGTGATGTACACAACAACAGTGCTTTGAGAACCTCTGGGGAGCAAAGTGCAAGCATTCTTGATACCTGAAGGAACCTGTACAATGAAATCTTAGCATAATAGGTCTTGAACAATCTGCATAGAATTGTCAGCATTATAAATACTTATGGACTTACATGAATTCAGGATTGCTTTTTCCAAATTAAGTGACTCTTCTTGCAACCTCCACATAATGGAAATCCTTGGCAAACCCAGTCTTGTGAATAGGTGCCCAGTCTATTCAGCTGACCCACCAGCTTGCACTTGCCAACTTTTAAAAGCAATACTGAATATGTACAGCAAGGGTGGGGAACCTATTTGCGGTGGAGGGGCATTTTCCCATGGGGAAAATTCGCCGCGGGCTGGCTGTTAGGCCGCCTGCAATTTTGGCCCCCCACCGCAAATTTGACCCCCCGCGAATTTACCGCTCTCCGAACTCCCTCCCACCCACACACCGCTCTCCGAACTCCCACCCACCCACCGCTCTCCGAACTCCCTGAGGAGGCACGGAGGTGACGCGTCGGAGGTTCCCCACCGCTGATGTACAGGTAGTCCTTGACTTATGAACATCTGACTTACAGATTGTCTCAAATTAAGGACAGCTGCATTGCACTTTTGGACAAGCGCAGTCCATCAACTCTGATGTTTTCACACTGGCGTGATAACACTGGTTTTTTGAGAGGGAAAGAGATGTTACATTTTGGGGAAGCAGAAGTGGTGGGTAAAGGAGACCCAGTACAGTATAGAACTGTACAGTTGCCCCTCATCTTACGCCAGGATTCCATTCCAGAGTCAGTGTGTAAAGCAAAAATTGCGTATACTCAAAATTACCTTGAAAATGCCTTGCATTGAAAAAATAGGTACTGTACTCATGTTCCTCTCCAGCTAACACAAAAGCAAATTGAAACTTGTGAAGTGCAACTAAGACAAATACAGCCCCCCCTCCAAGCTGCTCTAGGGCCCATTTTGTACATTACACAAGAAAAAAATCAGGGTTACCACAGAGTGTACATTCATGAGGGAGTAAATTGAAGTACTCCCCCCCCCCATATCTGCTGGGGATATGTTCCAGGCCCCTCCGTGGATACTTGAAACCGTGGATAGGAGCGAATACCCCCTCCATGGTTTCCCCCACCCTGCCTCCCCTGCGGGCAGGCGTGCCCCCCCAGCTCTTATTTTTCTTTTAGCAAGCTTTGTTTCTTTCTTAAAACAAACAGAGAAGCAGCCTCCATTGAAGGCAAGTAGAACGAGACTTAAGTCCTAGAGAGGCTCTGCAAGGTTTCTGTTAACCTTGCAAAGCCTCTCTAGGACTTAGTCTCGTTCTACTTGCCTGCAATAAGCAGCCAGAGGCTGCGTCTCCTCTTTGTTTAAGGAAGAAATGAAGCTTACTGGGAAAAAAGTAAAAGCCTGGGGGTGTCCCTGCGATTCGTGGATAACTGAAATCGTGGATAGCAAATCCGTGGATATGGGGGCCCACCTGTATTATCTATTCTATATTTATTTCTATATGTGTAGAATATACAGGTGTCCCCCACTTAACAACAGGGATACATTCTCCAAACGCCATCGTTTAGCAGACCCATTGTTAAGTGGGCCTTTCACTACCTTTTGAAGTTCTGCATTTCGAGGCCTCTCCAGAGGCCTGTTCCTGGCCTCTGTGGGCCTCAGAATTGTGAGAAAAATTTGGTTTGATTTGAAATTGAGGTTTGATTTGCTTCATGAGGATTCTCTTACTTCAGGCTTTGCGTTAATACAGTATAATCAAACCTGTTCAATAGTAGTTCTGTCAAATGTGCTGTCTCTGGGTTATTCATGTATGTATCACCAGAGCCATAACCTTTTCTCCCTGTTTTGTGGTCCTAGATTGCTGACAAAGACTACAATCCTATGCATGCTTACCTGAGAGTAGTTCCCATTGAATTCAGTGGGACTTACTTCTGAGTAGGCATGCATAAGATTGGGCTAAACATTTGGATATATATCATGGACCTGACAGGCTTTCATTTAAATGGCATCCATTTTTAGGACTTAATCTATTTAAATCTTAGCTCACTATGTGTCTTGGGCTAAAGAGGAGTTGCAGCCATTTTAAAATGCAGGCATCTATACAAATGAATTAAGGACCCAGCTGTGTTTATCCTCATTATGTGGAGAAAATCATCAGCAGCTAAGGGAAGAGCTGTAGCTACAATTGCCTCAAGTCTCTGAAGTTGCTTCCCAATGGAGAGCAGGATTAGCCTTGTGGTCTTTTGAAAGAGCTGCTCGGCCCACCTCTTTCAGGTGGCTTCTGGAGGGTGACTTATGGTGGGAGGGGGCTCTGCTTAAAAGTATTGATTTTTGGTTGCCAAATTAGTTTTGTTCTAGTGCAGAGGTTTCCAAAATTTCCTGGTTCATGGCATCCCTACAGCCCAATTCAGACTAACTGGTGTGCGGGCGGAACATGTGCTCTGCCAGCATAAGAACATAAGAAGAGCCTTGCTGGATCAGGCCAAAGGCCCATCTAGTCCAGCTTCCTGTATCACACAGTGGCCCCACCAGATGCCTCAGGGAGCACACAAGACAACAAGATAACTGTATCCTGTCGCCACTCCCTTGCACCTAGCACAAAGAAAACCTACTCCTACAACCAAGAGGTTGCTTATCCCCATCATGGCTTATAAGCTGTGATGGACTTTTCCTCCATAAATCTGTCCAATTCCCTTTTAAAGGCATCCAGGCCAGGTGCCATCACCACATCCTGTGGCAAGGAGTTCCACAAACCAATTACTTGCTGGGTAAAGAAATATTTTCTTTTGTCTGTTTTAATCGTCCCTCCACTCAATTTGAGTGGATGTCCCCTAGTTCTAGTGTTGTGTGAGAGGGAAAAGAACTTCTTTCTGTTCACTCTCTCCATACCATGCATAATTTTATACGTCTCAATCATGTCCCCCCTCATGTCCCCCTTTTGTGGCAGCGTGTACTGCCACAAAAGTGCCGTAAAGCGCTTTGCCACAGTGTGCATTCTGGGTGCGCCAGTGGGAAGGCCAGAGCCTGTCCGCTGGTGTCAGTGGTTGCAGGGACGCCCGCCGGACCAGGTTAGTCCAGTGCAGGGGTGGGGGAAGTGCGGGGAGGGGGTAGAATAGGTTGGCGGAAGGTGGCGACAAGGGTGGGTGTGGGTGGATCGGGCCTAAGAAGGGGTGGAATTGGCAACGCTTGTGCGCTGCATCCAACCCCCCCTTCCTCGGATCAACGCGAACTTGCGCCAGTGACCTCACTAGTACAGGTCCGAGTTAACCTGTTGCTTGGGTTTACCCAGGGACAAGGGGACAGATTTCCTCTCACCCTGAGGAGACCTGCAGCATGCAAAACTCCCCTGCGTGATGCAGCAGAAGTTGAGTTCTAGTGTTTTTGTTGTACTGTTGTATTGTTTTGTTGCAGTTCCAGGAAAACTGCCTTGAAGATGGGAAAGGTGATATATAAATGTTTAAAATAAATGAGTAAATAACTAAAAGAAGGTAAGCTCTTGCTGTTTATCTGTTGACCATATGTTATTAAGAATAACAGTAGGGCAGAATTTGGCACTTTCTAAATTCTCTAGAGAATGGAAGCCAGATGTAGCATATAATTTACAAAATATTAATTATTGCCCTGAGGGAAAACAATGTGTGTGTGTGTGGGGATCTTCTCGCTACCCTGTAGCAGAAACTGTAACCATCAGCATTTGCAGACCCATGTAGATTATTGCTCACAAAGGTGCAGAAAAACAAAATGGAGCCATCTGGATTGCCGCAATCAGAAGCATACTATTCAGTAAAGTGAACTGATCCAGAAAGACATTTTATACTTCAGCATCTGTTAAGGGTAAATTAGTTGAAATTTGTTTGCGTACACACACACACACACACACACACACACACACACACACACACACACACACACACACACACACACACACACACACTCTGTTAAACCACCAGTATTCCATATACGTTTGTCAACTGAGCTAACACTTTCTTGAATTGCTAAAGATGAAAAGCCAAAATCTTGTGTAATGCTTTTTTGTTTGTTTGTTTAAAGGCAAACTGACACCACAAGTTATTCAAAGGTCCCTGGTAGCACTGGTCAACAAACTTTAAGAAAGCTCATGCCCCCAAGATTTAGTCATTTCTTATATATTTTGAGGTGCTGAACTAGAATATGACAATGAAAGTGCAAAATTTCAAAGTTTTTGCAAAAAAAGTGCGTAATTTTATACGTCTTAATCATGTGCACCGGCAGCCGTTTTGTCTCTGGGCCAGAGGTCTACTCAGGGATGTGTGTAACTCCCGGCTGGGCCGATCGGCCTCCTCGAATTTCCGCCAGCTAAATAGCTGGAGAAAGTTGGAGGAGGCCGTGTAATGGTCTAGCATGCCCGGCGGGGGCCGGGATATAGCCAAGGCCATCCCCCACCCCCTCCCAGGCCAGGTAGGGCAATGGCCCACCTCCCTCACCCGGAGAACTGCCCCCGTGCCCACTGGATCCTGGCTTACCTGGTCCGGCGGCCGCTCGGGTGTTCCGAGTGTGAAAATTCTGTAGTGACTTCAGAAAACATTATTGTGGTGACCTGGTCCTTATGCGAATCAGAGCAAGCCTTCTTTAACTTTTAAATTTTCATCTAATATTTATTTCTTAACATGTGCATGATTTTTCTGCCTGCAAGAAAATGAAATTTGTGAGCCATGAACCAAAGTCTATAGATTTTTCTTCATTACTGATTATTCAGAAATTATATTTATAGTATAGTATAGGAACCTTTATTGGTATAAAAAGAAATTATATTTGCACTGTCTTTACATTGATTACTTTAGGAGTTTTTGTATTTAACTAAGAATAGCTATGGAAATTTTTAACTTTTTTTCTCGAAGGGCATTTTTAGTCTGTTCAAGATAATCAGTGAGGAAATACAAGACATATTCCAAATTCATCAGTGAATCAAGAGTGCTCAGTTGACATGAATTATATGGAGGACTGACACCCCAGTGCTGGTTTTGTGCTGTACAATCGGCCCACATCTTACGTGAGGGTTACATTCCAGAGTCAGTGTGTTAAGCTAAAATTGCTCAAAATTACCTTGAAAATCCTTTCCATCCAAAAAATACGTACTGTTTCTTTAAGAGAGGTAGGCAGAAACTGAGACAGACTGAAGGAACAGCAGCTTCATTCTCTGATCTTAGGCTCACTCTAGGGATGTATTTAGTAAGGGATGTATTTAGTAAGTAGAATGGCGGACAGAATCACCTGCACTATTAAACCTGTGCATGGCGACCGCATGGGTGATCCGGCACCGGAGTAAGAGCTGCTGGCCTAGCACCAGTGGCCCTTACTCCCGAGTCATTGTGAACGTGCTTTACAGCACATTTGTGATGGCTTCTGGTGGCAGAGCGCTTGCTCCGCCGCCAGATAGTTCCGGTGGATTGCGCTGCAAACTAGTACAGTACAGTATTTAAATTGCATGCAAAGGTTGAAACAACTGCCTTCTCCCTTGAAGTGATTAGAAAAACTGGGAAGACATGCCAGGAGGGAATTGGGATGTATTTTAATTGCATGGTAGGGGGCCAACTTGAATGATATAATCTGAACCAGCCCTGTGTTAAAGAGTTGGTGAAACCTTCTTCAAGGTTGCTTAATAGCCATTAAGCCATAGTCCCATAACTCAATAACGCCCATAACCATAGTCCCATAACTCGATAGCAGCTCCTTGGCGATTAAGCCATGGTCCCATAACTCCTCATAACTCCCATAACCATAGTCCCATAACTCCTCATAACTCCCATAACCATAGTCCCATAACTCGATAGCAGCTCCTTGGCGAGATCCATCTTGAAAAGGTGGACCATTTGGGAAGCTATTTTATAGTATGTAAATTCAACAAATACACAGAAAGGTGGCTACCCTTTCCCCTCAGGAACAGTCTGCGCATGCGCAAAAGAACGTTATAAATAACGTTCGCGCAGTGGGCCTTCCTCAGAAGGCCCCGGGCAGCCGGCCAGGGAAGACATCCCCGAGCCGGCTGCAACGATTGAGGGGGTGCCCGGAGCAGCCTGTTGGGCGCCCCCCCAAATCGCGGCACGGCCTACGGCCGCGCCAAAGATTAGTAAAGGGGGGTGTCCGGGGTGAGGGGTCACTAGGGTGACGCGCGTGCCCGGCCCTGGGGCAGCGCGTGCCCTAGTGACGTCTCTGACTCCACTACTCTTCATTGTTGTAACTGTTTACTCGCTCCCTTAACACTGAGTTAAGGTTGTTAACTCAGTTGTCTGTGTCTGGCTTACTCCATTGTTCCTCTCTCTCTGCCTGTGTTTCTCTCTGGGGTCATAGAGTTGGAAGGGACTCATAACATTATCAATTTCAACCTTTGCCAGTACAGGCTTCCTACAGCTCCAACATCCCCAATAGTTGTTGTAAATGCTTAAAGACCCCCCCAACAATGGAGAGTCTACCACCTTTCGACAGAGACTGTTCCACTGCCAAACACCTCGTACCATCAGGATTTCCCCCCCAAACATTTAATCAAGATCTCCCTTGTCATTTAAACCCATTTGTCCTGGTCTAACCCTCTGAAGCCACTGAGAAAAAATCTGCTCCCTCTTCCACAAGACAGTCCCTCAGATATTTATAGATAGATGCCATGTCACCCCTCAACTTTCTCTTCTCCAAATTAAACATGCCCAACTTCTTCAACCTTTCCTCATGGGACATGGTCTCCAGCTCCCTCACAATCCTAGTCACCCTCCTCAGGAACCCATTCCAGTTTGTCAGTATCCATCTTAAACTGCAGTGCCCAGAACTGGACACAGTATACCAGGTGCAGAATACAGCATTACCATTCCTTCTCGCAACCTGGTTATTATACTTCTGTTGATGCAAGCTAGAATCACATTTGCCTTATTTGCTGCTGCGTCACACTGCTCATATTTAGCTTGTCATCTACTAAAACACTTGGGTCTTTTTCACACATTCTACTGCTCAGGCAAGTATCCTACCCAAATAAATTCTACCCAAATTTAGAATTTTACATTTTCCCGTGTTGAGGTTAATTTTGTTTGCATTTGTCCAATTTTGCATCCTGTCAAGATCATCTTGGATCCTGTTCCTATCCTCTAGAGTCTAGGGTATTAGTTACCCCTCCCAGTTTGGTGTGGCCTGGAAATTTGATGAGCATCCCCTTTATTCCCTCATTCAAGTAATTTATGAAGATATTGAACAACATTGGCCCCAAGACAGAACCCTGAGGCACCCCACTGTTTACTTCCCTCCAGGTAGACAAGGAACCACTGGCAAGCACTTTCTGAGTATGGTCTGTCAGCCAGTCACAGATCCACCCAGCAGTAGCATCATCTAGCCCACATCCACCAGCTTGTCCGCCAGGATGTTGTGTGGAAGCTTCTCAAAGGCCTTACTGGAATTCAGATATGTTAAGTCTGCAGCACGCACGCACACACCTCTCGATCTACCAAGCTAGTCACTCTATTGTAGAAGGAGATAAAACGTGTCTGGCAAGGCTTGTACATGAGAAAATAATTCTTTGAGCACCCTAGGATGCAGCTTATGTGGCCCCACGGAATTTAATTTAAAGCAGCTAAATGATCCTGAACCACATCCTAACCTATCTTAAGCCATAGTTTCTCCACTCCCTCCTCTTCTCCATAGGTCAAGGGTAGTCTCCTTTCCTGGAGAAGATAAGAGGCAAAGTAGGTGTCGAGTAGTTCCACCTAGTGTCCATCAGCCATTTGCATTTCACCATCTTCTCCATGCAGCGGATCCACAGCTTCCTTGTTCTTCTTTCTGCATGGAATGTAACCCCCCTTTTTGTTTTTCTTCACCTCCCTCACTAACCTACGCTCATTCTGAGCTTTAGCTCCCTTGACTTTCCCTGCATCGGATGACCCCTAGTTCTAGTGTTGAGAGAGAAAAACTTCTCCACACCATGCAAAGTTTTGTAATTCTCAATCATGTCCTTGCTACCTCTCAAGTCTCTTTGGAGATAAATTCCATGTATGTCATTTTGCTCTCTAGCGTTACATTATTAATATGGTGGTAGTACATAAACATTTTATTTTGTATGGATTGCTTGTATTTAGTGTACTTTTCTGTTTTGCTTACCCTGTGCCTGGTGAAGAGTTATGTAGCACTCAGTATCTCCCTGTTCGATACTTTGGCTGCTTTTGGTTGGTCCTAAATAAAGCATTTCCCTCCTTTGAATTGTGGTGTTTTCTTCTAATGGAGCAACATGGCCACCTACAATTTTATAGTGTTGGTTTTGTATGTGGAATATGTGTGTGGCGAAGTACTGTCTTATCTTTCACCTGAGACAGCAGAATGTCTTGGGCCGGCTATGCCGGTGAGCTATTCTTCAGATAAACATGAAGTGTAACAAGTTGAAGTTGTTCTATAAGTAACTTTAAGAGTCCTTAAACATCAGCAATAGATATTAGAACTTCAGTGTATTGACTGCAATTCTATTGGGCCTTTACTCATGAGGGTGAAAGCTTGTCTTGCCTTCTCATTCCGGAGAGCTTTCTCTCTTCCCTGTCTGTTCACATTCCTGATATTTATGGAGCCGACAAATGGGAAAGGCAGACAGCAGCAAATGAGAACACCACCCGGCTGTTTCATAATCAGAAGCAGTCGCTGGACAGAGCAGTGTCTGAGATGGGCTGTAAATCTGTTTCTCCTTAGGTGCCATGGTATTACATTGCCATGCAGTGTAAGCTTTAAAAAGCCACAGATGTACAGTCATGTGTTAAAGTGGGTGAACAATTTCAGTAATACAGTGAGAAATAGAAAACCAACAAATAGATCTCTTCACATATAGAAAATATGCAGTATGTACAGTGGACCTTTTCCATCCATGGATCCGGGGACCTCAGATTTGTCTCACCGCGGGTCCTGAATCTGTTGGGGTTCACTAAAAATAGCTTAAAAAGTTTTGAGGTTGTTTGCACCGCTCACCCATGTGAACGATCCCAAAACTGTCAGACACTGCTGAATTTGATCTCTCGCTCTAGAAATATTGCTAATTCCTCCAATTTGGTTCAATTTGAGTTATTGTGTGTATGTCCATAACAGGTGTAGGAACACATGTATTTGTGTATGAGCAGTGTTGGCTGGGAGGGGGGAAGAACCTTTGTGCGACCCGGAAGTAGGTCGTTCAGCTTGCTGAAGCCCTATGGAGGCTTGGAAACGGCACGGTTTGCTGCTAAAAGGTTAAAAAAACACGCGTTTTTTAACCTCCCCCCACTTTTTAAGCTATTTTTAGCAGACCCTGGTATCTACGGATCCTCGTTATCCACAGGGGTGTGTGTGTCTGGAATGGATCCCCTGCGGATAGCGAGGGCCAAATGTACTTTGTTTCTGTCTCATCCCTTCTCAATTACTGTACTGTGTCTCTAGTAGGACTTACTAGCACAGTTCTATGCATGTCTACTCAGAAGTGCGTTCCATTTATTTCAGTGGGGCTCGATCTCAGGTAAGTGAGTATAGGATTGCAGCCTTTCAGCCCAATCCTGTCTAGCAGGATGCAGTGGTGCAAATAAGGCACCCACCACATCCTAAGCATCCCCTTACCCCGAGTAGAGCCCCAGCCACTCCAATGGGTCTACTTGAATGTGTGCCAGCTATTTTGCTGGCACACATTCGAGCCAGCTGTGTAACACCGGCCAGGCCTGGAAAGGGGAATAGGATTCGGCGGAGTGCACCGCTGGTGATCCCTCCCCCTTCCTGGCCCGGCAGGCCAATCCAACCCCCTGGAATGCCCCCTCCCCACCCTCCCCCACCCCTCTACCACACTGCGAGCACCTACCTCTCCGCCGCAGCGCTCCACCAATCTGCGGCACCAGCCTCTCTGCTGGTGCCGCTTACTTCTTGGGTGCCGCAAACGTCTTTTCGGCACATTTGTGACACCTTAGACCGGCGGAGCGATTGCTTGTTTATGCTTGTGATGGGCTTGTTTACGTTCCAGAGGTCTTTACTATCTTGGAAGGAGGACCAATGTTCTGTGTGTGTTTTTTAATGTGAATGAAAAATAATGCCCTCCAGTGCTGTATGGTATTTTTTTTTTTTTTTAAATACAGGTGTAATATTCTGGTTTTTTCTTTCTTTTTTTGGTGAAAATATGCTTGCATCATAAATGTCAGTTGGGAATGTTATTTATTCAACTTTATATTGACTTTGTTGAAGAGTTTCACATTCACTTTGTCCTTTACTCCCACTAGAAGCGAGTTAGAGATTGAGATAAGTAAATCATAGGAATAGCTATGGTCTGGTGGAGATGACTCACAAAATGAATTCAATGATCCCTTTCCCTTCCTGTCCGTGTGCAGTGGAAAAGAGAGGTCAGTTACAGAATGGTGTGGAGTATTTTTTTTTTTTCACTCCTTACTGCGCACTAACTCAGTGCTAGCAACAGCGTAGTGGTGTCAGGACACTGCATTTCAGAGTGCATCAATGAAGACCTTTCTTGAGCTGTTAGGGAATTTTTGTGAACATAAGAACATAAGAAGAGCCCTACTAGATCAGGCCAAAGGCCCTTCTAGTCCAGCTTCCTGTATCACACAGTGGCCCCACCAGATGCCACAGGGAGCACAGGACAACAAGATACTTGTATCCTGTCGCCACTCCCTTGCACCTGACACAAAGAAAACCTACTCCTACAACCAGGAGGTTGCTTATCCCCATCATGGCTTGTAAGCTGTGATGGACTTTTCCTCCATAAATCTGTCCAGTCCCCTTTTAAAGGCATCCAGGCTAGGTGCCATCACCACCTCCTGTGGCAAGGAGTTCCACAAACCAATTACACGCTGGGTAAAGAAATATTTTCTTTTGTCTGTTTTAATCGTCCCTCCACTCAATTTGAGTGGATGTCCCCTAGTTCTGGTGTTGTGTGAGAGGGAAAAGAACTTCTCTCTATCCACTCTCTCCATCCCATGCATAATTTTATACGTCTCAACCATGTCCCCCCTCAACCGCCTTTTTTCTAGATTGAAGAGCCCCAAACACTGTAGCCTTTCCTCATAAGGGAGATGCCCCAGCCCACTAATCATTTTGGTCACTCTCTTCTGCACCTTTTCCAGTTCCACTATATCCTTTTTGAGATGCGGCTACCAGAACTAGACGCAATACTCCAGATGTGGCCTTACCATCGATTTGTACAACGGCATAATAATATTGGCCGTTTTATTCTCAATCCCTTTGTTAATGATCCCAAGCATGGAATTGTCCTTCTTCACAGCCGCCGCACACTGGGTCAACACTTTCATCGACCTGTCCACCAGTACCCCAGGATCTCTCTCCTGATCTGTCACAGACAGCTCAGAACCCATGAGCGTGTATGTGAAGTTTTGATTTCTTGCCCCAATGTGCATCACTTTACACTTACTTACCTTGAAGCGCATCTGCCATTTTGCTGCCCATTCTCCCAGTTTGGAGAGATCCTTCTGGAGCTCTTCACAATCCCTGCTGGTCTTCACCACCACAGTGAGTTCATGCTACATCCATTGAAATAGATGATGTGTCATTAATGTTTGTTCTATATCCCTGAAGTTCACTGTGGCATTCATGCTCTACCCCTACCAGTGTAGATTTGCATCTGAGTTCTGGGTGTGTACCTAATCCATGCATTTAGCTGAATTGGTTGGGAATCTTGATGTCCAATACACTCTCCCTTTTTCAGTCATGACTCATGCACATGTGGAAGGGGGAAGTCTAAATTTATTTACAGCCCAATCCTATGCTTCGGCTCAGCTGCTGGAAATAGCGTTCTGGCGGTGCAGATGCCAAGAAGCACCTTGTGTGCGGCAGCAGCCAGGAGACCTGCTGATGTTGATAGGTTGGCAGGGTGAGCGGAATGGGAACAAGGGTGTGTGTCGGAGGTTGGAGTGTATTCAAGCACAGGTGACTTGTGCCGAAACACTATCCCCTCTGGAGCCTCCCAACACACATCCTTTGTCTCCTTGGACTTGTGCCAGCTATATAGGTGGTGCAGGTCCGAGGAGACCCATTGGCGATTGAGGGGCTTACAGAGGGGTAGGGAAAATGTTTTTCCTTACCTCTTACAAGCCTCCTGATTGCCCCCCCCCCCCCGCATGCAATGCAGCCTGTTTTAGCATGGCTGCATGCTATGGTGGGGGAGAGGAGAGGATTGGGCTGTTACTGTTTATTTCCTTTGTGTTTTAGAACATTTTTTTTTACAAAATATATCTTATATGATATCGACTTTATTTTTATTTTACTTTTTGAGAGTGGACGTGGCGTAGCGGCTAAAAGACAGCTGCAAGTTGGGCCTTCCCAAATTCAAATTTCCCCTCTCCCATGAAATCAATGTGGCCTTAGGCAAGCCTCTCCCTCTCATTTCCCCAACTGCAACATGGGGATAATACTGTACTACTTACCCTCTTTTACAGGGTTGTTGCAAGGTTTGCATCAAGATAATACATGGGAAGCACTTCATACATTTGATAGTGCTATACAAATGCTAAATATTGTTATTTCTTTATTTAAGTGGATTATTTATTGTTTCTGGCCTGGAAAGAAGACTCCTACCTAAAACAGAGTTTGCCAATGGATATTGTGGTGTGTGTTTTTGTTTTTAAAGAGTAATTGTCCTTAGTACCTTGGTTTCATCTTCTTTCTAGCCTTGCCTAACATTATTCACAGATAAAGTTTATTTGCCTTTGTTGTGAGTTTATTACAAATGCTTTTCTCTTGGACAAAGAGTAAAACAAAGTTGATGGCACAAATAGCAAAGTAATAAGCCTATGTACTACTCTCCCAATGTGGAGCTAGGCTAGGCTTGAGCAGAATACCTTTTGTATGCTTTTTTTGTCCCTTTGTATTTGAAAGGCTACTTGATTCCCTTGTGGCCTTTCTCTTCTAGTATATTAAAGTCTTTTTTGATATTTGCATACCCAAGTATAGGCAGAGGTTGAGAGCACAGACATGAAAGATAATGTACTTTTCCTAGGTAACAAAGGTAAGCTTTCACACACAGGGAGGGGAGAGAAGCGTTTGTAAAGGAAGAATATTTCACCTAATATAAGTCAAGAAGATAGAAAGCACTTTTACATCAAAATAGTAAAGCACTGTCATTTATCATAAAGAAAAATATACAGCCAATATCAAATTGTTTGGAACATCAGGTTTAAAAAGAACCATAATTTTAAATTGCAACAGAGAAAAGATTTGAGGTCAGAGCCCATAGCTACCTTTACATCAGTTCTCCTTAAAGGGGATATTCAGGAAGAAACTTTTACCCCGAAAGCTTCTAGCCATCTTATGGAGAAGGGATGAAATGCTGATATTGGAAAGTGACCAATTCTGTCTCTGTAGACCTGCACATTCAATTGCAAACAAAAATTTCATGCCTACTTTTCAAAGTGCATTCTGTTCAGTGAAGGACGTGTTTACTCAGATTTTCCTGTTTGTTTTGCTTTTATGTTTATCTCCCTATTGTGATTTGTTTCATAATGAATCATGGTTTGTTTAGTACCGCTGGTTTTATTTGGCAGTTCAGGAATTCTCGACCTGCTCTTCAAAGTCCTGCCTAGTTGCTAGTGCTGCTCTCCTATGAAGCTATACATAGGTAGGCATGAGTACTGTAGTAGAGCAATGAATTCAGAAGGTCTCAATGCAGACTTCTTTGATTGCCGTTTATTATATCTGGGCGTCTTTAGACTTGGCTAGATAATACATACAGACTAAATGGACTGGTGTGAACAAAAAAACTCAAGGCTTGAGAATTTCTCGTGCTAGGGTTTTCTAATTCTTTCCTGTCTAAGAATACTACAAATCATGTTGATCTGTACAGAGGGCAGAGGGGTCTGGCTCAGTCGGCAGAGCTGCTGCCTTGCAAGCCCGAAGATCGGTGAATGGCAAGTTCGACCATGTACACCACCTTGGATTAAAGTCAGAGGAGAGATCCAATGACCAAGAAAGGCGGTATATAAATACTGTATACTATTATTTTTATTATTATTTTTTATTACAACAAGGCCAACCTAACCATTGACATGTATGAAGGGGCTTCACTCTTGCCGTTATTTTTGTTCAAGTACCGTATTTTTCGCTCCATAAGACGCACCCCCCCCAAATAGGGGGAAATGTCTGTGCGTCTTATGGGCCAAATGCTGTAAAACCCCCGGGTCCTTTTACTAGTTTTCACGGCGCTTGGCCGCTTACCATGTTGTTATTTAGCACCTCCAATCTGTCCCGCGTTGCTGGCTGCATTGCGGCCCTGCCGGGACTGCCCCTAGTCAACAGCTCCAAGACGCGAGCCTCCCAGGCGCTGGACGCGACCAGGAAGCTCTGCACAAACATCGTAGTCACTGCGAAGTCTGCGCAGAGCTTGCAGTCGTGTTCAGCGCCAAAGTTCCCAGGCTCTGGACATGACCAGGAAGCTCTGCGCAAACATCGCAGTGACTACGATGTTTGCGCAGAGCTTGCAGTCGCATTCAGCGCCTGCACGAAGTTCCCAGGCGCTGGACGCGACCAGGAAGCTCTGTGCAAACATTGCAGTTACTACAATGTTTTTGGGGTTGAAAGGGTGGTGGGGACTAATCCTAATCAAAAGAAGCACCGGCAGAATGTGTGTTCTGCTGGTGCTGGTTGCCACTAAAGTGCAGTAAAGTGCATTGTGGCAGAGCAAGCTGCTGGTGCACTGGTGGGAAGTCTGGAGCCTTCCTGCACCCACTGGCAGATGTCAGGAGGACTGCTGGAGCAGGTAAGCCCGCGCAGGGGGTTGGAGGGAGGCGGGAAGAGGGTTGAACGGGCAGGGGGCGGAACGGGGGAGGGATGGGCAGAACAGGGAGGTGAGGGGGCAGGGAGGAGGGTGGATTAGATCTGGGAGGGAGGTGGATTTGGTGGTGGTGCATGCCAAATCCCGACCCCCTTCCCAGGCCTGATCCACCTATATGGATCAACATAGACTGGTCCAAGTTGACCCATTGCAGCTGCTGGGGCTTACCCTAGGGCTAGGAGACAAATGTTTTTTTTTAACCCGAGGAGACCTCCAGCAACCAAAAATCCCCTGTGGATTCAGCAGGAGCTGTGCCGGCACAGCTGCATCGCCATGTGGGTATTTAGGTAGGATTGGGCTGTGGGGGTGGAACTGCATGTTTACCTCAGCAAGTCCACATTCCTAAATCTACACTTGTCACTGTAATTTGTAGGGAAAGATTGGTGGGTCAGAGGGGGAACCTTTACTATGCCAACCGGTTCTCTCCCCTCTTGTCCTTCCCTCAAGTGAAGGGAATGGTATGGTAGGAGAGTTGTTGGTTAACTGGGTAAACAGCCAGATGAGCTATTATTAGGTAACAATGGCTGTTGCTTGGTGGCCAATTTCAACAAGCAAGATCCTGCCCACAACTATGGACTGAATCTGATTGTTGCTAACATGTCATTACTGCAAATACAGTAATAAGTAAGAGAGGGAAATTGTGCTTAGGGCATATGTTTGACAGGAAGGAGAGGTTTTTAATGCTGCTCTGAAGTTGTTTTCAGTATTTTTTCACTATAATTTCAATTATTTATATTTCACTATGGGTGGTGTATTTTGATGTGTTATATCTTTTATATTATTAATATTAATATTTAT
Source organism: Plestiodon gilberti rubricaudatus (assembly GCA_026170595.1). Taxonomy (NCBI): domain Eukaryota; kingdom Metazoa; phylum Chordata; class Lepidosauria; order Squamata; family Scincidae; genus Plestiodon; species Plestiodon gilberti. The sequence goes on along the minus strand of JANXHW010000001.1, from coordinate 244,969,671 downwards.
ATACAGTAGTGCTTTTTAACAAAAAGTTCACAAAGCGGTTTACAGAGAAAATCAAATTAGCAAATGGCTCCCTGTCCCAAAAGGGCTCACAATCCAAAAAGGTGCAGAAGAAACACCAGCAGCACCCACCAGAGGGGGGACAGTTACTGTCCCCTTGCTAAATATAAGATGAGCGCCACTTGATAACGTGCCTCTTTGTCCAACTAGCAGGAACCTTTATTTTGAAGGAACCTTGAAGGAACTGTTGTATCATGAGGTAGGATATAGATTTCAAAAACAAGAACTAAACCAATAAATAAATATGATTATTTTGCAACAGCAGCTTTCTAATTTCCATAGCAATGGATTTTTCTGTTTAACAGGGCAAAGCTGGATAACTGTGGCCCTGTTCAAACATAATATTAAACCATGATATGACTGTCGTTTGTTTTTATTATAACTCTGGTTTACTTCAAAGCAGAAGTAAAATATTTCCTTTTCCTCTGCTCACAAAATAGGAGGGAAGGGAAGAGGGGAGCATGCAAGCCTGCAGGTTGTAGAGGCTTATTCATGTGGTGGCAAGCCATGGTTTTCTGTTAGACCCACCTGATCCAGGACAATACTTCCATCTCAAGCTTCAAAGAAGATTTATACTTGTTTTTCTTCTAAATAAATTATTAAATACCTTTTCTCTCCAGTTTTGTCTGATCAAGTTTCTCTATAGCCCAGCTGGTTTTGTGTTCGCTAGTCAACACTACTATACTTTAGTATCTGAAAAAAAAAATCCTCCTATATTGGAACATGTGAGAAGAGCAGGGTGCAGGTGAGAAGGAGGACTTCTCCAACTTCTGGAGCTGAAGAGCAGGTGGTACGGATGCAGGAAGTTCCTGCATAGTCTCTCAAGGGCCTGTTGCTCCATATTGTCATTGTAACTGGAAAACATGAGCAGTTTAATCTGGATTTTGTACAAATATGTTGTAAATGAGCATTTCCTGCATGAATGTTGTTTAAATGGCAGGACTGTTGAAACTACAGTCTGTGGTCTCCTACTAATTTCTGATGTCAGGATTTGGGGGCAAGTCTTCTTGGGGGGAGCACCAACCTTTCCCTTTCCCTTGTGCCATTTCAGTATTTTAAAGGAGTACTGGACATGTGAGGCAAATATTTTATTTTGTAATCCCTGTCTTGATATGTGCTTAAGTGATTTGAAACATTAAATATAATAATAATAATAATATAAAGTATGCAGCTGACAGCTTTAACTCTCCTCACAGAGGGTTTCACAGCTTTTGTCAGCATCGTGTCTCAAACCGCCGTTCACAGATCTTCAGGCTTACGAGGCGGCAACTCTACCAACTGAGCCAGACCTCCTGCCCATATGTCATTTTGAAACATTAAATATAACGGGCATAGCTTTGTGTGGATAGGAGGGGAATCCTGTTGGGAGTGTATTGAGCCCCTTTCTGCACGCACGCACACACACACACCCTAGGTCTAGCTTTCAGTAAGACCTAAGTTGTGTTGGGTGCACAGTGTACCAGATGCACTGTAACATGCTGTGCCATTACCAAGAATCACCAGGACCCTGGAAAAGAGTAAGCTACTGGATGTCTCTATGTGAAGCTTATGCACATGTTTTCTGTAATATCTGGGTGCATCATAGTGTGCCTGGCATAGGGGAAAGCAGAAAGGGTTCAGGTCACTACTTTGGAGATACACATAGAGGGGATAGATTGTGCTGCAAATATTTAGTAAATACTATGGGCATAATCTAACCAGAGTATAGTGAACCCTCAGTTTACCGTATTTTTCGCTCCATAAGACGCAGCGGACCATAGGACGCATGTGTTTTATGGAGCTAAAAATAGGGGAAAAAATATTTGTTGTATTCATGTTGCCAAAAATATTTGTTGTATTCATGTTGCCAAAATGCTGAATTGCAACAGAGCCTTGGGGAATGCTCCATCATCTTTCCAATCTGATGCTGATCCATTCATTACCACTATCATGCTCCTACAGACAACTCTGCAGCACTCCATCCACTCCCTGCGACTGCCACTAAAGGGCCTTCTTGGGTGACAAATGGAGGGGGAAAATATGAAGACTTGCAGAGATTGGTTAGGTAGACCAGGGATTCTCAACCCTTGGAGGCCGGGGTACCCCCTATGATGGTCAAATATTTGAGTACCCCTGCTAATTAGCATAATTAATTAGCTAATTTACATAATTAGTTCTAAAAGCACCACTTCTAACAATCTTTTTTTAAAAAAAGATTGTTAAAGGATCCCAATACAAAAATCAAATCCCAATACAAAATCCAGGATCCCAATAGAGAGAGAAGGGTAGGGGGATTGCATACCAAAAATACACTGCACAGTTTGGAGCATTTAGAAAAAAGAGAGTGCATCTCCCTTACATACACAAGTACAGGACTTGACTGCACGGAAAAGAAAAAAGAAAAGAAGCTTTTCAAAGATCACGTCTCCAGTGATCTTTCATCCAAAAGCAAACTGCAAAACCTGGATGCATTTTCCTCCCCTTCCCCTTGCAGAACTTGCAGAAGATAAGGACATTTAAGCTTCCCAGGAGATCTTGAGGAAAGAGGTGCAAAAAGAAAGTGCAGCCTGCAACTATCAAAGGCACAAAGTGGGGAGTTAGAGAAAAGAGGGGGAAAAAAGGTGTCTGCCCCCTCTGTGATGCTGGATGGGTTGCAGAGGCAAGGAGGGGAATGTTTAGAGGTGCAGAGGAGAGGAAAGGGGGCAAAAAGAAGGTGCAGGAACAAGGAGAGGGGAGAGTAAGGGTGGAAATACAGCCAGTTTGCATCAGGAGAAAAAGCAGGAGCGCGCTGCAGCTCGGACTCAAACCTCCGGCTGCGAGGGGACCCCCCCTCACCCTGAAATCTGGCTCCTAAGGGGGTGTAGTGAGACGGTAGGCTGCTTTCCATGAGGAGCAGGAGAAGAGGGCTGCACACTCCGACGCTACTGCTGCCCCAGGATCTTTGGGACGTGCCCAAAGATTGCAAAAACAGACATGCCGGCAGAGAGCCGAGGCGGAGATCAGGCTGGGGAGGAGAAGCGCCTCCTCAGGCTTTAAGGAGCGGCTGCCATCCATTCCGTACATGAGCAGCCATCATCGCCACCCCACCAGAGTACATTTTCGAGAGCTGTTATTAGCCCCCCACATAGAAATCACGTAGCCTTACGTAGAAATCAGAGATGTGCGTTTCTGTTTCCTCTCTCAGTGTCTCTACCTCTCTACGGCTGCGAGCTCTGCTGACCTCTCTCCTCAAGCCTTCCTCCTCCAAGTAGCGGAGCTAAGGGACGGGGGGAATTCCCACTTTTTTTCGAGATGGGGAGAACTTCCTGACGATCCCTGCTAGTGTTTTTTCTCTTAATGACAGCTTCCAGCTCCAAAGGCTGAGAGGGCGCAGTAGAGGCTCTTTCCCTGTAGTTTCTACTGTGGCTTCTTTGCGCCCCCCCATCCCTGACCCTGGGCGCTACTACTCTGCTCCCCCCCTCTTGCTTGCTCGCTGCCGCGATCCTTTTTCTCTTTATTTCAAAAGGGCAAAAAGTCTTGGTTGTGAGCTTTTTGACCTGGAGTTCCTGCCACGGGCGATGCTAGCCTTAGCTGCTCCATCAAAGGCTAAGCCACTGTACTAATGGCCCCTAACTGCACTTAGCTTTGTTTCCCTGAGATGGTCTACCAGGTAGCACCGTGCACCGCCTGGCTACGAGGGACTCCTTCCATCCTGGCTGTTCGTTCACTTGGACGTGCACGAGCCGCTCTGTCCAGCTCGTGCACCACCCAGCCTGCCTCTCCCAAGCTTGGGCATGTTTCCGCAGCTAGAGGTCCATCTGCACGTCGGAAGGGAGGCTTGGTATTGAGTCGTACAAACAAACAAACTTGAGTCGAGCAGTTCACAAACCAGGAAGTAGTCAGTCGAAGATCAGTGGGAGTCTTAAGAAATTCCCACCGTCGACGTGGCGGAAGGTCACGTCACACAGCTACCGGGAGTTCTGCACGCCTATCCACATGCTGCTTTGTGGCCTGCAACCCTTCGATACCTTTTGCGGTTCGGCCTAGCATGGAGGCGGGTGGGCAGGGTAAGAACCATACGCAGCCCCTCTTTGAGAGTCGTTTCAAGCCCGTGGAGTCACGCGACCCTCTGCAGGCCTCCCCGATCTTCAGATCGGAGATAAAGGCTATTTTCGGCCATTTTTTCCAAAAACCGGAAATGGCTGAAAATAGCCTTTATCTCCGATCTGAAGATCGGGAAGGCCTGCAGAGGGTCGCGCAGGCCTCCCTGAAGACCTGAAACCGAAACATTTGCTCCATAAGAGGTCTTTCCGAAGACCTCCCCGAAACATTCGCTCCATAAGATGCACACTTATTTTCCCCCTATTTTTTTGGGGGGGGGGAAAGTGCGTCTTATGGAGCGAAAAATACGGTAACATACTTTGATTTAACACACTTCAGAAAAAATTGATATTTTCTGCTTCATTAAAACCTAGTCATATACTGTACGTTTTCCACATGCACATCATTAACTTCAGTGTATTCAGATTTAACAGACTTTCAGCATTGACACCTCTTCCCCTCTATTAGTTCATTAAATCGAGGTCTCGCTGTAAAGCATGTGTGTTAATCTTCTCTGCTGAAATAAATGGAACTTAAAAGTGCTTAATTTTAGTTGGGTCAGCATGCTCTTTAAAAAACTTCAATAAAATACTTCACGCAGCATTTGAAAAGAATTTAAAACATGGAAAGTTTAAGAATAACAACAAGATGTAATAAGTAGAGGTATCTTTAAATGTTTCCGCCCTAACATCTTATTTAGGGGATGCTCTTTGTTCAGCAAAGCAACTCAATCTCTTTGTTGTCACATCTAGATGTTTTAAATGCAGCGGTGTCAAACTCGTTTCATATAGTGGACCGAATAGCATTCTGTATTCATAGCTCCGGGTGAGGGCCGGAAGCGACAACATTAGGCAGGAAGTGACATCATTAAGCAGAAATAAGCACTTTGCTCTCATGTAGGAACTCATTAGCTGCAAATGACACAAGGTAAAATGTGCAAATCTTGATCATATTTTCAAAATATGGGAGAGCCCAATTATCACGCGGGCCTCCCTTTCAGCAGTGCTGCTTCTGCTGAGGCTTCATTTCACAGCTCAGCAGCGGAGAGGTGGTCTGCAAAATGACGCCATGGCAGAAGTGGCGCTGCTGAAAGGGCAGCCCACATGATGATTGGGCTCTCCCAGCACCTCAGCAGCATCTCTCTCACCCCTTTTAGTCAGCCCCTTCTCCTGTTAGCGTTCCTTGCCTTCTGAGGCCTCCTTTCATCTCTCCCTCCCAGAGCCTCGGCAGAAGCGGTGCTGCTGAAAGAGTGGCACTGGGAGAGCCCAATTATCATTTGGACTGGATAAAGAGCTTCTGCAGGTCATATCTGGCCTGCGGGCCTTTTGTTTAACACCCCTGTCTTAATGCATTGTATTCCATTTGCAGTGCCTCTATTTAGTAAATGTGAATTGCTAATATATGAATAATATATGAATATAGATTTCATATAATAGAAATGAAATCTTTCTCTCTGTGTATATATTAAAATTAAAATCAAGATTTAGGTTGCAGTCATTAGTCCCATGTTTATGTGGGAATACAGTGGACCTAACCCTAACCATCCGCGGATTTGACTCAACGTGGCTGGCTAACCCTGGAAGTAGGTGTCCCACTGGGGATGGGGGGGGCAGCATCACAGTACCTTATTTTTCAGCTGCGCCAGGCCCACCACCCGCTTCTCAACTTCCGCACACCTTCTAACTAGTCCAAAGTGCAGCAAACAATTAAAAAAAAAAGCAATCAAGAGCAACTTCTGGTTTGAATGGGTTTGTAATGGTTGAGTCTAGCAACTGGGTCAGAGGTAACCCATTGAGATTTTAATACTGGATTTAAAAAAAAAAACATTTCACATTCTTTGAACATTACATTGGAACTGGCTTTAGTCAAGAAGATGTCTGTGGGTGCATATTCAAACATGCCTGAGTGGGGGATAGCACAACTTTCATTGGGTGATTATTACAGGCTTATTATGTGAAATCTTTGCTTCTCATAATAGTGATTGATACGGCGATTTTCATGTGACAGTTGCAATCCTGTTGTTTTACGAATGAAGCAGCTTAAATTCAGTCACTTCATTAAGATGCATCTTTTCCTTGAAGCCCCAGAAGACCTTAGGAGGAAAGGTGGAAGCATAGTTGTGTGTCATATTTCAGTGCTACAACCTCTCTCAAATGGTGTGGAAGTGAAGAGAGTTTAAGCAGGCTAATTTCATGCAGAATTACAGCCTGGATGTCTAAGGGAGTAACTCAAGGTTAAACTGCTGAACCATGAGCTGTCGATCGAAAGGTCGGCAGTTCGAATCCGCGAGGGGGTGAGCTCTCGTTGCTTGGCCAGCTACTGCCAACCTAGCAGTTCCAAACCATGTTAATGTGAGTAGATAAATAGGTACCGCTTGCGGGAAGGTAAACAGCGCTCCGTGTTCCAGCCGCATGCTACGCGCTGCGGCAAGGAGAGTCATGCCGGCCACATGACCACGGAGGCATCTTCGGACAACGCTGGCTCTTCGGCTTTGAAATGGGGATGAGCACCACACCCTAGACCAGTGGTGGCCAACCTTTCAACATGAATGCTGGCCCTTTAAATGGTTGCATAGGTGAGGACATTTCAGCAGGTGCAGCTGCTTTAGCAGTACCATCAGTACTTGCAGCTGCCCAGATTCTGTCTTCTATACAACTCTTAAGAACACAGTAGCCCTAATGGTGGAAGGTTGGCCACCCCTGCCCTAGACCCTAGAGTCGGACACGACTGGACTTAATTGTCAGGGGTCACCTTTACCTTTACTAACCTAAGGGAAAAACAAAAGCTTTTGAAAAGTAGGGAGTTGCCTCAGAACACCTGTTTCATCAGGTAGTACAATGAATGGATGTACAGTAGTTAGTGGGAACTACAGTTGTTGGGTTGCGGCTGTGTTGGCAATCTGCTTAAGGAGAGATAAGCACAAAGTCTGAGTGGGAGGGTTCATAGAGGAGCACACATGGATGCATAGTGCCAGTGTGTGGCTTCCCTCTTGTTCTCTCACCATAACACAGACATAAATGTTGCTGAAGTTGCTCTGTAGTAAGTAGAACCAGAGCAAATGCCAAACCAGAGATTGAATATTCTATTAAACATGCAACTGCATGAAACAAAGCCACAAAAGGTTTTTTTTGCTGAAAAGCAGCTTCAGGATGTTGAAATTTTGAGTGTTACATGTGAGAGAGGGTTACTTAACCCCTTTCCTGCTAGCTGTTTTGCCCACACACAGTCCACTGTTTTTCTCCTTGTGAGGTTCCAGATGCACAACTTCCACGGATAAATACTGTACAGTATATGGAACTGACCCAGTGGAGGGGAAAGCAGCCGAGGGAGATTATGAGTGGAAAAATGTCTTGAATCCACTTTTCATTAACAAAACAAAACAAAAAAGGTGTCAGGACTATTTCAATCTGTTTCAGAAGCCTGTGCTGAGCAAGCTACTGAAAACACTGTATATCATAGATGGAGGAATCTTGAGCAATATGTATTGGCAGGGAGCACCCCAGACTGGGATCAGGGGTGGTTTTGCAAATACATAAGAACATCTGTGTCTGTGAAATGTGTTGGAAGGTACGTATTCATCTGACACAGTTAACTATTCCAGATTTCTTGGCTAGTTTAATAATTTCAAGAATTTTTATGTACCCTTTTCTCTTGTTATTAAACTTCAATGTAAGCCGTCTTGGAAAGTGAATTTGAAAGGCTAGGTATAAATAAAACATAAACTTCTTTACTTAATTCTTGAGAGTTCAAGGAAGCGTTTCCTTTCACAAATAATTTATGCAGTAAAACTGCAGAATGTTACGTAGCTCAGCTTTGCTTTTGTATGCTGCGCAAACGTAATTTACCCAGCACTTCACTGGCAGTTCTGTTGAACTACCCACTCAAGCTGCTGTTTATGGTGGGAGAAAACCTTGATATTTAAAAACTCTCCCCCTTAAGGTATGTTTTGTCTTTTTTAAACAATAAATGCCGACCAACAAAGTATTTCATTCATGACACTTGGAATCTGTGGGGGAACAGAGCAGCCAATGGAATGTTTATGCTTTCTTTTGACTTAAGATAATTCAGAGAGCTGCATTAATCTGCAGCTCAGTGAAGCATAAAAAAATGAAATACTCCCTCAAGGATTGTTCTCCTTAAAAAAAGTCCGTTGTAAGTTGGCTTGTTTTCAAATATAGTATTTCAAAGCAGTATTTTAACATTCAGTATTGAATATGGGTTTAGCATATCTGAAAGAATAATAGGGCTATCCCAACATCAGTAATAAGCTTCAGTATCTATAGTACATGCTTGATAACTGAATTTGCAATTTGCTTTCTTGAACTTGTAAAACTGTTATCATGGATAAGGTTCTTTTACAATATTGGTAAGCAGCTACTACTATTTAATTTTATACTGTTTATTTTGTCTGCACTCATAAAATGTATAAAATTAGTTAGTTGTACATATAATTTCCATTTTAGAGGTGGGGAATAGAATCTGAGATCCTAGCCCCTTAATTACCACGAGAGGGGAATCATGGCATCAGTCTCTGCCCTGACATACACACATTCATTTTGAATAGACGGTATACTATTCAAACAGACCAATCCTATTGAATACCCCCCCCCCCGCTGATGCAGCCGTGCCACCGGAGTGTGTGCTGCATCCTGTGGGGGGCAGTTCCAGAGGTCTCATCTGGTCAAGGGAACATTTGTTTCTTGGCCTGGGGATAAACCTCTGCTGCCTACATGGGTCCACTTGGAACTGCACCAGTAATTTAGCTGGCGGAGCCGTCTTGGAAACGTGGATCGAAGCCAGGAAGGGGGTAGGATATTGGTGGTGCTGCCGCCGCTGATAACAGCCCCTTACTGGCCTCGATCTGCCCTCCTCCCCACCCTTAACTCCTCCCCGTTCATTCCCCTCCCTCGCCCTGTTCCACCCACCCCATCCCTCCCACCACCCATGCTGAGTTACCAGCACCAGGGGACATGGATGAATTGCTGGCACACTGCTGCAACCACTCACTGCTTGTAGTGGCAGCACTGCTGCGCGTAAAGGATCTTACACTGCGGGAATGTTAGTTCCATTATAGTATGGCCCTGTAAAGATTGGGCCGAAAATGTATGTCTGTATAAACCGTCTGCACATACAGTTATAGATCCAATGGGTCTATGCAGACCTTCAAAATGAATGCACAAAAGGTTGTAGGCAGGGACTGCTGCCATGATCTTTTACCATAGAACTTTTGAAAAAGCAGCTAATCCTACTTCAATGTAATTAAGTAATATACTGTACAACAAATAAATAAATACTATACAATAAAGCAGAGGTCTGGAAGTGGGGTTTGAGGCACCGTTTAGAGCCTTGGGGAGGCCTGAGGAGGCAGCAGCAGGTCCCCCGGACCCTTTGGGGAGCTGGCGGGACTACCAGGTATGTTTAAAAAAGCATTTCGGAGTCAGGGGCAGGCGCAATCCTGCAGTGCAGCCCCCAACATTGGAGCTGGCCAGCCCCCTAAAAGGAATTTTACTTAGTTCCGGAAAAAGTGGTGGGTCGCGACCCACCACTTTGAGAAGCCCTGCTTCATTCATTCATTCATTCATTCATTCATTCATTCATTCATTCATTTAAAAGATTTATATACTATCTTTCCTATGCTTATTTTATTAAACTGCTAATGTATTTGTATCTTAGTGTCACTTGTGTAGCTCATGACAATTAATTGAGGTATATAAAGGAAAAGAGATTTTTTTAAAAACCCGCAGGTGATTGTCCCCTCTCCTCCCATTATTCCGGCCAAACTAAATTCAAATTATTATCCTTGTAATTTGCTTTTGTCTTGTTCTTTGTGTTTTTAGCCAAATGCAGTAAAAGGTACTGAACATGCCACGCAGTCCAACATCAAGTGAAGATGAGATGGCTCAGAGTTTTTCAGATTATTCAGCAGTATCTGAATCGGACAGCTCCAAAGAAGAAACTATTTATGATACTATCAGGGCTACGGCAGAGAAACCAAGTAGCAGGATGGAAGACACGCAGAGCAACACATTAGTGATCCGGATTATAATACCTGATTTACAGCAAACGGTAAGAAGAACTTCATTACAAAGCTTATTAAGCAAGTCCATTCAATGGACTAAACTAAGCAGTCATTTAAAATGTGCCAGAGCCTAATCAGAATGTATAATGATAAAAACACTTAGGACATTTTTTGAAAATGTTGTAGAATCATAGAAGCATACATTTAAAATAAAGGGTGTGGGAATAATTTTGGAGAGACTAACAGCCCAATCCTGTCTAGCAGGATGCAGCGGCGCAAATAAGGCGCCCACTGCATTCTAAGCAAGATTTGGTCTGCACAAGTGCAGTTGGAGGCCTCTTCGGGGTAAAGGGATGTTTTTCACCTTACCCCAAGTAGAACCCCAGCCACCCCAGTGGGTATACTCGAAGGTGCACCACCTATTTTGCTAGCGCACATTCGAGTCAGCCATGTAATGCTGGCCAGGCCCAGGAAGAGGGATTAGATTTGGTGGAGTGCACCGCCAACAATCCCTCCCCCATCCTGGGCCTGGCATGCCAATCTGACCCCCTCGGAACACCCCTCCCCGCCCTCCCTCCGCTGAACCATGGGCACCTACCTCACCACCACAATACTCCACCGTTCTGCAGCGCTGGCGTGTTTGCAATACCTTAGACTGGCAAAGCGATTGGTCCACTCGTCTAAATTTAGACAGGATTGTGCAGTAAGTTGTCTGCATTAAGGTGGACTGTGTATAGACTTTTATGCATGGTACTTTCAATAAGTAACAGGCTATAAGTCATTACACATTCATATTTAACAAGAACAGAATTTTCCTTCAACTTTTTGGGATTTATTATGCATGTGTTCCCTCTGATCTGTAATAAATGGTTTCAGGATCTTTGAAAGTATAGATTCTGAACTCTTTTTAAAGTTCTTAATAAAAGCAGAATGTCTGCTGACTCTAAAGACTTTGTTTCTCATCAGCATGCATTAGGCTTTGGAAGAGAATAAGAGATGAAACTAAAAATGTGTTTTCCCTCTAAAGCATTGGGCTGTATATTCATTTGATGAAATGAAAGTTTACCTTGAGCCAACTAAAATGTAACTATGATTAAACCAATGTCCCAGTTACCCACAGTGTTGCAAGATTTACGGTGAAATCCACCGTAACCTTCCGGTGCCGGAGCAAGTGCTTCGGCTCCAGAAGGTGTCGCAAACGTGCCATAAGGCATGTTTGCACCTCTTCTGGAGTAAGGGAGGCCAGTGCAAGGCCGGCCTCCTTCACTCCGTCGCTGGACTGAGGATGTGGCCAGCGGCGAAAGGTAAGTCTTCCGCTGCTGGCCACATGGGTGGTCTGGGCGGCGAGGGAGGGGGTCCATTGGGCGAGCCAGCCTGGGAGGGGGCGGGGATGGCATTGGCCATATCCCTGTCCCCGCCGGTCCGGCTCGGCCATTACATGGCCTCCTCTGACTTCTGCCAGCTATTTAGCTGGCGGAAATCTGAGGAGGCCGGTAGGGCTGGCCCTGGTTTACATTCGGGGAAGGGGACGAACGTCCCCTTCCCTGAGTAGACCTCCAGCCCACCGCATGGCGGTCCGGATGTCGGATCCTGACACAAGATTTGGCTGTTAAATTTCTAATGGCAATTTACAAAAATAAATATTTTACACAAGGGTTTAAGTTCATTACTGGCATGGCTGGGTGCTTGAAGCTAAATTCAGAGTAAACTGGGGAAGAAATTTAGGGCTTGATCGAGCCAAAGTTGAGTGCTTTTGAGTCCCATTGATTTCAGGGGCAGAGATTTAAGCATGTGCTTACTCCTCTCATTAAACTTAAAGGGAGGTGATAGTGTTTAACTTTAGCTGGATTATACCCTTATTATTGAGGTTTACAAAATAAATGCACTGTTCAGATTTCTAACAGTCGCATTAATGATCTTAGCCTTGAGCGTTTGCCAAAAGTTAATTATTGTCTATACCTGGAATTCGGAGCTGTCCCAGTTCATGATTAATTCCCTGGAGTGGAGACGGCTTCTCTGTTGCCTATTTTTACATTTTACAAATTTATAGTAGATAACTTATTTTTGCAATGTGTTCAGTTGTATAAATGTTTCACTGCTATGCCATCACATTATTGCATTATGTATAAATGTATTTTCTTTTTGATTGAAATTATTTTCCTGGGTCTGGAAGTCCCAGAAGTCGTGTCTGAAATCTGATGTAGATGGAGTTACAGCACTGCCTGCCCTGTTCACAAATGAAGCAGTGAATGGTTAGGGTGGGGGTGGGATCTGATTTTTTATATCAAAAGAATTTTTGATTCTTTTGATTAAAAAAAGGTAAAGGTGTCCCCTGACAATTAAGTCCAGTCGTGTCCGACTCTAGGGTGTGGTGGTCATCCCCATTTCAAAGCCGAAGAGCCAGCGTTGTCCGAAGACGCCTCCGTGGTCATGTGGCCGGTATGACTCTCCTTGCCGCAGCACGTAGCATGCGGCTGGAACACGGAGCGCTGTTTACCTTCCCGCAAACGGTACCTATTTATCTACTCACATTAACATGCTTTGGAACTGCTAGGTTGGCAGGAGCTGGCCAAGCAACGAAAGCTCACCCCGTTGCGGATTCGAACTGCCGACCTTTCGATCGACAGCTCATGGTTCAGCGGTTTAACCTATCAATGCTTCATCATCCAAACTTTTTTTCCAGTTGGAAGAAACATGTTGGGGTGATGGAGTTTGAGGAAGTAAAGTGAGAGAACAGGGACTATTCAGCTCTCCTCTTCCATACGCCCCTTTTCATGTAAAAAAATCTGATCCCCTGTTCACCTCCTACATGAATGAGGCAGACATGTGAATAAACATGTGGTTGCCACCTTCACCCCTAGGTTGATCCTGAGAGGGCAGTATCTGTCCCAGGGATAAAGGGGATGTTTGAGGTTCCTGCTTGATACATGGAGTGGATTGCTCAATTGCTGCTGTATGTAAAGTACTATCTGGCATGTTGTCTCTGCCTTGCTTATCTATATATTGGGGGGTGTACCTAGAAAGAGGGTGAGAGGAAGGCAGTCATCAGCTTGCAGTTGTCTCTCTGCAGGTCTCTCTTTCTTCATGGGAAACCAATCCCCTTGACTGAAGAGTGAGTGGGGCAGATGATGCCCATACCGCTCCTCTTCCTGGTTGAAAGCATGCTCCTCTTCCAGCTGTTTGTTAGGGCCCAATCCTGTCCAATTTTCCAGCGTTGATGCAGTTGCAATGCAGCACCGAAGTAAAGGAGCAAACATTCCCTTACCTTGAGGAGGCCTTCATGACTGCCTCCCCACCACAGGATGCAGTGCACGCCCCATTAGCATGGCTGCATCAGTGCTGGAAAGTTGGATAGGATTGGGTCCTCAGATTAATGCCTCAACTGTTGTCAACAGAGTATTGTAAAGAAATTTTAGGCAGCCTGGGGTATCCAGCTGAAGAGGGCATTGACTTTGAGAGGTTTTCTCAAAGCTCGCCCCACGCCATCCGACTTATGTTAAGAAAGTCTAAGTCATGCAAAAAACAAACAAACAATCAGATAACTCAAGCTTCATGTGTAACCATCCTTACCCAAATATTGAATATATCACAAAACTTCACAAAACCTTCCAGACAAGGAATCATATTTTATACATATTTTATTGTTGAGGAACGTAATCACAGACATTTAAAAATTTGTGCATAGTACACATCCTACTGCATACACAAAAATGTTGTAGAGTTAGGAATTTAACTTCATGTAAATTGTCTTAATAAAGCCATTCTCTAAGAAAGGCCAGCTCTTTCTATCATTGATTTGTTTGGACATTGCAACACACTTATCAGTAAACCGAGTTTAGGCACAAAAGAAGAGTCAAAACCTTGATGTTTTTCTCCCATGGTATAGTTTGTTATGAACCATCTGCCACATCTTATTTTGTATGGGTGGACTAATGGAAATGGCATCCTGCTTCTGGGAAGAAGTGTTCTTGAAATGCCTACAGGCATGACGGAAAAAAAAAGAAAAGTAGAAAATAATATATTCAAGCAACTGGATCTTCTTAAGCTTTGAAACAATGTTAACTCTAATATTACATTATCATATATATTTATATTTTATTGATATATTAAAACATAAAAACAATACATATTTCATAAAGTTATAGCAAGCGCGAAGCAATACATCCTACTAGCATACTATTCACTATTTTCTACATATAATTTCCAACTAAGCCAAAACAACACCCACATTCTATTCATTAAATCTGCATATCATCACATCATTCCTCTCTCTCTCTCTTAAAAAGTCAATAAGTGGTTTCCAATTATTCACGAAAAAGTTAACTGACTTTTCCTTAATTAAAATTGTAAGTTTATCAATTTCAGCATAGTCCAAAACTTTCAGCCACCAATCTTCCAGCGAAGGTATCTCCGAATTCTTCCAATATTGTGCATATAAAATTCTTGCCGCAGCTATCATATATAAAAACAAAGTTTGAAATTTTTCGCCTACATGATCCTCCCACATACCCAACAAAAATGTTTCCGGTTTCATTTGAACCTTAATCTTTAAAATCAACTCAATCTGTTTATGAATCTGAGTCCAGTACTTCTTTGCTTGGGGGCATGTCCACCACATATGGTAAAAAGTTCCTTCTTGCTTTTTACATTTCCAACATCTATTCGTCACCTTCTCATACATTTTTGCTAATTTGCTTGGGGTTATCTACCATCTATATATCATTTTATACATATTTTCTTTAATATTAACATATTACATTATCTTATAGGAGTGCCACGGTTGCACTTCAAGATGTACAGTATAGGTCGCTCAGAACCATTTCTATTCCTCTTTGGAATATTAGTGTCCAACATGCATGCTCAAGACACTTCATTGAAACATTACTGACCTTGTATCTTCCTCCTTGGATAGTGATTGACATTGCCTCGCTCTCCTTTAGGTCAGCAGACACTATAGATGGTTAATTCACTGTATAAAACAAATCCTTTCTGTGGCTCAGAGTGTTAGTTTAGATATAGCTATTCCATGAAAGAGTTACGGCTGCCATCAAACATATTCATATATCACTTAACATTAAATGGGCTGTCTAGCTTGAGGTTAATAGAGGTTGTTCAATATGTATTCCAAGGTGAAAATCAGTCATAAGGAGGGTTGAAAATAAACTCATATGGACTAGGATCCTTAGTTCCACTTCCACATGTTCAGTGGAAGCATGCCAGCAAGGAAAATGAAATCCAAAAATCCTCTACCACATATTGAAGTGGAACCATTCTGCAAGTTGTATGCCCAACTGAGGTTGCAGTCTGCACACTTTCCTGGAAGGAAGCTCCATTGAATATAGTGAGGCTTACTTTTGGGTAAACATGCATGGGATTGTGCTGCATTTCTGTCTAAAAGGTAGGCTACTTAAAAAATGGCAAAGAGGCATACAATAACAATAGTTAAAATGGCAAAACAATAACATTAGGCACAGCAGATTAAAACAGCCCTACAGCATTGTTTCTAAAAGGCATAGGAGAATAAAAAGGTCTTTGTTGTTGTTGTTGTTCAGTCGTTAAGTCGTGTCCGACCCTTCGTGATCCCATGAACCATATCCCGCCAGGCCTTCCTGTCCTCCACTATCTTCCTGAGTTCGCTCATTTTCATGTTTGTTGCATCGGTGATGATAAAAAGGTCTTTACCTTGTGCTTAAAGGACAGTAACATATGCACCAGGTGAACCTCCCTGGGAGGAGAATTCCACAGGCAAGTCATCACAGCTCAGAGGATCCTCTCTCCAGTTAGCAATTGCATCACTTCTGGATGCCGGGACACCTGAAGCAGGGCTGCTGACAATGACCTTAGTCTTAGTGCATTGATAGGAACATGTGGGAACAGGCATGGGGAAAGAGCTTTCTCATTCACAGTCACTGCATGAGTTGTGTTTCTGCTCACAGTTCTGTTTATCCAGCCATATGCTTCTACTATTCTTTAAAATACAAATTACAGTGGACCCATGCTATCCATCGATCTGGCATCTGCGGATTTGTCTCAGCGTGGATACGGGGGCCACTGTGAAAACCTTAAAGAAAAAAAAAGGTTAAAAATAGTGTTCCTTACCTTTTTGCTGGCAAACCACTCCTTTTGTAGGGCTGTAGACAGTGAAATTACGCTCCTACAGCCTCTTCTGGGTCACATGACTTTGTCCTCCCTTCCCCAAGGTCACCCCAGAATGCATTGGGGCAAGCCTGGGAAAGGGAGGGGGGATGTCAAGTGCAGAGGCGTCGCTACGGTGAGTGTGGTATCGTAGGTTTTGCACCGTGCTAACTCTCCGGTACGAGGTGGCCCTGCCCTCTTGCCATCGCAGCCATTCCGTGCGGCAGAGGCAACAGGCAGGGTGTCTCCTGCCCATTGCCTTTGCCGCACTGAGTGGCTCCCGACGGCGAGGGGGTGGGGCCACCTCATACCGGAGAGTTAGCGGGAATTAGCAGAGTGCGAAACTTATGGTACCGCCCCCCACCGTAGCGATGCCTCTGGTCAAGCGACCTGGAAGGGGCTGTAGGAGTGTGATTTCACTGTCTACAGCCCTCCAAACAGAGTGGTTTGCCAGCTAAAAGGTAAGGAACACTATTTTTAACCTTCCTCCCCCATTTTTAAGGTTTTCACAGTGGCCCCCGTATCTGTGCTAAAGCGATTTCGCTTTATGTGGATTCCAGTATCCGTCCTCCTGCCACTGGCTGAACCTTTTCAGAGCCTACACCAGCTGGGTCTGGCCTACACGTCCAGCATCGGCAGCTTCCTACCAGAGAGGTGTGCCTGCTCATTGCAGCCCTACAGGCCAGCCACATTAGCAGGCAGCAGCTTGTAAGGTGCCTCCACTCAATGACCAACTGGCAGGGTTGCTGCCGCTGCCGCTGCTCTGGGCTGGCTCGTATGCTGGCATCTGGAGTTGCATCTGGGCGGGGAAGGCTGGAGCCCCAGCCAATCCCACAGGGAAAAAGCGGTACATCCAGCCAGTCCAGGAAGGGCTCCTGGTGGGGCTGCACCCCCTCTACCCTCCTGCTGGAACACGATGGACCTGAGGACGGGAAAGGCATGGGGTCAGAACAGAAGGCTACCAGGCCCACCCTACCCCCAGAGAAGCTCACCATTGTTTGCATCTGAGCCAGCTGAGGAGGACCCATGTGCAGATGGTGGTATGGTGGGCGTAGCTGCTAGGCTGGGACCTGGCTGGAGTGAGGCAGCCCGTGCGGGTGGGCTGGGAGAGGCAGAGGAAATCCCTGAAGACTCCCCATTGCAAGAAGTTTCCACTGCTGTGCCTGTGACATAGTGTCGTGTAAGCTGTGTGGGGATCCTGCACACCACCTGCTAGCTTATTGGCACCCGCCCTGGATAATGTTGTGATGGAGAAGATTGCAGAGGGGCAGAGGAGTGGTATGCATGGCACCACCCAGGACGACCCAGCCCAACATCCATCACACCTCTCTCATAGGTGTCTGCATGTAGGGATACTGGCTTGACAGGGATGTGTGGAAGAGCTTTGCCAGGTCGTGGGCCCCAGGCTCCAGTCCCAGAGGAGCAACCCTCCCCCCATCCTCCAGAAGGCCCTCATGGCCCTCTACTAACTGTGGACAGGGAGCTTCTGGGAGATTGTTGCATGCCAACTAGACACTGCTCATTCCTCTGCCAGCCAGTACATTCCTGGATGCTTTCCCCACTGCTGAGGCACATCTGTGTTGCCTGCATGAGGAATTCTATGCCGTTGCAGGATTCCCGAACGTCATCTCCACCATTGATGCAACACGTGGGTATAGCCACTCCACACTATGTGCCTGGAATGTACTGCAACAGACACCACCAGCATACTCTGAATGTCAAGGTGACCTGCAATGCACAGAGACTCTTCACCAGCATCACCACCAAGTTCCCTGGCAGCATCCATGATGCCCAGGTCTTCGACTCCTCCACCCTCAATTCATCACAACCAGACGATGATGGTTGGCTCCTAGGTAGGGAACAGGCCTGGGCCTATGCATGCACATGACTGACAACTGGCTGCGTCCATCTTCCAGGCGACCATGGTTATCCCCTGCGACTTTACCTCATGATGCCCTATGAGCTCCCAGGCCCGTGGCCAATTACAACATGGTACACCAGTGGGCACAACATGGTTGTGGAGGATGCTTGTGGGATGCTGAAGATGCGCTTCCGGTGCCTGCACCTATCTGGGGGCTGTCTGATGAGGACACCTGAGAAGGTGTTCGTTTTGTGAGCTGTGCTCCACAATATGGCTCTACGGAGGAACATGCTGCTCCTGGCTGATGAGGAGGGGGACCCAGGGTTCAAGGAGATCCCTCCTGCCAATGAGGAGCCAGCCCAGTGACCTGGGCAAGACCCCAGGGGAATCTCCATCTGGGAGCACATCACAGCCCAGTATTTCGACCAGTGAGGATGAGTGACATGAGAAGACATGTTTTTTGTAGTTCATTTTATTGTATTTTTTGTATAAGTTTTATTGCACATGAGGGCATATGAGGGGTGGGGATGCAGTGATTGCCAGAGATACTCTGTGCCCTATGCTTTGTAGTGTGAGGGCGTGTTTTGTGAGGGCTGAGAAGTGTTGTGATTTTTTGGTGCGTGTGACGTGCATGGTTCTCAATGGGATTCCTCTAATTACCGTATATATGCCAATTCGTTTGCTGGCATGGCTATTTGTAGATGAAAGAGTGTTCCACCATGTGGAGAGAGGATAGGGTTTGACGCTTGTTTGCCTGTGCTGCTTCTTCTACGGTACTCCCATGACACACCTATGGCATGCCCTGGTTCCACCCTTCGTGCTGCCAGGGTTCTGCCGACACCCGTCCTATGTTTGGCTTGAGGCAGTGCAGTGTTTTGGTCCTGTTGCGATGGTGTCAGGTTTACGTCCTTCGGCGAAAGCTGTCTTCCACCAGTGTAGCTGTGATTGTGCTAGCTGAGCTTCCTTTATACCAGTGTTTCTCTTGGATAGGATTGGGCAATAAGTACTCATCTGATACACAAGAAATGATATTATTCATATAAATTATTTTGTAACTTGCTCTTCCAATTGCCTTATTGTTTTCTTCTTTTGTGATGTTTTGCAGAAATGTATAAAATTTAATCCTGAAGCTTCAGTGTGGGTAGCAAAACAGCGAATTCTTTGCACGTTGAATCAAAGTTTGAAAGATGTTCTCAATTATGGCTTGTTCCAGCCTGCGAACAATGGTAGAGATGGGAAATTTTTGGATGAAGAACGACTTCTTATGGAATATCCACAACCTGTAAATAAGGGTGTTCCATCCTTAGAGGTACGTTAATGAACAGTCTTTCAGGTAAAACTTGGATACCAGAAACATTAATCATAATATTCAGAGTTGTATCCTTTACAGTGACTTATAAAAATTTATAATTGTATCATTTACTGTGCCTGCCATCATTATTGGATGTTCAGTTAGTGGTAACGTGGGGTAGAGCTTTCTCTGTGGTGACGTCCCGTAGGTGGAACTCACTCCCTTCTGATATTAGGTTGGCGCCCCTTTCTCCATGTGTTCTGGTGGCATTTGAGAACTTATTTTTCATTCCACCTTCCATGATTTTGCTTGACACTTTTTCTTACCTCTCTGACTGACCTGCTGTTTTCTTCTTTCTACTTTTATATATTGTTTGTTTGTTTTTAAATGTATCTTTAATTGTTTTGTTTTTAATTGTTCCTGTACATGGCTTTGAACACCTCCAAATAGATGGGGAAAGGTTGTTGGAAGAGCGACAGCATGTGAACACAGCCACCCAGTATATACAGGTGTCCCCTGTTTAACGCTGGATTGTTCAACAACGATCCGCATATAGGACGGGGGAAAGAGCAAAGATTTAAACAGACACGTCTGTTTAAATCCCCAGCTCTTCAGCTGTTTTGCGCTAGGTAAGGGCTTGGATGTTCAGCGCTATGCTTAAAGACCCAGCGCTAAACAACCAAGCCCTTATCTAAAGCCAAACAGCTAATGGGCAAGATAAGGGCTTGGATGTTTAGCGCTGGGTCTTTAAGCATAGCGCTGAACATCCAAGCCCTTACCTAGCGCAAAACAGCTGAAGAGCTGGGGATTTAAACAGACATGTCTTTTTAAAGCCAGAACTCATCAGCTGTTTCACACTAGGCAAGGGCTTGGATGTTCAGCGCTGTGATTAAAGCCACAGCGCTGAACATCCAAGCCCTTATCTAAAGTTCCACTGAATGACGGTTTCAGTATATGACGGATTTTCCAGAACATATCCCCTTCGTTAAGCGAGGGACACCTGTAGTTAGAAAGGGTGTAAATGTTGACTTTCACATGAAGAGGGAGCTGTAACCTATCTTGTTGGTTAAAGTCTTGTGGGTTGCTGACTCCTACTTTCAGTAGATTTCTCTTCAACTTCTTTTTCTTGTCTTGGTCTGTCTGTGTAACAATAGCTGCAGTTCTTTCATTGTTGCAGTAAGGTTCTTAACAAAATTCAGCTTTGCTGTGTGTGGGACTGATTCCCTCAGTTCTACTAACAAAGGTGGAGTATGAATGTTCTAAATAGATAGATAGATAGATAAGAGGCTGAGCAACCTCACAGCCTGTGAGTTACAAGGTCTTATTTGAGTGGTTTAAGTTGAAACTGGGACAGGGGTGGGCCAGGCAAGAGGAAAGGGGAGCTCATATGACTGGTAATTACATAACTCTTGGACATGTAAAAGCTTTTCCATTTACTTCTACAGTATATTGGCAAAAGCATTGCAGATGCATCCTATTCCGAATATGGAAGTACTTCATCAGGAAGCCAGCTCATATGCATCAGAGGACACAAGGTCTTTGGATTGCAGCTACAGATATAATGAGAATTTGTTCACAGAGCTGTCCCAATGCTAAAATTAGTGTGAAAACCCTTGCATACAGTAGCTCAGTGGTGGCCAACCCGCGGCACGTGTGCCACAGAGTAGCACGGGAGGGTCCGTCGGGTGGTACGCCGCCCGCCGCCTCCCTCCCGGCTTCTCCCTCCGGGTCCGCACGACTCCGGAGGCCGGGAGAGAGCGTCCTCCCCTCACGCCGGCTCGGCCTATACTGCCCAGGCCTGAGCTGGCGATTTCGCACATGCGTACAACGCCGATGTGTTGTACGCATGTGCAAAATCGCCGGCTCAGGCCTGGGCAGTGTAGGCCGAGCCGGCGTGAGGGGAGGACGCTCTCTCCCGGCCTCCTCCGCTCTCCTCGCTGGCAAGAGGCTGCCTGGGCCCGGACTTCGGGCTGTGGCAGCGGCTCTCGAGCCCCAGCAGCAGTGGGTTGCCCTAGGCAGCGGCCAGGGGCGGCGGGGACAGCGGGGCAGCTGCCTGGACAGCGGCAAGGGGCGGCGGCGTGAGGAGCGATGACGGCATGCAAGCGCCCGATCCTCCACCGCCGTTCCCGCTGAGGAGCCGCTTCTCGGCGTCGGCGTTCACGTTGGAGTTAATGTCCTTCATGGCGCCCCACAGCAGCCTCTCAGCCCACTGGGCAGCAGCAGGAGTGCCGCCGCCTCGCAGGCTCCCTCCTTCTGTCAGGCGGCGCCGCTTCCTTCCCGCCCACTCGCCTTCCTTCCCCTCAGACTGGGCCGAGCGCGGCGGGCCCCCACTACATGGCCAGGCGGGGAAGCGCAGCTGTTACTGTCGCCGTTGTCGTCGCCACCGCCGCGGGTTCCGTTCCGGGGTTGGGCCCGTTCAATCAAGTCAGCTGTACTGGTGGCGGCCCGCGGCGGAGGGAGGCGGAGGCGTAGGTGCATATCCGGCTGCGGCCTCCGCCAGCATAGCCGTCGCCATGTCCGTCCTTCCTCGTCTCCTCACCGGCAGCACGCCCGGGCGGCAGAGCGAGCTGAGGCTCAAGGAGTGGTAACCGCCTTGTGGGACTGTGAGGGAACAGGCAGGCAGCGGCGGCTGGACAATGGTCGTGGCGGGTGATGATTTCATACACGGCGCAAGCTTGTTAATGGCGGCTGCACCTTTCCCCTCCCCAACACGGAAAGCCTGTGCGTTGGTTGCTTTTCCCAGGCCTTAAATGCTGTATGTCTGTACAGCATTTAAGGCCTGGGAAAAGCAACCAACGCACAGGCTTTCCGTGTTGGGGAGGGGAAAGGTGCAGCCGCCATTAACAAGCTCGCGCCGTGTGTGAAATCATCGCCCGCTGCGACCATTGTCCAGCCACCGCTGCCTGCCTGTTCCCTCACAGTCCCACAAGGCGGTTACCACTCCTTGAGCCTCAGCTCGTATACGTATACAACTAGTATACGTTCTTCTTCAGACACCTCATTGTCTACTCTTACTTCCCCTTGTCTATGACTTTGCTTTGTCTACCCTTTCTGCAAGTTGTATTTATTTGGAAGTGAGCCGTGACCTGAGCCGCCCCCAAAGCATTTATTTTCAGTGGCCTTAGCAGAAATGAGGAGGTCCCTAGGTCGAGTATCTTTCCCTTATCTCTGGGTAACTTGCAATCTGGGATTAATCCTTTTTATCCTTTGGTTTTTGTTCATTTGTTTTTGCATTGTCACTTTAACAGAAAATTAACTGAACTAGCCCAAGTATAATTATGACAAAGATGACACTTCTACAATTCACATATTTCATTTCTGAGTTGGTAAAGCAGACACGTAGTGATTCTGCCAGCTCAGAATCATGTGGTGAAACACTGAGTGAACTAGTCTCCCAATGAACTCCAGGATTACCTTATTATCAGAGAAAATGGGTGCTCTTTCATGCAGCTATCTCCTCAAGTGACGGTGAGGTTGAAAAATCCCCATGTGCGGAACTTATTACCTCACAAATGTGTGAATTAGACAATCATTCTTGTGCTGAGCAGAAGAGAGAGAAACTGGGGAATAGTGGTGGGAGCATGTACATTAATTTAATAAAGGAGCAGGTCAGTAAGGGCCCTGTGGATTTAGACCTCCAGGAAATTTTGGGAACCAAAACTATGGAGTTGCTCGCTGGATTTTCCAACATGGTTGCGTTCTAGTAGTTTATTATTTATTTATTTACTTTATTTATTTATTTTGTGGCACGCCCAAGATACAAAAAAACTAAAAGTGGCACATGTCATAAAAAGGTTGGCCACCACTGCAGTAGCTCTATGCACTCATTGGCCATCCCATGCACTTAAGGATCCCTTGGTACATTAAGACTGTACGCACGTACCTGGGAGTAAGTCCCATTGAACTCAGTGAGGTTTATGTCTGAGTAGGCATGCATAGGATTGCAATGCAATTGTCCTTAAACTGCATGTTGTGAATTGGATAGATGTAAATCTTTGTTTTGTTTTGTTTTTTTTAAATTAAAAACAATACCTTTGCTTTCATACTTGTAGCACCAGAAAATCTGTCAAGGTTTTGTCAGATTGTCAGATTTTGTCAAATCTGTCAGATTGTCTTTAGATAGAATGACAGCAGAATTAAAATATGTTGCAGACTAATGCCAAAAGAATACAGAGGTGACTGGTTGCTTAAAGGTTATACTGTATGTGTAAAAATCTAGTGTTCTCAGTTTAGATAAACAAGTATCAGGCTTCTATCAATGATAGCGACAATGAGGTGGGATAGAACAACACTGTTGTTTTTTCACATTTTCTACCTTCAGAGTACATTTCCCATGTCACTTTGCCTGTTAGGGAGACACTGAGTGTTGCTGCCTTATCCCGACTCAGATTGTTGGTCCACCCAGCTCACTATAGCCAACACTGAGTGGTAACAGCTCAACAGGATTTAGGACAGGATTTTTTCTCTGCCCAACATGGATTTCTCTGCCCAACCAGGAATTTCACCTGGGACCTTCTGCATGCAAAGCATGTGCTCTACCACTGAACTATCACCCTCCCTGAGGCACATTTGAGGGCTCATGCTTAGTTCTTTGCTGGGCACTGGCCAAGTCTTTTGGGCCCACTGTTATGTTTCATGAACTAAGTGTGCACCCTAAAACTTGCTTAGCATTCCCTTGCATCTGGGCAGGTTATTCACTGTTACTGATCTTGTCTTTGAAAAACCACAGATATGCCTTCAAGGACCATCAGGGTTCCCTGAAATAGAATTTGAAAACCAGTGTAATAACACTACACTTTGTTTGTACATCTGTACCAAGTAGACAAATGCTTTGCAATCATTAACTGATTGAACTCTCCCATCTATTTTGCAAAGAGAAAAAAAGAGCCGAGTACTCCAGTTTTACAGTGGGGGAAGTCAGGGTGAAATTTGCCCAAGGCCATTCAATGAACCTGAATGTGTGTCACTGAAACAGGCCCAGCGAGTGAAAAAGCTATTAATATTTTGGAATTGGGCCTGATCTCAGTTCCTTCCAGTCATATCATGTACTTCGGGTTGCAGACAGTTCTTGCTGTAGTTAATTGGAAATCCAAGTGACTTCTAGAGACTGCACCACTTCTGATCCATGTTGCTTTTCCAAGGTCTCATCACATCCACTTGAAGGCCCCTTCTTTTTTAGTTTTCCTTTTTGTTAATTCTATGATATTTGGAGTTTTAGCTAGCAAAGATGTTGCAACCAGAATTGGTGCACTTCACTATTATCTCCCTTCACTATTATCTTCCATGGGGTATTTGGACTCTGTTGAATTATTTTGGAATTACAGCTACTAGCGTGCAGTGGGAGAGAGGGAACTGAACTTTGGTCACTGCGTAGGAAGAATCGTAAGAACAAATAAGCTGCTTACATCTCTTAGGGCAGTTCATTAGTTGTATTTCACTCTTGTGTACCCTCATGAAAGGCTCCTGAGAAAACTGCACAGTCAGGGAATAAGAGGGCAGGTCCTCTTGTGGATTAGGAACTGGTTGAAGACCAGGAAACAACGAGTGGGAGTCAATGGGCAATTTTCACAATGGTGGGAGGTGAAAAGCGGTGTGCCCCAAGGATTGGTCTTGGGACCGGTGCTTTTCAACTTATTCATAAATGACCTGGAGTTGGGGATAGGCAGCGAGGTGGCCAAGTTTGCAGATGACACTAAACTTTTCCGGGTGGTGAAGACCAGCAGGGATTGTGAAGAGCTCCAGAAGGATCTCTCCAAAGTGGGAGAATGGGCAGCAAAATGGCAGATGCGCTTCAATATAAGTAAGTGCAAAGTGATGCACATTGGGGCAAGAAACCAAAATTTCACATATACGCTAATGGGTTCTGAGTTGTCTGTGACTGATCAAGAGAGAGATCTTGGGATGCTGGTGGACAGGTCGATGAAAGTGTCAACCCAGTGTCCGGCGGCTGTGAAGAAGGCCAATTCCATGCTCGGAATAATTAAAAAAGGGATTGAGAATAAAACGGCCAATATCATTATGCCTTTGTACAAATCGATGGTAAGGCCACATCTGGTGTATTGTGTCCAGTTCTGGTCACCACACCTCAAAAAGGATATAGTTGAATTGGAAAAGGTGCAGAAAAGAGCGACCAGAATGATTCGTGGGCTGGAGCACCTCCCTTATGAGGAAAGGCTACAGCGTTTGGGGCTTTTCAGTCTAGAAAAAAGGCGCCTGAGGGGGGACATGATTGAGACGTATAAAATTATGCATGGGATGGAGAGAGTGGATAGAGGGAAATTCTTCTCCCTCTCCCACAACACCAGAACCAGGGGACATGCACTAAAATTGAGTGGAGGGAGAGTTAGAACGGATAAAAGAAAATATTTCTTTACCCAGCATGTAATTCATCCGTGGAACTCCTTGCCACAGGATGTGGTGATGGCACCTGGCCTAGATGCCTTTAAAAGGGGTTTGGACAGATTCATGGAGGAAAAGACCATCACAGGTTACAAGCCATAAGCAACCTCCTGGTTTTAGAAGTAGGTTTTCTCTGTGCCAGGTGCAGGGGAGTGGCAGCAGGAAAACGGTTATCTTGTTGGCTGTGTGCTCCCTGAGGTATCTGGTGGGGCCACTGTGTGATACAGGAAGTTGGACTAGATGGGCCTTTGACCTGATCCAGCAGGGGTCTTCCTATGTTCTTATGTTTGTGTTCAACACACCTCTAGCCAGTTACTATTTAGTGATTGCAAATTGTGCTGCAGGAATAATTGTTTAGGCCAAAGGAGTAGAGAGACCAACAGCCCAATGCTATTGGGCACCACCGTCATGGAAGTAGTGTTCTGGCAGCCTGCCTTAGGGCAGGCGCAAAAAGCACTCTGGCAGTGTGCGAAGCCATGAGCTTCTGGAACAGCGCCGGAACAGTCCCTTGTGCAGTGGTGGGGTGAGGAAGACCCACCGGCTCAGGTAGGTTGGTGGGGAGGGTGGAATAGTGTGTGTGTGGGAGGACGGCATGGGGTGGAACGGGGGCAGGACTGGGGGCATGATGGAGATGGGAGGTGTGGCACCGTACGTGGACGACTTGCATTGGATGCTATCCCCTCCGATAGAAGCTGGCACGCCCCTTTGTCTCCTCGGACATGTGCCTGCTATAGAGCTGGCACAGGTCTGAGGAGACCCATAGGAGACCATGGCACGGCGGAGTAGGGTAAGTAATCCCTGCTAACTGAGCAAGAGGCACTTTTTCAATTGGTGTTCCTCTTATATTTAGCAGGGGGAGAGTAACTGCCCCCCCTTTCACCTCAGCACAGTTTCTTTTCTAGTGGCTGTTTGCTGGTGGTGTTCTGCATCTTTTTTAGATTGCAAGCCCTTTTGGGTCAGGGAGCCATTTAATCATTTGATTTTGTCTGTAAACCGCTCTGTGAACTTTTTGTTGAAAAGCAGTATATAAATACTGATAACAATAACAATAACAATAAGTAGAACCTTGCCTTACTTCCCTCTCCTGTCACATCATGGCACACACACCCCTCAGGGTGTGTGTGTGTGTGTGTGTGTGTGTGTGTGTGTGTGTGTGTGTGTGTGTGTAAGAGGATACAGTTGGGCTAGATATTGCATTGCAAACTCTAGCAAAATTCCTCAACACAATTGCCCTAAGATCTCTATTCTCATCCTAACAGGTGTTTCAGAAAGAAAGACTTATGCACTCTCAGTTACCATTTGAGAGGATTTGGGGTAAAACTCACTGATAGTAGTAACAGAGGCGTTTCTTACGGTAGGGGCGGTACTGTATGTTGTGCCCCGTCCTAGTCCCCGTTTACAAACCGGAACGAGGAGGCCCCGCCCCCTCGTCATCGGAGCCATTCCGTGTGGCGAAGGCAATGGGCAGCACGGAATGGCTCCAATAGCGAGGGGGCGGGGCCTCCTCATTCCGGTTTGTAAACGGGGATTAGGACGGGCGGAATTTACGGTACCGCCCCTACCGTAGAAATGCCTCTAAGTAGTAAGGTCTATTCAGTAGTTGCTCCAAAACTTGGCAGGGGTAGATGCTTGGACTCAACCCCGGAGGGTTGGGGTTCCTTCTCTACTGTCACATTGTACTCTACTGTCACTACTGAGGCAGTGCTAGATGTCTGACTGTTAAATAAATCTGTTAGGGGATTAGGAATGGGCAACTGGACTGAGTTTCTTCACCCCACCATCACAGCGGTGATCTGGTGAGGAAAAAGTGGAAAGATGGGGGAAGGAAAGAGATGGGGCAGCAAGATAATGAAAAGATTGCAAACCTAATGTTCCTTTCCCCCTCCTGTCTGCACTCAAGTACAGTATATGGTTTTTAAAGGATAAATTGATTGCTCAACCACCATGTAGAACAGCATTCTTCCTCATCAATACATTGTAATTTTTGAATGCTATCAAGTAAACAGAAATCTATTTTTGTCTTGGGACATAATGTGTAATTACTAGTTTTGGAGAAATTGTTGCTTGTTAAGAGCATGAGCAGAAACTGCTGTAGAATTTTAATGAGGAATTCTATAAAAAAAGTAAGGTTATTTTTAAAATAAGAATGGGGCAAGAATATAGAATCTACACTGTATATCATAATTGTATCTGAATTTTGAAGTTGATGTATCACACTTCAGGGAACTCATGAAGGTATACTTAAAGAATATTTCTACTCTGTGAATGCAGGATTACTCTCTCTCTCTCTCTCTCTCTCTCTCTCTCTCTCTCTCTCTCTCTCTCTCTCTCTCTCTCTCTCAAGTGTTAACTGTATTTCTTTACAGACAGGAATTGATTAATTCTTTGTGTCCATACATTGATTTCTTATTAATGAACAAGAAAACTGGTATCTATTTGGAAGGAACCACCTCATGTGGCAGCCGCCACCATACCCTTGTATCTAGGGTGTTGTAGCTATTTGGCCCATGCGGCCCACAAACTGTGGTTACATGGACCAGCAGCATTGAAAAAAAAATGAGCTCATTGATGTTAATTTTCCTGTTTGAACTGCTGCCATAGATTTCTGCTTAATAAGCATACCTAAGCTTTTGAGCTTCACTGAGTTCTTCATGCACAAAAATCCCTTATGAAGAACTATGTAGAGCAGAGGTGGCCAACCTTCCACCACTAAGGCTACTGTGTTCTTAAGAGGTGTGTAGAAGACAGAATCTTGGCAGCTGTAAGTGCTGATGGTGCTGCTAAAGCAGCTGCACCTGCTGAAATGCCCTCACCTATACTACCATTTAAAGGGCCAGCATTTATGTTGAAAGGTTGGCCACCACTGATGTAGAGTATGAAACTCTAAATACATTATTCACAAGAACTTCAGTAAAAGCTATAGAACATAATCCAGCCAGGTCCCCTTCCTCCTTCATAGGGCTATGTTGTAACAGTGAGTGTCCTGTGGGGGAGAAGAAAGGGAGAGAGGGAGGCAGGCAAAGGTGTCAGTGCCTGCTCTGCAGTGCCCTTGCTGGGAGAAAGGCGGGATACAAATTCTTTAAATAAATAAATAAATAAATTGGACTGTCCCTTCCACCCATCCCCCCCGCTATTGAATGTCAATTTGTACTGATTTTAATGGAAGAATTAAGCATGTATACCCCGATACCACAAGTTAAATTCAGACTTCATGCCAAACCATGGTTAACCAAGATTTAACTGTGGCTGTGATATTTGAATTGATAAACCGTGGTTTGTAATTGGTAGGCATACCAGAAGCTGAAAGCATGATTTTAAGTAGATTTGCAAACCATGGTTTGTGCTTATTATGGTTTGGTGTGATGCTTGAAGTGACAAACTATTTGCTCCACCTGTAGAGGACGCTGCAGCTTGAGACTGAAGAGCAGACAAAAAATGGAAGCATCAAAGGAGCTGTAAGTCATGGCTTGCAGGAAGCTCAAATCATGGTTTGGATTCTAAAAAATGGTTAGTGCAAATCATGGTTTTGTGCAATGACTGAATTAAGCCATACGCATTCCATTGGGTGCCCTGTTGGTGATTGTGTAAACTGATCCCAAGGTACTTTGTGATTTACCAATTACGTTTAAGAATCGTCACCATAATTAAGTTTTTTCAAACTGTTTCTGAAATAAAGAGTAACATTAGAATTCTGTTGTCTTTTCAGTTTCGGTATAAGAAAAGGGTGTACAGACAATATAATCTTGATGAAAAGCAAATAGCCAAGCTCCATTCCAAGGTAATGTCCATTTAATATGTTAGAATAGCAGAAAATGTACCATTCAAACACAGACATTTTATTTGATTTTAATACGTTCTAAAGAAGATATAATGCAGATTGTAACCTGAGTGTCAGAGATGTGATCCTATGCGTATTTTTCATTTATGTAATTGACCTTGTTATAAAGATGCTAGCATAATTAATATCGCAAGATTTCACAGACGTTTGGGCAGAACATTTTTATATCATGACTTGTTCAGATAATATTTTCTCTCTGGGATTGTGTCGGGGGGGGGGGGGAAGGGAGATCAAGAAGAGACTTTAGGCTCACATGAACCTTCTTAGCCTTCCTTCTCTCCTCGTTCCACCGGCCAGAGTTAGAGCAGGATTGCACGGTTAGTTAGTTACTTAATTTCAGAATCTGCTTTATCCCAAGGATTCCGAAGAAATCAAGAATCCCCGGACATGCTTAAATGCCTCTCTGCATGCTATACAAGTAGAATTTTCATTTCTGTGCATGCTGAGTCTCTTACCAGTGTAATCCAATGCATGTCTGCTCAGAAGTAAGTCCCATTGACTTCAGTGGGACTTACCCAGGTAGGTTTCAGAGGCGTCGCTGGAGGGGGGTGCGGTACTGTAAGTTCCGCACCATTCCACTCCCCGTTTACTCCCTGGTACGAGGTGGTGCGGTAGTGTAAGTTCCGCACCATTCCACTCCCGGTTTACTCCCTGGTACGAGGTGGCATCGCCCCCTTGCCATCGGAGACATTCTGTGCGTCTGCTGCGGCGAAGGCAACGGGTAGGAGACTCCCTGCCCGTTGCCTTCACCGCATGGAATGGCTCCGAAGGCGAGGGGGCGGTGCCACCTCGTACCGGGGAGTAAACGGGGAGTGGAACGGTGCGGAACCTACAGTACCGCGCCCCCCCCCCCCCAGTGACGCATCTGGTAAGTTTGTTTAGGATTGCAGGCCAAACTTTCCTCCTCTATGTGTAAAAGCAGTTGTGCAAGCTTGTGTATAGTCTGGAGGGGAGGTATTTCAGAGAAAGCTATAGAGTACTGCTTTTTTGAATATATGGATAACTTTTTTTTTACTAAAGTTCCAAGGGCATATTTTAGTGAGTTTGGCAGATATGCTGCAGATTCACAATTCTTGAATAATGCACTTGCACAGAAATATTTTCCTCCAAGATATACTCTGTCATCCTGTAAGACTTAATCCAGTGGTTCCCAAACTGTGTGTCACAAGGCCTTAGGGCAGTGTTTCCCAAACGTTTTTGACCTGTGACTCCTTTGACCATTGGCGAACATTGGCTGCGGCTCCCCATTACATTATGTTGATACGTGCCAATTTTCATTGCACTGTTTTCTGAGAGGATTCCATGGCACTCCACGTCGCCCCTGGTTGGTTTCCGCAGCTCCCCTGGGAGCCACACCTCCCAGTTTGAAAACCACTGCCTTAGGGTATGCACTTCCTCCTACTGGCTTTCCCGGGTGCCGCCATCTTGGATCGTGCAAAATCTCGTCAGATTCAAGATGGCGTCACCAAAATCTCATGAGATTTGGGCGCTGCCATCTTGGATCTCGCGAGATTTCGTGTGCTTCAAGATGATGGCACCCAGCTAAGCTGGGAAGAATAGGCTGTGGGGGAGTCGTGACCTTGGTAAGTTTGGGAACCACTGACTATAACCTATACCAATTATACTTGAGCTGTAATCCTATATGCACTTTACTTAGAGTAAATCCATTGAACACAATTGGACTTACTTTTGAGTAAATTACCATAGGATTGCGCTGTAAAGATCTGATCATACTTAGTGTTAAATGGCATTGTTTCTTCTGGACTCCTGGAGATACTTTAGACCTCTGCACATGTTTGCAAAAGAGTGCACACTAAACATGTGTGGTGGGACAGTGCGATTATGTGCCTCTTGCAGAGCACCTGGCACAACATATTGACATGTATGTGCTAAGACATAAATACAATGTATGTCATTCATTCCTGTTCACTGAAACATGCAGTCCTAATGTACATGACTGATTGATAGATGTGTTTGAAAATGGTGTTATTTATTTTAATCAGAAGTAAGCCCATTGTGTTCAATAGGCTGTAATCCTATCGTATTCAACAAAAACAAATGTCTCTACTGATTGATAACTTAGGAGGTAAGCAATCTACCACTGCCCCACTGTGTGTTCAGTGTGCTCTGTTCTATAATGTAAGTACATGCTTCTTGATAGACATCAGCAGAGAATTTTGCCTGTAACTGAAATGTACCGTATTGTCCCGAGTATAGGTCGCACGATACACAATACTAGAATATAGGCCTCTCCGATTGCAGTTTCAAAGATTGCAGCTGTTTTCAAGCCTTTTCAGCTTGGCTGAAAACAATGATCTCTCTAACCACTAATCAGTAGCCTGCTGAAATGGTAATTAAGCCCTGTAGCAAGTAGCAAGCAGTTAAAAACATTAACCCTTAAGTACCAGCCCCAGGACGCTGTTGAAACTAAGGTATTTATTGATCCTGCAGCTTGAAAGTTGAGAGTGCTATATCTTGCTCCTGCATAGGTTTACCATATCCAAAGGGGGACAGAGTGCCTACCTTTAACCAATGGTGTCGCTACCGTGAAGCTACGGTAGTGGGCCGCTATGGGGTGACGCGCGCAAGGGATGATGCGTGTACGCGCGTGACGCATCGCCTCTCCTGCGCGCATCGCCCCCGAAGACGTCCCCGGAGCCGGCTCCCGGCCTCGGAAAGCCAGCTCCGGAGACGTCTTCCCCGGCCGACGTGCCAGGGCCTTCTCACGTTTTCTTGCCTTCTTGCGCATGTGCTAAAAAAACGTAAAAATCACGTTTTTTAGCACATGCGCAGACCGTCCCTGAGGGAAAAGGGCTGCCCTTTTCCTTCAGGAACGGTCTGCGGATGCGCTAAAAACCGTTATAAATAACGTTTGCACAGCGGGCCTTCCTCAGAAGGCCCTGGACAGCCGGCCGGGGAAGACGTCCCCGAGCCGGCTGCAACAATGAAGGGGGCGCCCGGGCCAGCGACCCGTAAGTAAGGACTTCCTGTACTGTTTTACTGTTGTACTAATGTGTATATTTTCTTTAAGTTAAAAAAAGTTATAATTTTAATTTTTTTAAAATAGCACCAAACTTTAAGGGTGTGGCTTATAATCAGGAGTGGCCTATACTCGGGACAATACGGTATATTTTATAGTATTAATGAGTTATGCATAATACTCTGTTTCAGACTAATTTGAGAAAATGTATGGACCATGTTCACCACCTGTCAGTTGAAAAAATCACAAAGATGCTGGACCGAGGACTTGATCCTAACTATCATGACTTAGAAAGTGGAGGTATGCAAGAAACAAATGATAGCAAATAATACACAGATTTTTAATTAATTAAAAACAAGGAATGCCTCTAATGCATGGAGTTGAACTTAGAATAATATGATAATAATATGCACAAAGGGAGTTGAACTGATAATAATATGCCTACTGAAGGTGCTATATAATATAACAGGGGTGGCCAAACTGTGGCTCGCATATGGCTCTTTGACTTTATTCTGCTGTTTGCGAAAAGAGGTGTGTGAAAACCCCAGATGTGTCTTCTAACAAGGTGCGAATCTCCTGCTGTGATGAACAATCGATTGTGGCACTCCAATCATATGACTTCTACTATGAGCCTCGACCAATCAGGGCTCAATTGCCCAGTCAGTGCACGCAAAAGCCCTGCAGGGAATGATGTGCGAGTCTCCTGGCGTCTCTCCTCCAGAGGCAGAATCACAGTGTTTAAAGGCACAGTGTTTAAGGCAAAACAATGCACATTTGACACCCACTGCTGTCCTGTTCAAGCCTCTTCTGTTGGGGAATGATAGAGCAGAGAGTGGTGTGTTTAGCTTTCATACCTAACCAATTGCAAAATATTTCTGCAAGTTCAGTTACAGCTACTTTTCTTAAGAATCTCTTTTACCATTACAAAGCACTGTTTGTAATGTCTGTATCATAAAAATATTAGAAGACGTAAGGTGGTATCTGATTAAAATCTCTAATTTTATCGGTTTACATATTTTCCTCCATATTTTGACAAGATATTGCGACAAATAAATAAATTTGTTCATATGTTGAGACTCTCAAATATCTGAAGTTTATCGTGTGTGGCTCTTACGTTGAGCAACTTTGGCCACCCCTGTAATATAAGGTCATCAGTTAAAATATGAATCCTGGAACTGTTTCATTCTCTTAATTTTTGTTGATTTAAGAAACCCCACTGACTTTGGCAGCTCAACGTGGCAATACTGTTGAAGTCATCAAAGCTCTGAAAAATGGAGGAGCTCATTTAGATTTCAGAGCCAAAGACGGGATGACAGCACTACACAAAGCAGCTCGAGCCAAGAACCAGGTGACCCTGAAGGTAAGTTCTTTCAGAGGCATATTGTGTGTTTTATATAGAGCAGTGTATGAAGGAAAATGCTCTGAGTTAATTATCAACAATCTTAATGGATCTTTTAATCTGCATTTGCTCAAATGTTCTATCTTTGGCTTTTGACTTCCAAGACTTTCAACAAAGAGTCCCTTTTTGTGTAGAAAAAAAAAGGCAGTGAAACTTTACCTTGTTTACTGTTGGACAATGTAATATTTGTCTGTAGGAAATGGAAAAAGTACAACAGCCATTTATTAGACTTTTGACAATGAATTTCACTGGGTTACCATTTTTTTAACCTTTAACAGTGTTTTCAGTTCTTTTTTCTCCTTTAGATTTAGTGTTTATGAATTTCTTTCACTTCCTTAATTTGAGTTTCAAATCTGACATGTTGCGCAAAGGCATCTTGTAATACAATCACAGAATATTAATAGAATAACAAATGATTGGAAACCATAAAATTAACTTATGTTACTACTCCGCCATTGAACATTGATCCGAACCTTTCTCATTGTCCTGTGAATTCCACCAAATTCTAAGAGTCACTTTGTAATGAATGAACGAACAACAAATATATGAATCCTCCCTTTCCTTTACTCTTGGAAACAAGTCCCACTGATTTTGTTGGAGCTTACTTCTAAATAAATATGCTTACATTTGCAATCTGGCACCTTAATCCTTAATATGTTTACTTGGAAGTAAGTCCTGTAATATAGGACAGCGGGTGGCGCAGTGAGATAAACTGCTGAACCATGAGCTGTAGATTGAAAGGTTGGCAGTTCGAATCCATGACGGGGTGAGCTCTCGTTGCTTGGCCAGCTCCTGCCAACCTAGCAGTTCCAAAGCATGTTAATGCGAGTAGATAAATAGGTACCGCTTGCGGGAAGGTAAACAGCGCTCCGTGTTCCAGCTGCATGCTACGCGCTGCAGCAAGGAGAGTCATGCTGGCCACATGACCATGGAGTCGTCTTCGGACAACGCTGGCTCTTCGGCTTTGAAATGGGGATGAGCACCACACCCTAGAGTCGGACACGACTGGACTTAATTGTCAGGGGTCACCTTTACCTTTATCTTTAAGTCCTGTAATAGCCGGCCATGAAAGTTTTAGATCATTTAAATAAACTCCTGTTTATTTCAGTGCAACATAAGTAGCTTTACAGCTCAGTCCTATGTATATTTAGTGTGAAGTGTGGCCTACTGTGTTCAGAGGCACTTACTGTAAAATCGGTATGTATAGGACTGCAACCTTAGTGTGCATATTAAGGCTGTATATTGAAAAGACATGTAATATATTGCTTGCTTGTTTAGCTATTAGCTGACGTGCTCTTACAGTCTTAATATTACTTACAGACCCTCTTAGAGCTTGGAGCGTCTCCAAACTACAAAGATAGCTGTGGGCTGACACCACTGTATCACACTGCTGTAGTTGGAGGGGATCCTTATTGTTGTGAGTTGTTACTTCATGAACATGCTACTGTTGGCTGCAAAGATGAGAATGGATGGCAAGAAGTTCACCAGGTAGATGTATGATTTTTTGTTGCCTTAAGATAAGTGCACATGAGATTTCTTCCTCTGCACAAAGGCCTGATCCTATTCAACTTTCCAGTGCCAATGCAGCCCCAAGGCAAGGGAACAAATCTTCCTTTATCTTGAGGAGGCCTCTGTGGCTGCCTCCACCACTGCAGGATGCAGCATGCGCCCTGTCGGCATGGCTGGCATGGCTGCATCAGTGCTGGAAAGTTGGATAGGATCGGGCCCCAAGCTATGTAATAAAGCACTGTTTTGAAGGAAGACTTTGAGCATTTGTTCTACTGAAAATATTACATTTGTGTATTTGTAAATGATTAAGACTATGAAAGTTGATCTTAGTAAAAAAAAAACCCACAATAGTACTGTCAGTATAACTTATTGCAATTTGAAATAATACAGATTTCTGCGATTTTTATTGTCAAAAATGCAGACAGGATTTTCACTGGTTTGCCAACAAAATACTCTTTTAGTACATGCTCACTGTTTTAGTTTTGTGCTGGCATCGCTCTGTAGCAAAAAGCTATTTCAGTTAGGGTGGAGTGAAACTAGTTACCTTGTTCTGTCTTTGTTTTTGTAAGTGTTGAAAATGTTTCCTATTTTTTTGGCAAATTTCAGGACTCATTATAAACACATTTGTATTGTTTTAGTGTGTTCTTCTCTATGCCATTTTCCTTTTTCCTTGGTCTCCTGTGTTTGGCTTCATTTGCCCACATTACCATGGGCAGCACAATCCTGACTAAGGATCCGGCCGGCGGCCCAGGGCCGCCCGCCGGATCCTTAGCCCCAGCAGCCGTTCTGCCGCCGGACTGGAGGTCTATTCGGGGAAGGGGACGCTCATCCCCTTCCCCAGGTGTAAACCGGGGCCGACCCTATTGGCCTCCTCAGATTTCCGAAGTAGAGAAGGCCGTGTAATGACGTAGCCGCCCGGCGTGGACCAGGATATACCCAACGCTATCCCCCTCCCCATTCCCGGGCCAGCTAGGCCAATGGCCCCCCTCCCTCCCGGGTCGGACTGCCCACGCGGCCGGTGGCAGAGGACTCACCTTCTGCTGCTGGCCGCATCCTCGGTCTGGCTCCAGAGTGAGGGAGGTTGGCCTTGCGCCGGCCAGAGTCGTCATGAATGTGCTTTACGGCACGTTCACAATGTCTTCCAGTGACGGAACACCCGTTCCATCGCTGGACCTTTTTCCAGGATTGCGCTTACAATCGTATTCGCTGTGGTGAACTGTGTGGTTTTGCTGGTGTACTTATGTCACAAATACATGTAACAAAGGGCCCAACTTTCCAGCACCAATACAGCTGCAATGCAGCCCCAAGTTAGGGAACAAATGAGGAGGCCTCTGAGACTGCCACCCCCCACTGCAGGATGCAGTGCATGTCCCGTTGGCATAGATGTATCAGTGCTGGAAAATTGAATAGGGTTCAGCCCAAAAATTATGGGAATCGCCAACAGCCAGTCTAATCCTATGGCTGTATTGGTAAATGTAGTTAGGATAAAGAACAGGAAGGACAATGGTGTCCAAAAGAAGCAGCAGTATCCAGGGGACCACAAGGACGTAAAACAGTGTTGAAACAACACACATTTTCAGTATGAAGTGAAGTGATTTTCAGTAATTTGTCCAATTGCAATTGTTCTGCTTTGAAAGCGAATCTTGAAATTAAGAGAGTATCTGGTGCAGCACTTGTGTAAAGATTTTTTTTCTTTTCTCAATAGCTGATGTAGTTTTATGACAGTAACGGCGCAATCCTCTGGAACTACCAGGCGGCGGAGCGAGCGCTCCGCTGCTGGAAGCCATTGCGAACGTGCCGTAAAGCACGTTCACGATGACTTGAGAATAAGGGCGGCCGGCATGTAGGCCGGCTGCCCTCACTCCAACACCGAATTGCCCCTTCGGCCGCCAGAGGAGGTAAGTCCAGCTTCGGCAGGGGTGGTCTGGGCGGCGAGGGAGGGGGGCCATTGGCTGAGCCGGCCAGGGGGGCAGGGATGGCGGCCGCCATATCCCTGTCTCCTTCTGGGCCAGCTCGGCCGTTACATGGCCTCCTCTTACTTCCGCCAGCTAAATAGCTGGCGGAAATCCGAGGAGGCCCATTGGACCAACGCCGACAATGGGGGAAGGGGATGAATGTCCCCTTTCCCTGAGTAGACCTCCGGGCCTTGCCAGAGCGGCCACGAACGGGGATAGGATCCAGTGGGTGGCCCTAGACCGCCCACCGGATAGTTAGTTATGATTGGGCTGCCCATCTTACTATTTTTCATTCTGGGAAAATGATCCATTCTGCGTGAGTAAAATGATGTGGACAGACCTGACCATGGTGATCCATGCCACGGTGACGTCGCGATTAGATTATTGTAACGCGCTGTACGTGGGGCTGCCCTTGAAGACGGTTCGGAAACTGCAATTAGTGCAGAATGTGGCGGCCCGTGTGGTTACTGGGAGTAGGTGGCTCAACTCTGTCAGGCCGCTTCTTCAGCGGCTGCACTGGCTGCCGATTCGTTTCCGGGCCCAATTCAAAGTACTGGTTTTGACCTTTAAAGCCCTATACGGCCTGGGGCCAGGATATCTGAGAGACCGCCTACTTCCATATATTCCGGCTCGTCTCCTTAGGTCATCAGAGAAGGCCCTTTTGCGGGTACCGTCGCCCAGGGAGGTGCGAGGGGTGGCGGCCAGAAATAGGGCCTTCTCAGTAGTGGCACCAACCCTATGGAATTCCCTCCCTCTTGATTTACGTACTGCTCCCTCCCTGGAGACCATCCGGCGAGGCCTGAAAACTTTCCTGTTTAAGGAAGTCTTCTGAGTCCTTGCCTTTTTTAACATTCTGCTGGCACAGGTGGAGTGCTGCTGCTTTTTTATGCTCCTGTTTTAATTGTAATTTGATGTGTTTTTATTAATTTTAGATGATGTTTTTACTAGCTTTTGTGGATTGTTTTTATTGTTTTAAATGTGATTATTTTTTGTATTATGTATCCCATGTTGTAAGCCGCCTTGGGTCCCTTCGGGGAGAAAGGCGGGGTAAAAATATTGTAAATAAAATAAATATTTTTTTTTTACTGGAATTGCATGTTAAAAATAATGGCATACAATTCCTACATACCGGCTGCTGTTTTTATTTTCTGAGCTGCAATGAAAGATGATCCTTTGGTTCATTTTAATTAGTTCTTGAATTTGAGGACTTCCTTCCTTCCTTCCTTCCTTCCTTCCTTCCTTCCTTCCTTCCTTCCTTCCTTCCTTCCTTCCTTCCTTCCTTCCTTCCTTCCTTTTTTCTACAAGTGTGGTGACAAGAAGTGAAGCTTTACGTGCCATGTACTCCCTTTCTAAATGCTCTCCTTTCACTGTTACAATGGAGTAGTTTCAATATTTAGCAGGTGGAAATATCTGCTTTATCTGATTAGAATGATAAAGCGTTCTGGACCTTAGCCTTGCTTCATCTCAGTGCTTCTGGTGCCCTCTTGAGCTACCCAGTGGGATAGCTCAGTGTTTATTAGGCAATGCTAAAGTTTGCTTAACTCTGTAACATCCATTTCTCTGTGAGTGTGTTAATACTTGTTTTTAGTGCTGGAAATGCTAATACACTGTAGTCTGGGAGATTTGTGTGTCCCTCTAAATGAATGCTCAAGATGTAAGCATTAGTGCTCCCTGGTAAGGTAATCAATACAGTTCTCTGGTAGATGAAGGGGGGGGGTATTCCTGACCCTTTGGGAATGCCACTCCCTCTACCAGGAGGCAGGGCCAATCTTTAATATGCAGTCTCCTCTTTGTGGGAGGGCATCTTGCCCCGAGACCGGCCCTCGAGGGCCCCCCTCGCCCTGTTGTCCTGTGATCTGCCAGCACACTTCAGTGCGGCAAGAGGATGAAGCCCTCGCCGTTCTTCCTCCCTTGAAGAGCCCAGCCCCTGCTAACAGGATGGAGAGGGAGAGGAAGAAGAATAGGAAGACGAGAAGATGAAGAGGAGACAAGGTAGAATAAACGCTGAGCCAGGAGCTCAGAGAGACTTGACCGTGTTCCTACAGAGGCAGGGCCAGTCTGGGGGTGGGATGCCCTCCCACAAGGCCTGCATCTTTAAGATTGACCCTGCCTCCTGGGGAGTCGCGCGACCCGGAAGAGGCTTCCAGAGCACGATTTCAGCATGTTTACAGCAAGAACACACGGAGGTTTCACTAAGGCTGCAATCCTATACGCACTTTCCTGGGAGACAGCCCTATTGAACCCAATAGAACTTACTTTAGAGTAGACACGCATAGGATTGTTCTGAAAAAGGTTAAAAACCGCTTTTTCTCCATTTTTTTCTTTTTTCACAGGGTTTTAAAGTGGATCCCGGTATACGCATCTCTCCCACCCCCAGATTCTTACTACAAGCTGTTTGAACAGTTCCTCTCCTTCTCCTGACCTTCCTTCCTTCCTTCCTTCCTTCCTTCCTTCCTTCCTTCCTTCCTTCCTTCCTTCCTTCCTTCCTTCCTTCCTAACACCAAATGGCACTCTGACTCAAGAGCCCTCAGCGTTCCAAGGGCTGTGAAACTCAAAGGACCATTTTGGACTTTTAAAAACAATTCTTTTTCTTTTAATTAAAAAAACCTAACTGATAGGCACGACTACCTGGGCTTGCTATTTAAAAATGATGCTGTATTTTCAAAAGGAAAAGGAAAGCTGTGGATTGTTGTGTTTGTTGGATTTCTAATGTATTGGTAATTTTGGGGCTAAATTGTTTTAGATGCACATTAGATGAAAGTCAGTGGAGGCTGGTAATGCGTAACTTGGCCTTTAGGGCAGCTCTGCACTTGATGCAGCAGACAGGATTGTTGTAGATATGCTAGTAGAAAAACCACTTGTATGTCTCACATTGCAATCCGACTTAACTTTTGTGCCGGTTTAACCAGCGGCGCAGCGAGAACGGGAGGCCCCTGAACGGAAAAGGGATTTAAATCCCCTCCAAAAGAGGAATTTCAAGGGGATTTGAATCCCTTTTCCGTTCTGGGGCCTCCCGTTCTCGCTGTGCCACTGGTTAAACCGGCACTAAAGTTAAGTCGGATTGCGCTGTCAGTCACCTTTGTTGTATGCCTTTGTAAACGTGTGAGAAACGTGGGTTTTTTTTGTATTGTAAGGCATGGAAAAGAAAAAAGGGTACCACTGGTGGTACATGTACCACAGACTGGGAACCTGTGGTTGACATCTACTGGCAGTGGCTCTCTGGGATTTCAGACAGTAGCCTTCCCCACCCAGAGCCAGCCTAGAGATGAGGTGAGGCAAGGCGAGGCGTGCTGCTTCAAGTGGCAGATGGGCTCAGACAGCACCCTCCAGTGCTGCCTCACCTTGTCCAAATATTGTCCGTGATCTTTGCTCTGCTGCCTTATTTTTAAATAGAGCAGCAGAGCAGCCAGGAAAAGAAAGTCAAGCGAAGGGGTTCCCACCCTCACTGCCTCACTTCTCTTTTTGTTACGGTTGTGGAGGGGGAAATTCTGTCCCTTCTTCTCCTTGCTGAGCAGAGGAGTTTCAATCAGCTTTGAGGTAGAGGCACTGGAGGGGTGATTTTTTTGGAATATGTATGCGTGTTGATTGGTTGTCTGGAGCCAGGGGTGTTGTGCATGCATGTGCTGATGGGGAGGCAGAATTTGAAGGTTGGGGTTAGACATCCACTGCATTTTGGTGGCAGATCAGCTTTCCCCATCCTCTCTCAGGATGCCAGAGATTGAATCAGGGATTGAAAATGCAAAATGTGTTATACCACTGTTCTTCTACATCTATTAAACTGCCTCCAATCCTTTCTTCCAGTGTCCTGTCTGATGGTATTGCTCCAGTGTCCTGCCAGTCTCAGAGCACCAAAGGTGTTGCCCTCTAGAGCAGGGGTGGGCAATTAATTTTCCTAAGGAGCCACATGAGAAACTGGGACTGTTGTGGAGGGCCGTGTTCAGACAGAATTGGCTGAACTCAATTCTGTTCAAAATTCTGTTCAATATGAATTATATCTCTTTATATCGCCTTCAAAATATTAATTCCTGATTTCCCGTTGACCTCATGTGGGCTGCTCAGGGACAGTCAAAGGGCCGGATGTGGCCCTGGGGCCGTACCATGCCCAGGTCTGCTCTAGAGATTGAGCTGTAGTAGCAGCACTCTTTCTGATGCAGAATGTGGAACTGTAACTATAGTTACCGTATTTTACGCTCCATAGGACGCATCGGTCCATAGGACGCATGCATCCTATGGAGCATAAAATACAAAAAAAAAAAAAATTACTTACCTGGGCTTGGGGGCGCTTCAGGGAGGCCTGTGGGGGCTTCATGGAGGCCTGTGCGAGCCTCTGCAGGCCTCTACGATGTTCAGGTCGGCCGAAAATAGCGATTTTAGGCCATTTCCGGAAATGGCCGAAAATCACTATTT
Source organism: Plestiodon gilberti rubricaudatus (assembly GCA_026170595.1). NCBI lineage: Eukaryota > Metazoa > Chordata > Lepidosauria > Squamata > Scincidae > Plestiodon > Plestiodon gilberti. The sequence continues at coordinate 244,927,762 of JANXHW010000001.1, read as the reverse complement.
TCGGCCGACCTGAACGTCGGGGGGGGGGGCCTGCAGAGGCTCGCGCAGGCCTGCGCGAGCCTCTTGCAGGCCTCCCTGAAGCACCCCCAAACCCTAGGCTTCGGAACATAAGACGCACGCTTCCCCCCATGTTTTTTGGGGGGAAAAGTGCGTCTTATAGTCCGAAAAATACGGTAGGTCCTTGGCTGTGCTTTTACTTGGAGCAGCAAGGCGTCTGAATTAGCCTTGTATTTTTTTTTCTTCATCATAGAGCCTTACATTTGTTAAACCTGATACATTTATTCCTAACTTTCTTTTCAGAAGGCCCTGTATGCGCTGCACCGCTTTTATTTTCACTGGGAACTGTCAAAGGAATTTAAAAGCAACGAATTGTGGTTGTAAATGGAGACAAATCAGATTGGTTTACATCAAGAATGTAGGCTAATTCAGTAGTACAGGCTCAATAAGAACAAAGTAATCATTCAGGACAGTGTAAAGCAATCCCATTTGGTTTTTTTATCATTGCGGAAAGTGTGAAATATCTTGGCACAGTGAAAAAGTCATCAGTCACATCTTGGTTTCTAGGCATTTTACTAAAACCATTGTTTATTGATGAATATTCACCATTTCACATTGAGACAGGAAGCTTACTATCTTCAGTTTACCTAAAGAGGGGTAGGACACAATGAGCCCCATTCAGGCATTTGTAGACAATCTTTATTCTCACTTATTTAATTAGGTGCTATATTTTTACAGCAAGGTTGAAGGTACTGTAGCAGAAATTCAGGATATTCCTCTTTTCCTTTTAGAGATGGTGTTGTAGTTGATCTTTAAAAAAAATAAAAAGTAACATGCAAATAATCGCATGACTGTTCTCCAAACCAAGCAAGCTTTAAGTGAATAGGTCACATAAGAACAACCAGCAGAATGGTTTGTTTAGCAAGCTAGCACTTGCTAACTCAGAGGCTTCATTGGGGGGGGGTGAGGGTGCGGGGATGACACGCAACGGGGGTGTGCACTTGCCGCCGGATTTGGCGGCAATTCAGCGGCAGTGTTGCGAAAATGCACCCCCGGCGAGTTTTCAGCTGCTTTTAGGCCATTTGCAGCGACGTGATTCGCCCGCCCGGGCCACAGGTGCACTTTCACCGTCAAAAGGGGTGGGGCTTGTGACATCACACTCCGGGTGGGGCTTGTGACATCACGGGGTGTCACGGCGATGCCCCCCCTGGGGGGTGTAGCGACGCCACTATGCTAACTTAAGGACTGCCTACTGCTGCATGATTCTAATTCTGAGGAGCCTGTGCTCTGAGTATCAGCACCTGCTGAGGCTCAGTTAGCATGTACGTGGGACAGGGCCTTCTCCATGATAACCCTCAGGCTGTAGAACATCCTCTACCCCAAAACCTTGTGGTGCCCTCTTGAGTGGGTGGAAGACCAATGGGCTGGGGGCTTGTCAATTCACCATCCCTCCGACTTCGCTGCTCTATGCGATCATTTCAGGTCACTTTATGGTAAGGCCAGCCCTGCTCCCTGTTAACAAAAGGGCCAGAAGCCAAACTGTGGAACTTCCTGCACTCCACTTGTTCGCAGTCCCTGTAGAGATCTCTTCTCTCTCAGATTCTCTAAGAGTGTAGAGGGGCTTGAATGTCCCTTGTCAGCCTGTTCCTCTTTGCAATGGTCACAGAAAGTTCACAGAGCCTCCATTCCTTGGGTGCACCATGGAGCTCAGCTAGCCCTGTTCCTTCTCTCTTGTCATTGGTACATTTATGACCTGTCTGTTATACCTCTCTCTCCCCCTAGCTTTACCCAGTTGTTACCACACCCTTCCTGTTTTAATAGCTCTCTTTCCTGTCTCCTAGTTCTCTTGCTGACCAGGGAGGAGCAGGAACTGGAAAACGTGCTCCTCATGTATAGACCTGGTTTGCTTCTTGTGAGTAGGCCCACCAGTTCACTCATTGGTTCCTGCCTTGGCTGGAACCAATTTCTTTAGCTGTGTGTGGTGGTCCATGCACTGTTATTGACCAAGTTGGAAGGAAAGTACACCATGTTGAGCAAGCAGCGTACCAGCCACTTGGACAGTTCTTATTGTGTTTTGAATTTCATCTCTATGATTGTTTTATTTTACTTTTGCTGTTAGCTGCCTTGGGCCCAAGTGGCAAAAGTGTAGGATACAAAGAGATAAACAAACAAACAAAGATGCATAATTCATGGGGGGGCGGGGCTGGGACGACGGACCGAAGACGTGATTCCAGGGAGCTCTCTGGAGCCGCGCCGCAAAGCAGTGGAATTCCTTTGATCCAGGTTGGATCGGGACCATCTGCATCAGGAGAGATGTAGATGAGAGATTGGGGAGCAAACTGAGGGAACTGCTCAAGGCATTGAGCTAGTATCTGCTTGGTATTCCCTTTTCTGTCCCTGCTTTGTTGCAGACACCATCTTGTCTGCTAAGGCTCGCGTTGCCGTCCTCCCGGACGGGTGGAAAGTTTTACTTTAAAGTAGATCTATTCAACGTACCAGTCCTGCACTGGAGAAAGAGTTGCTCTGCTGATCTGGAGGAGACGTGGTGAGTTGGAAGATGGGAATGATGGAATTAAGGCACTTATAAGACTAAGGGTTAGGGTGGATTTATCCCCCCCCTTATATGGAGGTTGTTTCCGTCTTCTTGGTTCGAATGCAGCGGCTGCTTGTTGAACTGAGGCATATCGAATTACAGAAGAAGCTCCATTTCTCTGAACCAGTCTGAAAAGTTAACCCCTTGTTGCCGGGGTGCTGTGGGGAAGTTAATATCTGTGGAGTTGGGGATCCAACCAATTGACTGGAAAGAAGTCTGTTTGAAGTTTCTTTTGGATTGGATTAATGGCTGTCCTGAACCCAGATTGCTTGTGAAGAGGAATATTGGATTATTGGATGGGTCTTTTTCTGGTGCGCATCGGCGCTATATGGATTACAGTTTATTTGGTGCCTTTTGACCTTGGAACTATCTTACAGTCTGGGAAATCTGCCAAGCTGTGTTAACTTGAACCAAGTGGTAACTATGGAGATGTATTATGGTTTGTCCTGCTCGATTATTTGAAGGAGTTTGTGTTTAAAGTGAAGTCTTGAGGTGAACTGTGATTATTGATCTTGGGATTAGCTTCCAGTTTGGGAAGTGTGTTTTACCAATTCTCAAGTCTTGAGGTGAACTGAATTAAGTATCTCAAGTGAATTATTAAGACAAAGAAGAAGAGATAAGAAGAGGACAATAGAAGGTTTATTGACTTTTTTGTACATTGTTTGTATATGGTTATATTCTATCAGTGATTATAGAGTTTATTAATAGGCTGATTTAAGTAGAAGAGATTGATTGAGATCTTATTAAAGATGGCAGATTCAAAGAGATCCACACCCCCCGTGGGACCCAAAGTGGCTAAAGTGACACAACCCCCCGTTTTAGGGGCTACGTCAACTAATTTAGCAGCGGCAGGTGCCCAAAAGTCAGACATGTCTCAGATGTTGGAACTGTTGAGAGGGATGCAGATGAGTCTTAATGACGTACAGCAGACACAAGAGACAATTATATCAAGTCAGAATAAAGCTTCTGAAGAAAGATCAGAATTATTGGCCCATTTTAAGAAACTGGATGCTACGATGGGTTTGTTGAAGCAACAGGTTGTAGCAAACACAGAAGGAATTAAGGGAATTCAGGATGTTACGCGTGATCTACAGACAAGTTTGGATGAAGTAAGAGACCAGCATGAAGAAGATTTAGAGGAAGTATTCTCATGGTGTGAAGGCTTGGAGACTGCAACTTTGAAACTGGAAATGGAAAGAGCTAGTTTTATGCTCAGAGTACAGAATTTTCCGGAGGATAAGCAAGAAGACTTGCGTCAATGTTTTATCATTTGGTTGATAGAGGAGTTACAGATTCCGGAGGCGGAAACATTAGAAATTAGAAATAGTATTGATCGTATGTATAGATTGAATACCAAGAAGGCTAAGGATTTGGGTGTCCCTAGAGAAATTATGATCATTTTTCATAGTAAATTTATAAAGAATAAACTGATGGAAAGACTTCTGGAGAAACCTAGAGTGCTGGAAGGCCGGACTTTAAGGTTTCTTAAAGAGATTCCTTATAAAATAAGGAGGAAGAGAAGAGATTATGAGGATTTGGTGACAATTTTGAAGAAGAACAATATAAGATTTGGATGGGAGACACCACAAGGTGTTTTCTTTACATATAAGGAGAAAAAAGTAAGGATTACTTCGGTTGAAAGAATGAGAAATTTTTTGAGGAAGAATGGAAAAGATTTGGGAGCTACAGATGAAATTTTATCGGATTCCAATGGGGCAGAATTTGATAGACAAAGCAGATACAGAGAGGAGGAACAAAGACGAAGAAAAGAGAAAAGAGATATCAAGATGACACAAATTAGAGAAAGTAGAGATTTCTCACAGGATAAATTACCGGAGGAAGAACTTGATGCAACAGGAGGAGAACCTGCACCACAGAGAGAGTTAAGATCCAGATCACGGATGAGGAAATATTTGGACAGACTTTCAGGTTCAAAGGAACAGAAAGACAAGAGTGTTAGACCTAAAATCAAGAAGTGATGGCTTTTACAAATATGAAGATTTTTTGCAATAATGTGAATGGATTGAATGGCCCTTCGAAAAGAAACAATGTTTATCATCAACTGCTGAAATTGAAAGTAGATGTTATTTGTTTACAAGAGACACATATCAAGAGTGATCATGTTAAATATTTGGAAAAGAAAAAATTGGGTAAAATGTATTGTGCCGCAAATCAATCTAAAAAAAAAAATGGAGTGGTCACATATGTTAATTTGAAATTTGAATCAGAATTAGAATGGAAATCTGAAGATGGAAGGATTTTGATGGTGAAGATACGATATAGTGGGAAAATGATGTTATTAGTGAATTTGTATGCACCAAATGATAAACAGGAAGAATTTTATACTAAACAAGAAATTAAGCAGAAAGAATTTGATGATTTATGGATTGTGGGAGATTTTAATGCAGTAACTAATCATGAGTTGGACAGGAAATCTTCCAAAACAAAAATGAGAAAGACAGGTCTTCTGCCAAAAGTTTTTTTGGAGATGGTGGAAGAATATCAATTGATTGATTGCTGGAGAACACAGAATTCGGAAAAGAAGAAATTTACATTTTATTCTCATAGACATAATGCTTGGTCACGCATAGATATGTGTTGGAAGACGAGTATAACTCATTTAGATTTTGATTGTCAAATTTTACCGATGACGATTTCTGATCATAGTCCATTATTGATTTCTGTGAATAAGAGGTATAAAAAGATGTTTTGGAGGATGAACACATCCATTTTGAGAGATAAAAGCTTCAAAGAAAAATGTTTAAAAGAGGCTATGGCTTATTTTCAAACTAATGTACAAGATGGAATGAAGATGACAACGGTTTGGGATGCCTTTAAAGCGGTGATTCGAGGAATTATAATAGAATTCACAGTAAGAAAAAGAAAGGAAAAGGAAAAGATAATGAATGAGTTGGTTAAGAAATTGCAAAAGGAAGAGGAACGATCTCAAAGATCAAAGGGCTCGGTGAAAGACATATTGAAAAAAATACGAGATCTACAACATCAAATTAGAGTTGTCCAAACTGAAGAGATGGAGAAGAAAATAAAATGGGCCAGGCAGAATTTTTTTGAAAATGCTAATAAACCTGGGAGATGGCTGGCCTATAAATTGAAGAAAGAGGCTCAAAAATCAATGATATTGAGTTTGAAAGATAAAAAAGGGAAAGAAATAAATTCTAACGAAGGGCTGAAAAAGATTGTAGTAGATTTTTATTCTGAATTATATAAAGGTAAAAACATTACTGAGGATTTACAGGATCAATTTTTGAGGAAAGTCCAAATACCGGAAATTAGTAAACAAGATTCTGATTTCTTGCAAGAGGATATTACATTAGATGAAGTTAAAGAAGCAATTTTAAGACAAAAAAGTAGCAAATCTCCAGGTCCAGATGGTTTACCTGCGGAACTTTATAAAATGTTGGTGGATGTGGTACAGGTGCCACTACAGACATTGGCTCAGGAGATAGTTCATAGGGGAGAGGTACCGGCGACATGGAAACAGGCAATGATCTCCTTAATTCATAAATCAGATTTGGATAAATCTGATATCAAGAATTATAGACCTATATCTTTATTGAATGCGGATTATAAGATTTATGTATCAATTCTAGCTTGGAGATTGAAAAAGGTATTGGTAGAAGAAGGTTTTACGGGTATCGCGGTCATTATAATTCCAAAAACAGCGCTTCACAGCTGATCAAAAATAATGACAGTTTTATCCGGAACCAATCCAGATAAACAAAATTACTTAAAATCAGAAGACTGAAGACTTGAGGAACCCGACGTTTCGTGTCTTCATCTAGACACTTCCTCTGGGGTAATTTTCCAAAGCAATTTGGAGATGTTACAATGGTGAGCGTCTTGTTCCGATCTTATTTTTATTTTCAAAAGCGCGGGAAGCAGCTAACTGAAGCGGCAAGATTCAAACCAGCAACTCTAGTGTAACAAAGTGTGATCCTGCAAGTGCTTAATGCAACAGACTTACTCTTGGGGCTGAAGCCATACTAGTTGTCATTATGGTAACATATATGTCCCAGATAAAATAAAACTTTTGACTGTGGTTGCTAAAAATGCTTTTATCTGTTTTTTGTCTGTTTTATTATTGGGAGCCAAATTCGATTTGCCATGGTTAATTCCTGTTGCCTGTTCAGCAAATTCTGGGGAGATCTCTTACTTATTTCCAGAGCCTCCAGATGTTTTAATATGCTCAATTTATTTTCACTCCTTAAAGCACAAGTGTCTTTGAAATGAATAGAATGTCCTGTAGACAAGGCATGCTCGGCCAAAGCGGAAAGTTGAGGATGTTCCAATCTAACAGATCTTTCATGTTCCTTCAATCGGGTTGTTATAGATCTTTGTGTTTGTCCGATATATTCTTTCCCACATGTGCCACATGGAACACAATAAATTCCAGGATTTGACAATATTGGTCTCTTGTCTTTGGGATTTTTAAGCAGTTGTTCAATTTTTCTTGTTGGTTTGAAGATGGTTTTTATATCTCCTTGTTTGAGGACTCTGGCGATCTTATCAGTAACTCCCTTTATGAAAGGCAAGCATGTCCATGTTTTTCCTTTCTTATCACTTTCTGCTACATTATCCGTATTAATTGTATTGGTGTTATTTGTCCCTTCTCTTTCTTTTTTAATTTTGTTCTGTTGAGTTAGCCAACCTTTGTTGATTTGTGCCTCAGGATATCCATTAGATCTCAGGGTATCAAACACTATTTCTTTTTCTTTCTTTATAGCTTCAGTATCACAAATTTTGATCGCCCTATATGCTAGGGTGTTGATAACCGCACATTTTTGTGCGGGATGGTGATTTGAGCCGTAATTAAGATATCTGCCCGTATTAGTGGGTTTCCTGTAGACTGCCAGGCTAAAGTCCAAATCCTCCCTCCTAGTCACTAATACGTCTAGAAAGGCTAAAGAGCCATTATTTTCTCTTTCTAAAGTGAACTGAATTTCCCTGCAGAAACTGTTAATATGTGTAAGAAATTTTTGTAATTCTATTTCCCCATGGGACCAAATGCAAAAAATATCATCGACGTACCGCCACCAGATGTCCGGTTTTAACTGGGCCGTCTGGAGTACTTGTTGTTCTAGATATTCCATGAACAGATTGGCCACTAGGGGGCTCAGGGGATTTCCCATTGCCACCCCGTCTTTCTGTTCATAGTACGTCCCTTCCCACACAAAATATGTGGATGTCAAACAGTGTTTGAATAATGGTACTAATGAATTTTTTATATATGTAGGAGTATTCCCTATAAGTGGCTGCAGGATTCCTGCTAAGTGTTTGGACAAGCCGTACGTTGGTGCTCCAACATTGCTCACTATTGGTCTCAGAGGCACTTTGTCCTTATGTATTTTTGGAAGACCATATAAACGGGGTGGTAAGGCTTCAGATTTGGTTAATTTATTTATTATTTCTATTTTAAAAATTTGTCCAAAACTTGTCCAAACACTTAGCAGGAATCCTGCAGCCACTTATAGGGAATACTCCTACATATATAAAAAATTCATATCACTTCATTGAAAAATTACAATGGATTAAATTAGCTCCTAGTGCCTTACTGGTTAGTTTTGACGTGGTATCCTTATTCACCAAGGTGCCTCTGAGAGAAGTGTTAAGACTAATAGAGGAATTGACTATCCCTAGGGAATTAGTACCATTATTCAAACACTGTTTGACATCCACATATTTTGTGTGGGAAGGGACGTACTATGAACAGAAAGACGGGGTGGCAATGGGAAATCCCCTGAGCCCCCTAGTGGCCAATCTGTTCATGGAATATCTAGAACAACAAGTACTCCAGACGGCCCAGTTAAAACCGGACATCTGGTGGCGGTACGTCGATGATATTTTTTGCATTTGGTCCCATGGGGAAATAGAATTACAAAAATTTCTTACACATATTAACAGTTTCTGCAGGGAAATTCAGTTCACTTTAGAAAGAGAAAATAATGGCTCTTTAGCCTTTCTAGACGTATTAGTGACTAGGAGGGAGGATTTGGACTTTAGCCTGGCAGTCTACAGGAAACCCACTAATACGGGCAGATATCTTAATTACGGCTCAAATCACCATCCCGCACAAAAATGTGCGGTTATCAACACCCTAGCATATAGGGCGATCAAAATTTGTGATACTGAAGCTATAAAGAAAGAAAAAGAAATAGTGTTTGATACCCTGAGATCTAATGGATATCCTGAGGCACAAATCAACAAAGGTTGGCTAACTCAACAGAACAAAATTAAAAAAGAAAGAGAAGGGACAAATAACACCAATACAATTAATACGGATAATGTAGCAGAAAGTGATAAGAAAGGAAAAACATGGACATGCTTGCCTTTCATAAAGGGAGTTACTGATAAGATCGCCAGAGTCCTCAAACAAGGAGATATAAAAACCATCTTCAAACCAACAAGAAAAATTGAACAACTGCTTAAAAATCCCAAAGACAAGAGACCAATATTGTCAAATCCTGGAATTTATTGTGTTCCATGTGGCACATGTGGGAAAGAATATATCGGACAAACACAAAGATCTATAACAACCCGATTGAAGGAACATGAAAGATCTGTTAGATTGGAACATCCTCAACTTTCCGCTTTGGCCGAGCATGCCTTGTCTACAGGACATTCTATTCATTTCAAAGACACTTGTGCTTTAAGGAGTGAAAATAAATTGAGCATATTAAAACATCTGGAGGCTCTGGAAATAAGTAAGAGATCTCCCCAGAATTTGCTGAACAGGCAACAGGAATTAACCATGGCAAATCGAATTTGGCTCCCAATAATAAAACAGACAAAAAACAGATAAAAGCATTTTTAGCAACCACAGTCAAAAGTTTTATTTTATCTGGGACATATATGTTACCATAATGACAAATAGTATGGCTTCAGCCCCAAGAGTAAGTCTGTTGCATTAAGCACTTGCAGGATCACACTTTGTTACACTAGAGTTGCTGGTTTGAATCTTGCCGCTTCAGTTAGCTGCTTCCCGCGCTTTTGAAAATAAAAATAAGATCGGAACAAGACGCTCACCATTGTAACATCTCCAAATTGCTTTGGAAAATTACCCCAGAGGAAGTGTCTAGATGAAGACACGAAACGTCGGGTTCCTCAAGTCTTCAGTCTTCTGATTTTAAGTAATTTTGTTTATCTGGATTGGTTCCGGATAAAACTGTCATTATTTTTGATCAGCTGTGAAGCGCTGTTTTTGGAATTATAATGACCGCGATACCCGTAAAACCTTCTTCTACCAAGATTGTCGCTGGTTATAATAGCTTTCGTTCAAAGAAAAAGGTATTGATGAATTATATTCATGAAGATCAGTCGGGCTTTCTACCTAAGAGACAATTGAAAAAGAATGTAAGAACTATAATTGATGTCTTAGAGTATTATGAAAATCACCCAGAAAGGAAAGTTGGTTTGATGTTTCTGGATGCTCAAAAGGCCTTTGATAATGTGAATTGGGCTTTTATGTTTAAAGTGATGGAAGTAATGAAATTGGGACCAAAATTTATCAAAATTATCAAGGCTATTTATACACAACAAGAAGCTATGGTAAAAGTGAATGGTAGTCTTACAGAGAAAATACGGATTGAACAAGGTACAAGACAAGGTTGCCCCCTTTCACCTCTCTTGTTTGTATTAACGATAGAGATTTTGAACATTTTAATTAGAAATGATGATAGAGTAAGGGGACTTAAGATTAAAAATCATCATATTAAGTTACAGGCATATGCAGATGACTTGGTTTTTGTATTTGAGGATCCAAAAGAGTCTTTACCGGTACTTAAAGAGGATTTGTCAGAATTTGGTGCTGTGGCTGGTATGGTGGTGAACTACGAGAAGACAAAAATCTTGTTAAAAAATGTGAAACAAAAAGAAGCTGCTGAGATTAAGGAACTGGGATTTCAGGTGGCGGAGAAGATTAAATATTTGGGTGTTAATTTATCTAAAAAAGTCAGTTCTTTGATGGAAGACAATTATATCAAGGTTTTGGAAGCAATTCAACAAGATTTGGAGAGGTGGAAAAATCTGCAATTGTCAATAAGTGGGAAGGTATCAGTTATTAAAATGAATGTATTACCCAAATTGTTATTTCTGTTTCAAACAATACCAATAATTATGAAAAAAACTTTTTTTCTTGAACTGGACAAGATGACATCGAGATTTATTTGGAGTGGCAAGAAACCACGAGTTCGTCTGAAACTATTGCAAGATCAGAAGAAAAGAGCAGGGTTGGCTATACCCAATTGGTTATGTTATTATCAAGCTGCAGCCTTGCAATGGATTCGTGACTGGGTGCTTAAGAGTAAAGAGAACTATGTTATCTTAGAAGCAGAAGGATTACAAGTGGGCTGGCCTGCATTTTTGATGTATGATAAAGCTAAATATTATGCATTTTTTAAAAGACATGGCTTAAGGAAATCCTTGCTTTGGGTTTGGGAGCAGATCAGATATAAGATCTATGACAAAATACCCGGATGGGTAAAACCATTAGAAATAGCTAACAGACCAGATTGGATAAAAGATTCTCAAAACAGACCATATAAAGACTTGCTTGATTCCCAAGGAGAGTTAAGAGATGAGAACCGATTAAGGATGGAAGGTATTATTATGGATACTTGGTTTCAAAACCAGATTAGAAGTAGGATATGGGAAGATCAAAAAATAGGTTTTTACCTGAGTGAAACTGAATTTGATAAGGTATTTTTAAATACTGAGGACAAATATGTAACCAAGATGTATAATTTTTTACTGGACTTTGAGATGGTAGACGAAACAGTTAAAGATGTTACGATATTGTGGGCACAAAATTTAAGACGAGAGATCCATTTACATGAGTGGGAACAGGTTTGGAATTCAGGTGTTGAAATGGTTAAAGCTGTTGCATATAAAGAGAATTTATATAAAATGTTTTACAGATGGTATTTAACACCGAAGAAGTTATGTAAGATGTATAAGAATGTTTCAAGTATTTGTTGGAAATGCAACATTTTGGAAGGCTCCTTTTTTCATATGTGGTGGACATGTGCCAAGGCAAAAACATTTTGGAAGATGGTCCATCAGGTTTTGGAAGAGATATTATGTTGCAAGTTGCCGTTTGTACCAGAATTATTTTTATTGAATATGATGTCAGCAATAATATTCCAAAAAGATAAATATATTATTATACATATAGTTACTGCTGCTAGGTTGTTGTATGCTCAGCAGTGGAAAGCTCAGACTATACCAGAGATGGAAGAGTTAATAATTAAGATTTATGATTTGATAGAATTAGATGTCTTAACTGAAAGATTGAGAGATGGAGATGTAAAAAAGAAAATAGAGTGGTGGCAACCATTTTACGATTGGATGAAAAGATAATCATAAAAAAAAATTGTTATTGATTATATGATTATATGGATGTGCAGGATGGGCGAGATAGATTAAGATATAGTGAAATTTATTTTATGTAAGAGATTCGTTGAATAGTTATATTATTGGAGAATGTTGTCCGGGTGTTAGTATTCCTATTGTATCTTGTTAGTTTATCCTGGTTGTGATGTACCTGATTGTATCAATTTTGTAGGGTTTTTGATGTTAATTGTTATTTGTTATTTGTTATTTGTTATTTGTTGTTTTTTAAAATAAAAAATACTATATAAAAAAAAAGATGCATAATTCATATAATGAAGTGCACTCTAGTCCACAAAAGCTTGGTCTGAAATTATTTCTTAATCTTCAAAGTGCCACAAACCTTTTGGTGATTATGATTATTGTGAATTTGTTACATCCGCATGTTAGTAAGACTTGCTTTTGTGTACATCCTTGTTGTTTGTATTTTGGTCATGGAGCAGGAAGTGTGTTTGTAAGGTAAGCCAAAATGATAAAATAACTTCAGCTGGAAGGAAAGTACAGCACTTTCAGAGCTTGATTTGGAAATATGACTGTTGGTGCCATCTGGTGGCTTTGGTGTTTTACTCTGCAGTACATGTAAGTGGGAGTAAAATGCTTTTTCACATTAAGGTTGCAATCCTATACATACTTAACATACTTAACTGGGAGTCAGTCCTCCTTCTGAGGAGAAATACATAGCATTGTGCTGCAATTTACTATAATGCCATTTGTAATTATTATTTTGCAGGTGAATCAATGCTGCTATATTTTAAAACTTAAATACATGTCGTACAGTGCAACCCTGTGCATGTCTGCTCAGAAGTAAGCCCAATTGAGTTCACTGAGGCTTACTCAAGTAAGAGTGTATAGGATTGCAGCCTCAGCTTCATTTATAATGATAGAAAATTGAGCAACAGAGGCTTTATGATGCTACTCTAGATTTCCTTCTGCCATTAATTGCTAAAGTTCCAAGAATTAATTTGAAGGGGGGGGGAGAGAGAGAGAGAGAGAGAGAGAGAATGTTCTGACTTCTCTGATGGTGGAGAAAAGTTGAAACACCTGGCTAGCGTATACCCAAAGTTTCAGTGTTGGGCAGCGCAAGCCTGCGTAAAGATCCGCAGCCAGCCCATAGGATCGTATGCTCTTCCTGGGCCGCTCTGTTCGTCCCCTCCCCCAGTGTAGAGCTGGAAGGCCCCAATGGACCTCTTGAGCTGGCGGAAATTCTCTCGAGCAGAGAGGAAATCCTCTCGAGCCGGTGGAAATCCGATGCAGCCATGTAATGACCTCCAAGCCTGGGGATGGCGATATCACAGCTGATATCCCCGCCCCTCCCGGGCTGACTCGGCCAATCGCCACCCACCCCGGCCCACCCCTACTCCTGCCGGGGGATGTCTTGTCTTATCCTCCGGTGGCTGCAGGATGTTTCTGCGGCGAGGAGAGACCTGCTGGCGTTATTCCAGGTGCTGTAAATGTGTTTTATGGTGCGTTTACAACACCCTCCGCCTTCAGAACGCATGCTCCGCAGGCAAATATTTACTCAGGATTACGCCGAAAAAGACACATGAACTCCAAGTCATTGCACTGTCGTTGTTGCTTGTTGTAGTGGTGTTGTCCTTTTAGACAAACAGTTGTTATTCCTTATCCTTCCTGCAATACATATAACAGTTGATGGACAGTTTCTATATTTATTTAAAACATACTCCACCTTTCCATCCTTGAGGGACTATCAAAGTGGCCTGCAACATGATAATTAAAGCTAACATAAAACCATTGACTAAAATGTAACATCAGAACAGTAAAAAAAAGGGGGGGGGGAGAGAATCAAACAAAGACGTCAATAAAACACCAACTGGAAAACAGTGGCATAGCTGGGTCTTCTGGTACCCGGGGTGGTAACGCCGTGATGTCACCCCTGGGTAACAGAAGACCCAGAAGTAATTATCGGTGATGACGTCACCACCAACTGGAGGGAGTTCCGGGTTGTGAGCTACTCTGAGCGGAGCATTTCGGCCGGCCGTTGCCCCTTCCTCTGCACTGTCGCCCCCACAGCCCCCTGGCCACCCAGGCTGCGACGGAGGAAGGGGGTGGCGGGTGGCCTAACTCGGACCTATGACCGGGAGGGCTTAAAAAAGCAGATGGTGTGCTTGTGCTTCTGCAGCGAGAGGGAGGACGAGGAGAGCTCCTGGTGGTCAGGCATTGGGTGGTGAGTCTGGCCAGAGAGATGTCGGAAACAGCCAGATCTGTCCGGCTAGTGACAGAGCACCAAGGATGCACAATGCTCAAGGCATGACTTGGAAGCGGCGTCTCTCTGTATGACAAGTAGAGGACTTTAAAGAGCATCTGACTTGCCTTTTAATTTTAGCCTTGCACATACCATACTTAAAAGTGGCTAGTACAAAGTAGGATGGCCAGCGCCGGCATCTGCCTTCTTGGCAGGCATTGTGGCGAGCGCTCCCTCCAGTAGTGGAGCCCAGAGTGGATCGCAACAGCCGCTTTGTGTTAGCTATGCTACTGACTGGAAAAGTTGTGTCATCGGTGCTCACCTAAAAGCTGGCAATGATTGGGCCAGCCACATTTCTCTGGGGAGGGAGTTCTATGTTCTAGTAGTTACTGTCAACAGGACACAGAGGTACGGCCCCTGATGAAGATCGCAGTGACTGGGCATGTTTATGTGGGAGAATGTAACCAGGTTCCAGGCTGTATAGAGCTTTAAAGGTCAAGACCAGCACCTTGAATTGGTCTTGGTTCAACTGGTAGTTGGTGAAGTTGGCAAAGAACTGGTGTCACGTGTTCTGACCAATGGACCCCAGAGAGCACCTTAGCTGCAGTGTTCTTCACCAGCTGGTTCCCCACTCATCTTTAAAGATAGCCCCACGTTATATTTTGTGGCCCCTTTCAGCTCAAATCCAAAGGTACGTGGGCATAAAACAAACTTGGAGCTTTATGTGTTCTATTCTAATCAGCTTTCCCTCTTTGGTACCAGGAGCTGTAGCAGCAAAGGATTCAGAAAAAGCTCAGATCTGTGAGAGAGAGAGAGAGAGAGAGAGAGAGCGTCCTTTAGACAGTGAGGAGTTTGAGACTATTATCCGGCAGAGAACTGTTTCAAAGTTGTTGTATTTTTAAATTACTCTATTTAGGGCCTGTGATGTGCAATTAAAGAAAATCAAAACAAGATGCCCATTTCAGTACAAGAGTCACACAATGTGTTGTGTAATAATACACATCTCACTGTGCCAAGAGGCTGTGTACTCAATGCTTCAGAATATTGTAAAGAAGTATGGCACTGAAATAAATTATGACATGAAGTGTACATGTTGTAATTGAAATATGAATGTCTTATCTTTATAGGCTTGTCGATATGGGCATGTCCAGCATTTAGAACATTTCCTGTTTTATGGAGCAGATATGGGAGCACAGAACGCCTCTGGAAACACAGCATTGCATATCTGTGCACTTTACAACCAGGTTAGTTGTTATAGTTTTGCTGTTGATAGTATATACCTTTCATTGGAATGTATTAAGTAACATAAATTATTTAGATAAAAATATGTATTATGACCACATTTTATCATTCCTCCATATTAATGATCCTGCCAAGGATCTCAGGGCAATGTAGATCATTCACACACTTCCATTTTATCCTCACAAAATACTGTGAACTAGGCTAGGTTGAAAAATAGTAACTGACCCAAAATCACCCCGTGAAGCTTCATGGCTGAGTGGGGTTTTGAACTAGTCCAACATCTATCCTCTACACTATACTGGTACACAACCCTAATTGTGTTGTTTCTAATTTTGCTTTCGATTCTTAAACATTTTAGTTTCTTAAGAGGATTGTAACTGTGGGTCAACTCAGCCCATCTTGCTCCTTGATGCAGCAACTGACTGGCTTGATTACTTGATTACTATCAAGATTGGTGCCGCTTACTCCCAGGGTGCTGCAGATGTGCTTCACGGCACATTTGCGACACCCTAGACTGGCAGAGCAGCGCTCCGCCGGTCTTGTAAGTAGACAGAATTGTGCCGTAAATAGTACTCTATTCTATTGTGTGCTTTCTATGATGCTATAAAGTACGTTTGAAGTATATTTTAGAAGTTCTGGAGGGCTTGTTGCTAGAGCCTCAGGAAGCACTCATTCATGCTGTTCTGCTAGCTACCTTGCTTAATGCAACAGGATTTTTTTGCCTGCTATTTGTTGGAGGATGACTGGAACAGTTAGATAAAGAGACAGCCTGGTAAATTATTTCACTTTGAGTTAAAAGATAGATGCCAAGCACTGTTTTATGTAGGAGGCAGAATAAAGAGTGAAGAAGATGTAAAAGCTGTAATCGATTATTAAAAGTAGAATACAAATGAATGAATTACACAAATTAAAGGAAGTAGGTTCATAATTTTTTATGTTCCTCTTTCCTTGAGATTTTCAGAAACAACAAGGCAGACCCAGGCCAAAATGGTCTAGCTCACAGGAGGAAAGGACCAAGGAAGGTGATCAGGCTTCCTCAGTCCTTATCCCATAGCATGATTTTTCCCTCCCTTGGAAAGAGACAGCTCCAGTCAGTGAAATCTAATCAAATAAAGCTTTATTGATTACAACATGTTAGAATAGTAGCACTATACAGTGCAGCCCTGGTATCCACAGGGTATAGGTTCTTTCCCCCCCCCCCCCCCCGCAGATACCGGAAACTGCAGGGAACACTATCTCTGTGCCCCCCGCGCCCCATTACCTTCCTTTATCTTCTTAAAATAATGTGTATTTCTTTAACAGAACACTATAAGCATGCAAGCTTATAGCAACAGGCAGGCAGGCAGCCTGCACAATAGAGAGACATAGAACAGAACGTTTGCAGCTTCCTGTAAATGTAAGGGGGGGCATGGGGAACTGCAGATAAGCGGATCCGCGGGCTGCACCTGTATTGCTTTCTAATCCTTACTACACATGTTCACACACATTCTCTCAAACTCCTAGCTTCATGCAGCTCTTAAAGTCTGCTGCTCAGTCTGGATGCAAGAAGATGTGCACAGATGATGCAAGAGAAGAAGTCCCCCTCTGTCCCCAACAACAGAGGGCTGTTCAGGGTCTTTTCCTGGGCCAGACACTGTCCTCAGGGCCCCCCTCTTCTTTCACCTCCCATTCCCTGGTCTGGGGGTAATCTTGAACTGAAATTTTCTACTACTCCTCCTCAACATCTAGTTTTTGGATGGTGTGTGCCACAGTGCCTTCTTATCAAAGAGCCTGTTGGCAAGGGGAGGTCCAAGCTTTTTTTAGGCACTTCGTGTTGGAAGGGAAGGGGGAAAGCAGAGTAATCAGCAAAAGCATCCCCTTCCTATGGTATCTTACCATCCCAGGCTAGTTGCTATCAATATCCACTAAATATAGTTGCTATCAATATCAATAAAAGGTTGGTTAAGGTTTCTCACAGTTACAGCACATTTGCAACATCCTAGACTGGCAGAGCAGCGCTCCGCCGGTCTTGTAAGCAGAAATACTTGTAAGAGTGAGAAATACTTTACTCACATTTCATAGTTGTATACATGCATCTTTTGATTGGATCAGAGGCCCTACTACTTTGGACCAGAGAATCCTAGAGCTTTTCTCTTTCTGTAGTAGTCTGGGGGAAGGGGGATGTGGTATGCCATTGTGGAGACAGAGTACACATCCTCCTTTCTGCAATGTCTGGAGACAAAGAGAGAATGTGAGAAAGAGGGGAGGAAGGAAATAGTGTTAAGGACTATTCCTCCTGCAAGAACCATTGAGGGGCAGGTGAAGAGGTCTCAGGTGACTGGACATTACACTGCCCTCCAGACTGAGTCCTGCAGGCAGCCTTGCATCCAAATCCCAACACTTCCATGGTTAGCAGATAGGTTTTTTTAAAAACACTTTCTATTCTTTGATGTCTGTTGCATCTGAAGAGTCCTATCTTCTGCTAAGGTTGTTTAGGGAAGTAATACATTTGGCTTTCTTCCTTTCCTTGTGTTTCAGCTTCCTCCCACTAATTGGTCTAGCCCTGATCAATCATTCTCCCATGCATTCCTGCCTAATTGCTACCTCTGTTAAATTTAGCTAAAGTATTGAGCTTGAGTGCAGCCATATGAAAAGAGTACATTTTGATGTGTCCAGACCAGCCATTTCACAGAGAGAACATTGTAGACGTAGGGTAATACACTAGTTGTCTTTCATCTGTTTCAATTTGTACCACTTTCTGGACAGAATCACTGATTAGTATTTCACTTTTGGGTTTTGTTATTGAAAAGTGTGAACTCTGTGATGTTTTATGTAGTGGGAAATTACATAGTGCCACAATTACATAGTGAATGGATTCTCTGTGCCCATTGCTGCTGCTGCTATTAAACTTTAAAAATATATATAATGTGTATCATGATCCATGGTTCCTGGATGTCCTGATGTCATACTTCATTGCATCCACGCCTTCCTCGTCGGGGCCCTCGGTGGCTGGGACCCCAAGAATGAGCCCCTACTGAGAGCTTGTGGCGTGGGCAGGCACTATGCCAAGCTCATGCGCAAGCTGATGGTATCCGATACCATCCGGTGGTCAAGCGACATATACATCGAACATCTCTCGGGCCACCGCCAGTATGAGGAAACAGTTCGTCCCTCAACCTTGAGGGTGGGGGGGACCACAACCGGCCCCGCTCCCCTAATCCCAGAGGGGAGGGGCCACTGAGTGCTTGTAATGCCGGCTTGCATAAGCTGTCGATTGAAAGGTCGGCAGTTTGATTCCCGCGACGGGGTGAGCGCTCGTTGCTTGGCCAGCTCCTGCCAACCTAGCAGTTCCAAAGCATGTCAATGCGAGTAGATAAATAGGTACCGCTTGCGAGAAGGTAAACAGCGCTCCGTGTTCCAGCTGCATGCTACACGCTGTGGCAAGGAGAGTCATGCCGGCCACATGACCACGGAGGCGTCTTCGGACAACGCTGGCTCTTCGGCTTTGAAATGGAGATGAGCGCCACACCCTAGAGTCGGACACAACTGGACTTAATTGTCAGGGGATACCTTTACCTTTACCTTAATTTATTTTATTTCATGACATTTATTATTGTTGTCAGCTCCTGTGAGCTCCTTCTGGAAAGATTATATAAATACGTTAAGTCAGTCAGTAAACAAATAAACTAACCTATTTCCTTGACAGAACAGAGCATCCCTTGTTGCTAATTGTAAAACCTTGTCTGGCTGCATTTGTAATAGAAAACCATTATCTTTTTGTGATCAGTCTTGTCCCAGTGCCAGCGCTTTCCTCCTGAATTGTTTGCCATTAGTACATTTTTATCTTGAATCTGGAAACCTCCACAACTATCCAAAAAGGCTATTTATCCAATCAGATTGTCCAAGCTCTTCAATGGATCAGAGCCCTTAGAAAGGTGTTTCCCACTTCCTATACAGTGGACTTTTTCTATCTGCAGATTCGACTTACCGTGGGTCCTGGATCCGTGGGATCCACGCTCAAAAAGCTGTTAAAAGGAAGGAAAAAAAACCCAACCCTCGTTTCTACCTTTAAGTGACCAAAGTGCTCCGTTTTCAAATCTCCGCAGGGTTGCTGCAAGCTTAACAACCCACTTCCGGGTCACACGAAGGCTTGCCCCAGGGAAGAGCTTTGGCGTGACCCGGAAGTGGGTCGTTAAGCTTGCAGGGTTTTTTTCTTCCCTTTAACAGCTTTTTGAGCATGGACCCCAGTATCCACAGAACCTCGCTAACCGCAGGGGGTTCCGGAGTGAATCTCCCACGGATAGCAAGGTTCCACTGTACATCAATTACTTTAAAAGCAAACAAATGATAACTTTCCACACTTACCTTTAATCAGATGTTGCCATCAAGAATGTCACTAACAGCGCAATCCTATCCAACTTACACCACTTGTTTAACCAGCAGGGAGGGCAGGACGGGAGGCTTTGGAGGGGAGGGGGGATTTATATCCCCTTTGAATCCCCCTTTGGAGGGGATTTGAATCCCCTTTCCGCTCTGGGGCCTCCTGTTCTTGCTGCACCACTGGTTACACCGGTGGTGTAAGTTGGATAGGATTGCGCTGCAATTTATTTAATAGTAATTAATTGGAGCCAATTCTCCAGCATTGCAGTATCAGTGCATGCTGACTTCTAGCAACAGTGAATGCCTGAGATAGTAGGACTGGCTCAACCATGAGGTGCTTCGAGTGGCAGGCTGGAAGAGGCACCCAACTCCAGACTTAAACACATCTACTTGAAAGTGAGTCTCCTTGGTCTCAGTTGAGCTTATTTGCAACTAGAAGATGCTTGAATCATCCACGGGCCTGATCTGAGGCAACAGGGGTGGATGGAACAAGCATTTGACAATTTTGTTGGCAGGTCAAGTGCCAAAATCAGAATAGCAGTCAGTGGGTGAGGCAGAGTATGGCTAGGCAGGGCTGGGCAGATTAGACTGATGAGCAAGCAGGCACCGGAGGCGCACAGGCAGGATAAACAGACAAGAGGGGTGACAGTCTTGCAGGCATTGAGAAAGAGTCATATTGGCTTCATTTGATGACAAAACATTCAGACTGAAGAACAGCAATAGAACCTGGAGGATATATGGGAGGAAATGGCAGTCATTGTCTCCCCATGATCACCTGGCTCACCGTTTTGGAAAGGAACCAGAGTTTTCTGCTAGCTGGCATGAAGAACTAGGAAGTGGCCCAGTTTCGCAGGTTGCTTATATGGAACATATATTTTGTAAATGAAGTGTCCCGTGTGATCACTTAAAATCACATAGATTTTTCTAACTGCTACCAATCTGTGATCATTTGGTGTGCCGTCTAAAAGGTAAATATTTCCTTGTGTCAAATCAGGCTCTCCTTATTGGATTTGTTAAACTGAATTGGTTTGATATTCCTAAACCTATGACAAACAAGGCTTTAGCTTATTTTAGTGCTTGATGGTTTTATAACACTTCAACATTATAGGCATTGTGCTTCTAATGCTGCACTGCATTAGAAATACACAAGTAATGAGGCCTCTTATAACTTGTGTAACATCTGTTAAAGCATCTGCTTCTTAATTAATTACTGCCTCAACTGTAAAAACCCTGTCAAAGCAGATATCTTTTCTTTCCCTGGCATATCTAAAATATCTCTGAATTTTGGAAAAGGTTAGTATTTGGAATACTTTGTGCCACTATGCTTTTTCAAAATGCTAAGGTATGTGTGTTAAAACTGGTATAAGTTTTTAAAAAACTAATCCAGAACTACCGCAAGGAGCATGTACAGGTGGGCCCCCATATCCACTGATTCGCTATCCACGGTTTCAGTTATCCACGGATCGTGGGGGCCCCCCCAGGCTTTTACTTTTTTCCCAGTAAGCTTCATTTCTTCCTTAAAGAAACAGGAGAAGCAGCCTCTGGCTGCTTATTACAGGCAAGTAGAACGAGACTAAGTACTAGAGAGGCTCTGCAAGGTTAACAGAAACTTAGTCTCATTCTACTTGCCTGCAATGGAGGCTGCTTCTCTGATTGTTTTAAGGAAGAAATAAAGCTTGCTGGAAGAAAAATAAGAGCTGGGGGGGGGGGCGTCAAGCATGCCTGCCTGCAGGGGAGGCAGGGTGGGGGGGGACCTCAGGAAACCATGGAGGGGGTGTTCACTCTTATCCACGGTTTCAAGTATCCACGGCGGGGCCTGGAACATATCCCCAGCGGATATGGGGGCCCACCTGTACTGTTTCTTGAGAAATTTAAGAAACCTTTTAACCCATCTAAAAGCTAAAAACACTTATAATGTCTCTGTCTGACTCTGCATTGATGATACTATGCCAGGCTGGCTCTTAAACTTATAAGTATCTGAATCCTTCCCTTTAAAGTTGGACAGCAGTTGCCTGACCTGTTTACACAAACTAAATGGTGTCCTATAATACTTGTGCCCGGGTTGCCAGATGTCTACCCAAGATTTTACCCTTCCTTTGGGCATGCCTTAACAGGGTCTGAAGACAGAACTCGTCCACCTCAAAATTCCTACGGGACTTATGGTCAGGGTCTGTATCACCACTCTCGACCTCCATTAGGCCTGTTGTAGACCTCTGCCAGGCTTCCCATGGCTAAGGCAGTGCAGGTGCATTCGATGCCCCATCTAGGAGTGTTGTGGCTGGAGGTGGGACCGGGCAGCAGCCTGGCACCTTCCTGTGCCCTGTCCCTGATGGGTTCTTGCTCTGGTCTCTGGCTCATTCTGAGGCAGCCCAGGGTGTTGCTGGCGTCAACAAGGAAGTCCATTTCGGGGAGATAAATCTGAACCCAGACACACAAAGTTTTATTTTGTTTTGTTAGTTTAGGCTAGCTTTTAATATTTGGAACCTACCCAGTATGTGGATTTGGCATTTTCTCATGTTTTTATCTGTTTTCTTCTATTTTAGTAATTTAAATGGGGATATTCAGTTGTTTGCTTGGAATTCATGTTTGCTTGGAAGTAAATCGAAAGGTCGGCAGTTTGATTCCCGCGACGGGGTGAGCGCTCGTTGCTTGGCCAGCTCCTGCCAACCTAGCAGTTCCAAAGCATGTCAATGCGAGTAGATAAATAGGTACCGCTTGTGAGAAGGTAAACAGCGCTCCGTGTTCCAGCTGCATGCTACACGCTGCGGCAAGGAGAGTCATGCCGGCCACATGACCACAGAGGCGTCTTCGGACAACGCTGGCTCTTTGGCTTTGAAATGGGGATGAGCACCACACCCTAGAGTCGGACACGACTGGACTTAATTGTCAGGGGATACCTTTACCTTTACCTAAATAAAAAGCAGAGATATCATCATGCCAACAAACGTTCGTATAGTCAGGGCGATGGTGTTCCCAGTAACAATGTATGGTTGCGAGAGTTGGACCATAAGGAAGGCTGAGCGCCGAAGAATAGATGCTTTCGAACTGTGGTGCTGGAAAAGACTCCTGAGAGTCCCTTGGACTGCTAGGAGATCAAATCAGTCAATCCTAAATGAAATCAACCCTGACTGTTCCCTGGAAGGACAGGTACTGAGGCTGAAGCTCAAATATTTTGGCCACCTAATGCGAAGAGAGGACTCTCTGGAGAAGACTCTGATGCTGGGAAAGACTGAAGGCAAAAGGAGAAGGGGAAGGCAAAGGATGAGATGGTTAGACAGCATCACCGATGCAACGAACATGAAAATGAGCGAACTCAGGAAGATAGTGGGAGGACAGGAAGGCCTGGCGGGATGTGGTTCATGGGATCATGAAGGGTCAGACACGACTTAATGACTGAACAACAACAAAAATTGTAAAAAAAGAGGTAGAGATTTTATGGGTTTAAAAGATCATGTAAATTTTTTTTTATAATATCTAACAAGTAAGAGGAATTCCAGTTTAAAATATGTAAAAATATATAAAAACACAGAGAATCCACATAAATTGTCAATATCAGTCCCAACGTTTCATCCACTCTCTGGACATTCTCAAGGGAAACACAGGTATGCTGTGCAGAATGAAACTGGAACCCATAAAACCCTACCTCTTTTTTTGCAGTATGTCTGATCATGAGAATATCCATGCTACAACAAAAATTGTATTGAATGGCACCCATGTTTTCCTTTTGTTGGAACAGACAGTCTTACCCTGGAGTAAGACTTCTTACTCTGGAGTAAGAGAAACTGTGGATTCCACCAGATCATTGCTCTGATCATATTTCACACCTCCATTCCAGCACAAGCTCCTGATTCTTACTTTCAAAGCCCTTCATGACCTTGCCCCTTACCTTTCCACTCTCATATTCTCATGCACTCCTGTTGATCTTTGTTACTCTGGCTCCACTACCTCCAGCTTCCCAAAGGTCTTCTCCTTCTTCAAATGCCTCCCCTTCTCCCTTGGTGCCCCTTATGCCTAGAACTTCGTCCTTGATCACCTGAGGGATACCCCATCTCCTTCAAATACCTCTTCAAAACTCACTTTTTCTGTGAAGCCTGTTGCACTACCTCTTAGTTCCTGTATCTTACTGCAACAAAGTCTGTATGTATCTATGCAGTAATCACATATTCTTCCCAGGCACCATTCCCCTCTCATTCCTATGAATCCCTTGGGGCAGGAACCCTCTACTATTGTAACATGCCATTCACATTTTTGGTGCTATAAATAATCTGTGCATATGATTGTGTGTGATTGTGTGTGATCTGAGTAATCATGAATTAGGCCCTTAGTGTGTATATGACAAGGTATAGAAAATGCATAGCAAGTCTAATGAAAACATACCTAGATATTTACTGCAGTAGTGAGTCCCACAAGATAGCCTGAATCCCACAAGATATGGTCTGAATTTGATCTGAATTCATTTTTTTCTTGCATATATGGTTCATAAATTGTAATGGAGATAATAAATGCGAACTAGTGATATTGTATTTGGGTATTTATGAACTGTGGATAGTAGCCAGAGTTGTCTTGCTCTGGTAGAAGAGTCTTTGCTTCGGAGGACGTGTAACTCTGGTTCCTACCCTGCAAGTCTGTTTTTATTTGTATGGAAACTGTCCTATAACTTTCTGTGGAAGAATGATAATAAGTATTTTCATATGCATATATTTTTATGAAAATTCCTAGGTTGCAGCATTTTGATGTTAGCTTGCCAGCAGAGTGCATTCCTGATTTACATATCTGAAAAAGACATCACACTGATTTCAGTGTAAGTTAGGGCTGGTTTACAGAATACTTCTCTTGTCTATGCAAGCTGTCCTGATTCTCCTCCAGCACATGCAGATAAAAATGATGTGTGAATTGAGTGAGCACAGATTCAGTCTGAAACGGTACTTCTGACTGTGGCCCTACCTTTTGCCAGCTGTTGTGACCATTCATGGCAGCTGCTAAGGATTTCCATGATTGCCTGAGTGACACATTACGTTGTTCATGCATATCTGGAAATAGTCAAATGGTGAGATAGGCATATACTGTCTTCCTTTCTGAGCAGGCCTCTCTTGCCTTTGTGGTCTTAGAACCAAGGCTACCCCCTCTCCTCAGGATCAGCCATGGGCAGAGGGATGGGGAGAGCTTGTCTTTAGCCTTCTTAGGGTCAAATTCCTTGTGGCACACAGTCTTGCTGGCGTGGAGAAGGAACAGGAAGGAGTGTGGCAGGGAGCAGGAAGATAGACTCTCTTTTTGCCCCCGCCCACACTCCCAATCATCAATCACTCTGAGGGGGCGGACAAAGCCCCCTCCCATGTGCCAATGGTGTGGCCGAGCAAAGACCGAACCATGTACTAAAGGCACGGTTCGGAATTCTGTTTGCTGCTGGTTTTTTTGTTTTTTGTTTTAAACCTAAATCACAGTGGGAAGCTATATAAAGTAATAGGCTTCTGTGGGGGAGGAGTGCTGAACTCTTCCAGTAGGGCATTTTTTTTTTTTGTTAGTATAAAATCACCCCCAAGCTACATTTTGTTCCACAGGGGAAAAAAAATCTACGATCTCCTTGCAGTTTCCTACAATTGCTTTAGGTAATAAATTAAATAAATAAAACCAGAGGAAAAACTTCCACGTGGCTAAGCGGCTCACATGTAGTTTAGCTTTTAGAATACTTCCAGTGTTCATTGATTGCATATTTGATTGTAAGTTGGTAACAAATTATTTATTCCATGTACAGGACAGCTGTGCAAGAGTTTTGTTGATGCGAGGAGCCAACAAGGAATTGAAGAACTATAACAGTCAATCTCCATTTCAGGTAAAAATAAGCATGAAATGTTCATATGTGAATGTCAAAACAGATGACAAAGGGGTATGCACCCCTGCATGGTACAATAAAAGTATGGATGCAAGGTAAGGGAAAAATATTGGCAGAGGTAAGGAAAAATATTTTCCCTTACTTCCCCATAAGCGTTCCGATAAGTCTCCTCGGACCTACGCCAACTCTTTAGCTGGTGCAAGTCCGAGGAGACAAAGTGGTTAAAGAGGCTGTTAAAAGAGGGGATAGGATCCGGCGCGCACCATTGTAAGGGTATATTGTAGTTAATGCCCCCCTTTCACCCCAACACAGTGTTTTTTTCTGGTGGCTGTTTGCTGGTGTTCTTTTGCATCTCTTTTAGATTGTGAGCCCTTTTGGAACAGGGATCCATTTAATCATTTGATTTTGTCTGTAAACCGCTTTGTAAAACTTTTTGTTGAAAAGCGGTGTAATAGTAATAATGTGAGTTTTAAATTTTCATTCTAGACTTTGAATAAGCAAAAACTGATTATCTCATATGCTAAAGCGTTTTAAAAGGCAATTGCTGATCTTTGCTTCTGTGTGTAGCGTTCATGGTGTATATCCTTGTTTAAAGAACAATTCCATTAGTCTCTTCTTTGTTGTTTTGTGTGCTTTGACTGTACAGGACAGCTGTGCAAGTTAATAGGAATATAAAGTTAATAGGAATTAATAGAAGTTAATAGGAATATGTATGAAATAATTTATTTATTTATTTATCTATCTGTTTGTTTGTTTATTTATTTATAGAATTTATACCCCGCCTTTCTCCCACAAGGGCAACCAAGGCGGCTTACAATAAAAACATTAAAATACATATATACATTTAAAATCAAGAATTAAAACAATTAAAATAAACAGCCCCAGTGGGTCATCCACATTTACATTTGTTAAAAGCGATTTGTTAAAAAGCCCGCCCGCCATGTCAGACATCAAATAAGGAAGGAGAGTCATAATTGTTGTAAAAATCCAGTTTTTTGCCATTCTGTTTGGGCACGAGATGATAGATGAACATGCCTTTGCAGTAGCGGGGTGATGTTGGAGGCAGTGCTCCAGGATCACACTTGCCCCTACCCAGAAATGCTGTTTGTAACCTGGTTATCCTGCCAGCTCTCTGAAGGGTCTGGGGGCCTGCTGCCGCCTCTGCAGGCCTCCCCAAGGCTCTAAATGGCTCCAATCACATTCCAAAGCCCACTTCCAGTTTTTGGCTCGTGCATGCCTGCACGCACCCCTCCTATGTAGGGTGGTGGGTGAACGAGTGGCCGTACTTCCATCCCTCCTTATTAATTACAAAGATCGCTGCATGCAGCCTCCTTGTTCCACATCTTTATATTTGAAATAAATCGGTGCAGGGGATGCTAGGAACACATTATCCCTGACTCGTGCTAATTTCAAATGGAAGAAAGGTGGAGCTGGGAGGGTGCATGCAGCTATCTGTACTTAGCTACAGATAGCTGTACAGCTATCTGTAGCTAAGTACAGGGTAGGGGCAGGCAGGCTCCAAATTGCCTTTTCCTGCCTACTTGGTGCTTCATAAGCACGAAGTAGGTGGGGAGATGTGATTTGGAGCTGCAGACCCTGTTTTTTTCTACTCCTTTCTCCAGCAGCACTGGATGGAGAAGGAGGTTTCCACAGCTGCGATCTTCTTCTGACTTGCTCCCAGCAAGTTGAAAGAGGATCAGGGTGCCCAGTGGAGTGCTGGGCTGGAGAGGGTGGGACATACGGGCAGGGGTCTCATCTGCTTGCTGCACCTCCAAGGATACTGTTCCATGTGAACTCTTCAGGTGGCCTGGTGGTTGGCCACACCTGCCCTTTTCCTTCACCAATTAGTGAAGAAAAGTGCAGGGGAGAACCACACACTAAAATGTTAGGGCACATGTTTTATTAGATGTTATGAGGAAGAGAAAATAAAGTGATATGTAGTGGCAGCACCTTTGTGTCACAGCCCAATCCTATGCTTCAGTGCTGCAAAAATGGCTACCGCTGCATCCTATAGTGGGAGACATTTGCGGAGGCTTCCTTTGGGTAAGGGAGATAAGCCCACAATGTGGAGGGGTCTATTCAGACCTGTGCTACCTAAGTAGCTGGTGCAGGTCTGCGTGGACCCGCGCTGTGGGATTTGGTCCGGGAAGGGTGATAGGATTCGGCAGCTGCCCTTGCCACCAAACCCACTCTCTTCTTGGACCTGATCCTCCCCTCCCCACGTCATTTTACCCCGTTCCACTCTCCCTCCAACCCCTCCTTCCTCTCTCGCTGGCTTACCTGCTTTGGCGAGCAGCTGGGAACCTTCCCGCTGACGATCCCAGCAGCGCGCTGAGTGGCATGCTGTTCGAGCGCCTTTTACAACTGGCACTGACTGCCTTAAAACAGTCTGTGCCAGTGGACTACATCGGACAACATTGGTCGGTAAGTATAGAATTGGGTTCTTAGAATGTCTGTCTGTTTTGGCCTTAAGAATGTACTGTGTGGTTGGTTTGCTAACTGAAACACAACTTAATAATTGTAGAAGTGACTTTGCATGTAATAGATCAGGGGTGGCCGAACTTGTTTAATGTAAGAGCCACATGGGATAAATTCCAGATGTTTGAGAACCACAAGAGAGATGCTTGAGAGCCGCAATATTTAAGAAGCATTTAAATTCTGAAATATATTTACTCACCATGAACATTAAACTTGTGTTTTATTCCAGTGGACTCTCAGTTTATACCTGGTAAATAATTATAACGCTTGAAAAATTCTTATTTACCTTTTATATTAACTGTGATGCAAAAAGGAGCTCAGTCAACATATTTCTGAGAGCCGCACATTATAAGTAAAAGAGCCGCATGTGGCTTAGGAGCCGCAGTTTGCCTACCCCTGCTCTAGATGAATCAGAGAAATGTGTAGCAGCAACGTTTTTTAAAGAATCACTTTATTATTAGGGTGAAGATAGAAGTAATATAAAAAAGAGCTCCCAGCACGTTTCTCAAATGCTCTACCAGCCTATCTTCACAAGCTTATTGGAATACTGGTTCAAGCTGTTAGTCTTGCCCTATCCCACCTACCCACTCAGAGCGCAATACTGAGGATTACAACAGCGACGGAACAAGTGTTCTGCCGCCGGCAGCAGTCGCAAACGTGCCGGAAAGCACGTTTGCAACTACTCTGGAGCAAGGGAGGCCGGCACAGAGGCCGGCCTCCCTTGTCCCGTTGCCGGAGTGCCCGTGCATCCAGTGGACGAGGTCAGTCAGGATCCGGTGGGCGCGGAGGCAGTTTGGCTGGCGAGGGAGGGGGGCCATTTCCCTAGCTGGCCCGGGAGTGGGAGGGGGATGGCCTCGGCCATATCCCTGTCCCTGCTGAGCCGGCTAGGCTGTTACATGGCCTTCTCTACTTCCGTCAGCTATTTAGCTGGCGGAAATCTGAGGAGGCCGATCGGGCCGGACTGAATTTATACCCGGGGAAGGGGATGAGTGTGCCCTTCCCTGAGTAGACCTCCGGGCTGGTGGCAGAACGGCTACCGGGGCTCAGGATCTGGCGGGTGGCCGTGGGCCGCCGGCCGGATCCTTGTGCTGGATTGCGCTGTCACTCATTTGCTACCGCCTTCTCCTCCTGCTTCTGCTGAAAAAAAATAAAGCAACCTGCCGTTTGATGCCAGACATTTTTTTAAATCTCAGATACCCTCTACTTTGTTGATTTCCCCCAAGAGGAGGCAGAAATGGAGGCAGAGACAGCAGTGAAGGAAAGAGGCAAGGAAAGGCAATACTGATGGCTTGGTATAGTCATCTGTCAATTAAGTTGACACCTTTTGTATTTGTCTTCCTCAATTCATTGCTGTCTGTTTAATTCCGCTGATCCCTTGGTCAGAAAATGTGGTTGATACTATTACAAAATTACATGGGATCCTCTTTAAAATGATACTCCTATAATCAGTACATGATAATAGTGAACTCTATGCAATATATCAAGTGCCTACATTCATTAGCCGTTAAAGAATACTGCATTTAATTTGTATCAAACCTCTAATTTAAAATACCCTTTTTGAAAAGTAAAGGGGGAATAAAAAACTGTCTGGAAATTTATTTGGTGTTTCTATGTCTGTGTGCATATCACTTTTGCCTTGTCCAGCTAAAAATTGAAAAGTGAGCTATTCTATTATAATTGAAGAAAAGTGCCATAGATAAAAGGCTTCTACTTTCTTTCATGAGACGAAGTGATGACAGTGGTTTTTCTCTTCCATGGACTGTAAATGGAAGGGCACTGAGATTGCCTCCAACCATAAGGGGAGATGACAGACTGTAAAAAAGGTGATGATCATAGAAATGTGGAGATGCTCAATTTCAGGTAGTTCAAGAAGGAGTCTATAATGATAGGAGTAAGTTTCTTTCTAGTTTATGGATAATACCTAACACAATTTTGCTTTCTCAGTTTAATAGCTGTGGCTTTAATGCTGAACATCTATGGATTTTAGATAATTAAATAATTTTAGTTGACTAATGATCTGCCTTTTAATGAGTTGATTGATTAATCAATTACATTTCAATAAATTGATCAAAACATCACTTTAGGTGTCTTTTTTGAAATATTTAAGAATGTGTGAAACTGCTGTCAATTTAATAAACCAAAGTTACCACTCATTTCCACATTTTATCTATAATTCCATATTGCAGTACCTTACCGCAACCAGCATTAGCCTCAAAAATAAACCAAAATTCTCATAACTGGTTCCTTTAGCTTATAAAATTTGCAGTCACTGATTACTCAGCCTTAATTGATTATCACTTCAAGTTTGCATCCCTAATTAAATCCAACCCAGCAGATCCATAGATACATAGCAGCTCTGCATAAGGGCTATCCCATTCACCAGTGTCAGAGAAGTATAAGTGCAGCACACATACAAAATGCCTCCATGCTGAAATGAATCAAAAGTCTATGCACGTGGTGGCTTTGTCGGTGCATTTGTACTTCTACAATGTTTTGTTTCAAAG
Source organism: Plestiodon gilberti rubricaudatus (assembly GCA_026170595.1). Classification (NCBI taxonomy): domain Eukaryota; kingdom Metazoa; phylum Chordata; class Lepidosauria; order Squamata; family Scincidae; genus Plestiodon; species Plestiodon gilberti. Next base: position 244,897,151 of record JANXHW010000001.1, on the reverse strand, counting down.
TCAGATGCACTCAACAGTCTCCTCTGTTTTTGAACAGAAAAATAGGATTTTAAAATTTGTTTGCACCAGATATTGTTTCTCAAGGAGAATGCTCCTGTATCTCTTTTTCCGGTTCCAAATTCTTTTTCCCGAATGTATACAGATAATAAGTTCTAGTTCTGTATATTTATAGCTGTTGTGTAATACAATTAGACATAGCTTTTCAAAAACAGATTTGATCCTGTGCATGTTTACCTGGAAATAAGTAAAGGTATCCTCTGCTCGAAAGCCAGTCATGTCCGACTCTAGGGTGCGGGTGCTCATCCCCGTTTCTGGCCAAAGAGCCAGCGCTGTCTGAAGACATTTCCGTGGTCATGTGGCCGGCTTGACAACACAGAACGCTGTTACCTTCCCGCCGCAGCAGTACTTATTTATCTACTTGCAGTTTCTTGCTTTTCGAACTGCTAGGTTGGCAGGAGCTGCGGCACTTGGGTCTCAAACTGCTGTCCTACCAACCTTCCGGTTTGCAGGATTTAATTCTCAGTACACATGCATTGGATTAGACTTCAAGGTGTACTATTATAACTTATAAGAACATAAGAAGAGCCCTGCTGGATCAGGCCAAAGGCCCATCTAGTCCAGCTTCCTGTATCTCACAGTGGCCCCACCAGATGCCTCAGGGAGCACACAACAAGTTACCTGTATCCTGTTGCCACTCCCTTGCATATGGCATTAAGAGATAGCCTATTACTACAACCTATTAGCCTATTACTAAAAAGAACTATCTGTACATTGTCCACTTGTTCATTTTTGGTGTCTTACCATGATTAAGGAATTTATGAGGCAAAAGTAGTATACTCCATACATTCCCTAACGTTTGTGAGAGAAAAGAGGGCATTGTGAGAACTATATTCAGAAATAAGTGTTTGAAATATTAGATAAGAATGATAGTCAGAAACTCAAAGCTACTTCTGGATAATGCAAAATTTCTAGAACAATCTAGGTGAAAGGAAAAAAAATATTTTTTATTACTGATCTTGTTGTGCCTAGCTGCATCCCCAGATGTCAGATGTGGCTAGTTGCTTTAGAGCCAAATCTAAGGGCCAAGTCATACAACTACAGCTGGGAGAAAATGAAACATCACATTCCTGGGAGTTGGGCACAACCTTGTAGAAGCCTGTGTCAAATATTGAAGTGCTAGTCCTGTACTGAGCTGGTAGAGTGCCCAGATGCTCTAGGCACCAATACCTGATTTTTTTTCTTGTATATGGGATGTGTGTCCAGAATATTTCCAGCCTTTCACATAGCAAGATAAATTTATAGGGGTATACGTATAACAATGTATTGTATTTTTGTATTTCATCTTGAGTTGCAACCAGGCATTACCGAGTTTCAATTAACCTTCCTTTAAAACTACTGCTTGGTCATGTAATTAGCAGTGATGTATCTAAGTAACTAGGTCACGAGTGCAAGTGCGAGTACGAGTCATTTTTGCGCGAGTGCGAGTCAGTGTCAAAATTTTGGGGCAAGTACGAGTCAAGTGCCAGTCATTTTTTGCAAGAGTATGAGTCGAGTATGAGTAAGGCCAAAAACCATGAGTCACAAGTCACGAGTCGAGTCACTTTGGGGAAAATGGCTTTTTCCCCTGAAAATGGGGTGGGTGGGTGTCTGTGTGTGGGGACCTCTGAGGCTTATAAAGCACCCACTTGGCTTCCCCTATGACTTGGAAAATGACTTGGAAATGGCAAGTCGTTACCCCCACGAGTGCGAGTCAAGTGCGAGTCCCGTGAGTCACGAGTACGGGTACGCGTCAGGGGAAAAGTGACTCAGTCGCACTTGCGAGTCGAGTCATTTGACTCGAGTCCTCATCCCTGGTAATTAGTAATAGGGATTATACCATCACTAGTCTTGATAGTTCTTTTCAGTCTGAACTAGATTTCTCGATGAAAAAAAATGTTTAAGTGCACATACATTACAGTTACTTGCTCCTTCTTTCACATGTTAATTATTAAAATCCAACCATAAGGGATTTCAGAATGCATTTTCCTGTGAACGCTTTGCTAGGTGGCAAAAGGCAGAGCAATGCAACCTTGTGTTTCTCATATTTAATTAATTAAGCTGATGTTAGGGTTTCATAAGCTTGGTGTTTTAAGGGAATAGATTATCTACAATTTTTATAAAGTAGCAGAACTTAAGATGAAAGTTTTGTAGCTGCACGCCTACATTTATCTGACAGAACTTTGGGGAAATAAATATCAGTGACGTCGCTACACCCCCGCAGGGCCCCCCAATGTGACACCCCCCTGTGACATCAAAAGCCCCGCCCCTTTCAATGGCAATTCGGTGGCGGCGCACCAAAAATGCACCCCTGGCATTGTTTTGGCCGGTTTTAGGCTGAAAGCAGCCTGGGCGGCCGGGAGGGCTACTCCTGTTTAGAAGCAGCTGGAAAAATGCCGGGGAGGGTGCATTTTTGGCACGCCGCCGCTGAATTGCCACCGAATCTGGCGGCAAGTGCACCCACATGGTGCATGTCGCCCCCGCCCCCTAACGACGCCTCTGATAAATATAATATTTCTGAGCTGAAACATGATCCATCGCTCCTATTTGCTTATTGTTTTAACCTCTGAAACATGATGGTTGTTGTTCAGTCGTTAAGTCGTGTCCGACCCTTCGTGATCCCATGAACCATATCCCGCCAGGCCTTCCTGTCCTCCACTATCTTCCTGAGTTCGCTCATTTTCATGTTCGTTGCATTGGTGATGCTGTCTAACCATCTCATCCTTTGCCTTCCCCTTCTCCTTTTGCCTTCAATCTTTCCCAGCATCAGAGTCTTCTCCAGAGAGTCCTCTCTTCGCATTAGGTGGCCAAAATATTTGAGCTTCAGCCTCAGTACCTGTCCTTCCAGGGAACAGTCAGGGTTGATTTCATTTAGGATTGACTGATTTGATCTCCTAGCAGTCCAAGGGACTCTCAGGAGTCTTCTCCAGCACCACAATTCGAAAGCATCTATTCTTCGGCGCTCAGCCTTCCTTATGGTCCAACTCTCGCAACCATACATTGCTACTGGGAACACCATCGCCCTGACTATACGAACTTTTGTTGGCATGGTGATATCTCTGCTTTTTATTATGCTGTCTAAGTTTGCCATAGCTTTCCTTCCAAGGAGTAAGCGTCTTTTAATTTCATGGCTGCTGTGTCCGTCTGCAGTGATCTTGGAACCCAAAAAAGTAAACGAGAAAGTCCAGTCTTCACCAAGAGGAGCTCAAGATGCAGAGCTCAGAATGTAGAGGTCACTGGGCACACAAAAAGAGCCTACTTGTTCCAGGATATTTGGTGGCTTGTTTTGGATTTGGCCCATTTCTACCCAAACTCCAAAATAGGTTGGAAAAATGGGCCCTTCATATTCAGTGATCAGATCCATCAATTTGGCACCAGTTTCATCCAGAATCTAAGAGAATTATGGCCCAATCCTATAAGACTATGCCACCTTCCAACTTAAAGTGTATTCTGGAAGTGTCGTGCTTCTGGTCCGCCACTGCAGTGTCTCATTACAAATAATAATTGCAGGATTGGTGATGGCTATTTTTGTGCTACTCACAGGGCTCCACCGCTATCCACGGATCCGGTATCCACAGATTCACTTATCCACGGATAGCGAATCCCCCCCCCGCACGACCCCCCCGGCACTTACTTTTACAGAAGAAACCTCCATTTTTTTATTCAAGGACCAGGGTGAGCAGCCTCCTTGCACCAACAAGACTTTGGTGCTAGAGAGTCTCTGCAACCTTGCTGAGACTATCTAGCACCTAAATCTTGTTGGTGAGGCCTGCAAGGAGGCTGCTCACCCTGGTCCCGGTCCTTTTGAAGAAAAAATGGAGGTTTCTTTGGTAAAAGTTATTAAGAAATGAATATCTGCAACTGATAGGGACATAGCACCTCTGAACCTGGAGGTAACATATGGAGACTGTGTCTGGAATTTCTTTGTACACTGCTGAAATATAAATAAGTACACATTTATCTTCACAAAATTGCATATTAACAAAGGCAGGCCTTTGAATAAGGAATGTTATAATGTTTAGCAAATGCAGAATAGTTTAATAAATAAATGTTGGATTTTCTCCATGATTTATATTTGCAGATGCTAAAACTAGTTGAACAAATGTATAAAAGCTATTCTAAGACTACTGCCTGTCAATATCTGACTACAGATGGCACCATGAATCATTTCTGGAATAAAGAAAATGTTAGATTCTAAGCTGGAGTTGCTAGGAGAATTTCTGTGCACAATTTACTGCATGTGTTGCTAAATTTTGGAACTGTATCAGTATGAAAAGAAATTTTCAGTGTTAGGAAAAAACCACATTCCAGTAAGAGGAAGATAACGGTAGTGTCCTCTCAGTACAGTACTACCAAGGATGGAAGATGAAAGTACATTCATCCAGATAATCTATCAAAAGCATCCATAAGGTAAATGCTCACCAAGAAAACAGTAGTTCAGAAAAGAGAGTAAAGATTGCACAGCAGAAATGAAAATATAATACTGTATGTTTGGGGGAGAGAGTGATTGTGCAAAATACAGCATGCTTCTTGTAGTTTATTATATAACTAAATTGCTAATATTTTTCATTCTGCTGAATGGTATCTGTATTTTGGCAAGTTATACATGCATCAAAGCTAAATATTATTAATGTGTATACTTTTTCTTAGTGATTTGATTGGTTGAGAAGCAAATTTTGCCCAGAAGAACCAGTGGTTTAGAGCTGAAATTGCTGAGTACGGTTCATTAGCACTGTTATTTAACAACCATGATATAATGTTTTAAAAAACACAAAACTGTTAAGTTTAATATTCTGAACTAGAATATAAACATTATTTGAATCACACTACATCACCACAGGTTGTGTACAAATAAATATATGATAAAACAATAGAAAGTTGTTTCTACAACTATGGAAAAACTTTGCAAATACTTACAAAAATAGCAACTATAGAACAGTAAAGAGAAATATATTTGTTTGGTTTTCGGATATTCCTTGTATATCTTCCTTAAAATGTCATTAGAATTCAAATATATTATGACGGAAAACTCAGTTGCTAAATGTAAGCTACACATGCTAATGGAGCTTTAATGTTTTCTAAACAATATTTTACAACTTGGTACTTGGTTTTTATTTTGTCACATTGTCTCAAATTGCAGTTTTAAAATACGAATATGATGCGAGTCTAGCTATTTTATGCCAGTGAATATTTCTTAGTCTGCATCCGATACATATTTATGTGGGAGTAAGGCACATTGAATTCAATGTGACTTCCTTCTGAGTAGATGTGCATAGGATTGCACTGTTATACACTGACACAGTAAGGATCCGGCATGTGGCCCAGGGCTGACCGCTGGATCCTGTGCACGGGCTGCCTGGCGTGCGCCGGACTGGAGGTCTACTTAGGGAAGGGGACACTCATTCCCTTCCCTGGGTGTAAATCCAGGCCAGCCCGATCGGCCTCCTCGGATTTCCACCAGCGGGTTAAACCGCTGAACCATAAGCTGTTGATCGAAAGGTCGGCAGTTCGATTCCCGCGACGGGGTGAGCGCTCGTTGCTTGGCCAGCTCCCACCAACCTAGCAGTTCCAAAGCATGTCAATGCGAGTAGATAAATAGGTACCGCTTGCGGGAAGGTAAACAGCGCAAGGAGAGTCATGCCGGCCACATGACCATGGAGGCGTCTTCGGACAACGCTGGCTCTTCGGCTTTGAAATGGAGATGAGCACCACACCCTAGAGTCGGACACGACTGGACTTAATTGTCAGGGGATACCTTTACCTTTAAATAGCTGGCGGAAGTAGAGGAGGCCGTGTAACGGCGTGGCTGGCATGGTGGAGACGGGGATATGGCCGACGCCATCCCTCGCCCCCCTCCCGGGCTGGCTAGGCCAATGGCCCCCTTCCCTCGCCCGGCCAGACTGCCCACGCGGCCAGCGATGGAGCACTTACCTTCTGCTGCTGTCCGTGTCCTGGTCCAGTGGCGGAGTAAGGGAGGCCAGCCTTGCACCGGCCTCCCTTACTCCCGAGGCGTCGCGAACATGCTTTACGGCACATTCCGATGTCATACGGCGACGGAACGCTTGTTCGGTCGCCGGCTTTTCTTTCAGGATTGCACCCTGAAACAGGTTGCTTACAGCACTGAATAAATGTTAGATATGTTCACTGTTTTATTGGGGAGAAAGCCGCCTTGGTCCCTTTGGGGAGAAAGGCGGGATAAAAATATTGTAAATAAAATAAATAAATAAATATTGTTATAGCTTCAAACATCACCCAGATCTATATTTTGTGGCTATGCAGTCTAGAATTTCACATGCAATAAAACATACAGATCAAGATAAAAGATAAAATGGTAAAACGTTTATGTGATCTAAAAAGAAACCCACTTTTTCTGAACTGCTAGTACTGGCCTTAACATGGGCCTGGGTACTACGGTATGTTTGTCTCTGTAGTTCAGGTGGGAGGAGAAGTGCCTCCCATCTGGTCAGTGTGGGACCTGATGTAGGATGATTCTTTTCTTTCTTTTTCTTCCTTTTGTTTACAAATCTTTTTATTTACTTCATGAAATGTAATGTAAGAAAAAGAAGACAAACAGCATTAGAAAACAGATAAAGATACACCAAGGGGGAAAATACAATAAAACTTCGGGCAGAAGAGAAGTGAAATACAGTAATTATGGTTCTAAGCAAATTATTATTATTATTGAGATTTATATACCACTTTTCAACAGAAAAAGTTGCAAAGCAGTTTACATAGCTAAATAAATGAGTCTTTCCCAAAAAGTTGATATTGCATCACTGGCAGGACTGGCCCATCCATGAGGTCAGCTGATATAGGTTGCATCGGCAACAGATTCTGAGAGGTCCAAGGGGGCGTCGGATTCAAATTGCCTTTCACCCCGAGTCTGCTGCTGTCACCTCCTTCCAACTCGTTGTCAATGCAAGATGCAATGATCTGCTTCCCGCTTGCTTGAGCAAGAAGCAGATTGTTCCCCTCCTTATTGTACTCTTCGCATGCTGTTGTCAAACCTGGAAGTCCCATACTTCCTGTTTTATTTATAGGTACACTGCAAATGAAGGAGCTCCTTTGTTCACGCTGTCCTTGTAAATAAAACTGGAAGTCCTGCACTTCTGGGATTGACAATGCAAAGAGCACAGTAAGGGTTTTGGGTTCTTCAGTAGTGTAGAGGCAGTGGACCCAAGACAGCATCAAGCAGCGTTCCAGGTCACGCTGCCCCAATCACTAGCATTCTTGGTAGTAGGGAATTTCATTGACATATGAAAGAAAGGGGGCACCATATTGCATAAAATGAATCCGGCTTCCTAGGTTCTTTAAGTAGATGGCATTTGTGTGTACGTTTTTCATACAAGGCAGTTCACCAGATCCTGGAGTACCAGTTCTTTTGTGGGGAAAAGCGTTAGCCTTCCAATATAGGGTGGTCTCCAATCTAGCCTCTAAAAGCGAATATAGCAACAAGACCATATGCAATAGATTGGAGCGTGCTTCACTAAAAAGAAAAAGAGCCACTGTACGTACTCGCATATAAGGCAATCTCGCATATAAGATGAGGGACAAGTTTTGAGCGAAAAAAATCCTAAATAAATAAATAATGTGTGGATGATGTATGCATGTGTACACCACCTTTGAGAATCTGATCTTTAGAAAGGAGCCAACCTTAGATCGGAAAGATGGTCAAGAAGGATACTGTGGTTAGTGGTATCAAAAGCCACTGCGAGGTCCAGAGACACACACTCCCCAGGCCCCTTTCCTGGCATAGGAAATCCACCAGGAAGGACAAGGTGGTTTATGTCCACAAACTAGGCCAGAAATCAGATTGAAATGGATCCAGATTCTTACCAAAAAGCTTTAATGTAACCCATCTTCTGTCCTTCCAGATCTGTTCAGTAGTCTGAACCTCCTCCACAAATTCTGGAGTTTAGTTGAAACTTGCTGGAAATTATTATTTTTGAATGATAGACTTAACATATAGCCATTTCATTTCTTTTTTGTCTTAATAGATTAACATGTGTTTGTTTTTGTTTAAAAAACAGGCAACCCCCCCCCACCCCTGTTGAATATGGGAATATCTGTGTTTGACTATATATGCTATTTTCTACATTTGACATGATCTTCCAATTTCTTTGAAAGGCACTTTACATTCTGCACAAAATCAGATCCTTGTGAAAAGATCTTCCTAATGTTTTATTATACACAGCCTTTATTTATTTATTTGTAACTGTAAAGACCTCCTTGATCTTTTGTAGACTGGGACCAGCCCAGCCCCGCCCAACCCCAGCATGTATCAGACCTACTGGGGAAATAGCTCAACATTATTTCTGAATCAATCCAAATTTGCCTAAATCCACTCTCACCTTTGTAAGTTCCTTAACCCCTTCAAACCACACTTACCCACTTGGGCACATGGTGGCAATGGAGGCCCAGTGCGTGCTGGAGCAGGAAGGAACTGTGCCGAGTGGTGCGGGATGGGGGGAGGGGTGTAACAGGGTGAATCAAGCCTGGGACGGGGTGGGATCAGTGGAGAAGGCCTCTGCCATATCCTATCCCCCTTCTCAGGCCTGGAAGCTCTACATAAGCGGTCCAAAACCTTTTTGGTGCCAGGGACCGGTTTCCTTGTGGAATTTTTTCTACGGACCGGGGGGGGGGCCAGCAGTGGCGTACTGGGGGAGCGCAAAATGACACCCCCGGGAAGCCCCCCGGAGTGGCGCCAGAGGCGTGGAAAACTATCGGGGGCAGCGGGAAAACCTTTTGTGGGGGCTTACCCTGCCGTGCTCTCCCGCTCGTGTTGCCAGCTCTCTGCCGCACTTTGTTCCAGAGAGTGCGGCCGAAGCCGCCCCCGGCAGGCAGAGCAACAAAGGCTTTCGCTCCTGGCCAGTAGCGTTGCTCCAGGGGGGGCGGAGCGCTACGTTCCACCGCTCTCTGACCCTCCGTTACGAACAGGCACGAGGCGGCCTCACCCCCTTGCCTTCCGAGCTATTCAGGACGGCGAAAGCGCGTTACTTTCACTCCTGGCCAGTAGCATCACTCCAGGGGGGGCGGAGCGCTAAGTTCCACTGTGCTCGGACCCTCCGTTACGAACAGGCACGAGGCGGCCCTCGGAGCCATTCAGAGCGGCGAAAGCGCGTTACTTTCACCACCCTGAATGGCTCCAAAGGTGAGGGGGCGGGGCCGCCTCGTGCCTATTCATAACGGAGGGTTGGAGCACGGCGGAACTTAGTGCTCCGCCCCCCCTGGAGCGACGCTACTGGCCAGGAGCGAAAGTCTTTGCTGCTCTGCCTTCCGGGGGCGGTTTCGGCCGCACTCTCTGGAACAAAGTGTGGCAGAGAGCTGGCAACACAAGCGGTGGGACAGCCGGCCGCGGTGGCTTGCCTCCCGCTGTCGCAGACCGCAGCAAGCCCCCGCGGAGGCTTGGCGCACAGCCCATGGCCCGCGGCCCGGTTCCTAACGGACCATTACCGGGCCACGGACTGGGAGTTGGGGACCCCTGCTCTACGAGACACTTTTCGGGGCTGTGCCAGTGACTTAGCTGACACAGATCCGAGTAGCCCCATTGAGCAGGCTGGGGCTCGACACGGGATAAAAGGCCTGCTTACTCTCAGTGCTGGAGACAGCATGGGCTGTGTGGCCCTGCTGTGTCAGTGCTGGATAGGATTGGGCTATAAATGTGACTAAGAAAAGGGGGAGGGGAGTTAGGGATTGGGGAGGATAGGCCAGAAATTCTTCTCTGCTGGCATGAATAGGGACAGTTCTATGCTATATACAAGAATCACCAATTTAAAAAGTGCCTCTTAGCAGTGGTTTATCTATTTAATAAAACTATTATTCATGGCTTTTCCAGATCTATAATATGCTAAATACAAAAATAATTGGATGTTATAAAAGAATATATTTTGAACAGAACTTGAGTCATAGATACGTGTTCTTTCTTTACTGAAAAAACAAACATACAATAACTTAAACATGATCTGAAGTTTGGGGAGGCTGTACTACTAGTTGGTTTTATTTTACTTTGACTTGCTTTTTGTATCAGTTACAACAATTGAGAACAGAATGTACTTTGAATTATCACCAAACAATACACAATTTGTTTCCTTGAAATCATTCTTCTGAAAAGGGATCTGACAACCGATGTCACTTTGGACTTGTGGCATTTTACTGTGTTATTATAATCAGCCACTATAGCATTAAGTTCATTTTGCTAGACACTGTACAATTGCATACAGCTGGTATGCAATTTTTGGCTTTCTTATGCCATACAGTACAACAATATGCTTACTCTGCTTCCCATGCTACAAAGAAAGAGCTGCTTTTCATAAAATAAATTCGCATAATGCTGTATTGCCCATTAGAATAAAGATTAGTGTTGAGGCTCCAACTTACTGCCGGGCCTGCTGGATCCCCAGGTTTTGCCGCCATTGCCAACCGCGTCGTCGGTCAGGCCTCTAACGGTTCCTTTGACTGGATCCCTTGCACCCTGCCCTGACGGCTCAGCTGCAGGGCCGCTCAAGTTGGGCTGTCCTGCTGCCATCGGCGAGCTGGCTGCGGCGACTGGCCTCGCCAGGTTCCTTGCCTCGACTGGCAGGACCGAGGCTGGCCGGGAGAGGAGTTGTGCGAACTGGCTCTGTGCACTTCATACTTTGTCATTTTTTCCCATAAAGAGTGAATTTCTAAAATCTTTTTGCCTTGATACCCAGTTGCAGACACACTCCAATAAATCAAACTGATATTGATGATTCTTTTAGAAATTACCTTATATTGAGTTCAGAAGGGAATGGTTACCATCCTTCCATTTTGATGTTTGAGCAGTCTTAACAAAGATGTCTCTCTTTGGAGTTAGAAATCACAGTTACCATTCTTGTGGCTGAGATTTAAAGCCCAATCCTGCCTAAGATGTGGCGACCGGCCTAAAGGGCCGGTCGCTGCATCCTAGGCAGCTCCGGCATGGCCTGGGCTCACCTTGGGAGAAGGGGATGTTTGTGTAAGTGGCATGGGCCCCAATGGGCCTCCTCAAATGCACGCTAGCTATGGAGCTGGCGTGCGTCTGGGGAAGCCGTGCAAGGCTGGCCTGGGCTGCGATGGGGCTTAGGATATCGGTGTAACTCAGCCCTCCCAGCCCAGCCTGGCCAGTGGCCCCCTCCCTCACCACCCCTGCCTGCCTTCCCCCCGCCCCTGCACCAACCAGCGTGGAACCTACCTGTGACGGCTGGTGCAAGTCCGGGTCCGCGGCTGAGTGAGCAGTGCCGGCCTCTGCGCCGGCGCCACTTACTTGCAAGGAGCCGCAAATGCCCTTTACAGCACATTTGTGACTCCGTAGGCCGGCAGAGCTCTCGCTCCGCTGACTTAACTTTAGGCAGGATCGGGCCATTAGTACTTCACATCAAATATTCTGTCATCTCAATAACATGCCTCTGATTTAATAGTTGTACCTTTCCACTGTCACAGACCATGTGGTAAGAATGAGAGGCTGTTTTCATTAAAATAAATGGTTGTCATTGGATGAGGTGATGAAGAGCCCTGCTCCCAGCTTTAAATGCATGTCACAGTACTTGAACTTATGTGAATGTAGCCTGCCAGAAACAGCCTGAATTAAAACAGATGTTTGTTTAGCACAGCTGCATTGCTACAGATGGCTTGCAGCTCACCAAAATTCATGATCTACTTCTTTAAAATTATGGTACATTCATGGCTGAAGGCCAGGTTCAGATATACTTACATTGATTGGCTACTTATCTTATTGAGATTAATGAATGTATTGGTGGAATGGAATCCTATTTAGTTAGCTCCACTAGATATATACAGTACAACTATCAGGGAAGAAAACTGAAATCCTATTTCTGTTGCAATAGGGAGGGCCAAATACTTAGTTTTTGCTGTACCGTAGCATAGTGTGTCTCCTTCATGGATCCTTGCCTTGTCGTGGCGAAGGGGCTTGCGTAACTCAATGAAGCCATGAGCTATGCCGTGCAGGGACACCCAAGACGGACAGGTCATAGCGGAGAGTTCTGACTAAAAGTGATCCACTGGAGAAGGAAATGGCAACCCACTCCAGTAACCTTGCCAAGAAAATCCCATGAACAATACCAAAAGGCTAAAAGATATGACGCCGGAAGATGAGACCCTCAGGTCGGAAGGTGTCCAATATGCTACTGAGGAAGAGTGGAGGACTATTCCAAATAGCCCCAGAAAGGATGAAGCGGCTGGGCTAAAGCCAATAGGACGTTCAGCTGTGGATGTGTCTGAGGGTGAAAGGAAAATCCAATGCTGCAATGAGCAATACTGCTTAGGAACATGGAATGTGAGGTCTATGAATCAAGGCAAGCTGGATGTGGTCAAAAAGGAGATGATAAGATTGAACATTGACATCTTGGGAATCAGCGAACTAAAATGGACGGGAATGGGCGAATTCAAGTCAGGTGACCATCATATCTACTACTGTGGGCATGAATCCCTTAGAAGAAATGGAGTAGCCCTCATAGTCAATAAAAGAGTGGGAAAGGCAGTACTGGGGTGCAACCTCAAAAACGACAGAATGATTTCAGTTCGAATCCAAGGCAAACCATTCAACATCACAGTAATCCAAGTGTATGCCCCAACCACTGATGCCGAAGAAGATGAAGTTGACCGGTTCTATGAAGACCTACAACACCTTCTAGAACTAGCACCCAAAAAAGATGTCCTTTACATCATAGGAGACTGGAATGCTAAAGTAGGAAATCAAGAAATAAACGGAACAACAGGCAAGTTTGGCCTTGGAGCGCAAAATGAAGCAGGGCAAAGGCTAACGGAGTTCTGTCAAGAGAACACGCTGGTCATAGCAAACACTCTTTTCCAACAACACAAGAGGCGACTCTACACATGGACATCACCAGATGGTCAATACCGAAACCAGATAGATTATGTGCTTTGCAGCCAAAGATGGAGAAGCTCTATACAGTCAGTAAAAACAAGACCTGGAGCTGACTGTGGCTCAGATCATGAGCTTCTTATTGCAAAATTCAGGCTTAAATTGAAGAATGTAGGGAACACCACTAGACCAGTCAGATATGACCTAAACCATATCCCTTATGAGTATACAGTGGAGGTGAAGAATAGATTTAGGGCATTAGACCTGGTAGACAGAGTGCCTGAAGAACTATGGATGGAAGTTCGTAACATTGTGCAGGAGGCTGCAACTAAAACCATCCCAAAGAAAAAGAAATGCAAGAAAGCAAAGTGGCTATCAGATGAGGCTTTACAAATAGCTGTGGAAAGAAGGAATGCGAAAAGCAAGGGTGAAAGGGAAAGATATAAACAATTGAATGCAGATTTCCAGAGAATAGCAAGGAGAGATAAGAAGGCCTTCTTAAATGAACAATGCAAGGAAATCGAGGAAAACAACAGAATGGGGAGGACTAGAGATCTCTTCAAGAAAATTGGAGATATCAAGGGAACAGAAGCAGAAGAGATTAAGAAGAGATGGCAAGAATACACAGAAGAACTATACAAGAAAGATCTGAATGTTCCTGATGACCACGCTGGTGTAGTCACTGACCCAGAGCCGGACATCCTTGAGAGTGAAGTCAAGTGGGCCTTAGGTAGCATTACTAACAACAAAGCTAGCGGAGATGATAATATCCCAGCTGAGCTACTTAAAATCCTAAATGATGATGCTGTGAAAGTGCTGCACTCAATATGCCAACAAATTTGGAAAACTCAGCAGTGGCCAAAGGATTGGAAAAGGTCAGTTTACGTTCCAATTCCAAAGAAGGGCAGTGCCAAAGAGTGTTCAAACTACCGTACAATTGCACTCATTTCACGTGCTATGCTCAAAATCCAACAAGCTAGGCTTCAGCAGTATGTGGACCGAGAACTACCGGACGTACGAGCTAGGTTTCGAAGAGGCAGAGGAACTAGAGATCAAATTGCCAACATGCGCTGGATCATGGAGAAAGCACGAGAGTTCCAAAAAAACAGCTACTTCTGCTTCATTGACTACGCAAAAGCCTTTGATTGTGTGGATCACAACAAACTGTGGCAAATTCTTAAAGAGATGGGGGTACCAGACCACCTTACCTGTCTCCTGAGAAACCTGTATGTGGGTCAAGAAGCAACAGTTCGGATCGGCCATGGAACAACCGACTGGTTCAAAATTGGGAAGGGAGTACGGCAAGGCTGTATATTGTCACCCTGCTTATTTAACTTATATGCAGAGTACATTATGAGAAATGCAGGGCTGAATGAATCGCAAGCTGGACTCAAGATTGCCGGGAGAAATATCAACAACCTCAGATATGCAGACGATACCACCCTAATGGCAGAAAGTGAAGAAGAACTAAAGAGCCTCTTGATGAGAGTGAAAGAGGAGAGTGCAAAAGTTGGCTTGAAACTCAACATTAATAAAACTAAGATCATGGCATCTGGTCCCATCAATTCCTGGCAAATAGAAGGGGCAGAAATGGAAGCAGTAACAGATTTTACTTTTTTGGGTTCCAAGATCACTGCAGACGGAGACAGCAGCCATGTAATTAAAAGACGCTTACCCCTTGGAAGGAAAGCTATGGCAAACTTAGACAGCATAATAAAAAGCAGAGATATCACCATGCCAACAAAAGTTCGTATAGTCAGGGCAATGGTGTTCCCAGTAGCAATGTATGGTTGCGAGAGTTGGACCATAAGGAAGGCTGAGCGCCGAAGAATAGATGCTTTTGAACTGTGGTGCTGGAGAAGACTCCTGAGAGTCCCTTGGACTGCTAGGAGATCAAATCAGTCAATCCTAAATGAAATCAACCCTGACTGTTCCCTGGAAGGACAGGTACTGAGGCTGAAGCTCAAATATTTTGGCCACCTAATGCAAAGAGAGGACTCTCTGGAGAAGACTCTGATGCTGGGAAAGATTGAAGGCAAAAGGAGAAGGGAAGGCAAAGGATGAGATGGTTAGACAGCATCACCGATGCAACAAACATGAAAATGAGCGAACTCAGGAAGATAGTGGAGGACAGGAAGGCCTGGAGGGATATGGTTCATGGGATCACGAAGGGTCGGACACGACTTAACGACTGAACAACAACAACAAGCATAGTGTGTAATGCCCATTGGCGCATTATCTACATGGCACTTTAGGGCATGGAACGTATAAAAAAGTGGAGAATCTTAGACTTGGCAATGACAGCGTAGTACCTGGCTGACAGGTTTTGTTTTGTCGTATATCTTGCTTATGTTTGTCCCAGAGGATAAAATGACAAAGCAGTTAAGAGTTCCTTGAAGAAGCTTAGAGGGGAAGCAGATTAGCCATGACGAGGCTTAGTACACATTCCCAAACAACAGTTGAACCAAATAAATGTATCCTAAAAATCACTTTCAGTTATCACATTAACGTGGTTGCCTGAATCCACTCCAAAATTGCTGTGCATTCACATTTTTTCTTCTTTGTTGGCAGTTGGCCCATCTGCACATCATTATTACCTGCAGTCAGTGAAAGGAGCTATGCCACTATTACTGCCATTTTTCATTATAATGCCCATGCTGTTAAGATCCTTTTAGAAGTTATTTAACCTCTCCTAATGTTACTAACACCTTGTTAATACACCACCCTATGGTGTGTGACTACATTATATTGAACAAAACTTCTAAAACACATTGAAATGTACTGCTTGGCCTTTTTTTAAACTTAAGTTTTAACTTTATCAATATTATTTGCTTATTTGTATCTCTCATCTTGGCTGGAGTGCCTAAAGCAGGGAAATGATTTTCATAATTTGATTTTATGTAAGCTGCTCTGGAAGCCTTGTCAACTGAAGAGCGGGGTCTAAATGCTTTAAATCAGTGGTTCCCAAACTTTTAACACCGGGATCCACTTTTTAAAATGACACTCTATCGGGACCCACCTATCTTTATGAGACTTTAAAAAAAGGAGACCTAGAAAGAAATAATATTTTTAAAGTTTATTTACGAGCGCAGTCCTGGAAATGCATCTGGTGACGGAACAAGCGTTGCGTCATCAGAAGTTGTCGCAAACATGCCATAAAGCATGTTCGCGACGACTTGGGAGTAAGGAAGGCCAGCACAAGGCCGGCCTCCCTCCCTCTGGTGCTGGATCTCCATGCGGACAGCGGTGGTAGGTAAGAGCTCCGGTGCCGGCCGCATGGGCGGTCTGGCTGGGCAACTGAGGGGACCCTTTGGCCTAGCCGGCCCAGGAGGGGGCGGGGGATGGTGTCGGCCATATCTCCGGCCCCGCCGGGATGGCTACGCCATTACATGGCCTACTCTACGTCCGCCAGCTATTTCGCTGGAGGAAATCTGAGGAGGCCGATACGGCCAGCCCTGGTTTACACCGAGGGAAGGGGATGAGCGTCCCATTCCCCAAGTAGATCTCCAGCCCTGCGGCAAAACGGCAGCCGGGGCTCAGGATCCGGCGGGCGGCCCTGGGATCCTTAGTCAGGATTGTGCTGCCAAGGTGGTAATATTTTATTTATTTATTTATTTACAAAAACTTGATCCATTTATCATAATGAGGCAGCCCTAATGAATAGCCTCAAGGCTTGAGGGGATAAGTTGTATGACCCAGCCTTCACCTGCCCCCACTACCTGTCATTGATGGACTTGGAGAAAAAAACAAACAGAAAAACGTTGCTCAAACATTTATCTCTCTATATTTACAGAAGCTTGCAAACTGCAGGAGCTCAGCTCTTTGCAGGGCAATTAGCAACTATCTGATTTTTGGGTAGCCTTTTAAGGCTTGAGGCAATTAGTTACAGTATTTGATCTTTCCATCACCTGAGTTTTCTTGGAAGCTTTGCTTGTGACCCACCAGAAATCGGGTTGCAACCCACCACTGGGTCCTGTGTTTGGGAAACTCTGCTTTAAGTAAACAAGTAAAGCAGCTCACAACATTCATAAAAGGTAATAATTCCAATTAAAAAAACTTTACACTTTTAACAATTAAAACTGTAGAAGAAATGTGGATTCTGGTGTGCTTCAATGTTAAACCAGCCTTGTTTAGGTTAGAGCAGTGCTTCTCAATTATTTTCTTTCATGCCCCCCCTAGGAAGAAGAAAAAATTTCGCGCCCCCCCGCAATAGTTAGTGTATGCTTTGCGCCACTTAAAGGGGCTCCGTAAAGGGGGGCGCGGGGCTTGCAATAGTTAGTGTATGCGTGTATGCTTTGCACCACTTAACTAGAGTGTAGGAGCCTCCAGCGACGATCTACTTCACCGGGATCTGCTTCCGGGGAGCAGATCGTTCCTCTGCTCCCCGGCGCGAACTCTGTAACGCGCCTAGGAGCGCTCTGCAGAGTTCACGCTGTGAATCACGCATGCGCAAGACGACGATTGGCAACATCGTCGTCTTGCGCATGCGTGAACTCTGCAAAGCGCTCCTAGGCGCGTTACAGAGTTCGCGCCGGGGAGCAGAGGAACGATCTGCTCCCCGGAAGCAGATCCCGGTGAAGTAGATCGTCGCTGGAGGCTCCTACACTCTAGTTAAGTGGCGCAAAGCATACACGCATACACTAACTATTGCAAGCCCCGCGCCCCCCTTTACAGAGCCTCGCGCCCCCCCTGGGGAGCGCGCCCCACTATTTGAGAACCGCTGGGTTAGAGCAACAAATGTTTTTTTGTTTTTTTTGCCCCAGAACATCACTGCCATGTAGAAGAAAGTGATTCCCTTTGTTTTTAGATACCACAGAGGTGGAACATACCTTATTTTTTTAAATACAGTAGAGTTCCGATTATCCGAGCTTTGGTTATCTGACATTCTGCTTTATCCAATATAGCCATACTTAAGAACCTTGGTGCCTGAAACCTCCTTCTAGGCTGTGTCCTTTCAACTACAGCTGGGATCCTAAGAATTATTCACTTGGTTCTGTGCACCCTAGGTGACTTTGTGTTTCTTGAACAATAACCATATCACTTGGCAAATCAAGACTTCCAAAAGTAGTTTGATATAACTGTTTTTGTATGTTATCAATACATTAAAAAAAAAACCACAAAAGCAGTTTGTTATACGGTGGAGCTGTTATTTAAGGGTAAAAAAAAAGTAAAAAATGCCTGTGGGTATGCCAAAACGTTTGGACACAGTTAAAATAGCTTTTTAACGGCATCGTTTTTTTCAAGCCCAATCCTATCCCCCACCATGTTATAGCATGCAGCCACACTAACAGAGCACATGCTTCATACTATGGCGGAGTGTATGTGTGATCAGACAGTCTGCAGGAGGTGAGTAAAAATATACTTACCTTCTGGTAGGCTACCTGATCGGCTATGGGTCTCCTCGGATCTATGCCACCTATTTCGCTGGTGCAAGTCTGAGGAGAGCCAGGGGGCATGTCGGGTTGGAAAATGGGGGATAGGATCTAGTGAAAGTTGCTGCTGCCAGATCCACCCCCTCCTGCCCTTGACATGCCCCCTGGTTCCTCTCCCTCTCTGCCCCATTCCCCTGCCCTCCCCCTGCCCTCCCACAAACCACAGCCCACGCCAGCTGACCTACCCTGGTGCTGTCCAGGGTCAACAGTGGTGGGGATCTGCTGCTTGCAGCGCGGTCCTCAAATGGCCAGGCAGGAGCACAATCTTTACTCTGTTGCAGGGCCTTTTATGCCAGTGGAACTCTAGTCCTGCTGTTGTAAAAGACTCATAGGATTGGGCCATTGGAAAGGTGCAGTCACACAAGGATGTGCTATGGAAGAAATGTCTGATTGATGCTAGCCTGTATCTGTCCCTAGAAATAGAAACATATATACCTTACGTGACATATAAGTTAACAATGAAATAGTAACTTCATACTGTTCTTTCATCTCTCAGGTGGCAATAATTGCTGGAAATTTCGAACTTGCTGAATATATCAAGAATCACAAGGAAACTGATATTGGTATGTAAGATACTGTCCAACATGTTAAACAGGACTTGTATTTAATGTGGAATAAAAGTGATTACAATAAAATGATTTAAAGGTTTTCGGGCTGTCTGACCACGGTCCCGATAAGGTAGAAACTCCCGACGTTTTGCCCATTCTTTCACAGGCTTCTTCTAAGGGAATGCATGTAGGCAATGCCTATATCCAAAGAAAAACTACTAAAGGCACTCCCAGCTAAATAGCTGAGGCATGCATCTTGTTGGTAATTGGCGCCACCTTACAACCTATTTGACAGCTGATCTTAAAGCTACAGTGCCGTCTAGATCTAAAGTAAGGGGGGGGGAAAGATTCAAGTAGTATTGCTGTTGTTAGTCATGGATTTCGCTTGTTGAGAGCGCCTATTGTGTAGAACTGGCAGCCAGCTGTTACTGATAGACAAGGTTTCTTCTTATTGATATTATTTTTATGTATATGTATTTCAATAGCCTCTCTGTAGATCCGCTGATAGTAAGCTCTGTTTCTGGATAATACTTGTGTTTCTTGGAATCTCATCCGATGTCCAGAGAGTACATGTTCCGCTACAGCCGATTTATCGAGATGCTTTAAGCGACAAATCTTAAAGACTATTTAAAAGTGATTACATTTAAATTAACGACCTTGCAACGTCCTCCATGATTTTGTCCAATGCTGTTTTAAAACTATCTAAGCTAGTGGCCATCACCACATCTTGTGACAACAAATTCCACAGACGGCTCAATCTTGTCTAGCGAAGCGACTGCTCCACTGGTCTAGGGTGTTGCAAGCGTGCTATAAGACATGTTTGCGGTACTCAGTGAGTACCGTATTTTTCGCTCCATAACATGCACCGGACCTTAAGATGCACGTGAATTTTTTAGCTAAAAAACAGGAAAAAATATTTTGCCCGTTTTCATAGCACTTGGCCCCCCAAAATAGGGGGAAATGTCTGTGCGTCTTATGGAACGAATGCTGTAAAAAAATCCGGTCCTTTTACCCATTTTTGCAGCGCTTGGCCACTTACCTTGTTGTTGCCATCCACCTCCTCTTCGTCGTTGGGGGCCAGCTGCATCGCAGCCCCACTAAAAAACAGGAAAAAATATTTTCTTCCTTTTACCCGTTTTCATGGCACTTGGCCGCTTTCCACGTTCTTGTTGTCCACCTCCTCTTCGTCCTGGCGGCTGGCTGCATCGCAGCCCCGCCGGGACTGCCCCCGTTCCAGCTGCGAGCCTCACAGACGCTGTATGCCACTGCAAAGCGTCTGAACGAACGTCACAGATGCTGTACCCAGCTGCAAAGCTCTCCGGAAGCGCCCGAGTAACTAAGACGTTTCTGGAGAGCTTGCAGCTTGGTACAGAATCTGTGAGGATCGCGCAGACGCTGTACCCGGCTGCAAAGGTCTCCGGAAGCGCCCGAGTTACTCGGACGTTTCCGGAGAGCTTTGCAGTCACGTACAGTGTCTGTGAGGATCGCAGCTGGAACAGGGGCAGTCCTGGCGGGGCCGCGATGCAGCTGCCCCCCGAGACGAAGAGGAGGTGGACAGCAAGAACGCGGAAAGCGGCCAAGTGCCATGAAAACGGGTAAAAGGAAGAAAATATTTTTCCTGTTTTTTAGTGGGGCCGCGATGCAGCCGGCCCCCAAGGACGAAGAGGAGGTGGATGGCAACAACGAGGTAAGCGGCCAAGCGCCGCAAAAATGGGTAAAAGGACCGGATTTTTTTTTACAGCATTCGTTCCATAAGACGCACAGACATTTCCCCCTATTTTTTGGGGGGGAGGAAAGTGCGTCTTATGGAGCGAAAAATATGGTAAGTGGTGCTGGCGGAGAGACTTGCACTGCTCCTCTGGCGCCACAGATCAGAGCACCGCTGCACAGAGAGGTCAGACCCTGCCGGGTGATGAAGGAGTGGGGGAGGGCAGAACGGGCGTTCTGGGATGGTTGGGATTGGAGGATCAGGTCTGAAAAGTAGAAGGGATCAGTTGAGGCCTTCTCCACCATATCCTATCCCGCTTCCTGGGCCTGTTGGGCCTTACACAGGCCTCTCAAATGTACACCAGCAAAATTGCATGCAAGGTAGACCTGGCCTCCGCCAGGGACTGCCGCTTTTCTCCCTGGGCCTGGGTAGACCTGGCTTCCGCTGGTAAACCTAGCCTCCACCCAGCTTCCATTGCAATGCATTCTGGGGCAACCTTGGGAGAGGGATGGGGTGGCGTGACCCAGAAGTCTTCCAGAGTGCAATTTCACCATGTTAAATCAAGAACATAGAGCGGTTTGCATTGAAAAGGTTAAAAACCCACGTTTTAAAAACTTTTCTTTCTTTTTCATAGTTGAAACGGTGGACGCTCACGGATCTGGGATCCGCGGTAGGTCAAATCCGCGGATCCCGAGTCCACTGAAATAAAGAGTCCACTGTACCTCCTAATCCCCTGTCCATCAGTTTCATTCAGTAACCCTTGATTCTAGTATTGTGAGAGGGGGGAGAAAAGCTTCCCTCTATCCACTATGTCCATACCATGCATAAGGTTCAATCATGTCCCCCCTTAATTACCTTTTGTGCAAGCTAAAAAGCCCAAAATGTTAGATGTTTTCATTAAGATATTCACCATGACCCCAAGATCTCTTTCCTTTTTCTTCACTGACAGGTCAGATTCTATCAGTGTATGTGTGAAGTGGGAGTTTTTGCTCCAATGTGCATTGTTATACACTTGCTTACATTGAACTACATTTGTCATTTGGCTGCCCATTCAACCAATTTGGACAGGTCTTTTTGGAGCACTTCACAATTTGCTTTGTTTTTACCATCCTGAATAGTTTGGTGTCCTCTGCAAACTTGGCCACCCTGCTGTTTACCACCAACTCCAGATCATTTATGAACATGTTATAAAGCAACAGTCCCAATACAGATCCTTGGGGGACACCACTTCTTACTTCCCTCTACTGTGAAAAGTATCCATTTATTTCTATTATCTTTCTGTTCTTTAACCAATTTCCAATCCATTGAAAGTCCTATCCTCTTATTCCAGTGGTTCCCAAACTAGGGGTCACGACCCAAATGAGGGCCACATGGGTGTTCTTGAGGGTCATGGGAAGGTCTTTATTATTATTATTATTATTATTATTATTATTATTATTATTATTATTATTATTATTATTATACTAATAATACTAATACTAATACTAATACTACTAATAAAAATATACAGTATTTATATACCACCTTTCTTGGTCATTGGATTTCTCCTCCGACTTTAATCCAAGGGCAGTACATGGGCAGTCTGTAATATCATCATCATCATCATCATCATCATCATCATCATCATCATGTACCCCCTCCGTGAGTCACCAGACTGAGCGAAAAACTGTATTTAGGGTCAGGTCAAAAACGCTTGGGTAACATTGTCTTATTCCATGGCTGTAACGTTGACTTGATCCAGTGATGGGGGGCTTTGTCAGTAGCTTTTTAAAACTCCAAGTATACAATGTCAGCTGGATCATTTCTATCCACATAACTGTTGACACTTTCAAAGAAGTCTAAAAGGTTAGTGAGGCAGGACTTACATTGCAGAGACCACGCTGATTCTTCTTCAGCAAGGCTCATTCTTCTGTATGCTTTATAATTTTCAGAGAATCATAGAGTTGGAGGAGGTCTTTAACAGCCTGATCCTGCCTAACGTTAGGATTTGCAAAGGATTTGCAAAAGAACCGTTTAGCACTTCTGTGACTCCTCTAGTGTAAGTGGTGCTGGCGCAGAGGCCGGCACTACTCACATTGCTGTTGCTCAGGACCTGCACCTGCCAACCCAAGTAAGTCCTAGGCCGGTTGGTGTGAGGGCATGAGGAGACTGGGCCAGGAATGTCGGGGGAGGGGGCCATTGGCCAGCCCAGCCTGGGAGGAAGCGAGGATATCGGCGCCAATATTCCAAGCCCCTTGGTTGGGCTGGCTTTACACGGTCTCCCCAGTTGTGAGCCAGCTAAAGAGCTGGGGCGCATCTGAGGAGATCCATTGGGGCCTCTGGCGGTTACACCGGGGGAAGAGGACACACATCCCCTTCCCCCAAGGTGAGTCCGGGCTGCACCGGCACAGCCCGTATCCTGTGCAGGATGCAGCGGCCAGTCATTTTGTCTGTCTGTCTGTCTGTCTGTCTGTCTGTCTGTCTGTCTGTCTCTCTCTCTCTCTCTCTCTCTCTCTCTCTTTTTCATAGCCACAACCTGAATGTACCCTGTCTATCTACGACAGTGTTTCCCAAACTTTTTCGACCTGCAGCTCCCTTTACCATTGATAACCATTGATGACCATTGACCGCGGCTCCCCATGACATTATGTTGATGCCTGCCAATTGGCATTATACTGTTTTCTGAGAGGATTCCTTGCCACTCCGCGGCTCCCCTGGCTGGTTTCCACGGCTCCCCTGGGAGCCACGCTTCCCACTTTGGGAACCACTGATCTAGGAGATTAAAGTCACTTATAGGGAATTATGTGGGGCTGGGAAGGGAGCATGTGAGCCTGAGGCCTGTTCCTAATTCCCCCCCCCCCCAAAAAAAAAAATATCCTGAGGGACAAATAACATCTACATAAGACTTTAGTCTGGACTTTGCACTGACACAACACGTGCTACACCCCATAGCAGCTGTTTATGGGTTATGGTACTGTAAAATAACCCTTGTTAATAAACCCACATAATATAAGACTGATATCTGTTACAACTATATTTCAGTGTGTGTGCGAGCTTCATATAAGAAATCCAAATCCTTCATTGTGGGATATGATTCAAAGTAAAAAAAATGTAAGAATTAAAACTGAGAATCATATTTGGAAGGGTTTGAAACAAATCATTTTTATTGTTTACAGACATTTAAACAAGTGAATTAAACATCCTGTCACACATACTTCTTTCCGTCAAGGCATTTTTTTTTAATCATCACACTAAATGCGACCTGTCACCTTAAATTCTTCTAATCCCACATCCCTAATAATGGGCTTTTATAAACATTGCAGATATATCAGAGCATCTTCTTTTAAAAACTAGGTGCTGTAAGTTATTACTGAGATCTTGAATTGTATCTCTGTGTCTGCACGGCTCCATTTTATTCATGTTTTGACAACAGTGTTGCATCCTTGAACAGCCGAGTCTTTAATGAATTGTCCAGCAGCTAAATCTCATTTATCGACCTGCTATTCTTTTCCTGTCTTACTGTAATTAGTTGTAGCATTCTATTTTTATTTATCTATCTATTTATTTGTATCGAGAACTGAAGGGAAAGTAATGGATTAAAAGCTGTGATGAATAGAAAAGTTAATCCCTGATTGTTTTCATCCAGTCTACAGCTGTCTGCAAGTAAATGAGCGCAGAAGGTTTAGAAAGCATTTGGTATACAGCACTTACTATGGCTTCTATAGGATGGAGAGACAAAAAAACAGCAATAATGTATATAGGAGTCTTGAAGGTCTCTTTAGATACCGCTATGCATATATTAAATATGTTGCAAACCACGGAGCCGCTGACTTGGAGAACCTATTTTTAAACCTTTTTTATTTTATTTTGCCTTGGCTCTTTGTGATGAGATGAATTATCAAATGGATTAAATGACATGGGTTGTTCCTCCTCAAGTGAACAAGGTTTGTTTTATCATATACCTTCTCCTTCAGCAGCTCTGAAGATAGAAACAAGAGGGGTTTTTATTTTTAAATATGAAACACATTGAGGTGGTGGTGTGTGAGTTTTGGTAGTTGATTAGCAGACTAACTAATACTTGGATACTGTTGCTAGGCTTGAAGTCAGAGTTCTTGTATTCCTCTATAATTATGCAGAGATGTGTATATGTGATGGTTTGTGGGTGTTTTCAAGCAGATTTTTTCGTAATTTTATTTTTTTGTGAATGCCAAATGGCTGCTGATGTACTAAGCTTGTTCTGTATCTTGTCTGTTTTTAGTATGTTGCCTTTGCTTTGGAATAAAGAAAAGTGTGTTGGGTTTCCAAAAATCAGGACAGTAGACATACTGCTTGTGATGAAAAATGCATTTTGTTTATATTTGGAAGGCAGAGGTAACGGTGTTGTTTATGTCCCATTTGCTTTTCTAGCACTTATTCTGAAACTGAGGAGTGATTGAGGTCAACGTTGTTGGTTTCTGAGCAAGAATTTAAAATAACTGCCATCTGGTTCAATTCTATTCATTTTATGTATAGGTTTTTAAAATAACTATTAATTGTAAGGTGGGTTTTTTTTTTGCAGATCAGCTTCCTGCAGACCTGTGTGTGTGTGTGTGTGTGTGTGTGTGTGTGTGTGTGTGTGTGTGTGTGTGTGCGTGTGTGAAAACAGGTTTAAACCAATAAAAACCACAAACACTAAAGGGACATTGAATAAAAAGGGATATAAACCTTTTGCACAGTCAGCAGCATGTTGTGAATCGCTCCATTTTTATCTTGTCTCACTCAATAAAACTAAAATGGGTAGCAAGTGCAAACATGTATTGTAGTCATATTCATTTACCATTTTAGTTATGAGCAATCTTAATGTGCCACAGTGAATTTCTCATGATGTGGGACAAGCTTATTCTAATAATAACCAGAAGAAAATTGGCATTGGAATCTTCATGGTTTACGTTTTAAGTAAAGCATGTTATGCATCTAAAAAGATCATCTATTTGGTCACCTGTGATCCTGTTACTGCAAGTTCTATTTTGAGGTCTGTTCTACCTGCTGAAAAGAAATAATGTCCATTGGGAAATATTAGCTCAATAGTTATGTACATTTCACTAATAGAACAAATTAAATTACTGCAGTTATTAATCAAGGTAAAATTCAGTATGGGATAACTCAGTTGATATGATGAAATGTGTGTGTTAAGTTGCCTCTAGAAAGAAGATTAGATATTTTCTGTTTTGTGTATTAGACCACAGAATTTGAGAAAGGTACGTACGTTTCTCTGTGTCGTTGGTCGCATAGCTAGAAGCCTCCTAGTCCTATCTAATTTATTTTTTATTTACAATTAGATTTTCATCCTGCCATTCCTCCAGGGCACTCTGATTTACATGGTACCCTCACTTTGACCTCACAAGAACCCTGGGTGAAAGGTTGGTGGCTACCCCAACCTTGTGCAGTGAGCAGTTGTTTGAACTTGGACCTTTCTGGTCTTAGTCTTGTCACTAAACTACACTGACCAATATTTATTTATTTATTTATTTAAAATATTTCTATATCACTTTTCCAATGCTCAAAGCGGAGTACAATAATAAGAATATCTGTCGAGTTAAGACTTACAATAGTCTCTTCATACATGCTAAGCCTTAAAATATAGCCAGGGGCACTGCAGGCTTCATGGTCTCATTTTTAATGCTCTTCTTCAATAGGCCTGATCAGATGATAGGTGATCCTGTCCTATCTGTCTAAAGTTGTGGGCAGGGCTAGAGTTAGGATAAGACTTGATGGGCAGCGCAATCCTACGTAAGGATCCGGCTGGCGGCCCAGGGCTAGCGGCTGGATCCTGAGTACCAGCTGCCAGGCTGCCACTGGGCCAGAGGTCTACTCAGGGAAGGGGACGCTCATTCCCTTCCCCGAGTGTAAATGTGCCCGGGCAGATTGGCCTCCTCAGATTTCTGCCAGCAAAATTGCTGGCGGAAGTAGGAGGAGGCCGTGTAACGGCCCAGCCGCCCGGTGGGGACCGGGATAGGGCCGAGGTCATCCCCTGCCCCCGACTGGGCCAATGGCCCCCTCTTCCACCCGGCGAACTGCCTCCCCCGTCCGCCGGATCCTTACCTAGGTCTGCCGGTGGCCGCTCAGGCGCTCCAGTGCCAGAGCAAGGGAGGCCAGTCTCTGCGCCGGCCTTCCTTGCTCGAGTCGCAAATATGCTTTACGGCATGTTTGCAACTACTGCCGTCGACGGAACGCTCGTTCCGTCACCGGCACGTAGAAGAGGATTGCGCTGGTAATGTGGCAGTTCTGCGTCTTTAAACATGAATGTGCTCAAATCTCATACAAAGGGAAGGGTAAGGTCTGATTTTAAAAACAAAGGGGGTGTAAGGATGAGGAACCCTTTCCCCATTCCCAGTTTGTTTGCCTCCCTGTAGCCTGTCTCTCCAGGCAAGTTTCTCCCAGCTGGGACTCTGATACTGGAAATTATACTGGCTTAGGGAAAAGCTCACAGGATGTAGAGAGGCAAGTCACAGGAGCTGGAGGGTTCATTTTCCCTCACCTAGACTCCCCTTTTGCTATTAAACTTGGATCCCCCGCCTTTCATATAGATCACCTCTTTTCTATACGATTCACAGCGCAATCCTATCCAACTTACACCACCGGTGTAACCCAACAGTGCAGCATGAACGGGAGGCCCCAGAATGGAAAGGGGATTCAAATCCTCTCCGAAGGGGCCTCTGGGGCCTCCTTTTCTCGCTGCACCGCTGGGTTACACCAGTGGTGTAAGTTGGATAGGATTGCGCTGTCAATCAGTGCTGTGTTTAAGGCATTTTTACCCAAGCGTGTATGTATGCAACAGGAGTTAAATGTGTACACTTGTGGAGTGGGAAGAAAGAAATGCAACTGTTGTCATGGCTCTTAGCTCGTCTTAGTTTGGCCCTTAGCTCGTCTTTGGCTGCTTAAGAGAACCAACCCCTTTTTAAAGGCTCACCAAGTCCCATAGCCATAGTGGAATTTGAGATGGCAAGCTAATAAAGTTCTGCTTCTGTGAGGCACCAGTTATTTTTATGCGTTGATGGTCTGCCGACTTCAGAGAGCACAGGATTAGCAACAAAGGAACTTCTAAAGCGCAGATATCTGAGGGCATTGTGTTTGAGGCCTTGTGTTGTTCTGAAGTTTTAATTATTCTTTGTAATGATTTATTACGAGAGTGAGAGTGATAACTTCATATGAAATAATGAATACCTCTCCTGGCTCTTGTTTCCAAGAATAATGGACTTTGCATAAGAAAGGAGGTTGGTTTATGGGGACAGATTTGCAGTGAGGTGAAGGAAAATGAATCTAGAGAGACAAAAGTAGGTTATGAATAACAATAACATAAGCTGTATTATCTATATTTCTTTTTGACTACCATGGGCGTTAAGAGAGCATACTTTCGGAGTACCTTTTCAGTGATTTCTAGCATTTTTACAGGGCAGTCTTCAGGGCACCACATGGACACAAACCCTCCTAAAATCATGTCACACGATAGAAGGGTTTGATGGTTCAGGGCTTTGATGTGTCATTTAGGCGAGATTGTCCCCAAATAGCCAAGTACCATTTCGTTGAAAATAAATAACAGGGGAAAGAAGAAGCGATTTGGGACTGAATCTACCAAATTTAGTTACTGGTTTACTTTAAAATGAGCCAGGGAATTTGTACTGTACATCTCCACTGCAGGCATTAAGCATCTTGTAGAGTAAATGTCAGCAAATGAATGTTTCTGGGTCAAATGCTGACCCACTGAACATTGGCAAACACACACACACACACACACACGGTTTACACCCGGGGCAAACACACAGCCCATTCCAACCCAACTCCTCCGCAAGTCTGGCATAAGAGTGGCCTAAGTTCAGCATAAGTTCGACATAAGTTATGTCTGAGTTATGTCAGAGTTATGCCTGAGTTAGGCAGGCTGCAGTTTCTGTGGCCCATCACCACCCCAGGATCCAGGCAACACTTACCCCCAGGCAGGCAGGCTCTTCTCCAGGCTCTGTGTCTGGCTTGGGCATGTGCAGGCCTCTGTCTGCATTTGTCAGCGTCCATCCATGGCAGCTGCCATAGGGTCTGCTGCAGCCCGGTCGCGAAGGGGCCGGCCGCAGGCATGGGGGTTGCGCCAGTCATGTGGTGGGCGCAGGGCAGGTGACAGGTGAGCGAGGTCCCCTTGCCAGCTGCCACAGGGCACCCTGTGCATCAGCCACCTGCTGCAGGGGAGAGTGGTCGTCCCCGCCCTCCTTCAGAAGGCGATGCCACCCCCATGCCACGTTGAGGCTGCACGTGGGAGTCATGGGGGGCAGCGGGGGAGGGAAGGGTAGGAGGGGGGTGGGAACGTCACACACAAGGGGGGTTGCATGCTGTCTGGAATTGCCTCTGACATGACTTGCCCGTGCGCTGCCTGAAGCCCTGGGCCTCCAGGGCCGGGGCAATGCCCACAAAGAAGGCATCCCGGCGTGCCTTCTGCTCTGTGCCCCGGCCAAGACCGAGAGATGCCTTGGGCTTGTCTGCTGCGAGCGGGAAGGGCTCACGCAGCTCATCACACCCCCAGATGGGCCGACGACGGCGCCTCACGGCAGGCGCTCCGGTGGGGTGGGGGGTGGCCAGCCTCCATCATCAGGGAGTGGGAGGGGAGGGGAGGCAGACACACAGGCAGGCAGACAGGGGGTGCTGGGGAGGGGCACGGGTGGGTCAGAGACAGACAGACAGACAACAAGGCTGGTGGGAGACAGATTCCGAGAGAGGGGTCTGCAGAGACCGATAGGGACACAGGGGGCGCTCTGCAGATGAAGGTGATGCATAAACAGGTGCCTCTTATGCAGACGGACTTTGGGCGGAAGCGCCTGCATTACGGGCGGACCTTCGACGGAAGCGCCTGCATTACGGGCGGACCTTCGGCGGAAGCGCCTTCATTACGGGCGGACGCCCTGGCTGTCACTGTTTGCCTGCCTGAGAGGCCCCCCAACTCCCCCCTCCCCTCTGTGCCATGGGGGTCTGGCAGCCCCCCTGCTGTGTTCTCCCAGGGAAGGCCGTGGCAGTCGCTGGATGGGACTCATGTAGGGGCTTCAGTGCTGGGGGCTGTCTTTGTGTGTGGGGCAATGCTTGTGAAAACACTGGGCACATATGTTTCACTGGGGCTCTGCCCGAGGGGCGTCTTTATTGTTCTGGAACGTTAGCAGAGATGGCCAGGCAAGGCTGCCAGAGTTAGTCACAGCAGCCAATCTGAAAGCAGCAGCAGAAGAAGCAGCAGCAGCAGCACACATGCCCCATGGACCTGGAGATGCAGGCTTTCCCCCTGTGGAACCACAGCCTGCTCCATAGAAAGGGGAGGGGCAGCAAGTACCACAGCCAGGGAGGTGGAGCAGCGGCAGCAGCAGCTGAGGAGAGTTGCAGGGCTGGCTCCCTGACCTCTGGCAGCATCGAGGCAGAAGACAGTGGAGCAACCAGACTGCAGGCCCAGGGGTGCTCCCAGGAAGGTCGGTGGTAGTGGACGTTCCTGGGGAGACAAAAAACAAGGGGGAGTTACATGTCAGCTGGTGTGTGGAAGCAGTCGCCATTGAAGACAAGCCAGTGTGTCAGTTGCAAAAGCCTGCAGGGAGAGAAGTAAAACACAGCTGAAAGGTGTGACACACATAGCATGGTCTGAGCTGCTTACCTGGGTGTAAGGAGAGCATGATCCTGTAAGGGGAAAGGGTCAAAGAGAGAGACAACAACACAA
Source organism: Plestiodon gilberti rubricaudatus (assembly GCA_026170595.1). NCBI lineage: Eukaryota > Metazoa > Chordata > Lepidosauria > Squamata > Scincidae > Plestiodon > Plestiodon gilberti. The sequence goes on along the minus strand of JANXHW010000001.1, from coordinate 244,866,895 downwards.
CTTGGGGGCACAACCATGGCAAACCTAGCACTACTGACCTGTCAGTAGACCCTGTGGAGACAAGGGGGGGGGACAGCTGGTGTCTCCATAAGGCTAACAGTTCCACACTTGTGGCAGTGTCTGCTCACATGACTACAGGCAGCAATCCGACACAACAGTGGTACAGAGGCATGTATCCTATATATCACAGCAGGCTAAGCAGGCAGTTATCAGGCAACACTTTGGTAAAGAGGCATATCATAGCAGGCTAAGCAGGCAGTTATCAGACAACACATTGGTAAAGAGGCATATCATAGCAGGCTAAGCAGGCAGTTATCAGGCAACACATTGGTAAAGAGGCATATCATAGCAGGCTAAGCAGGCAGTTATCAGGCAACACATTGGTAAAGAGGCATTTCAGAGAAGGCAATGCAGGCAGACATGAGAGGGCACATTGGTAAAGAGGCATGTCTCATATATTTCTATATACAAAGAGGCAGAAGTCAGACCACATGTCAGCACAAACTCTGCTCTTACCTGCTCTTATCTGCTGGTGTTGTTGCCTGTGGGGGGGGGAGGCTGGGAGAAATACATGGGTTAGCAAATGGTAGCATGGAGGCAGCTGCCCAGGCACAGCTGTAAACAGTTTGGCCACAGCCAGAACAGCCCTCTCTGCCCTTGAGGGGGGGGCAGAGAGGAGAGAGGAGAAGAGAGAAGTGGGGTGTTTGTGAATTTTGCCCACAAAGTCCCACTTTGTGGCTGTGGGGGACAGAACCCCACGCCACATGCTCAGAGAGAGAGAGAGAGAGAGAGAGAGACTGGAGGTCTGGGGCTGGGCTTTTGTGGGAAAGAGGCTGGGTGGGGCTGGGTGCTGATAGGCTCCCTATCTTTGGCATAACTCTGTCGGTTTCCAGACCTTGCTGACACAACTCCGACATAACTCTGACATAACTCAGGAGTAGGGTGTTAGAAATTTTCAGGAGAGGGCTGGAGTAGGTAAGGTAAAATGGTTCCTATGGGTCTCCTCGAATTTATGTCCACCCTTTTGGTCGACATAAAATTTGTGTCAGCATTTGTGTTGGAGGGTGTGTGTCTGTGCTTGCCAGGGTCTGGAATCCAACGTTAATTGGTTGCCGCCCCCGTTACGCCCACGGTCCACCCCTGGAACGCCCACTTTTATGTTGACTTTATGTCCTTTGTCTTAACTTCGACATAACTTCGACGTAACTTTGACTTTATGTCCTTCGACATAACTTCGACCTAACTTCACCGTAAATGGTCGCATTCCAGACATAACTTCGACATAAGCGACTTATGCTGAGTTTATGTCTGACTTGTGCTGCTTAGCCCTTGCGTTAGAACGGGCTCACACACACACACACACACACACACACACACACACACACACACACACACACACACACACACACACACTTCGAGCTGCTGCAGCCTCAGTCTCCTAGCTCCTGTGCCAATTTGAACCCAATTCTGTGAAAAGAGGTGGATTAGGAGAATCACATAGATGGCTGTCCTCTGTTGCTTTTTGCTGCAAACTGGAAGTGATTTGTGCCAGTGCCAGGTTGCTATTGTTTGGATAGATTCATGGAGGAAAAGACCATCACAGGGTAAAGCCATAAGCAACCTCCTGGCTTTGGAAGTAGGTTTTCTCTGTGCCAGGTGCAAGGGAGTGACAACAGGAAACAGGTTATCTTGTTGACTGTGTCCTCTCGGAGGCATCTGGTGGGGCCACTGTGAGATACAGGAAGCTGGATTAGATGGGCCTTTGGCCTGATCCAGCAGGGCTCTTCTTATGTTCTTATGTTCTGGGCAAAGTCTTGTACTGGCCTCCCCATGGCATTTCCCACTAGCCTCCCAAGAGTATGTTGGGTACTACCAATGCCATCAATTCTGAGGGTTCAAAGATTGAACCAGCTAGATGGGTCCTCAATAGGCCTCGGCACTTGGCCAGTGCCTGACCTGTCCAACCTCTGATGCCATCCCTGGTTAGTGAAATGTGGATATTTGCTAAAACAGCCAGTCACATGGGGAATATTTCTTCTTTTGATGGAGAGACAGACACGCATCCTATGCATCATGTTTCCCATTCACTCTTGGTTTTCTCAAAGGAGAAACCAAGGCACACATGGCAGCCAGACGTGGCAGTCATCGCTATGTTCTAGCCCAGTAGATCTCAACCTTTCTTTGTCGCGACCCCTTTAAGTGGGGGTGTGACTTGATGGTGACTTGGAAGTGACGTCATCACGTCACTTCTGGGTTTTTGCCACCACCAAATTCAAGTAAAAAAAAATTGTTTTTTACTTACTTGTGTTCGGTGGCAGCGAGAAACCGGGTTTTAAAGAGCTGCCAAAGACGAGTAAGTAAAAAAAGTGGTGTTTTTTACTTGTGTTTGGCAGCGGCATTGGTGAGAACGCGGAAACTGAAGCCACCAAGCAAGATCTTGCTGCCACCTCCTTTCTGAAGCCTCCAAAGACAGAAAGGAAGGGGGGCTGCAGCAAAGCCGCTCCTGCGAAGCTGCCAAAAAATGTTTTAAAACTTTTTTTTAAGTCTGGGGGGGTCCCCTTTGGTGACCCTCTTGAGAACAGTTGCTGACTCCCAGGTTGGGAACCACTGTTGCCTAAGGTGCACATAGGATTCTATCCCCTCCAGCAGCAGCCTCCCAACCCCCTGTCTTAGGCTTGCGCTAGCAAAATTACTAGCGCAGGTCTGAGGAGACCCATTGCGGGTCAAGAGGCTTACACAGGGGTATAGGGATTTAAAAACCCTTTTCCCTGCTGAAGCCTCCCTGACCCATTCCCCCCCCCCCCCCCAGGATGCAGCGTCGCCATTCTGGTGCTGCTGCGATGACTGGCGGGGGGGGGAATGAATATGATTGGGCTGAAATTCACTGTAATCTGGGAAGATGTTGTTGGGACCCCAGTCCTCTGTTAAAAAAAAAAAATCCCTATGACGTTTGCAGTGTTTCATGAGGTAGCCAGGCCTTTCTGTTTAACCAGACTTTCATGGAAATCTTATACTTATGGTTGCTGGCTTTTTTATTGTTGTAACTTGTGTCTTAACTGGATTTGAAATTATGGTTGATAATACTGTGAAATCCACTTTCGATTATAAAATAAATAAGCATCTGAATACATTTCAGACAAACTCCATGGAGTTAGATTTAAATAGCATACAGTATTTTGGAATAAAATATAATTAATACAAAGACAACAGTCGTATTCTTACAGCCCAATCCGGCGTAATCCTATCCCATGCATCCTATCCCGTTCCCAGGATGCTCCGGGGCAAGGACAGTCTGCTGGGGGAGAGAGACCTCTGAGTCAGCGGTCCTTACTTTCTGGGTGACGTAAACGCACTTAACGGCGTGTTTACGACACCCAGCGCTGGGGGAGCACATGCTCCCCCAGCGCTTTTTTTTACACAGGATTACACCTTTATTCTAGTACCTTTCTTTTTCGGGTGTTTCATCTTGGGACAGGGCCCTAAGTTGTCCTTATACTTACATGGAAACATTCTTTGTGATTATGGTTTTAAGACACATCTGCAAGAGAAGAGATTTAATGTGTTGAGACATTACTTCTGCCTTATACCTCTTAAAAGTTTTTGATTGAAACTTATAAAATGCTTATTACCAGGGTGGCCCAAGAAGATCATTCACTGCCTGAAATGACAGCTGATCTGCCACCCCTTCTGCCACCTTTATTATTCCATAACTTTTCAGAGAAGAAGTGCAAACAGAGCCACATTCACGTACCCATGATATTTGCAAAGTTAGCTTCTAATTATTAAACCATAAGTGTAAGAAAGCAATAGAAGTCATTTTAAACAAAATCTGTCATGTTGAATAGAGTTTCTCAGAGCACTATTTCTGTGTTATGCAATGCAGCAGTTGCTATGGTAATGACTCCTTGTTTGGAATACTGTGTGGAATAATATCCTGCATGCTTGCAGTGACCACCACCTTTTAGATTTAGAGCATACAAGAGTGATTCTCCTATGCTTCCCCACAGGTTTTGCAATATTCTATGCTGTTTTAGTGAGTATTAGGTGAGATTTGTTTGCAGCCTCTTTGGTGAGAATTCCCTGGGATAATGTTGTCAATATATTTTTTATTGCATTCTATCCCACCCTTCTTCAATGAAGCTCCAGAGCAGCACCTGTAAGTCTCCATCTTCCATCTAAGTACTAGCTAGACAAAGTTTTGCTTAGCTTCATGCATGGAATTACATCAGGCACGTTTATACAATTTTTTCTGAGCTGGTGTAACATGGTGGGCAGAGGCATCAGCGAGGAGGCCTTGGGGCAGTGGGCCCCCGGGTGGCAGGATCGGGCCCCAGGCGGCAGGTGGACGGGGTGGTGGTGTCACAGTGGCTGGCAGAGGCGCGAATCGTCCCGTTCTTTGGGGCGAGCAAGGAGCGTCGACAGCATGTTTTGCCCGCCCGCCCTGTGCCTCGGGATGGTGCATCACGGCTGCAGCTGTTACGTCAGCTGTTACGTGGGGGGGCAGTCGTAAAATCGCCACTGATGGTGGGTAAGAATGTAAGCTTTGAGCCATCAAGTTCCTAGTTCAGACCTCACCTCTGTATATCGAATTGACCTTATGCAAACCACTATTATCTCAGACTCAGCTCACTGTGTCCCTTGTTGGGATAATAATACTCGCCAATCTTATAGGGCTATTGTCATGATTAGTAAACTAATACACGCAAAGCATACTTATCTCCTGCATGCCCTTGGGTCTCCCCACCACAACCACTGGATGCAGCATATGACTTTTCATGGTGCCTGTATCAGCAGGGAGGGGAAGAGGAGAAAGGCCCTTAATTTCCCCAAGCAGATATTATTTGGAAATTTGGCCCCTTAATTTCCCCAAGCATATATAAATATGCCTGAAATTTGAGGTTTCCCTATATAACATCTAACAAAGTGACATTTATTAGTTCACTGCCAGAATTTCTTTCTTTTACTTGTTATGACATTTTTCTAGTACCAAAGTTTCAGTACCAAAGTAAAGAATGATTATATTTGTTGTTGATAATGCTCACAAACTGGCAGGAATGTCAGTTGCTAAGTAAAGACAATTCTTTGCTAAGTAAAGACAATTGCTACTTGTACACAGGCATACCGTGTCTTTCTGATACTGATCTGATCATTGCAGCAAACAATGAAAGATACTGCAGCAAGAAAGATATTGATCTTTCATTGCAGCAAGCATATGACATACATGCATTTTTGTTGTTCAGTAATTTTTATGCATACATGCATCATAATCTCTTGTGTACCAAACACCTAGGAACCCTGTTTTAAGACAGGGTTGTCTACATTTAAAATGCTTGTCATTGGAATAGTGTTCAGGCAGCAGTTAGATTTGCTGAGTAAAGTACCGGAGAACCAAATCTGCTGGTTATGGAGTCATTTCATACAATGAGGGAAGGAGCCACCACATTATATGAAGTAATTTGATTGTAACTTAGTAGTTGTTAAGTTGGTTTTTTTTTAATTGTTCCCCAAAAATATTCTCACAGCCCAATCCACCGTACCCCCTGCACGTGGTGTGGGCTCCGCTGAATCCTGTAAGGGAGTTTTGTCCTTGGGAGGCCTCCTTGGGGTAAGGGAAAATTTGTTCCCTTGCCCTGGGATAAGCCCGTCTGGGTCAACTTAGACCTGCACCAGCTCTATAGCTGGCACAAGTCCGTGTTGACCCAGGAAGGTGGATCAGGCCCAGGAAGGGGGTCAGGATTCGGTGTGCGCTGCCAGCGAACCCACCTCCCTCCCGGGCCTGATCTGCCCTCTTCCCCACTCCCATCACAACCCCGTTCCACCCACCCTTCCCCCATTCCGCCCTTCCCCACCTTGTTCCACTCTCTACACAGCCTTACCTGCTCCAGCAGGTCTGTTCCAGCCTCTCAACCAGCAGCCCAGCAGCGTGTGCTAGCGGAGGCTGCTTTGTGACTGCCGTAAAGCAGCCTCTGCTGGCACAACACGCATTATGCCAGTGCCCAGCCGGCATAGGATTGGGCTGATAGTATACTCTCCAGTCCCATACTTCCTTCAGAGCCATCTCCAGGTTTTTGAAATACCCAGATAAGAGACCTGTCATGGAGACCTCCTCCCCCTTCCCCAATAGTTCCTCTGAGACATACACATCATTTGGCCCGTCACAAGCTGCTGTTCCTTCTTGATGCCATGACTCATCACTCTTTCCTGCCCTCCCATATATCATCAGCAACCTGCTGAACTGCCAGGACCAGGCAACCTCTGCAGTGATTGAGTGGGAGCCCAAAGATGGACAAAAGCCTGTGATGGCTAAAAGGGAAGTTGTGCCAGGGTGCCACTGGGGACCATTTTTAGTCATAAGCAGTTTGCATTTAAAAGCACTGGTTTTATTTATTTATTTATTTGCAATATTTTTATCCCGCCTTGCTCCCCAAAGTTACAACAGAAGAAGGCGGCTTACAACAGAAAAAAAGAAAATACAATACAAAAAATACAATACAAAAATAATCACATTTTAAAATAGTAAGAAACAATTAATGAAAATTAATAAAAAACAGTATCTAAAAATCGATTAAAAAGATTATTGCTACAATTAAAACAGGAGCATAAAAACAGTTTGTCAGGCCCAGAGCCAGCAGTTCATTTGAGGTGCTATGGTCATTAGTGGCTCCCTACCTGTAGCGATATCACCATGCCAACAAAAGTTCGCATAGTCAGGGCGATGGTGTTCCCAGTAGCAATGTATGGTTGCGAGAGTTGGACCATAAGGAAGGCTGAGCGCCGAAGAATAGATGCTTTCGAACTGTGGTGCTGGAGAAGACTCCTGAGAGTCCCTTGGACTGCTAGGAGATCAAATCAGTCAATCCTAAATGAAATCAACCCTGACTGTTCCCTGGAAGGACAGGTACTAAGGCTGAAACTCAAATATTTTGGCCACCTAATGCAATGAGAGGACTCTCTGGAGAAGACTCTGATGCTGGGAAAGATTGAAGGCAAAAGGAGAAGGGGAAGGCAAAGGATGAGATGGTTAGACAGCATCACCGATGCAACGAACATGAAAATGAGCGAACTCAGGAAGATAGTGGAGGACAGGAAAGCCTGGCGGGATATGGTTCATGGGATCACGAAGGGTCGGACACGACTTAACAACTGAACAACAACAACAACAACAACACCTGTGCACGGACGAACTCAGCTATGCATGCAAACGTGATGATTCATGTGGTAATTTCATTCATTTTTTTCTTTTGGTCCAGATTGATAAAGAGATTACTCCATTAGGATAATCCCCTTCCTACTGACCTCATCCTTCTCATACCCTTAAATCCTCCAAGGATGGGAGAAATCAATAAAGTTTCTCCTACAAGGGGAGAGGGAGAATATAAATCTTTTTGATAAATATAATAAATACAACTGAGAGGCTGAAAAAGCAGAATACTTGCCCCTTTTCCCACATATAAAACTGCATCATAAATTATACGGCCCAAATCAGAAATATGTACTATTCAATATAATTGACAGCATCTTCTAGCATTCAACAATATGAGCTAGGATTTCTAAAAGGAGAGCCTATAAACTGTTTTAGGGGCCCAATCCTATACTCTTGATACACTGGTATACCATGAGGTCTGTCAGCGTGGCAGGCCCTCTACTGGCCTGTAGAGCACTGCCGCCAGTGTAAGGCCCAGAAGGCCATGCATCACCAGCAGTGCTGTGCAGACCAGCCACCAGTGAAGTTCTGCTGGCAAAGGGCCTGGAAGTGGGGCGGATTGGGGGCGAGATGGGGGAAGATCACGGTGGCTTCTGCGTCCGCCATATCTGAAACCCCCAGCCCGACTCAGACACATAACCTGCAGTGCATCAGAAGTATGCCAGCAAAAGATCTGGCATAGATCTGAGGAGTCCCATAGAGGACTAGGCAGTGGCCGGAGAGGTAAGTAATTTTTTTCTTTACTTACCTCTCCTGGCCAGCCTGGTCCCCTGCCAACGCGCAGGATATGGCGTGAGATAGGATTGGGCCATAAGAGTTACTAATACTGAAATGAAATAGAATGAAAATCAATCACATTCCTTAATTTTTATCCAGCTGCGTGAATTCTAGCCTGTAACAGAGCTCTTACCTTACCTTGTGGATCAGAATTTGATACTGTATAAATAGCAAATTGTTCTATTCCATTAGTAATGTGATATACCTAACAGCATATACGTGCATTTGAGCAGGTGGAGAACTAAATTAATCCAACTAATATAATAGTTAGTTGAAAGAATATTCTGATAACCGTGATGTATAGTTATTATTATTTTATTTTTATTATTGCTTTAACGGTGCAATCCTGATCTAAATTTGGCCAGTGGAATGAGCGTTCTGCCGGCCGAAGACGTTGTGAAAGTCCCGTAAAGCACTTTCGCGATGACTCATGAGCCGCCGCCCGCTGCCCGGACTGTTGCCCGCCCGCCGCCAGACCCAGGTAAGGATCCAGCGGAGGGGGGCGGTTCGGGGGTCGATAGGCCCAGCTATTGGGGAGGGGGAGGGGATCAGCCTCGGCTGAATCCTGATCCCCGCTGATCGGCTGAGCCGTTACACGGCCTCCTCCGACTTCCGCCAACAAAATAGCCAGCGGAAATCCGTGGAGGCCGATCGGTCCCAGCCTCAGTTACACCCGGGGAAGGGGACGAGCGTCCCCTTCCCCGAGTAGTGTTGCCACTGCTGGCTGCCTGCCCACAGCGGAGCTCCGGAACCTCAGGATCCGGCGGGTAGCCCTGGGCTGCCTGGTGGATCCTTACGTTAGGATTGGGCTGCCTGGCAAGTAATCGACAGCAAGTAATTAACAGCACAATCCTGCGCAAACATACACTGGCAGAGCGAGCAATCTGCTCCTCAGGAGTAAGTGTTATCTGTGCTGGGTTGCACCGATAGCCAATGCCCCTTCCCAGACTGGACTGGCCTTACATGACCTTCCCGGATGTGCGCAAGGTAAAAAGCTGGCATGCATCCAAAGAGGCCCATTGGGGGCTCCGACGCTTACACCAGGGGAAGGGGACAAATGTCCCCTTACCCCAAGGTGAGCTCGGCCCATGTTGACGTGGCCCACATCCTGACTAGGATGCAGCGGCCGGCCCTTTAGGCCAACCGTCGCATCTTAGGATCAGGCTGCCCACTTTGATATTTTTGCGATATTGTTATTCTGTAAAACAAAGTTCAAAATGATCACTCTGCTCAGAAAATTCCCATGCTTTGGACCTTTTAGTTACCACATTACACAGGAGTCCCTTACCTGTAGGTTTATCAAATTCTGGTATAGTAAATTTTGTGGTTGAAGCTAATTGTGCAAGTTTCTCCCATCTGGTTATTGCCTAGGATCTGAATGATTAGCCTCAGCCACCTTATGACTGTGAACCATCACTGTTCTCAACTTAACCTACCTCACAGGATTGGTGTGAGAATAAAATAGGGGAAACCCATAGGCACGCCTCTCTGTGCTTCTTGGAGATGGATTACAGATGAGATTAATAATAAAATAAATTCTGATTGGTTGTGGAAATGTGGCACCTCACCATGTAGTTGGATGCTGCAGATGATTAGCACTTCACATAGTTGAGTTTGTCAGTACAGTGGGCCCTCAGTATTCGCGGGGGTTCCGTTCCTGGAACCCCTGCGGATACTGAAATTCATGGATAGCGAAACCCGCTATCCCGGATACAGGGGCCAATGTAAAATGCTTTAAAAAAGAAAAAAAGGTTAAAATGAGCTTTCCTTACCTTTTCGCTGGCAAATCACTTCATGTTCAGCCTTTAGAAGGGAAAATCGTGCTCCGGAAGCCTCTTCCAGGTCGCATGACTCCCCACTCCCTTTCCCAGGCTCATCCAAGAGTGCACTGCTTTCAGTTTAGTCAGCTGGCTGAATTGGCATTTGAACCCTGGGCTCCCCAATTCTAGTCCAACACAGCAACCACTGTGCCACTCTGGCTCTTTTCATATATCTTACTTGTGGGCGTCCTAGAAGCATTTTGCTGGCCAGGATAAGAAATGTGATGATGCACTAGATCAGTGGTGGCCAACCTTTCAACATAAATGCTGGCCCTTTAAATGGTTGCATAGGTGAGGGCATTTCAACAGGTGCAGCTGCTTTAGCAGGACCATCAGCACTTGCAGCTGCCAAGATTCTGTCTTCTACACAACTCTTAAGAACACAGTAGCCCTAATGATAGAAGGTTGGCCACCCCTGCACTAGATGGTCTTGCCCTTTAACCAATCCTGTGGGCTCTTATATGTTATATGATGATTCCCCCCCCCCCCCCCAGATACTTGAAAGATGGTTTATTATTCTGTTCTGTGGAGTAGCTTGGATTATGGGTTGTCAGATTTTAATTTGTGGAACATTTTCTATTCTTGCTACAGGCTTTGTCATGTAAGTCTATAGTTGTACCATATTATGTTTTTATTACTGTGCACTGATTACTTTGAGAACTGATTAGTTTGGGGAGAATTTCAGTTCTTGTCAGAAACTGTCATGACAATTCTTTAATGAGAAATTTTTAAAACCTCATGGGTATCTAAACTTGTTTTATCTTTACCAGATAGAGCTGTTCATGAATACACAGCAAAGGAGTTGATCTTATTCAATTATACAGAAAGACAAAAAGCTAAGAGTGAGTTGGGGGCAGAGTTTCAAACACCACTTTCTTTTTCTGGGGGGGGGGGGTGTTGTGAGGATTTAGCCATACCTTCAGTCCACTTGATTGCACTGAAATCTTTGTGCCTGTGTGGGTTTGGGGAATAATTGAAGACACCTTTAACTTGTTTTTAAGTAAAAGCAAGAGCTCAGTGCTTCAAAGATATTTTCATATAGAAAAATAATTGTGAACCCCTCATTCTCAGTGCAGCTCAAGACTGATGAAGACATATCCAGTTACTGTAACAACTGAAGGACTGCAGTGGTGTTAGTAACAGAAGAAAGGCAACTCCATATAGGATACTGCTTAACTCATGGGCCAGTCCTATCTGGGCCTTGTGCTTCCAGAACTTAGGTTCTTTTGTGCCAGGATGCCCTTGTGCACTTCTGGGCCGCTGCCACAAATGGGCAGAGGTGTGGCACGTGCACCAGTGGCTCCTAGAGGCTCTGCCAGTCTTGGTAATTTGGTGGTGTGGGGGAAGTTCGAAGGTGTTCTGGGGCAGGGAGGGGAGCATGCAGGGGACAGGGTATGAGCTGGAGGGGATGGATCTTGGTGTGAAACAAGCATGCTGGGTCCTATCCCCCACCCCCTTTCTCTCCTTGAATTTACACCAGTTATATCGCTGGCGTGGGTCCAAGGGAGACCCATAGGCAGCCAGAAGTCCTACCCAGAGGTACTTATCTCTGGATGCCTTCTGATTCTCCCCCCCACACACACACACACATTCACCATTGGATGCCGAATTCTATTCTTTTTTAAAAGAGGGTTAAGCTAGGACATATCATGTGATGCTCTCTGACATTGCACACTGCATCCATCAGAGTGCATCATCATTGAAACAAACATTGTTCTCAATTTTTATTCTTCCAGCAATAGCCAAGTAAATGCAATCGTTGCAATTGTACATGAAAGTAGGAAAAGGCTGACTGTATCTGGTATGCAATGAGAGTAGTCCATGCAGGCTTGCTACCAGTTCTTTTGTGGATTTTTCATATTTCAGGTGCTCTCTCTACAGTATGTATGCAACGTATTATTGGCAGAGTTTATTGACATTTTTTGAAAGACTGAATTATGTTCCAAGTTAATTTAAATCAGCTCTGCTTTCTCATTAAAAAAAAAGTGAGTTTGTGTGGTGGACGGGAAATAAGGATCTTTTTTTGAAAATATAATACTGTACATGAAACTGAAATAGCTGTCTAGGTTAATAAAGCACATATAAACTAATGACCTATTGTATGTGTCTCATGATTACCCTCTGGCCATTCTAAACTCTTTGTTACTCTGCTCTAGCCCCGTACAACTTATGACCCACCAAGGGAAACACTGTTCTAGTATCAACTGTGTATTGTGCTTGATTGCTTGTCGACCTTTCTATTTTTGCAGTCCAGGCAGGCTGGAAAATCCTGAGCATTATCAACTCAGGTCGGTCTCAAGAGGCTGGCAGACTGCATTTGGCTTAAGAACATAAGAAGAGCCCTGCTGGATCAGGCCAAAAGCCCATCTAGTCCAGCTTCCTGTATCACACAGTGCCCCACCAGATGCCTCAGGGAGCACAAGACAACAAGATAACCTGTTTCCCGTTGTCACTCCCTTGCACCTGGCACAGAGAAAACCCACTTCTAAAACCAGGAGGTTGCTTATGGCTTGTAAACCTGTGATGGTCTTTTCCTCCATGAATCTGTCCAAACCCCTTTTAAAGGCATCTAGGCCAGATGCCATCACCACATCCTGTGGCAAGGAGTTCCACAGATGAATTACCCACTGGGTGAAGAAATATTTTCTTTGTCTGTTCTAACTCTCTCTCCACTCAATTTTAGTGCGTGTCCCCTGGTTCTGGTGTTGTGCGAGAGGGAGAAGAATTTCCCTCTATCCACTCTCTCCATCCCATGCATAATTTTATAAGTCTCAATCATGTCCCCCCTCAAGCGCCTTTTTTCTAGACTGAAAAGCCCCAGACGCTGTAGCCTTTCCTCGTAAGGGAGGTGCTCCAGCCCACAAATCATTCTGGTCGCTCTTTTCTGCACCTTTTCCAACTCAACTATATCCTTTTTGAGGTGTGGTGACCAGAACTGGACGCAATACTCCAGATGCGGCCTTACCATCGATTTGTACAACGGCATAATAATATTGGCCGTTTTATTCTCAATCCCTTTTTTAATGATCCCGAGCATGGAATTGGCCTTCTTCACAGCCGCCGCACACTGGGTCGACACTTTCATCGACCTGTCCACCAGCACCCCAAGATCTCTCTCTTGATTCGTCACAGACAACTCAGAACCTTGATATGTCAAAAGTTGTATGGGCCTGCCCTGACCTACTCCTTCTGCCCCACTGATGAGATGAATGGCAGGAATTGCAAGCTGAAAGATGGTAACCCTTAGGGTCCAATCCTATCCTCAACCCCCATGCTGATGCAGCTACGCCAAAAAGGTGCACGCTGTATCCAGCGGGGGGGGGGCGATCTGAGGGAAAAAGGGAGGTAAATATAAAACATTTATACTTACTTTGCATGCTTACCTCCCTGTAAGCCCTGGGACCACCTATGAGTCTCTTTGGACATATGCCACCACTTTTGGTGGCGTATGTCCATGGAGAGAAAAGGGGTGGACAGCTTCAGAAAAGAGGGGATAGGATCTGGCGTGCGCCATTGCCATTGGATCTACCGCCTCCCCGCCCTGTTCCTTGCCCCTCCTTGCCCAGTTCCCCCCCCCCACCGCTTCCTTACCTGCTCCAGTGGGCAGAATAGCCGTCATTGGAGAGTTGTGTGCTCCATTGGCAGCCATTTTACAACAACAGAAGTGCTAAATTGTCTGGTTCCAATGGGGTTTTAATGTTGAGTGATTATTTGGTTCTGATGCTGATGGTGCTTTATGTTGTGTTTATGCTGCTGATCTTTTTATTATGTTGACTGTTATTTTGAACATTGCATTTTATTTTTGTGATGATTGTACGCAAGGTAGCATATATGCTACACATTATCTGGAAGGTTTTGCTGCTCTACTTTGCTTCAGTTCTTATTTTGCTTCTGCTTCTTTCCTGCAGTTCATCTTCAGTATACCAGTGTGTGTTTTCTGTGCATATTACAACCCTGTCCTTTTGCTATGATGGTTCTTAAGGCCTGAGGCTGTCAATGATAAATTCTCTCACCTGATGTCAGACTGAATTAGAGTGGAGGATGTAGCTTTTGGTAGTAATATAAAATGTCCATGTTTTAAAAGTTGTCCTAAATATGCCCTAAACCCTGCTAATTGGGCAAGAGGCACTTTTTCAATTGGTGCTCCTCTTATATTTAGTAGGGGGAGAGTAACTGCCCCCCTTTCACCCCAGCACAGTGTTTTTTTTCTGGTGGCTGTTTGCTGGTGGTGTTCTGCATCTTTTTTAGATTGTGAGCCCTTTGGGGACAGGGAGCCATTTAATCATTTGATTTTGTTTGTAAACCGCTTTGTGAACTTTTTGTTGAAAGCGGTATATAAATACTGGTAATAAATAATAATAATAACTTTAGGCCAGCGGAGTGAATGCTCCACCAGCCTAGGGTGTCGTGAGAGTGCCATAAAGCACTTTCGTGGTACCCTGGGAATAAGCGATGCTGGTGCCGAGGCCGGCACCACTCCGCCAGCATCTGACACCTGCGCTGCCAGATGCAGGTATGTGCTGCCCCGGGCAGTGGGTGGGCGTGGGGAGGGCGGGTCGGGGTGGCAGAGGGATTATTGGCAATGCGCTCCACCATATCCTTACCCCCTTCCTGAGCCTGGATGGCCTTACACAACCTCCTCAGACGTGCGCCAGCAAAATAGCTGGCACACATCTGAGGATGCCCATTGGGGCTGCTGGGGCCAACACCGGGAGAAAGGGATGTTCGTCCCTTTTCCCTGAGGTGTGCCCTGGTTCTGCCGGCGTGGACCACATCCTGCGTAGGATGCAGTGGCTGACCATTTAGGCCGGCCAGTTCATCCTACACAGGATTGGGTTGTCCGAAAAGTCCACATGTCAGCCCTTGATATGTGTTTATGCCTGAAATATTGTTCAATTCTACAGCCATGCTGATGTTTGCAAAACAGCTGATATAGCCACTTGATGACAGATTCTGTAAAGTCCTAAATATTGGATCAGTATGTATCAAAACTTTTATATAACAAACTAAACCTCCGGGTATTTCTAGTTTTTTTTTAACCCAGATGTTTTATCTGACTTACAAATTTATTAATCTTAGGATTACATTCTAGTTTAGAAGGCCAATCCCTTCAGCATAATCTGCTAGTATCTGTTAAAAAGAAAAGTTCAAGGAATGCCCCAATATGCACGACCTTGATTCATAACATGCACTAGTACTTGCTTCCCTCTCCTGATTAAGGCTGAGGGAATAAAAGTCTCACAGTGCCAAACAGATGCTGCATGGCTAGTTCTGGGCTTCCGCTCAGCCTATCCTCTTCTCTGATTCCGAGATCCCAGAGTGACGGGAAGGTCTCATTGTGTAGGTTTGAATCCTTTGATATTGCAGCTTCCTCAGGCATGGTGCCATCTGGCTGCCCCTTAGGGATATTCATTCTCTGAGGCCTTAGTATATACTTTGTCCTGCTTCTGTTAGGAGTATTTCTCATTCTCATCACATTTGCGGTCCAGGTACAAGTGGCTCCTGACATATGGACCATTAAATGTTCGCAATGGTGCTAAAAGATTATTTTGCATCTTAGAAAATTCAAAGTGCATACAAATGAACAGGTTACGGCGCATTCCTGTCCAAAGCCCTGAAGTCCCTGTGCTGGGATGCAGTGTTGCTGGGGCAGGTTCTGCTGTATCCAGCGTGGGGCTGTAGGCTGCTTGAGGCCTCCTCAAGGTAAGGGACTTCCATGCTTGGGAAGAGGGATAGGATTCGGCAGAGGCCTCCTCCGGATGCCCCCTCCCATCCTTGTTTTGCCCTCCCCTCGCCTCCCCGCCGCCAAGCACATAGCTCACCTGCCTTTGGTGGGTGCTGCTCCTGTACCAGCGGGGCCTTTCGGCACTGGCCTCCATGCCAGTGCGACTGGCCTCCACACCGGCGTAGCATGCTTTATGGCATGTTTGCAACAGCGTGGGGCCTAGTCATGCCGGCGGAGGCCAGCATAGGATTGGGCTGCCCATCTCAGTGCCTTTTGTTAAATAATATCACTACATTTGCCCTCAGTAAGGTCATCATCACGTTCACTATGTAGTCTCTGATAGACTGAGGTCACTTCAGGAAGTTGAAATTAGAGGGGGGGGGGAATGGCACAAAGGCAGCAGCAGCCCAGGTTGCAAGCAGGTTGCAGGTTGCAAACAGCTCTGAAGTAAAGCTGTTTTTTTTTTTAAGTGAACTCTTTATTCATTGGTGAGCATTAAACTCAAACAGCACCTTAAACAATTTGGCATGCCTCACATCAGTTTTTGTGGATAGTGAAAACAAAATATCTGAGGTCCTGTACCTTCTAGTAGCTCAGTCCAGTGGGCCACTGTGTGAGCCTGCTAGGAAAAGACAGAGTCACTGTGCAAGGCAGTGTGACAGATGGTGTGGTTTTGTACTGGTACTACAAAAATCCTGAGACATTCCTCCAATGTGGCTAGTGGAAGCACAAGGAAGCACATGTCACATGAGCAGGAAGATAGTAGGGCACAGGCAAAGCAGGAGACTAGCAATATAGCTGTGATTCTGTCCTTGTTGTTTTCAGTTCACGGTTGTGTCTGCAAAATACGATTATCATTAACACAAAAAAAGGGAATATCAAGTGCCAAGTCCCACAGCCCAAACAACTCCAGCACATGTGTGGGGACACAAGCTACATGATTGTCTACAACAACGGTTCTCAAACATTTTACTCTCTGGAGCCCTTCACACTCCTAAAAGGAGTCTCAGGGAGCCCTGTTAGTGCATGTGCAGAGTCTCTGGTAGCCCCAAAGCACCAGCACATGCGTGGAGTGGCTGTTGCTGTTGCTTACCTGTTGCTGGAGCAGGTAAGCCTGGTGCAGGGGGTGGAATGGGGTGGGGGAGGGCAAAATGGGGAGGAGATGGGGCAGAGGGTGGGCCCAGGAGGGGGGTGAGTTTGGTGGCAGCAGTGCACACCGAACTCGACCTTCCCATGCCTGATCCACTTGCGTGGATCAATGTGGACTTGCACAAGAGATATTGCTGGCGCAGGTCCCAAGTTGACCCTTTGCCGCTGCTGGGGCTTACCCCAGGGTAAAGTGACAAATGTCCCCTTACCCCAAGGAGACCTCCAGCAGCCAAAAATCCCTCACGGGATGCAGCGTAACCCATACCGGCTCTGCTACATTGCTGCGCAGGGATTTAGTTAGGATTGGGCTGTAAGCATTTATTACTGGCATGATCCTTTCTTACACAATGTATCCATAAGTTGTAGTAAGCATTATACAGTATACCTAACTTACAGCTTGATCCTGTGAATGCATGCAGTGTGTGTACTGCAGCTGTGAGAAGATGTCATTAATAAATGCTTACCATCATAAATTGGTACCGGTAGCATATTGAAATTAAATATGGTTATAGATATCTTTAAGAGGAAAGGAGAGAAGGTTTTTTTTCAGTAAAATGAATTTTATGTAACTTCACTTTTGATATTATTTTTCAATATTATATACTTTTGTTCATACATGAATGGCCCTTTTAACAAATATAGATGAATTCATGAATCTTTCAAAACAATTATTTTAGTAATTTGAAAGAAAATAAAATTATGCTAATGCTATTTGATCTAATGGCATTCATAATGTTCCCTTTTTCGCAACAGTGCATTGGATTTGAGCCACATAGTTACCACTGAGTTAATAAAAATGGTTGCTTCTTGACTTCTCCCTTTATTAACATTCAGAACTATGCAGAAAATTGTTCAGAATAAGGGGTTGGATCCTAAGATCTGCAAACACTTCCTTGCCCTTCTCCCCACAGCAGTGGCTCTCCAAGCCACTCCAAATACCCCAAAGACCACTTCTGAAAGTTAGGGGACCCTTGGACCAAGGTAGGATGGAGCTCAGGAAGCTGCAAAGCGGGAGAAGTCCCCCAGACTTGGTGGAGTGGAGGCATGTTCTGTAATGCTTGGGCCCACTTTGGAGAGATTCCTCTCTCCTGCTACAGCTTCCCATGCCTCATCTCACCCTGCAGTTCTCCAAGCCTCAGAGAAAGGACTGCTGTGGGGAGGAGTGGGCAGGTTTGCTTTTGCCTGCAGAACTTAGGATCCAGCCCATTATGTTTAAAATGTCTTTTTTTTTTTAAGGCTGGATTTACACAGGTTCCTTTGCTTTTCATTAGTTGATGCTACCTTGTTCTTGTTTATAAAATATTCTCAGGCAGCCCAATCCAGCGTAAGTCCTAGAGCAGCGGAGCATGTGCTCTGCCGCTCTAGGCCATCGCAAACATGCCATAAAGCATGTTTGCGACAACTCTGGAGTAAGGGCCGCCAGCGCGGAGGCTGGCAGACCTTACTCCACCACCCTCTCGACTTGGCACCCACCGGTGGAGGTCAATCTTGCACCGGTCCCCTTCTCCTGAGGTATTCTTGGCCTGCGCTGGTGAGGCCCGCAAATTGGCTCAGGATACCGCGGCCAGCCCTTGGGAACAGGCTCAGGATACCACCACCGGCCCTTTAGGCCAGCCACATAAAGTTGCGCAGGATTGCACTGTCAATTTTTGTTATATACCACATCTTGATTCTGAGATTTTGCATGCCAAAATGAAAAGTAGACAAATGAAGGGAAAAAATGCATGTACAGTACTAAAATGTAAATTACAGTTCCTTTTACTATAAATAGACATAGTATTCCTAATTTCAGTACAATTATTCATGCAGCCTAGCATATCTTTACTTCCTCCCTCTTTCTTTCAATGGGGCTGACCGTACTGAACATTACAACATGCTACCAACACCTACATATTTGTACAAAGATAACCCCACAATACTGCTGTGAGATTCTTTTTTTAATCTTCTGTTATTTTTATACAAGTATGATTCATTAACAGTTATTTTTGCAAAGGAGAAATGCAGCCTACTAATACAGTTTAAAATGCTCTTATTTTAAGAAACAAAAAGACCGGCATCTGAGATTTTGTTTCTCTTTTTTATTTTCCAGGAAGAGAAGACACTGATATGTTTCTTATTTTAATCAGATTTTTTTAAGGGAGAAAAATATCTAGTTTAGTGTCGGTTGAGCTTTCTTTCTCTTGAATGGAAGGGAGAAAAATTTTACTAAACAAGTGATCTATAAAATTCGAGGCCTGAAGCCAAAACCATTGGAAAACACTTTGAATCCCCACCCACAGCTTGCCTAGGAAGTTGCCCTTCCTGACTTATGGATTCCACAACTCCCTTGCCCACACTGCTAAAAAAAAGCAAGCAAGATGTGAAGCAATCTTAGTGTGAACTCTCTTTACTTTTTTTCCCTCTCTCTTTCAGAGCTATGGCCCACAGATAGTCTGCAGTGGTGACAAATCTCTAGTAGATTCTGCAAACCCAAGCCCACATCTGAAGCAGAGAGTTGTTACCATCCCCCCCCCCCCGTTGTGAGGCCCAATCACACATCCACCCTATCTTTTCTGGGTGCCTAATGGTGGCAGGTGCTCCTTTTCCTCTTCTTCCCATGGAAGAGGAAGTATTTGGAGGAGAGAGTAGAGTGGTGGCACAGAGTATCTTCCAGGAGATGCTCTAGGGCCTAGAGTCTAGGTCACCAGTCTGCATTCTTCTCCACACACTCGTCTTCCTCTCAGGAGTAGTAGGAGGCTCCTGGGCTATGGAGGTAGGAGGGTGATTTATTAGCCAAGTCAGTAGAGGCACTGGATGACTGGCTCATTGGCTGGCCAGCCAGCAGAGGAGGTGGTGGGTAGCTGGCTGGATGAGCAATTACTGGAAGTGGCGGGTAGGCATGGAGTGCATATGGGGTATCCGTTGCTGCACAAAATAAATAAATAATTAACAATCTGTAGAGGCCGCTTCACCTAGCCTCACCTGTGAGCTGGCTCTTCCTGTATAATAGAAAACATCAGCTCTCTTTTTAATGGGCTGGATTAAAAATATATTTGTGAATTGAAATGTATCCCTCCAAATATATGTTCATTATGTGAGTAAATAAGTAAGCATGCACCTCATATGCACATTCTTTGTTTTCACTGAGTGCAGATTCCAGCATTTGGGAAAGTTTGGCTCCTTTCTTTGGTTTTCTTTTAGAAAACTCTTTCTAAAGTTTGGCTAGCCGTACTAAATGCTAGTTTGGTCTGTGATTTATCTATTGGTTGCATCTTCTGATTCAGAAATTACTCTTGAAGAAAAGTTGTTTCTGATGCATCTTTTTATATATCACAATAACTTTTCCCCAATTCCTCAAGCAGAAGCTGTCTCAGTGTAGTGGCCATTTCAGCTGTAGTGCTTTAAACGATTTTCAGTCTTTTACAATAAAATAAATTCTTAACTATGGAAGACACAAGACACATAGGGTAAAGTGATCCTGTAACATAAATGTAAATTATGGACTTTAAAAAAACCTGAAATGTAATTGCACCTCTTCATAGATGATACTAGTTTAAAGTGCAATTCTAAACACACTAAGGACTAAGCCCCATTGAACACAGTGGGACTTCTGAGTAAACATGCAGACAATAGCACTGTAGGTGTTATTAGCTGGTTACATACTTCTCCCTGCTGGCTTTTAACAGTTTTCCTTTTAAGTACTGCATGCCGTTTATGATGATCAGAGCATTGCTCCTCTTTGAAGTCAGATTGACTCTACCAACACATTTTGAAACGCAGATGCTTTGTCCTATTATTTGCCAACCAGGCTCACACATAAGAGTAAAACAATATGGCATGCAATGAAGTGACACAGAATAAACTCTGAGCACCATACTTGAGGAAATATTTAAATGCCTTTTAATACCTGAACAAATAATAAGGGTGAACATAGAATGATGTCGACATAAGAAGAGGTACCACAAATAAGACATAATAAACTAAAAACTGATGGAAGGAGATAAAAATTAGAAGAAGAGCAAGAACAGATAGAAAGATAAAATATTATCTAGATACCAGAGGAAAAAAATCTGGATGAGGCACTGAAACCTATACAGCAGGGGTGGCCAAACTTTCAACATGAGTGCTCCTGGCCCTTTAATGGGTGTATAGGCAAAGGGCATTTCAGCAGGTGCAGCTGCTTTAGCAGCACCATCAGCAATTTCAGCTGCCAAAATTCTTTCTGCAACACAACTCTTAAGAACAGAGAGACCCTAATGGTGGAAGGTTGGCCACCCCTGCTATACAGGATAAGCTGGATAAGATGTAAAATATAAAGCACAGGAAAAGAAGATCCAGGAATTTATTAATACCCCCAAAGGAAACAAAAATGTCATTACTCAGGGTCTGGAAGTAGATGCCTTGAAAATGTAACTAGAAGAAGTTGAGGATAAACATAGATGTGGCGACTCTGCTGGCACGAAGTTGCAGCTGTTCGTGGCTGTGGTCTGGCTCCACAATACGGCGTGTCACATTTTGTGACAGCCGTAAATGACCTTATGCCACCGGAACACTAGGCCCACATACAATTGGGCTGTAAGGGTCAAGCCACACATGCTTATGAGACGTGCTTAAAATAAGTTTCTCCTCTTTAACCAAAAGACATGAAGGGCCCAATTCAGATTGGAATCTTGGCTTGTGAGAAGGAAAGGTTAACCCTTTTCTCCCGAATTCCAAATATTTGCTGCAAAGAGGCAAATAGAAGCTTTAGGGGGCAATTTTTGGTGGGAAAATGGTATGAGGCGAAAGCATTAACTTCGCCAAATGCCATGATCCGTGCTAGGCCCCCACAGCTGTTTGTTTTAATGAAGAGGCGTTTCTGTTGGTAAGCATGCAGCTTTGAGACTGTGTAATAAGGCTGTAGTCCTAAATATATTTACTAGCAAGCAAGGTCCACTAAATACATTGGGAACTACTTTTGAGTAGACATGTTTAGGATTGTATTGTCAATGATTCCCATGCATATATATGTCAGATCAGTAGCATCACTATGAGGGTGCAATTGGTACGGGCTGCACTGGGCGCAATGCTCCGGGGGTGTGTGACACCATAGCTGCTGTCTTCCGACAAGACCCAGAGAGGTGAGCGGAGCTCCATGTTCGAATGTCTTTGTGCTAGAAGGGATCTCCCACCCGCCCATGTAGCCGTTTCAGTCCAAATCTGCGGAAGCAAGTGGCGGTGATGTGATGACATGACGACATCATTGCGTCACCTCCAACCTACTTCCAGATCGCCACGCTCCGTGCCTATGCACCAGACACCATCAGCTCCCGTGCCACCACTGCCCTAGATTTCCTTAGGCTGTGCTGTTGTTTTTTGCCTGAGGAGTCATTTCTGTCATTTTGTTGAATGTTACCTCAACTCAGACCTTTAAAAATAAATTCAGAAACTAAAAATACCTTGCTCTGGAGAATGACTATTTTTTCATTAAAAATTAAGGAAGACATAAACATTGTAATATTAAATGAATCTGAAACCGTTTGTTTTACTTATTTATTCTTGCTAATTTGCTACAGCTGTTTTACTGAAAGCATAGGAATGTAAAACCTACAAGGCAGTGGCTGTTATCACCCTTCCTTTTCTTTTCGTGAAGGAGTTCTTAGCAACTAAGAAACCCCGACTTTAACCGTAAACACGTTGCCAACAACAAACAGATATTGCTGCAACAAAGCAACAATTATTTGTAAATTATCTATTATTAATGTTTAGGGCAGTTGTTTTTATTAGACCACAAATTTGATTTTGTACATGGTACTGCTGGAATTTTCATAGCTGTTATACTGTATAATTGTGCCTCAGTTTTGTGAATGGCAAAATACAACATGCTCCTTCCCATGTGCTATTTCCCTTTCAGTTTAAGGGTAATATTCTCTCTCTCTCTCTCACGCACGCACGCACGCACGCACACACACACACACAGAGAGATCACAATCCTGTCTAATTTTAGACCGGTGGGTGTCGCAAATGTGCTGGAAAGCACATTTGTTGCACCCGATGAGTAAGTGGCGCTGGCGGAGAGGCCTGCCGGCACCACAGAGAAGTGGAGCATTGCGGCAGAGAGGTAAGTCCTTGCAGAGGGGCGGATGGAGGGCAGGGAGTTCCAGTGTGGCTGGGTTGACCTGCTGGGCCTGGGACAGGGGAGGGATTGGCGGCAGCGCACTCCACTGAATCCTATCTCCCTTCCTGGACCTGGCTGGCTCGAATGTGTACCAGCAAAATAGCTGGCACACATTCGAGTAGATCCATTGGGGCAGCTGGGATTCTACTCGGGGTAAGGGGACAAATGTCCCCCTTCCTGTCCTCCAATTCTGTGTAGGATGCAACAGGGGCCTTATTTGCACGGCTGCGCCCTGCTGGACAGGATTGGACTGTTAGGCTTATACATCTAAAGGCACCCACAAAAATCTCATCCAAATGAAGCTTTTGAAAGCTATAGTAGTTTTCCAAAAATTTATTGTTTTATTAACTGTGTGAAATGGCATGTTCATTGGGGGGAAAGTCTGTAATTTAGTAGAATAAAAATTCCTTAAAGGTAGAAAATAAATAAGAATTGATTGTACTTTATAAAATCTGGAATGTCATATTTGTTGAACCATTTAATTTAGGAATAATATTAAACATAGAAATACTTAATTACATACCAGCTGTGGCTAACTAGCTGACAGTGCATGTCTACTCAGAAGTAATTCATGTCTAGTAAAGGTAAAGGTGACCCCTGACAATTAAGTCCAGTCGTGTCCAACTCTAGGGTGTGGTGCTCATCCCCATTTCAAAGCCAGAGAGCCAGCGTTGTCTGAAGACGCCTCTGTGGTCATGTGGCCGGCATGACTCTCCTTGCTGCAGCGCGTAGCATGCAGCTGGAACACGGAGCGCTGTTTACCTTCCTGCAAGCGGTACCTATTTATCTACTTTCATTAACATGCTTTGGAACTGCTAGGTTGGCAGGAGCTGGCCAAGCAACGAGAGCTCACCCCTTCGCGGATTCGAACTGCCGACCTTTCGATCGACAGCTCATGGTTCAGCGGTTTAACCCACTGCACCACCCGCTGGCCTAATTCATGTCTACTCAGAGGTAATTTTCATTGAGTTTAATGGGACTTTCTTCCAGGTAAATATGCATAGGATTACAGCCTAAGTTGAGAAAGCATTGCTAGAAAGCAGCAAATAAGTATTGAAAATGTGTGTGTGTGTGTGTGTGTGTGTGTGTGTGTGTGTGTGTGTGTGTGTGTGTGTGTGTGTGTGTCTGAATGCTGAGACTAAACTTCCTCAGTTCCGTTGCTTCCACCTCTTTCCTAAACGTAGCAGCCTGTGAAAGGCTTCCAGGAGGAGATGAATGACAGGCTCTCCCTCCCCCTCCAAATGTTAATTTTGACCGCACTCAGCTTGCACTACTTCTCCTTGCTTCAGTCATCCCGGCACTTACTCATAAATGTCTCGATTACAAAAGCAGGAGAACGTCTGAAAGACTGTGCTGATGGTGTTCACATGACTAATACTATGAAAGATAGCAAGATTTTTTGAGCAGCTCCAGTCTATGCACAGTTGGCTCCCAGCTGATAGACAGAATGTGGGGTGGGCTTTGTCACCGGAACGCTGGGTACTGCATGCCCAGCTATGCTTGTAGTTATACAGTGCCCAGAAACCTGCTGCTTATGTCAGGGTGCAGGCAGTTAAAACACATCGAAACTGGGTAGCTTTTATTCCTTTTTCATTTCAGCAAAGGTTATATAATGAGGGGATTGCTGCTAAAGTAAAAGGGAAAATGAAGTCTTTGTTAAATGCCTTAACAAAGAAAGAAGGTAAGCACTGAGCGCGAAGCACTTGATGCTTGAAAACTGCTATTTTCTTCTGCATGCTTAATATGATCTGTTTAGTTACTGTATAATTATACTAAGTTTCTTTCATATCTTTTCCAGAATTCTTTTCTGTTACGTTGTCTTTTTAGACAACTTATTATAAGAGCTTGCTTATGACTTATTCATTTTAGCTTATCTCACAGACGCCTCATTCCATTTACAAAAAAAGCTATGTTGTTTTCTAATAGATGTATATGAGTAAGCATAAGGATTTTTTAATGGTTTATATTACTATTGAATGCTCATGAATGTTTGCGTCATATGATACGCATGCAGTTTGGTGAAAAATATTCCAGTAGATTGTGGGAAAGTATTATTTAATTCACAAGAAGTGATAATTTCTTAGAGGCATGCTGTTAATTCTTCTTATATCTCTTCAGCTGAACAGCATTTGTAGCTATAATTAATTTTGAAAAATAATTGCATGGGAAAAGGAAAATTAATTCAGTAGAACAGCAAGCAGGCATGTTCTTGTTGAATAATTTTTGTGCTACAGTTATATTGTGAACATAAAATAAATAGTACATGTAGGAAGCAAATAGGAAGTGCCTATCCACTTTGCAGAATGCACACTGACATGGGAAATAAGCAAGAAAGCAGTTGTGCAGGGAGAGATGCTTATTTGTGTCACTAATTTACTGCATGCATGTGTCACTGCATGCACTTTCCATTGAAAAAAGTAATAGTGTTTTAAAAAAGGCGTATTTAAAACAACACTTTGTGAACATCAGAAATTTCAGTCAGTAAGAATAATTAAAAGCTGTTTACACATGCCATATGGCGAGGAAAGGGGATATAAGATTTTGTAAAGAGGGATATAAGATTTTGTAAAATATATAGGAATCACTTTGGCATTGTGCTGGTAATCCTGAAATTTGGGAATCTTTACGTGGAGGTCACATGTACAGTACAGTCTATGATCAAGTTAAATTCAGGTACTAGGTTTAAAGCCATTTTGGTCTTGTTTGCTTTGAAATGCAGCTGAGTGTCCTCAGTGGAACTGAATCATATTAAATAAATAAGTATTGTGGGTTAAATGCTTTGAGGTCCAGCGCATCAGTGAAAACTTCATGTAAGGCAAAATGAACCTTTAGGATGAAGGTTCTACCACACAGATTTTAAATGTCAACAATAATACAGTATGTGTCTATACATTCTGTGGGCCTCTCCCAGGTACTGTTGAACACAATTTTGTCAGATCAGAATTTTGCCAAGCAAATCTGTATGAATGTAGCTTATGCTCTTCTCTACCATATCTTTATTTATCAGCATGCTGTATTTGTTGATGAACAGTTTGTTTATCTACAACCTCTCTTCGTAATTATTAAAGCAGTGTGTTCAAAATGGTAGTATAACATTACCTCATACAATATGCCATGAAATATACTGTGTTTGAAAGGACAAATCACAGGTCGTCCCGTGGTGGATCAAAAGCATACTCAGTAAAAAGTACAAGGAAAGGTAGTTTTTAATATTATTATTATTTATTTTTTCACATTTTTATACCGCCCTTCCTCCAAGGAGCTCAGAGTGGTGTACATATTTCCTCCCTTCCTTTTTGTCCTCACAACAACCCTGTGAGGTAGGTGGGGCTGTGAGATAGTGACTGGCCCAAGGTCATCCAGGAAGCTTCGTGGCTGAGCGGGGATTTGAACCTGGATCTTCCAGGTCTAAGTCCGACTCCCAAACCACTACACCATCCTGGCACAACCATGTGGTGTGAAACCAGATGTATGTTTTTCTTAATAATCTTCATTTGGGCCCTTATATTAGGAATTTTGAACCCATATATCTTTTTTGTTCATATTTATACTATTTTTGGCTTGCTAGGCCTACAAATTTATACATAGATATTGAATATGAATATGAAAATATTTATACCTACCAAGTTACAAATACAACTTTTCTTTGCTTTTTTAAAACAAAAACATAATTCTACTTGATTTAATAAATGGTTAAAATAGATATTTAGATCTTGTTAACAGATCAGATAGAATTGAAGTCAGCAGACTGATTGTTGTTCACTTCTTTCATCACTGCAATAGTTGTGTGTTTTGAAATGCCTAAGGTAATGTGTAAATAGTTACATTAATTGTGAAAGGAAAAAAAAACCTTATGTTCTGAATTTAATTTCAGTAGTTCTGTTCCAGCTAGTGTCTTCCAGATCAGTTGAGTTAACCCAAGAGAATATTGACATTGATTTCATTGGGATTATAATTGCACCTACTTTTCCATGTCCAATAACAGCAGTCCGCATACACAAACAAGTTTCTGCATTCAGATTTGGTTTATTGTATGCACAAATGTCAGCTATGTTAGGAGAGGAGAATCTTTACATTAAACAACCAGTTTATCCACTCACCACAGTTGCTTGGAGAGGCACTGCTTTGGTGTTCAGATTTCTGATTTGAAATACTTTTTTTAAGTGACACTTATCACAGCAACTAGCCGCTTCTGCTCCTCTTTCTTCTGGCCTAACAGGCAATAGCAGTCACAGGTTTTACTCTTGGAAACCTCTCGCAATGTTGATTGTGGGAGCCTAACGTGGAGAAGTACTGTAGTTCACATGGACTCCAGGCATCTCCTTCACACGACCACCCCACCAGTTATCCGATTGGGGGTTGTGCAAGGTTTATTTTGGCTAGACCTTATTTTTCTGTGGGAGTGTGAGGGCAGGAACAGGCACCCAGCCTTCTGCCAGCGGTGACATCAGGGGTCGAACAGACTGGGCACTAGCTGAGGGCCCACAGTTGTCAGAGAGCCTACCTGGCTGGGCTGACCCCAGACATCTTCGCTCAGCCACGAAGCTTCCTACCTCACAGGGTTATTGTGAGGACAAAAAGGAGGGGAGGAAATATGTACACCACTCTGAGCTCCTTGGAGGAAGGGCGGTATAAAAAAAAATGTGAATAAATAAATAAATAAATAAATATTGATGGCAGTGGTAGCTCCCAATGTGTCCTCAGAAGGTGAATGGGGGGAGGCCATTGTTTGTTATTAAGAATGTTTATACAGTATACCGCTTTTCAATAAAAACATTCATAAACTGGTTTACCTAGGTCCTAGCAGAATAAATAAATACTTCCCTTTCCCAAAAGGGCTCACAATCTAAAAAGATGCAGAAGAAACACTTGCAAACAGCCACTAGAAAAGACAGCATGCTGGGGTGAAGAGGAACAGTTTCTCTCCCCCTGCTCAATATAAAGAGAAGCACCACTTTAAAAAGTGCCTCTTTGCCCACTTAGCTGGGCTTTGTCCCAGGACTGGGGCTGGCTAAAGATACCTGAGGTGGCATGCCAAATACTGCCCCCCTTACCATTCTCAGCACCCTCCTCCTATCCTCCACATTTCCTCTTCCTCTCTGTCCCCCTCTTCCTTTTTCAGTCCAGGGGGTGGGAGGATGAGGAGCAATGGGGATACATAGGTGGATAGAGATGGGTGCCCTACACCAATCTGCTGTGTGAGGCTACTCAGAGACGTTCCTATGGTGGGGGCACTACTGTAAGTTGTGCCCTGTCCTAGTCCCCGTTTACAAGCCGGCACGGGGTGGCCTCGCCGTTGGAGCCATTCCGTGTGGAGAAGGCAACGGACAGGAGACTCCCTGCCCGTTGCCTTCTCTGCACAGAATGGCTCCGACGGCGAGGGGGCGAGGCCGCCTTGTGCCGGCTTGTAAACGGGGACTAGGACGGGGCGCAACTTACAGTACCGCCCCCACCATAGGAACGCCTCTGAGGCTACTGCTTCAGTTGGTCTCATGGATAGGCTGGCCCTGCCCAGACCCCTCAGCAACCTGGTTCCAGGTTTCCTTTCATACAAGGAAATGCAGTTTATATAAGTTTCATACAAGGAAATGCATTTGAAGCAGTTTAGTTTAGGGGAAAAAGTAACTAAGGGGTTACATGGCAGGCTTATAAAATGATGTATAGTGAGAAGAAAGTAGAGATAAATTCTCCCTTTCTCACAGCACTAGAACCCAGCGTTATCCAATGAAACTGATTGGCAGGAGATTCAGGATGGACAAAAGGAAGTAATTTTCACACAGTGCATGATGGATTTATGGAATTTGCTGCCATAAGATGTGGTAATGACCACTAGCTGAGAGAGCTTTAGAAGGAGATTAGATAAATCCATGGAGGACAAGCCTATCAATGGCTACTAGTCATGTTGGCTATATGCTATCTTTACAGAATATAGTATGCCTCTGGATAACAGCTGTCTTGCCTTCATTCCCTCCTGCTTGTGAGCTTCCTAGAGGCATCTGGTTGGCTACTCTGGGAAATAGGAGGGTGGAGGAGACAGGCCTTTGCTTTGATCCAGCAGGGCTCTTTGTACGTTGTTATGGTCTTATTGGTTCTTTTGCTAGTGGAAGTAGTAAAATTATGAAAGTACTTCCATAGCAGATAGAAAGCTGAGGTTTGGTGTGTATATAGTCCAATGCATTTTAATTACTAGAAAAGTATGAAAATAGAATGGTTTTACCCTTCTCTGTCTCTAAACTTGAGTATTGTATGCAAAGTTTCCTTCTTTAGAGTGACCGGCATTCCTACATAGAGCACAGCAAAGCCCAAACGTAACAGGATTTTGGTTAGTGGGAATTCTTCCTTGAAGCATCCTCCGATTAGGGAATAGGAGACAGGGTTGCAATAGTGACGTGAGTGGACAAATCACATAATAATGGGACTTGCAGCTGGCTTCCTGTTCGGATTTTGGAATAGTCTGGATTTCGGATGTCCGGATAAGGAGTAATCTACATGTACTGTAGACCAGCGGGCGGCGCAGTGGGTTAAACCTCTGAACCATGAGCTGTCGATCGAAAGGACGGCAGTTCGAATCCGCGACGGGGTGAGCTCTCGTTGCTTGGCCAGCTCCTGCCAATCTAGCAGTTCCAAAGCATGTTAATGTGAGTAGATAAATAGGTACTGCTTGTGGGAAGGTAAAGAGCGCTCCGTGTTCCAGCCGCATGCTACGCGCTGCGGCAAGGAGAGTCATGCCGGCCACATGACCACAGAGGCGTCTTCAGACAACGCTGGCTCTTCGGCTTTGAAATGGGGATGAGCACCACACCCTAGAGTCGGACACTACTGGACTTAATTGTCAGGGGTCACCTTTACCTTTACTAGACATGAACAGACATGCACTGTCAGGGGTCGCCTTTACCTTTTACCTTACATGTACTGTAGGATTGTTGTACAGATTACAGTAAGATCATACTAACATGTGAAGTTCTTTGCACATTGAAAAAACAGTATACAAATGCTGAGTATTATGAATGTTGAGAAAGGCAAAGCTGTAACCGCTGTAGTCCACTTACCAAATTTAAGATTCTACTTTAGGATGCCCCATCCTATCCCAGTTATGCAGTGTCCTGCTCTGTATGTTACAAGTTGTAGGCAAAAGCACAAATTCTTTTTTTTTTTTGCTTATATATTTATATTTTATTGATATATTAAAACATAAAAACAATACATATTTCATAAAGTTATAGCAAGCGCGAAGCAATACATCCTACTAGCATACTATTCACTATTTTCTACATACAATTTCCAACTAAGCCAAAACAACACCCACATTCTATTCATTAAATCCGCATATCATCACATCATTCCTCTCTCTCTCTCTTAAAAAGTCAATAAATGGTTTCCAATTATTCACGAAAAAGTTAACTGACTTTTCCTTAATTAAAATTGTAAGTTTATCCATTTCAGCATAGTCCAAAACTTTCAGCCACCAATCTTCCAGCGAAGGTATCTCCGAATTCTTCCATTATTGTGCATATAAAATTCTTGCCGCAGCTATCATATAGCACAAATTTATAGCACAAAGCTAGCACAAATTCTATAGCTATGTGGCCAAGGGATAACTGCGTGCAGTCACAGTAGAAGGGAAATCTCAGTCAGTTTTTACCCTGACAGAAAAAAATATTTTGTAGCAAAACTGATGACTAGTTCATAACTATAGTCTTTACTAGTAAGTCTTGGGGTTACGTCAACAGGGGAAAGAATGTATAAAAGTGACATGACGTATATGCAAGGCTTACTAGGTGAAATCAATGTTTTCTTGACACGTGGTTTCCCCTGCGTCATGAGGCCTAGCCTCCTGTGCATGTATTTTCTATTCGGCTTTGCCCATTGATTAGCTAGGGATGGTTGTAATAATATTTGGTATTTATTTAGCAGTTAAGCTTAAGTGCTTGCAATGCTCCACATTATCTTAGAAATTATGTAAACTAATCCAGTGTTTATTACCCTCATATTACAGGAAGGGAAATGAAACAAAAACAAAACACCAGAGGCTTGCCTAAGGCCACCCCAGTGAATTCATGACTGAGCTGAGATTTAAATCGATGATTTGCTGTCCATAGGCCAGGCTGTTGACTACTGTGCTGTCTAGTGCACCTGGCTGCAGCGCATCAGTAGTCTGGCATTCAGTCTTTGCTCAAAGATTGGCAATTCAGTGAGCACCAAGAAGTCATGCTGCTTTTCCGCTCAGTGTGATCCGCCTGTAGCCATTCAAGCCATGGATGCTGGGCCACTGCCAGTCACTCTTGTATGGGTTCAGTGGCTCACCATACCCAACAGTCTCCAAATAATAAAGGGCAAGAGGAGAAACATATTTTTCAGAATAATATTCAGTCAAGAATGGATGCAGAAGATTCCTCTTTCTATAATAAAACTGAATTGTAGTACAGTACTTTACAATGAGAGATAGAAGCAGGGTTTTCATATGAGTTTGTGCTTTTTCAAATACCGAAGGAAGTTTCTTCTAGATAGGATAGTGAGGAATGAAACCAAGTTCTGCCCAATATTTGTGGTTCTGCCTATAGCAGCCCAGAACTCAGACTTGGTATGATCCAGCAGGTTTTATTATGGATCTAGATCGGGGTGGTCAATCTTCCACTATTAGGGCCTCTGTGTTCTTGAGAGTTGTGTAGAAGACAATCTTGGCAGCTGCCATTGCTGATGGTGCTGATAAAGCAGCTGCACCTGCTGAAATGCCCTCACCTATATAACCATTAAAGGTCCAGGAGCATTCATGTTGAAAGGTTGGCCACCCCTGATCTAGATGGCTTCTCGTATGCTGTAGAACACTCTGCATTATAGGATGTATACATGATATAGAGACATGCTTACAAGTTGTTACCACAGGTGCTCAAATTATGTATTTGGGGGGTTAGTCCAGAGTCGGCTTCAGGAGGATTGGGGTTGCTAAGCTCTCTTCATTTTTACCTTCCCTGATGGAGCAGCCTGTGAAACAAGGGATCTTTTGGATTATTATTATTATTATTAACAGTATTTATATACCGCTTTTCAACAAAAAGTTCACAAAGCGGTTTACAGACAAAATTAAATGATTAAATAGCAGATGCAAAGACTAGCATGCCATTAGCGAGAATCAATTCAAGAGACAGGCAAGGGAGTGCCTTCAAAATTACAAGAGATTTATTAAAAACACAGTTGCAAAGATACAGATTCAATAAAAGTCTATAAACCCTAACGTGTGTGTGTGTGTGTGTGTGTGTGTGTGTGTGTGTGTGTGTGTGTTGCTTGTGCATCAGTAGGAAAGGAAAGGGGAATTATTTTCAGGGAAGGAAGTTTAGGAGAGCCCCACACTTTTGTCCCCATCCCTAAGGTTGATGTAGGAGAAAGTAGAAGTGAGACAGAGGAAAGGGAAGCTGCAAAGGGGAAAGAAAGTTTCAAAGCATGATTATAGATACCTTCCTGAAGACAGCTTGCCGAGCCTTGGTGCTACGTTCTGTGCAGCATTTGGAGACCCAAGAATGATGCAAGGTGGTCTTTGCCTCACACTCGGGTCACAGAATCACTTGAAAAGGCTGGCAATATTTATGGAAGTCTGGGGGAATGCGTAATTGTAGCTGCCAAGGCATGTCCCTGACAGTCCAATCCTATCCGGGATTGGGTTGTTGTGCGCAGCCATTTACAACAGTGGAAGAGTGTTCTGTTGTCGTAAAATGGCTTCTGGCAGAGCGTGCAGTACTCCATCAGCAACCACTTTGGGGGTGCTTCTGCAAGAGGCAGCAGCGCTCCCTGGACGTCGATGGAGCTCCCTGGACCCACCAGAGCAGGTAAGACAGCTGCGGGGGCAGGGAGGGGGTGAAACGGGTTGGGGAGGGGAAGGAACGGGGTGGGGAGGCAGCAGCAGGGGGTGGATCTAGCGGCGATGGTGTGCACCTGATCCTATCCTCCCTTTTTGCATCCTCCGCACCCCCCTTCTCTCCTTGGACTTGTGCCAGCTAAAGAACTGGCGCAGGCTTGAGGAGACCCATTGCAGAATGGGAGGCTTGCAGAGGGGTAAGGGGATTTAAATCCCCTTTCCCCTCTGAAGCCTCCTGATCTGGCCTCCCTAATGGATACAGTGTGCAACTTTTTAGTGCAGCTGTACAAGTGTGTATGTGGGGGGGGGGGAGGATAGGGTTGGGCTCTAAGTCAGAAAGAGTAGTGTCCATAGTTCATAGATACTTCCTGTATCACACAGTGGCCCCACCAACCAGATGCCTCAGGCCAATGTTCATGGGTTGGCAAGGGCAGGCAGGTTTGGCTTGAGTGGTGCTGACTGGCATCAAAGGTGTTTGTTGTTGTTCAGTCGTTAAGTCGTGTCCGACCCTTCGTGATCCCATGAACCATATCCCACCAGGCCTTTCTGTCCTCCACTATCTTCCTGAGTTCTCTCATTTTCATGTTCGTTGCATCGGTGATGCTGTCTAACCATCTCATCCTTTGCCTTCCCCTTCTCCTTTTGCCTTCAGTCTCTCCCAGCATCAGAGTCTTCTCCAGAGAGTCCTCTCTTCGCATTAGGTGGCCAAAATATTTGAGCTTCAGCCTCAGTACCTGTCCTTCCAGGGAACAGTCAGGGTTGATTTCATTTAGGATTGACTGATTTGATCTCCTAGCAGTTCGAAAGCATCTATTCTTCGGCGCTCTGCGTTCCTTATGGTCCAACTCTCGCAACCATACATTGCTACTGGGAACACCATCGAACTATATAGTCGAACACCATCGACTATACGAACGAATCAAAGGTGTATACAGTCCATTATTATTTATTTTATTTTATTATTTTATTTTATTTTTTCACATTTTTATACCACCCATCCTCCCAAGGAGCTCAGAGTGGTGTACATATTTCCTTCTCTCCTTTTGTCCTCACAGCAACCCTGTGAGGTAGGTGGGGCTGAGAGATAGTGACTGGCCCAAGGTCACCCAGGAAGCTTCATGGCTGAGCATACATATGTGTGCATAGTACCAAGGGAAGTACAATAAAACAATTCAGGAAAAATCATCACAAGTAACACAGCATTCTGTCAGATTACATGGCTGTTGCTGGCAGTGCCAGGGCCAGGCTGCTGGGAGCTCTGGGCCCACCTTGGCTCCCTTCATTCACTCCCTGATTACACTTTGGATTTTACCGCTGTCCATGGTACTAAAGGCCGAGGGGTCACTGTGACCAGGTTCGTCTCTGATGGGTGCAGGCGCCCTGTCAGTGTCTTACTTGGTCATCGTCTGATGCAGCCCTGCGTAGAAAGATTCTGTGATGCAGAGGAAGCAATGGAGTATAATTATTTCTATATGTTATGCTTCCATGTGTAGTCACCACTCTGGAAGAAAGTACTTTCCTGTGACTTCAACATGTTTAGGGTAATACAAATTCTTAATAATTATTATTATTATAATTAAAGTTGTGTTAGACGAAGGTAGAAAGGTTTTAGTTTTAACATGCAAAAACTCTGCTTTTATCATACTAAAAATATTCAGTATACGTTTTTGGGAGATTGTCCACATTTATTGGACACATTTCTTGGCACTGCGGAATGCCAGCCATCACTTAACATCAGCAGTCTGTCAGCATTCATGGGTGAATGTCAATCTCCAGTTCTGGAACCTTACAGTAAGATTATATATAAATATAAAAATGAAAACTATTCAGGTTTCCAGTAACGTGAACCTTTATCACTTATTAATCCTCATTTTAAAAACGTGCTTTCATATGAAAATTATACTTAATTTTGATTGCAGTTGAAAATAATTCTAGTGCTCATCTTGATTAGACAATCAGCCAAGGCAGAATTTCTCTCTCTTTCACATATTAAGGATGAAAAAGGGCACCATATTTTGGTAAATCTGTTTTTTTGTGGGCTGATAAATTAGATGTATTTGTCAGAGTATCATTTTGTTTTCCTTTTCATACAGTGCCATTTAGAGAGGCTCCTACATACTCAAACAGAAGACGGAGGCCCCAGAGCACCTTGACAGCACCTCGTGTCTTGCTTCGTTCCAATAGCGATAACAATCTGAACATCAACATTCCTGATTGGTCAGCCACCTCTTTAGCTTCTTCACACCGTAGCCTTTCGCCTCACTTACTCCAACAGATGCAGAATAATCCTAATGGAACTGTGAAAACTGTTGGGAGCTACACGCCATCCTCTCGTAGTCGCTCGCCATCATTAAATCGGTTAGGAGAGGATGCAAAGCGGCAGCAACAGCACCGGCACATCAGGTGACTTTGTCAGCATTTCCCCAGTTTTGTACATTTAGTTTTTGTTAAAATTTTAAAATGCTGGTTACAAATACAAGTGTGAATTCAAATAAATCTCATCCCATGTCTCTTGCCCTTCTCCCTCCCATTCCCCTTCTTTCATCTCACCTACCTCACTGCATTTAAAAGGAAAGAAAGAATGCTTCAATCCATCCACAACCCCCTGTTTAATGTTTAGTGCAGTGGTTCTCAAAGTGGTGGGTCGTGACCCACCATTGGAACCCAAAGCTGTCCCCTGCTCCCTTAAGGCGATTTTTTTAAAAAAAAATGCACGTTGCCGACTTACCGAGAGTCCTTGACCCCTCCGGATGGTTCGGGGAGGCCTGCGCTAACCTCCAAAGGCTTCCCCTATTTTCAGATTGCCGCTCTGTGGCGATTTACGGCCACATCCGGTTTTCGCAAACTTAAAAAACAGTAAACTAAACTAGCTAATTCTATTCACTACATCAGGGGTGGGGAACCTATTTGCGATGGAGGGCCATTTTCCCATGGGGAAAATGTCCCGCGGGCCATGTGCCCCTCCATCGCAAATGGGTCCCCCGGCACGCGCCGGGGGGTCACACACACACACTGCCCCCCTGCTCTCCTTACCCCCCCTGCTCTCCTTACCTTTTTCAGGCGGTGGCGGCCGCCGGCCCTGCGCGCACTGCTCGCGCGACTCCTTTTGAACCCAGCTGTTTCTGCACATGCGCAGAAACAGCCAGGTTCCAAAGGAGTCGCGCGAGGTGAGCACACCGCGCGCTCTCCCTTCGGCGCAACTCCTTTTGAATCCAGCTGCTTCCGAGTTCCAAAGGAGTCGCGCGAGGTGAGCGCGCCGCGCGCTCTCCCCTCGGCGCGACTCCTTTTGAATCCGGCTGCTTAAACAGCCAGATTCTAAAGGAGTCACGCCGAGGGGAGTGCGAGGAGGCTGGCGGGGCTGGCGGAGCCTCCGGTCTGCTCGCGTGGGCCGAACCTGATTGATCGGGTCTGGTCTTGCGCGGGCTGGACCGGATCGCTCCGGGGGCCGGATCCGGTCCGCAGGCCGCCGGTTCCCCACCCCTGCACTACATGTTGAAAGTTCCAGGTCTGTTGTGTAGAATGGATGGGTAGATGGACAGAGTGCCCTGCAGCATCCCAGGCACAAGAAGTGCTCTCTATAAGAACACTTCTCTACCTATATAGAAAAAGCCCTCATGAGATCAGTCAAATCAAAATAATCCAAAGATCTGCTGAGTCAGGTCTGACCACTCAGCAGCCAGCGCATATAGAATAATAGCGCATTCCACCGTAAGGATCCAGCCGGCGGCCCATGGCCGCCCGCCGGATCCTGTGCATGGACTGCCCGACGCGCGCCAGGCTGCAGGTCTACTCGGGGAAGGGGACGCTCGTTCCCTTCCCCGAGTGTAAAGCCAGGCCGGCCCGATCGGCCTCCTCAGATTTCCGCCAGCTAAGTAGCTGGCAGAAGTAGAAGAGGCTGTGTAACGGCCTGGCGGGGGCGGGGACGGGGATATGCCCGAGCCCCTCCCCCTCCCAGGCCAGCTAGGTCAACGGCCCCCCTCCCTTGCCAGCTGGGCTGCCCACGCGGCTGGCGACAGAGCACTTACCTGCCGTCCACGTCCGGCGCCGGAATGAGGGAGGCCGGCCTTGTGCCGGCCTTCCTTACTCCTGAAGTGTTGTGAATGTGTTTTATGGCACATTCACGACGTCTCCTGGCGACGTAACGCTCGTTCCATCGCCATCGGGGTTTGCAGGATTCCGCCCTAATTCCCCAATTAAAACCCATTTAACTCCAATGAGTGCTTCGAGTAACGCCTGAAAGAAAATAGTTTTTTAAAAAAGGGCTTCCCCCAATTTTTCTGGATTTTTTTTGTGGAAATTAGACAGGTGAAACTATTTTTAAAACAATTTTCAGAGTTCTAGGGTCACCCCACTGACCCCCCCCCCAGAAGAGCAAAGATCACAGTTTTTAGGGAAAATGAGGTGCAGGAATTGGTTGCAGGGTACCCCCTCCTCACTGAAATTAGAAATGAAACTTTGGCTTTTTTTTCATGGCCAGGGCCCTGGCTTTTGAATCCACTTTATTTGGAGCACCTCAGGTGCAGGTGATCAGCTGTATACAGCTGTAAGCAGGAGCAACACCACCAGGCGTTGCTCAAAGCACTCAGTTGGGTTATATGGGTAACAGAATAGACCTATGCAGCCATTTTCATCATATTGCATCATTTCCTATAATTTGTGAGTGGATTTGTGGCTTTTTCCTCATGGCCAGGGCCCTGGCTTTTGAATCCACTTTGTTTCCAACATCTCAGGTGCAGGTGATCAGTTTTACAGAGCTGTAAGTAGGAGCAACACAAGGTGTTGCTCAAAACACTCAAGGCGTTGCTCAAACAACTCATCGGTCCTTAGAGGGTAATCTAATGCTGTTCCTGTAAATTGGCTGTTTGTTTCTGGGGTTTTTTTTCTATTCCCCCCTCAGGCTGAGCCTAGTTTGTTGAGGACAGGGGTGAAGGTTGGGGTACTCAGAATTATGTCTCCAACCTCTACTGAGTGTTTGCAGGGACCTGTCAGGTGGCTGGCATTATATACTGATTTTTAGCTGCATGTTGCAGGAGCTGGATTTAGTGGCTTATTTCTGGTGTTTTTTTCCTTCCCCCCCACCTCAGGCTGAGCCTATAAGGGCAGGGGTGAAGGTTGGGGTACTCACAGTTCTGTTTGCAGCTACTGCAAGGTGCCTGTTCCTTTTGAGTTACAAACATTGGGCTTGCTAAGATATATATCATTGTAAAACATAGTATTTTTCAACTGACATTCTTCTACTAAGAGGTGCATTCAAAGGTCAGGAACTAGCCTGCAGCTAAATAGGGAACAGCTGCCTCTCTGTATAACAAGAGGTTTTGATTGCTGCCATTACGTTTGATGGCTGAGGCATTTAAATACCTGTCTTTTTAAAAATTAAAGGGCAAGAACCAAGACAATCTTGCAAAAACTAAGAGCGATAAAAAAAAATCTTGCAGTCACTTGTAACTTGGGGTGCACTGTGGTGAGACATACCCCTACAGAACCCTAAAGCACAGAAGTAGTGTGTACAACACAACTATGTTTTTGAGCATTTTTGTGCTGAACTCGCAACTAAAGCTGCAGCACTTACAGGGTTCAAATGGTAATAAAAAAACCTCTTGCACTCAGGGACTTCTAACTTGGGGTGCACTATGCTGGGACATGCACCTTGTTGATGTGTACACAGCACAACTATGTGTTTGTTTGAGATCTTGTGTTGTCAGGTCTATGCTTTACATAGGAATGAATGGACAAATTTGTTATGCCTTAAACCCCAATGGTGGAACACCTGGGAATTTTTTTTGCAGGTAGTTTGGGGGTTCTCTTTGGGGGTTCTTTGGGGGTTCCTTAAACATGTGGAACACACTGACATTTGGGAATCCTGGGGAAATCTGGCCTTTGGGACTAATGACACCTGCAGACTGTCCTTGCAAGCTCTGGCTCATCAGATAAGCCTGATAATGGCCACTTGTGAAAACCACTCCCCATTCCCAGGCAGTAATTTTCCTCTCTTATTATTTTTATTCTTCTATTGGTCAGACCCCTGGCTCTTGGGCTAACATCAAATGATTTCACATTTCTATTTTATATAGAATATTACAGGAATGACTTTTTCATTACAAAGCATCCCGTTCTTCCCAACACCCAGCACCCCCACTTCAAAGCAGCAGTCACATTTCAAAGCAGCATTCCTCTGTGAACATGCAACAAGCAACATGCCTGCAGGGGGTGTTTTCTTTACCCTTATCTGAATAACATTCTGATCAGATCCCGGTCCAGTGCATATGCCCTGCAGAATGTTCAGCAAAGAGTGTGCTCAGTCCTGCGCAGGCTCTGGAACATCTAGGACCCCAGCTGGACCCCAAGGCCTTCTGGATTTTGATTCTGAAGGCAGACGGTGCAAGCTGTTGGAGTTGGTCCAAAGGACACAACTGGCGGAACAACTGGATGTCATGACACTAGCCAAGCGCCTGGGCATGATGGTCTCTTGTCAGGATATGCTCAGTTGGACCAAGTATCATACTTGTCAGCTGCAGTTCTTTCTTCTTCCTCATCACTTTCCCACACCCTCGCAGTTGTAGAACGACCTGACTTGGTGGGTGGTCAGAGACTGTCTTCATCAAGGGGTTATCCCAGGAGAACCAGATTGCATGGTGATCACTTGGGATGCCAGCCTTCTGGGACATGGGGCGCACATGGACAAAACCACAACATAAGGTTTCCCAGGGCTATCGATATAGGAGCACTGAATGCTTCAGCACTGGGTGGACCTGTTGACACTAGGTCCACTGGTCCACTCCCAGCCACTGCTATTCCAGCTGATAGCCTGGAGGTTGAGAGGTCCATGCTGACTCACTGCAGCTATTCCAGCGAGGTTCTGGAGTACTTGGCATCCAGGCTTCAGTCCACCAAGAAGGTGCACGGCTCAACCTAGCAAACCTTCTTCTTATGGTGTATTTAAAGGGGAATTGGGGCTATCACGGTTGAGCAGGTTCTCAACTTCCTTCAAGACTATCTGGATGGGGTCTGAGTACAAGCACCCGGCACCGACAGGGGGAGGTGATTTATTCTCTATTGAGGGAGGTGTTCAAGGCAGTTTACGGTGTTTTTGTATTATGGTGCAATCCTGCCTAAAGATACACGGCTGGCCTAAAGGGCTATATGCCCTTGCTCACTCTCCCCCCGCCCCGGCAGGCACAGGATCCGGAGGGCGGCAGAGTGAGGGCTGCTGGCCTCCACGCCAGCAGCCCTTACTCCCGAGTAGTTTGCAAACATGCTAAAATCTGTGTGGTAGAACCTTCATCCTAAAGGTTCATTTTGCCTTACATGAAGTTTTCACTGATGCAATGGCTTAGAGCAGTGGACCACGCGCTCCGCCACTCTAGGCGTTAGGGAGGATTGCGCTGTTAGTAGAATACAAAAATAAAAGTGAGGGTATTCCTCCCTGGCTCCTCCTCGCAAGCCAGTTGGGGGTTTTATGAGTGGAGGAGGGGCACAATTCAGCTTAAAAGGTAGTAGCAGATGGAAGTGGTTATGGGGATTCTTCACCTCACTGGCTTTTCCTTCTATTCATCCTCCCACCTCACGAGGTGGTTGATGCTGCCAACACATAGTGTCACAGCTGCCCTCAGCCCTATAGTTGTGTGTGTGTGTGTGTGTGTGTGTGTGTGTGTGTGTGTGTGTGTGTGTGTGTGTGTG
Source organism: Plestiodon gilberti rubricaudatus (assembly GCA_026170595.1). Taxonomy (NCBI): domain Eukaryota; kingdom Metazoa; phylum Chordata; class Lepidosauria; order Squamata; family Scincidae; genus Plestiodon; species Plestiodon gilberti. Next base: position 244,826,557 of record JANXHW010000001.1, on the reverse strand, counting down.
TGTGTGTGTGTGTGTGTGTCCCAGTGTGTAACTTAAGTTGCATAGCTAAGAATTTCCATGCCTACCTAGTGGCATACTGTATATGGTTGGAATATATCTTCTTGGCTGTTTTAGATAGGAACTAGAGGGAAAGCCAGAATTTCCACAGTTGAGAAAATACTGTATATCATATTGTGATAGGATACAGCCTGTGTAAATATGCCGCATCTGAGTATGTGAGATGTTGTTAATAAATCAGAGTTGTTGAGCCAGCAAATAACTTCTTAGGATATGGCACACTAGTTGCTGGACCAGCACAATATAGCCTTTTTTCCCCCACGGAATTCCCATCCGCAGACTTGTCTCAATGCAGATGGCTACCCTGGGGAATAAAGGGCCTACTGCTTAATTTAGCAGCGCGTTGGCCCGCTGCCCACTCCTGGACTCCTGCACGTATCCAAGTATCTTCAAACTGCTGTAAAGAGTAAAATTCACAGCGACTTCTGGTTTTGCACCGCGACCGGAAGTCGCTGTGAATATATATATATTTCTTTTTAGAGCAGTTTGAAGTACTTGGAAACCGCGCGGGAGTCCAGGAGCACACGGTGGGCTGGCGCACTGCTAAATTAAGGTACTGTGATGCTGCCCTGCCCCCACCTTCCCTTCAGCAGATTTCCTACAACACAGTTTTTCATATCCACTGGGGGTTCGGGAACCAAATCCCCGCAGATACAAAGGGCCAGCTGTATTAAAAACAAGGCACTTCTCTGGCATTTGACAACTGTGTTTTTGGTTTAGAATTCTGACCTGCACATCATGAGTTGCATATGGACTGACTTTGCATGGCGTTGCCATCTTGCGAGATGCAAACCTATGCTGACACGCAGTTGGGTCCCACAGGTAAAGGGGGCAGAGCCTGACTGGCCAAGAGCTGGCACCTCATGGTCTGCAAGGCAGTCCACCTCCAGTTAGCAGTCTGCTCGCCCTTCCCTTTTTGTAGTCTGAGATTAGCTGATTGCCTTCGGAGCTGGACAGGATTAGGAATTTTTGCTGTCTGCTTGACTGGCCTTAGCGGGCAGTTTTTCGTCTGCCTCAGTCTGTAAAGGGGTTTGATGGTTACTTTGTCACCTTGGTCACTGGTGCTTTGCAGGTTGAGTGCAGACTAGGAAGCTAGGGGTAAGTAATTTGGTGTGCACCCTGAGGACAGCAATGGCAGTGGGAGACTCAGTACCGCCCCCCAGAGGTTCGTTGGCTCAAGAAGGTTGGCTTGGGGAGCCGTCTGGCATGGATTTCAGAGACCACCTCTAAGCCTTTCTGGCTGGGGGGGGGGGCTTGTGTGGTCCAGCTGCCTCGACCATACAGGGTTGGCATTGAGAAGCGCAGATTGGTTGGGGATGGGGTGCAGCTTTGAGTCAGGATGGGAACGCCCAACCTGGGGAATAGACAATCATCTGCTATCTCCCCTTAACTCAGCTGTCCGCATTTGAGAGAAAAGACGATTCAAGGTCTTGCCTGCTGCAGGTTTTCTCTTTCTGTAACTTTCTGCAAATAAAGTGGCCCCATTCTCCCAAGCATTTGTCTTGCATGGTTGGGGTGTGTGTGTGTGTGCACGGGCAAATCAGGATAATTATGGGTAGCTTAATCCAGAGTTTCCCAAAGTTGGTGTCGTGGGATGTGCACTTGCCGAGTAGACCAACAGTGGGACCGCACCACACTGTGGAGCAGAGGCTCTGCTTCATTGTACATTTTTTGGGGGGGGCCCTCCTGCCCACCCTTACCTTTACGTTATTTTTAGGGTCGTTGTAGGCTGCGGAACTTGGAAATAATTGCCGATGACATCATTGCATCATGTGTCGTCGGCACTTACACCCAGGTTCTGCGACTGGCGCCAGCAGGAGAAGGGTGTCACACTGCAGGTAAATTTGGGAACCACTGGCTTAATCCCAAGTCACAAACAGGGAACAAGGCAAAGTTGTAGCATCAAGGAGAGTCTACCCAATCCCTGTGCTGTAGCTGCAGCAAGTTAACATTACATTCTTTCTTTATTTTTAAGCTAATTCAAAACATAGAATTTTTTTGAATAAAATGCCTATTAATAAAATACATGTCAGTGATGACAGGTTGCAAGACTACATCTATGTAAATTTGACAAAAGCAACTACAGTTCCTGTTCAGGCAGCCATGCTATGTCGCTTATTCTCTCCATTGTATGATTTTCTTCTTCTTAATTGCAGGGGTAATACTTAGGATCCCACAGTTCACTGCAGGGGTAATACTTAGGATCCCACAGTTCACTGCAGGGGTAATACTCAGGATCCCACAGTTCAGTTCACTGTCTAATTATTCCTAAGTGTATCATCATCAGTGCTCTGCTCTAATCAATTATTTCAGTCCTCTGTTTCTATGTGTGTTTGCCCTTTCATTCTGGTTCATAGCACTTTTCCGATTATTTCCTTTTCTAATTGTCAGCTTCTTTTCTGTGGTCCTTGAGTCTTTTGATGTTTTTAAATGTCTATTAACACCTGCACATGTGGTCAAATGTTTTCCAGACATACTCTTTGGCTGAAAAATATCAGAGCAATTTTGTGTGGAAAACGTTCATGGTTAGAATGTTTAAAAAGGCCCTCTGGAGCACAGGCACTTAATGTCTATTGGAATTCTCTAGGAGTTGCATATTACAGTTTTGCGAACAGTTTTTAAAGTCCGCTCCTGTGCAAGTTATAATTACAGTAAATAAACTGTGATAATTTATCAGGAAGATGGGTCCAAATGTTTTACTAGATTTGTTCAGTCTCTGATGAACTGTATAATGATTGCACATAAACTGCGGCTGTTAGGCAATGTAATCAGCATATTCCATATAGTGACACCTGCTGCTTTCTGGTATGTAATTGAAAATAGACATTAGGCATTTGCCTACTGGGATTCACAAACTTATTAAAAAAAAGAATCTGGAAATAAAATTTCCTAGCAGTGCAGATGAATAGAACAGAAATTATAAAATTAAGGAATGGTTTAAAAAAAGTACAATGTGGTCAGTTTTCTCACGTTATAATGGAAAAACATTTTATTCATAAAAGTTATGTTGGATATATTAGCCCTCTGAAGTTCAGGTTCTGTGACTTTTTCCTTCCTAAATAATTGCTGTACTTGCATCTGCTTTACTTGAACCAGCTATAGGGAAAAAGTAAATTGAACATGCCCGTGGATGTAATGAAGCCACAACTTTTTAGAATGGAATGCAAGAGGCTGCAGTTCTGAATGGAGAATTGGTGGGGTGGGGAGGAGGTGCTTGATCCCTTCTCCCTGAACTTTTCTCACATAAAATGTTCTAAGTTGCTTTGTTTACAAAGGTAAACACAGATTTGGAACTGTTCAGGGGGACACAGTGTGGGGGAAAAAACTGAGTGGAAAAAAAGCTGGCAGGCAACATGTTTACCATCGCTTCTCCCCCCATTGCCCCTCTGCTCAAAGTTGCAACTTCCTGAGGATGCTTTTAATTAGAAAGAAAGAAAGAAAGAAAGAAAGAAAGAAAGAAAGAAAGAAAGAAAGAAAGAAAGAAAGAAAGAAAGAAGTGGGCTCCATTACACACACTTGTGTGTAGTTTGCCCCTATAATGTTCCATAAATCAGTAGAACTTATGTTCACATAGTTAAGGATATTCAGAATCACTGCATGTTTTTCCACATCATACAGTTGAATTGTGGCTGCTACTATGACCAGTGATATACTTATGGCCCAATCTTATCCGGGCCTCATGCTGATGGAACTTGAGCTCCGTCAGTGCAAGATCTGGGCTGCTGCCACGGCAGCTGCTGCCACGGCACTCAGACCGGGGCTGCCAGCACAAATGCCAGTAAGGTCGGTGGAAGGGGCGTTCTGGGAGAGGGTCTGGGCAGGGATTGGGCCAGGGCGGGGGCATGTTGAGGGCGGGCCGGCGTGTATATTGGCGGCAGCAATGTTGGCCCAGGCCCGGCGTGTATATTGGCAGCAGCAATGCTGGCCCAGGCCCAGCACACCCCCTTGGACCTACTTGGACTTATGCCAGCAAAAGAGCTGGTGTGGATCCAAGAAGTCCCACTGGGGACCATGGTGTGGTACAGTAGGTAAGTAGAAGAGTTCTTTACTTATCTCTCTGCCACTCCCTGGTCCCTGGCCAGCCCATAGCATGCAGCGGAGGTTGCATCAGTGCCGCTGCACACTCTGGTCCAGCCCTGGATAGGATTGGGCTGTTAGTTTCAGAAACCTATAGATAAATTTCTGGAAAATAGGAATGTTCATTAATGTTTATCTCAGTCTGGTCATTCAGCTTTGCTTCCCACAGTATTTTTAATGCAGGCTTAACCATTAAGTACTACATGCTTCTGTACTGTATGTGTGTCATTTTATATAACTGGTGGACTGGCAATCTGGAGTCAGTTATTGCCTTTTCATGTTTGCAGTGAAAAAATTATTATTATTAACTGAACTTTCCCACTTAGAAATGTATTTGAAGGTTAAAGAGGATTGTCTAGACTTGCAGACAGGTGGTACTTACGCAGCAGCAGTTGGTATGGTTTCATGTGATCAGGTGAAAAACAAACAGTGCCTGGTTCAAAAGGTTAATGCTGCTTCATTTCTCTCTCATTCTCTCTCCAGTGCCAGTTATAACCCCAGTGCCAACAAGGATATTATATCTGCCTTGGATTATCAGGGTTCAAAACGAAAACTTTACAGTGCTGTACCTGGAAGACTGTTTATTGTCGTGAAGCCATATCAGCCTCAAGGAGAAGGGGAGATTCACTTGCATAAAGGGGACAGGGTAAAAGGTTCGTGTTTTCCCTTCAAGTGTCCCTGAATGACAATAACATTATTTCTTTTATTTATTTATTTATTTTTACTTATTTGAAGTTGAGAGCTAGACAAATGTTAACATAGTTGGATTTCAGTTCAGGCCATGTGCATTTGAGTAATTAGCTTGATGCCCTTCAGATCCATTTGAACTGTATCTGATAAGGATAATATTATGGTGCCGATTTGTGATGTATGGACCATGTTAATGGATCTAGATTTAGCACTATGAAGCATGCTTTTAAATCATAATCAATAAGCAGTCAATTGTAAGTATTTAATGCTTCTAATTTATATGTAAAGAGGCAGTTTAAAATAACTTATAGGGCAAATTCACAGGAATAAATTTTGAATCTGAAATTCAAATACCATTTGAATTATGTCAAGAAAAAGCAATGTAAATGATTGAAATCTTATTTTTGACAAAGGTAAACTGTGTCTATAGGCAGTGAGTATTGCTATGACTGCTGTGGTCTTACTGTACATTAGTGAAGACTGAACAAAATAAACTGGCCCAGGTGTCCCTTCACAAACCACACATGACATGTAGATTGGAAGGAATCAGGGCCATGATTTATTAAACATTATAATGCCAGGCAGCAATTGGTGAATGCAGCAGGTCCTGCTTAAGCCCCACCCCCCTAGGGCAGCAACTAACTGGGAGGAGACATTTGACCTGCTGAAGCCCTCCATTGGGTGAACCACCCTGGCTCCAAACCCAGGATCACCTTGGAGCTGACTCAGCTTCATCACTGCCAACGCCTGTAAAGGGGGCCTGGGAAGCTGAATTGTTCCACCCACCTCAAGCCGGGTAACCTCTAAGGTAGGTGACCAAATTCAAGCCTATGAGGTCAACCAGCCTATGGGGTCAACTAGCCTCTGGAGACCAGTTCTGGTGTCACCGAGTCTTGCTGGCCTAAGGGCAGACACCTGATCCCTATTCCACCTCCCTGTCCTGCACTATCCTACCACATGGGCAGGTGGCTAGCCTAGAGCCTCCCCCCATCCCACTGAACAAGGTACTTGGGGTCCGCTGCAAATCTGCCAAGAAAATGGCATTGCCTGGCTTAGACAGGTGGACTCCATCACCCTTGTACAGCATGGGCTAAGAATGGACAATTCTGGGGTGCCTGACCACTACCCCTCCTAATGCCAACATCCGCCTCTCCAAGTACATGTTCATCTTCCACTAGCTTTGTCTAATCTAGCTGCACTCTGAGCCCCCCTCCAAATCCTGCTCTACAACAGGTCTGACCATATTATGGTCACGCCTGGGTTCCATCCTCTTACCATGGCCAGGAAGGTGCTGGGAGGCCTTGGCTCTGCACAGCAGCTCAGCACACCCTCCCTTTCTGGTCCCCGACTAATGGCTGCCAGGCACATCACACATGGAAGTGGAATCAGGCAAATGATACCTCCATCCATATGTGTGGGCTGAAGCAGCGATCTTGTGACAACGAGCTGCCCCCAGTCACTTTCTGAGATCTCAACGTTTCTTCATATAATAACTATACACCCAGCCCTTGAGCACAAAGCATTGGAAGAAAACCTTCAGTAAGCCTTCCTCACACTGTGTGGCCCATTGCCTGTGGTGACTGAGTGGTTCCCTCAGGCTTCATGAAATCTGGTGAGACAATAGGTCAGGAAATAGGCTACTCTTTCATTTTTCACTGTCAGATACCCTGACAGCAGCTTCTAATTTCTCTCCATCCTGATGGTAGTGAGTTGTGCAATCCTCCTGGAATCCTGACCTCCAAAAACGGAAGGACTTCCTTCTTCTTGTGTTAATTCTGATGCAGCCCTTAATGCTGATCCAGAAGCCTTCCCCTCGTTTAAAAAAACAGCATCAAAGGTTTCTGTAACTAAGAGGTCAAATGACTAAATAAGGCTGCATTATGAACAATGCTGTTGAAAAAATACACATTCTCATGACACGACATGAAATAAATTCTTCAAGTGGCAATTTTCCCAGGCGGTAGGAGTAGTTGCCACTGCTCCTGTCACCCTTTTGCAGCATTTGCCACCCTTGCCAGCTCAACAAACACCCTCCCATTCCATCCCTACTGCCTGCACCACCATGCAGGCTGGAGCAGCAGCCATACATGGAGTGGCTGCGTGACGAGGGTTGCACATCATTAGTGTTTTCATCAAATGGGATATTGTCCAAGCCATTTTCTGTGCTATTTTTCTACTCCCTGCCTCTTGTCCACCTTTTGTGATTGGCACATGTATTTACATTTCTACACTGTGCCTCTGTAGCAGACCAACCTGGTTTCTTGTACCAAAGAGTGCCACTTTTGGTGTGCTGGAGTAACATAGCTTCCAGTTGTATTATGTGGTCTTAAAGCACAGTGGCACCTTAATCATAAGTAGAGCCCTGCTGAACCAGGCCAAAGCCCCATCTAGTCCTGCATCCTGCTTCCTACAGTAGCTAGAATAATCTGGTTTGAGGAAATGTGATGTTGGACAAGAGACAACTTTGTGCAAAATATTCACCATGAATATTTATCCTTAAACTGATAATGAAATCTGTGGAACCATAGTTGGAAGACTGTCTGGGTTCTCTTTTGTACTGTGCTGATGGTTTCTCTTGTGACATTGTACAAGCCAAGATATGTTTTAGAGAGCACACTCAAATAAAAGAGATAAATATCTGCTATTTACCAGTTACAATAAAATGTTATCAGATATATCATAAATTAGAATGGTGTATTTCTTATAAACAGTTTAGTATAATGTACCCTGTTGGTTGCTTGTCTTCATAATCTATTACTAGGTTATGCATGAAGTGATATATTAAATTATGTGGGGTATAGAGATAATTCAGAGAAAGTTGAAAGTGGGTCAAGTTCAGGTAAAGATTTAAAAAATATTGTATTAATAGAATATCACGCAATCTGGCTAAAAAAATCTTTTACTTTTTATCCATTAGTCATGCACACTGACATCATTTGTGTCTGCCACTCATGACGGAAAGAAAACCGCAGCTTACTTATAAAAATAAACTTTATATATTCACAGTAATATCCTTGATCTAGATGGAAGAAGGTCTAACATCTCCCCTTGTTTAGCCAATGCAGCATCTTTGGCTTCATTAGACATTCTACGGCATAGTCTTGTCTAAATGAAAGATCTTTAAGTATATACTGGTTACATATTGAACATATATATCGTAGGGCTGTCAAGCAGTTGTTTTCAAGACAAAGCTAAGTAACAGTGAGCTTCTCAAATGGATTGTTAGATACCACCTTAAAATCATTCTTATATAGTTGCAGGACTGATTTGTTAGATTCCTCCCTCCCCACATAAAGTAAGGTAAATTTAGGTTACTATGAACAAGCAAGGAATTACCTTTGAGGAGAAGGAAAGCCACCATCCCTTCTTCCACCTGCTGTTCTGTCTAAGCTGAACTATGCCCTCCCCAAGAAATGCTAACGACCTCTGAGGAAGAGGAGGAAAGCCAGCCAGGCAGAATCCACCATGGCCTCCTTCCAGCTACTGTGCTTTTAATGCTGAACTATGTGAACAATTTATTTTTAAGGGTTTATTGTCTAATGCCTGATGCCTGTCTAATGCCTTCAACCTTGGGGTCGTGACCCCAAGGTCCCGAGGGAGTCAGTGTGTTTCCCCTTAAGGGGAGTGGACTCCATGGTGACATCAGGACGGCGGCGACGGCACTGCCAGGATCGTGCTGCCACCGGGGGGAAAAGTGGATTTTTAACCCTACCTGGGGTGCGGGGAGCTTGCGGACCCCTCCACAGACATCTCTGCACCTCAAAACTGCTCCAGATCACGATTATGAGTCACAGGCTCCCCGCACCCCCCTAGAGGATCAGCAAGACCCCCAGGTAGGGTTAAAAATCCACTTTTTCCCTTGGTAGTGGCAGTGGCACGATCCAGGCAGTGCTGTTGCTGCCGTTCTGCCACACTACAAAAACTTACAGTGACCTTTACCTTCAGGTAAAGGTGGAAGATCACTGGTCTAATGAAATTGTTTCCTCCATGCCCCATTGCTACTGCTAGAAGATATGTTTGGGGAAAAGAGGAGAATGGTAGGGTTGAAAGGAGGTTAGGTATACAGAGGCCTCCCTGCACACAGTTTTTCTTCCTCTTGATTCTTAATGGGTATAGTGTTTTCAGGCATTCAGAAAATTCTTGGAACAAGCATCTGAACTTCTTCCAGAAATTCTCTGTAAAAAAAATGGAAAGAACAAACCTGTTTCAAATTGAGATGGGGAAACTTTGCCCACCTCTGTTATCAGCCTTTCATTTTCTGAATTTCCAAGTGTCTGTAAACATTTGTAATTCTAATTCTCTGTAGAACATTTGTAATTTGTAACCTGCAAACTTAATTATGTGATTGGAGACTGTGGACAACTGCTACCCTATCTAGTTACAGGCAGCAAGTGGTATAAATCTAAGTGACAACTGCATGGCCCCTCCCTACTTGATTGTAACTCCGTTCGAATTGGAGTTAAATTGGAATGTTAAATTGTGGAATATCACAAGATTGGGAAGTGCAGAATAAGTCCCATCCCCCCGGATACCGTGAACCCACAGATTGTGGGAATGCTATCTTAATGCCCCCCCTGCATGCCCATTACCCCCGACCAACCGTGGATAAGCGGAGCCGCAGATAGCAGATATGGGGGTGTGTCCCCCTGTAAACAAATAAAATATGCAGAAAGTCTGTGTATACAAGGCAGATCATAGTTCTGTCTAGTCACTGCTCTCTCTGCACAAGGGCTGTGTGAGAGAGGGGGGTGAAAGGAAGACAGGGGAATCCCATATTCAGAGCAGCATGATGTCTGGGAGGTAGAGGGAGGAAGTGATAGGGGACTGAAATGTTCCCTTACTTTGAAACCTTTTTAGTTTATCTTAATTCATCTTATGTTTAATTCCTTGGTAATGGCAGTTTTTTTTCTACATTGTTCTGCAGCTCGCAGCTACAGTACTTGCAAAGTCATAGGATCAATTTCAGACTTAACACCTAGTGTATGTAGACTCAGAGCCCTTACTCTTTTTAAAAGGTTATGCACTCCCCATTGTCATTTTCTTCTGCTGTGAAAATTAGCTGAGTGTGTAAGAGTGCACTCCAACTGTCTACACTTACTGTGGGTTATGTGAAAATCTTTTATCAACCAAAGCCATTACATTCACACCATCTGACCCAGATTCCAGGTCTCTGGCATTAACCATTAAGTACTCTATTTTCTTGTAGTAGTATTAAATCTGTAAGTAATAAAGCTTGTGACCCAGTTTATCACAAGCTTAGCATTCATAGGTCACAATTCAACAGCATACTTTGGAGTAGCTTCACTGGAGTCTCATTGAAGTTTCTTCCAAGACTACTGTGCATTAACTCCATTTTCTGGACTCCACCATCATTAGTTTTTTTAAAAAACTAAAATAGAGCTATATAAAATAGAGGTATTATTTTTTCCCTTACTAAAATAGAGCTATATTTTAAGCACTGAAAAAAATCCCTCAAATATATTAATGGGGTCCTTTATCCTTTAGCCAGCGGGTGGCGCAGTGGGTTAAACTGCTGAATCATGAGCTGTCGATTGAAAGGTTGGCAGTTCGAATCCGTGACAGGGTGAGCTCTCGTTGCTTGGCCAGCTCCTGCCAACCTAGCAGTTCCAAGTGAGTAGATAAATAGGTACTGCTTGTTCCAGCCGCATGCTACGCGCTGTGGCAACGAGAGTCATGCCGGTCACATGACCACGGAGGCGTCTTCGGACAACGCTGGCTCTTCGGCTTTGAAATGGGGATGAGCACCACACCCTAGAGTTGGACATCTGGACTTAATTGTCAGGGGTCACCTTTACCTTTACCTTATCCTTTTAGATAAAGGCTTACATTGTAAGTCTGCTCAGAATCCACCTGAAAACTCTGTCCTACACTTGTTGTTCAGTCGTTAAGTCGTGACCTTTATCATCTCCGCTCTGTCCTACACTACTGTTTTCTTTTTCTATGCTATAGGCCAGGCGTGGCCAAACTTGATTAATGTAAATGGATTAATGTAAATAATGCCAAACTTGATTAATGAGAGTTGTAAAATAGATGTTTGAGAGCCACAATATTTAAGAATAGGCTTACCAGATCGTCAACCGGGACGGAGCGAACGCGTTCTGGCCCCCCCGCGCTCTGCCCCCTTAAGGGGAGATCGCTCCGTCCCGGTCAACGATCTGGTAAGCCTATTTAAGAAGCATTTAAATTCTTAAATATATTTACTCACCATGAACATTACTTATGTTTTAATCCAGTGGGCTCTCGGTTTATACCTGGTAAATAATTATAAAGCTTGAAAAATTCTTATTTACCTTTTATATTAACTGTGATGCAAAAAGGAGCTCAGGCAGCATATTTCCAAGACCTGTACATTATACTTCAAAGAGCCACATGTGGTTCAGGAACCACAGTTTGGCCACCCCTGCTATAGGCTATCGGTAAGTTTTCCGTGCTACCCGTTTATCATACCCTGTTCTTTACTTCTGAATTAGATACATTTAAGGCCAATGGGAAGGGATTGTTTAAATTGGATTGGTAAGGCACTGTGAGGCAAATTCACATAGCTAATTCTCTTTCCCCATGATCAAGCAGACACTCACATGGGGAAACAGAAGCATGAACCCGGCAGTACCTGAACAGCGCTGTGGCAATTAGCACGATCAATGGTACAATTACCATGTACTGTATTATCTATTTCACATTTCCATTTCTTTGCATTACTGCAGTCATACATGGATATTAGAATGTGCAGTGACTGGTTATGTGCATGAGATGACAGACTGTACATCTCTCCTGTGTTCTATAAAATGCAAAGTGTAATAAAGGCCTAATCAGATTCTGCTATGCAGATGTCTGAAACTAACGTGCAAAAGAGATTGTAGATTCTGTGTACAACGGCTTTTCTTAGGGTTGTGAACTTGATGTTGTAAATGAGCGAGGTCTTGAAGCGAGGCCCAGCTAGTGTGGTTAGGTTTTGACAAAAGAGCTGACAATCGAAAGGATCGAAGTCTGTTACCTAGCTGACAATCGTTAATTGTCCAGAACACTTCCATAATGATAGCTCTCCCTGGAAATTGAGTGTGTGTGGAGGAAGCAATCATAAGTGATTCACCTCTTTACCCCTCCCCCCAATGCAGATGTGAGAGTGTAACAGACAAACAGTGTTGCTAGCAGGTTCTGAGTGATAACCAACAAAAGTTTGTTTGAGTGAGACTCCAATCCTATCAAATTGGATTATACCCTAGATCAGTGGCGTCACTGTGACGCGCGTCACCCCAGAGCGGGGGACGCGCGTCACCCCCCCCGACTCACCCCCCCCTACATAGACTTACCTTTTCCGGCGCTCCGGGAGCCGACTGGGAAGCGCTCCAGGGCCTTCTGAAAAGAAGAGGCCCAATGCGCTTGCGTTAAAACACGAACTTTGAAGATTTTCGCGCATGCGCAGTCCCTCCTGAGGGCAAGAGGGCAGGCCCTTGCCCTCAGAAAAGGGTTTGCGCATGCGCGAAAATCGTCAATTTTCGCGTTTTAACGCAAGCGCTCCAGGACTGTGAGGCAGACAGGGAGAATGGAATGGACCATACAGGGGGCTGAGTGAAGAGCTGGATCACATTTAGCATGCAGAAATGAAGTAACCTGTTGTTGCATGTAAGGAGTATTCTGCTATCTACCTCCATCCAGTGCTCAACGTTTATATTTGTAAAGAAAGCAGTTATTACAGATAACGTCAGTGATCAGAGCCTATTGTAGGCTTCAGTAATCTCTCCTATAATTAATTAATTAAAACATTTGCGTCCCACCTTTCCTCCCATAAAATGGAGTACTCAACATAGTTAACAATATAATTAAAAATACAAATAATGTATACAATAAAATACTGTAAAACAAACACAGTGACTAACAGCAGCAAGACAAATAATAATAAAAAGTGATAAAACAGCAGCTCAGGAAAAACCATAAAAGACAGCAGCCGATGGCAGTACAACAGCAAACCAGTATACAATGTTAAATGTGCTAAAAACAGCAAAAAAGGTGTGTTTGTGTATGTGTGTGTGGGGGGAGAATGCCAAGTGAAAGAGGAATATCTTCAGTCCCCACCTGGAGTTTGACAGGGACGGTGCTGATATTAATGCAAGAGGGAGGGAGTTCTAAAGCTGAGGCGCCACTAAAGAGAAGGCCCTGCCCCTTGTAGCCATAAATGTGGCCTCAGCCAGGAATGGCATTTATATCAGAGCCCCCTCTAATGACTTTAGAGGGCAAGCCAGTTGGTATGGAAGGAGGTGGTCCTTTAGTTGTCTCAAATTGAAATCATCTTGAATTGTGCTTGAAAACAAACTGATGGCCAGTGCAGCTACTGGGACAGCAGCTCCACAGAGTCAACCTGTTGAGCCCCAGCCACCACACTGGCCTCTGAGTTCTGCAGCTGCTGCAGTTTTTAAACAGTCTTCAAGGGCATCCCCTGATAAAGTGCATTACAGCTGTCAAGCATTTAGGTCACTAAGGCAAGGACCACTGAATTTTGGTCTGATGGAACACCATCCTTAGCTGGAAAAAGGCCTCCCCTAGCCACCACGGCCACCTGGACATCCAGGAGGTGTGATGAATTCAGGAGGACCCCCCCCCCCCAGCTGTGAACCTGCTCCTGTAGAGGGAATGCAACCCAGAGCAGATCAATAATCCAACACCTGTATCATTGGTTTCCGAACCAAGAGGCCCTCTGTTTCTTCCAGATTTAATTTCAGTTTGTTTACTGAAAGTAAGTCAAAATCTGGTCAGCCCTGCTCCGAAACTTACTCAACCCAGAGAAGTTGGATGAGCAACAATATTCTCTTAAATCGTTATTCAAACATAACGTAGTGAAAGACAGTGTTAATAGATAGGTGCAAATGGCTTAATTATCATGGTCTTGCTGTATTGGTAACGTTACTATTTTAGCTTGTGCATCAGAGAAACCTAAATAATAAAAACCTAATGACATCTTCCTATTTTATGCTTAGTTTTGAGCATTGGAGAGGGTGGATTCTGGGAAGGCAGCACCCGAGGACATGTTGGATGGTTTCCTGCAGAATGTGTTGAGGAAGTGCAATGTAAACCAAATGAAAGCAAACCAGGTAAGATAATGCAGTTCAGTAATACGATGAATATATTATCTGTTATTTTCTCAATTAAAAACTAGCATTATTTCATACTTAACTGAAAATAAGAGTTGATTGGCTATTATCTAACGGATATTTTTGAAAGTCGTGGAGCTCTGACCCTTGAAAAGAGGGTAATTGTAAGCTTGGGGTTTTTTTAACGATACAACTTTTATACTTTATTTTCTAGCAGGATGTGAAAGCAGCTAAATGTTGAACAGTAGGAGTTTTGACTTTTTGTGTACAGGTTAAATAGCAAATGGTGTAAAGTTTGGAATATACATATTCTTTTGATAGTTGATTCATGCCTTATGTAATATGTAATACATAGATACAATTGACACAGTCCAGCCTAAGTAATACAATTTTAAGTTGCATGAATGTCAGTTGAGAGGAAATATTCACCTATATTACTCTCCTTTTCAAATGAACAGTGCTTCACTTTGGCTGAATCGTGTCCTGTATAAATATGGTCGCTTATATAAGTTGAGATTGAAAAAAAGTTTAATCTAGATGGTATTGCTTGTAAATGACAGGATATTTGGCATGTAATCTAAATTTATAGAACTTTGAGGACTGGTGTGGTAGAGGTAGTTTGTTTGGATGTCATTGTTTATGAGATATGATCACATCCCCTCCAAACGTGTCATAAGAGTTCAGCAACTGTGATTGAGATTGATGAATATCTCTGCTTTCAAATTTCCTATAGGCTTTTAATTAGATATTTGGTTTTGATTACTTTTTCCAATGTTAAATAGGAGTAGTTTGCTGGAAGATATATAAGAATTTATGTTTTATTCTTTCTAATGATGTAACCAAATCTTGACATGTGGTAACAGAGACAGACTTATGAAAAATAAAATATGACTTACAGCACAATCCTGCACAACCTTCCACAGCCGGCCTAAAGAGCCCGTTCACGGGCCGCATCGGTGCATCCCAGGAACACCTCGGGAGAAGGGTACGTTCATCCACTTCCCCGAGCGTAGGGCTTTGGGCCTCCTTGGATATACACCAGCTCTGAAGCCTGCATCCGAGGTGGTGGGGTAAGGCCAAACTGGGCCAGGAAAGGGCTAGGGATATCGGCAGAGCGCGCTGCCGATATCTCCACCCTCTTCCTGCCCAGTTTGGCTAATGCCCCCGCTCCCTTGCTGCCCGGTCCATCCTCCCCCCGCCCCTGCACCGGCTGGTGCAGGGCTTACCTGTATCAGCGGGCGCGGGAACGGTCCACTGGGGATGTGAGGGCTGCCGGCTTCCGCACCGGTGACCCTTACTCCCGGGTCATCGCAAACACGCTTTACAGTGCGTTTGTGACACTTTAGAGTGGCGGAGCATGCGCTCTGCCGCTCTAATTTGAGAGGATTGGGCTGCCCAAAAGAGCCTATGATTGAATTCACACACAAAAGTGTTTTTCATCTGTGTTGGGAGGAAATGCAATGTCAAGCAATAAGTTTGCACATTACCTTGGACTAAATATAGCAAAGAAATCTGGAAAATAAATTAAGAGGAATGGTGAACGGACTAGTGATTAAATCTCATTTACCAGAACTATTAAAAGGATGTCAGCTGAGAAGTGTCAAAAACATGCATAAATTGTGAGAATTCACACTATGGCCTTTGCAGTGTATCAAAACTTCCACACAGTTTGGAAATAAATACTCCGAGTGTTCCAAATAACGTTGCAGGGTTCAGCATTTCTTTTGCATAGCAATTTATTCTCCTAGATTATTCTGTAAATGAAGCGCAAATGGGTTTAAAGAAAAAAAAATGACTTTCTTTATGGGAGTTCAGTTATTGTGCAATCAAGAAAGAACAGGGTGTAGTATGAAGAGGTAATACATGAAATCCTGATGTTAAATGCCCTTCCAAGGGCATCCCTCTCTTGTTGTCTGATTATCGCTGTCTTGCTCATTACCTCTGGCATGACCTTTCCTGTCACTCCTCTGAGAACCTTGTCTGAGTAGGGATTTAGCTAAATGCCCACGTCAGTCATCCTCAGGCCATAGTCATCTTAAGGTTTATAGTGGTCATGAGAGTATAGCGTTCATAAAAGGCTAAAACCCAAGCTGGTGATACCATAGACAAATTAAGTTTTGCTGCCCCACCCCTTAGGCTGAGAAACAATACAGTTAGTGATCAAGAGGAATGGATTACCATGTTCTTCTCATCTTCCTTTTTTTATTTTCCCAAACATTTGTCACTTCAGTACCTTTGCTCCTTTATAACAATGTTTATGTCCCAGACTGTTGATGGAGATCAAAAGAAGGCTTTTGACTAAGTCCTCTAGCAGCCCAATCTTACCTAACTACTACGCCAATGGCATAGAGATGCCGGTGCAGCTTAAGTCAAACCCTATGCTGGCAGCTCTATCATATCCTAAGGGAAAGCCCAAGGCAGTGGCCACCAGCACATACAAGCAGGGACAGTGCCAAAGAATCAAGACTCAGAGAAAAAGAAAGCACCACTGGCACAGTGACTAAGCTGCGCATGTGCAGAGACATCCTGGCAACCGAGCTGCGTGTGGCTAGTGACCGATCCGCGTGTGCATTCAGACAGCATAACAACTGAGCTACGCATGGTTAGCAACCGAGCTGTACGTGTGCACAGACAGCCTAGTAATCAAGCTGTGTGTGCGCAGAGAGCCAAGTATAGCTAACACACACAGTACAATCCCATGCATGGCTACCCAGAAGTAAGCCCCATTGTGTTCAGTGGAGCTAACCCTCAAGAAGGTATGTCGAGGGCCGCAGTCACAGGCTGCAATCCCATGCAGCCCACCCTGGGTACAAGCGCCATTGAACTCAGTAGGAAGAGCTCTGCAAAAGCCCCACCCACAGCCCCCAAACTGTTCCTTAAGACATCAGGGAACTGTGCAGTCTTTGAACTTGCATTCAGGGCACGCCTCAGAGAAGCTCCCAAGCCTTGGCAGCAAAGGAGTGCAAAAAATCCTGAGCTTGTCTGACGAAGTTGGGGAAGGTCCCCTGACCAAACTGAACAAAAACTTAGGCAGAATCTCTTTAGACTACTGATGGAAACTCATTGTTTGAATTCTCAGCTATGCACACAAAAAGGTCTTCCATCGTGAAAACTAGATGTCAGAGAGAAGTACAGTATTCTAGCAAAATGAGGTGACAGTACTAGTTAATGTGAAACAAATGTTTTGTAGCTCTGGTACAAACTACAATGACTATACATTAGTTTGCTTTATCTAGATGTTCTCTCTGTCCTCATTTTGGAGAAAAAAGCACTGTAGTGTTCTGATTCTATAAAGCATGCTGCCTTCCATCCTGTAGCAATACTGCTAGCTACTTTGTCATATACATATGGATGCTCGTGTGAAACCATTAGAGTTGATCCCAAGGTGTTCCATGAACAGAAGAACTTCAGTTTGTGCAGGTGGCGTGGAAGAGTCATTTTTTGCTGACCTCCCCATCTCTCTGCAGTCCTTTGTGCCCCTTAAAAATCTTCCTCCATGAAGGTTGGGGAACTCCCTGGAACAAAATGACATCTGGCATGAGGGAAAATTGGCATCTGCAATGGGAAAGAAGGGAATAAGTGAAAATTGCCCTCCCCTTGTGCAAATGGAAGTTTCTCTTTTGCAGAGAAGCAAACAACTTAAGATATGCTATGCTTCAGATGCATAACTTCTTTCATTGGGAAACAAGTTATGCTGTGTCCCTATTTTTAGGAAAAATTCAAACGCTGCGTACATTGTAGCCATAGTGTGACATTCCTGAACCATGCAAAACTATCCATAGTTACTGTACCATAAGCATCTGCCAGATAACATCTGCTTGGGGCATAAGTAGATGCATATGGGTAAATTACTGGACTGCATAAACATTTTCTCTTTGTGTCTATGAACAGAAACCTAACCACAGTTATTTTTCCGTGTGATCATAATTAATGCCCATGAATTATGCAGCACTGTGAATTTTGGGAACACAGTTATCCTAGAGCCAAAAAGATGCCCCTCACATTTAAGAGATTCAGTGGCATTGAAAGATGACAGACTTTCTTACATCCACCCTCTGTATTCTTTAAATCTGCAGGCAATTATTTCAGTATGGTTTCAAAGTGTTCATGTCAAAATCAGTGGCGTCGTCAGCGGAGGGGGCCTTGGGGCGGTGGGCCTCCGGGCAGCAGGATTGGGCCCCAGGTGGCAGGCAGGCAGGCGGGGGGGTGTCACGGCAGACGGCAGAGGCGAAAATCATCCCGTTTGTCGGGGCGAGCGAGGAGCGGCGGCAGCGTGTTTGGCCCTCCCGCCCACCCTGCGCCTCAGTATGGTGCATAACAGCTGCAGCTGTTACGTCACTTCCGGCACCGGGGGGGCGGTGGTCGTAGCTCCGCTACTGTTCAAAATGTGAAAGGCCTTTACAAAACTAGCAATGGGAAAAAGAGATGAGGCTATAGAAAAATCCTAATCTTGACAAATTTTGTGGAAGCATTTAATGCTTAGGTTGCACCAGGATGGTCCTGTTAGAGGTTTTTTTTTGCACATTATGCAAAGTGGATGGGTACAAGACTCAACAAATTCACCAGCCAAACACGCAATGGTGAGGGCCCTCCTTCCTTCTGGTGAGTACACTCAGTGAACTCCACCCCTCTTGTTGCCTGCCTCCCCAGCATCAGCCACAGCTAATCATGTGCCTCTGCCAAGCACCTCTCAGCACTAAGCAGCATGTAGAGCAAGAGTTATTGCTGTTGCCTTCCACCCAATCTCCATCCCCACCTCTTTTAGCCACCTGGAGAATGACGGTGCAAAACGGACAGCAGCACTAACTTGTGCTGAGCACTTCCTAGGGTATGAAGTGCTAGAGGGGTGGAAGAGGCTTGCTTCTCAGTAGGAATGGAAAAGGCTGTTGCAATGGCAGCCAGACAAATTAGTGGAGGGAAGGGGGAGGGAAGCAGCAGTGGGGCCACTCCCCACACAAGTTTAGAAAAGAGCACAGGGGATTATCTGCTGAGCTGCCTCATCCTCTCCCTCTCTCTCCAGCTTCTCTATTTTAGGCAGTGCTCAGCACACAGGGGGCCACTGCTGGTACTACCTACTTAGCGCGCGCGCGCACACACGCACGCACGCACACACACACACACACACACACACACACACACAAAATCCAGAGGCGTCACTGCCTCTATTGGCGCCTGGAGCAAGGGGGGGTAGGCGCCCCTATAAGGAAAGCTCCGGAGGGGGGGTGACGCGCTCCGGAGGGGGGGCGGCACGCTCCGGAGGGGGGGCGCGCTCCGGGAGGGGGCGGCGCACTCCGGGCACCCCCCCCCTCAATCGAGAGAGCCGGCTCGGGGACATCTTCCCCAGCCGGCTGCCCGGGGCCTTCTAAGGAAGGATCGCTGCGAGAACGGTATTTATACCGTTCTTTTTGCGCATGCTCAGACTGTTACCGAGGGAAAAGGGAAAAGTTTTTTTCTCAGTAACAGTCTGAGCATGCGCAAAAAGAACGGTATAAATACCGTTCTCGCAGCGGGCCGGGGAAGACGTCCCCGAGCCGGCTCTCCCAATTGAGGGGGCCGGCCCGAGTCGGACTCTCTCCGAGTCCGACTCGTGGGCGGAGCGGCGGGGGCGCCCTTCGGGAGATGGTGCCCGGAGCCAGTGCTCCACTTGCTCCGCCCTAGTTTCGCCTGTGACAAAATCCCTGTGCTTTTAAGCAGCTCAGCTAGAAGGGGTAAAGGATGCGCCAGTGGAGGGCAGCTGCAGCTCAGACACCAAGCACTGCTTGCAACTGGAAGTGTTGGAAATGGGAGAGAAAGAGGCAGCAGCTCAGGCTTATATGAACCATGGAGAGCTGTTCTGTGAAAAGAATGCAGGGCAATCCTAGGTATGTCTACTCAGAAGTAAGTCTTATTGAGCTCATGGGATTTACAGCCCAATCCTAACCAACTTTCTAGTGCCGATGCAGCCTTCCATGTCTGTCCCTCCCACAGCAGGATGTAGCGCTCGTCCTGTTCTGGAAAGTTAGTTAGGTTTGGGTTGTTAGTCCCAGATATGTCTGTATAGCAATCTTAGGTATAGTTATTCAGGAATAAGCCCTACTGAACACAGTAGGACTTACTTCTGAGGAAATGTGTGTAGAATTGCACAAAAGGGGGCAGGAAGCTGGCTACGACATTTTTTGGCTAGGCTAGTAAGTCCAGCCAAAATGTATGGGCCTCTGAATAGGGTTGTGTGATTTGGGATTATAGTTCCTACTTAAAATTGTATTCTGTATTCCAAGGGCAACTGCCATTGACTTGTGATGAAGTTGTGCTTATTCAGCATTGCTGTAAACCTGGCTTCAGTTGCCTCAAGAGAAACACAGACAAACTAAACATTCACATTTTGTAGCCCATGTTTGAAAGTCAAGAGGATTTGAATGTGATGAAGCTGACACAACATGACAAAGTTCTAATGTGGTAATGACCCCAATCTATTCAGTGCTGCAGTTTATAGCTTTGCTACAAATAGGGTGTTCATTCTCGCACTCACACACCCCAACAGACATGTCCTGTAAACAATTGTAGGACTGACAGAGATTCTGTCCTACAAATTCAAGAGGGGCAAAATTTCCCATCAGTGTATCTCCAGACTGGGAGTCTGGAGTGGGAGGCAGATTCTTCACCTCTTAATTTCATCCTGCATGCTTGCGAGTCTGTGGCTCCCACTGGCTTATATCAATCAGGAAGACAGTTAAGGAGGGCACAAAACATGTTCCCAACATCAGGGCCACAAGGGGCATGTGTTGGCCCTTACTCAATGTCCCTTAGTGTACCTCTTTACTTCTATCTTCATAATAAAGTAGTGAATGGTATCCATTCATTTATCAAGGACCTTTCAAATAACTAAAAAAGTGCAGTTTTAGAAAAACTCTCTCTTTCTTCCCTTTTTAATTGGCACCCCTGTCATTTCCTTCCCTACACTTCCTGGGGGCAACAGGGCATGGGGAAAGATTTAGACATCAGCATAAAGGTTTGGCGCTCTCTCATGTGGCAGTGCCATTGCTAGTCCTCACATCACTTCTCGAAGAAGTCTACTCAGCAAGGAAAAAGAACAGTCTGCAATCAAGGAGACACATCACACTGGGTACTTCCAAGCATGCTGTAAGTGTGCAATTCTGCACATTTCCTTAGGAGTAAGTCCCAGTGAAATCAGTGGAATGTATTCCAAGTAGCCTGATCCAAAAGGTATATTTGTTTTCTTAAGTATAGCTTTTATGCAGATTGTAATGCACATTTGTGCAAATTTTAATTGATTAACCAAGGCTCATATGATTGATAAACTTAGCTGGCAAAAAACAGAGACATTAAACCTAAAAAATAACCTATGCAGCAAAAATATTAAGCATATAATCAGCAAAACCCAAACAAACCACCCAACAACAGTAATTGATCACACTGTCTGTGACCCATTGCCAAGAGGGCCCAGGAGCTGGAACCTGTCTCTTATAAATCCCATTTCCTCCCAGCCCACAGGTGTATATACATTTAACTCTGGTTGAGTATATACACCCTTGGTTTAAAATGCCTTTTAATTAAAGGAGGTATAGAAAAACTTTTGATTTCCACACTTATTTATTCCTATGCTGGTCCCTGCAGAAATCTTTGCAGCATCAGAACTAAAGTTTTGGTTCCAGGAAAGGACTATGGTTCTGTGATGATGGAGCATTATGCTTTGCTTTCAGAAGGCCTAAGATTCTGTTGCTGGAGTCAACTGTTAAAAATGTGATGCAGGTAACCGTAACAGGGACTTGTAAGATCCTCTGGAGAGCTGGTGCCTGTCAGAGTAGACAACATGCGGCTAGATGGATGGACTCATTATAATTACCGTAGCTTCTTAGGCATTAAGTATAGATGAAATACAGGAAAGAGAATATAAATGTAAAGAGGATGTTATGAAACATATGCTGTCCACTTGTGGCCAAGATAAGATGACAGTTTCTTGTAGGTAAAATAAAGGATCTGTTTCTCACTAACACAGAGGCTGTTCAGCTGAACCTACAAACAAAACTTAGGCTGTTGTGATACTGATATCATAGTCTGCAAGTTGCTGAAAATGCATGGATATGAACAGATCACAAGTTTTTAAACATTTTGTATAACTCATTAAAATTACAAACTAGATGGAAGTGTTTACCATTATGCTCCAGCCAAAATCATTAGCTGATGTGAATATTGTGTGTCCTGAACTGCAGCACAAGCCTGTGCGTGTCTACTTAGAAATAAGTGCCAAATGGGACTTAATCCCAGGAAAGTGCGCTTAGGACTGCAGCCCTAGTCTAATTTGAAGTTAGGTTACAAGAAGGACTTTGATCTCTAAAAGCAATACTCATGCAGCGCCCCCCCCCCCCACTTTTTACATTCAGTGGGAATAGAAATAAATGGTAGACCCTCAGTCTCTGGTGGATTTCAGAGCATAAGTGATAAAAACAGATAACAAAGAGTATAGAATCACAGAGAAACCCCTAGAGAAAAGGGACACAGTGAGAACTACTGTAAGTTCTGTATGGCTGGTGTTGTCCCCCCCCCCCCATAGAGCCTGTGCCTTTAACAGATATATGAATGGCAGATGTTCAATATGTGCAGCTTTCTCTAAAGCTGCACATATTGAAATTCAGTCATGCATCTGCTAAGGGCACAGGTTTTGTCAGGGTGGTAGCTCTACTATCTCCTTGCAAAGATGTGTGCATACTTTGCCCACCTGAAGGATCAGGGCCAAGTAATTACTGGTCGCTCTCTTCAGTGCTTTCAAGTGTTTCAGTTAACTAGCATTTTCTTATGAGTAATGTTATTTTAAGGAGGAGTTGAAGCTTCATCTACAAGTAGCTGTTATTGATGTAAAGAAAATGTTTCAGACAGGTAAACGTTTGTATTTTGTTTTATCCTAAATCTTGTCTTGCCCACCAGGAAAGACTTAAGTCACATAAGTAGAAGGAGTTATGTAAAGTTATGTTAATAATATATGTGTTCACATTTGCTACTAGAGGAAAAACCTAAAAAATAAGGTTACTAGTATATAGTTGGTTTGCTACTAAAGTAGAAGGTCAAACATATCTTCAAACTGTTGTGTTTTTAAAAAACCTTAGTATTTAATGGAGTGAGCTATTTTAATTCTGGAGACTGATAGAAAGTGGGCTGTTCGTTCTGAACAACTGCAAGAGGAAATGATGAAATGAACTGAAGGTGCAAAAGAAGTCTTATAACGTTTTAGGATATAGTACTAGTACCAGTTTGTCATTCTGCACTATATATGCTAAACAGCAAACAATGTCATGAGCTAGCCATAGTGGTCTTCCCCAATCGGGTTTGTAGTACTTTTTGACTCTGTAAAATTGCTATGCCCTTGATGGTACTAAGGAAATAAAAACTTTTTGCTACGAAGGCCTGTTGAATTTAGTGGGACTTAAGAAATATGTTTAAAGTAGAACTGTCTGTTGAGTTGCCAAATTCCAATCAAGGGAGTCTCCCTGCCTGTACCTTTAAATCCACTGCTGAACCAGGAGATGAGACACCTGTGGCTTCCCTTCATCTTATTTCCAATTATTTTGTCCATTCCTCCTCCATCTGCTGTTTCTGGGGAGGCTCTGTTGTTCTTCTTATGGGGTATGTAGATACAGTATACACTTGTTTTTGAATTGAACTTAAGTCCTTTTGTTGCCAGACAAGGCAAGATTTAGTTCCCTATAGATTGGGCTGTGAAGAATTGGAGACGGCAAACCAGTAGAGACAAAGCAGGTTGTACCCCTGATCGTGATAACAAACAGCAGTGAGCAGCTGCAAACAACAAAATTCCACAGCTTCTTATACCCTTCCCTGGATTACACATTAGCCTCAAGTCATGAGACCCTTGCAAACATCCTAAGACATTTGTCCCAAACAGGACTAGATTCAGCCAGCCTGTCTATTACTGATTCACCTACACAGGAGGCAGGAAAGGTGGAGTGAGGTGCATTCATTTAACCACTTTCGGTCAACGCTTTTGTCATTCTGCATTTGCAGAACAAATTTAGTCTCTTGCTGATTTCAGTGGGTTTATTCTAATGGAAATGTACATAGAATTGGCAGCTTAATGTGATACCTAAATTGAGTTGAGTTCTTGATTGGGTTTTGTGTAAATGTAGCAGCGGGTGGCGCAGTGGGTTAAACCGCTGAACCATGAGCTGTCGATCGAAAGGTTGGCAGTTCAAATCCGCGACGGGGTGAGCTCTCGTTGCTTGGCCAGCTCCTGCCAACCTAGCAGTTCCAGAGCATGTTAATGCGGGTCGATTAAATAGGTACCGCTTGCGGGAAGGTAAACAGCTCTCCGTGTTCCAGCTGCGTGCTATGGGCTGCGGCAAGGAGAGTCATGCCGGCCACATGACCACAGAGGCGTCTTTGATCAACGCTGGCTCTTCGGCTTTGAAATGGGGATGAGCACCACACCCTAGAGTTGGACACGACTGGACTTAATTGTCAGGGGTCACTTTTACCTTTACCTAGTCTTTGCCTGTATAAAAACAGAAACATGTAAAGAAACTCTCCCCCCCCCCCCCCCAGCAATATTATACGGCTATGAGTGTATGGAATTTGGATTGTGGCAATGGCAGGGTTAATGCCCTCTTGCAACCTGGTCCAGATTGGGACCCCTGTACCTCTGCCTAGAAAGGGAGTACCCAGAGGCCAATTATGTGACTAAAGTTGCATCTACTTTGGCCGGTAATCGTTCTTTTCTAAACTAGAGGATGCAGTTTAGATCCTCAAGCTGTATTTTCATTGATCAGAGTTAAATATTCTATGGGACTCCTATGAACTAAACCTAGTTAAAAAGTCTTTTAGCTTGCTAGTATGTTTAGGATTGTAGTACATACTCCCAAGATGAAACCATTTTAACCCAAGGACGAGGCTTGTTTCCAGTGGCAATCATCCTTCACATCAATGGAGGTTTTATTTTTCCTTTTCTTCCCTCATTGCCTTCAGATACAAGCAGGCTTGTAGGCAAGAGGAGTGGCAGATAAGAATTTCTGTTTCTCTCTGGGAGAGAGAAACTTCTTTACCGATACCTTTCTCTTTAATTTACTAGCAAGCCTTGAGAATAGGGGATATTGAACCACACATTTGTTCCTGATTGCTACCTGGGTTGGCACAGTACTTATCTTCACTGAGGGGAAATGAACCCTGTACTACTTTGTGAGTATTGGTTTGCCTTGGCTTGCCTTTCTTCTGGCTGAAGTTCCCTCTGTAATACCCCCAAGGCTTGCAATGCAGTAAGAAAGGAGGTAACTTGCAACAGAACTGACCTGCTGAGGTGTGAAATACAATACCTTTGCTGCTGCAGTAGTATGCCGCTTCCATAGTACAGTGGGCCCTCCTTTGTTAATATATATATTTATATTTTATTAATATATTAAAACATAAAAACAATACGTATTTCATAAAGTTATAGCAAGCACGAAGCAATACATCCTACTAGCATACTATTCACCATTTTCTACATATAATATCCAACTAAGCCTAAATAACACCCACATTCTATTCATTAAATCCTCATATCATCACATCGTTCTTCTCTCTCTCTTAAAAAATTGATAAATGGTTTCCAGTTATTCTCGAAAGGTTAACTGACTTTTCCTTAATTAAAATTGTAAGTTTATCCATTTCAGCATAGTCCAAAACTTTCAGCCACCAATCTTCCAGCGAAGGTATCTCCGAATTCTTCCAATATTGTGCATATAAAATTCTTGCCGCAGCTATCATATATAAGAACAAAGTTTGAAATTTTTCGCCTACATGATCATCCCTCATACCCAACAAAAGGGTTTCCGGTTTCATTTGAACCTTAATCTTTAAAATCAACTCAATCTGTTTATGAATCTGAGTCCAATACTTCTTTGCTTGGGGGCATGTCCACCACATATGGTAAAAAGTTCCTTCTTGCTTTTTACATTTCCAACAGCTATTCGTCACCTTCTCATACATTTTTGCTAATTTGCTTGGGGTTATATACCATCTATACATCATTTTATACATATTTTCTTTAATATTAACATTTAACGTAAATTTCAACTGCTTTAACCATAGTTGTTCCCATTGTTCCATTAAAATAACATGACCTACATTTTTCGCCCAATGAATCGTACATTCTTTAACCTGTTCTTCTTCTGTCTCGAACTTCAAAAGCAATTTATACATTTTTGAGATTACCTGGTCTTCAGATTTTAATTGTACCTCCAGTATTGATTCTTCTTCTACAAATCCATATGCCTTCTTGTCCACTTTAAATCTCTCCAAAATTTGAGCATATACAAACCATTGGCAATTAAAGTCTTCTTCCATTAATTTTTCTCTTGACTTTATGGTACAGTCTCCTTGTGAAAAAATTAATAAATTTCTGTATAATAGTCCTTTCTCTTTTGGCACGCTGCTTCCACCAAAGTGCGCTTCATATGGTGCAACCCATAATGGTATTTTCTCATAAAACCTCATTTTATATCTATTCCAAATTCTCCATAATGCATGTCTAACATAGTGATTTTTAAATTCTAAATTTGCTTTCACTTTATCATACCACAAATACCCATGCCAACCAAATCTCAAGTCGGAGCCTTCTAACTCCAATAATCTTCTATTTTGTAAATACACCCAGTCTTTCAACCATACAAAACAACATGCTGCATAATATACAGTACTTTCAAATCCGGTAGTCCTAATCCTCCTCTCTCCTTCGCATCTTGAAGGATCTTGTATTTCACCCTTGGTTTTTTCCCTTGCCAAATAAATTTAGAAATGTCTTTCTGCCATTCTTTAAATGGTGCATCAGATATAATCACTGGTATCGTTTGAAATAAGAACATCATTTTTGGCAATACATTCATCTTAATCACCGATATCCTTCCTAGTAAAGACAATTTCAATCTTTCCCATCTTAACAGATCTTTCTTAATTTCATTCCATACTTTAACATAATTATTTTGAAATAATGTACAATTCATACTCGTCAATACAATTCCAAGATATTTAACTTTTTTTCCACCTTAAATCCTGTTTTATTCATCAGTTTCAATTGATCTAGATAGAATCTTCATATTTTAGTCACTATTTTTGTCTTCTGTTTATTAACTTTAAATCCTGCAAGAGATCCAAATTCTTTTAATTTACTCATCAACAACTCTATATCTTTTAATACAGTGGGCCCTCCTTATCCGCGGATTTGACTATCGGTGGATGGCTATCCGCGGAGGAGGGATCCCACTGGGGGTGGTGCCACAGTACCTTATTTAACAGCTGTGTGGGCCTGCCACCTGCTTCTTGCCTCTCACACTGCTTTCTAATCTTTTAAGATTAGAAAAATCTTGTATAATCTAATCTTGTAAGATTAGAAAGAAAAATGTGGCCGGAAGCAACTTCTGGTTTCACACACAACGAGACTTCCAGTCACGTTTTTTCTTTCTATAGGCATTTTACAAGCTTAGAAAATGGCATGAGAAGCAAGAAGCGGGCGGCAGGCCCGCAAAGCAGTACCGCACAGGTACTATGGTGCCGCCCCCCACCACAACCAACCGCAGACTTGAGCATCCATAGGAGTTTTGGGAACGGAACCCCTGCAGATTCTAAGGGCCCACTGTAGGAGGTAGGGGACTGAGAAACAACAGACTTGGGCTGTTGAACCTGAAGACTGAGAAACTGCCCCAATAGCCCTGCATAACTTTTTGCAGCTGCGAAAAAATCATCTGGTTCAGTCCTGGTGAGGTAAAACCAATAGCTTCCTCTTAGGAAAGCATCATGATTAGACCTTTAGATCTAGTATTGCAGCTTCCCTAATTAAGGTATTATGGGTAAATTTGACAAGTAATTAAACTAACCCGTGCACCCCCCAAATAATCATGCTAGACAGAGGCTTGGGTTAAAGGGCCAAATTTTATTAAACGTGAACAGAACCTGCAGCATAAAAATACATTAACTAGGCCCTTACAGTGTGCGGGCCCTAATTGGGGGAAACGGGCCTAGCCGTCATCCGCCGCTGTTGATCCCCCAGGGCATGACAACCTGACTCAAGACTCCCAGTACCGGCTCGGACTGAGGAGACAGTCGAGCCACGCCCCCGTTCAGCCCCAGCAGCCAATTGCTGCTCTCTACCTGCACGCCTCTGGCCAGCGCGCTGGGGAGGGGGCTGGGCAATGGTGGCGAAGGGGGTATTCCCGTCACTGGCCTTATTAAAGTTTAATTGTGGACCAGGTGACAAGCCCAACATATGTGTCTGTTAGGATGATTTCCAGCCCCTTGCACTAAATTTGGATTAAGTACTCACCCAATATCCACTGGGGATATGTTCCAGGCCCCTCCGTAGATACTTGAAACCGTGGATAGGAGCAAACACCCCCTCCATGGTTTCCTGAGGGGCCCCCTGCCCAGCCTTCCCTGCGGGCAGGCGTGCGCGTGCTCCCAGCTTTTATTTTCTTTCAGCAAGCTTTGTTTCTTCCTTAAAACAAACAGAGAAGCAGCCTCCATTGCAGACAAGTAGAATGAGACTAAGTTCTAGAGACGCTCTTCAAGGTTTCTGTTAACCTTGCAGAGCCTCTCTAGGACTTAAGTCTCATTCTACTTGCCTGCAATAAGCAGCCAGGGGCTGCTTCTCCTGTTTGTTTAAGGAAGAAACGAAGCTTACTGGGAAAAACGTAAAAGGCTGGGGGGTGGGGGTCCCTGCGATCCGTGGATAACTGAAACCGTGGATAGCGAATCT
Source organism: Plestiodon gilberti rubricaudatus (assembly GCA_026170595.1). NCBI lineage: Eukaryota > Metazoa > Chordata > Lepidosauria > Squamata > Scincidae > Plestiodon > Plestiodon gilberti. The sequence goes on along the minus strand of JANXHW010000001.1, from coordinate 244,797,895 downwards.
GTGGATATGGGGGCCCACCTGTAGATGGTTTTGGGAACTTGGTTTGCTGCATAAAAGGGACAGTATTGTACAATTAAGTTCCAACAATAGTGGCACAATTAACTATTTCTTCTCTGCATGTATAAGCAGTCCAAGAGCAAATTTACAAGTATATAACAATCACTCCAGTGCAACGATAGGAAATTGTTTCCTCCATGGGGGCACATTTATTAAGAAAAAGGCACAGAAGGAAAGGGTTAAGCTTTCCCTCAGAACATTGCTGCCACAAATACGTTTGAAGCCCCCATGCAGCCCATGCAGCTGCATTTTGGTAGTCTCTTTTTTTAACACACCCCCAATAATAACCGGGGAATCTCATCTTGGATCTCCCAATGTAATCGTAGTTTGATCCTTTATACATCAGTCCAAAAAATAATTCTTGTACTATGAATTTAAGGAGAGACTGTCTAGACTAGACTAGAACTATGCCCTTCTCCCACCTAAGAGAAAGAAGGCAAGGGAGCAAGTTTAAATTGTTAGGTTGCAATCTAGAGATTACCTTCTTTTACCTTTTTAAAGCTGCTGCTGAAACTGGAAATACGATCACTGTGCCTTTTCCTGCCTGTTTCCCCTCCAGTTCTGTCACTTCCCACCTGCCATGACGCACACTTGGGTGACAGTCCTAAGCATGTTTTTCTGGGTGAAAGCCCCATTGAGCACACTGGGAGTTAATTCTAAGTAAACATGCATTGGATTTTGCTGTTGGGAGTCCTCCTTTTCACTGTAGGTACAGGAGGAGGTTGTGGAGACAACCAAAGGCCAAAGGAAAACCAGGCTAGAGAAGACATCGTTCCTTCGTTACCCAATTCTACGTCATATTTAAAGGTAAAGGGGGAAAGCTCAAGGGTTTGCAGTCTTGTAACAGTAGGGCATGTGCACCCCATTTCTGGTCTTGACAAGTCTTCTCTTCTGGCTTTCAAGCGTTTATCAGTGCCACCTGTTGTTCCCTGCTTAGTTAAGTCCCATTCACGTTCTCCATAAGTATGTTATTCCTCAAAAGTCTGACACACTGTATGAGAGCTATTTCCAAAATGTTAACTGACCTGTGTTGTCTTAACCATTAACACATGCATTGTGGTGCAAGATTTTGTAGGCAGTAATCTACTTCATTAGATGTACACCAGCTGTATTTCTGAGTAGTTTGTTCTAACAGTTCAGTTTTGTAGATGAGCACTAGATGGCATTGTTTATGTACAAAAAGAAGAAAATCAACACTAGGGAGCTTCTTTTAAACATTCTTAGCATTTTTCATGTATCCATGACAGCTCATCTAAAGTGTTTTTACAAAACTGAGGTTTTTTGTTGTTGTTAAAGTAAAAATTGACCACCAAGGGTAGAGAAAAGCATGTACTCACTCAATTGCAGTTGCATGTCTAGGTAAATAAGCAGCTGTGAAAATTGTGGTGTGCTCATGATTTTGCAGTCTCTAGGAAATAATGGATCATGGTCCCTGAAGTGTTTTAGAGGAGGTGGGAACATCTGGAAAGTAGATTAACTCTCACTAAAGCAATATACCTGTGTCTGACCTGTATCACACTCTGCAGGCGAGGGCTCACCCACACACAAAGCAGAGAAAAGCTAGCACTGACGGGGAAAAGACAAGCTTAGAAACCTTCTCTTTGATGTATCCTGATGTATCCTGGGTGCATGGAGATTATATATGGAAGAACATTAAATCATGCGAGTCTCTTATCTGCAGTCTGAAGTGGTACAATATGAACACAGGTTACATCAAATGGTTACATCAAATGGGTACAATATGAACACAGGTTACATCAAATGGGTACAATATGAACACAGGTTACATCTTGGTGAGAACTGTCGAGATTGCAGCACCTTCACTGGATTCCAGTTAGCTTATAGGCTCTATCGAACATGCTAGTTTGACCTTTAAAGCCCTACATGGACCATTTGCTTGCTGAGATTTGCAGATAGTGACCTGGCAGTTAGAGTAGGGCCCTTCCTGCTGCTGGTCCAGGGTGCAGGAATAAGTTCCTTTTGGAGACGTACCGGTTCACCTCCTTTAGGGCACAGCATTTTTTTTCTTTAAAATAGTGTGTGGGGGGGGGGGAGCTCAGGAACCTTGGTTGGAGCAAAGTCCTAAAGCTTCTCTGCCCTACCCACTGCTGTTCTGCTTTTTTCTGTGGTTCCCCCAACACTATTTTTCTGAAAAATACCTACTAGGCCATATTACACATTTAGGATAACAAGTGTTTTGGCCCTTCATGGAAGAACCATATCTTCAGAGTCTGCTTTTGAGGATTAGCAGTGCTTTGAATTTTGCTAGTACTGTATTTACATGTTAATTTATTCTTTTTCCAGAACTGCTGTTCTAGTGCTGCTTTGTATGGGTGTACCGTTACACAGACATTCTTACCCAAAGGGGAGATGTTAGAATGGGGTGGAAGTGAGGATGGCACAGAGAAGCAAGAAATGTTGGTTCTATTTGCTGATCTGTATTAAGGCCCACTCTCTGACTGATTCTTTGCAAACAGTCTGGGAACTGATATGTGACTCATCTTTGTGAATTCAGTCTAGGCATATTTGGTATGCTTACTTACTGATGGTTGTGTCATGCTCATGCAAGAGGGGAAGGGATGCACTTCTCTTGGCATTTCCGTCTTTCCCCTCCAGCCACCTGCACTCCCTGAAAATCAGCTCTTGAGGGTTGATAGCCTAGGTGGAAGGAGCATCATCACTTTTAGGAGATACCAGGCACACCTGATGATGATCTGCAACTCTCTGCTTCCTCACTCAAGTTTTCTTCCGGCTATACAGTTAGTTTTCTTTATATGCGAATTCACTATTTGCGAATTCACTTATCCACGAGGGGCAGAATTGCCACCTTCCATTCTGTATTCTCGTTATCTGTGGGGGGCCATTAGTACTGGGCCATTAATTAATCTTGTTGTCCATGTCGCGTTGTTTTCAGATTCCTTGTTTTCAGCCTTTGTTGTTCTCCTGGCTGCTTGCAGCCTTCGCTTGTTTACAAGCGAAGGAGCAGCAAAGGTAAGCAAAGGGGAGCAGCAAAGGTAAGTAAAAAAAGCTAATGTGTTTAATTTTTAATAATTAAATAATTAAAATTTCGGCAGCGCTTCGCGCGGCAGTAGGGGGCACTTCGCGCCCCCTTTAGTGTGGAAATTATTTATGTCTTAATGGGGAAATTAATTAAATAATTAAGATTTCGGAGGGCGCTTTGCGCCCCCTTTAGTGTAAAAATATTTCATTTATTTTTTACTTTAAATTAATTAATTAATTGACTGTGGCGGGGCTGTGGGGGTGTGTGTCCCGGTTTGGGGTTGGGAAAATATGGTAAGCCTATATAATACACACTTTCCCCCCAGAACTTTAGGCCCAAAATAGTAGGGTGCATGTTGTACGCCAAAGCTGCAAAGTTGAAGCTGCAAAATCCCCCCCCCACGGCGGTTTTAAGCATTTTTCACTGCACTTGGCCGCTTACCGCGTTGTTGTTGTTGCTGCCACCTCCACTTGCCACCACCACTCTTCATCCCGCAGGCCAGCTGCATCACAGCCCCACCGGTACTGCCCCCGCTCAGCAACTCCTGTGAGACTCAAAGATGTTGAACGCAGCTACAAGCTCTCCGGAAACGTCCGAGTTACTTGGACGTTTCTGGAGAGCTTGTAGCTGCATTCAGTGTCTTTCAGACTCGTGTCTGTGAGGCAGCGTTTGTGCAAGCTCTCTGGAATGCAGGAGCTGCGGAGCGGGGGCAGTCCCGGCGGGGCCGTGATGCAGCCGGCCCGCGGGACGAGGGGTGGTGGCGGCAAGTTGAGGCAGCAGCAGCAACAAAGCGGTAAGCGGCCAAGTGCTGCGAAAAATGCTTCAAAAGTTGTTTTTCCTCAAACAGCACTGTTAAAACTAAGGTGTGTGTTATACGCCAATAAATAAGATATTTTTGCCCTTTTTAGTGGCTAAAGAACCTTGGTATGTGGAAATAGAGCAAAGCAATATGCCCTAATTTCAAGGTAGTCTAATTTGTAAGTGTGATTGAACTAGGGAGAAACAAATAGCTTCATCAGTTTCTCTGCCATGACGCACACTATGTTTTGGGAACAGGGATTCAGGTTACTAACACTGAGAAGGGCAACTTGTGGATAATTGCTGGTTGTACAGAACTGTTGTCTTTCTGATGTGATTAGACAAAAAACCTTTTAAAAGCCAGTCACTACAATGACAAACCCAGTCATTAAAACTGGATGTTGCCGGAGTACTGAAACCACTGGAGAAGACATGTAGGAGCAACTCCTTGAGTGGCCTGGGTCAGCTTTTCATTTCAAAGGTCAACTAGGCCATCAACTGCATAACTGTTAATATTTACAGGCAGCTAACCTGGAGAGCTCTGGAATCCATCTGGATCCATATGTATCCAAGAGTAACCTATCTTTGCTGCTTCCCCCAGTACTGGGAAGGTTTTGAACATCAATCATCTGGGCCTTTAGCAGATTCAGGGCCCAATCCTATCCAACTTTCCAGCGCCGATGCAGCCCTAGGGTAAGGGAACAAACATTATCTTGAGGAGTCCTCTGTGACCCCCCCCCCCCCACAGGATACAGTGTACATCCTGTTGGCATGGCTGTATTAGTGCGGGAACGTTGGATAGGGGTAAGGGAGGGGCATTACTCCGGGTAAAACCCCAGTGTCCCCAACTGGTCTCCTTGGATCCATGCCAGCTATTTAGCTGGCATAAGTCTGGGAGGCCCATGTAGGGACAGAAGACCTGGGAAGGGGGATAGGATTTGGCGTGCACCACTGCTGCCAATTCCTCCCCATCCCAGACCTGATCCGCCCCATTACACCCCCATAATGCCCTCCCCCACCCCTGTGCCACTTCAGACGGCCCTTACCTGCTCTGGCACGTGTTGGGGCCTGCACTGGGGCAGGTAGGACGGCACAGTCTGTTCCTCTGGTGTTGCTTACTCGCGGGGTGTTGAGAACGTGCTATCTCGCAGATAGGATTGTGCCCTTAATGAATGGATAAACACATGAATGGTTATGTGGCACTTTTAAAAATAAAAATGTGGACAGTCTTTCGGAAGCATTGAGGAGCAGCAAGACTGCCCATTAGCCAACATTAGATTTTCTGGTACGTAGATGTGTAATTAATTAATTGTTATAAAGTAATTAATTGTTAACCTTTGTACCGAAACCAAGCATAAGTCAGAAAATGTCTGTCTGATTTTCTGTTCTGGTGGTAAATTGGGTGGTCTTGGTACTGGAAATCTTGAAAAAACACTATCATCATAGTTGGAACATTACTTTCTGACAGCAAAAATGTCTGCTTGCTTTTGCTTCTTTTGGGCTGATGAAGAAGTCAGACGTGGATGATTCTTGATCAGAGAGCTGATTAGATTACAAAACTCTCCATTAATCTTCTGCCTGGGTGCCCTATTGGTAGTTTGATGTGAACTGCATGTTGACATGAAGAATAGATACAGGTGAATCTAATTTTTCATTGTCAGAACTGTATGACCTTCAGAAGGTCAGTGTGGCAGATAGTATTAAATCTGCACTGTGTTGCCCCTTCATTATGCAGATAAGTTGTTCCTTGTTGCTGGTTTTGGTTCTTTTTGGCAGTCGTGGTTATGAAATGCTAGCACATCCGAAGGCGGATCCACATTGCACGCATCCCTGCGCATATGCATTCGGTGTCCCGCCCTCAGGTTCAAACAACGGCTTTGATTGGCTGAACGCGAACAGAACGCCGGCAAAATGGAGTCCAACTCCTCTTTGCCGCCGTTCTATTCGCGTTCAGCCAATCAGAGCCTGTTGTTTGAACCTGAGGGCAGGACACCGGACGCATATGCGCTGGGACACGTGTGGTGTGGATCCGCCTTGATATGACTAGAGGGGGGGCACAGGCTGCTCTTGCCATGGAAATGCTGCTGATGCTGCAGCCTTCTCATGGTGAATTATCTTCCCCTGCCCTAAATGTAGCACTTAGAATTTACCATGCTGATCATCACCATCAAATTGTCAGTTGTCCTCATACCCCCAATTACATTTTAGGCAGTCCATGGCAGGACTGTACAGGCTGGAATAACTTGCAACAGATAGACTGCATCCCTGTAATAAATGAGAAGTGAGATCTCTTCGTAAGGAATAGGCGGGTTTACTGATTCCACTGGACTACACAAAATTGGTCCTGAAATGGAACGAGCTAATCTCTACTAATTTCAACGTGCTGAAAACGAAAATGACATAAAATCTGTCGATTGGCTCTAGTTTAGGAGAAGCAGTCCGTGTTGCATACATAGGTGTTGTAAGTGCCTTTTGGGCATTTACCAGTACATATCTATGAAACTATCGCGATCTCTCACAAACTGTAGCCAATTTTGCATTTTCATTGTTATATTCGTATTCAGCACCCCAAAATCGATAAGACATGACTAATCTTGGGGGCATGACCTTTGTTAAAATTTGTTGTCCAGTGTTACTGAAATGGGGTGGAGATGTCTGACATCAGGGCCTCTGAGAGGACTTTTATCAGGGGGGTTTTCAAAGGGGAGGGGGCAAAATGGGGTAGGGGAGGGTAGCAATGGCTGGAAAAGTCTTTGGAGCCCAGGTCTACCAGGCTTCCCGATATGACACCCAGGTCTACCCGCCCGGTAGACCTGGCTTTCTGGTTGGCTTGGTCTGTCTTTCACTCTCCATGAGACCAGCTGAGATCTCAGGAAATTTCTGGGCCCCTTCCTTTGGCTCCTGGGCCCAATTTTTGACCCTGGGCCCAGGTACAATTTACCCCCTTTACCACCCTCTCATGGGCGCTGTCTGATATGGTCTCCCCTGCTTATTCAGGTGCTCTTTTTGTAAGAAGGATGTTATAATTCATGCCTCTAGCTCTGAGCTGCCACTGAAGATGGTTCAAAAGATATGGCTGGAAAAATGTTTTGCAATATGATCTCTGATAGACATGGACAATTTGTTAAATGGTTTAACAAATATGATATGTTAAAAGATATATGATAAAAGATATGGCTGGACACCCCCCCCACAGTCCCCCACACACATTCAATTAATTAAATAATTAAAAATGTAAAAGGTAATAATAAATGAAATTTAAATATATAGAATGAAATCTCTCCTAAGGGGCGCAAAGCTCCCCTTAGGCCGCGCGAAGCGCGCCCGAAATTTTAAATTTCTAAAGGGGCGCAAAGCGCCCCTTATGCCGCTCGAAGCGCGGTCGGATTTTTTAATTATTTAATTATTAAAAATTAAATAAATAAATAAATAAATTAGCTTGCCTTTTCCCCGCTCTGCTGCTGCTCCCCGCGTCCTCACGCCAGCAAGCTTCATGCAGCTCCTGCGCCCGGTCTCCCAGTGGCTCCGCACGGAGATCGGGTTGCAGCCTGCTTGCCCGCACTGCGCGAGCCTGCCGAAGGCTCGCACGGCGCGGGCAAGCAGGCTGGCCCAGTCTCCCAGCGGCACTGCTGGGAGACCGGGTTGCAGCCTGCTTGCCCGCGCTGCGCGAGCCTGCCGGAGGCTCGCACGGCGTGGGCAAGCAGGCTGGCCCGGTCTCTCAGCGGCACCGCTGGGAGACCGGGTTGCAGCCTGCTTGCCTGTGCTGCGCGAGCCTGCCGGAGGCTCGCGCGGCGCGGGCAGGCTGTCGGTTGGCCCGCTCCCTCACTGGCTCCATGCCGGTGAGAGAGTGGGCGAACGACACCCGCTCGCCGCCGCCGCCATCTTCTTCTTTTTTTAAACTTACCCGGGCGCCGGCAGCAGCTTGGATCACAAAATCTCGCGTGATCCAAGATGTCTTCACGGGACTGTCCCGGAAAAACCGGTACGGATGGTAAGCCTAGGAATTAATATATTACACAGCTCTGTTGGAACAAGGGATCTGAGACTGGATCTGCATAATGCAGAGCACCCCCACAAGGCATTAGACAATGCTCAGCAATAGTAGACAGTGCAGAGGCGCTCGGCTAGCCTGCCAGCCCAAGTGCTATTGAGCCTACCAGCTGAAATGTGCTATTGAGCCCGCCAGTTAAGATAATGATATTGAGTCCCCCAGTTAAGACAGTGCTATTGAGCCCGCTAGTTGAGACACTGATATTAAGCAAGTTGAGAGAGCACTGTGGTGACTGTGACCAGAAATATGCGGTAGGAACCTAACTCTTGTTTAAGTATATTAGCCTATGGTAAAATTGGTTTCATTATAAGTTGATTCATGTAAAGTTGCAGTTTCCAGGAACCTAACTACAATGTTAAGTGAGGACTTGTTGTATAGCTACATGAGTTGTTGCCTTGCATCGGTCCAGAGGTCCTTTTGCAGCGTGGTGGAAACTCTGTTCTGACACATGGATGTGTTGTCCCAGGTAGAGTGACCACTTACTGGTCCAGGTCTCTTACTATTTAAGGATCTTTGGAGTTCCTGCTACATGCAGAATTGGGGGTAGGCTAATTATTGGGGCCCTGGATGCAGTGGCATAGCTAGACCGGGATGGTGGCAAGTAGTTCTTCAAGTCTCCGTTACACCACAGTCAGTGGCCCCTCTCCCTCGCCATCGGAGCCATTCTGGCGATAACGGGGGAGTGTCCCGCATGTTGCTGCCGCCGCTGGAATAGCTCCGATGAACTATTTGCTGCCACCCTGGTCTATCTACTCCATTGTCTGGATGTTCTGCTTTAATGTGTAAATGTGTAACTAGGTGTGTGAACGGGAAGGCAATTTTCTAGTCAGGCAGGATGTAGGTAACACCTTTGTTTCAAACGGTGGTCAGTGAACATGCAAAAGTACAATGGTCAACAGGGAGTCTGGCAACAGTCTGACATCTGAAATGAGATTTACATAGGCTACATTCAAAATGTATGTAAAGTACAACAAGTAAAATATCTCTATTTTATCAAGATACAGAGATTAAATACAACAACTAAAATATCTCCATTTTATCAAAATACAGAGATTACTCAAATTGTATTTACATTTTATAATTGCCTTCTGTTAATGCAGACAGGAGATGAGTAAAGGATTACAAAGTTGCATTCAATTGATTAAAACACAAAGTGAGAATATCTTCTTCCTCTCAGGATAAGTGACTTGGGGGTGGGGGAGAAGGTCACGTACACAAAGAATTACATTGAGCTTCCATATATTTTTGAAGTTCGATTGAAGCTACACTGATGAGCTACATTCACTGTGATTGGAACTAATATACTTAAGAGGTATCGTAATAGTGAGCAGGGGTGATGTCAGGGGGTTGGGCACTGAGCAATGGTCCATGCCTATCAGAGGACCTATTTGGCCAAACCAACCTGTAAACCCAGAATGCTGGTGACAGTGATGGTAATCAATGTGCTATCAGGGGCTGAGCTTGGGGCTGTGGGGGCCCAATGCAGGCTTTGCCCCAGGGCCTCCAGCAAGTTGATGCCAGCACTGATAGTTGCATCTGTCAGTGCAATACAATACAGTGCAATAGTGGTTTCCAATACAAGGCTTACAATTTGTGCATGGGCATTAAACTTTTATTAATAGGTTAGCTAAGGCTTTTAGAAATGCAAGGTTGCCTCTCAAACACTAAACGTCCCCCCCCCCATGTTTTGTAACAAAGGTAGCAGTAAACCATTACATCTTTGTTCTTAGACATTGTAAGTCATGTTCTTCCCACCTAAGTCTAGGAGGAGAAGCTAAACTCTCAGAATACAAGTGGAGTTAGGCTGCAGACCTATACACACTTACTCCCAGGTAAGTCCCATTGAACTCAACGGGACTTAGTTCTGAGTATGCGTAATGTAGAGTTGCAATCATTCACTTTACATTTTTCCATTAGCCCAGTTAAGAAGACTTTTTATGATGGTAACCATAATGGGCCATATGCTGAGGAGCAGCTGCTTTGAGTTTTGTGGTCCTCGTGGGATTTAAAGGATTTCCACATATAATTAAAGGAATCGTGAATTAGTGCTTGCCCTTATGTCCTCCCCATGGAGAAGAGAAATATAATCCATGTGTATCCCAACTGTTTCTAGTAGCATGGCTCTTCAGGGATTTTTCCACAGGATGAGACAATATGGTCATTCAGTGGAAATATCTTCTTAGCATTACCCTTGGTTTACTGTCTAGGATTATGTCCAGTTCATTATCATGTAAGTTGTTAAAAGCGCTGAAGATAATCACGAGTATGTAATGGCAGCTTCTCTGCTTCCAACCCCACAAGGAGTAAAGAAAACCTTGATAACTGTTAAGTGTGTTTACCAATGTACTGTCTGTTATAGATTTGTCTGTTATAGATTTGACTGTTATAGATTTGACTGTCTGTTATAAATCCCTGAGGCATCTGGTGGGGCCACTGTGAGATACAGGAAGCTGGACTAGATGGGCATTTGGCCTGATCCAGCAAGGCTCTTCTTATGTTCTTATGATTATCTACTGATCCAAAGATGTTTTGGTTTCAATATCTTCCTCTTTTATAAAGAATAATGGAGTTTTCTTTTTTTTAATAAGGATTTAAGAGTTGTCATTTTGGTAGAGGTAGTAGAGTAAAATGATTGCTGCACTCCTATACACATTTCCTTGGAGCATTTCTTGCTGGATACAGTGGGACTGACTTCAGTAAAACATGGGAGCTCCTTATTTCCACAAAGTCAGACTTCTGGTCTATCTAGTTCACCATTGTCTGCACTGACCTGCAGCAAGCAACTCTCTACAGCTTCAGGTAGGATTTTCCGAGCCATACCTGGAGATGCCAGAGAGTGAACCTGAGACTTTCTGCATACAAAGCAGATGCTGTTCCCCTGAGTCACACCTCATTCTGTAACTATAATGTGTGGATCAGGCTTTTAGATATTTTATTAAGTTTATATCCTCCTTTTTATGTATACTTCAAAGTGACTCTCAAAATTATTAAAAATAATACACCTCAAACGAACTCTCTAAAATTAAGACAAATGTTCAGCAGCAGAATGTGATGACTTGAGTAGAAAGTCAACAATACAGGAAAACTACCGTATTTTTCGCTCCATAACTTGCACCAGACCATTAGTCACCCATGTATTTTGACGCTACATTATAGGGGGAAAAAAATCTTACTTTTACTAGTTTTCACGGCGCTTGGCTGCTTACCGAGTTGTTGTTTATCACCTCCAATCTTCATCCCACGTTGCTGGGACTGCCCCCAGTCAGCAGCTCCAAGACACGAGCCTCCTAGGCGCTGAACGCAACTGCAAGCTCTGCGCAAACATTGCAGTTACTATGATGTTTGCGCAGAGCTTCCTGGTCGCATCCAACGCCTAGGAAGCTCGCGTCTTGGAGCTGCTGACTGGGGGCAGTCCTGGCGGGGCGCAATGCAGCCAGCAACGTGGGACGAAGATTGGAAGTGCTAAACAACAACGCAGTAAGCGGCCAAGCACCGTGAAAACTAGTAAAAGGACCCAATTTTACAGCATTCACTCCATAAGACGCACATACATTTCCCCCTTTTTTGGGGGGGGAAAGTGCGTCTTATGGAGCAAAAAATACGGTAACCCATAAAAAGAGAGGGCAAAATTAGCCAATTTTATAATCTCTGGTATCCAAGCTGTTTAGGCAAGGCTCAAATGTGCATGTGGCTGATCATACCTCTCCAAAAATCTTATCAGTAACCTCAGGTTGAACAAATTCAAAGGTATCCATCAAAATCTGGGGAGGATTTTATAGGTACCTCCCGAGCAGTTGCTGATAGACTTACTTTCTCTAGACAGTTATCAAAAGCAACAGATACTGTTTAAATTATGAATCAACTTCTTGAGGTGTTAATTTTTTTGAGATTCATTGTGGGTTGTTAGAGCAGGGGTGCACAACATACGGCCCGCAGGCCAAATGCGGCCCGCCTGACGATTTCCCGTGGCCCGCGAAGAAATCCGGGATCCTAGAGAGCGGGCGCTCTCTGGGATCCCCAAGTTCTTCGCGGGCCATGGGAAATCCTCCTTGCCCGTTCTTTATTGGAATACGCGGCTTATTCCGCTCCTGACGCGGCTCATTTGGCTCCTGGCCGAACGCCAGGAGACTCCAGGCGGCGCTTTGATCGCCGCCAATCAGCTGAGTCCCCTGGCGTTCAGCCAAGAACCGAATGAGCTGCGCGCTCATCTCCCTCGGAGCCTACCCGGCCTCGACCTTTTCTCCAAAGGGGGCTCCAATGGCATCTGCCCGCGTTTGGCGACGAAAGCAAACGAAAGAGCTCAGGCAGACTGCGAGGAGAGCAGCAGAAGCGGCGCAAGCCACTCCCTCACTCCCTCCTCCTCCTTCCCTCCCAGCGAGGCGGGCCGAGGCAGCTGGGCCCGCGTTTGGCGACAAAAGCAAACGAAAGAGCTCAGGCAAACTGCGAGGAGAGCAGCAGAAGCGGCGCAGGCCACTCCCTCACTCCCTCCTCCTCCTTCCCTCCCAGCGAGGCGGGCCGAGGCAGCTGGGCTGGTCGCCGCCCCCCCTCAGGACTGCGCTGCATGTTCGCTCCCTGCGAGTGCGTGAGGAGAGGCGGCAGGAGGACTATGAAAATGATCCGGTTCCGGAGCTCCAGCATCAGGTCCTTGAGCCAGGAGATGAAATGCACCATCCGCCTGCTGGACGACTCAGATCTCCTGCCATATTCAGGTGGTGCCTCTCCCCAGCTGGGTAGCCTTCGGCACTCAGCCCTCCGCTTGCCCAGTCCACCTCCTCAGTCGCGAAAAGGATGCGGCTGGCAGGCGCCCCTCCCACGCGCTCCCTCTGCATGCACTGGCATCCCCGCCGTGCTCGTCCCCCCTGTTCCCTTCCTGGGGTGCCATCTGCCCATCTTTCTCAAACACACGCACACAGTTTTGCTCAGTGCGCTCACTGAAGTTGTTTACACGCTGAGTGCACCTAGGCAAGACGAAAAGGGAAAAGGCAGGGTGGTGAAAAGGGGGTGAGGGGAAAGAGCGGATGGAGAGCTGACATGAATCAAGTCGAATGTGTTTGGAAAGCCGGAAAGTTCACTAAGAAGGGGAATTTCTTGATGACCAGTTTATAGAGTGCAACAAATGCACACTTACTGCGCCTTAGGTTTGCAAGAGCCAGAGATACCTTTCCTCAAGGAAGCTTTTCTGTTTTGTATGTAGTGCCATTTCTCAGAGCTCAAGCTGCAGTATCTTGTTGCTGGCTTGCAAATTTTGCTTGCAAAGGAATCAGGCTTGTGATTTTTGTAATGTGCTGCTTTTTGTAACGTGAGTTGATATGGTTTTAAAAAATAAAAAAGAGATTTTTTTAAAATATGTTGCTTTTCGTGATATTTTGTGGCCCATGGACACGCCCCCTGTGATGTCACTTCCTGAGGAAGTGACATCACGGTTCCTGGACACGCCCCCCGTGCGGCCTGTTCATTTCGGCCCCCACCTACTTCCAAGTTGTGCACCCCTGTGTTAGAGAAACACTTTTCTACAGAGGGATCCAAGTTAATCTTTACAGCAAAGGCTCTTGTGGCATCTTAAAAACACCTGAGACTAGGAAGCTAACTACTGTACTTCTCAAAATGTATATTTGATCTCACTTATCAAGGAATTCATAAACGCAAGTAATTTGTTTTATTAGATAATATAAGAGATCGTCCAATAATAAAATTAGATTAGCCCATGCAAAACACTTTGAGATATGCATGAATAGTGCTTCTGTATGTTAATGATAATATACAATTTGTTTCAAGAAATTTAATACTGCGTAGCTTTTTCACTTCTACTACGAAGAATGGAATTCTACTTAATGCTTCTCCCAATATCAGTCTAAAGAATGTTTTGAAAGATTGTTCAGCACAGTTGAAAGTAGCATACCCCCTGCCCCCAAGTTTAATTCCACTTTTACAGCACCATGTAGGCTTATGAAATTGTATTTATGATATTAGGAAACATAGTTGCCACATAGCAGTAAATCCATTGTTTCTCTTTTCAAAGTTTGTGTTTCCTAATAAGATAGTAGTTTAGAGGTGAATAACGTTTGACCTTGGACCAAAGGAGGTATTGAAACTTAGATCAAGAAGAGCCACTGAAATTCTTGTCCTACAAAAGAGGTTTAGGGTGAATAAATCAAACCTCCCTAGAAACACCCGTCCCCATTGGCTACATCCTCTTGTCACATCCCACCCATTGTGGGAGGGATGTGTCAACAAGGAGATAATGGGTGGAGCAGATGTGCTGTTACCTTTCCAGAGTAATAAACCAGGTGAGGGGGGCATGCACCATGTGGTTTAGGGATGTGTTTCTCATTTCTTGCCACCTTGAACTGTTTCTGCTGAAAAGTGCTATATAAATATTTTCAATAATAACCTCTCCCACACTTTCTTTCCTCTTCCTCCCACATTCATGCCATTTGCTGACAATAGAGCAAGTGATTTAACATCTATCCTTTCAGCTAAGCCAAAGGAACCAAAGCTCTTTTACTACAGCTGCCAGACCCTTCAGAAGTTCTGCATTTCTCTAACTTGGACTGAACTCCGCTACAGCCTTGGTGTCCTTTTCCAGTTGCTCTGTTAATTTTGTATCTGGTAATTTCATCTTTTCCCCCCTACGGGGGACAGTGTTAATCTGTTGGAGCAAAAGTAAAGAGGAGTATTGTGGTGATAAATGTGTTACAGCCCAATCCTGTCTAGCAGGACACAGTGGTGCACATAAGGCCTTTGTTTGTCCCTTTACCCCGAGTAACGTAACAGCCACCCCGATGGGCCTCCTTGAATGCACGCCAGCAATTTTGCTGGCATACATTTGAGAGGCCCGTGTAAGGCCCAACAGGCTCGGGAAGGGCGATAGGATATGGTGGAGGAGGCCTCCGGTGATCCCTCTCCCTTCCCGGGTCCGATCCTCCAATCGCACCCCTCTGGAATGCCCCGTTCCACCCCCCCCCCCCCGCTCCACCAATCTATTTGTAGACAGGATTGCGCAGTTAGTCTTTCAGGTACCATAAGAATCTTTTGTTTTTCCTGTCACGAACATTCATAAGTCAAAGATACTTTTGCAGGTTCAGCTGTTTTCCTTCATGTACTCTGGCTCCCATGGCAACCACAGCCATTTTTACTGTGTAAAGCCATGTTCTGACATCTTAGGCACATTTCCATGGCATACGTGCATATCTAGGAGTAAGCTCCTCTGAACACAGGTGGGCCTACTTCCAAGTAAAACATTCATAGGATTTGCACTGCTCATGTTGGCAATTTTAAGTTTTAGGATTTTTTTCTTCCAAGTAGACATATTCTCTTCTCAACCAATTATTGTTATCTATTTATTTAAGAAAACCTGAGGCTTTGCTAAGCCTGGAATTGACTGCCGTCAGCCAGAGGAAGTTCTTCAGCTGATTATTGTATCAGTTATTGGCAGGCCACACCGTTTTATGTGTGATATGGTGAAATTAGGGAAGTGAAAGAAGTACAGTACCTTCAAGATGACTGTGATCAATTGACAAAGCTGCAAACCACTGAATAAATTGGTACATCGCTAAACTACACTTGATGATGGAAAACGGACTCCTTTTACTCTAGACTAGTGTATTCTCTGCTAGTCATTTAACGGTTTTCTCTTAATTTCTTAACCCGTCTCGTAACAAAGTACATTTCTGCATCAATAGATTATAACTTGTGAGACCTGCAACAAACTGTTGCTATGACTCCTCGAGGCAAATTTCCAGTTGTCCTCCCTTTTCCTCTCCTATTCCCCCCCTCATTGTTCTCCCCCTCTTATCTGGCTTATCAACTTTGTGCTGCCTTCTGTTTTCTGGCTGCAGCTGTGTTGTGCTGGACTGGATGGTGGGTGGATTGGGTGGAACCATCAATCAGACATTTGGCCAGCCAGCAGGCAAGTGAATAGCCACGCAGTAGCTCTTCCTTTCCTGCTTGGTAGCAGTGACATCATAAGGGCAGCATTTTCTCTTCATAAAGCGAAGCAAGGTGAGTTGGGTGAGGAAGAGAGGTGCAAAGAGTGCCGAGACAGGGGCAATGAGTAAAACAAACATTTAAGTATTAGCAGCCTCTCCTTTCAGAGCTGCTGCCTTTATGGCTGAGGGCCTGCCAACCATCTTGATAGGCTATGCACATGCAAACTCCCCCCCCCCCCAGAACATGCACAGTCTCTTTTCTGTTGGGTTTTTTTTTTTTGTCTTAACGGTATTAATTGTTCAACATATGTATTTCTCAAGCCTCAATTTGTCTCAGTAAGCAGAAGTCACTTCCTCATGCATAGTCCTGTTATGCTACAGTCACACTACTCTAGTGTTGGCTATTAGAAAGAATGATGATATTGTATGAATGACTCTCCTTCCCATATATGCACGCATATATATAAAATATTTGCACCTCAATTCTTCAACAGCTCCATCCTGTCTTTCGCCAAAGCTTTCTGAATAAATCTGTTGCTTTTAAAATTCTATAATCAATCATGGATTTTACAAGAATATCATTAGCTACTATGTGAACACTTCTGACATGAAAAGCAGATGGCAGTGAAAATAATTATACTAGGTGGCAAAATGATTCAGAGATCACTTGAACTGGTGTAGTCCAGCTGATGCTTACAGGACTACGCCAGTGTAAGTGATCACTAAGTGTGACTTCGCTGCAGAAATGTGGGAGGTAGGGAGAACAGATAAGCAAGAGAGCCAATACAGAGCCTACATCTTTAGATTGCTTGTAAAATTGTACCAGACCTTTTGGAAGGGAAGAGCATCTTGAAGTGTGAATACTTGCATTCTAATGCCAGGAAAGTTTGTTAAACTTCCATATGTTTCTGTTAGGGAATTGGTTTCTACAGTTAATTGTAACCATCTTACTTTATTTCCTTCCACTTCCTTGACCATTATTAGATTTGGAATCTTTTTTTTTCTGCTTTTCTTCATCTCTTCTTTATGGTGAAGTGCACAATGCTGTAACACTTCCATGTGGTGGTTGAATGCATGCTTTGACATGCATTGATATTGACCTTGGGCTCAGTTTTCATGGTAATCTGCCCCTACTCCATCCATGAGATGATTACATACAATAGCAAGTATTTCTTCTATAATTGAATGTTTATGCCATTCTTTGGAATGTGTTACTTCTCCTAATTTGGGAGGGAGGAGGGGGGAATTCAGTGTACTATATGATTAAAAGTTCACTTTTGGTGTATGGCCATTAGAATTGCAGCTTGAAATCTCTTCTTCATAAAGAGTAGAGAATCTACCGTATTTATCGGCGTATAAGACACACTTTTTTGACTAGATTTGTGACCCAAAATAGTAGGGTGTGTCTTATACGGAAATACTAAAAAATCCCTCTTCTCCCCCCCCCCCCGCCTGTTTTAAAGCATTTTCGGGCTTACTGGTTTTTCCGGAGCAGGAGAGCTCCCTTGTGCTTTCTTCCCTAACTAATCTATCCGATCTACAGCTGTTTGTCGGGTTTAATTTATGCACGTGCATGAGTTGAGCTTCTCAGCAGCCAGCAGAGGGCGCTGTGCTCCTCAGTTCAGTTCAGCTGAGCTGCAGAGGGCGTGGTCTTCCCAGCTCTCCTTGGATGGTGAATGAATGCAGCTTGGGTAAGCTTCTGAACTGGGCCTAGTTGGGGAGGCTTTGGAAACTGCATAGGTGGGGTAAGAGTTGAGTCTGAGGTGTTTTTTTTGTACTTTTATGTTGTTTACTTTGGAAACTGTGCATGGGTGAGGTGGGGTGGGGGAAAAGAGTTGAGTCTGGGGTTTTTTGTACTTGGGGTAAATGTTTTTTACTTTGGAAACTGTGCATGGGTGGGTTGGGGGAAAAAGAATTGAGTCTGGGTTTTTTTTGTACTTGGGATTTATGTTCTGGTGCATTTTGTTCATGTGTCTTATTGCTGTGTGTTTTAAAAGAGATCCTGCTATTTTTTTGCAATTTATGTAAATTAGCTAATTAAGCAGCCAAATGGTAAGTGGCCCCAAAATGCTTTAAATCTTTTTTTCTTGGAACCCAGGGCCAAAAGGAAGGTGCGTCTTATACGCCAGTGCGTCTTATACACCGATAAATACGGTACATTCTGGTGACTTCATAGAAATGCTAACACTTTTGTTAACTGGTGACTTGGTCTTTGCCTTCCAAATCTGCCTCCCTGAATACCGGTACTTTACGTCCTTAGTTTATGCAGTGAATATTTATAATTAAACTTATACCACAGTCCTAAGCATGATTACTCAAAAGTAAGTCCCACCATATCCAATGGAGCTTACTTCCAGATAAGTATGCAACCTCGGTTGATAAGTTCTGGGCAAGAAATGGAGAAGTTGGAGGTCAGTGGAACTCTCCTGTTATCGTGACTGTAAGTTCTTATTTAATATAATAAATTACCTCATATTTCCACGTGTTTGAGAGCCTTGTGTCCCCTTCCCTCTTTACATGGGCATTTGATGAGTGGCAATGAGCTATATCGTCAATGCTCAATGTGTTACTTTCGTCCTAACTCCTTTACCCAATGCCATTAAGTTCTTTCTCCCTTTCCTGAGTGCCCTTAGAATTGCCTTCTACTCTCTCCATTTTCCCAATCCCCACAAAGAGCACTTAACTACACAGAAACCTTGAGGGTGGTATAAAGATAAATTGTACATTTTTCTTATGTTGTATCATAAACCTTGGGCCCAAATTCATTGCTTCCGTTGTGCAAGCTATTGACGCTTATGCTTATAGGCATCTCTCAAAAGGAAAGGGTCAAACCACAACACTTTGGTTCATGTCTGGTTTGGATCAGTTGCGACTGAAGTTATTTTTTATTCTGGCTCAGGCCAATAAAGGTCTTGTAGCCAGTTTGGCACACTTCATTGGTTCAGCTCCAGTTCTCGTAGTAATACTTTCTTATGAAATGGTTTGCAGATATTATCTCATGGAGAGAAGCATATTATAAAATGTTCTCAGTATGGTATTATGACCTGAAGCAATGGAAAAATAATTTTTAGACTAAGAGGGGTTTTGCTGGAAAAACTATACA
This sequence comes from Plestiodon gilberti rubricaudatus, assembly GCA_026170595.1. Classification (NCBI taxonomy): domain Eukaryota; kingdom Metazoa; phylum Chordata; class Lepidosauria; order Squamata; family Scincidae; genus Plestiodon; species Plestiodon gilberti. The sequence continues at coordinate 244,778,957 of JANXHW010000001.1, read as the reverse complement.
CACATGGAGACATAGAGGTGTGTGTAGTGGGATTGTTCAAGGGTTAATTGGAAGAAAAAAGGTGACTGGGTACCTCCTGAGCATTCAGAGAGGGGGGTGTGTGTGTGTGTGTGTGTGTGTGTGTGTGTGTGTTAGGCAAGATGCACAAATTAGTCTGAAGTGGGATTACAACTTTGTTCAATGCTAGTGGTTGCAGAAAAGGTAAGTATGTGGAAGGTAACATGTGGAAGGAACCAAATGTCTCAAGCATAGGTGACTGGGTCTGGAATCTTTGGAACATTACATGGCCATAATAGAGATGTTCACAAGCTCACTTAGGTTAAAACAGTAATTAACTCAGACAACATCATGTACTAGAATAATTAAGTTGGTGTCTTTCTCTCAGCAACACTTAAATTATATCCTACTGTATTCTGTCCTAATCTTACATATAAACAAAATAGACAGAAAAACCTACAAAATGAACTGGAGGCTGAAATATAGACCTGGTTCAGATGTAATGATGAACTATAGCTTAGTGCCAAGTGAACAAGCCTAAATGAGTTCATGGGCTCACAGGCTCCACTTCCTCTCTTGTGTACCAAAGGAGAGTGAAAGCTTTTGCTGCTTCTTTCAGAAAATGTGAAACATAGTATTCTTCATTATGTACAAACTCAGAATACTGTGGTTTGTTCTAACTATAATTAGATAACAAACCACAGTTTCCCCAAGTTTATACGTGGCAGAGAATTGTGTCTTGTTCTTCAAGTGAAAGCCGAAGTCGTCATTCTCCTCGTCCTTGTAGGAGGGAGGGACCCTATGGCTCTCTTAAGCATTTTCACATAGTGGTAGTAAACTATAGTTTAGCATTGCATCTGAACCAGGTCATATTTTTCCCTAGTAGATGTACTATACTCCTGAAATTTTGCTAGGCAAAAAGTTACTAGGGAGGAATTTGTAGTAGAAAATTGATGTTACATGCCCCCCTTCCTACCTACTTCTCTGCTATAAAGTAGGTAGCTTTTCTCTCCCAAAGCAGCTTTTCATTTGAAAAAAAAACTTTAGGACTTGATACTGCATGTAGATGCATGGAACTTAGTTGACCACTGGAGAGGCAACTTGTTGGGAACTTCATGGTTGAGTTAGAAATATGGGTGCTTTGCCTCTTTGGGGCAGAGTTGAAACAGATAATCATCAACCTCAACTTTTAATACTTGAGCATAGGGTTTCTTCAGTGTGCACACCTACAGTCTCTTCCCTTCCCTCTGCCAGCCTGTTTGTCTTGACAGTCTCCTAGTCATAAAGTCATAAAGAAGCAGTCATAAAGAAGCAGGCATCTATCCTGGTTGTTGCTATTTAGACTTTGAAGAGTACAGAAGTCTGTAGAACCCTGAATGTCTAAAAATAGCCTTAAATGCTAGCTTTATGCTTGGGTCTCATTCTTGTTGGAACCACTGAGGACCCCCTCAGTTTTTGTTGTTGTTTGAATTCTTGTTGTTTGAATTCTTGTACAGAACTTTGATGTCTGGGGTGGGTAGTAGGATGTGTTTCTATTCAGGTTCAGTATGGCACCTTATTAGTTTCATAGGAATTCGTTTTGTTTTTTCATTTATTTAGGCATTATATCCTGCCTTTTGGCCTACAGGCGGTCCACTCAGTTATGTTCTCATTGCATAATTCACAATGCTATTTTATACCAATATTATTAAAATGGTTTAAGATAATTATAGAAAAATGTCAGTGTTAGTAATTTTGCTCTTTTTATTTGTACAATGCATATAATGTTGGCTTCTCTAAGACAATCTATCATGAGTTGCCTCTTTTGCTTCAGGCAGTAATGATGTTGTCATATATGACTGCTACTAAACCCTTGACATTCACCACTTGATGCAATTCTAAAATTAGGAAATGTCACAAATAGTATTATCCAGATCACAGTGCAAATGCATCTGCCCTGTATTTTGAAAGAAATCGGTTTATGCCACATAGCATGTATTATCTTTTTTTTTAATATAATCAAGGGCTGACTAAAATCATTCAGGTGCAATTAAATTCAGATCTCATGACAGGTGACTGCTTAAGACCTTGCCACATGGTGCCTCTAGACAGGTGAAGAGCCAGTGTCCCTCCTGTGTGATCCCTTTCCCCATGGTGAAGTGGCACCGCATTCTCAAAATCAAAAGTACTGGGTTTCATTAGGGTTGAGATGAAACAGAAGTCTATTTTTGTGAAAAGCTTTCCACTTCTAGCAATCTTTGGGCTAGAAGATTCATGCTCACCCCCCAAAGATGCATGCTCACCCCCCAAAGATGCATGCTCACCTCCCAAACAGGAGCACAAAGATACAGCCATATAGTGTGGGGCCAGGGGGAGGGAATGCATGCCACGTACATTGCTGTAGCAATCTGTGATGCTCCCTGCCTTCCGATGATACATTGCTCCCCCCAGCTCAAACCTTAGACATAGTTGTCTTGTCTCCAGTTCCCTCGGCAACACTGTGTGTGTGTGTGTGTGTGTGTGTGTGTGTGTGTGTGTGTGTGTGTGTGTGAAACACCCCCCCCCCCAGTGTTGCTTTGTCTACCATCAGTGATGGCAGTTCATGCAATATTGTGATGTCATCTTGCTCACTGCGCGATACCTGGTTACTTGAAAACTACCACCCCCAACCAGCGAGAGAAAAAAATACTGTTGGAGAAGCCGCAGGCAGAGGAAGCAGAATGGTTAATGAGCAGCCACACAACAAACCTAAAGATTGTACACTTGGATTTTTTCACAGAGAACTTCATCCTCACTCCTTTTCACCTCAAGTTTAGACTCTTTTTTTTTTTTTTTTGGCGGGTAAAAATTTGACACAATCCTAGATTTGATATTTTACAGCCCTATACTGGCCAGGCCTTGGATTTTTAAAGCAATGCGGGATACTTCTCCCATGTGTGTCAAGATCTCCCAGGAAAGCCTGCTTCAGCCAGTTGCCCTTCTATTTGAACTGTGATAGAGAAGCCATAGACCACAGGTCTTCTTGGTAGTCCCATCCCCTCTGCAGCTGTCTACCCAGGGAGACTTGCTGTTCAGGCAGATGGAAGACTTTTTTCTGGGGCTGGGCAAACTGCTGCTTAGGTTTTAATTAGATGAAATTTGAACTGCTGCTTCAAATGGCCACCCTGCTGTAAGTTCTTGTTTTAAAAATTCTTTCATTCTTAAAAATCAATCTGAAGACTAGTTTCCTGCCTAATTGCTCAATGAAGTCTCTTGTAGTGCTGTTCCACACAGTGCTCAACTTTCCAGGAATGTATCCCTTGTTGTTTGAGCTAAGACTGTATAGAACATAAAAACTGTTTTACTAATTTGCACAGTACAGTACTTTTTTCAAACATTTGAAAAATTACTTTATGCTAATTTTGTTATTAAGTAGCTTCATCATTTTCAGTGCAATGTCCTCTATACCTTTTCCATTTTTCTTCAGAAATTTCCTTCAAGTATTGGCATAACCAGCATTTTTTTTTCCTAAATCAGGGGTGGGGAACCTATTTGCGGTGGGGGGCCATTTTCCCATAGGGAAAACTTGCTGTGGGCCGGCCATGAGGCCGGCCGATTTAAAAAAACCCCCGCAAATTCCCCCCCCCCCCGTGAATTTACCTCCTACCCACCGCTCTCCTTCTCAACCCGGCTGTTTCTGCGCATGTCTATGACAGCCGGGAGGGTTTGAAAAGGAGTCGGGTGAGGTGAGCGCGGCCTCCGGTCTGAGCCCGCGCGGGCCAGACAGGATGGAATCGGGTCCAGGCTCGCGCGGGCCGGACCGGATCGCTCCGGGGGCCGGATCTGAACCGCGGGCCGCCGGTTCCCCACCCTTGGTCTAAATGTTGGAACAGCTAGCAGACTTGTGTAGTAAATAGTCCTAAGGGCTGATCTGAACCTTTTTCCAATGAATATTTTGTCACAAAAGCTTTCAGAGGAGGAGTTTCTTGGAAAGACCCTTAAAAACTTATCTTTTTTAAATGCTTGTTCACAGCCCAGATTTGCAACAGCCCCACTATCTTCTTCAAAATTGCTCTTTTTCAGTGACATCAGCAAATAGTGGTAAAGAGAAGCAATCGGATTTGGCATAATGGCATCTCTGAAAGCAAATAATATTGATTCAGAGTGAGGAGAGTACCCATTCATGAATCATTATCCTTCCTTCATTATCTGAAGTTTTTTTGTTTGTCTTCATATCGGGCCAAATCTGACTGACATTACAATGTCACAATTATTAGGAAGAAAAAGAGTGATTAAAGGGGGGGGGGAAAGGTGCTGAAATATTTGGGGAAGCTGGTGGATGAATTGAGAACACATTTACTTCAGCAATGTGGAAACCACCACTAGTAGTAGATGTGTGCCATTGGGCAAGAACGCAGCGTATATGTAGAGTTTAATTTTAGCACTCTAGACTGCATCCACAGGATCATGTGCACATGAATCTAGTATTTTTCAAGACTCAAAGCATGGCCTCTAGAATTCCACTGAATTGAAAAATCAGTCTTGGATTAGATAACATGGGTAGTTTAAAGTAGATTAGAAGGCAAGTACTACATGTGCAGCAGTAGTAATTTTACTCTAATCTGCTCTTGCACCTAATCCCAAACTACTTTTGGACTTTGGTGACTTTAAAGAGCAGTTTGGAGATTCTGGGGCCACTTTGCAAGGGACAGAGGCTCAAAGAGGGACAAATCTTGGGATAAATCCAAATGTCTTGGAAATGTCTAACTCTGTCTAGTTGATAGATAATGCACTGACTCTGTTTTTCATGTGTAAAGGGCATGCTGTTTTTGTGTCAACGAAAATGCAGATATGTGTTTCTGGATCATAGGAAATTTTTGAAATTGATTAATTTTAAAACTACTTCTGCCAATCCACACCTTTCCAGATGTCCCCTGAGCTTTGGGACAGGCTTTTCAGGAGTCTGGAGGGTGATGTGAGGAGGAAATTCCCTTGCGCAAGCTTCCTTCTGATTGCAGTACACAAGATGCAACCCTTTGTGCTCTCTTAATAAAGTGAATGTACCTGCTTTTTTTTGCTAGTGAGTGCCCTCTTATGACCTATACTAATCATATATTGAGTACTAACCCATGTATTATGCCAATGGAATAATTCAATCAATATAATATTTGGTTGGCTAGCCAGAAAAATCATCCTTTGCGACTTAGGTTTGTATATTTAAATTGAGATATTTCAGGGTTAAGAGCACTTTTAACATAGATCAAAGAAGCAAACGCCTCCTTTCTTATAGTACTAGTGGATTGAAACTAACCTTGTATTTCTGAGGAGGAAATTAACATACAGTGTTAAAACCATGGCAAAACAAGCATATTTGGCATTTGTGGGAGGAGAGAGGATTTGAATCTGAAGTGCTTTAACTCCTAGCATGCACTCATCAAGGTTATTTTTATTATGGGCGTGTTAGAGACAGGGCAAGCAGAGTGGGTTTTCAAAGCTGCTAGAGCAGATTTTGTTTGGCGTGGAACAACCAAAATGTAGAAAGGATCGCTATTAGTAACACAGTACAGCTGGGCTGAATCATTCTTTTTCCTCTCTAATGGCATGCGTAATTGCTCTAGGTTTTCAGGCGTCCTTCACCAGCACTTATTTAGATTAGTGAGTGATGCATTTCCATGGAAACCTTTGCTGCAAGAGGGGGGGGGGAAATCTGATGGTACATTGTGAAACTGGAATGATATGGACTCTCTTGCTGAGCCTACAACTTGTATGAAATCACTGGTTTCTTGATTTTTGCTAATATTTTGATCTCTGCAAGTTCTTGTCACATTCAGCATCATTATGGATTTAAAAGTTTGAAGCCTTTTTTCTTCCTCTTCAAAAGAGCTGGCTTTTATTCGCAAGAATTGCAGCTTTCACAGTAGGGCTGGGAAACTCTATTCAGTTAACTTGAAAACCAGGAGCTATGTTTTGTATATTGATGGGGATGCAACAACACAACAAATGCATCTGAGATGGTTACATCTAGGTTAGAAATCATGACTGAAAACTCAAGATTCAAGAAGAAAGTACATTTTGGAGGTATTGTGTAACTTTGAAAAGTGTAATTTTCTCTGTTTGCACGTGTTTGTCAATATAAATACCAGTGGCTAAATATGAAGAGATACTTTGAAGATGAAATGTAACAATGTCATGGTTGAGGTATCTTCTGCATATGTTGTATATAGTACAAGACCCTTCCCAACAATGTTTACTCAGAGATGAGTCTTGCTGACTTCCATGGGGTTTACTTTCAAGTGATAGTTTTCTAAATTTTTGGGTATAGCAGTCACCGGTATAAAATAAATAGAATATAAAGTGAAAAAATATGTGAACTTCTCCAATGTGAAGACACATTCTGATCAAGAAAATTGAGAATTTTAGAGTGATTTCATGTTTTATGCTGAAAACTGTATAGGAGATCACATAACTTTAGAAAGAAACCCTAAAATGTTCTGTGGTTGATATGATCACTAATTTTTTGTTGAGTGAGATCATAGTTATCTAGCACACACGAGTGAACTTGGTACTATAGACACATTTTTTTTCATTTTTGGTTTGCCTTGTTTGTACTGGATCTGTCAGTTAAGCTAACTAGATCACCCTCTTCTGAACAATTCTGAAGTGTCACATAAGCCATGTTCAAAGTATAATTCTAGGCATGCTTTGACTGGTTTAGCTTCAGTCATTCAGTGTACTATGTTTTAATAAAGGATCACTATTTTTAGGGTGACTTTGGTTGATAAAACCTTAAAACAGTATTTTTTTCTCATTTTATATCAGTTTTAGAATGTGACATCTTTCTATAATACTGAAGGCATTCGCAGGATCTCAAAGTAGCTATAGACATGGAAAGTTCAAAATCCTTTTATAAATAAATCCTTGGCAACAGCAGTAATGTATTGTTTATCAATACACACTTCCATAATTTTGGAAAACTGTCCAGTTTAATCATTGCAGTGTATAACTATAATACTTAAACTTGGAGTAAATTTCAATGGAAAGAATCGTTATATAATTCTAAGTTAAGGAGCCATAAGGAAATGTTGGCTGCACATTTTGAAGCTGGCCACAGACAGCTCTGCAGAGTTATTGGAGCAGATTTTAAAGGAGAAATGCAGTTTTGGGACAGGTGCCTAGCAAACCTCTTGGTTTGAGTGGCACTTGTTGGTTGCTGTTGTTAAAATATATTTATGTACGGCTTTTCAACAAGAGTACAGTAGTTCACAAAAGCAGTTTACATGGCAAAATCAAGAAATTGCAGGGATCTGGATCAAGCCTCTGACTCCAAGTCTCGAGTCAAGTCCCAAGTCTCTGGGTCCAAGTTTCAAGTCAAGTCCCAAGTCTTTGCCCCCAAGTCCTGAGTCTTTGGTTGTGAGTTGTGAGTCCCTATCTATTTAATGGGGGAAATGGGTATAAACCTGAATAAAATTCAACTTGTCGTAAAAAGCTCCAAGACTCGAGTCGAGTCTTTTGAGTCTTTTACAATTGCCATGTCAAGTCCGAGTCAAGTCATTGACGCGACGTGAGTCCGTTTTGAGTCAGAGTCAGTAGACTCAAGTCTACGTCACTGATAAATGGTCCCCTGTCCCCAAAGGGCTAAAAAGAGTAGAGTCTAAAAAGAGATGCAAAAGAGACACCACCAGCAACAGCCACTGGAAAAGACACCATGCTGGGGTGAAGGCAGGACAGCTGCTCTCCCCCCTGGTAAGTATAAGAGGACATCGCTTTAAAGGGTGCCTCTTTGCCCAGTTAGCATTAGTTTTTTCTATATAGAACTTTATTTTGCAGTTCTATAATTATTTAAGAGAAGTTTGTGTTTAAAAGTAACATTTTTTAAAAATACTATTGGGATTCAAATATGTTAAGGCTTGTCCCTGAATGTACATGCACGGGAGGATTTTTCTTCTCTTCCCCCAAATGCTAGCGCCCCATGCTGTAACACAGGCCATTTTGAAAATTGAAGGAATTAAAAGTACTTTGATGTGAAGCAGAAGTTAGTGCTTAGTGTGGGGAGGAAAAAGCCTCCAGGCATGCATAGAATTGCTGGTGTACTCAGTCTGACTTGCAGGTTCCTTGTGTGGTGTTTGGGGCTCTAGAAACATTAAATATGTCTTTACTCCTCTTCCAGAATTATTCATAGGAATTGGCTATGCTTAGACAGTAATTAATGAACTACAATCAGAGTAGACGGATTCTTCCAGTTTTCCAATGCATGCTTAGAGGGAAAATTGAGATTTGAATCCATTTTTTAAATTTTTAGTACTGTATCTTTTTAGACAGTATTAAGCAGTTACTCCAATTTAAGCAATGAGGAGTCAAATGATGTGATCTTAATTTAGATTCTAAAAGTTAAATCCATGCTCTTTTGTGAACTGTGAATTAATTCTCTGTTGCATTTCTGCTTAATGACAGCCCTTCTCTGCGCCATGTCCCTATAATGCCTTTTCAAAATACTTTCAAATAACACTTGGATGACCTGTCCTGTCCCGTGCACACCCCCCCTTCCCAGCTACTGTCAGGGGAGCAATTAAAAATATTGCCTGCTGCATAAAACAGTTAAGTAGAGTCATGGGTGATATGTAAGAGGCAAAATAATTATGGGAGTTAACCTTGAATCATCTCTACACTTCATTCACATAATAGCCAATAGATGGCATTATCCTGTTGTATATAATACCAGTGATGTGCCATGCCCAGGTACAGTTGAATGTGCTGAAAATAAGAGACATGCATATTATGCAATTTCTAATTTTTGTTATATTAACCAGCCTTTCAGAAAGTCAGATAATATATGGGACTATAGACAATTATAGTCACTACGGACTTTTGTCTATATGAATTTGTTTAGAAACTTGTTTGTAGAAAACTGCTTTCTTGAAATGAGCAAATTTCAAAAAAACAAACAAGCCCACAACCCTAGTAATTGTACTTTTATTTGTATCAAAACCATATGAAAATGTAATAGATAGTGTAGTGCTTCACAATCAACGCTAGTGGAGAAAAACCTAGGTCAAAATAGATCTAAAGGGAGTTCCTTTTCTTGCCCTTTTTCAGAAATCCTTACAGGGCAGAATTCTTCTAAATGTTAGGTTGAACCATCTTCAAAAATGGGTTAGAAGTACTGTATCAAATGAGGAGAATTGTGCATATGCTTGATTCATACATTGCTTTATTTGATGAATGGGTACAGAGAACAGCTTTCTGTGTGCAGTTATGAATTTGCACAGATGATTGCTGAATTTACCAAATGTGATCTGGCTCTCTATTGGTAGCATGTGTGCTATTTCAGGGCATAACTCATGCTGAAATGCTCCAGCCAGTATGCCTTCCAACTCACATGTGCAACAAACTAGAAGCTGTGGTGGTCATCCTATAGCAATACCTTACATTTTCGTCTGGTTAGGGAACAGAGCATGGATGAAAGTCAAAAACAGATGAATGTCAAAGCATAACCTTATTTAGCTTGCAAATTTATTTTGGCTGGCGAAAAACAAACTATATAACGCATGCGAAAGCATGCGATTACGAAACCCAGATAAATAGAAATAAAAGAAATATGTAAGAACGTTGTGGAAGGGTGGATGAAAATGAGCGAAAGAGGAAAGCACGTGGATGAAATTTGAAATGTGGATATAATTGAAGACAGCTGAAAGAACAAAGTGACGACAGTCAAGTTGATGAAAGTCAAGGTATTGCTGTATTTGATCTGCATGCAATTTGCATATCTTTTCCTACATGAAAGTATTTACATGTGAAGAAAGCATGTAATGTTTTGGGGAGAAAAATACCTTAACTTTCTCCTATGAGATTTTGACTGTGGTAACGTTCATTTTTTAAAAAGATGTTTGTTACAAAGCTCTTATGTGCCAACAAAATAAAAGCAGTACTGTGGACCCTTTTTATCTGCGGATTCAGAATCTGTGGATTTGATTTACCGCAGGTTCTGGATACGCAGGGTCCACCTTCAAAACTCCGTAAAAAGGAAAAAAAGCCTCCCAATCACTGTTTGTACCTTTTAAACGCTGAAACCATGCTGTTTTCAAGCCTCCACAGGCTTCTGCAAGCTTAACGACCCACTTCCGGGTCGTGCAAAAGCTCTTCTCTCCTCTCAGCCTTGCCCCTGAATGCATTCTGGAACAAGGTTGCAAGGAGGGAAGAGCCTTTGCGCGATCCGGAAGTGGGTCGTTAAGCTTGTAGAAGCCCTGCGGAGGCTTGAAAATAAAATATTGCTTGTAAGTAAATAAAAATATTTCTTTCTACATCACCTTCTTTTAAAGTCTCATAAAGCTATGTCATACGTTACCCACAACTCGGGCAATGCTCTGACAACATATCCCAAGGTCTGCCCACAGTAGTTTCCTTGCTCAAAGGGAAAAAGCAAAGAAGGGGAATAAAGCCCTCAACAATCCCTATTTTCTTAAATATACTGTCTTAATAAGTTCTGCAAATTTCAATGTTTATGTGACCCTCTTGGATCAAATGTCAATTGCTGTACTTGGAATGTTTATTGAAAAATATTAACTTGGGACTGGCTAATCGGATCACTCTAGTTTAGGATTGACAAAATTTAAACTATGAGAATATAAACATAAATTGAAGGGTACATTTCTGTAATATCAGTGGCGTCACTAGGGCGCGCGTCGCCCCATACCGTGGCGTGTGCGGCACCCTAGTGATGCCTCCCCCCTATACTCCCCTCTTACAAATCTTCGGTGCGGCCATAGGCCGCGGCGCGATTGGGGGGGCGCCCGACGAGGTGCCGCTCCAGGCACCCGACGGGCCGCTGGCCCGGGCGCCCCCTTAATTTTTGCAGCCGGCTCGGGGACATCTTCCCCGGCCGACTGACCAGGGCCGGCTGAGGCCTGCTGTGCGAACGTTATTTATAACGTTTTTTAGCGCATGCGCAGACCGTTCCTGAGGGGAAAGGGCAGCCCTTTTCCCTCAGGGACGGTCTGTGCATGTGCAAAAAACGTTATAAATAACGTTTGCACAGCGGGCCTTCCTCAGAAGGCCGTGGCGCATCGGCCGGGGAAGCCGGTTCCGGGGACGTCTTCGGGGGCGACGTGCGCAGGAGAGGTGACATGCGTGCGTGCGTCACCCCTTGCACGCGTCACCCCATAGCGCCCGCTACCGTCGCTTGATGGTAGCGCCGCCATCTGTAATATTGTGGCTACGTTACCTTTTTGTTAAAGAAGTAGTTTTTATATATGATAGCTGCGGCAAGAATTTTATATGCACAATATTGGAAGAATTCAGAGATACCTTCGCTGGAAGATTGGTGGCTGAAAGTTTTGGATTATGCTGAAATGGATAAACTTACAATTTTAATTAAGGAAAAGTCAGTTAACCTTTTCGTGAATAATTGGAAACCATTTATCGTTTTGTGAGAGAGAGAGGAACGATGTGATGATATGCGGATTTAATGAATAGAATGTGGGTGTTATTTTGGCTAAGTTGGAAATTATATATAGAAAATAGTGAATAGTATGCTAGTAGGATGTATTGCTTTGTGCTTGCTATAATTTTATGAAATATGTATTGTTTTTATGTTAATATATCAATAAAATATAAATATATATAAAAAAAGAAGTAGATTCAGCTCATTTTTAATTAGGAACATATATCTTCTCTAATGGACTGTATGAGATGGCATTCTTTTGTCTTTGAGTTTTCTTTTAAGAGCAATGTTCAAGACATATTTAGGCTAATACTATATTCAGATTTAGGCACAACTGTATTAGGATGAACTTTTCACAGTGAGTGCTGTGGTAAGTACTGTAATTATTTAGTTGGAGCAAGCTACAGCAGACTAGAGTTCCTCCTTCCTTGTGCCATGTGCTTCTAAGAGTAGAAAAATAATGGGTGGAGAAAAAAGCCAGTAATTCAGATTGTAGTTTAAATGATGGAGAGATCATTTTGACATTGGACTGGAGGCAACGGAAGATGGGCAAAGGAGCATGGTTAATACACTTAAAAAAATCTGTTATCTGGAGATAGGATTTCCTTGTTACTTTTGATGCCATCTTTTATTAACTGCCCTGGGAGAAGTCACAACTGCTCTTGGGAAAGACCTAAGGCTGCAATCCTTTGCACACTTTCCTGAGAGTAAGCCCTATTGAAGGCAATGAGCCTTACTTCTGAGACTAGACAAGCATAGAATTGTGCTCTATTTCAGCTTTTTAGCATAGCTGTGATTGGGTAGCAGCATGTGTGCATTTGCCGTATCCAAAGGGAAGAAGCAAAGGTGGGGGTTTGTGCTCTTTGTAAGGTCCAAACTACACAAAAGCCTTAAGCATGATTTGGCTGTGTGGGTTGTATTCATGTTAAAAATAGTAGCCATGGGAGGCCCAGGCAAACCTGAGTGGGTTAACCTTTTCCTCTTTCAGTCAATGCCACCAAAACTCACCCTCCCCAGCTGTTGTTTCCTCCAAGAGAGAACCTACTATGACTGCAGGCACGTACACATACCAAACTACGCAGGTCTAATTCAGGCCTTTTTTCATGTTTGGAAAAATAAAACTTTTTGTTTCTCAGTACATTTGTTAAAAAGAATGTGATATAAATTCATAAAAAGTCCATTATTATCCCCTTATTATAAGCTGTGGTTGAGGGTGGCTTTTGATAGACCTGTGATATAGTTCACTGTTAATAATGCAGATCAGCGGTGGGACTCAGACCAAGTGTTTTACAACTGCTCTGCAGTGTTGTCTGTTAATATGAACTTTTTATTCCCAAAGGGTAGGAGGAGAAGGGTTGAAGCTGAGAAGGGTTAGATTATGACAGTTCTGCAGTGCAATCCAATTTTGTTATGTATTTAGTGATATTAAATGAACTATAGCTGCCCTTTTGTATAACAATCAGGCTGAAACCACTTGACACCTGGAGATCCAGGACTGATGTTCTAAGAGTTTATTCTTCTTACGATTATTGAAGATTAGCGGGAGGATCAAGTTGATTGCTGCAGCAGTGTTTTGGGAGGGGTGGTTAATCACTTATCTGTGGGCTGTTTTTCTGTTCAAAATCGCCACCCAAGTCCCTGAAGGAATTCACCTATTTTTCCCCTTGTGAATGGGAAATCAACAATTTGATTGTAAAAATTACCCACCAAGAAAGGTTGATCTTCCTGGTTGATTGCCTTCCCTGCTGAGTGATTAGCTGCACACACATGCACGCACACCCAGAGCTTCCTTTTCCATGTTCTGAAAAAAAGTGAAATCTGTCACAGATCTCTTGGTATCATGTGTGAAAGCCAAACTCTACATTTAATTAAACATGTAACTCGTTTGTGTCCCCCCCCCAACATTTAGCCGGGGGGGGGTAGTCAAGATGCAGATCACAGTGTTTGGGTAGGGGATATTTAACCCTTTCCCCTCATGCCATGATCTTCCCTAACAGTCCCACAGTTATGGATTATCTTAGTTGATTCAGTTTACTGTAATGGACGGGCTGAGATTGCCAGGTGTCGGGTCCCAGTACAAGACAAGACCAGCGCACCCCTGACCCCGGGGTCTAGCCGTCCTATACTCCTGAACAAGGAACAGTCACCCCTGAACAAGGGGAAGGTAATATGCGTGCATAGGTTTAAAGGCAGATATACTGCAAAAGAAGACTTGACAATACATAACAAACTTACAGGATTAAAACAACAAAACTAATACTCCTTAATACTGATTCCTGTCGCTCACCCAATACCAGATTCTCACCAGATACCAGCCTTGCCCTATCCCCCTAATGGGCCTCACCCAAGACGTTAGGGTAGGCAGGCCTCCATTAGGTTTCATACGGAGCAGCGTGGAGCAAGACACGATCAAAGATGAACCAAGAGTGAACTAGTACCCTCCCAATTGTTGGCACTTAAATGTATTTTAGAATTCCCATTTGACTGACAGGTCAGTGACCCAATGGAAGACGGATCCGATTCAGCTTCCTTCCAGAAGGTGACTTCACTGTTACTCACCTCTCCCAAGTAGGGAGTCAAACTTCAGGTGTTTTCACTAACAAGCTGAACTCGAAAGCTATCATGTTCTCACACAGATAAGGGTCCCCATCATACATCACAGCATGGCCAGTACCGTGAGCACAAGGACAAGCCTCTGCGAATTTGGCTATTTTCCAATCACCATGAGAGAGACAAAATCGGCTCTTTCTGTTTAAGTTGGATTCCTTACAGAGACAAACCGAGATTTGCTCTACGTTACATTTACTACTGTGGAGATGGAGAAGGGGAGGTTGGCCTTTTGTGTTGGTTAGTAGAAAAAATGATGGCACTTTGGGACACAGGGTCTATAGAAAACCAACCCATACAGACATATATTTACGCTTTACTTAAAATCATCATCCTAAACAAAAAAGAGGGTTAGTCAATACACTGATGAAGAGGGCTGAAAGGATCTTCAAGCCTCAATATCTACAGGGGGGAAAGGATCATGTGATGAGGACTTTATAGCAAAATGGATATCCTGAAAGAATGATCGATAGGGCATTAGTTCCAAAAAGGAGTAGTGCCACCCAATTAGAGGAGCAGACTGATCAGAGGACTAGGGTCTTTCTGCCCTATATCCAAGGAGTGACCAATTGGACAGGATCAATTTTGGGACGTGGTGATACGAAACCTGTTTTTAAGCCAACAAGGTCCAACAATTCCTTTGGAAACAAAGGATCCAAGACATCCCTGGGATACACCAGGGGTCTATAGAATTCCTTGTGATTGTGGCAAAGTATACATCGGCACATTAAAAAGGTCTATAAAGACCAGGCTGAAGGAACATCAAAGATAGTTGGTTGGAACAAACGGACAAGTCAGCCATAGCTGAGCATGCTCTTAGCATGGGTCACCAGATTAAATTTGCCCAGATGCAGGTACTGGTAAAGAAACAACATTATCAGACATGGATCTATAGAGAGGCTATAGAGATCCAAAAACACTATAGGAATATGAATTGTAAGGAGGAGACCCTCAGCCTTAATCATGCATGGACCCCTGTACCAGATATTTTAAGTTTTAACAGAGATTGGGAAGAAGTGTCAAGGGCCTTTACCAGGGAAGTGGGTGAACAGCAAGAAGCAGATGGAACAGGTGGTTAAGTGGTTAATTGGAGTCATGAGAAAAGTAATTAGTGAACAGATTGGTGGAGACTTCCTGGGTTCTGGGAAGTCTCTGGCTATAACTACCCTCCTTTTCACTCTGGCACTAGACTGGAGTGGGCTTCCTATTTTAGAAGCTAGGACGTTTAACTTTTTTGAACTGCTCAGACTTTGCTGTTTTAGTAGACTCTTAACTGTGGGAAGTTTGTGTTTTAAGTCTTTTACCAGTATAGTAATTTTATCTCAGTTTTAGTTGTAGAATTTTACAACTTTGCTCCTTAGCTTTTATTAGTATTTTAGGTGTCTTGTTTTTAGTCCTTTTGATAATGCCCTATACCAGAGGTTCCCAAACTGGGGTGTTGTAACGCCCCAGCCGGGAACAAAGGGTCGCTATATCCTTAAGGGGCGTGGCAACCTGTGGTGACATCGACAGTGCGTCCAGGATTGTGCTGCTGCTGCTGCTGCCGCCGGGGGCAGAAAGTGCCCATTTTACCTTTGTTGGTGGCTTTTGAGGTCCTGTGGGGTGGGGGGGTGCGAACCCCTCTGCACCTCACGGCAATGGAGGCTCTTCCCAGGACTTTGGGAACCTCTGCCCTATACAATTGAGGGCAAAACACTAGGAAGATCCAAACACATTGGATGTGGTCAGAGCCCCCAAAGGAATTTTCTACTTCAGGATAACCCCAACCACGAAAGTCTTAGTTCCTACCCACAGCTGTTTAGCTTTGGAAAGGAAGCGTCTGTTGGGGCCAATAGAAGCTTCCTTCTGGGGGCCAATAGCAGCGTCGGGGGGGTATTTTATCTGATTGCAGCATGAGAGGAAAGGGTTAAATATCCATTCCCCACACACACACTATGATACTGGTCCTGATTGGCCTCCCATAGCATCTAAATGTTCTCAACAATGTACATATTAAGCCAAATATATGTTAACACACTGTGGAATGCTTGCTTATTATACACACTAGCTTCTTACTGCATTTTTGCCTTGCCTCCCACCCACTTTGAGTACGATAATAGAACTCTGAGCTCATGCCTTCGAAACTAGTTTGCTGCTGCAACTGACTCCTCTAAAGATTCAGATAATTATTTTTTAGAACCCACAGGCTTTGTCGTATTAATTAGTGTTTCATTTTAATTCACTTGAACTAGTCAGGTCTGACCAAGTTCAGGAAGCTACCAGATCTGAATGGGATAAAACCAAGGTTTTCTCCCTCTCTGTAAGCCCTCCTTCTAGCCCATGTTGACCAGGGAACTATAGCTATATGAATTGGGGGAAGGGCTTAGAGTACAGCATCGGGGTTTGACCAGGTTGGGCACTGGCTGATGGCCCACAGCTGACCAGGGATCCACCTGACCTGGTCTACCCCCGACCGCCCCAGGATTGGTGATGGCAGTGTTGCAAGTCAGCCAAGATAGTGGTGCCACCACTGCACCTGGCGTGCTCATCTGTTGTAAATGGCAGTGTTATTCAGAGGCTCCTGTATCATTGCAGGCAGACCACTAGCCCACTGGTCAGTGGAAAGAAATTGCAACCTGCTGCCATCAGAAAACTTGAGGGGCCCATAGAAGGACTTTGTCCCAAGGCCTCCAGCAACTTGGTGTCTGCACTGGGAAAGTATATGAAAGGGCTGTGCCTAAAAAAGTATATGAAAGTATATGAAAGGGCAGGAGGTGTGGCCTGGAGGTTTGAGCTGGTGCCCTGCCTGAAGAAGCTAAGCAGGGTCGACCTCTGTTCCCGCTTGGAAGGGAGACGGAAGCTACTGACGAACCTCGCAAAGAAGGCATCGTGAGAGGGTGGAATGCGGAGGAGTCAGCTAGAGAGAGAACATCTAAGATAACCGTCCGAGGGTGAACTGTGGTGAACTGTGAAGCTTGGAAGTGCAAAGCACAAGCCAGAAGGAGGGCTGCACTTGGGAAAACATCTTGAGCATAGAAGGTTCTATATAAGAATAGAACAATATTGTTACGACCCTTATCAGGTCTAAAGATAGCCTGCCTGTGTAAACCACCTTGAATAAATCTGATGAGAAATCTGATGATGAGAGAGACTGTATATAAATACTGAAAATAAAAATAAATAAATAAATCTGCCCATTCAGATCAAGGAGCTTCATCAGGAAAGCTTGGGACTGGACAGCTCCCTAGAGCCGTAAAAATATATCTGAGGTTTTTTGCATAACTCTATCCAAGCTGTGATGTCCAGGAAGTGGACAGAAAGCAAAAGGAGATCTGTTATTGGCTTTGCTGTCCAATAGAAGGGTCTTCCTTCATGAAACATACTTTTGCACATGAGCCTACAAATAAGCCCAGCTGTGCGTGCACCCAACCTTGTTTTACATTCCAAGCTGGAGAAGGATTTCTTGGGGGAAATGTTGCTCAATTTGTAATGCATCCTTGCATTGCCAGCTGGGGAAATTTCCTTAACTATGGTTTAAAAATTGGCAATGTTGCATTTGCACTAGGCTAAACTGCTTCACTTTCATATAAATCTTGTTTCACCCTTTTGAGATTAATAACTCAATCTTTAAAATGAAGGGTTATAAAAACTGTTCAAATACAATAGTTTGGGAAACTGACTTTTTTCATGTGCTGTACCTTCTAAGAGTTCGAACTGCTGTTTTAGTTAAACCAGTTAATTTGACAAAGCTTTTATATTCAGTTTAAATATGTAATGTCTAACACATTTTTTTTAAAGTTCTGTGTATAATAAAATAATCATAAATATCAAAATCAACCATTATATCTGTTGAAATGTAATTGGCAAGTTACTAGTTTTATTTTCCCTGCTGGTTGAATTTCTGTGACGTCTTGAATGTAGTACCGTCTCATATTTCCATGTCTGAGATAGATGTTTCATTTCTTAGCAGGAAATAGCCAAATATTTTGTACTTTTTTCAATCTTAACAAAACTAAATTGCTTGTTTTGTTTAGTATTATTTAAGATGGTAATTTTCTCATCTGTTGCTCACAGCTCTGAAAGAATTAAGAATATCCAGCTTTGAAAACTTTGCAAAGCCTACAGCTTTCACTGGCCCAGTTAGGAATGATTCATTATATAAGTGATGTTTATAGGCAATTCTTGGTCTGTCAGGTAGTGTTGTCTTCAGATCTTCTGGGTGTGACAATGTATTTTCAATATACAGTACTCAAAGAGATCAAATAGGTTGGGAAGGTTTGAGCCTACACTGATTACTAAGACTTTGAAATGTCTGCTTTGTTTTCTGGCTGAAGTTGTAAGGTACTGGTGCAGGAACTTAACTGACCAGCCTCCAAAGCAGGGGGTCAGAAAAATGGAGAAACAGGTCAATGGGTCAAGAAACTGAATGAAGAGTCATAAGCTTTTGTAACGTATTCTGTCTGCCTTCAGTTCTTATTCTGTCTGCCTTCGAATGTAGTAACTATATGTGTTTGCAATGCTGGGTTTATTTATGTTCTGTACTGCGCAATCCTACTGTAACTACGGGTGGCGTAACGAGCGTTCCGCTGTCCGCAGTAGTCGCAAACATGCCGTAAAGCACGTTTGCGACTACTTTCGAGCAGACAAGGCCGGCGCAAGGCCGGAACTTCCCTGCTCCGCCTCCGGACCCCTCGCCCAGACGCCAAACCCAGTTAAGATAGGATACGGTGGATGGGGTGAGGGTCAGCGGATGGGGTGAGGGTCAGCGGAGCCGGGAGGGCGGCCATAGGCCCATCTGCCGGGGGCGGGGGCATGACTCCCGCCATATCCAGGCCCCCGCTGGGCAGCTGAGCCATTACACAGCCTCCTCAGACTTCCGCCAGCAAAATAGCTGGTGGAAATCCGAGGAGGCCGATCGTCTTCAGGCCTGGTTACACTCGGGGAAGGGGACAAACTCTGGATCCGGCGGGCGGCCTCGGCTGCCTGGTGGATCCTTACACTGGATTGGGCTGCCCAAGTTATAGTGTGGGGTCTTGTAAGTGAGGGTTTGCATATGTGTGGGGCAGTTTTTTTGGCAGAAGTACTTTAGAAGTCCTTACCAGAGGCACTGCAGAAGTATTCATATCTTTATCTGAGTGGCGGTGGAGGGGAAACATTGGGTTGGTATGAGAAAGTATGTGGTTTGAATGTTCTTTGGGGAAATTCTCATCCAAACACTGTTTTCTTAGTGCTTTTTCCTAATTATTTTAGTGTGCTTAAATAATGCCCAGTTGTGAGAATGACATTCAGAGACATAATTTGTTGAATGGCAGATCATAAGTGGGTGTATGAGATCTTTGTATTCAGACAGTTTTGCCCACTCTGTTTTCTTATTAACACCCTCCACTATGATACAGTGACTGGGTAGCTTTGAACTAGAATAACATAGTAGAAGAGTAGAGTAATACACTTCAAAGCTGGAGAGCCGCAGTTTAAATGTAACATGAACATCAGTGGTTTATGTTAATATCTCAAATATCTTTCCCTGATGGACACGAAGAAAATGAGTTTTTCTCAGCAGTGGCGTACGCTTTGATGTATTTTGGCAACTATCATGCAGGAGGTGGTGCATTGTGCTCTGATTTTGACCTAAAACCCAGACTCTGTATCTGCTATGAAAGCTATAGAACATGAATTTATCTACTGCATATTTAAGTATTGTATGATATTTCGTATTGCCCACTTGTTTAGAACTATTTTCCCTGCTAACTAGGCAAAGAGGCACTTTTGCTCCTCTTATATTTAGCGCAGAGAAACTGCCCCTCTTCACCCCAGCACTGTGCTTTACTAATACCTGTTGTGCTGTTGTTCTTCTGCATCTTTTCTTACTGTTAACCATTTTGGGACAGGGAGCCATTTAATTACAGCGGACCCTTTTGGTTTGCGGGTTCAGGACCTGCAGATTTGTTACACCGCGGGTCCCAGACCCTCAAATGTAAACACTACAAATGCTGTTTAAGGGGGGGGGTAATCCCCATTTTACCTCTTTAAAAACCAAACTGCTTCGTTTTCAAGCCTCCACGGGGCTTCTTGAACACCTGCGCGACCCACTTCCGGGTCGCACGAAGGTTTTTCCCCTCTCCCAGCCTTGTCCCAGGGTGCATTCTTGTCCCAGCCTTGTCCCAGGGTGCATTTGGCTTTTAAAAGGTAAAATGGGGCTTTGAGGGCTTCCCCCCCTTAAACAGCGTTTTTATTGTGGACCCAGCATCCGTGGATCTTCGCTATCCATGCAGAGGTCCTGAACAGATCCCCCATGGATAGCGAGATCCCACTGTATTTGATTTTGGGTGTAAACTGCTTTGTGAACTTTTTATAAATATTCTTTATTATTATTGTACAATAACACACTTGGTTTTTATCAACTCAAATTAATATTGGTAAATATTAGAACAAGTGCACTAATTGCCATAAAACAGAATAAAATGTTGTTGTTGTTGTTGTTTAAAAGAAAAGAGCACATTGTAATTTTTCTAAAAACAGATTTTATTATTAAATATATTCTGTCTTCATTTTGAATAGAAACACGAGCAGATAGAACAAAGAAATTGTTTAGACACTATACTGTTGGATCATATGACAGCTTTGATGCTTCAAGGTAAGATGCTTTTCTTTTATTTAGTAAAGTTATGATTACAGTACGAGGTGGGTTTTTTCCCCCACATTTAGAAATACTGTTTCTTTGTCAAGCATAGGCTTGGCCTTCGAATCCCAGAAAGTTATGAGTGCCCTCAGCTAAACCTCACCTTGGTTTAAGCCTATCTTTAAAGGAATTGCCTTCCTGCTTCTGTTTCATGGCACTTTATTTTAGGACAGAAGGCAGCCAAATCCTTTCCAAAAAGCTAAGGATGATCCCAGTATGAGCTCCAGTCGTTCCTGTGTGGATGAAAGTAGCCTTGCCCTGCTCTTTCTCTTACATAACCAGGCCTTTAATGGCTAGGTATTTAGGATCAGGCTTACCAGATCGTCGCCGGGACAGGAGCGGTCTACCCTTAAGGGGGCGGGGCGTGGGGGGGCCAGAACGCATCACGTTCTGGGGTCCCCCACGCCCCGCCCCCTTAAGGGTAGACCGCTCCCGTCCCGGCGACGATCTGGTAAGCCTGTTTAGGATGTACCAGGTGGTTGTTTCTAGTGATAATGTGGGATTGTCTCTTAAGCTTGGAATTTTTAAATGAGTAGCTCCTCCTTAGGGAGTATATGTAAAGGGCAAGAATGCAAACCTACAGTAGTGCACACATGTTTTTCCTCAGTTCGGTCAGAGAACTGCCTTTCACCTTATAGTTTCTGTCTTCTCTTCCCCCCCCCCCCTATTTCCTTCTTATGTGAATGGGCTTTCCCTCTACTGTCTGTGACTTGCATCCTAGTTCCAGTTGAAATCGCCCACTCCCTACGCAACCTGATTTGTTTGCTTTTGCTGCCATTCCATCCGTCTCTGTCTAGAGAGCCTCACTGATTTGTCCCTACTACTTCCCATGTGTATTTTAGGGTTGCATTAACTATGTAACCAAGAGATTGATTCAGATTCTGCAACTTGAGCAATTTACACATGTATTTATGTAAACAGTGTTAAAGTTAATGGTGGTGGTGTGGTAAGCTGCAACTTAGCTGAAGTTATAAGTGTGTGTGTGATTCATTTGTGACACATGACACACATGGCGCTTGTTGACAAAAGCATGTGGACTGTACAGTGTATTTGTAGCCATTGTCTTTTTTTCAAAAGCAACTTTTCCACGTAACAAAATGCTTAAGATAGTTTCTTCAGAAGCAGACTATGGAAAATTAGAGGAGGACTTTATAACATTGGAATTCTGGAAAACAAAGTGGCAGAAGCAATTCCCTATTAAGATCAAGGTGATGTATGCTAGAGAAAAAAATAACACTGTGTATACATGTGGGAAGCATTTTGAATTGGCTTCCGCCACACAGAGCAAGTCATTGTGGAGACAATCCCCAAAGCTATCAGCTGACTGCTTTTTGTGTGTGTGGTGGCTGATAAAACAAAGTGTTATGAACCATGGAAAGGAATGGTGAACAATGCATAAATTAATGTTTCTAAATATACAGTGCATATCATTGCATATATACTGTACTCTTGGCCACATCCATCTTGAACACAATACAAGGGAGGTGGAAAGTTCTTGGGAGAGGTAAAAGTCTCAGGAATGTAGAAAGCCTAGGCAAAGCTAAAAGGAATAAGACACTTTAAGCTAAGAGAAAAGGAAGGTGGGAGATCAAATTATGGGTACACTGGAAAAAGTGAAGAAGGAATATTTGACTTATCTTAGTCAGTAGATCTAGAGAGCACCTGTTGAAAAATGAATCCATTTTATTATATAAAACAAGGTTTTATTTTGCTGTTTAAACAAAACTTTGTTTTATTATGTAGTAAATAAAGTTCAGTAAAGTTAATGGAAGATTGGAGGGGATCGCATGCATGCACCCCATTTAAAAGTTACATAGAATTCCCCACATGACACGTTTCCCACCAAAATTCTCTGACGATTCTTCTGTGCAATGAATCTTTAAATAAACTTTAAATGAACAGAAATACTCTGCCATGGTGACCCTTAGAATATTCTACCCTTTTTAAACTCTTTGTCCCAATAGTTCTCAAACTTCTATGGTTCCCTTCCCTGTCTGCTCCCTTCCTGACAAATAGGGCCTCCTAGAAGAGGTTGGCTAATTGAGTACTCCTGGTTTAGCAAGTATGGCTATTAAGGAGGCAAATAGTACTCTCTTTTTTCCTCTGAAAAAGAATAGCAAATTCAAACCGATATCAATACAGCTATTTTATTTAGTGTATCCAATTCAGCTATCTTTTTTTATTGTTATAGAAAGTTGTAAGTAGGATGTCAAAATAATACAGGCAGCTGTTGCATAATGCACTGTTTTCAGCAGCCTGGATTCTTGTAAGAAAATGCCAGGTTTATCACTTTACAATAGCGAATCCCTGGGAACTAGTTATAAATTGCCATTACCTGGATTTGTTACCTATGTATTGGAAAGCGATGTTGAACCTACAGCATTGCTTCAGTTATTCTCCAACCTCTCTACACTGTCATGTTCACTGTTTCCAGGTATCATAACTGCTCTA